>CP136057.1:187716549-190116549 GCA_032464435.1 Aegilops umbellulata
CAGCCTGGTCAAGGTGACGCAGGTCATGTTGATTCGCTGAATATTTCCCGGCAAACGTCGCTCCCTTCGCCTGTGGGAGTTTAATCCAGAGGGACCGCGAGCTCTCTAGAATTTCATGGGCGCAACGCCCGTGGAGATGTATAAATTGTTCTTCGGATCACAAGAAGCGTGTCCGGATTTAACCGAGGACGCAGGCCTAAGCTGCAATCGCCCAGATACTCAAGTAAGTAACCTTGTGCCTAGACCTTATATCCGTATAATTGTTATAAACTTGCCCCTAAAAGAGCTGTCCTTTTAAGCAGGAGTGGATAGCGAAGGCAAAGCTGGTCAGGTGTCCGGCCCCCCTTCCCGAAACCAGGCCGGATCCTGTGCTTTCAGGATGTTGAAAATAAAGCCTTTGGAGGGAAGTAAGGGGGAGGACAAGGAAACTATGGCCTCCTCGAAGGAGACTGTTCTGAAGGGAGGAGCCGACGATTCCTCTCCTAAGGGGAAGAAGAGGGCCGCCTCTGACGACCCGAAGACCATAGCCTCGAAGCGGGGGAGGGGGGGGGGGAAATCCTCGTCAGAGGGTCCGGCGCCGGGGAGTTCCTCGGCCGAACTACGCCCTCAAAGGGAACAGCCCTCCAGCGAGCCGTAAGTAGAGAAAGATTTTCCTTTTGAGGGATGAGAGAAATTCTTGATTTTATATCTGAGAAGATTAACCGAAATTTTACCTTGTAGCTCGGACCTCAGCCCTTCCCAGCGGAGCTCATCTTCGGGGGACCTCCTTCCAGAGATGATGGAGAGCGGGATGCCTCCCCCTGCCGTGCCGCCTAGCGAGGCGGGCGACCCTGAGGTGTCGTCGTGGAGGGTTTCTCCGAGTCCGGCAGGGGCGGAAGATGGCTATGCGGCCCCCCAAGGTTCTCCGCGTCAGGCCTTCGAAAGAGGCCGTATGATGAGTCCGGCACCGTATGGTGCTCGGCCGGAGGAGTTAAAGATTCATCTGGGGCGAGCTTCTATCTCGGAGGAACACCGTGCATTGATGGGCACGGTGATTGAAAGGATCTCATCCACAGAGAGCGGATTGCATGAAGCCGTCAAAAGTTTGCTGACGGGTTTTGAGGTACATTGGATAATGTCCACTTTTGTCAGTTGCGCATAAATAAGATGCGCCCTGTGTAGATAGTAGCCCCTGAGACTCTGCGCGTCGTCAAGAAATGACGGCATGGGGAGGATCATAATCCCAGGTCTAAGATGTCGCCTTTGAATGTAGGCGGCAGGTTGTCTGGAATCAAGCCGAACTAATGGTTTTTCCGAACTAAAGCGACAACTGGACGTGGCAGATGCCGACATCGCGCTTGTCAACAAGCGGCTTGATGAGGCTCAAGGTATGTAATTCCTCGGGCGGCATTAGGTAAGAAGAGTTTTATGCCAGTATCTTACGATGTGTGCGCTTGACACAGATGGTGCAGCCGCCGTGGAGAGTCTCAGGGCAGAACTTGCCCGAGCTAAAGAACAAGCCAGAGAAAGTGATGCGGCTGCCAAGAAAGCCCTTGAAGAGCTGAGAACCGAACAGGCTGCTCATTACCGAAGCAAGGAAGGAATGGCCAAGATGGCCGAAAAGTTAAAGAGCGCTGCTGACCACTGCAGACTTCTTGAAAAAGAAGACCAGGCGAAACAGACGGACCTAGAGAAGGCCGTTGCCGATGCCATGGATGCGCGCTCCGCGATGAGAGCTGCGAAGGAGGAGCTGCGTCAGGCCGAACAGATTGCGGCTGGAAAGCCCTTTATGCTACGAAGGAAATTTTGCGATCCAAAGTTTGCTCCATTGGAGCGGATGTGGAGTGTGGAGGATACCTATCTGGATTTGGTGGCGAGTGCTGCTAATGCGACCGAACACTTTCGAGTTAAAAAAGATCGCGAAGTGGAAAAGCTTTTCTGGTCACAATTTCACAATCCAGAGCGTCCACTTGCAGTGGACGATCGTTTGGCTCAATGGGCCGAACTAAATAGGTTGTCCGGACTCGCCGTGAAGTACGTCGTGGGTCATCTATGGCCGAGGAGATCGGAGCCGAAGAGTTATTTCAGCTTGGTGCAGCAATTCCTTGACGCGGTCTCGCGCATCAATGCAATGAAGAGGTTAGCATGCATCGAGGGCGCAAGGATGGCTCTTGCCTGTGTCAAGACATACTGGGCAGAGATGGAGACCACCGTTGTTGCATCCCGAGATTCGGACAAAAGTCGAGTACCCTCCGAGCACTATTTTCAGGAAGTCCTTGAAAGCGCCCGTGTAATAGAGACGCAGTGCTCGAAATATGCTATGTTATGATAGCATATGTAATGATAAAGTAATATTTTGATAAGCTTTAGTGGCCTTTTTATACTTGTGCCTTCAAGTATTGGGAACACCTCCTGTGCGGCCGTTTTAAGATATGTACATAAAATCTGAAAGATGGCAGTCGTTGGCTTTAGCCCCCACGCACATAGTGCGGGGGTGCTCGCAGAAGACACATTTTCACACTTAACCCAACGTCTTGGTCCTACAAAGGAGGTGATAGCGCAGCGGGCCAGGCAACCGGACTATAATGCTTTAACACTTTCACTTAGCCATAGGAGCTTGACAGTGGGACTATTTAGGTAGCCCCTTAGTGGCGACTGCGCTCGCCCGAGTTCGGGGCGCGTATGTGCCTGACCGGGAAGCGGCCCTTCGTTAAAGCGAAGGAATCCGATAGATTCCGATAGGCCATCGAGTGGCTGACCAGTCTCATGCTACATCATGACAGTCAGTTTTCGGCTTTCTCTACTGAGGTGCTCGCCCGGCCGAACCGGGGCACAATCACAGTAGTTCTCCTGGTGCTACCTTAGCCGATAGAGCGGAACGTAAGGTAGCCGAACTCAGGAGCCGGGCAACCCAACATTTGACCAAAGACATGATTCGGAGCCGATGCATATAATGCCAAAACTCGCGACGCCGAACACTCCCTAAGGTGTTCGGTCTTTATGAGTGCGGGCGAAACAATACCTTTTGTTAAAAAAAACCTAGTGTCCAGGTATGTGCAAAAAATTCTGACGTGGCCACATGCCAAGACGCCAGCCTCCTCCTTGGTTATATCAGAAAAAACCAGGGGATGTGTAGCAACAAGAGACTGTAAAAAAGGTTTACGTAGGTTCTTAATCTAAAAAGAATCCTTTAGGACGGGTCCCTAGTGCACGTCTGCGCCTGTGTCTCCGTTGTGCCGTATCCTGGACGGGCGCCGCACGACATTCATCTGTAAAAGAGAGGAGCTAAGTTGAAAACGGGTTATGCCGAACAAAAGTTTAAAATAAACAAAGTATAAAGTAAAATATATAAAATTGAGCTTTATTGTCTCCGCATGTAGCCCCTAGTTCGGGGGTATATGGCCACGAAGCCTGCTTTAATGATGATTTTGTACCGAACTTGTCTATTCGCGTTCGTGGTCTTTAATGACCTATTTCGAAGTTGTTTGGCCGGTGAGGCCATTTTACTGTGGGGCTGTCAAGGCGGCCGCACAGTCCTCCGCTTGGGGGAGGCGCGCTTTAGTGCTTCCCCTTTAAGGAGATGATGCCCCATGGACCGGGCATCTTAAGCGTGAGGGATGCATAATGCGGTATCGCATTAAAGCGAGCGAAAGCTTCGCGTCCCAGTAGTGCTTGATAGCGACTTGAGAACGGGACGATATGGAAGGTCAGCTTTTCGCAGCGGAAGTTATCGACAGAGCCGAATATGACTTCAAGCCAGAGAAAACCCATACAATGGGTGTCCAGACCAGGTGTTACCCCTTGAAAGGAGGTTTTGCTGCGGCGTATTCTTGCTGGATTTATCCCCATGTGATGGATTGTATCCTGATATATTAGGTTTAGTCCACTGCCGCCGTCCATAAGGACTTTTGAAAACTGGAGTCCGCCAATTATTGGATCGAGTATCAAGGCAGTTGTCGGATCACGAGTTCCGGCAGACCCTTAAGGTTCGAACTCTGGGGTGCGCGCGGAGATTATGCCCTCTACCTCTCCATCTCGCAAGGATCTAAACTACAGAAAGAACAACACAAGAGACACAGGGTTTATACTAGTTCGGGCCACCATTGTGGTGTAATACCCTACTCTAGTTTGTGGTGGGTGGATTGCCTCTTGGGCTGATGATGATGAACAGTACAAGGGAGAACAGCCTCACGAGGGTCTGTTCTTGGCTAGGGGGATGAACTGCTAGGGGGAGTTCGATCGCCCTTCTCTCTCTCTCTCTCTCTCTCTCTCTCTCTCTCTCTCCTTACTCTAAAAGCTTGATCAGACCTCTCTTCCAGATTGCTATATCGATCCCTCTACCCTGGGGGTGGCTAGTCCTATTTATAGGCAAAGGCCCTGGGCCTCTCCCCAAATATTTGAACGGGAAGGGCGCCAACAATTGGCCAATTCGAAGGGGAACATCTGGTACACTTATCCTGACTAAAGTTGGTCTTCGCCTGCCAAAGGCCCTGTGGTGACGCCGTTCTGGGCTCCATGGTGACCTCCTTCCCACCGTTGGACTGGTCTTGGTCTTGTTGCACCGAAATGGGTGCCTTTGCTTGATCCTCTCGCCTGCGCTTGCCCCCTTTGCACCAAAGAGGAAAATGGAGGACACTGCGCGGTCTGGCGCCCGCCTGGCACCCTTGGTCGTCATGGCTTGCGTCATGGGCACCTCGCGAGGCATCCTGCCTTGATCTCTCCGCCTCCTCGTGAACCATCCTGAGGAGGCCGCGCCTGAGGAAGCACCGTGTCGTCCACCCCGCGAGGCTTGGCCCCTCGTGAGGGTCTTGAGTCTTGTGTTGATGAAGATGGGCCGTGCTGGGCCCCCGTTTGCGCCACGCCGCAGGCCGCAGGCAGGCAAGTCTGGGGACCCCCGTTCCCAGAACGCCGACAGTATCCCCCGGGCCCAAGGCGCGAATGGACTTGGCCGTGCCGAGAGGCGAAAGGGCGAGGGCGAAGCACCGCGGGCCCTAACAGCCTGCGGCCTCGGGCGCCGTGTGGCGGTTGATTGGACGTGGGCGGTACTGTTTGCCCACGCTCCCTTATTTTGCGTAGCACTAGGTTGCCCCACAGTTGTACACAGCCGCCCCTCTTCCTGTTGCTCGACCATCCCTTGTTCTTCCTTCCTTCGAACTCCGACTCTTGCCTCTAATCCCATCTCACATCTCCTCTCTCCCGTCCTCAACCATGGCTCCGACGAAGAAAGAGAAAGGGAAGAAGTCTGTGATCCCATCTCATCTTCCGCCGTCGGCCGCCCCCGCCACCAGCCAGTCAATCATACTCAATCTGGAGTGCCTACATAAGCTCAGCCCGGCTCTGGCCACTGTCTTCAACGAGTGCGGGAGGACGACGACCTGGCCTATGTCTCACTTCCCCACCGACAGGATAATCACCGAGGTTCATTACTTTGCTGATGCCTTGTGGGCGGGTCTGGTTCCCCCTTCTCTGATTTCTTCAACGCCGTCCTCACCCATTACCAGATCCACATGATGCATCTGGGCCCTGAATCCATCGCCCTCCTTTCGGTCTTTGCTTTTGTTTGCGAGGCGCTGATGGGCATCCCTCCTTCCGTTGCCTTGTTGCGCCACCTTTTCTCTCTGTGTCTTGCCGACCCCGCTCAATGCTCGGCATGCGTGAGCTTCGTCACGGCGCCTGAGACTGCAGCTTCTGGCATTGACTTCAAGCTCCCCTCACCTTCAGCTGGGTTCCGTGAGCGGTGGTTGTACGTTGATGTCGGGGTGCCCAGCCCCCTGCTTGTGAAGCCAACTTCGCCTGCTGTACCCAACTCTGGCTGGGGCCAGGAGACGCTCGAGAGCCCCCGGCTCGCCTTCGTCTGGCGCCACTTCTCGTTCTTGAAAACGCTCGGCGTGACAGCGCCCAAGGTGGTGAAGGAGTTTCTGTTGCGCCGCATTGCCCCTCTCCAGCGCCATTCTCACCGGATGTGGTCCTTCAGCGGACATGGTGATCAAATGAGGCTTCAGGAGGAAGACCTGACGCCTGGAGTGCTAAGGACAGTGCTCTTGGTCCTGACAAGCGACCCCAACCCGGGTAGCATCCAGCGGGGAGGAGCTCTGCTGTACCTCTACCAGAACAGGGATGATTTCATGAGGCAGATGCCCTCCTTCGACGAGTGGGGGCTACGCCCTGCCGGCTTCCGAGGGCCTCGCGAGAACCGTGTGGTGGTGACCGCCCTTCCGGTCGGCTTAGGCGAATCCTCCTCGAGTGGTGGAGCAGGGAGGCAGGAGACAGCGGGGGCCGACAAAGCTCCCGAGGCCCGCGCTGCCACGGCCATTGGTGTGGCGCAGCCGCTTCCAGCACTTGGGGCCATGGCTCCCGAGGCCCCGGCCGCGTCTTCTGTCGAGGTGACCGGCAGCACGCGCCAGGCAGGCGCCCCTGACGCGGATAGCGCTGCTGCTTCACCTTCGTCGCGGGTTGATCCTTGCACCCTTCTCCTGGGCCGCTTTCGTGTGGACTTTGAGGCCCTTCGGAGGAAAAGGGAGGCCCTAGGAGACGACCCCCCTTGTCGCTTGCTGAAGCGCCGGAAGTACTTCGCCACCGACGAGTAAGCCTTCTCCTTTCCCGGCTCCTGATCCCCTTGTTGCGTCTACTGATCCTTGCTCTGCAGGCCCCTTCCTGCCAAGGTCATGGAGGCCGCTGAGGTGCCGCCTCCTTTGGCTCCACCTCCCCCGTCGCCCCAAGACGTCCCGAGCAGCACGGCTCTTGTGGTGAGGACGAACGAAGGGGCAGACCATTCTGAGGTGCCCCGCAGCCCTTCTCTTCCTGCGATCTTCCTTCATGGGCCCTTTCTGGGCGTGGCCAGCCTGCCGTGGGCTTCTCATCTGGTCGCGGGCTGCGACTGGCTGAGGCGCCCCCCGCGCCCTTTGTCTGGAGATGTGCCGGCCTCAGGCCGAGCTTCTGGCGCGGCGCGCCCGGCCGTCGTGGGGGCGCCAGCCCCCAGCCCCCTGCCCGGAGGGGGGGCGATGATTCGTGCCTCCCGGCGCTTGCCTGGGGCAGACGATGGTGTGGTAGACGTGCTCGAGCGTGCTCTAGAGCGCCGTGCTCGCCGCCGCGAATTCCTTCGAAGGGCGAGCGGCGCAGTGGACCTGCTTGGGGAGGAGCTCGCTGATGAAGACGCGCGCCTGGAGGCCGAGGGCCTGCGCCTGGCCGCGGAGAGGCGTGAGCTGGAGGCCGCCGTCGCCCTCGCGCGCCGCCAGCGCGACCTTGAAGACGAAGAAGCAAAGGCGTCGCTGGAGGCCTCCCGGGTGGCCCGATCCCAGGCCGCTGAAGAGGCCCTGGGAGCCGACCGACAGCGAGAGGCGGCGGATGAGCGGGCTCGGGAGCTCCTGGCCCGATGCCACTTGCTGGAGGAGCAAGTGGAACTGCGCGAGGCGGCCCTTGCATCGATGAGGGTGGCCTCTGGCGACCTAGCCGGGCTCCAGAGACATGAAGAGGCGCTGACGTTGGAGGCCGCCGAACGTACCCGTGAGTACGAGCGGCTGGAGACAAGGGAGCGCCTGGTGACGCAGGCGGAAGATGAAGTCGCTGCCCGGGAGGCGCGTGTCCTGAAGGAGGTTGGTCGCCGGGTGGCGACAGCGCGCCAAGGCCTCGAGCGCGAGTTCGAGAGGAAGCTGGAGTCGATCCGGGTTGAGGCTGAGGGGAGAACCACAGCCCTGAGGGCCCAATGGGACGAGGCGACGCGGCGAGCCGACGCTTCCCGGGCCGCTCTCGAGGCAGCGCAAAAAGAGTCCTTTGCTCTCCAGGCCGAGGTGCTCCGTCTTCGCCAGCGGGTGGAAGAGGCTGAGGCCGTTGAGCGTCAAAATGCCGATGAGATACGCCAGCGGCAAGTCCTGGAGCATGTGCACGGCCCCATGCTTACTACGCTCAGGGAGAGGGCTAACACAGCCTTGGGCAACATCTGCGAGGCAACTGTGGGTGAGCCGCACACAATCAACCATGCCGGCAACCTTTAGTTCTTCACTGCCGTAGTGACGCAGCTGGAGGCGCGGTCGACCAGGGCCGACAGGTTGGTGGAGGAGAGGAGCCGTGCCCTGCTTGGGCGCGCTTTTTCCCGTGTGTTCAGCCATCTTCAGGACATGGATCCCCACTTTGACTTCGATGTCGCCATTGCCCCAGTCCCCCAGGCCGTCCGAGGTGATCTGGCGACCTGGGTAGAAAACAACGTGGATGCTCTCGTCCGGGCCTTTACTTCGGATGACGACGACGTGATCGTGGCTGCCGACGAGGGCGGTGTGGTGCATGTTCCCGGCGCCGCTGACGACGATGCACGCAGCGGTGGCGAGTCCAGCGACACCAGCGGCGGCTCGGGAGGTGCTCCTGAGGACGCCTTGGGGGATTTGTCTGACTGACTTCGTGTTGCTCCTGTCTTTTTGCCCTGCATGGATAGAACTCAGGTGTTTGGCCTGGTGGTCGTGAGAGCATTTTGGGAGGGGAAGCCCCTCATGTAAAAACTTGTGTAGACCGTATTAGCAGCTATTATATTGTGCGAGCGTCCGCGCCTGGCGGCTGGTTGGTTTACCTTTGTTTTGCGCAGGCCTCGAGGCAGCTCGTGGTGTCCTGAGCGTTGTCTGGTTGAAATCATAGGACGTGCAAGTGCTGTCAGCGAGGGGCTTCACAGGAGCTGGCCCTCTTCACAGGCTCCGGACCTTTTTATAAACGCGATAGCTTCACAGGAATTCGCCTTCTTCACAGGCTCCGGGCCTTTCCATTAACGCGATAGCTTCACAGGCACTCGCCTTCTTCAAAGGCTCCGGGCCTTTTTATAAACGCGATAGCTTCACAGGCATTCGCCTTCTTCACAGGCTCCGGGCCTTTCCATAAACGCGATAGCTTCACAGGCATTCGCCTTATTCACAGGCTCCGGGCCTTTCCATTAACGCGATAGCTTCACAGGCACTCGCCTTCTTCACAGGCTCCGGGCCTTTTTATAAATGTGGTAGCTTCACAGGCATTCGCCTTCTTCACAGGCTCCGGGCCTTTCCATAAACGCGATAGCTTCACAGGCATTTGCCTTCTTCACAGGCTCTGGGCCCTCTCCCGAGCGCAACGGCTTCACAGGCGTTCGCCTTCTTCACAGGCTCTGGGCCTTCTCCCGAGCACAACGGCTTCACAGGCGTTCGCCTTCTTCACAGGCTCTGGGCCTTCTCCCGAGCACAACGGCTTCACAGGCATTCGCCTTCTTCACAGGCTCTGGGCCTTCTCCCGAGCGCAACGGCTTCACAGGCGTTCGCCTTCTTCACAGGCTCTGGGCCCTCTCCCGAGCGCAACAACTTCACAGACATTCGCCTTCTTCAGAGGCTCTGGGCCTTTTTAGGAAAAGACAACCTCCGCAGTCACCAAAAGGTAATCTCGTGAGGAAGCAACAGCGGCAGTCTGAGCTGTGCTTGAGCTAGGCCTGGCCCGTCTCGCGAGAGGCTCGCGAGGGGAGGCAGCTGTGGTGAGGCGGTGACCAGAACGCGAGAAATGGTTCGAACGAGACCAAGCACCCCTTCCCCGAACACACGCAAAGCTCAAATTCGAATTCAACTTAAATCCAGCGGGGGGAAAGTTACAGCCAAAGGGAAAAGGCAATGAAAGCAAACAAAAAGGCCGCGTCCGGCACCCTATCTAGTCTTGGACGTCTTCTCACCAGCGCGAAGCTAAGTGCTGTCCACTGGGCGTGGGAGGGAGCCCCAGGGCCTGAGGCCGGCACCCCTGAGACTCCGGGGCGTGTACAGCCCCACTCATTATTACGTGAGAGTGTCACGGGGCGACGAGCTTCACAGGCGTTGGGCCTTCTTCACAGGTACCGGCCTTGCTTCATATCGCCAGACGAGGGCCCCGCCTTGCACCACACTCTAGTGCCACCAACGACGACTGGAAACCAGGACGCCGCCGGCAGGGTAGAGCGGTCGCCAGCGGTTCCCCCGACGACCACGGGTCCTCCGCCAGGGGCAGGCCCTCAGGCGCCTCCCGAGCGGAGGGCCTACCTCCTGAGAACGCCTTGCTCCAAACGCCGCGGTGGTGAAGTGGGGTCCTTGCCCCTCTCCTGCAACCCCCTGCGCCCCCCTCCCGAGGGGAAGGAGACTGTGGGAGCAGGGCAGATGCTCGCTGCGGCGACCTGCACCTCCTGCGACCCATGATTAGCGTATATCTGCTCTTGAGGAATTAGTGGTACCCGATAGTCGTCGCCTCCAGCATGGCCGGCAGAGCCGTCCCGGGGCTCCCGGAAGATCTCGGCTTCTGGTGTCTCGTCTCCCCAGCTTGGGCTGCGAAGCGAGCCTCGTTCGCCCTCGTGGGCGTGCCCTTGGTCCATCATGTGGGGCACGTATTCTTCTGGCGCTGCTACCCCGAAGGCTGTGCTGTAGTGCTCCATGTGCCATGCGGCGCTGCTTGACGTGCCCACCACGGTATGGTAGCGCGGCGGCCCGCCGGCGTCGTGGGCCGCACCGAGCCCCTCTTCTTCACGCACCGGGGGCGGGGGTATCGCCATCGCCAGTCCAGCGCCGGCGGATTCGCCGGTGTTGGGGTAGCCTTGAGACCCGTGGGGGTGTGCGGGGCCTCCTCGTGCGCCGCCCTGGGCTTGAGGCGGAAGCTGGATGCAGAAGGGGTGAGCCCCCGAAGCGGCAAAGCCCAGGAGTTTGGCGACCCGCTCCAGCAGCACGTCGCGGCCGCCTTCCAGCAGCCTACATTGCAGCAGCTCCCGGGCCACCGTGAGCGCGGCCCTCGAATTCGCTTGCTCCCGGCGGGTGTACGGTGTTGTGGTTGCGGCGTGGTTAGAGGCTCTCGCCGCCAACCGCGCTTGTCGCGGTGTGAGGGTTGCGGAAGCCTGTCCGCGCTGCCCGCGGCCCGCAGCGCCCTGCGGACCATGGGCTGCCTGGGGTGTGGGGTCGCCCGAGGCGGGCGGCCCCGCGCAGGTGGGCCACGCCGCCCATGAATCTTGGTTGCCTACCTGGTCGCCGGACATGGTGGCGACGATGCGACGAGAGGCGGAGCGGTAGGAAGGCAGATTCCGGCGCACCCCTACCTGGTGCGCCAAATGTCGGATCACGGGTTCCGGCAGACCCTTAAGGTTCGAACTCTGGGGTGCACGCGGAGATGATGCCCTCTACCTCTCCGTCTCGCAAGGATCTAAACTACAGAAAGAACAACACAAGAGACACAGGGTTTATACTAGTTCGGGCCACCATTGTGGTGTAATACCCTACTCTAGTTTGTGGTGGGTGGATTGCCTCTTGGGCTGATGATGATGAACAGTACAAGGGAGAACAGCCTCGCGAGAGTCTGTTCTTGGCTAGGGGTATGAACTGCTAGGGGGAGTTCGATCGCCCTTCTCTCTCTCTCTCTCCTAACTCTAAAGGCTTGACCAGACCTCTCTTCCAGATTGCTAGATCGATCCCTCTACCCTGGGGGTGGCTAGTCCTATTTATAGGCAAAGGCCCTGGGCCTCTCCCCAAATATTTGAGCGGGAAGGGCGCCAACAATTGGCCAATTCGAAGGGGAACATCTGGTACACTTATCCTGACTAAAGTTGGTCTTCGCCTGCCAAAGGCCCTGTGGTGACGCCGTTCTGGGCTCCATGGTGACCTCCTTCCCACTGTTGGACTGGTCTTGGTCTTGTTGCACCCAAATGGGTGCCTTTGCTTGATCCTCTCGCCTGTGCTTTCCCCCTTTGCACCAAAGAGGAAAAGGGAGGACACTGCATGGTCTGGCGCCCACCTGGCACCCTTGGTCGTCATGGCTTGCGTCATGGGCACCTCGCGAGGCATCCTGCCTTGATCTCTCCGCCTCCTCTGAACCATCCTGAGGAGGCCGCACCTGAGGAAGCACCGTGTCGTCCGCCCCGCGAGGCTTGGCCCCTCGCGAGGGTCTTGAGTCTTGTGTTGATGAAGATGGGCCGTGCTGGGCCCCCGTTTGCGCCACGCCGCAGGCCGCGGGCAGGCAAGTCTGGGGACCCCCGTTCCCAGAACACCGATAGTTGCCCCCGGGCCCAAGGCGAGCATGGACTTGGCCGCGCCGAGAGGCGAAAGGGCGAGGGCGAAGCGCCGCGGGCCCTAACAGCCTGCGGCCTCGGGCGCCGTGTGGCGGTTGATTGGACGTGGGCGGTACTGTTTGCCCACGCTCCCTTATTTTGTGCAGCGCTAGGTTGCTCCATAGTTGTACACAGCCACCCCTCTTCCTGTTGCTCGACCGTCCCTTGTTCTTCCTTCCTTCGAACTCTGACTCTTGCCTCTAATCCCATCTCTACCTTTATGGGCACCGTACGTTTTTTTATCTGAATTAAGTTCACTGTTTTTACTTCTTGTGGGAAGTTCTTTTGTTTCCTGGTGCTTTTCTTTTGGGGTTCGTCCTCGTCTTCTCTTGGTGTGTCGAGCCCCTTGTGTTCGGCATTGAGTCTGCCGGATTGTTTGAAAACCCAACAATCTCTGTGGGTATGGTTAGCAGGCTTCCCGGGAGTACTGTGTATCTGACATATCCTGTCCAGGATTTGATTTAAGTTGGATGGATCGTCCCTGTTATCCTAGAGGCGTGGTTTTGTCTGATTTTGACGTGAGCCTTTGAATCCGGCATTGACTGCCGTGCTCTTCGAACTTTTTTCCTTAGTCCGGCGACGATCCTTGTTGCGTCGTGGTTTTCCGTTTCCATCCCTGGTTTGGGATGTACTTGGGTTACTGGGGCTGCACCTTGCCAACCAGCTGTCCTCTCCTGCGCAAAAGCGGGGCATGAGGCTTGTTAGTGCGGCCATTGTTCTCGGCTTTTCTTGGCCGAGGTGTCTGGCGAGCCATTCGTCTCGGACGTTATGCCTGAAAGCTGCTAAGGCTTCGGCGTCCGGACAGTCGACTATCTGATTCTTTTTAGTGAGGAATCTATTCCAGAACTGCCGAGCTGATTCTCCGGGCTGTTGAGTTATGTGACTAAGATCGTCTGCATCCGGAGGGCGGACATAGGTCCCTTGAAAATTTGCTCAGAAAGCATCCTCGAGCTCTTCCCAACTTCCAATTGTGTTTTCGGGAAGACTTTTAAGCCAATGTCGGGCTGGCCCTTTAAGCTTAAGGGGTAAATATTTGATGGCGTGGAGATCATCTCCTCTGGCCATATGTATGTGGAGGATATAATCCTCGATCCAGACTCTCGGGTCTGTTGTTCCATCATATGCCTCTATGTTTGTGGGTTTGAATCCCTATGGAAATTCATAGTCCAGAACCTCATCGGTGAAACATAGGGGGTGTGCGGCGCCCCTGTATTTGGGTGTGCCGGATTCTGACGATGGCTTTATTGCATTGCTTGCGAGAGCTTGCTTTCTTGGCCCATAAATGGACCGAACTGGGCCATGATGCGAATCCTTAGGTGGATCGCATACCGATTTAAGTGCGGCGCCACTTGCCGCTTTATGGGGTCGTCTATCCGACCGTGTGGCTTTCTTATTTTTTGAATGCGAGGGCTCTAGGGCCTCTTCGTCGAATTCGGGCAGTAGCTTTCTTTTCGGATAGCTTTTAGTGCGGCGACCGTCGCCGTATTTATCTGCGGTGTTGATTACTTTACTCCATCTAATCTGGAGTGCAGCTTCCGCTGTTTTTAGCTTCCGCTTCTGCTTTTTCAGGCTGAGTGCAGTTGCAACGAGCCTCTTGTGGAGACTCTTCTGCTCCATGGATTTATTCGGCGTAAGGTCGTCCGGAATACCGTTTTCGCCGGGGGAGGGCGTTTCGGTTTCTCTATCCGTGTTGCCCTGTTCGGACGGGTGCTCTAAGGCTTGCTCATCGTCTACCGGCTTGTCCTGCTCTATGGTTGGGTTTTTATCGAGGCGGGGCTTGGGTCGGCATTTATGCCGACGCTTTGATTGCTTTCCGGGGGGTCGATCTCCCGTTCCATCCCCTTTTTCCTTGTTGTCACTTCCTTTAGGGGTGTCCACCATGTACACATCGTGAGATGAGGTGGCTGTCCAATGCCCTATGGGCGTTGATTCATCGGTATCTCCTGCATCGTCATCCATGCTGTCGATGTCTGTGGAGTCGAAGTTGAGCACGTCGTTTAGGTTGTCGACAGTGGCTACCAAGTGGGTGGTGGGTGGGCTTTGAATTTCTTCATCGTCCGTATCCCATCCTTGCTGACCGTAGTTCGGCCAGGGCTCTCCTGATAAAGAGAGAGACTTGAGAGAGTTCAGGATATCGCCAAAAGGCGAGTGCTGAAAGATGTCCGCGGCGATGAACTCCATTATCGGTGCCCAATCGGATTCGATTGGCAGGGGCGCGGGGGGTTCGGAATTCGGGAAGAAGTCCGGACCCTCGGAGCCACGGGTCATGTAGAGTGCGGGGCTGGCGTTCGGCTCGATCGCCTTTGAGATCGCCGCCCCCGAGGTGACGTCCAACCGCTCATCCTCGATCGGCGCAATAGGCTCCGAGTTAAGGGTCAGAACAGGTGCGGGTGTGGCCTCCAGGACACTGTTCGGAGGCAGAGCTAGATCATGCCCCTCGAGATAGTGCGGCGCGCTTGGCCGTGGCTCGAACCCGTCGAAGAACAAGTCTCCGCGGATGTCAGCCGTGTAGTTTAAGCTTCCAAACCTGACTTGATGGCCAGGGGCGTAGCTTTCGATCTGCTCCAGATGGCCAAGCGAATTGGCCCGCAGAGCGAAGCCGCCGAAGACGAAGATCTGTCCGGGGAGAAAAGTCTCACCCTGGACCTCATCGTTGTTGATGATCAAGGGAGCCATCGGGCCTAAAGGCGACGACACAGAGGAACTCTCAATGAAAGCACCAATGTCGGTGTCAAAACCGGCGGATCTCGGGTAGGGGGTCCCGAACTGTGCGTCAAGGCCGGATGGTAACAGGAGACAAGGGACACGATGTCTTTACCCAGGTTCGGGCCCTCTCGATGGAGGTAATACCCTACTCCTGCTTGATTAATATTGATGATATGGGTAGTACAAGAGTAGATCTACCACGAGATCAAGGAGGCTAAACCCTAGAAGCTAGCCTATGGTATGATTGTTGTTCTGTCCTACGGACTAAAACCCTCTGGTTTATATAGACACCGAAGAGGGTTAGGGTTACACAGAGTCGGTTACAATGGTAGGAGATCTTGAATATCCGCATCGCCAAGATTGCCTTCCACGCCAAGGAAAGTCCCGTCCGGACATGGGACGAAGTCTTCAATCTTGTATCTTCATAGTCCAGGAGTCCGGCGAAGGTATAGTCCAGCTACCCGAACACCCCCTAATCCAGGACTCCCTCAATACCATTTGGCACAGGCATCTTGAGCTTCATGTACCCGTAATGAGGTATAGCTTGGAAGCGTGTAAATGCATCTCACCCCAATAGGGTGTGATATCCGCTGTTGAAAGGGGCCACTTGGAAGGTTATCTCTTCGGACCGATAATTCTCTGGCGTGCCGAATACCACGTCAAGTGTGATTTTTCCCGCACAACGCGCCTCCTGACTAGGAATGATTCCTCGGAAGGTCATGCTGCTTTGCTCGATGCAGCTCCTGTCTATTTCCATTTTGTTGAGTGTATCCTCGTAGATGAGGCTTAGTCCACTGCCGCCGTCCATGGGCACTTTGATGAGCCGAAAACCGTCCACAATTGGATTGTGGACCAAGGCGGCCAGTGCCCGGAGTGTCCGGAATTTTGGTTCATCATTGCCATTGAAAGTTATGGTCGTGTCGTTCCAAGGGTTTGTTGCCGTGACTTGGTAGACTTTGACGAGGTCGCGGAGGGCCCTTTTGCGCCGATTGTTTGAAGCAAAAGTCTCGAAGGCAGTCAATACGCTGAGGTCGTCTTCTTCTGGGGGTGTTGCTCTGGGGTATTTTTGGTGAGGATATCCTCGCCGCTCTTGGCCACTTGCCGGAGTATCCAACATGCTCTAAGGCTGTGGGTTGGTATGGTATCAAGTGTTGTGTGTATTTTGCATGGCCTATCAAGCCATCCCTCCAGAACGGTTCTGCGTCCCGTAATGTGCTTAGATTTCTTTACTGTTGGTTTGGGTGCCTTGCGAGGGTGCATCCTTTTTGCCTGGACGAAGGGTTGAGTAGAAACCGGTGGTTCCCAGAGAGTTGCCTGAGTTTTCCAGGCGCTTTCCGTTGCGCAGTACTTCTATATGATGGTTGCCAAGTCAGCAAAGTTTAATACGCGATGGCGGTTGATGGCGTTGTGGATTCCTACATCCGTGCAATTATTGCAGAATGCTGAGATTGCGTCTTTGTCGCGGCAATATTTCCTGAGACTACTGTCGTATGTACATGAGATCGCATATATCTGGGTGGGTGGGTCGCTTTAAATCTGAACATTGACCCAATTTGGGATCCGGAGTTTGAGAAATCTCCGAGCTTAATGGTTCGGGCTCCGGGATATCAACTGATTTTTCAGGCCCATCATCCGATTCTAGGTTCAGAGGACAGGGCATGTCATTCTGCGGACATGTATCTGGCTCTTCGAGCTTCCGAACACAGTTCGTCCTCAATATAGAGGAAGAGTTGTTGTTTTGCTCCTCTACTACCAGTATCTGATGGGTGATCGGCGGAGATTTGATTTCTCTCTGATCGGGTTTAAGCCCAATCCGATCATAGTGTGTAGCGACCCCCAAGGCGGTGATGCAATCTAGGAGTTCGTTTAAAGACGACAACTCTGTCAGATCCATGCGTTTGGAGTATTCGGAGTCAACACGGAGGTTATTTTCGATGACTCGAGAAGTCATCGTCAGCTTGACGGCCGTACGGGCGGTCATGGTAAAGATGCTTACCCAGGTTCGGGCCCTCTCTATGGAGGTAATACCCTACTTCCTGATTGATTGATCTTGATGAATATGATTTTATTACAAGAGCTGATCTACCACGAGATCGTAATGGCTAAAGCCCTAAAAGTCTAGCCTGTATGACTATGATTTTCTCTAGGGACTAAACCCTCCGTTTATATAGACACCGGAGGGGACTAGGGTTGTACAAAGTCAGTTACAAAGAAAGGAATCTTCATATCCGGATGCCAAGCTTGCCATCCACGCCAAGGAGAGTCCCATCCGGACATGGGTGAGAGTCTTTGGTCTTGTATCTTCACATTACATCAGTCCGGCCCATGTCCAACAGGCCGGACGCCCGAGGGCCCCTTAATCCAGGACTCCCTCAAGAGGAATGGCCCTATTTTGCTCTCCTGGATGCAGAAGGCATGTAGGACTCTAGTCCAACCCCTTGTGATGGCTGGCTGCTACCTCTTGAGCATGCATTGGTTTTCTCTTGAAGAGGAAAGGGTGATGCAGCAAAGTAGCGTAAGTATTTCCCTCCGTTTTTGAGAACCAAGGTATCAATCCAGTAGGAGACAATGCGCAAGTCACCTAGTACCTGCACAAACAATCAAGAACCTTGCAATCAATGCGATAAAGGGGTTGTCAATCCCTTCACGCCCACTCGCAAAAGTGAGATCTAATAAAGATATTAAAGTAAATATTTTTGGTATTTTGTTGTATAGATTGGAAAGTAAAGATTGCAAAATAGTAAAAGAGATGCAATGTAAATAAAGGAGATGCAATATAATAATAAAGAGACCCGGGGGCCATAGGTTTCACTAGTGGCTTCTCTCAAGATAGCATGTATTACGGTGGGTGAACAAATTACTGCCAAGCAATTGATAGAAAAGTGCATAATTCTGAAGACATCTAAGGCAATGATCATGAATATAGGCATCACGCCTGTGTCAAGTAGACTGAAACGATTCTGGATCTACTACTATTACTCCACACATCGACCGCTATCTAGCATGCATCTAGAGTATTAAGTTCATAAGAACAGAGTAACACATTAGGCAAGATGACATGATGTAGAGGGATAAACTCAAACACTATGATATAAACCCCATCTTTTTATCCACGATGGCAACAATACAATATGTGCCTTGCTGGCCCTACTATCACTGGGAAAGGACACCGCAAGATTGAACCCAAAGCTAAGCACTTCTCCCATTGCAAGAAAGATCAATCTAGTAGGCCAAACTAAACCGATAATTCGAAGAGACTTGCAAAGATATCAAATCATGCATATAAGAATTCAGAGAAGAACCAAATAATATTCATAGATAATCAAGTTCATGAATCCACAATTCATCGGATCTCGGGAAACACACCGTAAAAGAGTATTACATCGAATAGATCACCAAGAACATCGAGGAGAACTTTGAATTGAGGATCAAAGAGAGAGAAGAAGCCATCTAGCTAATAACTATGGACCCGAAGGTCTGTGGTAAACTACCCACGCTTCATCGGAGAGGCTATGGTGTTGATGTAGAAGCCCTCCGGGATCGATTCCCCCTTCGGCGAAAAGGCCCCAAGATGGGATCTCGCGGGTATAGAAGGTTGCGGCGGTGAAAAAGTGGGTTCGTGGCTCCCCTTGATGTTTTTAGGGTATGAGAGTATATATATGCGAAGGAAGTACGTCGGTGGAGCTACGAGGGGCCCACAAGGGTGGGATGCGCGCCTACCCCCTGGGCGCGCCCTCCTGCCTCGTGGACGCCTCATTGCGTCTCCGACTTCATCTCCAAGTCTTCTGGTTTGCTTTCGGTCCAAGGAAGATCGTCGCGAAGGTTTCATTCCGTTTGATATTCCTTTTCTATGAAACACTATAATAGGCAAAAAAAACAGAAACTGGCACGGGGCCTATGGTTAATAGGTTAGTCCCAAAAATAATATAAAATAGCATATTAAAGCCCATTAAACATCCAAAACAGATAATATAATAGCATGGAACAATAAAAAATTATAGATACGTTGGAGACGTATCAAGCATCCCCAAGATTAATTCCTGCTCGTCCTCGAGTAGGTAAATGATAAAAACAGAATTTTTGTTGTGGAATGCTACCTAACATAATTATCAATGTAATTTTCTTTATTGTGGCATGAATGTTCAGATCCGAAAGATTCAAGACAAAAGTTTAATATTGACATAAAAATAATAATACTTCAAGCATACTAACAAAGTAATTATGTCTTCTTAAAATAATATGGCCAAAGAAAGTTCATCCCTACAAAATCATATAGTTTAGTCATGCTCCATTTTTGTCACACGAGAATTCTCTCATCATGCAACGGATGCGCTAGAGCTATAAATATATGAAAGCTCAACAAAAGAAACTAAGTGGGTGTGCGTCCAACTTGCTTGATCACGAAGACCTAGGGCATTTTGAGGAAGCCTATCGTTGGAATATACAAGCCAAGTTCTATAATCAAAAATTCCCACTAGTAAATGAAAGTGACAAAATAAGAGACTCTCTATCATGAGGATCATGGTGCTACTTTGAAGCACAAGTGTGAAAAAAAAGGATAGTAGCATTGTCCCTTCTCTCTTTTTCTCTCATTTTTTGGGCCTTATCCTTTTTTATTTGGCCTTTCTCTCTTTTATTTTTTATTTATTTCCTCACATGGGACAATGCTCTAATAATGAAGATCATCACACTTTACTTACAACTCAAAAATTACAACTCGATACTAGAACAAAATATGACTCTATATGCGTGCCTCCGACGGTGTACCAGGATGCGCAATGAATCAAGAGCGACATGTATGAAAAAATTAAGAATGGTGGCTTAGCCACAAATACGATGTCAACTACATGATCATGCAAGGCAATATGACAATGATGGAGCGTGTCATAATAAACGGAACGGTGGAAAGTTGCATGGCAATATATCTCGGAATGGCTATGGAAATGCCATAATAGGTAGGTATGGTGGCTGTTTTGAGGAAGGTAAATGGTGGGTTTATGGTACCGGCGGAAGTTGCGCGGTACTACAGAGGCTAGCAATGGTGGAAGGGTGAGAGTGCGTATAATCCATGGACTCAACATTAGTCATAAAGAACTCACATACTTATTGCAAAAATCTACAAGTCATAAAAAACCAAGCACTACGCGCATGCTCCCAGGGGTATAGATTGGTAGGAAAATACCATCGCTCGTACCCGACCGCCACTCATAAGGAAGACAATCAAAGAAACACCTCATGCTTCAAATTTGTTACACAACGGTTACCATACGTGCATGCTACGGGGCTTGCAAACCTCAACACAAGTATTTCTCAAATTCACAATTAATTCACTAGCATGACTCTAATATCACCATCCTCATGTCTCAAAACAATCATCAAGTACCAAACTTCTCATAGCATTCAACACACTATATATGAAAGTTTTTATTATACCCATCTTGGATGCCCATCATATTAGGACTAGTTTTATAGCCAAAGCAAATTACCATGCTGTTCTAAAAGGCTCTCATAATAATATAAGTGAAGCATGAGATATCAATAATTTCTATAAAATAAAACCACCACCGTGCTCTAAAAGATATAAGTGAAGCACTAGAGAAAAATTATCTAGCTCAAAAGATATAAGTGAAGCACATAGAGTATTCTAATAAATTCCGATTCATGCGTGTCTCTATGAAAAAGGTGTGTAAAGCAAGGATGATTGTGGTAAACTAAAAAGCAAAAAATCAAATCATACAAGACGCTCCAAGCAAAACACATATCATGTGGTGAATAAAAATATAGACTCAAGTAAAGTTACCGATAGACGAAGACGAAAGAGGGGATGCCTTCCGGGGCATTCCCAAGCTTAGGATTTTGGTTGTACTTGAATTTTGCCTTGGGGTTCCTTGGGAATCCCCAAGATTATTCTCTTTCCACTCCTTATTCCATAATCCATCAAATCTTTACCCAAAAACTTAAAGACTTCACAACACAAAACTCAACAGAAAATCTCATGAGCTCCGTTAGTATAAGAAAATAAACCACCACTTTAAGGTATTGTAATGAACTCATTCTTTATTTATATTGATGTTAAACCTACTGTATTCCAACTTCTCTAGGGTTCATACCCCCCGATACTACTCATAGATTCATCGAAATAAGCAAACAACACACGAAAAACAGAATATGTCAAAACAGAACAGTCTGTAGCAAAATCGAATAATTATGGAACTCCACAAATTCTACCAAATTAGGACGACCATGGAAATTTGTATATTATTCTACTGCAAAAAGAATCAGGGCAAAAGCTCTTTTCTGTGATTTATTAAAATTATTTTCGTGAGCACAAAGTTTATGTCTTTTTCAGCAAGATCAAACAACTATCACCCAAGAAGATCCTAAAGGCTTTACTTGGCACAAACACTAATTAAAATATAAAAAACACAATCATAACAGTAGCATGATGAATTATTTATTACTATACAGGAACAAAAAGTAAAGAATAAAAATAAAATTGGGTTGCCTCCCAACAAGCGCTATCGTTTAACGCCCCTAGCTAGGCATAAAAGCAAGAATAGATCTAGGTATTGCCATCTTTGGTATTCAATCCATAAGTGGCTATCATAATAGATTCATAAGTCAATTTAATTTTCTTCCTAGGACAGTGTTCCATGCCTTTCCTTAACGGAAATTGGAATCTAATATTTCCTTCTTTCATGTCAATAATTGCACCAATCGTTCTAAGGAAAGGTCTACCAAGAATAATAGGACATGTAGGATTGCAATCTATATCAAGAACAATTAAATCTACGGGCACATAATTCCTATTTGAAACAATAAGAACATCATTAATCCTTACCATAGGTTTCTTAATGGTGGAATCCACAAGATGCAAATTCAAAGAACAATCATCAAATTCACGGAAACCTAGCACATCACACAAAGTTTTTGGAATCGTGGAAACACTAGCACCCAAATCACATAAAGCATAACATTCATAATCTTCAATCTTAATTTTAATAGTAGGTTCCCACTCATCATAAAGTTTTCTAGGGATAGAAACTTCTAGTTCAAGCTTTTCTTCATGGGATTGCATTAAAGCATCAACGATATGTTTAGTAAAAGCTTTATTTTGATTATAAGCATGAGGAGAATTTAGCACGGATTGCAACAAGGAAATACAATCTATCAAAGAGCAATTGTCATAATTAAATTCCTTGAAATCCAAAATAGTGGGTTCATTGCTATGTAAAGTTTTGACCTCTTCAATCCCACTTTTATCAATTTTTGCATCAAGATCTAAAAACTCCGAATCATTGGGCCGCCTTTTAACTAAAGTTGACTCATCTCCAGTCCCATATTTATCAAGATTCATATTGGAAAACAAACATTTAATAGGATACACATCAATTACTTTTATATATTCATCATTATTATCATAAAAACTAGAAGAACACGCTTTCACAAAGCAATCTTTTCTAGCATGCATCCTAGCGGTTCTTTCTTTGCACTCATCAATGGAAATTCTCATGGCTTTGAGAGAATCAATAATGTCATGCTTAGGTGGAATAGATCTAAGTTTTAAAGAATCAACATCAAAAGAAATTCTATCCACGTTCCTAGCAACTCATCAATCTTAGGCAATTTTTCTTCAAGCAAAGCACTGAAATTCTTTTGCGAATTCATAAATTCTTAAAACACTAGTCTCAAAATCAGAGGGCATCTTATTAAAATTCCCATAAGAGTTATTGTAGGAATTACCATAATTATTAGAGGAATTACTAGGAAACGGCCTAGAATTAAAATTTCCTCTATACACGTTGTTACCAAAATTGTTCCTACCAACAAAATGCACATCCATAGATTCATTATTATTCTCAATCAAAGTGGACAAAGGCATATCATTAAGATCATAAGAAACACTTTTGTTAGCAAACAATTTCATAAGTTCATCCATCTTTCCACTCTAAACATTAATCTCTTCAATCACATGAACTTTTTTAATAGTGGATCTTTAGGTGTGCCATTGAGAATAATGAACCATAATATTGTCTAGGAGTTTAGTAGCTTCTCCTAAAGTGATTTCCATAAAAGTGCCTCCCACGGCCGAATCTCAAAGATTTCTAGAAGCAAAATTCAGTCTGGCATAATTTTTTTGCATAATCATCCACAAATTCAAACCATGTGTAGGGCAATTACGTATCATTAATTTCATCCTCTCCCAAGCTTCTGCAACATGCTCATGATAAAGTTGCATAAAATTCATAATATCATTCCTAAGGGAGATGATCTTAGCGGGAGGAAAATATTTGAGATAAAAGCATATTTGCACTTATTCCATGAATCAATACTATTTTTAGGCAAAGAAGAGAACCAAGTTTTAGCATGATCTCTAAGCGAAAACGGAAATAGCTTCAATTTAACAAGATCATTATCCACATCTTTCTTCTTTTGCATATCGCACAAATCAACAAAATTGTTTAGATGGATAGCGGAATCTTCACTAGGAAGGCCAGAAAATTGATCTTTCATAACAAGATTCAACAAAGCGGTATTAATTTCACAAGATTCAGCATCGGTAGTAGGAGCAATCGGAGTGCTAATAAAGTCATTGTTGTTGGCATTGGAAAAGTCACACAATTTAGTATTATCTGGATCCATCATGACAAACAATCAATCCAACACATAAGCACACAAGAAGCAAGTGAAAAGAAACAAACGGAAAAGGGGCGAAGAAAAGGCAAAGGTTTTCAAAAATCATTTTAGAAGTGGGGGGGGGGGAGAAAACAAGAGGCGAATGGCAGATAATGCAATGCGAGGGAGAAGAGTTTATGATGGGTTCTTGGTATGTCTTGACTTGGCGTAGATCTCCCCGGCAACGGTGCCAGAAATCCTTCTTGCTACCTCTAGAGCATGCGTTGGTTTTCCCTTGAAGAGGAAAGGGTGATGCAACAAAGTAGCGTAAGTATTTCCCTCAGTTTTTGAGAACCAAGGTATCAATCCAGTAGGAGACACCGCGCAAGTCACCTAGTACCTGCACAAACAATCAAGAACCTTGCAACCAACGCGATAAAGGGGTTGTCAATCCCTTCACGGCCACTCGCAAAAGTGAGATCTAATAAAGATAGTAAAGTAAATATTTTTGGTATTTTTGTTTTATAGATTGGAAAGTAAAGATTGCAAAATAGTAAACGAGATGCGATTTAAATAAAGGAGATGCAATATAATAAGAAAGAGACCTGGGGGCCATAGGTTTCACTAGTGGCTTCTCTCAAGATAGCATGTATTCTGGTGGGTGAACAAATTACTGTCGAGAAATTGATAGGAAAGTGCATAATTATGAAGACATCTAAGGCAATGATCATGAATATAGGCATCACATCGTGTCAAGTAGACCGAAATGATTCTGCATCTACTACTATTACTCCATACATCAACCGCTATCCAGCATGCATCTAGAGAATTAATTTCATAAGAACATAGTAACGCATTAGGCAAGATGACATGATGTAGAGGGATAAACTCA
Organism: Aegilops umbellulata; assembly: GCA_032464435.1. Classification (NCBI taxonomy): domain Eukaryota; kingdom Viridiplantae; phylum Streptophyta; class Magnoliopsida; order Poales; family Poaceae; genus Aegilops; species Aegilops umbellulata. The sequence continues at coordinate 187,740,792 of CP136057.1, forward strand.
AACAATATGATATAAACCCCATCTTTTTATCCTCGATGGCAACAATACAATATGTGCCTTGCTGCCCCTACTGTCACTGGGAAAGGACACCGCAAGATTGAACCCAAAGCTAAGCACTTCTCCCATTGCAAGAAAGATCAATCTAGTAGGCCAAACTAAACCAATAATTCGAAGAGACTTGCAAAGATATCAAATCATGCATATAAGAATTCAGAGAAGAACCAAATAATATTCATAGATAATCAAGTTCATAAATCCACAATTCATCGGATCTCGGCAAACACACCGTAAAAGAATATTACATCGAATAGATCTCCAAGAACATTGAGGAGAACTTTGTATTGAGGATCAAAGAGAGAGAAGAAGACATCTAGCTAATAACTATGGACCCGAAGGTCTATGGTAAACTACTCACGCTTCATTGGAGAGGCTATGGTGTTGATCTAGAAGCCCTCCATGATCGATTCCCCCTCCGGCAGATCGCCGGAAAGGCCCCAAGATGGGATCTCACGGGTACAGAAGGTTGCGCCGGTGGAAAAGTGGTTTCGTGGCTCCCCCTGATGTTTTTTGGGTATAAGAGTATATATAGGCGTAGAAAGTACGTGGGTGGAGCTACGAGGGGCCCACGAGGGTGGGGGCGCGCCTACCCCCCTGGGTGCGCCCTCCTACCTCGTGGCTGCCACGTTGCGTCTCCGACTTCATCTCCAAGTCTTCTGGTTTGCTTTCGGTCCAAGAAAGATCATCGCGAAGGTTTCATTCCGTTTGATATTCCTTTTCTGCGAAACACTAAAATAGGCAAAAAAACGAAACTGGCACTGGGCTTCCGGTTAATAGGTTAGTCCCAAAAATAATATAAAGGAGCATCTTAAAGCCCATTAAACATCCAAAACAAATAATATAATAGCATGGAACAATTAAAAATTATAGATACATTGGAGACGTATCATCGGCCGCCAATCATGTAGTTTGAGAGGTAATCTTGAGTAAACTGCTTCAGGATCCATTGCAAAAGAAAAAAGATTCAGATATTGTCATCTAACACAACTCACTACGGGCAGTAAAAATAAGGCTACAGGGTTCTTACTTACCATCCTGCAGTTCACTGTTGTCTTGCATAAAGTGTAAACAAATAGTTCCATTGACATCTTTTGACCCATTTTAATAACAATCTTTATCAGTTTCCTCACTTGATGCTGGTTCATGAATATCTCATTTCCCCATACACAGAAAGGGTCGAAGTGTTGATCTTTGACAATGATATATGTACCTAAAAGCACCAAGTTAATATTAGAAGCTAAACAACAATTGAAAAATGATGTAGTACAACACTCCCTCCATCCCATTATATAAGATTTTATTACATGTATATCTAGACATCATCAGAACATTAATGTAACACTCTTCCTTGTTTCTATGTAGCCTGGGATTGCATATTTAGTTATTTAGTACAATGCATATTGCTATGTAGCCTCAGATATATTAAATATGGCCCTAGTTAACCTACTGATAAATGGGTTACACACATATTCAGTGAAATGTCTGATTCGAAGATTAATCCCTTATCAGCCCCAGGCTATATGGTACCAACTACCGATATCCTGACCAGTGAGTACATATAAGCAATGCGATGAAACTAACCTCGATGGAAAACAACACTGTTCTCAATATTATCTTGCATGAGTACATATAAAGGCATGTTAAGCACAACAGGCTAAACATCAACCAAATATATCCATGGTAGACAACATAATCTACAAATGATAGCTTTAGTGTGCAGGCTTAAGCATGCTAGTTAAGCAAAACAAGAAGTGGAAATGTGTGTTAACTGCATCAGGCGTAACCGAACATAAAACATAAACATAGATAGTTTTGCATAACCGAACATAAAACATAAATTTAAACTAAGCTAAACTACTTTCGGTCGAAGTAGAGGTCAAGCCAATCCTTCCTCGTCATGTACGGTGTGCCGCGAGCCGGGTCCGGGCCGGTACCGTCGTCGGGGTCGTTGGGGAAGGCACTCCTCCACTCGTCGATGTCGATCTCCTCGTCCTCGGGGACCACCTCGACGCCCTCCGCACCGCCGTCTTCGACCTCGTCATCGGAGGAGAGCGCGATAAGCTTGCCGCCCTCCGCGTTGTCGTCCTCGCCGACTTCGACCTCATCATCAAAGGACGGCGTGATAACCTCGCTGCCCTCCGCGCCGACAAAGATCGCCCGCTCCGCCTCCACGAGCTCTAGGTGCAGTCGGCGGAGCTCTTGCATGTTGGCCTCGGCGGCGGCCTCGGCCTCGAGGCGCTCCCACGCCTCACAGTCCTCCCGCGCCATAGCCGAGCTGACCACCCCTGGCTCCGGCGCAACGACATCGACGGGACGTGTGCCGAAGGGGAAATTGAGCCTAGCTGCCACGCCGTGATAGCGGACCTGCCAGCGGTCGTACTTCATGGCCGCGAGCTTGGCCGCGTGGAAGCTACCGAGCCACCGGCGGGTGTGGGACTCTCGATCTATAATCTCGGTGACCCACGTCCCCCACTACCGCTGCCGGACCCTGAGGTAGGACCTCGTCGGTTGCCGGGTCCGAGGGAGGACGGGGAAGTCCTCGAACCGGCCTAGGGGCACGGCAGCGGGCGGATCTAGGGACCGGCTACGGCGGATCAAGCTCACGAAGGACGAGGGGGACAACTCGGCGGCCACCTCGCCGGCGTCTGGCGAAAAGGCCGCGATAAACCTCTTTTGTACATTACCTCCTCGAGCTCCCGGGTACACAACCTACCAATGGTTTCGAGGGTTGTGTGTGTCTGTGTGAGCGGAGGTTTTGGGGGGTGTGTGGAGGGGGCGGGGGAAGCAAGGTTGTGTTTGAGGAAATACTACAACAACTGAAATTTTACTAGGCAGGAGTAACAAGGTGGGGCTACTAAAAATTTGGATCAAGGGCGAGCAGATATTTTTGAGATTGCGAGGGATGCAGAGGCGGGAGTAAAATGTCGGGGCTACTGAAAATTTGAATCAAGGGACTGAAGCAGAGTGGGAGTAACAGACATCACACATGGTCCACACATATTAATCGTGTGCTATCAAACATTAAAACCTTCCAGGCGGTAGATATTTTTGAGATTACGAGGCAGTATTATTTTCGACATTGTGAGGGATGCACAGGCGGGAGTATTTGGGGAGCGAGCTAGTGTGATTGACACACCGGCTGTGGATTAGCCTACGCACCTTCTCGCGTAAGCCATAGGCATACTATACACTGACGGTGCTCCAAGATATTTTGTACTACATCTCACATGGTTGGTGATAATAAGCTGTGTGGGATCTACTTGATTTGAATTACATAATGGGGTCACAGTGGCAATGGACGTTGTTTCAATTGCTAGACCTTTTATCTATAGTGAACATGCAACTATATGTGTGTCGTAAAAGGATTGGAATTATTCATGGTTCGTTTGGACATTTTATACATTAAACTGGTTTTCTAGCCATTTCAGGTGCACGATTCAAAATTAAACTACATGCACATGCTCCGGTGCATTAAATTGGTTGAAAAATCAAATATGTGTCCTTGGGTGCATTCTTAGGTCCCATGCAAGAAATGGGAATGAATTTCAAACACCAGGGCACTGTTGATTGCCGGCAAAACATTGAGATACCTGGTTTTAAATTCTAATAAATCCAAAACTCGTTTGAAATTCATGAAACTTGGCATGCTATCATGGATCGGCATCAACATGCCGTGGTAAAAATTTGTCCCCTTTGGGGACATGTTTGGGTATAAGCTTCTCACAAACCAGAGATTCTCACAAAAAGCATGATGGTTTCGGTATGGAACATGCCACCTTTGGGGACGGAACGATATCCGTTGCCTCTTATTGCTTTCAAAAAATTTCTAGTGTCAACATAGAACAACAGGAGTGTTGTGTTTAATCTTCGAATTTTTCGGGGTTCGTTTGGCTTTTTTTATACATTAACTGGGTTTTCTAGGCATTTTATGTGCATAATTAAAATTTGAACTACAAGCACATGCTCCAGTGCACCAAAGTTGGTTGAAAACTCACATGTGTCTCCTTGGGTGAATTCCTAGGTCCCATGTAAGAGGTGGGAATGAAATTCAAACACCAGGGCACCGTTGATTGCCGGCAAAACATTGAGATGCCTGGTTTTTAAATTCTAGTAAATTCAAAACTCGTCTCAAATTCATGAAACTTGGCATGGTATCATGGAGTGGCATCAACATGTCGTCGTAAAAAATTTGTCCCATTTGGGGTAGGTTTGGGTATATCCTTCTCACAACAAGCATGATGGTTTCGATAAGGAATGTCCCACCTTTGGGGACGAAACGATATCCATTTCCTCTTATTGCTTTCAATTTTTTTCTCGTGTCAGCATAGAACAACAGGAGTGTTGTGTCAATTTTTGTGATTTTTCAGGGTTCATTTGGACATTTTTATGCATTAACTGAGTTTTCAATGCATTTACGTGCATAATTCAAATTTGAACTACATGCACATGCTCCAGTGCATATAAATTGGTTGAAAATTCAAATATGTGTCATTTGGTGCATGCTTAGGTCCCTTGCAAGAAATGGGAATGAATTTCAAACACCAGGGCACCGTTGATTGCCGGCAAAACATTAGGATACCTGGTTTTTAAATTCTAATAAATCCAAAACTCGTCTGAAATTCATGAAAGTTGGCATGCTATCATGGAGCGGCATCAACATGTCGTGGTAAAAAATTTGTCCCATTTGGGGAAGGTTTGGGTATATGCTTCTCACAAACCAGAGCTTCTCACAACAAGCATGATGGTTTCGATAGGGAACGTCCCACCTTTGGGCATGAAACGATATCCATTGCCTCTTATTGATTTCAAATGTTCTCTCGTGTCAACATAGAACAACAGAAGTGTTGTGTCAATTTTTGTGATTTTTCGGGGTTTGTTTGGACATTTTTATGCATTAGTTGAGTTTTCAATGCATTTATGTGCATAATTCAAATTTGAACTACATGCACATGCTCTAGTGCATATAAATTGGTTGAAAAATCAAATATGTGTCCTTGGGTGCATGCTTAGGTCCCATGCAAGAATTGGGAATGAATTTCAAACACCAGGGAACCGTTGATTGCCTGAAAATGTTGAGATACTTTATTTATAGATTCTAGTAAATCTAAAACTCGTCTGAAATTCATGAAACTTGGCATGCTATCATGGAATGGCACCCGACATGCCATGGTAAAATATTTGTCCCATTTGGGGCAGGTTTGGGTATAAGTTTCTCACAAACCAGAGCTTCTCACAACAAGCATGACGGTTTCGATTGGGACGTCCCACCTTTGGGGACGAAACGATATCCATTGCCTCTTATTGCTTTCAAATTTTTCTCGTGTCAACATAGAACAACAATAGTGTTGTGTCTATTTTTGTGATTTTTCGGGGTTCTTTTGGACATTTTTATGCATTAACTAAGCTTTCAATGCATTTATGTGCATAATTCAAATTTGAACTACATGCACATGCTCCAGTGCATATAAATTGGTTGAAAAATCAAATATGTGTCCTTGGGTGCATGCTTAGGTCCCATGCAAGAAATGGGAATGAATTTCATACACCAGGGCACTGTTGATTGCCGGTAAAATGTTGAGATACTTTGTTTTTAAATTCAAGTAAATCTAAAACTCGTCTAAAATTCATGAAACTTGGCATGCTATCATGGAATGGCACCCGACATGTCGTGGTAAAAAAATTGTCCCATTTGAGGCAGGTTTGGGAATAAGCTTCTCACAAACCAGAGCTTCTCACAACAAGCATGATGGTTTCGATAGGGAACGTCCGACCTTTGGGGACGAAACAATATCCATTGCCTCTTATTGCTTTCAAATTTTTTCTCGTGTCAACATAGAACAACAAGAGTGTTGTGTCTACTTTTTTGATTTTCGGGGTTCGTTTGGACATTTTTTTGTGCATTAACTGAGTTTTCGATGCATTTATGTGCATAATTCAAATTTGAACTACATGCACATGCTCTAGTGCATATAAATTGGTTGAAAAATAAAATATGTGTACTTGGGTGCATGCTTAGGTCCCATGCAAGAAATGGGAATGAATTTCAAACACTAGGACACCGTTGATTGCCGGCAAAACTCTGAGATGCCTAGTTTTTAAATTCTAGTAAATCCAAAGTCGTCTAAAATTTATGAAACTTAGCATGGTATCATGGAGCGGCATCAACATGCCATGGTAAAAAAATCCCATTAGGGGCAGGTTTGGGTATATGCTTCTCACAAACCAGAGCTTCTCATAAGCAGCATGATGGTTTCGATAGGGAACGTCCCACCTTTGGGGACGAAACGATATCCATTGCCTCTTATTGCATTCAAATTTTTTTCTCGTATCAACATAGAACAACAAGAGTGTTGTGTCAATTTTTGTGATTTTCTGGGGTTCGTTTGGACAGTTTTATGCATTTACTGAGTTTTCAATGCATTTATCTGCATAATTCAAATTTGAACTCCATGCACATGCTCCAGTGCATATAAATTGGTTGGAAAATCAAATATGTGTCCTTGGGTGCATGCTTAGGTCCCATGCAAGAAATGAGAATGAATTTCAAACACGAGGGACCGTTGATTGCCGGCAAAATGTTGAGATACTTTCTTTTTAAATTCTAGTAAATCTAAAACTTCTCTGAAATTCATGAAACTTGGCATGCTATCATGGAATGGCACCCGGCATGCTGTGGTATTTTTCGTGTCCATTTTGAGAGAAGGCGCACTCGAATAATGACAGCCAACAAAGGCATTTTGAAAAAATAGCTGCCACTTTAATATCTCAAACGTTTGTATAATTCAAACCGTGTGCGTTCTGTTAACCATTCATGTGATGCCATGTGTCTTTTTTTTAATGGCTATAGGAGGTGCCGTGTGGACAGCTGCTTGACTGAACGGGAGGCGTGTGAGCGCAGTCCGGTGTGCAGGCTCACCGGGAAGCGTACAAGTTGTTCAATGCAGGATCTGTGCATCTCTTCAACACAAACGATTCAGATTACGGTATGCAAATTAAAGCCAGACTTCAGCACTAAGACAAGAGACACTGCGATTTGTCAAAATATGCAGCTAAAAATCAATAACACCATCTATTTTTTGCAACTAAAATTCAGTAATTAAGCATAGATTTGATTCATACTAGAGATTAAGCAGTCGTTCTCACTGGGAAGCGACACATCCTTGGACCGCCACCCGCCTCGCTCCCACTGGTCTATATTAATGGCGTCGCCGAGCAGCCGCACCCCCATCCTCGCCACACACACAATCCTCTCTCTCCGCCCGCATCCTCGACTCCGCTCTGAGTCCTCAAAGCCGTCAGTGTACGAGGATGCCGCCGAAGCGTCCCATCGGAGGGAGTGGCGACGCCGGGGCTGCTGAAGCACCGGAGCACGGCGTGAATATGGAGACAGAGGTTTCCGTCGCCGCTGACGAGGTGGAGAACGAGGCTGCCAACAAGCGGAGGCGGGTCGAGAAAGAACCGCAAGCGACTCCAATAGGCCTAGACTTCATCAACAACCTCCCCGATGATATGTTGATAGTCATCATATCCCTCCTCCCAATCAAATATCGGGCGAGGACAGCCGCCCTTTCCCGGCGGTGACACCCCCTATGGCTCGTCACCCCTGTCAACCTCCTCGACGCCCACAAGCTCTGCCATGGCTATCGTCAAAGCTTGGATGCATTCTCCCAGATCCTCGACAATCACCATGGCCCAATCAAAGGCCTTATCACGGGCAAGTTCCATTCCAATGGCAAGGACCGAGCCAAGCTTGACGAGTGGTTCTGATCCCCCACCATAGATCAGCTCGAGTAGCTCAGTTTTAATGATGGGCATATGCGCTTGCTGCCAACGTTTGCGCTCCGCTTCGCGCCCATGCTGCGCCTCGCCAAGTTCATGAACTGCCATCCCCCTTAATGACACGCCCGCTCTTTTTCTGAAGCACCTTGAGCCCGTCGCCATCCGCATCCCAAAGGATGACATGGAGTGCCTGCTCCGCGGCTGTACTGCACTCGAGTTCCTTCGTCTTCAGGCGATGAATTGGTCGAGTACCTTGCACATCACCTCCAGCACTCTTTGGACTATTTATGTGTGTTGCTGGTCCTCCAACGAGAGATCACAAAAGGTGGACCAAAATATGGTCATCCAGGACACACCTTCACTTGAGAGATTACTTTTAGTTGATCAGTAAGGTCCAACAAGAATCAATGTCATTTCTGCGCCGAAATTGAAAGTGGTGGGCTACTCGTCTGTCAAATACTACAACTTTCAGGTACAATAGTCGCCTTATACCTCTCCTTCTTGATATCAACGTTATTTTCTAGTTTTGAAGATGTATGTTCATCTGTCATCCAGCGAAGCTTCACCCACACAGTGAAGGTCTTGGCACTAGAATCTGTCGGCCCCAACCTAGACCATGTTGTCAGTTGCCTGAGATGCTTTCCGTGCCCAAAGAAGTTGTATATCAAGGTGATGTTCCTTTCCTGTTAAATGCTAACCATAAGGAAGTTCAAGTTTTGCACCTTTTCCCAAGTTTACAATGACAATGTACTATGATTTCTGAAGGAATTTTGGCGGATTTTAGGACATACACCCCCACATATTGGTTGCTTCATTCATATGGTTACAATCGTCCATAAGCATTTCTCCTTTAGATTCATCTATACTAGTTTTCTTAGGGAATTTTTCATCCAATCCAACCTCTTGTGAAGAAGGCTACGTGTTTCTAGTTTGTAATAAAATGCCCATGTTAATCATGCCAGATCGAAGATGGCACGTTGGTGCATTTTACAAATCCTGCAAACCAAATGGGCGTGTAGCAGTGTTCAAAACTGCATGTAGGCACTAACACGTTTTGTTCTTTTGCAAATAATAATAGGCCCGGAGGTGGATAATATTTATAATGACAATCACATCGAATGCCTGGATTTGCATCTCTCAAATATTACTTTGAACTCCTACCGAGGGACCTTACCGGAGATTACACTCGCCACGTTCTTTCTTGCGAGAGCAAAGGTGCTGAGGGTACTGAGGTTGAACACTTATTTAATTAGGAAAGATGAATGGTATGATTATCAGAGCCGGCAGGTACTGCGGAATGGAAGAGCCTCCAGAAATGCCAAACTTCGTATTGGAAGAGCATATGGCAAAGCAATTGGAAGTCATTGTGTCAAACCCATACATGACTTGTCAGCGGCTAATCCCTTTTTAGAAATGATGCAGCTTGCAATGTTTGAATTTGGGCGTTGTAATCTTTGAATTTGAACCTTGTAATATTTATGGTATTTGTTATATTGAACCATTTATGTTCTCTTGTCTCAACGCAAACAGTTCATCCGAGTGAACCGCATGTCGTATATCGCACACACCTTGATCTGGCTGACCGTTTCTTTTGTGTTGCCTAATCACAAACAGTTCATCCGAGTGAACCGTATGTTGTACATCGCACACACCTTGATCTGGCTGACCGTTTCTTTTGAGTTGCCTAATCACAAGCAGTTCATCCGAGTGAACCGTATGATGTACATCGCACACACCTTCATCTGGCTGCGCGTTTCTTTTGTTCCTCCTCATCGAAAATGGTTAATTGAACTGAACTGTATGCCCTAAATCGCACACGCAACTAAAATCTGAACCATGTTGGATGCATCCTCCATTGCAAACGTTTTGCACCTTTTTTGACGGGTTTTTTACACCACCATTTGCGATTATTGCATCGCACACTATTCCGTCGAAGGGTCTCTGATCATAGTGTCGCGTTAGCAGCATCCTGCAGTAGTGTATATAGTAAGCAAGTAAGCAAATGGCAATCCATATATGATGTAAAAACTAAGCAATGCATGCCATGGGTAATATAACCCTGCCAAGTTTGAGCATAGACCTCACGGGGGAAAGAGGACTGGTCATCAGTCTCTGAATCCTCCTCTGAGGAGCTCTTTACAACCAGCAAGATGTCTGCTTCAGCAAGTAGCATTATCTGCTCTGAATACCTTGTTTTCACTCCAGATACTTCCATTGCCGCTTCAAATGGCTGATGCATAGGAAGAGTAGTTGAATATACAAACGTTGTCAACAAATGGAACACGTAATACAAAAAAATGATAGCATGATATAATTCACATACATGATGATTGGCTAAACAGCATGGCATTGCATAATTCACATATATAAGGCCTTTGCAACAAGATAGCATTGCATAATTCACATATATAATGTCTTGCAACAAGATGGCAATGCATATTTCACATATATGGTAATTACACACTAAACAGGTGGCATTCACACAAAGCATGTCTAAACTAATCAAATGACATCGCAATGCAAGACACCATACGCACGATATGAGCAACATAACCCTGCCAAGTTAGAGCATACACCTCCTGGGGGAAATAGGACTGGTCATCTGCCTCTGAATCCTCCTCTGAGGAGCTATCCATAACCAGCGAGATATGCGCTACACCAGATAGCATAGCCTGCTCTGAAGACCTTGTTTTCACTCAAGAATTTTCCATCACCGTGTCAAATGGCTGATGCACACGAAGAGTAGTTGAATGTACTAACATTGTTGACAAATGTAATACGTAATGAAAAAAAGTATGGCCTGATATAATTCACATATAAGATGACTGGCTAAGTAGGATGGCATTCCAAAATTCACATATATGATGCCTAGCTAAACAAGATGGGTTGCATAATTCACATAAACGATGAATAAACTAAACAGATGACATTCACACAAAGCATGTCTAAACTAAGCAGATGACATATTTGATGTATAAAGTAAGCAATGCAAGGCACCATATGCATGATATAACCAACATCAGCATGCCAAGTTAGAGCGAAGACCTCAGGGGGTAAATAGGAGTGGTCTTCTCCTTCTGAATCCCCCTTAGAACAGATATCTTCCTCTCGATTGCAATCCGAAATGGGTGGAGGGGGGCTGCCTTTGCGCCTACCATGGAGCGACATCTACATGAAATTTTATTGCCACACAAGGCTCGTCTCTTTCGCTCTACATGTTCAGTTCCATTGTGTACAATAACTGACATGCATAGGAATAAAAGATAGTGAGATTACGTAAGGAGTGCATGCAGAAATCCAGAGTGATGGTAGCAACCTGTGGATAGACCCAAAACCAATGATAGCAGGCAGATAATGGCTTCAGTTAAAAAATATAGATAATGGCTTCTTTACTGTTTGTTTCCCACCCAACATGAAACTCCATAGTAGACACCAGAGATTAACCAGATAGTAGATAGATACTACTGATTGCGGCCCCAATATGTACCCCACAACCATTTAAAAACTCAAGTTTGACCATTAGTTTGGAGCTGACTCAAAGTCTAATCGGTGAACAGGACGATAAAGTAGCATGTAATATTAAGCGATGCATAACGTAAGCAGACACGAAAGAGTGCGACCTCTCTTGCGGACCCATATAGTCCTCGACGTCATCTGCTCGGTTGATGATGGTAATGCAGTTGTCATGGCTGCCGGCAGCGGGGAAGAAGATCTGAGGCGGTGAAAGATAGTCTGGAGGCCAGATCCCTGCTGTGCTGGACCCTTCTGTCATTGGAGCAGCTGAGCTGGGGTGGACGACGGTGCAGCAGGAGCGGGACAAACCACACAAGGTTTTCTTTGACAACTATCTGTAAGAGAAGTAATTATGTAAGGGCTCGTTTGAATTGGAGGATCCTAACAACACAGAGATAGGAAATACACAGTAATAGGACAGGAATGCACGTGCAAAACAGATAATTTAAAAACACAGGATTTCTGCCAATCTGGGTGTTTGGTTCACAAGAATTGGAAGATCACAGGATGCAAAGAAGCGTGGTGAGATTAAGTCAGACCACAAGAAAATGTATGGTTATAAAGCTATTATGCTACTATCTCTTAGTCTTGTGCTTCATGAATAGGAATTTGAAAAGGAGGACAAGTGGATATTAAAATTCCGACTGTTTGTATTTCAAGGAGACACTAAAGGAACAAATCCTATAGTTTTCCTTTGCTCCATTCCTTTGAACCAAATGCATGAATAGTAGTACCATAGGAAACTTTCCAATTCCTATGGCTTTCCTTCACTTTTCCTTTCAAGCACTGGCGATTCTAGTAGGCAGGCTTGAGCAAGGAAAAGCCTACACTCAAAAAAATGTTTTTGTGCTGCTTCTACTACTTTGGACCCAGGCCACTGCCCTACTAGCTCAACTCCCAGGCCCATCGACAAATGCACAACTCAAACACGCATAGATAAGTAATGATGGCATTCAAGAGAGTCCATCACGGCTAGCTAAGTCGCCTGGTACCTCACTGCTTGTCATATAGTAGGAGAAAATAATTGTATTTCACGTTACTACGTGTGCTCAGTGGACAATATATATAACATGTAGAGTAAAAAAAGAGATGCAACAAGTGTACAACCTCTTTGGCGAAGCCATGTCGATCTCAGCGTGATTGGGTTTGTCCGTGAGGATGATCCGGCTGACTTGGATGTCGGAGGAGGGGAATAAGATCTTAGGCATCTTGAGATGGAGCCCGGGGTACTGCGCTGCTGTGATGGAGGGTTATCGTCGTTGGAGCAGCTCCGGTGAGTTGTACGACGCCGAGGCTGAAGCAGGACAAGAGACACAACGTTAACCTGAGTGGAATTCTAATAACATCTCCAATAGATGACATAAAATACATAACCACAAAGTGCTAGATGTAAAATACATCAGCCGTCATCTCTGAACTTAACTGTCGAAACTGAATTTAACTTTTGAAACTGAACTTAACTGCCGAAACTGAATTTTGCTGTCAAAACTGAATTTTACTGTCGAAACTGAATGCACTAGTAGCAGAAAAGCATTAGCAGCAGCGCGTGCGAGAGCCGGGGCAGCTGGTCGTGTAGCAACATCAGGGTGAGGCTACACGTCAGTCGACTGACTTTTTCATCTCTGGTCAGTCGATTTTCCAGTCGTTGGATATGAAATCAAGGGCCTGCAGTTCATCTTCAACCTCCACCCCCCTGAGCCGCCAGCCACCACCGGCCAAACCGCCGCCCCCCGCCACCCGCGGCCGGTGGTGCGCTGCCCCGCCCTCCCCGAAACCACTCCCCACCGCTGGTCCGCTGCCGCCCCGGCCATCCCTCTAGCCCCCCACCCCGTGCTGAGCTTTTTCCCCGGCGATCCCCATGCCACCACCCCACCACCGCCGGCGACCACTACCCCCGCCCTGAACCCTAAGATAGATAGTGGGGTACCTCTCTGGCGAGCCCCCTCCCCACTGCGGCTGGTTCTTCTTAACTCCGGCGAGCCCCCACCCCCTGAAAATCGATTGACCCAAATGTCGATTCAGTAGACTGAAGTGTAGTTAAACCAGAGCAGCATCACAAGCAAGAGCAAGAGCGAGAGCAGTAGCAAGAGCAAGAGCAAGAGCAGACCAGGCAGGGGGACCGATAGCAAGAGCAGAGCAGCAGCGCGAGCGAGAGCTAAAGCAGCAGGAGCTACTACTGATGTGGAAATCGCCGTCGGGGGAGCGATGCCATGGAGGAAGTGGGCCGGCGACACCGCCGTGGATGCAGTCGCGCCATGTCGGCTCGGAACCGAGCGCTGGCAGCACCGTTGATACGTCTCCAACATATCTATAATTTTTTATTGTTTCATGCTATTTTATTATCAATCTTGGATGTTTTATAATCATTTTATATCATTTTTGGTACTAACCTATTGACATAGTGCCAAGTGCCAGTTGTTGTTTTTTCCGTGTTTTTTACATCACAGAAAATCCTTATCAAACGGAGTCCAAATGCCACGAAACTTTACGGAGATTTTTTATGGACCAAAAGGAAAAAGTAGGGCCCTGGTAGCACCTAGGGGGAGTCCCGAGGAGGGGACAACCCACCAGGGCGCGCCTTGAGGCCCAGACGCTCCCTGGTGGGTTGTGCTCACCTTAGGTGCCCCCAGGACCGCCTCTTTGCTCTATAAATACCCCAATATTCCAGAAACCCTAGGGGAGTCGACGAAATATTCATCCAGTCGCCGCAGAGTCCAGAACCACCAGATCCAATCTAGATACCATCTCGGATGGGGTTCACCACCTCCATTGGTGCCTCTTCGATGATGCGTGAGTAGTTCCTTGTAGACCTTCGGGTCCGTAGTTAGTAGCTAGATGGCTTTCTCTCTCCCGCTGAATTCTCAATACAATGGTCTCTTGGAGATCCGTTTGATGTAACTCTTTTTGCCGTGTGTTTGTTGGGATCTGATGAACTTTGAGTTTATGATCAGTCATATCTTTTTATATCCATGAAAGTTATTTGAGTTTCTTTCATCTCTTATATGCATGATCTCTTATAGCCTCGTATTTCTTCTCTGATATTTGGGTTTTGTTTGGCCAACTTGATCTATTTATATCGCAATGGGAAGAGGTGCCCGGTAGTGGGTTCGATCTTACGGTGCTCGATCCCAGTGACAGAAAGGGAACCGACACGTCTCTATCGTTGCTACTAAGGATAAAAAGACAAGATCTATACCTACTGCCATATAGATAAACGAATCTTGTGTACATCATGTCATCGTTCTTATTGCATTACTCCATTTTTTATGAACTTAATACACTAGATGCATGCTGGATAGCGGTCGATGTGTGGAGTAATAGTAGTAGATGCAGGCAGGAGTCGGTCTAGTAATCTTGGACGTGATGCCTATGTATTGATCATTGCCTGGATATCATCATAATTATTTGAGGTTCTATCAATTGCCCAACAGTAATTTGTTTACCCACCGTTTGCTATCTTTCTCGAGAGAAGCCACTAGTGAAACCTACGGCCCCAGGGTCTTCTTTCTTATATACTTGCCTTTGCGATCTACTTTTTCCTCGCATTTATTTTCAGATCTATTAAACCAAAAATACAAAAATACCTTGCTGCAGTTTTTCCTTATTTATTTTATTTAGCGTTCGATCTATCAATTTTACTACGAATTTATCTCACGCCCGTTTTCCACTTGAGGCGACGTACCCCGAAAGGGATTGACAACCCCTTTAACACGTCGGGTTGCGAGGATTTGTTAACTGTGTGCAGGGGCTGTTTACATTGTGTTGCTTGGTTCTCCTACTAGTTCGATAACCTTGGATTCATATCTGAGGGAAATACCTACCGCCACTATGCTGCATCATCCCTTCCTCTTTGGGGAAATACCGAGGCTTCAAGTGACATCAAAAGGAATTTCTGGCGCCGTTGCCGGGGAGGATCTTCATCATAACCAGGTTCCTAATCACAAATCTCATCACCTCGCAATTTACATTATTTGACATTTTCCTCTCGTTTTCCTCTCCCCTACTTCACAAAAATTTTCCATTTTATTCGCCTCTCTTTTTCACCGATCTCTTGCCTCTAGTCCCGATGGCTAGCGTCCCTACTCCTCCTTTGTCACCAGATTTTGAAGTTCTTTACTTCAAGCAAAGACAAGGAGAAAATTTGAAAGATGCCTGGTATAGGCTTATGGAATCATATCATGTTTCCAATCTAAAGGGGGATGCTAAGGTTTTGCTTCATAATTTTTACATAGGATTAGCTTTGCATGATAGACAACTTCTTGATTTTGCCGCGAAAGGGAATTTTATTGAGCTTGATGCAAACGCCACCTATGAAATTTTGCAAGGAATTTTGTGAATTCCTCCTCAAAAGAAGGGGTTTTCCTTTACCCCTGAGGGAGTTCAAATGTTGGACAAACTTGGTGATTTGCATAAACATATGGTTGAAACGTAGAAATATAATGAACCCCTCAAGCACCTCAATGGTAGTATCAATCGCATGAATACCTTGATTACTCTTTGCAACGAGCGATTGGATATTTTGGATCTTAAGTTGGTTTCTTTTTCGGAGAATTTAGGGAAGCGTAAAGAGCCTCCCGGGTCTGAGAAAACCCTTGCTTTATGCCTAGCTAAGGGCGTAAAACTATAGCGCTTGTTGGGAGGCAACCCAATGAATAAATTTTATTTTTGCTTTTTTTCTTTCTATTCTTGTGTGTTAAAACAATTATGCTCTATTATGATTGTGTTTTTTGTGTTTTAATTAGTGTTTGTGCCAAGTAGAACCGATAGGATCTTCTTGGGTGATAGTTGTTTGATCTTGCTAAAAAGACAGAAACTTTGCGCTCACAAAATTAATTCTCATTTTTATTCAGAAAGATCTTTTACCCCGATTCTTTTTGCAGAAGATTAATATACAAATTTCTCGGGTCGTCCTATTTTTCCGAATTTTTGGAGTTCCAGAAGTTTTCGTTTAAGTCAGATTGCTACAGACGGTTCTGTTTTGACAGATTCTGTTTTCTTTGTGTTGTGTGCTTATTTTGATGGCTCTATGGTTTTCTTTGATGAGTTTTTGCCATAGAGAAGTTGGAATACAGTAGATATAATACAAAAACAAAATATGAATTAGTTTGATGTAGCACTTACAGTAGTGGTTTACTTTCTTTCACTAACGGATCTCACGAAGATTTTGTTGAGTTTTGTGTGATTGAAGTTTTCCAGTTTTGGGTTATCTTACGATGGATGAAAGAAGGATTGAAGAGCCTTAGCTTGGGGATGCCCGGGCATCCCAAGCTATTATCCAAGAATAAGCAACCAACTAATCTTGGGATGCCCCCGAGTGGCATCCTCTCTTTCTTCTAACGACCATTGGTATTTTACTCGAGACTATATTTTTATTCGTCACATGATATGTGTTTTGCTTGGAGCGTCTTGTATGATATGAGTATTTACTTGTTTTATTTTGTGTTTTAAGTCATCAATCCTTGTTGTACACACCTATTTGAGAGAGCCAAAATTATGACATGACTTGTTAGAATTGCTCTCTATGCTTCACTTAAATTTTTATGAGCAATGGACTTGCTCTAGTGCTTCACTTATATATTTTTTAGCACAGTGTGCTTAGTATTTTTGAATAAATGCTCTCTTGCTTCACTT
The DNA here is from genome assembly GCA_032464435.1 of Aegilops umbellulata. NCBI lineage: Eukaryota > Viridiplantae > Streptophyta > Magnoliopsida > Poales > Poaceae > Aegilops > Aegilops umbellulata. The sequence goes on from CP136057.1 coordinate 187,757,772, forward strand.
AGATTTATTTGATAGTTAGTAAAATTTTGAAGAAATTCTCTCTTGCTTCACTTAAATTATTTTGAGAGAAAGAAAATTTGTTATGCTCATGATCTTCACTTATATTTGTTTGAGCTTATGAAAAGCAACACATGAAAATTAGTCCAAAAGTGACAGATACCCAAGAAGGATAAAAAATAATAAAAAATGTCATGAAGATCATTGGAAAAAATAAACTTGATTCTTAGTAATAGTTTTGAGATATGATGATGTGATATGTGAGTTATGTTGGTAAGTTATTGTGGTCTAGTAAGAATATTGGTGTTAGCTTTGTGATTCCCTATGCATGCACGAAAGTCAATAATCATGCAATGAAAATTATATCCTACTTGTGGTGCATTATTTGGTATTAATTATGCTTAATTCTTGCTTATGAAATTATTCGTTTTTTGGTTGGTCGCTTCCCAATCTTTTGCTAGCCTTCATTTTGCACTAAGTATGACCTCTACTTGTGCATCCAAAATCCTTTAAACCAGTTTTGCCACATGAGTCCACTATATCTACCTATATGCGGTATTCTTTTGCCGCTCTAAGAAAATTTGCATGTGTCATCTCTAATTTTCAAAATAAACTTCTCTTTTGTGTGTTTCTTTCGCTCGCGGAACGGTAATGGGTGGCTAATATTTTCCATGCTAGATGTGTTATTCTCACGATGAGTGTTTATTCACTTGTCATTGCACGAGAGTAAGGCAAAGGTATTAGGGATGCCCAGTCCCGAAATGCAAAAAAAATTGAATTTAATTTATGTTGTCAAATAATAAATTCCTTGGAAAGAATTCGTATGTGATACGTCTCCAACGTGTCTATAATTTATGAAGTATTCATGCCATGTTTACAATAGTTTTATATGATTTTGGTATGATTTGAGCAAAACTAACCTGGACTGACGTTGTTTTCAGCAGAACTACCGTGGTGTTGTTTTTGTGCAGAAATAAAAGTTCTCGGAATGCGATGAAAATCAACAGAGAATTTTTCTGGAAAATATAAAAATACTGGAACAAAGAGTTATCGGAGGGGAGGCTCGTGGGCCCCACGAGGGTGGAGGGCGCACCCACCCCCTAGGGCGCGCCCCTATGCCTCGTGGACTTCTCATGGGGCCCCATGACTTGTTCTCGACGCCAGCCTCTCCTATAAATATCCAAACCTCCAGAAAATAACCTAGATCAGAATTTCCGCCGCCGCAAGCCTCTGTAGCCACGAGAAATCAATCTAGGCCCAGTTTGGCATCCTGCTGGAGGGGTCCCTCATCACCGGAGGCCATGGAGGAGGATCCCAGAGGGGCCATCATCGCCATGAAGGCCAAGGACCAGAGGGAGAACTTCTCCCCATCTAGGGGGGAGGCCATGGAGGAGGAAGCACGAGGGGGAGAACCTCTCCTCCTCTCTATCGATGGCGCCGGAGTGCCATCGGGAGGAAATATGCCCTAGAGGCAATAATAAAGTTATTATTTATTTCCTTGTTTCCTGATAAATGTTTATTATTCATGCTAGAATTGTATTCAACGGAAACATGATACATGTGTGAATACATAGACAAACAGAGTGTCACTAGTATGCCTCTACTTGACTAGCTCGTGAATCAAAGATGGTTAAGTTTCCTAGCCATAGACATGAGTTGTAATTTGATTAACGGGATCACATCGTTAGGAGAATGATATGATTGACTTGGCCCATTTCGTTACCTTAGCACTTGATCGTTTAGTATGTTGCTATTGCTTTCTTCATGACTTATACATGTTCCTATGACTATGAGATTATGCAACTCCCGTTTACCGGAGGAACACTTTGTGTTCTACCAAACGTCACAACGTAACTGGGTGATTATAAAGGTGCTATACAGGTGTCTCCGAAGGTACTTGTTGGGTTGGCGTATTTCGAGATTAGGATGTGTCACTCCGATTTTTGGAGAGGTGTCTGTGGGCCCACTCGATAATGCACATCACTATAAGCCTTGCAAGCATTGCAACTAATGAGTTAGTTGCGGGATGATGTATTACGGAACGAGTAAAGAGACTTGCCAGTAACGAGATTGAACTAGGTATTGAGATACCGACGATAGAATCTCGGGCAAGTATAATACCGATGACAAAGGGAACAATGTATGTTGTTATGCGGTTTGACCGATAAAGATCTTCGTAGAATATGTGGGAGCCAATATGAGCATCTAGGTTCTGCTATTGGTTATTGACCGGAGACGTGTCTCGGTCATGTCTGCATAGTTCTCGAACCCATAGGGTCCGCACGCTTAAAGTTCGATGACTATTATATTATGAGTTTATTTGTTTTGATGTACCAAAGATAGTTCGGAGTCCTGGATGTGATCACGGACATGACGAGGAATCTTGAAATGGTCGAGACATAAAGATCGATATATTGGATGACTATGTTTGGACACTGGAAAGGTTCCGGAAGGTTTCAGACATTTATCGGAGTACCGGGGGTTACCGGACCCCCCCCCCCCCCGGAACTAATGGGCCTTTTTAGGCCCTAGTGGAGAGTGAGAGGGGCCGGCCAGGGCAAGAGGTGCACCCCCTCCCCTTGAGTCCGAATAGGACAGGGAAGGGGGACGACGCCCCCCTTGCCTTTCCCCTCTCCCACTCCTTCCTCCCCCCTCCTCCTTGGACTAGGAAAGGGAGGGGCAAACCTACTTGGAGTAGGTTTCCCCCTCCTAGGGTGTGCCACCCCCTTGGTCGACCCTCTCCTCCTCCCCCCTTTGTATACGGAGGAGGGGAGCACCCCATAGACACAACAATTGATCTCTTGATCTCTTAGCCGTGTCCGGTGCCCCCCTCCACCATAATCCACCTCGCTAACATCGTAGCAGTGCTTAGGCGAAGCCCTGCGTCGGTAGAACATCATCATCATCATCACCACGCCGTCGTGCTGACAAAACTCTCTCTCAACACTCGGCTGGATCGGAGTTCGAGGGACATCATCGAGCTGAACGTGTGCTGAACTCGGAGGTGTCGTGCGTTCGGTACTTGATCGGTCGGATCGTGAAGACGTACGACTACATCAACCGCATTGTGCTAACGCTTCCGCTTTCGGTCTACGAGGGTACGTGGAAACACTCTCCCCTCTCATTGCAATGCATCACCATGATCTTGCGTGTGCATAGGATTTTTTTTTGAAATTACTACGTTCCCCAACAGTGGCATCCGAGCCAGGTTTTATGCGGTGATGTTATATGCACGAGTAGAACACAAGTGAGTTGTGGGCAATACAAGTCATACTGCTTACCAGCATGTCACACTTTGGTTTGGCGGTATTGTTGGATGAAGCGGCCCGGACCAACATTACGCGTACGCTTACGCGAGACTGGTTCTACCGACGTGCTTTGCACACAGGTGGCTGGCGGGTGTCAGTTTCTCCAACTTTAGTTAAACCGAGTGTGGCTACGCCCAGTCCTTTAGAGGGTTAAAACAGCACTAACTTGACAAACTATCGTTGTGGTTTTGATGCGTAGGTAAGAACGGTTCTTGCTCAGCCCGTAGCAGCCACGTAAAACTTGCAACAACAAAGTAGAGGGCGTCTAACTTGTTTTTGCAGGGCATGTTGCGATGCGATATGGTCAAGACATGATGCTCAATTTTATTGTATGAGATGATCAAGTTATGTAACAGAGTTATCGGCAACTGGCAGGAGCCATATGGTTGTCGCTTAATTGTATGCAATGCAATCGCCCTGTAATGCTTTACTTTATCCCTAAGCGGTAGCGATAGTCGTAGAAGCATAAGTTGGCGAGAGACAACGATGCTACGATGGAGATCAAGGTGTCGCGCCGGTGATGATGGTGATCATGATGGTGCTTCGGAGATGGAGATCACAAGCACAAGATGATGATGGCCATATCATATCACTTATATTGATTGCATGTGATGTTTATCTTTTATGCATCTTATCTTGCTTTGATTGACGGTAGCATTATAAGATGATCTCTCACTAAATTTCGAGATAAAAGTGTTCTCCCTGAGTATGCACCGTTGTGAAAGTTCTTCGTGCTGAGACACCACGTGATGATCGGGTGTGATAGGATCTACGTTCAAATACAACGGGTGCAAAACAGTTGCACACGCGGAATACTCAGGTTAAACTTGACGAGGCTAGCATATGCAGATATGGCCTCGGAACATTGAGACCGAAAGGTCGAGCGTGAATCATATAGTAGATATGATCAACATAGTGATGTTCACCATTGAAACTACTCCATCTCACGTGATGATCGGACATGGTTTAGTTGATTTGGATCACGTGATCACTTAGATGATTAGAGGGATGTCTATCTAAGTGGGAGGTCTTAAGTAATACTCCCTCCGTCCGAAAAAAACTTGTCATCAAAATGGACAAAAATGGGTGTATCTAGAACTAAAATACATCTAGATACATTCCCTTTTATTCATTTTGATGACAAGTATCTCCGGACGGAGGGAGTATGATTAATTAAACTTAAATTTATCATGAACTTAGTCCTGGTAGTATTAGCATATCTATGTAGTAGATCAATAGCTCGTATGTAGCTCCCCGTTTATTTTGATATGTTCCTAGAGAAAACTATGTTGAAAGATGTTAGTAGCAATGATACGGATTGGATCCGTGATCTGAGGATTATCCTCATTGCTGCAAAGAAGAATTATGTCCTTGATGCACTGCTAGGTGACGGGCCTATTGCAGGAGCATATGCAGACGTTATGAACATTTGGCAAAGCTCGGTATGATGAACATCACTATGAATCGGGGCTTCAAAGACGTTTTGAACGCCATGGAGCATATGAGATGTTCCAAGAGTTGAAATTAGTATTTCAGACTCATGCCCATGTCGAAAGGTATGAGACCTTTGACAAGTACTTTGCCTACAAGATGGAGGAGAATAGCTCAGCTAGTGAGCATGTGCTCAGAATATCTGAGTACTACAATCACTTGAATCAAGTGGGAGTTAATCTTCCAGATACGATAGTGATTGACATAGTTCTCTAGTCACTATCACCAAGTTACTAGAACTTCATGATGAACTATAATATGCAAGGGATAACGGAAACGATTCCCAAGCTCTTCGCGATGCTGAAATCGACGAAGGTAGAAATCAAGAAAAGCATCAAGTGTTGACGGTTGACAAGACCACTAGTTTCAAGAAAAGGGCAAAGGGAAGAAGGGAACTTCAAGAAGAACGGCAAGCAAGTTGCTGCTCAAGTGAAGAAGCCCAAATCTGGACCTAAGCCTCAGACTAAGTGCTTCCACTGCAAAGGGACTGGTCACTGGAAGCAGAACTGCCCCAAGTATTTGGCGGATAATAAGGATGGCAAAGTGAACAAAGGTATATTTGATATGCATGTTATTGATGTGTATTTTACTAGTGTTTATAGAAACCCCTCAGTATTTGATACTAGTTCAGTTGCTAAGATTAGTAACTCGAAACGGGAGTTGCAGAATGAAGAGAGACTAGTTAAGGGTGAAGTGACGATGTGTGTTGGAAGTGGTCCCAAGATTGATATGATCATCATCGCACACTCCCTATACTTTAGAGATTAGTGTTGAACCTAAATAAGTGTTATTTGGTGTTTGCGTTAATCATAAATATGATTTGATCATATTTATTGCAATACGGTTATTCATTTAAAGTCAGAGAATAATTGTTGTTATGTTTACATGAATAAAACCTTCAATGGTCATACACCCAAGGTGAATGGTTTATTGAATCTTGATCGTAGTGATACACATAATCATAAAATTGAAGCTAAAAGATGCAAAGTTAATAATGATAGTGCAACTTATTTGTGGCACTGCCGTTTAGGTCATATTGGTGTAAAGCGCATGAAGAAAATCCATGCTGATGGGCTTTTGGAATCACTTGATTATGAATCAGTTGATGCTTGCAAACCATGCCTCATGGGCAAGATGACTAAGACTCCGTTCTCTGGAACAATGGAGCGATCAACTGACTTATTGGAAATAATACATACTGATGTATGCGATCCGATGAGTGTTGAAGCTCGCGGTGGGTATCGTTATTTTCTAACCTTCACAGATGATTTGAGTAGATATGGGTATATCTACTTGATGAAACATAAGTCTGAAACATTTAAAAAAGTTCATATAATTTCAGAGTGAAGTGGAAAAACATCGTAACAAGAAAATAAAGTTTCTACGATCTGATCGTGGAGAAGAATATTTGAGTTACGAGTTTGGTCTTCAACTAAAACAATGTGAAATAGTTTCACAAATTCATGCCACCTGGAACACCACAGCATAATGGTGTGTCCGAACGTCATAACCGTACTTTATTAGATATAGTACAATCTATGATGTCTCTTACCGATTTACCACTATCGTTTCGGGGTTATACATTAGAGACAACTGCATTCACGTCAAATAGTGCACCATCTAAATCCATTGAGACGACACCATATGAACTGTGGTTTGGCAAGAAACCAAAGTTGTCGTTTCTTAAAATCTGGGGTTGCGATGCTTATGTGAAAAAGTTTCATCCTGATAAGCTCAAACCCAAATCGGAGAAATGTGTCTTCATAGGATAGCCAAAAGTTACTGTTGGGTACACCTTCTATCACAGATCCGAAGGCAAGATATTCGTTGCTAAGAATGGATCCTTTCTAGAGAAGGAGTTTCTCTCGAAAGAAGTGAGTGGGAGGAAAGTAGAACTTGATAAGGTAATTATACCTTCTCCCGAATTGGAAAGTAGTTCATCACTGAAATCAGTTCCAGTGATGCTTACACCAATTAGTGAGGAAGTTAATGATGATGATCATGAAGCTTCGGATCTAGTTACTACCGAACCTCGTAGGTCAACCAGAGTACGTTCCGCAACAGAGTGGTACGGTAATGCTGTTCTGTAGGTTATGTTACTAGACCATGACGAACCTACGAACTATGAAGAAGCGATGGTGAGCCCAGATTCTGCAAAATGGCTTGAGGCCATGAAATCTGAGATGGGATCCATGTATGAGAACAAAGTGTGAACTTTGGTTGACTTGCCCGATGATCGGCAAGCCATTGAGAATAAATCGATCTTTAAGAAGAAGACCGACGCTGACGGTAATGTTACTGTCTATAAAGCTCGACTTGTTGCAAAAGGTTTTCGACAAGTTCAAGGGATTGACTATGATGTGACTTTATCACCTGTAGCGATGCTTAAGTCTGTCTGAATCATGTTAGAAAATTGCCACATTTTATGAAATCTGGCAAATGGATGTAAAGACTGCATTCCTGAATAGATTTCTGGAAGAAGAGTTGTATATGATGCAACCTGAAGGTTTTATCGATCCAAAGGATGCTAACAAAGTGTGCAAGCTCCAGTGATCCATCTATGGACTAGTGCAAGCATCTCGGAGTTGGAATATACACTTTGATGAGTTGATCAAAGCATATAGTTTTATACAGACTTGCGGTGAAGCCTGTATTTACAAGAAAGTGAGTGGGAGCACTACAACATTTCTGATAAGTATATGTGACTGACATATTATTGATCTGAAATAATATAGAATTTTCTGGAAAGCATAAAGGAGTATTTGAAAGGAGTTTTTTCAAAGAAAGACCTCGGGAAAGCTGCTTACATATTGAGCATCAAGATGTATAGAGATAGACCAAGACGCTTGATAAGTTTTTTCAATGACTACATACCTTGACAAGATTTTGAAGTAGTTCAAAATGCAACAATCAAAGAAAGAGTTCTTGCCTGTGTTACAAGGTGTGAAATTGAGTAAAACTCAAAGCCCGACCACGGTAGAAGATAGAAAGAGAATGAAAGTCATTCCCTATGCCTCAGCCATAGGTTCTATAAAGTATGCCATGCTATGTACCAGATCTATTGTATACCCTACACTGAGTTTAGCAAGGGAGTAAAATAGTGATCTAGGAGTAGATCACTAGACAGCGGTCAAGATTGTCCTTAGTGGAATAAGGATATGTTTCTCGATTACGGAGGTGACAAAAGGTTCGTCGTAAAGGGTAAACGTCGATGCAAGTTTTAGCACTGATCCAGATGACTCTAAGTCTCAATCTAGATACATATTGAAAGTGGGAGCAATTAGCTAGAGTAGCTCCATGCAGAGCATTGTTGACATAGAAATTTGCAATATACATACGGATCTGAATGTGGCAGACCTGTTGGCTAAACTTCTCTCACAAGCAAAACATGATCACACCTTAGTACTCTTCAGGTGTTAATCACATAGCGATGTGAACTAGATCATTGATTCTAGTAAACCCTTTGGGTGTTGGCCACATGACTGTCGGTGTACTAAAGTAGGGGTACCTTAGTACCCCGAACTTGTGCACGGGCAGTCGTAGCACCCTGCGGCAAGGCTTGCCAGGCGATCGCCAAAACTCTCCGTGGTCCCTTTTTGGGCCATCCGAGAACAAAGTATTTGAGCCAAGGCCCCGGCAGGAGGAACTTGCCGGGAAGGCCACCCGAAGAGAGCAAGGCCCCGGCAAGAGGAGCTTGCCGGGACGCCCACTCGAAGCACAAGGCCCCGGCAAGAGGAGCTTGCCGGGACGCCCACTCGAAGCACAAGGCCTCGGCAAGAGGAGCTTGCCGGGAAGGCCGACCGAGGCACGACAAGATACTTGCTGCGACGCGCCCCGCGTCCCGGCAAGGACCGGTGAGCGACAAGCTCCCGGGCACGACAAGGCACCAACCGCGGCAAGTCGCTTGCCGCGGCAAGTCACCACCCCGCACCTGCGCTCCAGCTCATCCACCCACGCGTCGCTCTGGGGCCATTCCAGGCGTACGTGGCGAGAGGCTGCGCAGCCAGGGGCATGCGGTGGCGAAACAACGATAACAGAGTAGCCATCGTGGCAAACAGTGGCGCTCCTGACGGTCCCCTTTCTGCACCGTCTGGGCGATGCGGACGGGCATTTAATGCCCTTGTCCCCTGCCGTCAGAGTTAGGTAAGATAGCACTGTGCAAACAGCTGTACCCAACACAGCGTTTTCCAGTTTTACCCCCGCCTACGTTGCCACCTGTGGGTAACCCCTTGCACATATAAAAGGAGGCCCCATGCGCAACGAGAGGAGGAAAGAGGGAGGAGGCCATTCACGCTCGGTCTCGCCAGCATCTCGCGTGTACTGTAGCACCACACGCTCCCGGGCAAGAACACAATACCAAACCACAAAGCAGCCGTAGGGTTTTACGCATCCGTGCGGCCCGAAGATGGGTAAACCCCTTGTGTGCATCGCCTCGATCCGCTCTTCGTGCGACCTCCGCCCCCCGCCGAACCAAGAAAGGGGCTCGGTCCCCATAGGTGTTCGAGGAGGCAGATTTCCCCCGACATCTTTGGCGCGCCAGGTAGGGGGCGTCGAAGTTGTGCGAACCTGATCCGGCGTCTGCACAGGCTAGATCTCCATCATCTTCACCGACATGCCACCGAACAAGAAGGTTCCGGAGGTGGCTGGTCCGTCCGCGTCGAACCCACCGCCCCTGGAGCAAACGGGTGGTGGGGACGGCACCGGCGGCGGAACGGGCGCCACCGAGCCAGCTCATGGTGCCACGGCGTCCGAACATGCACCGCGCCCCTCTCAGGAGGCACGGGACCAGCGGCGTCTTGGCACTCACGGTACCATACGCTCGCTGGACCCAGATCGAGCCGGCGGATCCTAGGGCGCTCAAGGCCAGCACTCACACCAACGCGCTGGCGCGAGCTTGGTGAGGCTGCCTGGTCCGGGTGTTGCTCCTTCTAACGTAGTTAGAAGTTCGAGCACATCCCGCTCCACGCGCCGTTCGCCACCGCTGCCCGCCACTCCAGCAGAAGCTCTGGCGCGAGCTCAATTGCTCCTAGACTACCCTCCAACAGCGAACAAGCTCGACGACTGGAGGGCCACGATTCAGAGCCTCATCGGTTTCGCTAACGGCGACACCCCGTGGCAGCACAGTGCGTCGCAGCCGCGGTAGGTCGGCCAGGCGAGAACCGATGGCGCCAAGACCGGTGGGGGCGCTACCACCATGCACTCCCCGCCCCAAAGGCCAAGATCGCCGACTCGCCGGAGCCATCGCGACAACGAATCCACCGCGTCGTCAAATCCGCGAACTCGTCGCGATCAACGTCACGTTCTTCACGAGCGAGAGCAAGAGGACGCTCGTACTCGCATTGAGCGTCAGAGAGAAGCGCGGCGTCAATCAGACCAGCGCGTTGGGCCCTCTGTCGACATGCATGCACCCGGGGGACCAGGCGACCTGCCGTACGCGGTAGGCTGCCCTGCGTTCACCCGTGAGCTGCGGCAAGTCCAGTGGCCCAGCACGAAGAATTTCAAGCCAGACGTACTAGAGAAGTACGATGGCAAGTCGCATCCGTCGGAGTTCCTCAGCATCTACACCATTGCGGTGCAGGCTGCTGGGGGCGGGACGACAAGATCCTTGCCAACTACTTCCCGCTGGTACTCAAATCCAACGTCAGATCCTGGCTCATGCACTTGCCGGATAACTCCATAACCTCCTGGACAGACTTGTGCCATCAGTTTGTTGGCGCCTTTATAGGCGGCCACAAACCCCATGGCCAAGCGAGCGACCTTCACCTGCTCGTCCAGAAGGAAGGGGAATCCTTGCGCAAGTTCATCCAGAGATTCAGCCACGTACACTACAACATCCCAGACGTCCACCCTGCCGCGGTTATCAGCGCGTTCCATCAGAACGTGCGTAACCGCAGGATGCGGGAGGAGATGGCGATGTGCAAGATCAAAGACGTCAGCCAGCTATATGCCCTGGCCGACAAGTGTGCATGTGCTGAGGAAGGGAGGAAACTCCCCGGAGAGAACACTGGAGCAGGAAAATCTGACAGTGAGGATACCGCCCCGGCAAGGAAGAACCGGCGGCGGAGCAACAGGAAGAAGAAGAGCCAAGAGGTACTGGTTGTTGAGCAGTCCGGCGATGAAGGCGCCGCCAAGAAGGCCCAGGCTGGTAGCTCCGGCAAGGAGGTTGCCGGATGCGCCAACTGCCAGGCTGTGGCGGTCGCCGACAAGCGGGACGGCACCAACAAACAGTACTGCAAGATCCACCGCACCAAGGGCCATGACCTCCAGAGCTGCAAGCAGGTCGAGCGGCTCGTCGAGCTGCAAAAGGCCGAGTACGAGCGACGCGACAAGGAGAGAGCCCGGGGGGGTGGCGGAGGATCAGGCACGAAGCGCCCCGGCCAGGGAGGACGCCGCGAAAAGGACAAGCAGCGGCAAACGGACAGACCTCCCCGTGGCCGCGACAAGAACGAAGACGACGACGAAGACGAAGACATGGATGACGTCAAGACTAGCGAGCAGGAGTTTCAGAAAGCCACAGAGGTCTTGTGCGTAGATGGTGGTGCTTCCCTGCATACTTCTCACCGCCAGCTCAAGCAGTGGGCGCGGGAAGTCAATGCAGCGGAACCACCCATCGAGTCGCGCAAACCTCTGAAATGGTCCAACACGCCTGTCATCTTCGATATTGAGGACCACCCTGACCGCACAACTGCGATCGGGTGCTTGCCGATGTTGGTCTCGCCAACAGTCCGCAACCTCAAGGTCACCAAGATGCTAGTCGACGGCGGGGCCGGCTTGAACCTGATCTCCTCCGCTGTGCTCCGGAAACTCCAAGTCCCCGACAGCGAGCTCGAAGAGACCGGCACGTTCCAAGGAATCAACCCGGGAAGTAGCAACCCGAAGGGGAAGATAACGTTGCCAGTAACATTTGGCAGCGAGCTGAACTTCAGGACAGAGAGGATCACCTTTGACGTTGCCGATTTTCCATTGCCCTACAATGGAATTCTCGGCCGTCCAGCGCTCGCCAAATTCATGGCAGCCTCTCACTACGCATACAACATGCTCAAGATGCCAGGCCCGATAAGCGTCATATCTGTCCCTGGCGACAAGAAGGATGCCCTTATCTGTGCCGACAAGATCTACTGGGAAGCAGCAGCCACAGCGGATCACAAGCCACTTGACGCTGAAGCTCCCGGAGGGAAGAAGAAGACCAAGCCCGGCAAGTGCTCTGGCGCCCACTCCGGCAAGCGCACCTCTATAGAGTGCTGCGCTACCGTCGAGGACGCGCCATCGAGCTCCACTGGCAAGAAGAAGAGCAAGCCCGGCGAGTGCTCTGGTGCCCACTCCGGCAAGCACACCTCTTCGGAGTGTTGCGCTGCCGTCGAGGACGCGCCATCGAGCTCCACCGGCAAGAGTAAGAAGACAATGGCAGCTCCGCCAACGACCAAGAAGGTGTCCGCCAAGGAGGACGGCACTGGTGGTACCTTCACCATCAGTGCCACTCTCGACTCCAAATAGGAAAGCGTGCTCGTTGCTTTCCTGCGGGCGAATGTCGATGTGTTTGCCTGGCAACCATCTGACATCCCCGGCGTTCCCAGGAAAGTGATTGAGCACCACCTCGCCGTCTGTCCTCATGCGCGGCCCGTCAAGCAAAGAGTCAGGAAGCAAGCGGTGGAGCGCCAAGAGTTCATCGCAGAAGAAATCAAGAAGTTGGAAGCGGCAGGCCTCGTCAGAGGTGTGCTCCATCCGACGTGGTTGGCCAATCCTGTTGTCGTGCGCAAAGCAAATGGGAAATGGAGGCTTTGCATCGACTTTACTGATGTTAACGAAGCTTGTCCCAAGGATCCTTTTCCCTTGTCACGCATTGACCAGATTGTTGACTCCACGGCCGGATGTGACCTGCTTTCATTTCTTAACGCATACTCAGGATACCATCAGATCTTCATGGCTGAAGAAGATGAGGAGAAGACCGCATTCATCACTCCATGTGGCACGTACTGTTTCGTACGGATGCCTTTCGGTTTGAAGAATGCTGGTTCGACATTTGCGAGGGTTGTCCATACCGCTTTTGAGCCACAGATCCACAGAAATGTGGAAGCCTACATGGATGACATAGTGGTCAAGAGCAGGGACAGGGCAACCCTGATTCAAGATTTAGAAGAGACCTTCACGAACCGGCGCAGGATCAGCCTCAAGCTCAACCCCGAGAAGTGCGTGTTTGGAGTCCCTTCCGGCAAGCTTCTCGGGTTCTTCGTGTCTCAGCGAGGAATCGAAGCCAACCCAGACAAAATCAAGGCCTTCGAGCATATTGAAGCACCAGCACGCGTCAAGGATTTACGAAGGCTTGCCGGCTGCGTCGCGGCTCTCAGCAGGTTTATTTCCAAGTCTGCAGAACGCGCCCTGCCATTTTTCAAAGTTTTGAAAAAGGCGAGTCCAGTGAAATGGACTCCGGAAGCGGAGGCTGCGCTGCAAGACTTGAAGAAATACCTATCCTCCGCTCCAATACTTGTCGCGCCTAAACCACAAGAGAAGTTGCTGCTGTACCTGGCGGCAACCAATCAAGTGGTTAGTGCTACGTTAGTAGCGGAGAGGGATGCAGATGATGAGCCAGCAACCGCGGCAAGCACGTCCAGCGACAAGCAGGGGGCTTCCCGACAAGCTCTGGCCCCGACAAGGATGAATCTGCGCAGGAGCAGTGGAGGTGCAGAAGAAGAAAATGGTGCAGCGCCCAGTTTACTTTGTCAGCTCCCTTCTGCAGGGGGCTAGGTCAAGGTACTCTGGTGTGCAGAAATTGCTTTTCGGCCTTCTCATGGCCTCGAGAAAGCTGCGCCATTACTTCCAAGCACATGAGATTACAGTTGTCACCCGCTTTCCGCTGAAGAGGATACTGCAGAATCTAGAAGCAACAGGCAGGATTGTCGAGTGGGCGCTGGAACTATCGAGCTTCGGTCTCAAGTTCGAGAGCACCTCGACTATCCAAAGCAGAGCCTTGGCGGAGTTCATAGTGGAGTGGACACCGACTCCAGACGAAGAAATCCCAGAGACGAGCATCCCCGCCAAAGAAGCAAGCAAAGAGTGGCTGATGTATTTTGATGGTGCCTTCTCGCTGCAAGGCGCCGGTGCTGGCGCGTTGCTTATCGCGCCCACCGGAGAGCACCTCAAGTACGTGGTCCAGATGCACTTCGCCAAGGAACAAGCAACCAACAATACTACAGAGTATGAAGGTCTGCTCGCCGGTCTCAGGATCGCGGCAGAACTTGGGATCAAGAAGCTCATTGTCAGGGGTGACTCGCAGCTCGTCGTCCGCCAAGTGAACAAAGATTACCAGAGTCCGTTGATGGAAGCGTACGTTGATGAGGTGAGGAAGCTAGAAGAGCACTTTGACGGCCTGCAAATGGAACACGTTCCAAGAGCTGAGAACGACATTGCTGATGGCCTGTCAAAGTGCGCAGCACTTAGGTTACCTGTGGAACCAGGAACCTTTGTGCTCAAGCTGACTCAGCCATCCGTGACACCATCAACCGGACAGAGCAAGAAGAGGAAGTTGGTCTCCTGCGACTATCTTCCGGCAGAGCTCCCCGGAGCCGCTGCCAAGAAGGTCCCCAAGATCGACGCCAAGAGCGCTGAGGAGTTGTCTGCTCCGGCAAACCCCAGGGTTTGTTTCGTAGAAGCAGGCGCTCCCGACAAGTTTTGCCCCGGCAAGCTTGCCGGGGAACGTCAAGCTCCGGCTGAGCCCCAGATCCACGCCGTAGAAGCGGACGTTCCCGCAGCAGCAGATGTGCCTTCAGTCCTTGTTGTCGAGCCACAGGCTCTAGCATGGGCGCAGCAGACTGTCCATTTCCTCCAGAACGGAGAACTTCCCGAAGAACAAGCAGAAGCGGAAAGAGTAGCCCGGCGCTCGAGTATGTACCAGTTCATCGACAACACACTGTACAGAAGAGGGCGCAACGGTGTGAAATTGAAGTGTATTTCCCGGGAAGACGGACAGAAGCTGTTGGCAGAGATACATGGAGGCATATGTGGTCACCACATTGGCGCCAGAGCACTTGCCGGCAAAGCGTTCTGGCAAGGTTTCTTCTGGCCGACGGCCCTCCAGGATGCAACTGCACAAGTAACCAAGTGTGAAGCGTGCCAGTTCCATTCTAAGCAGATACACCAGCCAGCTCAAGCTCTCCAGACGATCCCTTTATCCTGGCCATTTTCGGTCTGGGGGCTCGACATCCTCGGCCCCTTCCCCCCAGCTGTCGGGGGCTTTGAGTACTTGTACGTCGCAATCGACAAGTTCACAAAGTGGCCGGAAGTGGAACCAGTGAGGAAGGTGACAGCACAGTCAGCAGTCAAGTTCTTCAGGTCGATTGTTTGCCGCTTCGGGATCCCCAACAGGATCATCACCGACAACGATACACAATTCGCGAGCCGCGCCTTCATGCAATACGTCCAAGATCTCTGCGCCAAGGTCTGCTTCGCTTCTGTTGCTCATCCCAGGAGCAACGGTCAAGCGGAGAGGGCCAATGCCGAAGTGCTGCGTGGGCTCAAGACCAGAACTTTCGACAGGCTGCACAAGTGCAGAAGAAACTGGATCGAGGAGCTGCTGGTGGCTCTTTGGTCGATCAGAACGACGCCAAATCGAGCCACTAGCCAGACACCATTTGCTCTAGTCTATGGAGCAGAAGCAGTTACCCCCACGGAACTCGTATACGGGTCACCTCGAGTGCTCGCTTATGATGAGCTTGAGCAAGAGCGGCTGCGTGAAGATGACGCGCTGCTCCTTGAGGAAGATCGTCTTCAGGCTGCTGTGCGAGCCTCTCGCTACCAGCAAGCTTTGCGTCGCTACCATAGACGCAAAGTTAAAGCCAGAAGCTTCGAGGAAGGCGACCTTGTTCTTCGGCGCGCTCCGTCCGCCAAGAATCATAACAAGTTGACACCAAAGTGGGAAGGCCCTTACCGGGTGATACGAGTCACGAGGCCCGGCGCTGTCCGCCTCGAGACCGAAGATGGCACTCCGGTGAGCAACTCCTGGAATATTGAGCATCTTCGTAAGTTTTACCCGTAAGGCGCGGTTGTCGGGCCCCGCCCGGCAACCAACCTTTTGTACAAGTCTTGCCGCTGTTGCATGTAATCCTTTGTACAAAGCCAGGCGCAGACCCTGAGCAGCAGAAATGAAGCGCTGGCGCCCTAAGTTTTAGCATGCATGCTGAGTCGAGTCTCGTCCTTGGTTAGGGTTGATAGTGCCTAACAGCTGCTAACCCCTAGCTTAGAGGTCGAGTCTGCGTCCTTTTTCCTGTTCTTTCGTTTCCTTTGGTTCGCAGGGTTTTGCATATCCTGGCCAGGCCGCTTAAGGACGAAGAAGAGAAGAAGGGCGGACCAGCATCTGGTCCCCGGTGAGCCAGCGTTGCCGGGGGCTGCAAGCACGAAGATTCGCCCGCGGCAAGCCAAAGTTGCCGGGGGCTGCAATCCCAGATAAGTCTTTCATCCCTTGTCATGCATTCTCTTATGGACTGAGGAATGTGAAAACCTTGTTCCTTCCTAAAAAGCTGTCGTGCTTCCTTAACTCTGGGCCCCGGAGCGTGTTCCTGGGGCCAGTTTCGGTAGTAGCCGCGGCGGCAAAGGAACGGAATGAGGAGCCCAAACCCGCCTCATCCCTGCCTCCGCCAAAGGCGTGAGGAAGGTCGAGTGGCGCGGGTAGACGGCAGGGCCTGTTGCCGGGCAAAGAAATGTCTATCTTAACGATGTAAAGGATCCGTTCCTTAGCGTGGGTTTTACCCGCGAGACAAATGGCCCGGCAAACATCCCCTTTTCATTAAAAACATTCCGCTCAGGTACAGTTCAGAGAGAATGAAAAACATGAAAGATGGGACTACAAGTTTTAAACACAGCTAAGGCCCAAGGGCTTACAGATTGAAAAAAGATAAGATGCCCGTAATCCCTTTCTTGTCTCTCTCCTCAGGAGATAGGACAAGGAGGCGAAAAGGGCAAAAGGGGCACCTAGGCGAGCAACGGGTGGCAAAAGACACCAACAGAACGCCCCGGGGGCCGGCTGAAAGCTGGACGGTGACGGCGGCGGCGGAAGCAGGGCTCGACGGGGCGGCAGGACGTCAGCACGCTGTTGAGGGCACCTCGCCCTCGTACTCCGACTTGACGGCCTTGCCGCCAGCCCTCTTCCTCTTCCGCAGCCTCGCCACGCCAGCCGCCAAGGAGACGACCCCGGGAAGCTCAAGGAGCCGGAGACACGGATGATGGGGTCGCCGGTGCCACGCGGATCTGCGACCGACGCCTAGTCGGACCCGTCATCCCGACGACCGCTACCCTCGTCGTCGCTGTCGCTCCCCTCCTCGTCACTCTCGCTCGAGGAGGAGCTTTCGCTGTTGGAGGAGCTACCCACGCAGCACCGGGCCCGGGTCCCGAAGCACCTGAAGGCCTTGGCGGAGAGGAGATCGCCCTCCATCAACTTAGAATGGAGGGTGAACCCCTCCATCAAGCTGTGGATACGGGCGAATGTCTTCCACCCTCGGCCAAGATACACCACGCCGGGGGCTGGGGACTCGATGTGGACCCTCGCGCTGCTGATCCCGCAGCCCCTCATGCGCAGTCTTAGCATCTCGGGTTGCTCCATCTCCATCACGCTGGCGAAGGGAGCCCAGAGACGGAGGCGACGATGAGGTGCCCGGCGCAGACTGACGAAGAACTCGCAGGGGTCGTCCCCGATGTGGACTGCCGTGAGAAGAGGAGCCGCTGGCGGAGGCGAGGCCGGCGCGTCGCCCCGTCCGCCTCGTCCATGACCTCGCCCCCTCCCCCTTCCCCTTACGGTTGGCTCCGCCACCGCGGGTGCAAGGGGAGGAGGGGCGCGTTGCCTAGCGGCAACCCTCGCCGGCACCGATGAAGGACCAGGATTCCCTTTCTCCATGGCGAATGGAGAGAGGGGATCAGAAGCTGAAGAGAAGCGAAGATGGAGGAGTGCGAGTTTTCGTCGCTCCCCCTCTTGCTCTTTATAAAGGAGCAAGGTGGGGGCTCGGCCGCCCCGCTCGGCCAATCAAGACGCAGGAAGGGCAGGCGACTGGGACCAGCCTACTGCCTCGGCCTGGTTTCCTGCCTCCACCGTCCGCGACCCTAGGTGCATGGGAGCCGCGTGGCTGGCGTGCAAGACCGAGGCGACGGATGAAGCGACCTCCCCTCGCCCCGTGAACGTGGGGAGCGGACGCCTCGGAAACCGTGCCTCGGCCCCGTCCAGCAAATGAGCCGCGCCTCCACGCCTCCCTCCACTTATGGAGATAGCGCGAACCGTCCCCCTTTATTGCGACGTGACGCATGCCTGCGGGGCTCAGCCCCGCGCACACCGCCCACGTCACGCGCGCCTCTCCCCACGATGCCGCATTCGACGCGTGCCGTTCGGGGAGGGCGTGGTGGACGCAGAAGAAGATGCAGCGTGACCCAGGCCACGCGTGCCCGTGCACTGTTTTGGGCCTGGCCCAACAGCGCTCGGCACCGTGTATGGCCCAGGCCCGGGGGCTCCTGTCGGTGTACTAAAGTAGGGGTACCTTAGTACCCCGAACTTGTGCACAGGCAGTCGTAGCACCCCGCGGCAAGGCTTGCCAGGCGATCGCCAAAACTCTCCGTGGTCCCTTTTTGGGCCATCCGAGAACAAAGTATTTGAGCCAAGGCCCCGGCAGGAGGAGCTTGCCGGGAAGGCCACCCGAAGAGAGCAAGGCCCCGGCAAGAGGAGCTTGCCGGGACGCCCGCTCGAAGCACAAGGCCCCGGCAAGAGGAGCTTGCCGGGAAGGCCGACCGAGGCACGACAAGATACTTGCTGCGACGCGCCCCGCGTCCCGGCAAGGACCGGTGAGCGACAAGCTCCCGGGCGCGACAAGGCACCAACCGCGGCAAGGCGCTTGCCGCGGCAAGTCACCACCCCGCACCTGCGCTCCAGCTCATCCACCCACGTGTTGCTCTGGGGCCATTCCAGGCGTACGTGGCGAGAGGCTGCGCAGCCAGGGGCATGCGGTGGCGAAACAACGCTAACAGAGTAGCCATCGTGGCAAACAGTGGCGCTCCTGACGGTCCCCTTTCTGCACCGTCTGGGCGATGCGGACGGGCATTTAATGCCCTTGTCCCCTGCCGTCAGAGTTAGGTAAGATAGCACTGTGCAAACAGCTGTACCCAACACAGCGTTTTCCAGTTTTACCCCCGCCTACGTTGCCACCTGTGGGTAACCCCTTGCACATATAAAAGGAGGCCCCATGCGCAACGAGAGGAGGAAAGAGGGAGGAGGCCATTCACGCTCGGTCTCGCCAGCAGCTCGCGTGTACTATAGCACCACACGCTCCCGGGCAAGAACACAATACCAAACCACAAAGCAGCAGTAGGGTTTTACGCATCCGTGCGGCCCGAAGATGGGTAAACCCCTTGTGTGCATCGCCTCGATCTGCTCTTCGTGCGACCTCCGCCCCCCGCCGAACCAAGAAAGGGGCTTGGTCCCCATAGGTGTTCGAGGAGGCAGATTTCCCCCGACAATGATGATGTGAACTATGGGTGTTAATCACATGGTGATGTGAACTATTGGTGTTAAATCACATCACTACAAAAATAATACACTTCCATGATGATACGTGTTTGTCACAGTAGGTCGTGTTTTTTGTCATTCATGTACATCCATGACAAATTTATGACAGAATCAAGATAGTCATACATGTGTTGTCGTAGAAGTGTTCCATGTCTTTACCAAAATTATCATCACGGAAGTGTCCACTTCCATGACGATAAATCGCGCGTCACAGAAGTGCTTTCGTCAAGGGTGATCGACACGTGGTATCCACCGTAACGGAATGCCGTTAAGCTATCGGGTCGGGTTTTGGATCCGATAACCCGTTAACAGCCCCGACCAATGGGTAATTTCCACGTGTAAAATTCTTATTGGCCGGACGAAACACGTGTTAGCTCGTCAGTGGGTCAGATAGGCGCCTATGATACGTCGACAGGTGGCACGGCCCAACAGAGGCCCATTCCTGTGAAAAGGCCGGCCCATTTGACATGGTCAAAAGTTGGTGGCCCGGCCCATGTAAAGCTTGTTAATTGCATGTTCGCATATAGCCCAATTACAGCCCGCTAACCCAAGGCCCTTTACGCCCTATCCGAATTAGGCCCAATAGCGTCATCTGGGCCACCAAATATAATTCCACCCCGTTTTCACTTCTGGCCCATGTATGGCCCATGACGTCTTTCGGCCCATATGAGGCCCTATGTAACTCTTGGCCTATTAACGGCACGTGGTGAAACTGGCCCGTAATGAATAGTGCATCACTTTACACCCATTAACGTCCCGTGGTGAAACTGGCCCGTAATGAGTAGTGTATCACTTTATACCCATTAATGGCCCGTTATTCCGTTGGGCCGTTTCCAGACCATGTTATGTTTTGGCCTTCTCAGAGCCCATTTATTCTTGGGCTCATTTCCAGCATTCGTTTACTTACGGCCCGTTACTGTCATTTTCTGCTTGTGGGCCAAATTCAGCCCGTGGTTACAGTCGGCCCGTTTGTGGTCCGTTAATTCGTTGGGCCATTTTCATAGCGGCATCAAATACGACCTATTAATGATGGCCCATTATGGTCGGCCCATGAACGGACGATTCCAACTCTAGCCCGTTTACGGCCATAATGCGGCCTATTATTCGCCCATGTTTGGCCAATCGATCATACGGCCCGTATGAGGCCCATTGATGATACGGCCCGTAGAAGGCCCATTGTTTCTACGGCCCGTAGAAGGCCCATTGTTTCTACGGCCCGTAGAAGGCCCATTGTTTCTACGGCCTGTAGAAGGCCTACTGTTTCTACGGCCCGTAGAAGGCCCACTGTTTCTACGGCTCGTAGGAGGCCCAGTGTCACTACAGTAAATATTAGCCCATGGTTATTGTGGCCTAGTTTTAAAAAATAGGTTATTGCAGCCACTAGCAAACCGCGGAAAAAGAACTGCACTGACTACAAGCAAACAAATAAACAAGACAACAAGGAAATAAATAAGCAAGCAACTAACGCTAGGCTATCACGGCTATTACACATATTACATCCACTGGGCATCAAAGTTCGCCACCAGTGCAAATATAGGGAACACAGCAGCATATAAACACCACAGCAAAACAAGTCCAGAACTAAAACCACTTCAGAAGAGCTCAAGAAACAATATACTAGGTACCCATAATGCTGGCAAGATGCTTAGCAAGCTTATTAACTTTCTCTTGTTTGGCGCTTAAATCCTCCAGCGCTTGTTGTTGCACAAGAAAGTACGCATCTGAATTCTGCAGGGACTTCCTCGGTCCTTCAGCTTCTTGCCGTAGCACAGCTGACTGATTCCTTTCCGCTTGTAGCTGAGACTGAAGAAGCCGAAGTGATTCAGGCAGCGAGTTCGAAGAGCTTGTGCCAGCGGTAATGGCCAGTAACTCGAACACTACATCAACGCAGGACTGTGGGGTTTTCTCACTGTCTACAAGATCGTTTTTATCACCTTTCTTTGAGACTAATAGGGTTGTCTCACTATCTTGAACCTTATTTGCATTACTTTCTCTACCATTGCATAGTGGGGTGCTCTTCTCCAATATTCTGTTTGCATACTACAAGAGAAACAAGCAGACACATCACAGGTTTAGCTTGTAGTATACGAAACTCATTTTGGTAAACCGGTACAGTAGTAAGGTGGACAGGATAACAGCATGAAACAAACATATATCTATGTACTATGGTCATTGTATTGTCCATATCATTCTAGTTTATGTTCCCTAATCAAGATAGAGACACAGTTCAACTCATATATTTTTAAGACACAACAGCATAGACAGAATATAAGTGTGAGAAACTACACAGCATTGGCAGCACTTGTAATGTGCATCACATGAGAACATAACTGTTTATACAACTTAAACTGAAATCAACATAGTGTTGGAAATATGCCCTAGAGGCACTAATAAAAGCATTATTATTATATTTCCTTGTTCATGATAATTGTCTTTATTCGTGCTATAATTGTGTTATCCGAAAATCGTAATACATGTGTGAATAACAGACAACAATATGTCCCTAGTGAGCCTCTAGTTGACTAGCTCGTTGATCGACAGATAGTCATGGTTTCCTGACTATGGACATTGGATGTCATTGATAACGAGATCACATCATTAGGAGAATGATGTGATGGACGAGACCCAATCCTAAACATAGCATAAGATCGCATAGTTCGTTTGCTAGAGTTTTCCAATGTCAAGTATCCTTTCCTTAGACCATGAGATCGTGTAACTCCCGGATACCGTAGGAGTGCTTTGGGTGTACCAAACGTCACAACGTAACTGGGTGACTATAAAGGTATACTACGGGTATCTCCGAAAGTGTCTGTTGGGTTGACACGGATCGAGACTGGGATTTGTCACTCCGCTTGACGGAGAGGTATCACCGGGCCCTCTCGGTAATGCATCATCATAATGAGCTCAATGTGATCAAAGTGTTTGATCACGGGATCATGCATTACGGTACGAGTAAAGTGACTTGCCAGTAACGAGATTGAACGAGGTATTGGGATACCGACGATCGAATTTCGGGCAAGTAAAATACTGATTGACAAAGGGAATCGTATACGGGATTATCTGAATCCTCGACATCGTGGTTCATCCGATGAGATCATCGTGGAGCATGTGGGAGCCAACATGGGTATCCAGATCCCGCTGTTGGTTATTGCCCGAGAGCCGTCTCGGTCATGTCTGCATGTCTCCCGAACCCGTAGGGTCTACACACTTAAGGTTCGGTGACGCTAGGGTTGTGAAGATATGTATATGCAGTAACCCGAATGTTGTTCGGAGTCCCGGATGAGATCCCGGACATCACGAGGAGTTTCGGAATGGTCCGGAGGTAAAGATTTATATATGGGAAGTCGTCATACGGACACCGGGAAGTTTCGGGGGCATATCGGTATTGTACCGGGGCCACCGGAGGAGTTCTGGGGGTCCACCGGGAGGGGCCACCTCTCCCGGAGGGCCTCATGGGCTGTATGAGGAAGGGAACCATCCCAAAGTGGGCTGGTGCGCCTCCCCCCAAGGGCCCATGCGCCTAGGGTTGGGGGGAACCCTAAAGGGGGCGCCCCCCTTGCTTGGGGGGCAAGTCCCCCCTCCCTGGCCGCCGCCCCCCTCTAGATCCCATCTAGAGGGGCCGGGCCCCCTTGCCCCTTCCCCTATAAATAGAGGGGTGAGGGGAGGGCAACGCACCCCTTGCTTATGGCGCCTCCCTCTCCCTCCCCAACACCTCCTCCTCCTCCGTTGAGCACGGCGAAGCCCTGCCGGAGTACTGTAGTTCCACCATCACCACGCCGTCGTGCTGCTGCTGGAGCTATCTTCCCCAACCTCTCCTTTGCCTTGCTGGATCAACAAGAAGGAGACGTTACGCTGACCGTACGTGTGTTGAACGCGGAGGTGCCGTCCTTTCGGTGCTAGGATCTCCGGTGATTTGGATCACGTCGTGTACGACTACCTCATCCCCGTTCGTTGAACGCTTCCGCTCGCGATCTACAAAGTGGTATGTAGATGCAATCTCTCTCCCTTGACTCGTTGCTTAGATGAACTCATAGATGGACCTTGGTGAAACCGTAGGAAAAATTTTAATTTTCTGCAACGTTCCCCAACAGTGGTATCAGAGCCAGGTTTATGCGTAGTTCTCTATTGCACGAGTAGAACACAATTTGTTGTGGGCGTAGATGTTGTCAACTTTCTTGCCGCTACTAGTCTTATCTTGCTTCAGCGGTATTGTGGGATGAAGCGGCCCGGACCAACCTTACACGTACTCTTACGTGAGACCGGTTCCACCGACTAACATGCACTAGTTGCATAAGGTGGCTGGCGGGTGTCTGTCTCTCCCACTTTAGTTGGAGCGGATTCGATGAAAAGGGTCCTTATGAAGGGTAAATAGAAGTTGACAAATCACGTTGTGGCTTTCACGTAGGTAAGAAAACGTTCTCGCTAGAACCCTAATTCAGCCACGTAAAACTTGCAACAACAATTAGAGGACGTCTAACTTGTTTTTGCAGCAAGTGCTTTGTGATATGATATGGCCAAAGTTGTGATGAATGATGAATGATCTATATGTGATGTATGAGATGTTCATGCTATTGTAATAGGAATCACGACTTGCACGTCGATGAGTATGACAACCGGCAGGAGCCATAGGAGTTGTCTTTATTTTTTGTATGACCTGCGTGTCATTGAGAAACGACATGTAAATTACTTTACTTTATTGCTAAACGCGTTAGCCATAGTAGTAGAAGTAATAGTTGGCGAGCAACTTCATGGAGACACGATGATGGAGAGCATGATGATGGAGATCATGGTGTCAAGCCGGTGACAAGATGATCATGGAGCCCCAAGATGGAGATCAAAGGGGCTATGTGATATTGGCCATATCATGTCACGTCTATTATTTGATTGCATGTGATGTTTATCATGTTTTGCATCTTGTTTACTTAGAACGACGGTAGTAAATAAGATGATCCCTCATAATAATTTCAAGAAGTGTTCCCCCTAACTGTGCACCGTTGCGACAGTTCGTTGTTTCGAAGCACCACGTGATGATCGGGTGTGATAGATTCTAACGTTCACATACAACGGGTGTAAGACAGATTTACACATGCAAACACTTAGGTTGACTTGACGAGACTAGCATGTACAGACATGGCCTCGGAACACAGAAGACCGAAAGGTCGAGCATGAGTCGTATACAAGATACGATCAACATGAAGATGTTCACCGATATTGACTAGTCCGTCTCACGTGATGATCGGACACGGCCTAGTTGACTCGGATCATGTAATACTTAGATGACTAGAAGAGGGATGTCTATCTAAGTGGGAGTTCATTAAATAATTTGATTAGATGAACTTTATTATCATGAACTTAATCTAAAAATATTTACAATATGTCTTGTAGATCAAATGACCAACGTAGTCCTCAACTTCAATGAGTTCCTAGAGAAAACCAAGCTGAAAGACGATGGCAGCAACTATACGGACTGGGTCCGGAACCTAAGGATCATCCTCATAGCTGCCAAGAAAGATTATGTCCTACGAGCACCGCTGGGTGACGCACCTATTCTCCCTGCAGAACAAGACGTTATGAACGCTTGGCAGTCACGTTGCGATGATTACTCCCTCATTCAGTGCGGCATGCTTTACAGCTTAGAACCGGGGCTCCAAGAGCGTTTTGAGAGACATGGAGCATATGAGATGTTCGAAGAGCTGAAAATGGTTTTCCAAGCTCATGCCCGAGTCGAGAGATATGAAGTCTCCGACAAATTCTTTAGCTGTAAGATGGAGGAAAATAGCTCTGTCAATGAACACATACTCAAAATGTCTGGGTTGCCCAACCGCTTGACTCAACTGGAAGTTAATCTCCCAGATGAAGCGGTCATTGACAAAATCCTCCAGTCACTTCCACCTAGCTACAAGAGCTTTGTGATGAACTACAATATGCAGGGGATGGTAAAGACCATTCCTGAGGTATATGCTATGCTGAAATCAGCAGAGGTAGAAATCAAGAAGGAGCATCAAGTGTTGATGGTGAATAAAACCACTAAGTTCAAGAAGGGCAAGGGTAAAAAGAACTCCAAGAAGGACGGCAAGGAAGTTGCCGCACCCGGTAAGCAAGTTGCCGGGAAGAAGCCAAAGAATGGACCCAAGCCCGAGACTGAGTGTTTTTATTGCAAGGGAAGTGGTCACTGGAAGCGGAACTGCTCCAAATACTTAGCGGACAAGAAGGCCGGCAAAACAAAACGTATATGTGATATACATGTAATTGATGTGTACCTTACCAGTACTCGTAGTAGCTCTTGGGTATTTGATACCGGTGCAGTTGCTCACATTTGTAACTCAAAACAGGAGCTGCGGAATAAACGGACACTAGCGAAGGACGAGGTGACGATGCGCGTCGGGAATGGTTCCAAGGTCGATGTGATCGCCGTCGGCACGCTACCTCTACATTTACCTACGGGATTAGTTTTAAACCTCAATAATTGTTATTTAGTGCCAAGTTTGAGCATGAACATTGTATCTGGATCTCGTTTAATTCGAGATGGCTACTCATTTAAATCCGAGAATAATGGTTGTTCTATTTATATGAGAGATATGTTTTATGGTCATGCTCCGATGGTTAATGGTTTATTCTTAATGAATCTTGTACGTGATGATACACATATTCATAGTGTGAATACCAAAAAGAGTTAAAGTTGATAACAATAGTCCCACATATTTGTGGCACTGTCGTCTTGGTCACATAGGTGTCAAACGCATGAAGAAGCTCCATGCAGATGGACTTTTAGAGTCTCTTGATTATGAATCATTTGACACGTGCGAACCATGCCTCATGGGTAAAATGACCAAGACTCCGTTCTCAGGAACAATGGAGCGAGCAACCAACTTATTGGAAATCATACATACCGATGTGTGCGGTCCAATGAGTGTTGAGGCTCGCGGTGGCTATCGTTATGTTCTCACCCTCACTGATGACTTGAGTAGATATGGGTATATCTATTTAATGAAACACAAGTCTGAGACCTTTGAAAAGTTCAAGGAATTTCAGAGTGAGGTTGAAAATCAACGTGATAGAAAGATCAAGTTTCTACGATCAGATCGTGGAGGAGAATACTTGAGTCATGAATTTGGCACACACTTAAGAAAATGTGGAATAGTTTCACAACTCACGCCGCCTGGAACACCTCAGCGTAATGGTGTGTCCGAACGTCGTAATCGCACTCTATTAGATATGGTGCGATCTATGCTGTCTCTTACCGACTTACCGCTATCTTTTTGGGGCTATGCTTTAGAGACTGCCGCATTCACTTTAAATAGGGCTCCGTCAAAATCCGTTGAGACGACACCGTATGAATTATGGTTTGGGAAGAAACCTAAGTTGTCGTTTCTAAAAGTTTGGGGATGCGATGCTTATGTCAAGAAACTTCAACCTGAAAAGCTCGAACCCAAGTCGGAAAAATGCGTCTTCATAGGATACCCTAAAGAAACTATTGGGTATACCTTCTACCTCAGATCCGAAGGCAAGATCTTTGTTGCCAAGAATGGATCCTTTCTAGAGAAAGAGTTTCTCTCAAAAGAAGTAAGTGGGAGGAAAGTAGAACTTGATGAAGTGTTACCTCTTGAACCGGAAAATGGCGAAACTCAAGAAAACGTTTCTGAGGTGCCTGCACCGACTATAGAGGAAATTAATGATGATGATCAAGATACTTCTAATCAAGTTCCTACTGAAATTCAAAGGTCCACAAGGACACGTTCCGCACCAGAGTGGTACGGCAACCCTGTCTTGGAAATCATGTTGTTAGACAACGGTGAACCTTCGAACTATGAGGAAGCAATGGCGGGCCCGGATTCCGACAAATGGCTGGAAGCCATGAAATCCGAGATAGGATCCATGTATGAAAACGAAGTATGGACTTTGATTGACTTGCCCGTTGAACGGCGAGCCATAGAAAATAAATGGATCTTTAAGAAGAAGACAGACGCGGATGGTAATGTGACCATCTATAAAGCTCGGCTTGTCGCTAAGGGTTATCGACAAGTTCAAGGGGTTGACTACGATGAGACTTTCTCACCGGTAGCAAAGCTGAAGTCCGTCCGAATCATGTTAGCAATTGCCGCATTCTACGATTATGAAATATGGCAAATGGACGTCAAAACGGCATTCCTTAATGGTTTCCTTAAGGAAGAATTGTATATGATGCAGCCGGAAGGTTTTGTCGATCCTAAGAATGCTGACAAGGTGTGCAAGCTCCAACGCTCGATTTATGGGCTGGTGCAAGCATCTCGGAGTTGGAACATTCGCTTTGATGAGATGATCAAAGCGTTTGGGTTTACGCAGACTTATGGAGAAGCATGCGTTTACAAGAAAGTGAGTGGGAGCTCTGTAGCATTTCTCATACCATATGTAGATGACATACTTTTGATGGGAAATGATATAGAACTCTTGGACAGCATTAAGGCCTACTTGAATAAGAGTTTTTCAATGAAGGACCTTGGAGAAGCTGCTTATATATTAGGCATCAAGATCTATAGAGATAGATCAAGACGCCTCATAGGTCTTTCACAAAGCACATACCTTGATAAGATATTGAAGAAGTTCAATATGGATCAATCTAAGAAAGGGTTCTTACCTGTGTTACAAGGTGTGAAATTGAGCTCAGCTCAATGTCCGACCACGGCAGAAGATATAGAAGAGATGAGTGTCATCCCCTATGCCTCAGCTATAGGTTCTATTATGTATGCCATGCTGTGTACCAGACTTGATGTAAACCTTGCCGTAAGTTTGGTAGGTAGGTACCAAAGTAATCCCGGCAAGGAACACTGGACAGCGGTCAAGAATATCCTGAAGTACCTGAAAAGGACTAAGGAAATTTTTCTCGTCTGTGGAGGTGACGAAGAGCTCGTCGTAAAGGGTTACATCGACGCTAGCTTCGACACAGATCTGGATGACTCTAAGTCACAAACCGGATACGTGTATATTTTGAATGGTGGGGCAGTAAGCTGGTGCAGTTGCAAGCAAAGCGTCGTGGCGGGATCTACATGTGAAGCGGAGTACATGGTAGCCTCGGAGGCAGCACATGAAGCAATTTGGGTGAAGGAGTTCATCACCGACCTCGGAGTCATACCCAATGCGTCGGGGCCAATCAAACTCTTCTGTGACAACACTGGAGCTATTGCACTTGCCAAGGAGCCCAGGTTTCACAAGAAGACCAGGCACATCAAGCGCCGTTTCAACTCCATTCGTGAAAATGTTCAAGATGGAGACATAGAAATTTGTAAAGTGCACACGGATCTGAATGTCGCAGATCCGTTGACTAAACCTCTCCCTAAGGCAAAACATGATCAGCACCAGAATTCTATGGGTGTTCGATTCATCACAATGTAACTAGATTATTGACTCTAGTGCAAGTGGGAGACTGTTGGAAATATGCCCTAGAGGCAATAATAAAAGCATTATTATTATATTTCCTTGTTCATGATAATTTTCTTTATTCGTGCTATAATTGTGTTATCCGGAAATCGTAATACATGTGTGAATAACAGACAACAATATGTCCCTAGTGAGCCTCTAGTTGACTAGCTCATTGATCGACAGATAGTCATGGTTTCCTGACTATGGACATTGGATGTCATTGATAACGAGATCACATCATTAGGAGAATGATGTGATGGACGAGACCCAATCCTAAACATAGCATAAGATCGCATAGTTCGTTTGCTAGAGTTTTCCAATGTCAAGTATCCTTTCCTTAGACCATGAGATCGTGTAACTCCCGGATACCGTAGGAGTGCTTTGGGTGTACCAAACGTCACAACGTAACTGGGTGACTATAAAGGTATACTATGGGTATCTCCGAAAGTGTCTGTTGGGTTGACACGGATCGAGACTGGGATTTGTCACTCCGCTTGACGGAGAGGTATCACCGGGCCCTCTCGGTAATGCATCATCATAATGAGCTCAATGTGATCAAAGTGTTTGATCACAGGATCATGCATTACGGTACGAGTAAAGTGACTTGCCAGTAACGAGATTGAACGAGGTATTGGGATACCGATGATCGAATCTCGGGCAAGTAAAATACCGATTGACAAAGGGAATCGTATACGGGATTAATTGAATCCTCGACATCGTGGTTCATCCGATGAGATCATCGTGGAGCATGTGGGAGCCAACATGGGTATCCAGATCCCGCTGTTGGTTATTGCCCGAGAGCCGTCTCGGTCATGTCTGCATGTCTCCCGAACCCGTAGGGTCTACACACTTAAGGTTCGGTGACGCTAGGGTTGTGAAGATATGTATATGCAGTAACCCGAATTTTGTTCGGAGTCCCGGATGAGATCCCGGATGTCACGAGGAGTTTCGGAATGGTCCGGAGGTAAAGATTTATATATGGGAAGTCGTCATACGGACACCGGGAAGTTTCGGGGGCATATCGGTATTGTACAGAGGCCACCGGAGGAGTTCTGGGGGTCCACCGGGAGGGGCCACCTCTCCTGGAGGGCCTCATGGGCTGTATGAGGAAGGGAACCAGCCCAAAGTGGGCTGGTGCGCCTCCCCCCAAGGGCCCATGCGCCTAGGGTTGGGGGGAACCCTAAAGGGGGCGCCCCCCTTGCTTGGGGGGCAAGTCCCCCCTCCCTGGTCGCCGCCCCCCCTCTAGATCCCATCTAGAGGGGCCGGCCCCCCTTTCCCCTTCCCCTATAAATAGAGGGGTGAGGGGAGGGCAGTGCACCCCTTGCTCCTGGCGCCTCCCTCTCCCTCCCCAACACCTCCTCCTCCTCCGTTGAGCACGGCGAAGCCCTGCCGGAGTACTGTAATTCCACCATCACCATGCCGTCGTGCTGCTGCTGGAGCTATCTTCCCCAACCTCTCCTTTGCCTTGCTGGATCAACAAGAAGGAGACGTTACGCTGACCGTACGTGTGTTGAACGCGGAGGTGCCGTCCTTTCGGTGCTAGGATCTCCGGTGATTTGGATCACGTCGTGTACGACTACCTCATCCCCGTTCGTTGAACGCTTCCGCTCGCGATCTACAAAGTGGTATGTAGATGCAATCTCTCTCCCTTGACTCGTTGCTTAGATGAACTCATAGATGGATCTTGGTGAAACCGTAGGAAAAATTTTAATTTTCTGCAACGTTCCCCAACACATAGAGCAAGAAGTTAGAACAACAATCTAGTTAAAGAAATAGGTTTAAAACATACCTGTTGTGCCATTGGAGTTTCAATTGGATCCTTCAAATTCGAAAGTAGTTGGTATGAGTAAATACAGTGATGCAACAACAAAGGAGTATGGACCATAGCTACGGAATCCGACCTGAGAACAGTTGCTCTTCTGCTTTAAACGTGGAGTTTGGGTTAGCTGTGGTGGTCTTCGTGCTTTGGGCACTGCAGTAGCTTTACAAACTGCTCGTGTGGGGGTACTCTGTGGTGGACATGGTGCTTTGTCAACTATAAGTGGGTTACTATCCATTGGGGTTGCGCTTAGATGGGTTGTAGCTGGTTCTCTGCCCAACGGTGTAAGTGTGCAATCTGGAAGAGTCTCGATTATGTGTGGGGGGGCTAGTTTGTGGGCTAGTACAACCATGGTTCTAACTGCATCGACGGGTAGCACTGTCTTTTGAGAAGAACGGGTTTTTGCTCCCTTAGATACTGCCATCACCCCCACCAATTCAAATGGCTGATAAACAAGAAAAGAAATCGAACGTACAGACATTGTATGATAGACAGATGTGGTAATTCACATGTATGTTGTCTAACCAAACAGAACAGCATGACACAATTTCGCATATATGATGCCTAACTAAACAGGATAGCATGACACAGTTTCAGATATATGATGGATAACTTAATAGGATATAATGGCATAATTCAACATATGATGAGTACCTAAACAGGATGACATGACAAAACTATATGATGTCTTTCTAAGAATAGGTTGGCATGAAATAATTCACATACATGTTGTCTAAGTGTACAGGATGGCATGATATAATTGACATAATTGATTCATATACTAAGCAGCTGGCACTCGCATGTATGATCTCTAAACTAAGCAGATAGAATTCAATAGTGTGCATATGATGTCTAAACTAAGCAATGCAAGACACCATATGCATCATATGAGAAATATAAACATTGAAACTTAGAGCATACACCTTAGGTGGGATATAGGACTGGTCATCTGTCTCTGAATCCTCCTCTGAGGAGCTCCCTATAACCATCGAGATATATGCTTCAACAGGTACCATTGCTTGCTCTGAAGATCTGTTTTCACTCCGAATTTTTTCATAACCGGCTCAAATGGCTGATACACATGAAGAGTAGTTCAATATACATAGATTGTCGACAAATGGAATATGTAATGAAAAAAAGATGGCATGAGATAATTCACATATATGATGCTTGTCTCCATGGCGGTGCATAATTCACATATATCATAACTGGCTGGAAAACATGGCATTGCATAATTCACATATCTGATATAGAAAGCAAACAGGAGGCATTCACACAAAGCATGTCTAATCTAAGCAGATGGCATGGTAATGCAAGACACCATATGCATGATATGAGCAATATAACCCAGCCAAGTTAGAGCATGCACCTCGGGGGGAATACGACTTGTCATCTCTCTCTGAATCCTCCTCTGAGGTGCTATCTGTAACCAGCAAGAAATCTGCATCGACAGGTAGCACTGACTGCTCAGAAGACCTTTTTTCACTCTAGATTTTCCCATGACCGACTCAAATGGCTGATGCACAGGAAGAGTAGATTATGGGGGAAAAATATGGAATACATTATGGGAAAAAATATGGCATGATACAATTCACATATACGATGACTGGCTAAACAGGATGGCATTGCATGATTCACGTATATGATGCCTGGCTAAAGAAGATGGCATTGCATAATTCCCATATACTCCCTCTGTTCCAAAATATTTGTCTTTTGACAGATTTCAAATGGACTACCACATACGGATGTATAAAGACATATTTTAGAGTGTAGATTCACTCATTTTGTTCCGTATGTAGTCACTTGTTGAAATCTCTAAAAATACAAATATTTAGGAATTGTGGGAGTATGATATAGAAACCAAACAGGTGGCATTCACACAAAGCAAATCTAAACTAAGCTTGTCGGTGTCAAAACCGGCGGATCTTGGGTAGGGGGTCCCGAACTGTGCGTCTAGGCGGATGGTAACAGGAGACAAGGGACACGATGTTTTTACCCAGGTTCGGGCCCTCTGGATGGAGGTAAAACCCTACTCCTGCTTGATTAATATTGATGATATGGGTAGTACAAGAGTTGATCTACCACGAGATCAGAGAGGCTAAACCCTAGAAGCTAGCCTATGGTATGATTGTTGTTCTTATGTCCTACGGACTAAACCCTCCGGTTTATATAGACACCGGAGGGGGCTAGGGTTACATAGAGTCGGTTACAAGGAAGGAGATCTACATATCCGTACTGCCAAGCTTGCCTTCCACGCCAAGGAAAGTCCCATCCGGACACGGGACAAAGTCTTCAATCTTGTATCTTCATAGCCCAACAGTCCGGCCAAAGGTTATAGTCCGTCTGTTCGAATACCCCCTAATCCAGGACTCCCTCAGTAGCCCCTGAACCAGGCTTCAATGACGATGAGTCCGGCGCGCAGATTGTCTTCGGCATTGCAAGGCGGGTTCTTCCTCCGAATACTTCACAGAAGATTTTGAACACGAGGATCGTGTCCGGCTCTGCAAAACAAGTTCCACATACCATCGTGGAGAGAGTTATATTTCCACAAATCTATCCTGCTGATGTATTCCGTAGCGTGACATCACACCACAGCCAAGCCTTTATGCGAATCGTTTTTTACAGCCAACCTCAACACGTTTTGCGAGGCGGTTTCCTTGGCACGTCTTGTCGAAGCAGATACCGTGTCCCCTTATCGCGGGATTCTCATCAATAAGGACATGGGTAACCCAACCGCGCCATCAATTACAACGCTTGGGGGATGAGCAGGTTTACCAGGCTGGTGGGGACGCATAGTTTCGTCCGCCCATATAAAGGGATAAGGATTTACCTTTTTCCATCCATGCCTTCTTCCTCCTTTGCTCATCCATTCTCGCACACTCGAGCTCCAGCGCCCAAGCTCACGTTTTCTTCCTCAACCTTCTCCAACCATGTCCGGAGCGGGAGGCAAGTGGATGGTCTCCTCCGTCACGTAGGGACACATCAAGAAGCTGAGGGGAGCCAGATACTTTCCCGACGATATCGCACACCGGCTCCCAAATGCGGGGCAGCTCATCCCCACCCCCAGGCCCCACGAGAGGGTAGTGTGCCTTACCCATTTCCTCCGTGGACTGGGATTCCCTCTCCACTCATTTGTCCGGGGGCTCATGTTCTACTACGGCCTGGACTTCCATGATCTGGCCTCGAACTTCATCCTCAACATCTCGGTGTTTATCGTCGTGTGCGAGGCCTTCCTCCGCATCAAGCCCCACTTTCGCCTATGGCTGAAGACCTTCAATGTCAAACCGAAGGTGGTGGGCGGCCAGCAGGCGGAGTGCGGAGGCGCCATGGTGGGCAAGATGCCCAACGTCACATGGCTCGAGGGCTCCTACGTGGAGACCATAAAGGGGTGGCAATCGGGGTGGTTCTACATCACCGAGGCGCGTGACCCTAAATGGGCAGCGGCCCCCAAATTCCGATCTAGAATCCCCACGCGGCTCACCTCCTAGAAAGAGAAGGGCCTGCCCTGGGGTAGTCCGGGAGAGCTGACCGGACTCCAAACCTGTGTCCAAAACATGGTGAACAAGAAGCTCAAGCTTGTCAACATAGTCCAGGTCATGCTCATCCGTCGGATCCTCCCGTGTCAACAACGGGCGTTCAACTTGTGGGAGTTCAACCCGGCCCAGCACCAAACTCTGAGTGAGCTCTTCGACACAACACACAAGGATGCTTGGAAGGTGCTGTTTAAGAGCGCCGAGGTTCCTCCTCCCCTTACCGAGGATCGCGGATTCAGCACGAAGCGCCAAGCCAGCGCGGTAAGTTGTTTTACCTCTTATAGGGTATTCATTTTTCATAGTTTAATCATACGCGGGATCTAAGCTCCCATACCTTTGACAGGAATGGCAAGAGACGTCGGGGAAGATTGATTGTCCAGCCCCCCTGCCCGAAGACCCTGCAGATGCTCTCCTGACGGAGATGCTTACTCCGGCTCCTTATGAGGTGCCGGAGAAAAAGGTCAAGAAGAAGGCTACGGGAACCCGAAAGAGTTCCCGACGCCAGGTGTTATCGGACTCATCGTATGATGATTCCGAGACGCACTCCTCCCGTGGAAACGAGGAGGAGGCAGATAAAGGTTCTTCCCCTCCAGTCGGGGAAGATAAGAAGAGGAAGGCCGCCCCAACTGGGGAGGCCGGAGGGTCCAAGAAGGGAAGGACTCTCCCTCCGGACTACTCCGCCACCGCCGCCGACAGCGAAGACGAGTGGCCACCCAGGGCCAAGCCCCTGGCGAGATCGTAAGTATTCAGACACCAGATTAACTCATGGCGCTGTTTAATTGCACAGCTTCTTCTGACGCCGGACACGGTTATGCAGTCCATCCCGGGCCGTATTGATGTATCCTCGTCGAGCGGTTCTTTGGACCCGTCGGCCATGAGCAGCGGAGGATCTCTTCCGACTGCCTCAACCCCTCACCCTACGGACAACGCAGAGGTGTTGTCTCAAAGGGCACCAAACCGAGGGGAGGTAGTCCTGGAGGCGCCCCAAGGCGACCTTCCGGACTGCGGGCGCAAGAGGAGCAAGGCTCACAAGGGCTCCAAGTTCGGCCCTGGGCCGAATATCGCACCGGAACCCCCAGTGGTTCTGGACTCCGGCAGGCGGCCTCCCACTAAGAAGGGCAATCCTACTGCGCCGGTGACCTCCGTCCAACCGGAGGCACCGGATAATTTGCTGGAGGTGCTTAACGGCGCCTCCATCGATGAGGAGCACCGCACTATTATGAGTGCGGTGGTCCAGAAGGTTCAGTCTGCCAAGAGCGGACTGACTGAAGCCTGTGCTAGCCTTCTAACAGGCTTTGAGGTATATATTAAAAATATATGAAAATATTACCGCATAGACAGTAGCCCCTGATGCTCTGTGTCGGTGTCAAAACCGGCGGATCTCGGGTAGGGGGTCCCGAACTGTGCGTCTAGGCGGAAGGTAACAGGAGACAAGGGACACGATGTTTTTACCCAGGTTCGGGCCCTCTCGATGGAGGTAAAACCCTACTCCTGCTTGATTAATATTGATGATATGGGTAGTACAAGAGTAGATCTACCACGAGATCAAGGAGGCTAAACCCTAGAAGCTAGCCTATGGTATGATTGTTGTTCTGTCCTACGGACTAAAACCCTCTGGTTTATATAGACACCGAAGAGGGTTAGGGTTACACAGAGTCGGTTACAATGGTAGGAGATCTACATATTTGCATCGCCAAGCTTGCCATCCACGCCGAGGGAAGTCCCTTCCGGACACGGGACGAAGTCTTCAATATTGTATCTTCATAGTCCAGGAGTCCGGCTGAAGGTATAGTCCGGCTATCCGAACACCCCCTAATCCAGGACTCCCTCAGTAGCCCCTGAACCAGGCTTCAATGACGACAAGTCCGGCGCGCAGATTGTCTTCGGCATTGCAAGGCGAGTTCCTCCTCCAAGTACTTCATAGAAGATTTTGAACACAAAGGATAGTGTTCGGCTCTGCAAAATAAGTTTCCACATATTGCCGTAGAGAGAATAATATTTACACAAATCTAATCTGCTGACGTATCCCGTAGCATGACATCACACTATGGCCAAGCCTTTATTCGAATCGTCTTTACTCCCCCACCTCAGCGCGTTTCGCGAGGCGGTTTCCTTGGCACGTCTTGTCAAAGCAGAGATCGTGTCCCCTTTATTTACGGGATTCTCATCAATACGGACGTGGGTAACCCAATCGTGCCCGTTGGCATGTTTTCTCGATTAAAGGCGGGTCCCAAATGGTTACGGGGAGGGCCCTTGGTATTCAACTTCTTATAAAGAGAACAAGGCCTTACTCCTTCTTTTCAATCTCAAATGAGTTCGCCCTTCGCCTCGAGTTCCAACACCCAAGGCTCAAGATTTCAGGCGCTTCGGATCTTCGACAATGTCCGGTTCCGACCTTCGAGGCCGATGGATGCCCTCCTCCGTTACGGAGGAGGACGTGCTAAAGCTGAGAGAGGCCAGGTTTTTGACCCGTGAAATCTCACATAGGTTGCCTGCTCAAGGGCAGGCCATTCCCACTCCCAAGCCTGGTGAGAGCGTGGTGTTCATGTCTCACTTCTGTCGGGGGCTAGGCTTCCAGACGGATCCCTTCGTGAGGGGGCTCATGTTTTATTATGGGTTGGAATTTCACGACTTAGCTCCGGAGTCCATCCTCCACATTTCCTCATTCATCGTCGTGTGTGAAGCCTTCCTTCGTGGTACTCCTCACTTCGGACTATGGCTCAAGACCTTCAAAGTTGAGCCGAAGATGATCGAGGGACGACACACGGAGTGCGGAGGCGCTGTTATAATCAAGAATGCTGATGCTCCATGGCCCGAGGGCTCTTTTCAAGAGGAGCTCGGCTTATGGAAACGAGAGTGGTTCTATATCACCGCTCCCAGGGGCACCAAGTGGGTGGCGCCACCTGCCTTTCGCTCGGGTCCCCCACCACAGCTAGCATCATGGGTCAATAAAGGACTAGACTGGGGGCCATCCAAGGACGTGCAATTGTTGCAGGGCCGCATCAGGGATCTCTTAGAAAGAGACCTCAGCCTGGTCAAAGTGACACAGGTCATGCTGATCCGCCGAACCCTGCCCGGAAAACGTCGCCCCCTTCGCCTGTGGGAGTTTAATCCGAAGGGACCGCGAGCTCTCCAACATTTCATGGGCGCAACGCCCGCGGAGATGTATGAATTATTCTTTGGATCACAAGCAACGTGTCCGGACTTGACTGAGGACGCAGGTCTGAGCTGCAATCGCCCGGATACTCAAGTAAGTAGCCTTGTGCCCGGACTCGCTATTCGTATATTTGTCATAAACATGCCCCTAAAAGAGCCGTCCTTTAAACATGAGTGGATAGCGAAAGCAAAGCTTATCAGGTGTCCGGCTCCCCTCCCCGAGACCACGCCGGATCCCGTGCTGGTCAGGATTTTGAAGATTGTGCCTTTGGAGGAAAACAAGGGAGGGGACAAGGAAACTACGGCCTCCTCGAAGGAGGCTGTTCGGAAGGGAGGAATTGAAAATTCCTCTCCTCAGGGGAAGAAGAGGACCGCCTCTGAAGACCCTGAGATCATGGCCTCAAAGCGGGGGAAGAAATCCTCGTCAGAGGGTCCTGCGCCGGGGGATACCTCGACCGAATTATGCCCTCAAGGGGACCAGCCCTTCACCGAGCCGTAAGTAGAGAGAGGTTTTCTTTTTAAGAGATAAGAGAAATCCTTGCTTTATATCTGAGAAAAGTAACCAAAACTTTACCTTGTTGCTCGGACCTCAGCCCTTCTCAGCAGGGCTCGTCTTCGGGGCACCTTCTTCCGGAGATGATGGAGAGCGGAACGCCTTCCCCTGCCGTACCGCCTAGCGAGGCGGGCGACCCTGAGGTATCGTCGCGGAGGGTTTCTTCGAATCCGGCAAGGCTGGACGGTAGTCATCTGGGGCCCCAAAGCCCTCCGCGTCCGGCCTTCGAAAAGGGCCATCGGATGAGTCCGGCACCGTCCGGTGCGTGGTCGGAGGAGCTGAAAGATCTGCGAGGGTGAGCGTCTATCTCATAGGAGCACCGTGCCTTGATGGGTACGGTGGTTGAGAGGATTTCGTCCGCGGAGAGCGGATTGCATGACGCCGTCAGGAGTTTACTAACAGGTTTTGAGGTATACAGTTGCGCATGAACAAGATGCGCCCTGTATAGATAGTAGCCCCTGAGACTCTATGAGTTGTCAAAAGTGACGGCGCGCAGAGGATAATAACCCCAGGTCTAAAATGCCGCCTTCATGTGTAGGTGGCGAAGTGTCCGGCGGCCAGCCGGACTGATGAATTTGCCGAGCTAAAGCGGCAACTTGACGTGGCAGATGCTGACATCACGCTTGTTAACAGGCGGCTTGACGAGGCACAAGGTATGTAGTTCCTCCGGTGGCACCTAGTAAGAGGAGCTTTATGCCAGTATCTTACAATGTGAGTGCGTAATGCAGATGGTGCTGCTGCCATGGAGAATCTTCGGGCGGAACTTGCCCGAGCCAAGGAGCAAGCCAGAAAAAGTGATGCGGCTGCCGGAAAGGCAATTGAAGAGTTGAAAGCCGTACAGGCTACTCACTGCCGAAGCAAGAAGGAAATGGCCGAGATGGCCGTGAAGCTGAAGAGCGCTGCTGACCGTTGCAAGCTTCTTGAAAAAGAAGACCAGGCGGAACAGACGGACCTGGAGAAGGCCGTTGCCGATGCCAAGGATGCTCGCTCTGCGATGAGAGCTATGAAGGAGGAGCTGCATCAGGCCGGAGAGATCGCAGCTGGGAAGCCCTTTATGCTGCGGAGGAAGTTCTGTGATCCTAAACATGCTCTGCTAGACCGAATGTAGAGTACGGTAGATACCTATCTGGATTTGGCAGCGAGTGCTGCAGATGCGACCGAACACTTTCGAGATCAAGAAGATCGCGAAGTGGAGAAGCTCTTCTGGTCACAGTTCCATAATCCAGAGCGTCCGCTGCCCGTAGCCGATCGTCTGGCCAAATGGGCTGAGCTGAATAGGTTGTACGGACTCGCCATGAAGTGTGCCATGAGCCACCTGTGGCCGGAGAGGCCGGAGCCGAAAAGTTATTTCAACTTGGTGCAGCAGTTACTTGGTGCGGTGCTGCATATTAATGCGATGAAGAGGTCAACATGCATAGAGGGTGCACGGATGGCTCTTGCCCGTGTCAAAACATACTGGGCGGAGATGGAGACCACCTTTGTTGCATCTCGAGATTCGGACGAAAGCCGAGTACCTGCCGAGCACTATTTTCAGGAAGTTCTTCAAGGCGCTCGTGTGATAGAGACGCAGTGCTTGAAGGATGTTATGTTTAAATAGCATATGTTATTGTAAAACAACTTTTGATAAATTGTAGAAGCTTTTTATACTTGCGCCTTCAAGTATTGTAACACCTCCTGTGCGGCCGTTTAGGATATATATATATATATATATATATATATATATATATATATATATATATATATATATATGTAATCTGAAAGATGGCAGTCGTCGGCTTCAGCCCCCACGCAAATATTGCGGGGGTGTTCGCAGAAGGTGCGTTTTCACACTTGATCCAACGTCTTGGTCCTACAAAGGAGGTGATAGCGCAGCGAACTAGGCAATCAGACTATAATGCTTTTAACACTTTCACTTAGCCATAGGAGTTTGACAGTGAGGTTACTTATATAGCCCCTGGTGGCGCATGCGCTCGCCCGAACTCGGGGCGCATATGTGCCTGGCCGGGAAACGGCCCTTCGTTAATGCGTAGGAATCCTAATGATTCCGATGAGTCATCGAGTGGTTGACCAGTCTCTCGCTATATCATGACAGTCAGTTTTCGGCTTTCTCTACTGAGGTGCTCTCCTGGCCGAACCCGGGCACAATCGCAGTACTTCTCCTGGTGCCGCCTTAGCCGATAGAGCGGAACGTAAGGCAGCAAAACACAGGAGCCGAGCAACCCAACATTTGACCAAAGACATGATTCGGAGCTGATGCATATAAGGCCAAACTCGCGACGCCGAACACTCCCTAAGGTATTCGGTCTTTATGAAGGCGGGCGGGACAACGCCCTTAATTATAAGCCCCTAGTGTCTAGGTACGTGCAAAATTCTGACGTGGCCACATGCCAAGACGCCAGCCTCCTCCTTGGTTATACCAAAAGACCAGGGGATGTGTATCAACAAGAGACATAAAAAAGGTTTACGCAGGGTCTTAATCTGAAAAGAATCCTTGGAACGGGTCCCTGCTGCACGTCTGCGCCTCTGTCTCCGTTGTGCCGTATCCTGGACGGGCGCAGCATGGTGTTCATCTATAAAAGAGAGGAACTTAGTTGAAGAAAGGTCGTGCCGAACAGAAGTTATACTAAATAAACAAAGTATAAATTGAAATGGGTAAAATTGAGCTTGATTGTCTCTTTCTTTATATGCGCGGAGCCCCTAGTACAGGGGTGTATGGTTATTAAGCCTTTATCAATTGTATTTTTATGCCGGACTCGTCTAGCCCTGTCCATGGCCTTAGTGACCTGTTTAGATGTTTTTAGCCGGTGAAGCCATTTTATTGTGGGGCTGTTAAGGCAGCTGCACAATCTTCCGCGCGGGAGGCATACTCAATGCTTTCCCTTTAATGAGATGATGCCTCGTGGACCGGGCATCTTAAGCATAAGAGATGCATAGTGCGGCATTGCGTTAAAGCGGGCGAAAGCTTCGCGTCCCATTAGTGCTTGATAGCTGCTTGAGAATGGGGTGATATGGAAGGTTGGCCTTTCGCGACGGAAGTTCTCGGGGGAGCCGAATTTAACTTCTAGCCGGAGAGAACCCGTGCAATGGGCGTCCGGGCCTGGTGTTACCCCTTGAAAGGAGGTTTCCCTATGGCAAATTTTTGCTGGGTCTATCCCCATGTGGCGGATTGTGTCCTGATATATCAGGTTTAGACCACTGCCGCCATCCATCAGGACATTTGTAAAGTGGAGTCCGCTGATTATTGGATCTAATACCAAGGCAGTCCAGCCTGCGTTTCGGATACTTCTAGAGTAATCCAGATGATTGAAGGTGATCCGTTTTAACAACCAGTGGCGAGACTCCTTTGGGATAGGCCGTATGGTGCGTACCTCTATGGGCGCCGCTTGTTTTGTTATGTGAAGTAAGTTTACTGTTTTGACTTCTTGTGGAAAATTCTTTTGTTTCCTGGTGCTCTGCTTTTGGGGTTCGTCAACGTCTTCGCCTGGTGTGTTGAGCCTCTTGTGTTCGGCCTTGAGTTTGCCGGATTGCTTGAAAACCCAACAATCTCTGTGGGTATGGTTTGCAGGCTTCCCGGGAGTACTGTGTATTTGACATATCTTGTCCAAGATTTTGTTTAAGTTGGATAGCTCGTCCCTGTTATCCTTGAGGGGCGGCTTTTTCTGATTTTGCCGAGAGCTTTTGAATCCGGCATTGACTGCCGTGCTCTTCGGACTGCTTTCCTTAGTCCGGCGCTGGTCCTTGTTGCGTCGCGGTTTTCCATTTGCATCCCTAATTTCGGATGTACTTGGGTCGCTGGTGCTACATCTTGCCAACCAGTTGTCCTCTCCTGCGCAAAAGCGGGTCATGAGGCTTGTTAATGCGGCCATTGTTCTTGGCTTTTCTTGGCCGAGGTGTCTGGCGAGCCATTCGTCTCGAACGTTATGCTTAAAAGCTTCTAGGGCTTCGGTGTCCGGACAGTCGACTATCTGATTCTTTTTAGTAAGGAATCTGTTCCAGAATTTCCGGGCTGACTCTCCGGGCTGTTGAGTTATGTGACTTAGATCGTCTGCATCCGAAGGGCAGACATAGGTCCCTTGAAAATTTGCCCGGAAAGCGTCTTCGAGCTCTCCCCAACTTCCAATGGTGTTTTCAGGAAGGCTTTTGAGCCAATGCCGAGCTGGCCCTTTAAGCTTGAGGGGTAAGTATTTTATGGCGTGGAGGTCATCTCCTCTTGCCATGTGTATGTGGAGGATATAATCCTCAATCCAGACTCCAGGGTCTGTTGTTCCGTCGTACGCCTCTATGTTTACATGCTTGAATCCCGCTCGAAATTCATGGTCCAGAACCTCATCGGTGAAACATAGGGGGTGTGCGGCACCCCTGTATTTGGGTGTGTCGTGATGTTCGGATATTGGTTGTGTTGCACTACTTACGAGAGCTTGCTTTCTTGGCCCATAGATAGATCTAGCTGGGCCATCTTTTTGATTCGAATCCTTGAGTGGGCCGCGTGCCGGCTTGTATGCGGCGCCGCTTGCCGCTTTATGCTGGCCATGGGGTCGTCTATCCGACCGGGTGGCTTTCTTATTTTTTGA
The DNA here is from genome assembly GCA_032464435.1 of Aegilops umbellulata. NCBI lineage: Eukaryota > Viridiplantae > Streptophyta > Magnoliopsida > Poales > Poaceae > Aegilops > Aegilops umbellulata. Next base: position 187,800,129 of record CP136057.1, read on the forward strand.
TTGCGGGGGCTCTAAGGCCTCCTCGTCAAATTCCGGCAGTAGCTTTCGCTTCGGATAGCTTTCTTAGGCTACACGCAGTGGCAACGAGCCTTCGGTGGAGGTTCTTCTGCTCCATTAGCTTGTCCGGCGGAAGGTCGTACGGAATGTTGTTCTCGCCAGGGACAGGTTGTTCTGTTTGTTTATTCAAGTTCCCTGTTCGTCGTCCGCCGGCTCGTCCTACTCTATGGCTGAGTCTTTATGGTTGTTGTCTCTGTCGAGGCGGGTCTTGGAGCGGCGTTTACGTCGCCGCTTTGATTGCTTTTCGAGAGAACGATCCCTCGTTGCATCCCTGTGTTCCTCGTCGCCGCTTCCTTTAGGTGTGTCCACCATGTACACATCATGAGATGAGGTGGACGTCCGGTGCCCTATAGGCGTTGGTTCATGTTCGTCTCTTACATCGTCGTCCATACCGTCGATGTCTTCGGAGTAGAAGTCGAGCACGTCGTTTAAATTATCGACAGTGGCTACCAAGTGGGTGGTGGGTGGGCTTTGAATTGCTTCGTCGTCCGCATCCCAATCCTGCTGTCATAGTCTGGCCAGGACTCTCCTGATAAAGAGAGAGACTTTAGTGATTTCAGAATATCGCGGAAGGGCGAGTGCTGAAAGATGTCCGTAGCGGTGAACTCCATGATCGGCGCCCAATCGGATTTGATCTGCAGGGGCACGGAGGGCTCGGAGTCCGGAGAGGAGTCCAGCTCCTTGGAGTCACGAGCCTCACTGAGGGCGGGGCTGGTGTTCGGCTTGATCGTCGTAGAGATTGCAGCCCCTGAGGCGGTGTCTAACCACCCGCCCTCGATTGGTGTGGTCGTCTCCGAGTTAAGGGTCGGAGCGGACACAGGTGCGGCCTCCAGGGCACTGTTCGGCGGCAGAGCTACATCATGCCCATCGTGACAGTGTGGCGCGCTCGGCAGTGACTCGAATCCGTCGAAGATCAAGTCCCCACGGATGTCAGCCGTGTAGTTTAAGATTCCAAATCTAACCTGATGGCCAGGGGCGTAGCTTTCGATCTACTCCAGATGGCCAAGCGAATTGGCCCGCAGTGCGAAGCCGCCGAAGACGAAGATCTGTCCGGGGAGAAAGGTCTCACCCTGGACTTCATCGCTATTGATGATCGGAGGAGCCATCGGGCCTAAAAGTGACGACACAGAGGAACTCTCAATGAAAGCACCAATGTCGGTGTCAAAACCGGCGGATCTCAGGTAGGGGGTCCCGACCTGTGCGTCTAGGCGGATGGTAATAGGAGACAAGGGACACAATGTTTTTACCGAGGTTCGGGCCCTCTCGATGGAGGTAAAACCCTACTCCTGCTTGATTAATATTGATGATATGGGTAGTACAAGAGTAGATCTACCACGAGATCAAGGAGGCTAAACCCTAGAAGCTAGCCTATGGTATGATTGTTGTTCTGTCCTACCGACTAAAACCCTCCGGTTTATATAGACACCGAAGAGGGTTAAGGTTACACAGAGTCGGTTACAATGGTAGGAGATCTACATATTCGCATCGCCAAGCTTGCCTTCCACGCCAAGGAAAGTCCCTTCTGGACACGGGACGAAGTCTTCAATCTTGTATCTTCATAGTCCAGGAGTCCGGCTGAAGGTATATAGTCCGGCTATCCGGACACCCCCTAATCCAGGACTCCCTCACTCTGTTTGGTGTTCAAAAGAAAATCCGAATAGAGGATCTAAAAATATCCGCAGGAGTCTAATATAATTATGTCGATATGCGTATGCAGGCTTCGCTGCTGACCTCTGCCGGACTGACTGCGGAGGTTGACGCGCTGAAGCAGAACCTCGAGCGGTCCAAGAAAGAGCTCGGCCTTGCCAAGAAGCAGCTCGAGGAGAACCAAGGTACGTAATGCCTTGTCTATGTGTGTATATATATAAAAAGATGCAGTTGCAAAAATGATAGGATCGTTATTGATGTGCTAGGGGCCACTACCGAGGTGGCAACCCTGAAGCAAGCACTGTCTGAGGCCGAAAACAAAGCGGCCACGGAGTGTACCGAGCGGGGGAAGCAAGAGGCGCGGGTTGCCGAGGTGCAGCAAGAGCTCCAGGCTCTCGTGAAAAAGCATGAGAGTTTGGAGCTTGAATCGAAGACGTGAGTGCCCGAGCTTGCCTCGGCCCTTGAGAGCGCCAAGCATGCTAAGGCCGAAGCCCAGAAGGCCCTCCAGGAAATTGAGGCAATGAAGAAGATAGTGGCGCGTAAGGCATTCATTATGCAAAGCAAGCATGTGAAAGTAAATTACTTGTTAGAGCTCTCCAGGAGCGTTCGCAGATTTGCCCCGCAGTGTGTCGGATGCTGCAAAGCATTACCGAGCCGAGGAGGGGAGCTCGACGGAGAAGGTGTTCTGGTCTCAGTATACTAAGGCCGAACACCCAGTGCCCTTAAGCGACCAACAGAAGCAATTGGTCGAGCTCCACAAGGCGGCCGAACAAGCCATGAAGGATCTTATAGTCCGGCTGTGGCCTGGAGAGGCCCTGCTAGGGAGCTACTTCGAGCTGGTGAGGAAGCTTGTGGATGATTGTCCTTGGCTTGAGGTCATCAAGCGCTCCGTCTGCATCTAGGGCGCCCGCAGGGCGCTTGCCCGTGTTAAAGTGCACTGGGGCAAGATGGACGCTGAGAAGCTGGTGAAGGATGGACCATCGCAAGGCAAGGAGCATCGCCACCCTGAAATGTACTATGAGGGCGTCCTGAAGGGTGCCCGCCTTATGGCGGATGAATGTTCCAAAGATGTAATATTTGAGTGAACTCGCACGTTTGATCATGTACACTGAAAACTTGTTCATATGCTCTATGCAACGCTTGTTTGAATTTAAAATATTACCTTCTGTGCGGCCGTTTATTAAATCTGAGAGATGGTGAGTCGTCGGCTTCTGCCCCCATGCCACGAGTGCTGGGGTGTTCGGGATAAACTTGAGCACTCTTTTTCCCATTCTTGGGTCCTTCGAGGGAGGTGCTCAGCACAACGAACAAGGCAATCGGACTATAATGCTTTATCACCCTCACTTAGCCAGAGAATTCTATAATTTTAAATTTTGGCGAAGCCCCTAGTGTTCGGAAGACCGAGTTCTGGGCGCTATACACGCCTGGGCCGGACAAAGCCGGCTGCTCGCCCTAAGCGGCATAAGTCTTTAGGGACTCGAAACCTCTCGAATAGCGACCAGCTCTCGCCCTATCATGACAGTCAGTTTTAGCTTTCTCTACTAAGGTGCTTAGCCCAGCTGAACCGGGGCACAATCGCAGTAGTTCTCCCAGTGCTACCTTAGCCGATATAGCGGAACGTAAGGTACCAAAACACGGTAGCCGGGCAAACCCAACTATGGACCCAAGACATGATTCGGAGCTGATGCATATAATGCTATAAGTTCGGAGTGCCGCACTTGTGAAAGTGTTCGGACTTCTCACGCCGTATTATGGGGTGCTTAAGCCCCTGGCGTATTAGCCGTACCAAAGTGTACGGGTGCTAAATGTCATGAATAAACATATATACATAAAAAGGAAGGAACAGAGAATGCAATAATAGACTGAAGCTATGCATTGTTTATTCGAAAAAGGTGCATTAAAAGCAGAACCACACAAATAGTGCGATAAGCAAGAGATGGGACTATTTGACATGTCCCCTCCAGGGGCGAGCTGCGGAATGGTATTTAAAGCAGGTATTTTGCTCGTTATAGAGACCACCTGGGAATTCCATAATGTGACGTAGCTTTCTGCCTCCCTGGTTGTTGTATCGTGTGTTCGGTCGATTGTACTGCCGAACAGGTCTTTTGGAGAGTAAGGTCCTGAAAGTGAGAAAAAATGACAAAGTCGGAAGCCCGTAGTGCGGTTGAGCCGCATTTTGGGGTGTGCCGTGGTCGTGCCCCTCCCCTTGTGCCCATGGTATTTTCAGAGCGTAATTATGTACGCGTAGCGCGGATTTCGCCATTTTGCTGGGGTTGGGGTTGGGGCCGTATTGCTACGCTTGCTCGGAATGTGCCAGGCAGTCTTGTTGTAGATTACTCCGAGCGCGCTTGACGGTGTCCGGACGTTTTGTCGCTGGACTAGAGAATTGCCTTAAGAGGCTCCCTTGTACTTCCGCTGCGAGGGTCGTCGTGTGCTCCTCCGTTCGGAGGGAGCGCTTGGTGTTTCCATTGACTGTAATGACCCCCCGAGGTCCTGGCATCTTGAGCTTGAGGTATGCATAGTGCGACACCGCATTGAATTTTGCAAATGCGGTTCGCCTGAGCAGTGCATGATAGCCACTGCGGAACGGGACTATATCGAAGATTAACTCCTCGCTTCGGAAATTATCCGGGGATCCAAAGACCGCTTCTAGTGTGACTGAGCCTGTGGAATGGGCCTCTACACCTGGTATGATGCCCTTAAAGGTCGTTTTTGTGGGTTTAATCCTTGAGGGATCTATGCCCATTTTGCGCACTGTGTCCTGATAAAGCAGGTTCAGGCTGCTGCCGCCGTCCATAAGGACTCGAGTGACGTGAAATCCATCAATGATTGGGTCTAGAACCAATGCGGCAAATCCGCCATTGCGGATACTAGTGGAATGGTCCCTGCGATCGAAAGTGATCGGACAGGAGGACCATGGGTTGAACTTTGGGGCGACTGGCTCCAACGCGTATACGTCCCTTAACGCACGCTTCCGCTCCCTCTTGGGGATGTGGGTTGCGTATATCATGTTCACCGTCCGCACTTGTGGGGGGGAACCCTTCTGTCCTCTTTTGTTCGGCAGCCGGGGCTCCTCCTCATCGTTGCTATGTAGCCCCTTGTCTTTGTTTTCGGCATTTAACTTGTCGGCTTGCTTGAACACCCAACAATCCCTGTTGGTGTGGTTGGCTGGCTTGTCGGGGGTGCCATGTATCTGACATGAGCGATCGAGTATACGGTCCAAACTGGACGGGCCCGGAGTGCTTCTTTTGAATGGCTTTTTTCCGCTGACCGGGCTTAGAGCCTCTGAATCCGGCGTTAACTGCCATATCCTTAGTATTGTCGCTATTAATGCGGCGTTTGTGTTTGTTGCGACGTGACCTGCCATTGCTGTCCTTGGTATCCGAAGTACCAGGGCTCTTTAACATGTTATTGCTACGAGCCAGCCAGCTGTCTTCTCCCGCGCAAAAGCGGGTCATGAGTGTCGTGAGGGCTGCCATAGATTTCGGCTTTTCCTGTCCAAGGTGCCGGGAAAGCCACTCGTCGCGGATGTTATGCTTGCAAGCCGCTAGGGCCTCTGCATCCGGACAATCGACGATTTGATTTTTCTTGGTTAGGAACCGTGTCCAGAATTGCCTCGCCGATTCCTCTGGCTGTTGAATTATGTGGCTCAAGTCATCGGCATCTGGTGGACGCACATAAGTGCCCTGGAAGTTGTCGAGGAATGCGGCTTCCAGATCTTCCCAACAACCAATGGATTCTGCTGGCAAGCTGTTCAGCCAATGTTGGGCTGGTCCTTTAAGCTTGAGTGGGAGCTATTTGATGGCATGTAGATCGTCGCCACGGGCCATGTGGATATGAAGGAGATAGTCCTCAATCCATACCACGGGATCTGTCGTACCATCATATGATTCGATATTCACGGGTTTGAAACCCTTTGGGATTTGATGATCCATTACTTCATCTATGAAGCATAGCGGGTGTGCGGCACCTCTGTACTGGGCTATATCATGACGCAACTCAAATGAGTTTTGTCTGTTGTGTGCGGCCCGGCCGGATTTACTTTTGTTGTATCCGGTGTGACGGTTATCGTCTCGTGTGGTCGGGCACCCACGTGATCCGTAGATTGATCTTGTTTGCTTTGCTTTGTCCTCCAATATGTCTCGCAGATCTAGCGCATTTCCCCGTGCCTTGGTATTTTTTGAGTGACGTCGGGGTGCGGCTTGATCTATGGGCCGAGAGGCCTCTCTGTCGCGGCCACGAGGTGGCCGATCAGCCGCGTCATACACTTGAGATGTAGGTTTAGATGTTTCCTCCTCTAATCGGGGTAGCAACCTGCGCTTTGGGTAGCTCTTGGAGGGGCGTTCGAGTTCGTATTCCTCGGCCGCAAGGACTTCCGTCCATCTGTCAGCTAGCAAGTCTTGATCAGCTCTAAGCTGTTGCTGCTTTTTCTTAAGGCTGTTCGTCGTGGCCATAAGTCGGCGCTTGAAGCGCTCTTGCTCGGCGGGATCCTCAGGCACGTCAAATTCATCGTCGTTGAGGCTTGCCTCGTCTTCGGAGGGAGGTATGTAATTATCATCCTCTACATCTCTATCTGCTGCTCTCTCAGGAGGGCTGGCTTCCCCGTCCTCCTGCGCTGAATCTTGCTGGAGGGGGTTGTCTTCGGCACTATTCGGGGTGTTATTATCTCCTGTGCCGGTATCACTGTGTTTGCTTTGGCGAGACTTAGAGCGGCGCCGCCGACGCCGGAGCTTAAGTTGCTTCTTAGAGGGGTCATCCTCCGCTGTTCCGTCGTCGTTGCCCTCTTTGGGTGTGTCCACCATATATATGTCATATGATGAGGTGGCTGTCCATTGCCCTGTGGGCGGTGGTTCCTGTTCGTCTCCTACATCATCGTCCATACCGTCGATGTCTTCGGAGTCGAAGTCGAGCATGTCGGTCAAATCATCGACAGTGGCTACGTAGTGGGTGGTGGGTGGGCGTCGAATTTCTTCATCATCCGCATCCGAATCCTGCCGGTCATAATCCGGCCAGGACTCTCCTGACAAGGAGAGAGACCTTAGTGAATTCAGTATGTCGCCGAAGGGCGAGTGCTGAAAGATATCCGCGGCGGTGAACTCCATGATCGGCGCCCAATCGGCTTCGATTGGCAGGGGCGCAGGTGGTTCGGAGTCCGGAGGAGAGTCCGGCAATGTGGAGTCACGGGCCTCACGAAGGGTAAGGCTGGTGTTCGGCTCGATCGTTGTTGAAGCTACTGCCTCCATGGCGGGGTCTAACCACCCGTCCACGGATGGCGCAGTTGGCTTCGAATTAAAGGTCGGAGCGGTTGCAGGTGCGGTCTCCAGGACACTGTTCGGCGGCAGAGCTAAATCATGCCCATCGCGATAGTGCGGCACAATCGGCCGGGGCTCGAATCCGTCAAAGATCAAGTCTCCACGGATGTCGGCCATGTAGTTTAAGCTACCAAACCTGACTTGATGGCCAGGGGCGTAACTCTCTGTAACATCCCAAATTTTCAATTTGGAATGTTATACATTAGATCATCATGCATGACATACTTTCTTGCATTTTTGGTTGATCCTAGAAATTTCACGCAACTCAAGGACCCTCGGAGAGAGTTGGAGATTTCGTTATTTTCATAATTGAGTTTTCTCAAATTTTGAAACGAGGATCATTTGATTTTATTTATTTAATCTTCAATTATTTTTCCAATATCAAACATGAGAGAGGAATAATATGACTTTCCCAAATTTAGGAAAAATGAAGATTTAATAAATAAATCAAATTTTGGATTTTTCCGAAGTTATTTGCATTTTATTTGGATTAGGGAAAAATGCGTGTTTTAAAAGTATTGCAATTAGGCCCTGAGTAAAAGTTCATTTTGTTCGACTCATTTTTAGGAGTCGGGAAAAATTAACTTCGGGATTTTTGGAGTTCGATTCGATTTCCTTTTATTTAATTTTCTGCGCGGGTATCTATAAAAAAATAAAAAATTGTGCAGCGCCCGACTGGGCCAAGGGCCCAGCCGAGCCGGCCCGCCGCCGCTCCTCCCCGCGCGCGCGCCCCCACGCTGTCGCGCCGCCGCCGGCCGACTCCGAGGAGGACTCCTCCTCCTCCTCTCCCCTTGCCTTGCCCCCTCCCCCAAGCAACCCCCCCTCCCCTCCTATATATACCCCCCCCCTCTCTCCTTTCCTCCCCACCCAGCGCCGCCCCCGCCGCCCGCAGCAGCAGCAGCAGCCGCAGCTGCCGCCGCCGCCGCCACCCAGCGCCGCCCGCCGCCGCCTGCCGCGCCGCGCCTCGTCTCGCCCCGCCCCGCCAGAGCCCCTCGCCCCCAAGGTAGCCGCCGCGCCGTGCCGCGCCACCCCCCTGGTTCGGTTTTTATAAAAACCGTTCCGGTTTTTTTTCGTTTCGATATTTCGGTTTTTTTTAAACCCTAGATCGGTTTTTGTTTTTTTTCGGTTTTTTTATTTAGCGAGCATTCGCCGGACCGTTCGTTTTAACGAATGTGATCACCGGTTATTCTCGGTTAACGAACGTCCGTTCGTTTAACCGTTCTTTGTTTTCTTTTCGTCGGATTTATTCCGCGATTTTCTGAATCATGATTTCAGATCCGATCTTCGTTCTAGTTTATCTTCTCGCTCGTTTATCGGAATTAGGTGATTCAAGCGCCTGGAGTTTCGTTTCGAAACCGCCGTTCCGACTAATCAACTTAAACAAGTTTTTGCTATTGTGAAATTTGGCCTAGTTTCAACTTGCTAGAACCGAGTTGTTTTCTTCCGCCGTTTGTTTTCCGTTACTTTGTTCGGTTCGTTTTCTCTTTGCAACCGGAGTTCTTAAATTGAACTTTCTGGTTCGATCTTTTGTTCGAGTTTTACCTGTGCATTACATGAGTACTTATTGTATGCTTGTTGTTTGTCTGCGATAGATCACCCGGAGTGCGCCGCCTGTTATTTCGAAGCTCTAGGTTTCGCAGGTCCTCAGCAAGGCAAGTAACACTTTGATCATACCCTTTTCTACTACCCAGTTTTATTGCATTAGATCAATCCTCAAACATTGCATGAGTAGGATCTAATTAAACTGTGGGATGGGAAGTAGTTGAGGTAGTACCTATTACCTGTTTTACTTATGAAACCTTTGGGAGTTACTTCTACATTTGCTTATTATGCCATGCTATGCTAGTAAACGTGGATTGGGTGAGTGATATCCATGACAGATGTGAGTATTGTTAATTAATGGTTTATCTAAGGTGGCAACTTAAACACACATCTGGGTGGATTGAGGCACCTGGTTTCTATCAGGACTTGCCTGTTTTCCTTTGGACCGCCACCAGGCTCAAAGGGATCATAAGATTATTCATGCTAGTAACTTCCGTGTGCAGCCACAAGCCAATATGGGCTCTGGCATAGCTGACTAAGTCGTGCGAACTCTTACAGTGGTAGACTAGCAGATGTAGGGGATGTAGGTTGGTACGGTCTATCACAACGTAAGGTGCTAGCGCTTCTGAAAGACTATGTCTCGGTCATCCGTCTCTCAAACATCATGCAGTACGAGAAACCAACGGAGGCGATCGAGTCTTGTGGGGAAAAGTGCGCAAACCTCTGCAGAGTGTACAAACTAATCATGATTAGCCGTGTCCCCGGTTATGGACGTCTTGAGTATCTAGTACTTGAATATCATGTGAATCTCATCATGTTACTTCTAATTAATATTGTTGGGTTTTAATTGTTCACTTAATTGGGATCGGAATGCTGTCAACCATTCTCGATGTTTCAACCACCATGATAGTTAAATAAAATCTATTCTTTTGCAGTAGGGAAAAATTGGCTTTACGCAAAACTGTAACCATAGAGCTTTTTCCACCAGCCATATATGCATGTAGTATAGGCTTATCATTCATTATCTTCTATGTGTTACATTGCCAACATATTCCATGTGCTGACCCGTTTTCGGGCTGCAACTTTCATATTGCAGACTTTTCAGACGATGAGTAAGGTGCTTTTAGGTCGTGGTTCTATACTCAGTGATGCCGTTGGAGTTGATGGACTCACTTATCTTCCAAGCCTTCCGCTGTTATCGTTATTAGATGGCCTTAAGCCATATTTATTGTAATAAGTTCTCTTTGAGACACCGATGTAATAAGTGTGTGATTGCTACTCTGCTATAAATCCTTCGAGGTACTGTGTGGTGTCAGCATTACTGATCCAGGGATGACACCGGAGCACAGAGACTTGACCATCTGAGGTCGGGTCGCTATAGAGATGGTATCAGAGCACACGCTGACTGTAGGACACGACCACTAAGTTAAAGCCATAGATCACTATTCTCCTCTCATTTTCTAACTCCTCATCTTTTCTACTCTTTTAGGATGACGGACGCGAAGATCAAGTACGCTCAACCGGATGAAGGCACACCTTTTGAATTTCACTTGAAGGAAGTCACCAAGTACCTGAACAATGGACTACCAAGCTTCACCGGGACCTTCAACGCCACTCTGCCTGAAGAGGAGCGCTGGAAGATTCAAGCTCACGTTCCGGGAAGAACATTCACGCCAATCACGAAGCCCATAGATAGTGTTTTCAGTGCACCACCTGGAGTCTGGGAAAGAGCATGGCAGCACATATCACCATGGTACGCATTGGAGAAGTTTACCAAGAAGACCTCAAGGATACTATTTACCAGATTTGCGGACGCCGAGATGAACAATGGGAGATAGTTAGCACCAAGAAGGATAGATCCATTGCAGCTTTCATCCAGGAGTTAAACCAGCACATTCGACGCCAGGAGAATCAGATGTGCGCAGCCATGATGGAGTTGAAGAAAGCCAAGACCAAGATTATTGAGCTAGAAGGAGAACTGAAGGCCACTCGCAAGGACTACATGGATGAGATTGTAGCTCTAGTGAGACAAAACGGCGATCTTAAGGAGAAGATTGAAGAGCTCATGGGGAATTCAGCACCCAGAAGAGAAGATGAAGATTGCACTTGTCCAGATAATTACATCATCATCGACGACACCGATTCCGAGCCTAGTGATGATGATTTTGAAGACGAAGCTGGAGCAGATATCATGGAGTCTTCATCGGGGCAGTTTTTCTAGTTGACTACCATAACATTAGTAGTGTTCCACCATGTACATATTATATTCCACGCACTTTTGCGATAGTTCTAGACCGATTGTATGCCTCTGTTTGATTGAATGAAGTGATTTTGTGTGCATTTGTCTCATGTGCATTTGGGTAGTGTTTTCTCTTTAGACCTCATTCTATTCTTAATTCTCATCTTTTCTAAACCCTCGGACCTAATAGTATTGGAATCTCAAGGATTGGATGTGACATTAGGCATGGATTGGTTGTCAAAGTATGAAGGAAACATTGAATGTGCCAGTAAGACAATTTTGCTTACAACGCCCGAAAGAAGAAGGATCAAGTATGTATCCCGACATGCGCCCAACAGGACACAATTAAATTCCTTATCAGGAGTTTTACAGGAGGAAGTACCAGTAGTAAAGGATTTTCCTAACGTATTCCCAGAAGAGTTGCCAGGCATGCCACCGGATAGAGACATTGAGTTTTTGATTGAGCTTTTGCCAGGCACTGGGCCAATATCGAAGAGACCGTACAGAATGCCAGCACAAGATTTGGTGGAAATTAAGAAGCAGATTAAGGAGTTATTGGATAAAGGTTACATACGCCCAAGTTCTTTGCCTTGGGGATCACCCGTACTTCTAGTGGAGAAGAAGGATGGATCGTTAAGAATGGTTGTTGATTACCGTGGATTGAATGAAGTAACCATCAAGAACAAGTACCCACTACCAATGATTAATGATCTGTTTGATCGTTTGCAAGGAGCTAAAGTGTTTTCCAAGATCGATTTGCGATTAGGGTACCATCAGTTGAAAATTCGAGAGCAGGACATACCCAAGACAGCTTTTACCACGAGATACGGATTGTATGAGTATATTGTTATGTCATTTGGACTGACAAACGCACCTGCCTATTTTATGAACCTGATGAACAAGGTATTTATGGAGTTTTTGGATAAGTTCGTCGTAGTGTTCATTGATGACATTCTGATTTTCTCAAAGAATGAAGAAGAGCATAAGGAACATTTGCGTTTGGTTTTGGAGAAACTAAGGGAACATCAGTTATATGCCAAATTCAGCAAATGTGAGTTTTGGTTAAAGGAAGTTGGATTTCTTGGACATGTTATATCCGGAAAAGGGATAGCAGTTGACCCCAAAAAGGTTGAGACCGTAACCGAATGGGAAGCACCAACGACAGTTGGAGAGATCCGGAGTTTTCTTTGACTCGCAGGATACTACCGGAGATTCATTGAGAATTTCTCAAGGATTGCAAAGCCTATGACTGAATTGTTGAAGAAGGATACCAAGTTCAATTGGACTGAGGAATGTGAGGCCAGTTTTCAGGAGTTGAAGAAATGATTGGTTTCCTCACCAGTGTTGATTCTGCCAGATCAGACCAAGGATTATGAGGTGTATTGCGACGCTTCACGTCGAGGACTTGGAGCAGTGCCTATGCAGGAAGGAAGAGTTGTTTCGTATAACTCACGACAACTAAAACCTCATGAATTAAATTATGCTACGCACGATTTGGAGTTAGCAACCGTAGTGCATGCATTGAAGACATGGAGACATTTCCTCATTGGAAATCATTGTGAGGTGTACATGGATCACAAGAGTTTGAAGTACATTTTCACGCAGAAGGAGTTGAACCTCAGACAAAGGAGATGGTTGGAGCTCATCAAGGATTATGATATGAGATTGCATTACCATCCCGGAAAAGCTAATGTAGTAGCTGACGCATTGAGCCGTAAGAGCCATGTCAATACACTAATGACGGGAGAAATACCAAAGGAGTTAGCAGAAGATCTTCGTGAGCTATGTTTGGAAATAGTTCCGAGAGGCTATGTAGCAGCATTGGAGATTCAATCTACCCTGATGGATAAAATCAGAGAAGCTCAGAAAGCTAACAAGGATATTGCAGATATAAAGAAGAAAATGAGTGAAGGAAAAGCAAAGGGATTTTTTGAGGATGAGCATGATACCCTATGGTTTGAGGACTGTGTTTATGTGCCAAATGACCCGGAGATCAGGAAGTTGATTCTGCAAGAGGCACATGATTCAACCTATTCGATTCACCCAGGAAATACCAAGATGTATTTGGATTTAAAGGAAACATTCTGGTGGACCGGAATGAAGAAGGATATTGCATCTTATGTAGCAGTTTGTGATGTGTGTCATAGAGTGAAGGCAGAACATCAGAAGCCAGCCGGATTGTTACAACCATTGCCGGTACCCGAATGGAAGTGGGATAAGATAGGCATGGATTTTATCACAGGACTACCCAGGACGAAAGCAGGCTATGACTCGATATGGGTAGTAGTTGATCGTTTGACGAAGGTAGAACATTTCATCCCAGTTAAGACCACTTACACCAGTGCTAAGTTGGCAAAGATATACATGACCAGGATCGTATGTCTGCATGGAGTTCCGAGGAGTATCGTATTGGATAGAGGAACCCAGTTTACCTCAAAGTTCTGGAAGCAGTTGCATGAGACTTTGGGTACGAGGCTAGAATTTAGTACAGCTTTTCATCCGCAGACAGATGGACAGACCGAGAGAGTCAATCAGATTTCGGAGGATATGCTGAGAGCTTGTGCACTAGATTACGGATCTAGTTGGGACGACAATTTGCCATATGCAGATTTCTCTTACAATAACAGCTATCAGACCAGTTTGAAGATGGCCCCTTTCGAAGCTTTGTACGGAAGGAGGTGCAGGACACCATTGTCATGGGACGAAGTTGGAGACCGTCAGTTGTTTGGACCTGATTTGATTAAAGAGTCTAAATAGAAGGTGAAGTTGATTCGCGATAGGCTCCAGGTAGCCCAATCCAGGCAGAAGAGTTACGCAGATTCTAAACGCAAGGAGACAGTTTACAAAGTCGGAGACAGAGTTTATCTTCGAGTATCCCCACTTCGAGGGATTAAGCGCTTTGGAGTTAAGGGAAAGTTAGCGCCACGATTTGTAGGACCATATCGAGTTTTGGAGCGTATGGGAGAAGTGGCCTACAAGTTGGAATTGCCAGAAGGATTGTCAGGAGTTCATGATGTATTCCATGTTTCTCAGTTGAAGAAGTGTCACGCCGAGATGGCGGAGGTACCGCTAAGAGATACAGTGCCGCTTGAAGCGATTCAGTTGAAGGATGACTTAACGTATGAAGAGAAACCAGTCAAGATTCTCGAATTTGCCAGCAGAGTTACTCGCAGCAAGGTTATCAAGTTATGCAAAGTTCAGTGGAACCACCACTCAGAGGACGAAGCCACCTGGGAGAGAGAAGAAGATTTGCTCAAGGACCACCCTCACCTATTATCTAGCCAACCCGAATCTCGAGGACGAGATTCATCTTAAGGGGGGTAGGTTTGTAACATTCCAAATTTTCAATTTGGAATGTTATACATTAGATCATCATGCATGACATAATTTCTTGCATTTTTGGTTGATCCTAGAAATTTCACGCAACTCAAGGACCCTCGGAGAGAGTTGGAGATTTCGTTATTTTCATAATTGAGTTTTCTCAAATTTTGAAAAGAGGATCATTTGATTTTATTTATTTCATCTTCAATTATTTTTCCAATATCAAACATGAGAGAGGAATAATATGACTTTCCCAAATTTAGGAAAAATGAAGATTTAATAAATAAATCAAATTTTGGATTTTTCCGGAGTTATTTGCATTTTATTTGGATTAGGGAAAAATGCGTGTTTTAAAAGTATTGCAATTAGGCCCCGAGTAAAAGTTCATTTTGTTCGACTCATTTTTAGGAGTCGGGAAAAATTAACTTCGGGATTTTTGGAGTTCGATTAGATTTCCTTTTATTTAATTTTTTGCACGCGTATCTATAAAAAAAATGCACAGCGCCCGACTGGCCCAAGGGCCCAGCCGAGCCGGCCCGCCGCTGCTCCTCCCCGCGCAAGCGCGCCCGCGCGCAGCCGCGCCGCCGCCGGCCGACTCCGAGGAGGACTCCTCCTCCTCTCCCCTTGCCTTGCCCCCTCCCCCAAGCAACCCCCCCTCCCCTCCTATATATACCCCCCCTCTCGTCTCCTCCCCACCCAGCGCCGCCCCCGCCGCCCGCAGCAGCAGCAGCAGCCGCAGCCGCCGCCGCCGCCGCCACCCAGCGCCGCCTGCCGCGCCGCGCCTCGTCTCGCCCCGCCGCCAAGCCCCGCCCCGTCGGAGCCCCTCGCCGCCGAGGTAGCCGCCGCGCCGCGCCGCGCCACCCCCCCCCCCCTCGGTTCGGTTTTTTTTGTTTCGATATTTTGGTTTTTTTTAAATAACCCTAGATCGGTTTTCGTTTTTTTTCGGTTTTGTTATTTAGCGAGCGTTCGCCGGACCGTTCGTTTTAACGAACGTGATCACCGGTTACTCTCGGTTAACGAACGTCCGTTCGTTTAACCGTTCTTCGTTTTCTTTTCGTCAGATTTATTCCGCGATTTTCTGAATCGCGATTTCAGATTCGATCTTCGTTCTAGTTTATCTTCTCGCTCGTTTATCGGAATCAGGTGATTCAAGCGCCTGGAGTTTCGTTTCGAAACCGCCGTTCCGACTAATCAAATTAAACAAGTTTTTGCTACTATAAAATTTGACCTAGTTTCAACTTGCTAGAACCGAGTTGTTTTCTTCCGCCGTTTGTTTTCCGTTACTTTGTTCGGATCGTTTTCTCTTTACAACCGGAGTTCTTAAGTTCGCTCTCTTGTTCGAGTTTTACCTGTGCATTAGATGAGTACTTATTGTATGCTTGTTGTTTGTCTGCGATAGATTACCCGGAGTGCGCCGCCTGTTATTTCGAAGCTCTAGGTTTCGCGGATCATCAGCAAGGCAAGTAACACTTTGATCATATCTTTTCTACTCCCCAGTTTTATTGCATTAGATCAATCCTCAAATATTGCGTGATTAGGATCTAATTAAATTGTGGGATGGGAAGTAGTTGAGGTAGTACCTATTACCTGTTTTACTTATGAAACCTTTGGGAGTTACTTCTACGTTTGCTTATTATGCCATGCTATGCTAGTAGACGTGGATTGGGTGAGTGATATCCATGACAGATGTGAGTATTGTTAATTAATGGTTTATCTAAGGCGGCAACTTAAACACACATCTGGGTGGATTGAGGCACCTGGTTTCTATTAGGACTTGCCTGTTTTCCTTTGGACCGCCACCCAGGCTCAAAGGGATCATAAGATTATTCATGCTAGTAACTTCCGTGTGCAGCCACAAGCCAATATGGGCTCTGGCATAGCTGACTAAGTCGTGCAAACTCTTACAGTGGTAGACTAGCAGATGTAGGGGATGGGCGTAACTCTCGATCTGCTCCAGAGGGCCAAGCGAGTTGGCCCGTAGTACGAAGCCGCCGAACACGAAGATCTGTTCAGCGAGAAAACTCTCACCCTGCACTGCATCGCTGTTGATGATCGAAGGAGCCATCAAGCCTAAAGATGACGACACAGAGGAAATCTCAATGAAAGCACCAATGTCGGTGTCAAAACCGGCGGATCTCGGGTAGGGGCTCCCGAACTGTGCGTCTAGGCGGATGGTAACAGGAGACAAGGGACACGGTGTTTTTACCCAAGTTTGGGCCCTCTCAATGGAGGTAAAAACCTACTCCTGCTTGATTAATATTGATGATATGGGTAGTACAAGAGTTGATCTACCATGAGATCAGAGAGGCTAAACCCTAGAAGCTAGCCTATGGTATGATTGTTGTTCTTATGTCCTACGGACTAAACCCTCCGGTTTATATAGACACCGGAAGGGGCTAGGGTTACACAGAGTCGGTTACAAGGAAGGAGATCTACATATCCGTACTGCCAAGCTTGCCTTCCACGCCAAGGAAAGTCCCATCCGGACACGGGACGAAGTCTTCAATCTTGTATCTTCATAGTCCAACAGTCCGGCCAAAGGTTATAGTCCGGCTGTCTGGATACCCCTAATCCAGGACTTCCTCAAAGTTGATGACATATAAGATGTATAATGTAAGCAATGCAAGGCGCCATATGCATGATATGACCAACATCAGCATGCCAGGTTAGAGCAAACACCTCAGGTGGTAAACAGGCGTGGCCGGCTCCTTCTGAATCTCCATCTGAACGGTTATCTTCCTCTGGAATACAATCTGGAAATGCAGGAGGGGGGGACTTCACCCACCATGGAGCGGCATCTGCATAATATTATATTCGCACGCAACGGTCTTCTATTTTTCTCTACATGTTCAGTACGATTGTGTACAATATCTGACATGCATAATAAAAAAATAGTTAGATTTTGTAAGGCCTAAGGGGTGCATGCAAAAATCAAGACTGATGGTAGCAAACGAGTGGATGGATCCAAAACTAATGATAGCCGGTAGATTATAGCTTTAGGTTAAAAAGATAGACAATGGATCATCTATTGTTTGTTTCCCACCCAACATGAACCACATAGAAGACCCCAGATGAACCAGATAGTAGACAAATACTATTCGTTGTTGGCTCGATATGAGACCCATGGGCAATTCAAAACTCAAGATTGAACGATAAAGTAGCAGGTAATAACAACCGATGTATAATGTAAGCAAACACGAAAGACTGCGACCTCTCTTCCGGAACTGTGTAGTCCTCAGGTTCATCTGCTCGGTCGATGATGGTAAGGAGGTTGGCGTGGCTGCCAGCAACGGGGAAGATGATCTGAGGTGGCGAAAGGAAGTCTGCAGGGGGGATCTCTGCTACAGTGAATGCTTCCGTCGATGGTGCACCTCAGGTGGGGTGGATGACGGCACGGCAGGAGCAAGACATAACACACAAAGTTTTCTCTGACGCTTATCTAAAAATGAAGTAAATCTGTAAGGGCTCCTTAGAATTGGAGGATTCTATAAATGTAGGGACAGGAAAAACACAGGAATAGGATAGGAATGCACGTGCAATTCAGAGCATTTGGAAACATAGGATTTCAGTCAACCTGTGTGTTTGGCTCACATGAATTGGAAGAACAAAGGAATGGAGAAACAAAGTGATGTGACGAGTGTACAACCTCTTTGGCATAGCCTTGTGGACCTCAGCATCATTGGGTTGGACGTGGAGGATGGTGATGATGCTGGTGTGACTGTCGGAGGCGGGGAAGAAGATCCGAGGCCTCTGGAAACGGCGCCAAGGGTACTGCTCCGCTGTGATGGACGGTTCCGTCGTTGGAGCAGCTCTGCTAAGGTGTACGGCGACGAGGCTGAAGCATGACAAGACAGACAACGTTAATCTAAAGTGGGACCCTAATATCATCTGCAATAGATGATGTAAAATACATCACCAAAAAGTGCTAGATGTAAAACACATCAGCCGCGCCACGGCCGCTCCGACAGATGCTGTAAGTACTGTTCACTCTGAACTTAACTGAAGAAAATGAACTTCACAGTCGAAACTGAATTTTACTGTCGAAACTGATTGAACTAGTAACAGAGCATTGCAATAGATGTTTAGGGCGTTCGAGCACTAGTAGCAGAGAAGCAGTGATCTAAATCAGCATACGCTCGAGCAGGGAACACACTAGCAGAGAGCAAGTCGTGCATTAGCACAGCGAGCGAGTGCTAAAGCAGCAACTCTTGTAGCTGTCGGAGGTCGTGCAGCAGCAGCGCAAGCGAGAGCAAGAGCAGAGCAGCAGCACGAACGAAAGCAGGAGTAGTGCGGCAGCGCGACCGATAGCAAGAACAGAGCCGCAGCGCGAGCGAGAGCCGGAGCAGCTGCAGCTAGTGCCGTTGTGGAAGTCGCCGCCGAGGAAGCAACGACATGGGGGAGAGACGTCATGGATGATGTAGCCGGCGACGGTGCCGTCGATGGAGACACGCCATGTCTGCTCGGTATCGAGCACCGGCAACCCCATGAGATCGAATAAAGATAAAATGCAACGGTGAGTGCAGAACCTCCTTGGTGGCGTCGAGTTGGCCTCGGCTTCATCGGAGGAATTGGTGAGGGTGTTGCGGTTTTGGTGGGGCAGGTCAAGACGACGCTGTGGGGATTGAGGTGGCGCGATAGATGAGGTGAACGTCAGGACAGCTCCTTGGAGGTGGAGGACGGGGCGGCTGATCTGGCGGGATGACATCGACAACGGATCCTCATCCGGTGCGCCAGATGAGGGGCAGTGAGCTGTTGCGGTGGACGACGTAGTCGGGGATGAGTCTCCGGCTGGGCGGCGGTCGGGAGGCCGACGGAGGAGCGTGGGGTTTCGCGGGTTTTGGCTGCCTTGGTGTACGAATGGTGGCGAAGGGGAAGGGGGGAGCAAAGCTTAGGGACGCGCTTGTCCGAAATGTAGGGTAAGTTACCAGCTTACCCCCACCGGTTTTGACATAGCGACGTGGAGCTTCATTTCCGGCTGAGGGGTAGAAGGGGGATTTCAAGTGTCTGGGCTGCGGGAGTGATTTCGGATGAGGAGGGAGTTCTCGCGCGCGTCCAAATTTCGGGATAACAAGGCGCGGCGTGGGTTGAATGTGACGCCCTCGATTCAATCGTACACTAATCATACATGCAAATGTGTACGATCAAGATCAAGGACTCACGAGAAGATATCACAACACAACTCTAGACACAAATTAAAATAATACAAGCTTTATATTACAAGCCAGGGGCCTCGAGGGCTCGAATACATAAGCTCGATTACATAAGAGTCAGCGGAAGCAACAATATCTGAGTACAGACATGAGTTAGACAAGTTTGCCCTAAGAAGGCTAGCACAAAAGCAACACGATCGAAGAGGCAAGGCCTCCTGCCTGGGAGCCTCCTAACTACTCCTGGTCGTCAGCGGTCTCCACGTAGTAGCAGGCATCGGCGGTGGCATCTGGCTCCTAGGCTCCAAAATCTGGTTGCATCAACCGGAAAGAAGAAGAAAGGGGGAAAAGGGGAAGCAAAGCAACCGTGAGTACTCATCCAAAGTACTCGCAAGCAAGGATCTACACTACATATGCAACATTATCAAAAGAAGGCTGTATATGTGTACTGGGCTGCAGAAATGCCAGAATAAGAGGGGGAGAAGCTAGTCCTATCGAAGACTAGCATCTTCTAGAAACCACCATCTTGCAGCGACAGGAGGGAGTAGAGTAGCATAAAGTAAAGTAGTAGTAGTGTTATCAACCTCGGCCAGAGATCCTTTCTCGACTCCCTACGAGAAAGCAATCCCAGAGCCATACTATCCAGTTATCATCACAATCCATTACTCATCACCATCTAGTTCTCATCACAAGTATCCAGTTCTAGTTGTATCGATCGGGATACAACTCCAAGTGTCCGTTACCGTAGGACAGGCTATCGATAGATGTTTTCTTCCCTGCAGGGGTGCACCAACTTACCCACCACGCTCGATTAACTCCGGTCGTACACACTTTCCTGGGTCATGCCCGGCCTCGGCCAAACCATACGCCGCAACCCGACCTAGGCTTAATAGAGAGGTCAGCACGCCGGACTAAACCTATGCCCCCAGGGGTCATGGGCCATTGCCCCAGGAACTCCTACATGTTGCGAACGCGGCCGGTGAGCAGACCTAGCTACCTCCTTCAACAAGGCAGGCGCTTACGCAGTCCAACCCGGCGCGCGCCGCTTAGTCGCTGACGTCTATAAAGCTTCGGCTGATGCATACGACGCAGAACGCCCATACTATGCCCACGTGATGGTTAGTGCTATCAGCCAGAGGCCCCTCGGATCAAATATCCAAATCGTAGTGGATTAGGAACGCGCGGTAACAAGCAGAGACTCACGAAATATGTGACCCCGTTGCCCCGTCTCGGGGACTCGCGGCAAGGGCTAGAAATGCCCGGCCATGCCTCGTAATTATCTCGCGGGCACCTTCCAGGTCAACCTGACTCCACATCACTCGCAATTAAGCTCGTGCGGGTACCCCTCAGGGTCGACCCGTCTTTCCAAGTAACAGTGGTGAAGTCCAAGTATCCGTGTGTCCAAACATCAAGGGGAAAACCTGAGGAATCACCCCCGGGGAATTCCACTAGATGTAATCATCAAGGTGAACGTAAGAGGAATCACCCCCGAGGTTCACACTTGAGGGGTTGCACGACAGAGTTGTATCGGAAGTGGTTAAGGAGGAAATCACCCTCGATGACCACGACTGAATGACTACACTACAGGGTTAACATCAGAAGTGCTGAAGAGGTCTCACCCTCGGTACTCGATAGTAACCCAATAGTGTCGAGCAACTAAGGGGAAAGTGATGTGCGGTGCCGAGGCCTGGTCTTCGATCCCGTTGATCGGGTCTTCAAAGATGAAGCAGGGGCAACAAGGACAAGGTGGGGGTCACTGATGGATCACTAACCAACCTATACTAAGCAGTTTAGGATAAGCAGGTAAGGTAACAATAAGCAGGTTACAAAAGCAGGCTATGCATTAGAATAGGAGCAAACAATAACGGTAGCAAAATCTAATGCAAGCATGAGAGAATGGAATGGGCGATATCGAAATGATCAAAGGGGGGCTTTCCTGGTTGCTCTGGCAAGAAGGGGTCGTCTTCGACGTAGTCGATCACAGGGGCGGCATCGGTCTCGGGGTCTACCAGAGAGAAGAGGGGGAAGAAACAGTAAATATAAAGCAAGTGTAGCATCACAAAGCATAACGTGGAAATATGTTGTGCCGGGTGTGACTTAACGTATGGCTACACGTTATAGGTGAAGGGGGAAAATCAACTGGGAATGTTTTCCCGGTTCCGGACCTATGTCAGACAGATGACCGGAGGGGGAATGTTCCATGTTCAGATAGTTAGAGGCATCTGACATGTATGTGGGTAGCGTATTCGGGTTCGTCCCGTCGTTCTGAGCAACTTTCATGTATAAAGTTTTTCAATCCGAGCTACAGTTTATTTAAAATGATTTTCTAAAGTTTTTATTAATTTCTAGAATTTAATTATTTATTTCAACATTATCCAGAATAGTAAATGATGACGTCAACGGTCAACTGTGCAGTTGACTGGGTCAACTACGTGTGGGCCCCGCATGTCATACACTTTTTAGTTTAATTAGGGTTTAGCTAATTAATTATTGTTTAATTAAATTAACTAATTAATTAGATTAATTTAAACAAGATTAATTAACTTAATTAATTTACTAATCAATAGTTTTATTAATTACATTTTCATTTTAAATTTTAGTTTTAGGGGCTGTGGGGCCCCTACGTCAGTGGCCCAGGGCGGCTTATTGGGCACGGGTTAACGAGGCGGGCGTGGGCCCCCGTGCCCGTGACCACCAGGGCGACGGCCACGGCTGCGGGCCGGAGCCACACGGCGAGTTGGCTGGCCAGGGCGGCGCAGCCGGAGCCGCACGGCGAGGTGGCTGGCCAGGGCGGTCGTCGTCGGGGGGGCGAGCAGGTGGAGGAGCGGGGCGGGGCGGCTGTGGCGCTGGGGCAGGTGCGGTTCGCGGGGCGCGCATGGCGCGGGGCGCCGTGAGGGCGCTGAGAAGGGTCCCGGTTCGCGGGCACTCACATCGGGCGTGGCCGGCGCTACACGGGCGCGACCGGCGCGTGGCCACGGCGGGGTGAGGTGCGGTGTGGTGGACGCATCGGGGCAGAGGGGAAGAGGAGGACGAATGGCGACTCACCGGGGGGGTCGCGTGCGAGCTTGAGAGGTGGTGCTGGGGCGGTCCGGCGAGGAGGGCTCCACGCGGCAGCGGGGTCGGGCGATGAGGCGACGGCGGCGACGTCGGGCGGTGGCGTCGTCGGGGCGCCGCGGCAAGGCTGGAGGTGGTGGCACAGGGGCGCGCGCGAGGGGCTGCGGGGTGAAGATGACGGTGAGCGCGGGTGCGGTCGTTAGGGCGGCGCGAGGGGGTAGCGGCGTCCAGGCGGCGGTTACGACGGCGGACCGGGGAGGTTCGGCGCAGCGGGGGCGGCTTCGAGACGAGGTGCGTCCGACGGCGAGGTGGTCCATCGAATCGGGGCAATGGGCGGCGGCGGGGTCGGTGTCGATCGACGCCAGGGGCGCCCAATCCGGATCTGAGGGAAGAGAGGAGTAGGGGATCGAGGGAAGTGGGGGGCAGTGTGAGTCGTGGGCTAGGGTTACGGGAGGGAGTGGTGGTTAGTAGGCAGCGGTGGCTGGGCCGGCCTAGCGGCCAGATGGGCCAAGAGGCCCCGGGGGAAAGGGGGTTTTGGCCTTTCTCTTTTTGCTTTAATTTTATTCTGTTTGCAGAATCTGGTTGCAATATTTGAGCTGCCAATTGGTCTTTGTAAAAAATGTGGAACTTGGCCACATAAATACATTGCAATATTTGGCACTACCACAAAAAGTTTGGGAGGAGTTTGAAATGATTTGAATTTTTCACAAATGGAAAAGTATAAGAAAAGGCTGATTTGGAACTATTTAATTTCCAAAGGATATTAAATATCTCAAATGATGTTGAACCATTCATGACAATTAGTTAGCGAATATTTTCAACCCATCGAACATTTTTGCTCGACAGATTGAAGAAATAAGAATTTGACTTGTTTTTTGGAATTTGCATTTGACCTGTATTTGAAACAAGTGAGGATTAGCAACGTCATGATGATGACATGGCATCATCAGGCATGAGATTACTGTAGCCTGATACTGGGGGTGTTACATTGAAGAAGCGGGAGTTTCAAAGCAGGTGAGACAAAAGATACTCAAGCTTGAAAATTTCGGGATAACAAGGTGCAGATTCCTTGTTCGGCAGAACAAACTTAACGTGTAAAAAAAATTCATACAAGACACAAGAGAGTCATGTCCCCTTTTACTATATTGTTATAGATTCCATTGAAAAAATTACAAGAAAAATGTAAAAAAGAATCGGGAGAACAAGATTACCCTGCACAGTACCAAATCGATTCGCACTTCCCTCAACAACAACAAAAACAAATCAATTCCCACCAAAGAAAGAGTAATGTCCCTTTTTATATGATTACAGATGCCATGATCTCAAATTTCAATTTTTGAATCCACGTTATGTTGAATTCGAATATATCGTTAGGTGACCTTGCGGTTTATAATTGATGTAGTCGTACATTTTGATCTTCCATCATATATGAACATTTTACTCCACCATGTGAACATATATATTGTCGTCTACCATATGGACTAAATTTGAATCAATTTTCCTTATTTGAATACGATTGTTGTCAAGTTATACAATAATTTAAATATTATCTTGATAACAAAAAACATACATATAGCAGTAATCATATTTCACTATGAACTACATGTACCATACGCTCTCCAATTCAAATATGTGTATCCATTTTATGTTGAATTCAAATCATAGTACATTATTGGTCTAGGTAGCGAGATGTTTAGGATAATCTAAACCCTATTTTTATACGTATAATTTTTGGCTGAACTGGGACAAGTTTTGGTATAAGCCTCTTGCAAAACCGGAGATTCTCTCAACAAGCCTCATGGTTCCGAGAGGGAACGTGTCACCTTTGTGTGCGAAACGATATACGCTGCCCACCCCTGATTTTATTTACAGAGGCAACATAGAACTATATGAGTGCCCTGTTAAATTTTGGAATTATTTCGGGTTCATTTGGCCTTTTATACATTAATTGAGTTTCTGGACTTTCAATGTACATAATCTAAATATGAATTCCATGCACATGCTCCGGTGCACCAAAGTGGGTTGAAAATCACATGTGTGTCCTTGGTTGAATTTCTAGGTCCCATGGAAGAAATGAGAATGAAATTCAAACATCTGGGCATCATGAATCGGCCGAGAACGTCGAGAAACTTTGATTTTAAATTCATGTAAATCCAAAACTCGCCTAGAAACCATGAAACTTGGCATGGTGTCATGTCATGGCACTAACATGTTGTGGTAAAAAATTGGGCCGATTTGGAAGCTCGTGGTTCTAAGAGGGAACGTGCCACCTTTGAGTGTGAAACGATATACGCTACCCCCCCCCCCTTGAGTTTCTTAACAAAGGCAACATAGAACTACATTAGTGCCATGTTAAATTTTGGAATTATTCCGGGTTCGTTTGTCATTTTTTATACATTAATTGAGTTTCTGGTCATTTAATGTGCATAAGTCAAATTTGAACTACAAGCACATGCTCTCGTGCACCAAAGTTGGTTGAAAAATCACATTTGTGTCCTCGGGTGAATTTCTAGGTCCCATGCAAGAAATGAGAATAAAATTAAAGCATCTGGGCATCGTGGGTCAGCCGAGAACATTGAGAAACTTGGTTTTAAAATTCTTGTAAATCCAAAACACGTCTGAAAATCATGAAACTTGGCATGGATGTCATGTCATGGTACTACCATGTTGTGGTAAAAAAATTGGCTGAATAGGAACAGATTTTGGTATAAGCTTCTTGCAAACTGAAGCTTCTCTCAAGAAGGTTCATGGTTCTGAGAGGGAACGTGCCACCTTTGAGTGTGAAACGATATACGTTGTCCCCCTTGAGTTTATTCACAAAGGCAACATAGAACTACATGAGTGCCCAGTTAAAATTTGAAATTATTCCGGCTTCGTTTGGCCTTATTTACACATTAATTGAGTTTTTGGTCAATTAATGTGCATAATTCAAATTTGAACTACAAGCACATGCTCCCGTGCACCAAAGTTAGTTGAAAAATCACATTTGTGTCCTCGGGTGAATTTCTAGTAGGTCCCATGCAAAAAATGAGAATAAAATTCAAACATCTGGGCATCGTGGCTCGGTCGAGAACATTGAGAAACTTGGTTTTAAAATCATGAAACTTGGCATGGTGTCATGTCATGGTAGTACCATGCCGTGGTAAAAAAAATTGGCCGAATAGGAACAAATTTTGGTATAAGCTTCTTGCAAATTGGAGCTTCTCTCAAGAAGGCTCGTGGTTCTGGGAGGGAACGTGTCACCTTTGTGTGCATAATTCAAATTTGAAATACAAGCACATGTTCCCGTGCACCAAAGTTGGTTGAAAAATCACATGTGTGTCCTCGAGTAAATTTCTAGGTTCCATGCAAGAAATGGGAATGAAATTCAAAAATCTGGGCGTCATGGCTGGGTTGGAAACATTGAGAAACTTAGTTTTTTAATTCCTGTAAATCCAAAACACGCATGAAAATAATGAAACTTGGCTTGGTGCCATGTCATGGCACCAACATGTTGTGGTAAATTTGCAGTCGGATTTGCGAAGGCGCACACATTAACAATCAACAAAGTCATTTTGGAACAAGTGTTGTCACGTTACAATCGGAAACACAAGTATTGTTGAAACCGTGGGCGTTCTACTTACTAGTACCATTTACGTGCCGCCACGCGTCCCCATTTTTTATTAGCTAGGAGGCGCCGTGTAGGGTAGCTATTTGAGTACGAGAGGCGTGCGATCAGACCCCTGCGCGTGCTTATCGGGAGGAGAGCCCTTTGACCTCCATCTGCCGTCCACCTCTCTCCCAAGGTCTCCATTAATGGCGCCCAAGCCTCTGTTTAATGGCGTGGCTATGTCTCACTCGACTGAGATTTAAGAGAGGAAAAAGAAAATCTGAAAGCACGGATCTTGATGTAAGATCCGACGGACCTATATAGCATCTACTGTGACTTATAGAAAGATTGTTGAATATATAAGGACGATTAATCTTTTTTATCAAAGAAGGGCTTGTCCCTTCCGATTTTCATTACTGAAAACCACCACAGTTCACAAGAAGTTCAGCACAACTCCAGCCTAACACGAAGGACTAAAAGCTACCAGATTGAAATCGCAACATCCCAAGAGGCCAACAAAGGCCAAACATCCGCACTAGAACCCAACATTTCACAACCGACGACACAATCCACATCCTAAACTGATTATTACATCAAAAGAAACCAGGAAACTGAAGGAAGCCTAGCAGCAACTAGAAGAACAGCAACGCCAGGGTCGCCACAGTAAGAGTTTTCTTCATTCCAGCCTCGCAACATTGATCTTCCACAGAAAGATAAGGACGATTAATTGTCTTACATAATTATAAAGATAATTAAAAAAGCCACATGCGGCTACGCCCGAAATACACAAGGGCAAAAGAAGAAGGAAGACAAGGATCTGGCTCGCTGATCTCTACTTTCTTGATGCGTTGCTGCAGGCCGCGGGAACTAGTCTCCGCGGCGAGCGGCGATGAGCTCTTTCGTGTCCTCAAGATGCTGCTTGAGAACATCCATGGATTCCTCCACCAGCCTTTGGCGCTCATTGTGGAGCATGTCATTCTCGTCCATAAGTTTCTTGACGATGACGTCGGTCCTCTTCAACAAGGCACTGGTCTCCTCCTGCTGGTCTGCACTTCGGACAATCTTCTCCCTCAGCAGGTCGCGCTCGGCCTGGAGCCTCTCATTGCCCTCCCTTAGCACGCCGATAGCCTATTCAAACGAGGCTTTCATGTCATCCTGCAACCTCGCCCAGCCGGAGATCTGCTCCATCTGGTTATGGACGATCGCATGCATGCGCCTGTAGCAGTCATCGCCTGCCCGCGAGAAATTTTCCCAGGCCGCCGCGGCGCGGTGGGACATCTCTGCTGCAATCGTGGCGCGGCAGGACATCTCTGCTACTTCCGCGGCGCGGCCGGATCAGTCTGCTGCATCGACGGCACAGCGGGACCTCCGTGCTGCTTCAGCGGCGCGGCGGGACCTCAGTGCTGCTACTTCCGCGTG
Source organism: Aegilops umbellulata (assembly GCA_032464435.1). Lineage (NCBI taxonomy): Eukaryota > Viridiplantae > Streptophyta > Magnoliopsida > Poales > Poaceae > Aegilops > Aegilops umbellulata. The sequence continues at coordinate 187,827,456 of CP136057.1, forward strand.
GCGGGACATGTCGGCTGCTCTCGCAGCAAGGCGGGACATCTCTCGTGCTTCCGCTTCCATGCTTGCCTCTCCCTGGTGGCAATCTCTCGACCCAGAACTCACGCTGGCCATGGCAGACGCAAGGGAAGGATGCTGAATGACTTGTTTGTTTTTCTGGATGAGGAGTTGAGGAGGAATGCGCAGTCATCTTGGCATACTAGTATTTATAACCGAGTACTAATACGCTCCTAAGAGGGAAACCGTTTAGGTTGTGATCGGTGTGAACAGGTTTGCAATTCAATATAGTGTGGAGTAATTTGGAATGTGACGAGACGCAAGCTCAAAATTTATTGACGGTTCTAGTTTCGAAGTGCGGCACTATTCCCGGATGGAGTACTTCTTTTTCTACTCACTCCTTTCTGGTTTTATAGGGCTTATCTCAAAATTTTAGTTTTTCCATTTTATAAGTCTCAATTTGGTTATTCACCAACACATGTTCAGATTCCAAGGTGCATTAAATCATTGCATGCAAGTATTAAGAGAAAATTGATCGATGCATGTACTTTATGCATGCATGCATTGCAATTAATGCATTGATAAACATAATTTTTTATCGCCACCAAAACCCACCATTTCTTAAGCTAAAGTAGAGCAAGGTAATCCTTATATTAGCATATTACTAAGATAAACAGAAGGCACTGTAGAAACATTTAGGACGTGAGCTTGTCAATCTGAATGTGGAGGGACACAAGCTTAGCCTCGGCCAGCAGCTTGGGCGGAACTGTCAAGAATGTCAGCTCCTACACGTCGACGTCACCGGGATCCTTGCTGCTTGTCACCTCCATTTCCACCTCGACTGCGTCGGTCGTGCCTTCGGGCTCCCCCGGCGGGCCGTTCGCCCACAGCTTGGCCACATAGTGCGGCAGTGGGGACGCCCCCGCTATGATGCAGACGACCGACATGGCGATAGGCGCGCCGATGTCGAGCACGCCGCCGACCAAGAAAAATGCGCGGCGGTCCTCCTCCGTGAACAGCAAGAGCCGTGGCTCCGACAGTGGCACTTGCAGCTGGAGCACCTTGCCGTACTGGATCCTGTGCACGGGCATGGGATGCGCGGTGCTGATGTGGTGGTAGTGCACCGGCGGCGGGCCTTCGTAGCCGCAGATGGGCACGGGGCATTTGCAGGGCGCGAGCGGACACACGCTCTGGTGATCGGCGAGCTTGTGGTAAGTGACGTAGAGCCCATAACCTTCATGCGGGCACTCCACCCTCACCTACGAAAGGACGGAGTCCACCGCCGTGTTCCACACGTCGAAGCCACTACCGCGCTCGCACTTCTTGCACTGCCGCTGGTTCCCGGGGCGCTCGACGCGGCAGTCCGCGCAGGCCAGGTGCCCTCCCTTGCACTGCAGAAATCAATCGAACAGCACATCAATCAAGAAACCTGCACCTTGCTCAATCAGCCGAACGGACGAGGTGTATTCGAACCTCATACACTGGAGGCGTCAAGGGGCGGAGGCACAAGGGGCAGTGGAGCACGGTGAGGTCCATCGAGACCTTAGAGAGCTCCATCATCGGGTCCTATTTGGTCTGCATGATCTCGCCCTCCTCGTGCACAACCATCTCTCGACTTGAGCCGGGGTATTACAAAGCAAGTATCAAAAGGAGAGTCACGGCATGCATGCATGCGTTGTAATTAATGCATCGATAAACGCAAATTATTGAAATATATCAAGTGCAGTGCTTTGATGTGTCACGTCAACTCGTACATCAACGAGAAGTTTGATTATCCTCTCCCTCGCGGAGTTAACTGCACCTGCCTTTGGCTGTATGACAAGTTGGCCACAGACCTGTCGGGCCCACCTGTCATACACGCAAAGGCAGGAGCGTCCCTCCCTCGCCCATGAGCGTGGTGGCTGGCAAGACTAGGAGAAGCTTTCGCTACACGCTCTCCCTCCCGCACGCGGTGGACATGCAGCAGTTCAATCGGTGTCAGATGACCAGAAGCGTACTGTAGTACTCCTCTAGTGCAGTAGTACTCCATCATTGTTCGACTTCCCAAAGAGGCGGAGAGCCAAGCGCAGCCCGGACGCTCGTGTGGCAGTTTCATGTGTAGAGTAGTCTAGAATAGCGTGTACCGTGCCTGTAAGCTTAAAATCGTTGGGGTCGGCTCCATGCTATGTGGCTGTCTCGAAGTTTTTTTAAAAAATTTAAAATAGTCTTCTGGCCCTACCTGACACCCTGGTGATTGTAGTTTGCATGCTCATATGGTCAAGACAGGAATATATATTTTAATTTGTTTTTTTTTCGAAAAGGGGGGACTCCCCGACCTCTACATCAGAACGATGCATACGGCCACATATTTTTTAATTTGTGGTGGGTAAATGTTAGAGGTTGCAGCAAATATATTGTACATTGCGGGTCTTTCAGCCAAATTTAGAGGCAAGCATGTGGGGCCAGTGCTATGATGTGTCGCGTCAACTCGTACAACGAGGAGAAGCTTGATTTTACTACACGCCTTCACCCTCACCCATGCATGCGGTTGCTCGCAAACGAGGACAGGCTTTTGCTTAGTAGTACTTCTACAACAAGCTATCCGTCCCGCTCGCGGTGGACGGACATGCAGCAGTCGATTCGACACTGTAGAAGCAGTAGGAGTAACATCATTGTTCGTCTTCTCTAAGAGGCGAAGATCCAAGCGCAAACCGAACGTTCCAGTTGCGAACATTGGAGCACACATATAGCAGGCTCTTGCATGAGACAAAATTGCTATGTGAGCCCACTATTGTACTAGTATGTACAACTACTTGCTAGTATAGCCCTGTAAACCAGAATGGATTATTTGCCCTTCTAGAGATTTCAACAAGTGACTAGACTACACCGAGATGGAGTACATATGGAGCAAAATGAGTGAATCTGCACCATAAATAAATATGTACTAGTTCTATCGTTTTCCTCTCCGAGGTGCACAATATTGAGTATACTGACTAGGCTCTTTTTGACACGCATTTACATTTTTTTACACAGTACAGACGCAAGCGCTCATATACACGCGCATACACTCACCCCTATGAACACACACACGCACGGCACTATCATCTTGAAATTTACGAAGTCACCATAGGCACCTCGTCGTCGACGGGTCCATAGGTGCTTGAATGCCAAGGAGGGAGAGGGTAGCGGTTCCCGAGACGTTGAACGGTCAATGACGCATCCTCAATTACATGCAGAGGGAATTAATTGGAGAAGCATAATAGAGCCAGCACGATGTGAATGCAACAGAGTTTGGACTCTCATACAATAAAGGCGCCCCACCAGTCCAATCCATCTACTCCCAAGTCTCTGCGCAACACTACTCACTCCAATCCAAGACCAAGTGACCAGAAGCCACAAGCACCTATGGAGGTGATGGACGCGAGCGGCAGTCGGCTGTGCCAAATCATCCAAGGCGCCGTCCTGCGGCCCCGCACCGCGCAGCGTTCCCAGATGGTGCTGGCAACCACAGGCATCGTAGCCCTCGTCGACGTCGGCTTCGCCTCTCGCATGGACGACATGATGGTCAACTCCATCCGCAAGTTCACCGCCGTCAAGAAGCGCGCGGACGACCTTGTCGTACTGCTCCAGCCCGCGCGCCCAGGCTCCTCATTGCCTGCCACCCTCATCGGCCTCCATGGTGACAAACTCTTTCAAGCCCTGGTGGCCCTGCAGGTGCCGGAGGTCACGACAAATAATGTGCACCTCGAGGCCGCGCTCGCCGCGCAGCGCCTCGCCATGCAAGAAACCGTCGACCTGCACATCCACGTCTACAAGGAAATCGTCTACATAGGCCACTACAAGGCAAGAGAGGACAGAAAGACGTTGGCCTTCTTCCAGCAGCTGGAATCTTTGGACGCCATTGTTAAGAAGCACGTTGACCTGGCCATGAAAGCCGCTGCTAATTAGGCGCCGTTCGGTGGGCCGACGCCCTGAGTCGAGGAGGTGGATGTCGTCGATGGATGCATCTCTTCTTCTTGCCTCCTGTAACCAGCACTGCATCGCCTCGTGGCCTTAATGTTTTATTAGTATAGTACTCCCTCCGTTCCCAAATATAAGTCTTTCTAAAGATTCCAGCAAGTGACTACTACATACGGAGCAAAATGAGTGAATCTACACTCTAAACTATGTCTACATACATCTGTATGATGTATTCCATTTGAAATAGTATCTAAAAAGGCTTATATTTATGAACGGAGGGAGTATATGGCATTTTTATTCCAGTCGTAACATTTTCACTGTGAGGTGGGGCCGCAGTTGAGCAAACCCACCCCGCCCACCGGGCGTCGGCCGAGTTTAGAATTAGAAGAGAGAAACGAGGGAGGAGAGCTAGCTGTAGCACGGACGCTGTTGTCAGATGGGACTCGTGTTTATAGAATAGGAGTACTGAGCACTCATGCCTCTTTTTTTTTAGGGAAAAATTAGTCGTATGTCTAGTACCACTAGTTGGGTGTGTGCGACCTATAGATGTCATCACTTTAGGTCTCCTTTTCGAACCGCGGCTACGCTTCACAGTACATACTATTTCACGCATTTACCCTCCTATATGTACTCCTAGGCTATTTCCACGTGCTCCCATTCGCCGACATGTGGGACATAGAGCATTTGGGTCATAGTGCATGCACGACTCGGAGCATATGCCGGGGTACTTTACATTTCAGACCTCACGAATTACATGCAAACCCCCCACAGAAGAATAAATGAATGAATGAATTACTATATGAAATCGGATTATTTTCGTGGAAACCAGAGCACGTTCATTAAATTTTGGACATAACACGTTTATAAAAAATGACCAGACCGAAACCAGTCTAAGGGCCTCTTTGATTTTTCCCGCAAAAAAAGGGCCTCTTTGATTCGCAGGATACTGAAAACACAGGAATGGGGAAAGTATGATGGCGATGAACCGAGACGAGGAGAACTCTAACTCAGTTAGAGGTTAGAGTTAGATTGTAACCCTCAACTAATTCTAAACCAAAGAGGTGTATGGATGGCAGGGTTAGATTGACAATAAATGCTCTATCTCAATCATTTGACTACTTTGGACCCTATTTCCTGCCGGATTTGGAGGGTGCTTGGACACGTTTTAGTTCCATGACTAAAAGTGGTGAGACTAAAACTTGCTGGCCTCACCCATGCTTGGATCCAAATACTAAAGAGACTAAAATCAAGTTAATGAGCATTTATTATCCTCCAAACCATGCAATATCCTAGATTTATTATTAATCTAAAATAGGGTTATTGCACCATCATGACATCATCATGACATCAGATGTCAGCTGAGTTGACCATGTGATGCGAACGTCGACAGAAAATCGATGGCGCGAATAAATTTCCCAAGCTTTCACAGTACAAACTCAGCAACTCCCAGTCCAATATCCAGTCTACACCAAATAACAGACGAAAGAAACACAGGCTTACGATCAAGTAGATGCAAACCGGCGAGAACTACATGTACGTCTTCAGGTAGAAGAAGCACATGGGCGATTCTAGTAGAATCGACAGTAAATTAGAGGGCGCGCCGTCTAATCTCCTTGCCAAGAAACACAAGCCCTAGATGGGATTCTTGATTGAAGCGTGCCGCTGGAACCTGGCGGATTATCCTCTGTTTGTAATTAACACCAAAAAAACTGACCTCCCCTCGATACACGGCCGGTTGGCCCTATTAATAGTGCACGCAGGCACTAGGTACAAACGATCTGGACTCCTTCCGAATACTAGTTGGACTCTACCTGACCACAACCACGTACTACTACTGATCCAACCCTCTCTCTCCTATCTTATTTCATCACTAATTAACTAATTTTAAAATAAGGCACAATGATCACAAAAGACAAAACAAACTAGTACTACTCCTTTGTGTCCTCACGTAGATGATTTTGCATGCATGGCGTTCTGAATCGTGGCTCCACGTCGTCTGGTGCAACAAGCTGAACAGGAACATGTCCAATGAAAATATGTGATGTTGTCTTCCCGAAGTGTAGAAAATTGTCTCTCAGTTCAACTCCTTGATTGTTGCAATGTACAACAGTAGCTTGTTTCTTTTTTCCATTGCGTCTGGCAGGAACTATATACTTCCCAGTATTTCTATGGTTCACCTTACTAACAATACTTTTAGCGACGACATTTGGGGTCACATCATCCTCTCTCCCTTGAAAAGAAACCGTCCTCGGTTTCAACCTATACCTTGCAGATTTTTTCTTGAAGACCTCAACAGTACACGTTATAGTCTTTGCATCTTTGGGAAGAATGGCATAGAACTCTCCCTTATGCATAAAAGTGTACCTATTTGTTCGTCCATGATGGAGAGCGTTAACATCATGTTGCCATGGACGCCCCAAAATAAGATGACAAACATGTAGTGGCATAACATCGCATTCCACTTTATCAACATAACCATCAACAGAAAAAGGGACCTTCACCCTGTGAGTAACCTTCACTTTGCCCACATCATTGATCCACTTCATATAGTATGGTTTTGGGTGCTCCCACGTTGGCAAAGAAAGATACTCCACCACATCCTTGCTAATCATGTTGCTAGCACTGCCGCCATCAATTATCAATTTGCACACTTCTCCCTTGATGGTACATGCAGTTTGAAAAATACTCTGTCGTTGTCCTGGTTCAAGAATGACCTTGTCATCTCGCTGGACCTTATGTGCTAGCAAGCTCTCCATATCAGGATCATCCTGAGGATAACATAGTATGGTATCACCATGACCTCTTTCGACTCCATCCTCTAACTTTGGCGTCTCATCTTCAGATTCTGAAATATATTCCGCATCAACTAGTAGAACCCTTCGTTGATTGGAACATTCATGCTTCATGTGTCCACGTCCTCCACACTTGTGGCAAATAATATTACGATGATGAGATGAAGACGCATTAGATGAGACCTGAGAAACCTCCTTTGGCGCAGCCGCCACTTTGCTTTGTTCAATGCTTCCCGACTTATAAGAAGCAGTCGGTTTAGCACTAAACCCACCATCAATAGGAGAAGAACCATGTCGTCCACTGTTGTAAGTTGGACGAGTCTCTGAAACTTGCTTCTCTAATACCCAACGTTCAGCACGCTCCGCTTGATGAAGCAACTCATGAATATCATTATATTGCATTAAATCAACACGGTCACGAATCTTTTCTTCTAACCCCTCAAAGAAACGTACCATGGTCGCCTCTGCAGACTCACGCACAGCCGTACGGATCATCAAAACTTGCATCTCTTTGTAGTACTCATCATGTGATTGTGTACCTTGCACTAGACGCCGCAGTCTACTATGAAGCTGGCGAGTGTAATAAGCAGGTACAAAACGTTCCCTCATGATTCGCTTCATGTCAGCCCATGTCGCTGGTCGTTCATGAGTACGGTTTTTATTATCCCACCATACAAGAGCATACTCTGTAAATTCCATTGATGCAACACGAACCTTCTTCTCTTCAGAATAGTTGTGACCATCAAAAATCTGATTTACGCGCATCTCCCACTCCAAATATTTCTCTGGGTCAGCACAACGTCTCGAGAATTCAGGTATGGTTATCTTGATTCGACCCAAACCATCATCCTCGTGGGCACCATTGCCGCCATAGTCACGGCGCCGCCCAGCATGGCGGTGAGCCCCAGCATCATGCTGTGGTCGGTGAGGTAAGCCTCCACAGGCATTGGAATCCTCAGAAAAATCACCATCATCGTCATTGTCGCGGTCACGACGTCGTCGTGGTGAGCGGGACTGTCGGGGTGCCACATCTCTCGCCTGAAGGCGCTGAACTGCTGCGGTGAGCCGATTAAGAATCGCAGTCACCACCTGTAGACTATCAGTGCACTGTCAGTCGCTGGCAGTCAAACGCTCGTTTAACCTGTCCTCGACGCCAACAATATTTGCAGACAACTCCTCAACCCTTTTCCCAAGCTTCTTGTTCTCTCCCTTGATCGACATCAGATGGATACGTAAATCATCACTTATATTCAGATCCTCCGGAAGTTCGTCGACCTCCTCATGATCAGATTTGTCATGTTGCGAGTTCACCATCTTTCAAACAGTTGAATCAAATAGCAAGAGAAAAATTGTACCGTGATCAACCTTGCTCTGAATACCACTTGATGCGAACATCGACAGAAAATCGATGGCGCGAATAAATTTCCCAATCTTTCACAGTACAAACTCAGCAACTCCCAGTCCAATATCCAGTCTACACCAAATAACAGACGAAAGAAACACAGGCTTACGATCAAGTAGATGCAAACCGGCGAGAACTACATGTACGTCTTCAGGTAGAAGAAGAACATGGGCGATTCTAGTAGAATCGGCAGTAAATTAGAGGGCGCGCCGTCTAATCTCCTTGCCAAGAAACACAAGCCCTAGATGGGATTCTTGATTGAAGCGTGCCGCCGGAACCTGGCGGATTATCCTCTGTTTGTAATTAACACCAAAAAAACTGACCTCCCCTCAATACACGGCCGGTTGGCCCTATTAATAGTGCACGCAGGCACTAGGTACAAACGACCTGGACTCCTTCCGAATACTAGTTGGACTCTACCTGACCACAACCACGTACTACTACTGATCCAACCCTCTCTCTCCTATCTTATTTCATCACTAATTAACTAATTTTAAAATAAGGCACAATGATCACAAAAGACAAAACAAACTAGTACTACTCCTTTGTGTCCTCACGTAGATGATTTTGCATGCATGGCGTTCTGAATCGTGGCTCCACGTTGTCTGGTGCAACAAGCTGAACAGGAACATGTCCAATGAAAATATGTGATGTTGTCTTCCCGAAGTGTAGAAAATTGTCTCTCAGTTCAACTCCTTGATTGTTGCAATGTACAACAGTAGCTTGTTTCTTTTTTCCATTGCGTCTGGCAGGAACTATATACTTCCCAGTATTTCTCTGGTTCACCTTACTAACAATACTTTTAGCGACGACATTTGGGGTCACATCACCATGGTCAACCCTGACGTGTGGGGTTGGTCAGTGCCTAGTCAGCAGTACAGCCAGCGTTGACTGGGTCAATGTTGACCAGTCAATAGGGTAAATGGGGCCCATCTGTCAGTTTCACATATTTTAAAAGGGGTGTTTAAATTAAACGAACTAGGGGTGGGGCCCTACTGTCATAGAGTCCTGTGACTAATTAGTTAATTAGGAAAAATTAATTAAGTTAATTAACTATATAATTAATTAAGTATTAATATTGTTTTTTGTTTTTTAGGGCGTGGGCCCGCGTGGTCAGTAGCCCATGGCCTAAGCGGGTCCTGGGCGAAGCGTGGCAGGCGAACGTGCGCAGCCACGGGCGCCCGACGGGGTGATCCCGGGCGCTGGCCGTGGTGATGCGCCGGCGCGGCGAGCGGCCAGGGCAGGCGCGGGGGGGAGCGGGCTGAGCCGGCGAGGTCCTGGTGAAGCGGCGCGGCCGAGCGCAGCGGCGGCGGAGCAGCGCAGCAGCAACAGCAGAAGGCAGGGGAGGAGCAGCGAGCGCGGGTGGGCGGCTGGAGCGGGCGGCAGCAGGGGCACGGCGGGAAGGTGGCCAGCTGGCGATGCGAGCGACCGCGGGCGGGCGCCGGCGGCAGCAGCGGGTGGTCGTGGCTGACGGCAAGGAGCGCGAGACGGCGGGGCATACGGGCGGTGCGGCAAGGCGTCGGCGTCGGCGAGCGAGGCAGGAGGGGACGGGCATGGGTGGATGGCGAGGCGCGGGCAGCAGTGATGTCTACTACACAACCTTCTTCTTATAGACGTTGTTGGGCCTCCAAGTGGAGAGGTTTGTAGGACAGTAGCAAATTTCCCTCAAGTGGATGACCTAAGGTTTATCAATCCGTGGGAGGCGTAGGATGAAGATGGTCTCTCTCAAGCAACCCTGCAACCAAATAACAAAGAGTCTCTTGTGTCCCCAACACACCCAATACAATAGTAAATTGTATAGGTGCACTAGTTCGGTGAAGAGATGGTGATACAAGTGCAATATGAATGGTAGATAAAGGTTTTTGTAATCTGAAAATATAAAAATAGCAAGGTAACTAATGATAAAAGTGAGTGTAAACGGTATTGCAATGCGTTGAAACAAGGCCTGGGGTTCATACTTTCACTAGTGCAAGTTCTCTCAACAATAATAACATAATTGGATCATATAACTATCCCTCAACATGCAACAAAGAGTCACTCCAAAGTCACTAATAGCGGAGAACAAACAAAGAGATTATCGTAGGGCAATCGCCTGCACCGGGAAGCGGGGCGGGCGGCGCTGGTCGTTTTACGCGGAAAGCGCGTGCAGGCAAGGGAGGTGGTCTGGGTGGGCCAGGGCAGTCAGACTCATGCTTGGCAGCGGGTCAGTCCAGCAGCCGGACATGCTGGCTCGCCAGCGAGCTCGCCGAGCTGAGCGAGGACAATCAGATGATGGACGTAGCTTTCGACCAGGAGCCGGCGCCACTGTCCAAGCCGGTTCATGCCGTGTTCACTATAGAGCAGGTGCGGCCGCACTTCGACGCCCTAATGGCAGAAGACCTACCAGTGCAGGAGGACTTGTGCTGCAACCTCCGTGTTCTCAACGAGCACCGGTGAACAAGCGAACGACAATGTCGTCGCAGACATGTGGCCCTATGATCCTAGCTTCCCGAATGAGCAGCGGGCGATGTATCAGACCATCTATAGGGCCTGCGAGGCCCTCTCCGTCGTCCTTCGAGTTGTTGCGCTCGCCGTGGCGCCGCCATCTCGCGTTGTCAACATGGTCAACGAACATGAGGAATGAGGAGATGACTTTACTTGGAGAGGAGGATAGTGGGGACCCACCAGGGCCATAGCCACATGTACGCAAGTGCCTCCTTATTATATACAACTATAACTTTATTTTGCTTCCTCCTGGTTTCTTGACATCATGGTCCCACGCCATTATCAATCTATGTAGTCAATAAATGAGAGAATTGCACAAGGAGCGGCCGACAGTTGGGACCAAGCAGCTCGAGCAGTATTTGTGTTTTTGAGGTGTGAGCACTACAGAGTTATTGAGCGATGTTTTCGTTGTTGTTCAGAGGAGAGCAGGGTATTAACTGGGCGGGCTGTGGCCCGTCTAGCCCAGGCCAGATATCCAGCCCGGATATTAATTGTATTCAAGCTGAAAATGGCTAGCCCAGCTATACTTTTTTTTGAGAAATACTCAGGCAAAGGCAACTTGTTATTCTTCGCCCTGCTGGGCTGCAAATCTTTCCAAGGAGGGATGCATTACGCTTAACAAGAAAATGGGTTTAAAAAATAATAAATGGGATGTAATTATAAAAACTGGGCAGTATTTATAAAAAATGCACCAAACACGTAATTAGTTTATAAAATATTATTTTTGGATTTTTAAAATTTTAATGAAATTATTTTTGGATTTTTAAAATTTTAATTTCATTAATTGCTGTGTGCGCAATATTTCGTTGGATTTTTACATAATACAAATTTATATTGAAATTGTATTTAATCTCACTAGAAATTTCGGAATAAAAATATTTCGGATCCCAACAAAATGTGGGAAATTTTATTGAATTCTGTTTTGAATGGTTAGTTGAAATTATTAATGGTTGTCCTAGCTAGAAAATGGGTTGTACTTTTAACAAACTGTAAATGGGTTGTAGTAAATTCCATTAGAATTCAAAAATGGGTTGTACATTCTTACAAATCACAAATGGGCTATAAGTTTTGTGCTACACACTTGTGGTCCTACTAAGTTGACGCGTCCCCTAAAAAAATAAGTTGACGTGTATGCAAGGCTTTGTCAACTTATAGTCAACACACGATTCTAGCAGCAGTGGCCGTTGGATGTCCATCCAATGGATATCGTGCTTCTTCTTTAATCTTGGATATTCTAGCTTCAGCCGCCGAAAAAAATTGATTCCTCCCCCTGACATCTGGGGCGCACCGTTTCGGAGGCTGACCTGTGGGCTTACTAAGTTGACGCGTACTAAGGGCTTTATCAACTTAGTCAATATAAATGATTCTAGCTGTAGTGACCGTACGATGTCCATCCAACGGTCGTAGTGCTTCTTCAACCTCTGGTCTTCTTGCTCCAGCCGCCCAAAGCAGCGCAGATCGTGCCGCCTGCTTCTGCCTCCCGTGGCCGGTTGTGCTGCCGCGGAGGCCTCACCGCCCCCTACTACTCCCACCACTGGCCAGACCATCCCTCTAGTCACCCACACCCCCTGTTATTCTGCGGCGACGGCAGCCTCACACCGCAGCCGAACCAGTGGACCCTCGTACTCCTCTCCGCGTGGGCATCCACTGTCGCGTCTTCCCTAGCTCCGCGTCATCCCCTTCCTAGGCCTCATCGTCGTCCACTGCCTTGGTGCTCTCGGCGCGTCGTGGTCAATGTGGTCAACGAACGACTTCCATCAAAAGAGTACTGTACATGATGAGGCTAACAGCTGGGTCCATGGTTGCAGCAAGGAAGTGCCTCCTTATTACGCAGAAAATAATGATTCCTCCATCGGACACAGGGACCTACCGTACGGGCCACCGTATTTCATGAAAAAAAGTTTCCCCCTGACTGTTGGGACCCACCAGCTACATCTTCGCATGCAAGGAAGTGCGTCAATATTACGAGAAAAAAATGATTCGCCCCCTGACTGTTGGGACCCACCAGCTACATCTTCGCACGCAAGGAAGTGCCTGACAGTCGGGCCCCGCCTGGTCGAAGCGTACGTAGCGTTGTCATTCTGGTCGCGAACGTATATGTACATACTGGTCGATCGGTCTGTCTGCAGGCTGCAGCGATGAACCGTGGCCGTGTAAGGAAAGGCAAGTGTCATAGTAGAGGTGCGCAAGTCGTAGTAGTGGTGTGCATGTAGCATGTACACGTACGTACAACGGCCAGGGTGCAAGAAAGTAAATACGGCCACGTACGAACATACGGGCGGGGTCTCGAACGCCTACTCGCGCATACTTACGACCAGGGCTCGTGTACATGGCTGGTTCAGAAAGGAGAAACTGTGTCGTCATCGTGTTCATGGGGAGGCAACGGAATGCGTCGTGTTCATAGGAAGGCAACGAAATACGTCGTGTTCATCGGGAGCCAACCGGCTTGGACGGAACAGCCGATCGAAACGAGGCCTAGCGTACCGCAGAACGGAAGAAACGGCCTTGTGTTTGACCGGCCACGGTCGAAACAGGATTCTGTTCATCGGGAGGGGTCTGACATACCGCAAAATGGAGGAAACAGACTTCTCTTGGACCTCCTACGGTTGAAACGGGGTCCTGTTGATCGGGAGGGGTGTTGATGTGGACATATTCACTATGGATACATATACAAATATTATACAACATATTTGTCACGTGATTTCTAATAATAACTATTCAATTATTATTTTTACTATTGGATACAAAAATACTACATATTTTTATGCTTTATGCAGAATTATTGAAAACATGTACACACTACAGATTAGAAGGCGAGATTATATTGAAGATTTCAAAGCATATGAGTATACAAATTCGAAAAGTGAATGCATGTGGTCAAGCAAAGTAAGAGGGGATCATGTATGTGCATGCTGGAAACCAAGACTAGTCAAGACATCATACAAGGGAGCTCTAGTACGTACATGTTTGCACTACATGCACCTGCACGTGCATGACACAAGTTGGCCCCTGAGCATGTGCACGCAGGGGCTGGCCCATAAGCATCAATGTCCAATGCACAAAGGCCGAGGCCTGCCCACCTTTCGTCAGCGCCAAGGAAACCCAGGATAACACGAGACAGCCACCGGCCGAGGGTCCTCTAATAAATAGCTAGTCGTGTTTAGGGTTTATGAAAGCACAAGTGCTCCCTGAGTGATTTTGATAATTAATGTCAACATATCTCTTGTTGGACTAATGTTTCTACCTAGTATGTTTCAGATAAGTTCAAAAATGGAGTGGCATGGACTAGAGGATGTGGAACCCCTTCAAGATGCTAAGGACAAATGATTGCCTCAAGCTCAAAGCTCAGGACTCTACATTTTCTATTTTAGTGATCCAAGATCACATTGGGTCCATAGGAAAGCCAATACTATTAAGAAGGGATGAGGTGTTGCCTAATAGCTTGCTTGCTAAAAGTGCTTAGTGATATGCACCAAAGCCCTCAACCACTTCCTCACTTACAAATATGTCCCAAACCAAAAGTCAAACTCGGCCCCACCGATTCTCTTTATACGGAGCCACCGAGTTCAGTTGACATAGCCACTGCCAGAAACCCTAATCAATTTGGTCTCACCGATGGGATCTCGGTCTCACCGAGATGGGCATGCAAACTCTCTGTTGCCTATTGCAATATTTTCGGTCCCACCGAGATATGCAATCGGCCCCACCGAGTTTGCTTGGCCAACTCTCTATTTCGCTTATTACCCAAATCGGTCCCACCGAGTTTTAGTAATCGGTCAAACCGAGTTTTGGATTTACCCTAACCCTAGCACATCGATCCCATCAAGTTGATCCAGTCGGTCCCACCGAAATGTCTAACGGTCACATTATGAACCAAATCGGTCTGACCGAGTTCTTTGAATCGGTCTCACCGAGTTTGGTGATTTATGTGTAACGGTTAGATTTTATGTGGAGGCTATATATACCCCTCCACCCACTCTTCATTCGTAGAGAGAGCCATCAGAACATTCCTACACTTCCAATACATATTTTCTGAGAGAGAACCACCTACACTTGTGTTGAGGTCAAGATATTCCATTCCAACCATATAAATCTTGATCTCTAGCCTTCCCAAGTTGATTCCCAGTCAAATCTTCTTTCTACCAAATCCAATCCTATGAGAGAGAGTTGAGTGTTGGGGGGACTGTCATTTGAAGCACAAGAGCAAGGAGTTCATTATCAACACACCATTTGTTACTTCTTGGAGAGTGGTGTCTCCTAGATTGGCTAGGTGTTACTTGGGAGCCTCCGTCAAGATTGTGGAGTTGAACCAAGGAGTTTGTAAGGGCAAGGAGATCGCCTACCTCATGAAGATCTACCATAGTGAGGCAAGTCCTTCGTGGGCGACGGCCATGGTGGATAGATAAGGTTGCTTCTTCGTGGACCCTTCGTGGGTGGAGCCCTCTGTGGACTCGCGCAACCGTTACCCTTCGTGGGTTGAAGTCTCCATCAACGTGGATGTACGATAGCACCACCTATCGGAACCACGGATAAAAAAATCTCCGTGTCTCCCAATTGCGTTTGCACACTCCAATCCCTTCTCTTTACATTTGCAACTTGCATGCTTTACTTTCCGCTGCTCATGTACGCTTGTATGCTTGCATGCTTGCTTGATATGTATTGTGAATGTTTAAACTTGTGCTAAAACTTCACATCAACTTAAGAGAAATTAAAAACTGCAACTTTTCTTAATTAGAGTCTATTCACCCACCCACCCCCCTCTAGACACCCCTTCTCGATCCTTTCAGTTTACGTTCGGGTTTTTGTTTAGAGAAGTTTAGCTATATTGCTACTTTTATTTGTCTTTTCTCATAGCGGCTAGTGCGACCGTCAAGACATCCTATCGGAACCCCATCTTGTGAGATTAATCCCATCTAGCATATTCGCAATTTTGAGATTGCTTGGCTATTATTTTCTTGCATGTTCTTTGATTTGCTTGTTGGAAAAATCCTTCGTGGATAGGTCGATCGCGCTGTTGGTTCGGTCGATAATGTCGTGGAGTTGGTTCAGCGATTGCCGTGGATATCAGTCGTGTATGGTTCTCCATGTACGGTTGGTAGCCGGATCATGAGGGTCAAGTCCCACTCAAAATCGTAGTTATCTCTCTCTCTCATCGAAAGATCGGGTCCCCAGTTCACATCAAGTGGTATCAGTTTTCAGATTCATCGGTGAGAGATTTACAATTTTATTAGATTAGATTAACTTTTTAGTCCTAAAACCCACAAAAAGCCAAAAAAGATTAGTTCATCTATTGCACCTATCTTTTTAGCCTTTAGCAATTTTTGCATCTAGTATTTGCTTTGTTGAATCTTTGGTTGCATTCATCCTAGAATTAGTGAGATTGGATTGGGAGAAAATTATCTACTAGATCAATATGTTTTTGTCCACCCACATAATCTCTGCCGCAACCTAGTTCTCAATCGAAAGAAAGTTCCAAAAAAAGTAAATAAAGAGATCGTGGTTGGTTGTTTCCAATTTTTTGTTGACTCTAGACGCCTTTATTTTTCTCTACTTATTTAGTAGGCATTGATTAGATCGATTTTCATATTAAGGCTAGCAGGCAGGTTACGTGAACGATCAGGCACACGGACATTCGTGTCTGACACTGCGCGTGTTTCCCATCCATCAGGCTCTGCTCCGCGCCGCTCACCACACGCACACGCACGACGCCAGACATCTCGCCCTTTGTGTCTGCCTCCACGTGCAATACTCCAGACATCCAATGTACTTGTGTTTGTCATCCAGCATCGGTCGTTGTTAGCTTTTGCATGCAGCTCAATTAGCACACGTTACAACACTGTCCTTTATTTTCTCCTAGCCTCATCTTGGTGTACGTGACTTCTGCTAGTAACCGTCCTGGTAAAAAAAGCAAGGAAAAGAAAGAAAAGAAGAAAAAAACTGAGAAAAAAAGAAATCAGGTCGGCTAGCAGCTCTTCTGGTCTGTTTTGTTCTATTGGCTACTCAGGACATTATTTTTGTTGTAGCTTGATCATCACTTCATCTATCATCTATTTTCGAGCATTGGTACACTTATACCTCACTTATATCTAGCTAATTAGAGCTACCATATTTCATCGGCTTTTCACTCTTTTGTTTCAGTATCTGGGCTTAGATTGTTTTGTCTCTTACTAGTCGGCTGCTAGCACTAGTGAGGAGTTTGAGCAATTATTCAACTTGCATTGCTTTTTGCTAAATTGTGCCACTGATATTGCGAGTTGAGAAGTCTTTGCCAAGCTACACTTTTTCTACCAATAAGTACAGGTGCCGGCTCTACTGATTCCTGGTTATCGCTCCATCCAATCTTCATCGGTAGTTTGAAGCCAACACCAATGCACCGATCACCGCCTGTTGCATTGGTAAGAACAAGTAAGAATTTGATACTAAATTTGAGTGTGAGCGAATTTTGTCCACCACATCCAGTTAGTTGATAGGGATTATACATTGTGTTTTTTCTCTTTCGCTAACAATGGCACAGGATCAACCCACACTTGAGTGCCTCATCGCGGATGTGAAAGTCACCAGCGAGCGTCTCTCCCAACTTGAGGGTGCTCCGATTGCGGCCGGAGAGAGGCTCAAGGCCATAGAGGATGCACAGGGTATTGCGAACACACAGCTAAAGGACATCTTGTCATGTCCGGACGAGTTGCGGACTGCACCCCCCGTCAACAACAACGTTGATCCTCGCAACTCCACGGGTGGCGCCGCTATTTCGCGAGCTCGGCGTGTGCCCATGGGTCATCCACAACACTCAGCTACTGCCACTGATGCCGCCACCATAAACCAGCACCAACAAATTCCTCCCCACGTCGAGCAACATGGGGACAATTATGAGGATTATTCTGGTGACACCGAAAACAACCAAATGGTCAACCACCACAATGACCGTGCTCATCGACAACTACGTTTTAACCGTCAAGGTATGGCACGAGGTCCACACAGGTATGATGTTCGAGATTATGACCACTCTAGTGCTAAAATTAAATTTACTATGCCTGCTTTCAATGGTAAATATAATCCAGATGTTTATCTTGATTGGGAACTCTCTGTTGAACAAAAATTTGCATGTCATGATATTCCTGAAAACCAAAGAGTTAGGGCAGCCACTAGTGAATTTACAAACTTTGCTTCCATGTGGTGGAGTGAATATTGTCATATTAATGCAAATAATATAGATACTACTTGGGATGCTTTAAAACGAGCTATGCGACAGCGTTATTTTCCTTCATATTATGCTCGTGATAAACTAAATGAATTGCAACGTTTAAAACAAGGTAGCAGTTCTGTAGAGAATTATTATCAAGAATTGCAAACTGGCTTAGTGCAATGGGGATTAGTTGAAACCGAAGATGCTATGATGGCTAGATTTTTAGGTGGTTTGAATCATGATATTCAGGATATATTGGACTATAAGGAGTACAATTCTATTACTCATTTGTTTCATTTTGCTTGTAAAGCTAAAAGGGAAGTACAGGGACGACACAACAAGGGACGAGGTAACTTTTCTGCAGGTCGCCGCTCATCATGGACACCCTCTCCTACTGTTCCGTCCACTACTGGGTTAACACCACCTATCTTGCACAATGGTGCACACCCATCAAGTTCAAAATCAGCTCCACAATCATCCGAGGCTTCGAAAGCAATTTTTGCAGCACCCACCACTTTGTCTGGACGCACAAGGGACATGAAGTGTCATATATGCAAAGATGGCGGGCACTTGATGAAGGACTGCCCAAATAAACGAACATTCATTGTGTGGGAAGACGGTGAGTACTCCTCTGCTAGTGATTTCGATGAAGATACGCATGCTATGCTTGCCACTAATAATGCAGGTGACACTAAGGAGCATGACACAGAGGCGATACATATTAATGCTGAGATGGCCGATCAGCACCCAAGCCTTGTAACCATGCGAGTACTTAGTGCCCAGGTGGGGCATGTTGAGATGCCTCAACGTCATAATCTTTTTCAAACTAAGTTTGTTGTCAAAGGGCGTTCTGTTCGTGTGATCATTGATGGTGGAAGCTGCAATAACTTGGCGAGTATAGAGATGGTCGATAAACTTTGCCTCACCACTACGAGACACCCCCATCCATATTACATCCAATGGTTCAACGACTTTGGTAAGTTGAAGGTAACACGTCGTGTGCGAGTACAATTTACACTTGGTGCATATCATGATTACGTTGACTGTGATGTTGTACCTATGCAAGCTTGCTCTTTATTGTTAGGTCGACCTTGGCAATAAAATAATAGTGTTACTCATCATGGTAGAACAAATCCATATACTCTTGTGTTTGAAGGAAAAACCATCAACTTGTTTCCTATGACCCCTGATGAAATAATAAAAGTTGATAAAGCTAAATCAATGGATCGTACTACGCATGATATGCTTGCTATCAGTTCTGAAATTTCCCCGTTGAGTGTCCCAACTTACGATCGGGAATTACCGTGTGCTAGGAAAATTTTGCATCCCCATAACTCATATATAGACTCTGTGTGGGATAAACTTTATCATGATATTCATATTGTTATGTTCCGACATGAAAAACTTTATCATGATATTCATAATGGTGTTATTACAAATATCTCCCATCCTCGTGAGCTAACACCATTGGAGCGGCCTATATGTGTTGCATCTATTTTTGCTTTGCTCTATGATGCATTTCAGATAGATGAAAGTTGAGGACGGCTTTATTTTCAAGAAAGGGAGGATGATGTGGACACACTCACTATGGATACACATACAAATATTATACAACATATTTGTCAGGTGATTTGTAATAATAACTATTCAATTATTATTTTTACTATTGGATACAGAAATACTACATATTTTTACGCTTTATGCAGAATTATTGGAAACACGTACACACTACAGATTAGAAGGCAAGATTATACTGAAGATTTCAAAGCATATGAGTATACAAATTCGAAAAGTCAATGCATATGGTCAAGCAAAGCAAGAGGGGCTCATGTACGTGCATGCTGCAAATCAAGACTAGTCAAGACATCGTACAAGGGAGCTCCAGTACGTGCATGTTTGCATTATGTGCACCTGCACGTGCATGACACAAGTTGGCCCCTGAGGCCAACTCCACCGCGTGACCTCAAACGGACGTCCGTTTTGTCTGGATTCTGTCCGTTTAGATAGAGATTTGTGTTGGGGAACGTTGCAGAAAATTAAAATTTTTCCTACGGTTTCACCAAGATCCATCTATGAGTTCATCTAAGCAACGAGTCAAGGGAGAGAGATTGCATCTACATACCACTTTGTAGATCGCGAGCGGAAGCGTTCAACGAACGGGGATGAGGTAGTCGTACACGACGTGATCCAAATCACCGGAGATCCTAGCACCGAAAGGACGGCATCTCCGCGTTCAACACACGTACGGTCAGCGTAACGTCTCCTTCTTCTTGATCCAGCAAGGCAAAGGAGAGGTTGGGGAAGATAGCTCCAGCAGCAGCACGACGGCGTGGTGATGGTGGAACTACAGTACTCCGGCAGGGCTTCGCCGTGCTCAACGGAGGAGGAGGAGGTGTTGGGGAGGGAGAGGGAGGCGCCAGGATCAAGGGGTCGCTGCCCTCCCCTCACCCCTCTATTTATAAGGGAAGGGGCAAGGGGGGCCGGCCCCTCTAGATGGGATCTAGAGGGAGGGCGGCGGCCAGGGAGGGGGGACTTGCCCCCCAAGCAAGGGGGGCGCCCCCTTTAGGGTTCCCCCCAACCCTAGGCGCATGGGCCCTTGGGGGGGAGGCGCACCAGCCCACTTTGGGCTGGTTCCCTTCCTCATACAGCCCATGAGGCCCTCCGGGAGAGGTGTCCCCTCCCGGTGGACCCCCAGAACTCCTCCGGTGGCCCCGGTACAATACCGATATGCCCCCGAAACTTCTCGGTGTCCGTATGACGACTTCCCATATAATAATCTTTACCTCCGGACCATTCCGAAACTCCTCGTGACGTCCGGGATCTCATCCGGGACTCTGAACAACATTCGGGTTACTGCTTATACATATCTTCACAACCCTAGCATCACCGAACCTTAAGTGTGTAGACCCTACGGGTTCGGGAGACATGCAGACATGACCGAGATGACTCTCGGGCAATAACCAACAGCGGGATCTGGATACCCATGTTGGCTCCCACATGCTCCACGATGATCTCATCGGATGAACCACGATGTCGAGGATTCAATTAATCCCGTATATGATTCCCTTTGTCAATCGGTATTTTACTTGCCCGAGATTCGATCGTCGGTATCCCAATACCTCGTTCAGTCTCGTTACCGGCAAGTCACTTTTCTCGTACCGTAATGCATGATCCCGTGATCAAACACTTTGATCACATTGAGCTCATTATGATGATGCATTACCGAGAGGGCCCGGTGATACCTCTCCGTCAAGCGGAGTGACAAATCCCAGTCTCGATCCGTGTCAACCCAACAGACACTTTCAGAGATACCCGTAGTATACCTTTATAGTCACCCAGTTACGTTGTGACGTTTGGCACACCCAAAGCACTCCTACGGTATCCGGGAGTTACACGATCTCATGGTCTAAGGAAAGGATACTTGACATTGGAAAACTCTAGCAAACGAACTATGCGATCTTATGCTATGTTTAGGATTGGGTCTCGTCCATCACATCATTCCCCACAATGATGTGATCTTGTTATCATTGACATCCAATGCCCATAGTCAGGAAACCATGACTATCTATTGATCAACGAGCTAGTCAACTAGAGGCTTACTAGGGACACGTTGTTGTCTGTTATTCACACATGTATTACGATTTCCGGATAACACAATTATAGCACGAATAAAGACAATTATCATGAATAAGGAAATATAATAATAATGCTTTTATTATTGCCTCTAGGGCATATTTCCAACAGTCTCCCACTTGCACTAGAGTCAATAATCTAGTTACATTGTGATGAATCGAACACCCATAGAGTTCTGGTGCTGATCATGCCTTAGGGAGAGGTTTAGTCAATGGATCTGCGACATTCAGATCCGTGTGCACTTTACAAATTTCTATGTCTCCATCTTGAACATTTTCACGAATGGAGTTGAAGCGACGCTTGATGTGCCTGGTCTTCTTGTGAAACCTGGGCTCCTTGGCAAGTGCAATATCTCCAGTGTTGTCACAGAAGAGTTTGATTGGCCCCGACGCATTGGGTATGACTCCGAGGTCGGTGATGAACTCCTTCACCCAAATTGCTTCATGTGCTGCCTCCGAGGCTGCCATGTACTCCGCTTCACATGTAGATCCCGCCACAACGCTCTGCTTGCAACTGCACCAGCTTACTGCCCCACCATTCAAAATATACACGTATCCGGTTTGTGACTTAGAGTCATCCAGATCTGTGTCGAAGCTAGCATCGACGTAACCCTTTACGACGAGTTCTTCGTCACCTCCATAAACGAGAAACATTTCCTTAGTCCTTTTCAGGTACTCCAGGATATTCTTGACCGCTGTCCAGTGTTCCTTGCCGGGATTACTTTGGTACCTTCCTACCAAACTTACGGCAAGGTTTACATCAGGTCTGGTACACAGCATGGCATACATAATAGAACCTATGGCTGAGGCATAGGGGATGACACTCATCTCTTCTATATCTTCTGTCGTGGTCGGACATTGAGCTGAGCTCAATTTCACACCTTGTAACACAGGTAAGAACCCTTTCTTAGATTGATCCATATTGAACTTCTTCAATATTTTATCAAGGTATGTGCTTTGTGAAAGACCTATGAGGCATCTTGATCTATCTCTATAGATCTTGATGCCTAATATATAAGCAGCTTCTCCAAGGTCCTTCATTGAAAAACTTTTATTCAAGTAGGCCTTAATGTTGTCCAAGAGTTCTATATCATTTCCCATCAAAAGTATGTCGTCTACATATAATATGAGAAATGCTACAGAGCTCCCACTCACTTTCTTGTAAACGCAGGCTTCTCCATAAGTCTGCGTAAACCCAAACGCTTTGATCATCTCATCAAAGCGAATGTTCCAACTCCGAGATGCTTGCACCAGCCCATAAATCGAGCGTTGGAGCTTGCACACCTTGTCAGCATTCTTAGGATCGACAAAACCTTCCGGCTGCATCATATACAATTCTTCCTTAAGGAAACCATTAAGGAATGCCGTTTTGACGTCCATTTGCCATATTTCATAATCATAGAATGCGGCAACTGCTAACATGATTCGGACGGACTTCAGCTTCGCTACCGGTGAGAAAGTCTCATCATAGTCAACCCCTTGAACTTGTCGATAACCCTTAGCGACAAGCCGAGCTTTATAAATGGTCACATTACCATCCGCGTCTGTCTTCTTCTTAAAGATCCATTTATTTTCTATGGCTCGCCGCTCTACGGGCAAGTCAGTCAAAGTCCATACTTTGTTTTCATACATGGATCCTATCTCGGATTTCATGGCTTCGAGCCATTTGTCGGAATCCGGGCCCGCCATTGCTTCCTCATAGTTCGAAGGTTCACCATTGTCTAACAACATGATTTCCAAGACAGGGTTGCCGTACCACTCTGGTGCGGAACGTGTCCTTGTGGACCTTCGAATTTCAGTAGGAGCTTGATTAGAAGTATCTTGATCATCATTAATTTCCTCTCTAGTCGGTGCAGGCACCTCAGGAACGTTTTCTTGAGTTTCGCCATTTTCCGGTTCAAGAGGTGACACTTCATCAAGTTCTACTTTCCTCCCACTTACTTCTTTCGAGAGAAACTCTTTCTCTAGAAAGGATCCATTCTTGGCAACAAAGATCTTGCCTTCGGATCTGAGGTAGAAGGTATACCCAATAGTTTCTTTAGGGTATCCTATGAAGACGCATTTTTCCGACTTGGGTTCGAGCTTTTCAGGTTGAAGTTTCTTGACATAAGCATCGCATCCCCAAACTTTTAGAAACGACAGCTTAGGTTTCTTCCCAAACCATAATTCATATGGTGTCGTCTCAACGGATTTCGACGGAGCCCTATTTAAAGTGAATGCAGCAGTCTCTAAAGCATAGCCCCAAAAAGATAGCGGTAAATCGGTAAGAGACATCATAGATCGCACCATATCTAATAGAGTGCAATTACGACGTTCGGACACACCATTACGCTGAGGTGTTCCAGGCGGCGTGAGTTGTGAAACTATTCCACATTTTCTTAAGTGTGTGCCAAATTCATGACTCAAGTATTCTCCTCCACGATCTGATCGTAGAAACTTGATCTTTCTATCACGTTAATTTTCAACCTCACTCTGAAATTCCTTGAACTTTTCAAAGGTCTCACACTTGTGTTTCATTAAGTAGATATACCCATATCTACTCAAGTCATCAGTGAGGGTGAGAACATAACGATAGCCACCGCGAGCCTCAACACTCATTGGACCGCACACATCGGTATCTATGATTTCCAATAAGTTGGTTGCTCGCTCCATTGTTCCTGAGAACGGAGTCTTGGTCATTTTACCCATGAGGCATGGTTCGCACGTGTCAAATGATTCATAATCAAGAGACTCTAAAAGTCCATCTGCATGGAGCTTCTTCATGCGTTTGACACCTATGTGACCAAGACGGTAGTGCCACAAATATGTGGGACTATTGTTATCAACTTTAACTCTTTTGGTATTCACACTATGAATATGTGTATCATCACGTACGAGATTCATTAAGAATAAACCATTAACCATCGGAGCATGACCATAAAACATATCTCTCATATAAATAGAACAACCATTATTCTCGGATTTAAATGAGTAGCCATCTCGAATTAAACGAGATCCAGATACAATGTTCATGCTCAAACTTGGCACTAAATAACAATTATTGAGGTTTAAAACTAATCCCGCAGGTAAATGTAGAGGTAGCGTGCCGACGGCGATCACATCGACCTTGGAACCATTCCCGACGCGCATCGTCACCTCGTCCTTCGCCAGTCTCCGTTTATTCCGCAGCTCCTGTTTTGAGTTACAAATGTGAGCAACTGCACCGGTATCAAATACCCAAGAGCTACTACGAGTACTGGTAAGGTACACATCAATTACATGTATATCACATATACCTTTTGTTTTGCCGGCCTTCTTGTCCGCTAAGTATTTGGGGCAGTTCCGCTTCCAGTGACCACTTCCCTTGCAATAAAAACACTCAGTCTCGGGCTTGGGTCCATTCTTTGGCTTCTTCCCGGCAACTTGCTTACCGGGTGCGGCAACTTCCTTGCCGTCCTTCTTGAAGTTCTTTTTACCCTTGCCCTTCTTGAACTTAGTGGTTTTATTCACCATCAACACTTGATGCTCCTTCTTGATTTCTACCTCTGCTGATTTCAGCATAGCATATACCTCAGGAATGGTCTTTACCATCCCCTGCATATTGTAGTTCATCACAAAGCTCTTGTAGCTAGGTGGAAGCGACTGGAGGATTCTGTCAATGACCGCTTCATCCGGGAGATTAACTTCCAGTTGAGTCAAGCGGTTGTGCAACCCAGACATTTTGAGTATGTGTTCACTGACAGAGCTATTTTCCTCCATCTTACAGCTAAAGAATTTGTCGGAGACTTCATATCTCTCGACCCGGGCATGAGCTTTGAAAACCATTTTCAGCTCTTCGAACATCTCATATGCTCCATGTCTCTCAAAACGCTTTTGGAGCCCCGGTTCTAAGCTGTAAAGCATGCCGCACTGAACGAGGGAGTAATCATCGCAGCGTGACTGCCAAGCGTTCATAACGTCTTGTTCTGCAGGGAGAATAGGTGCGTCACCCAGCGGTGCTCGTAGGACATAATCTTTCTTGGCAGCTATGAGGATGATCCTCAGGTTCCGGACCCAGTCCGTATAGTTGCTGCCATCGTCTTTCAGCTTGGTTTTCTCTAGGAACGCGTTGAAGTTGAGGACTACGTTGGCCATTTGATCTACAAGACATATTGTAAATATTTTTAGACTAAGTTCATGATAATAAAGTTCATCTAATCAAATTATTTAATGAACTCCCACTTAGATAGACATCCCTCTTCTAGTCATCTAAGTATTACATGATCCGAGTCAACTAGGCCTTGTCCGATCATCACGTGAGACGGACTAGTCAACATCGGTGAACATCTTCATGTTGATCGTATCTTGTATACGACTCATGCTCGACCTTTCGGTCTTCTGTGTTCCGAGGCCATGTCTGTACATGCTAGGCTCGTCAAGTCAACCTAAGTGTTTGCATGTATAAATCTGTCTTACACCCGTTGTATGTGAACGTTAGAATCTATCACACCCGATCATCACGTGGTGCTTCGAAACAACGAACTGTCGCAACGGTGCACAGTTAGGGGGAACACTTCTTGAAATTATTATGAGGGATCATCTTATTTACTACCGTCGTTCTAAGTAAACAAGATGCAAAACATGATAAACATCACATGCAATCAAATAATAGACGTGACATGATATGGCCAATATCACATAGCTCTTTTGATCTCCATCTTGGGGCTCCATGATCATCTTGTCACCGGCTTGACACCATGATCTCCATCATCATGATCTCCATCATCGTGTCTCCATGAAGTTGCTCGCCAACTATTACTTCTACTACTATGGCTAACGCGTTTAGCAATAAAGTAAAGTAATTTACATGGCGTTTCTCAATGACACGCAGGTCATACAAAAAATAAAGACAACTCCTATGGCTCCTGCCGGTTATCACACTCATCGACATGCAAGTCGTGATTCCTATTACAATAGCATGAACATCTCATACATCACATATAGATCATTCATCATTCATCACAACTTTGGCCATATCATATCACAAAGCACTTGCTGCAAAAACAAGTTAGACGTCCTCTAATTGTTGTTGCAAGTTTTACGTGGCTGAATTAGGGTTCTAGCAAGAACGTTTTCTTACCTACGTGAAAGCCACAACGTGATTTGTCAACTTCTATTTACCCTTCATAAGGACCCTTTTCATCGAATCCGCTCCAATTAAAGTGGGAGAGACAGACACCCGCCAGCCACCTTATGCAACTAGTGCATGTTAGTCGGTGGAACCGGTCTCACGTAAGAGTACGTGTAAGGTTGGTCCGGGCCTCTTCATCCCACAATACCGCTGAAGCAAGATAAGACTAGTAGCGGCAAGAAAGTTGACAACATCTACGCCCACAACAAATTGTGTTCTACTCGTGCAATAGAGAACTACGCATAGACCTAGCTCATGATGCCACTGTTGGGGAACGTTGCAGAAAATTAAAAAATTTCCTACGGTTTCACCAAGATCCATCTATGAGTTCATCTAAGCAACGAGTCAAGGGAGAGAGATTGCATCTACATACCACTTTGTAGATCGCGAGCGGAAGCGTTCAACGAACGGGGATGAGGTAGTCGTACACGACGTGATCCAAATCACCGGAGATCCTAGCACCGAAAGGACGGCACCTCCGCGTTCAACACACGTACGGTCAGCGTAACGTCTCCTTCTTCTTGATCCAGCAAGGCAAAGGAGAGGTTGGGGAAGATAGCTCCAGCAGCAGCACGACGGCATGGTGATGGTGGAAGTACAGTACTCCGGCAGGGCTTCGCCGTGCTCAACGG
The DNA here is from genome assembly GCA_032464435.1 of Aegilops umbellulata. Classification (NCBI taxonomy): domain Eukaryota; kingdom Viridiplantae; phylum Streptophyta; class Magnoliopsida; order Poales; family Poaceae; genus Aegilops; species Aegilops umbellulata. Next base: position 187,854,663 of record CP136057.1, read on the forward strand.
AGGAGGAGGAGGTGTTGGGGAGGGAGAGGGAGGCGCCAGGAGCAAGGGGTGCACTGCCCTCCCCTCACCCCTCTATTTATAGGGGAAGGGGAAAGGGGGGCCGGCCCCTCTAGATGGGATCTAGAGGGGGGGCGGCGACCAGGGAGGGGGGACTTGCCCCCCAAGCAAGGGGGGCGCCCCCTTTAGGGTTCCCCCCAACCCTAGGCGCATGGGCCCTTGGGGGGAGGCGCACCAGCCCACTTTGGGCTGGTTCCCTTCCTCATACAGCCCATGAGGCCCTCCAGGAGAGGTGGCCCCTCCCGGTGGACCCCCAGAACTCCTCCGGTGGCCTCTGTACAATACCGATATGCCCCCGAAACTTCCCGGTGTCCGTATGACGACTTCCCATATATAAATCTTTACCTCCGGACCATTCCGAAACTCCTCGTGACATCCGGGATCTCATCCGGGACTCCGAACAAAATTCGGGTTACTGCATATACATATCTTCACAACCCTAGCGTCACCGAACCTTAAGTGTGTAGACCCTACGGGTTCGGGAGACATGCAGACATGACCGAGACGGCTCTCGGGCAATAACCAACAGCGGGATCTGGATACCCATGTTGGCTCCCACATGCTCCACGATGATCTCATCGGATGAACCACGATGTCGAGGATTCAATTAATCCCGTATACGATTCCCTTTGTCAATCGGTATTTTACTTGCCCGAGATTCGATCGTCGGTATCCCAATACCTCGTTCAATCTCGTTACCGGCAAGTCACTTTTCTCGTACCATAATGCATGATCCCGTGATCAAACACTTTGATCACATTGAGCTCATTATGATGATGCATTACCGAGAGGGCCCGGTAATACCTCTCCGTCAAGCGGAGTGACAAATCCCAGTCTCGATCCGTGTCAACCCAACAGACACTTTCAGAGATACCCGTAGTATACCTTTATAGTCACCCAGTTACATTGTGACGTTTGGCACACCCAAAGCACTCCTACGGTATCCGGGAGTTACACGATCTCATGGTCTAAGGAAAGGATACTTGACATTGGAAAACTCTAGCAAACGAACTAAGCGATCTTATGCTATGTTTAGGATTGGGTCTCGTCCATCACATCATTCCCCTAATGATGTGATCTCGTTATCATTGACATCCAATGCCCATAGTCAGGAAACCATGACTATCTATTGATCAACGAGCTAGTCAACTAGAGGCTTACTAGGGACACGTTGTTGTCTGTTATTCACACATGTATTACAATTTCCGGATAACACAATTATAGCACGAATAAAGACAATTATCATGAATAAGGAAATATAATAATAATGCTTTTATTATTGCCTCTAGGGCATATTTCCAACAATTTGGGGTCGTGTCCGGGCCTGTCCTGGGATGCGGTGGCCGTGCGCCCACCGCGCGGACACATCCCGGCCGCATCCTGTCCGCGTATTATTTCTTTGCAAGTCCTTAACTTTATTTCATCATTCATTTTTGGTACATGGAAAATGCATCATCACATTTTGACTAATAAAGCAAGGCCAAAGAAAACAAGAACCACAAGAATACATTTTAGAAGATACCCAATTTCCATAACTGCTCCCTTGAGTTGGGTTAGGCCCTTCTCGATGCACTCGTTGTTGATCTGTGGAGGAGGCTCGATCTGGCATCCTCCTTTCTTCTTCAAACCAGAAGGCTCGATCTGGCATCCTCCTTTCTTCTTCAAGCCGGAAGTCGATGTTGCTTCCTCCTCACACCTAGTCTCGTGTCTAGCCTCTAATCTAGCAACAAGTGCACTTGTCTCATTTACATCCTCTAGGCTAGCTAAAAGTGCACGAACATGTACTAAATTTCGCTCTATCAATATATCGATGTACTCTTCTTCCCAATACCAAAACTTGCATCCATTCTACACAACAAAATTTGAAGTTAGCACAACTAGTCAAATCTAGAGCACAAACCGAAGCTAAAAAAAGCGCATACCCCATCGTTTAAGCACTTGATGAACACCCATCCGGGATGTTCCGGCGTTGTAGACACGTGGCGCACGACCATCCTTGGGCAATGGTCGCACTTAATGAGTGGCAACGGTGCGCCGGCGAGCTTTTGGGCAAGCACCGAGCCCGGCCGACCGCCATTCGTGTATCTGCCGGCGGACCACCGACGGTGCAAATCCGAGCGGCTAGAGGAGGAGCCATTGCCTGCATGTGGCCTTCCGGCCCTGCCAGGGCCTTCCGGCGAGGTGCCCGGCCAGTCCATGACGCGTCCCGGCCTCCCACAGCCGGCCGAGCTCAAGACCGACCGGATCCGCCCCAAAACCGGCCTGCGGGTTGCGCAAACCAGGTAGCCGTGGTTGGGTAGCTCGGCGGCGCCGAGGGGAAGGGGTTGGGCGAGCTCGCGTCCGAACTGCACGGCTGCAATGGCGGCAGCGGCGACGGCTGCGAGGGGAAGAGTGGGGAAGAGTGGAGGGGGTGCGGCCGGAGGGAGGGAGGGGGTAGATAGAAAAAGGCCTGTCTTGTGCCACCGACGGGCGGGCCAGGGGAGGACATGCGCAGACGACCCGCGCGTCCGCGTGGTGTCCGTTTCACCCCAAAAGCGGCGCAAACTTGGGCCACGGATGGGTCGAAAGCGGACACAAAGCAGACAAAAGTCCGTTTGCTCCCACGCGCTGGGCCGCCTTTTTTGTCCCTTTTACCCCAAACGGACGGTGCCGGACAGGATAGGGTCGCGCGGTGGAGTTGGCCTTAGCATGTGCACGCACGGGCTGGCCCATAAGTATCAATGCCCAATGCACAAAGGCTGAAGCCTGCCCACCTTTCGTCAGCGCCAAGGAAACCTAGGATAACACGAGACAGCCACCGGCCGAGGGTCCTCTAATAAATAGCTAGTCGTGTTTAGGGTTTACGTTCGGGTTTTTGTTTACAGAAGTTTAGCTATATTGCTACTTTTATTTGTCTTCGCTCGTAGCGGCTAGTGCGACCATCAAGACATCCTATCGGAACCCCATCTTGTGAGATTAATCCCATCTAGCATATTCGCAATTTTGAGATTGCTTGGCTATTATTTTCTTGCATGTTCTTCGATTTGCTTACAGGAAAAATCCTTCGTGGATAGGTCGATCGCGCCGTAGGCTCGGTCGATAACGTCGTGGAGTTGGTTCAGCGATTGTCGTGGATATCAGTCGTGTATGGTTCTCCCTGTACGGTTGGTAACCGGATCGTGAGGGTCAAGTCCCACCCAAAATTGTAGTTATCTCTCTCTCATCGAAAGATCGGGTTCCCAGTTCACATCAGGTGTGGCGTACCACAGAACGGAGGAAACAGACCTGTGTTGGAGATATACGGTCGAGCAGGGATCCTGTTCATCGGGAGGGGTGTGGCGTACCGCAAAATGGGACTCCACGGGACACTGTTCATCTCCATTGTCGACCTCCTCCAGCCTCCACGGGCTACCGTTCATCCACCGTCGACCTCCTCCAGCCTCACCTGCGACTGTTCATCCACAGGCTCCTGTTCATCCAGCCTCCACCGCTCCTCCACCGACTACTGTTCAACCAGCCCTCTCCATGGGGTCCTGTTCAACCACCCCTCCACAGGCTACTGTCATCCAGCCCTCCACCGGCTACTGTTCAACCAGCCCTCCACGGGGTCGTCCTGTTCATCCAGGCCTCCACGGGGTCCTGTTCATCCAGCCCCCAACCGGCTCGATCGATCGGGGTTCTGTTCATCCAGCGGCAACACCACTGGGTCCTGTTTATCCAACCCCCCACCAGGAATTGTTCATCCAAACCCCCCAACAACGCTCACTGTTCATCAAGGGAAGGAGGCAGCAGGGTTCGATCGGCTTCAGTTAGCAGCAGTAGTGAAGGAATCACTCGGGTTCAGTTAACAACGAGGGATCGATTGATTGCTCGGGTTCAGTAACACGTAGCCTGCAGTGCAATCGCTCGGGTTCAGTTACAGGCCAACGCCTCGCTCGGGTTCAGTTAGAGCGCAACGTCTCGCACACACGCGCGTACGTGTACGAGAGAAACGCGCATTGCTCGGCCCCTGACCACCCATCGTAACCGGGGAACTCCCCGATATTTTCCTCGCCCTCGCTTCTACCATAGTTTTTTCCGTCATGGACGGCCCAAAGAATGTCATGCAGCTGCGTCTCCGGCCCGCCCAGGACGGAAATCCCATTTTCTATCATGATTTTTTGTCATAGAAGTAGGAGCTCACCACATCTATGATAATACCGGGTTTTGTCATAATTATCGTCATACAAGTGTCATAAGCATGACAAGAAAAAAATTCGTTCGGCCCAAACTGTCATGGATGTGGTTTTTTTTTGTAGTGAAGGTAGTGTCTGCAAGTGCTAAAATTGTAAGTAGCGGAGTAGTATGATAGCAAGATAATTTGTAACGAGAAAGTAACGATAGTAGTAACAAAAGTGCAGCAAGGTAGCCCAATCCTTTTGAGGCAGAGGACAGGCCAAAACGGTCTCTTATGATAAGCAAAGCGTTCTTGAGGGTACACGGGAATTTGATCTAGTCACTTTCATCATGTTGGTTCGATTTGTGTTTGCTACTTTGATAATTTGATATGTGGGTGGACGGTGCTTAGGTATTGTTCTTACTTGAACAACCCTCCTACTTATGATTAACCCTCCCGCAAGCATCCGCAACTACGACAAAAGTATTAAGAATAAATTCTAACCATAGCATTAAACTTTTGGATCCAATCGGTCCCTTGCGGAATAGCGCATAAATTGGGGTTTAAGCTTCTGTCACTCTCGCAACCCATCATCTAATTGCTACTCCACAATGCATTCCCTTAGGCCCAAATATGGTGAAGTGTCATGTAGTCGACGTTCACATGACACCACTAAGGGAATCACAACATACATACTATCAAAATATCAAACACATGTGAAGTTCACATGATTACTTGCAACATGATTTCTCCCGTGACCTCAAGAACAAAAGTAACTACTCACAAATGATAAACATGCTCATGATCAGAGGAGTATTAGATAGCATATTGGATCCGAACATATAATCTTCCACCAAATAAACCATATAGTAATCAACTACAAGATGTAACCAACACTACTAGTCACCCACAAGCACCAATCTATAGTTTCGGTAACAAGATTGAACACAAGAGATGAACTAGGGTTTGAGATGAGATGGTGTTGTTGAACATGTTGATGGAGATTGCCCTCCCCAAGATGAGAGAGTTGTTCATGATGATGATGATGATGATATCCCCCTCCGGGAGGGAAGTTCCCCCGGCGGAATCGCTCCAACGGAGGGCAAAAGTGCTCCTGCCAAGTTCCGCCTTGAGGCGGCGGCGCTCCGTCCCGAAAGTCCTCCTCTTATTTTTTTTTCTAGGTCAAAATGACCTATATACCCGAAGATGGGCACCGGAGGTGGGCCAAGGAGGGCACAACCCACCAGGGTGCGCCTGGGGGCCCTGGTGCGCCCAGGTGGGTTGTGCCCACCTAGTGGCCCCCCCTCTGGTAGTTATTTGCTCCAATAATTCTTATATATTCCATAAAAAATCTCCGTGAAGTTTCATCTTATTTGGAGTTGTGCAGAATAGGTAGCCTGACGTAGCTTTTTTAGGTCCAGATTTCCAGCTGTCGGAATTCTCCCTCTTTGTGTATACCTTGCATATTATGAGAGAAAAGGCATTAGAATTACTCCAAAAAGCATTATTATGGATAAAAACATTATAAATAACAGTAAGAAAACATGATGCAAAATGGACGTATCAGTGCCCCAGGCTCCTCTTCGCGCCCCCATGCCCCTCAAGAGGGTGATTGGCAGAGTTGCTCCGTGCCTCATCTGCAGTTGAGCCGTCTCCAAATGCAGGGGTACCTTCCCCTCGTGGATCTAGTCTCTGTTCGAGCGGGATTGGCCTCAATTGGCAACGACGTGATGGCTGAGAACTTCCCCAACCCCAATAAGGAGGAGAGCGTGTGCTTCGTCCCATTCCTGTTGTGGGGCCTAGGATTTCCAATCCATCCCTTTCTCAGGGGGTTATTGGAATTTTACGGCATCCAACTACACAACCTCACCCCAGGTTCGATTCTGCACATCTCAAGCTTCGTTGCCCTCTGCGAGCTATTATTAGGCATCGAGGCCCATTTTGAATTATGGAGGAAGTTCTTTTGCCTTGTTCCCCGCCATCGAGGAGGCTCCATATTTGAAGTGGGTGGTGCCGAAGTATGGCATATAGCCGGATACGGATACCTCATAGGAACTCCCAAAGAGGTATACCCGCATTGGTCTTCAGAATGGTTCTACATAGACGACGTCCCGCTTATGGACCTAGTTCGGCATGGTCTCCCCGAATTTTCCAGTGCTCCTTTAAAGAAGCGCCTCAACTGGCGTCCCCGAAGTCCCAAGGAAGAGGACAATGCGGAGATAAAGAGGTTGGTCAACAAGGTCAGGTTGCTAGCCCATACCGAGCTCTCGATAGTTGAGGTCATGGCCATTGCAATAAAGAGGTGTCTCCAGCCTCTTCAATCCAGAGTAACTCCCTTATGGTGCTACAACGGAGAAAACGACGCGTCTCGTTATAGACAGAAGGGTCTGGATACCCCAGCCGAATTGGCCTCCATTTTGGCTGATCTGTATAAGGGCGAGAAAGAAGATTTTCTCCGGTTAAACTGTAAGAAGGGTTATTCTATGTACACCCCTATGGAATGGGTAAGATCTCAATCATCTGTATTTATTTTATTAGATTACAGACACTAATCAAATTTTCCCTTTGTTACCATCAACAGTCATGGAGGAACATGACCGAGGACGTCCATTGTCCTGCTCCCCAGCCAGAGGATCATAACCGTGATAAAGATCCTGGCTTTTGCGAGGATCCGGACATATATATAGAGTTCGACGACGAGGTATTCTATCAAGTGAGCCTTGACGGTTCGGAAGTGGCTATCACCGCCGACTACCCCCGCCTCTATCCCTTTTGCATTGTAAGCATCTGGAGGGTCCTTAAAAGGAAATCATTATCTGCATCTTTACCCGTTGTATTGAGCCAGATTTTAATAGGATCAGCGCTCTAGGGACTGTATCTCCTCAAGGGCGGCCCCTACAAAAGGTTGTCATTCAAAACGAAAAGGGACCAGGAGTACTACGGGGACCTCACAGTCTTCCAAGAGGTACGTGCGCTTTAATACATGCCTAGGCATGAGTATGGATTGTTAAAATTCTACTTTTTATTCTTGATATCAGGAGGAGTACGCGGCACACGGTGGGAAAATGCCTGATTAGCCAAATGTCCACCGATCCGGTGACACACTCGCCAACTAGGACGCGAGCCGATGCAATGCCAGTTCCGCCTCCTCAAGAGGATTCGGATGACGCACCAGTCACGAATTCCGAAGTGGAGAGTGTGATGAATCACCATCGGTTAAAAGAGGCTATGCGTGCTCCGGCCTTTTCCGAACAAGAGTTTGCCGCACTCAGTTCGGTGGATGCATATATCCAAGCCGCTCGAGACGGGCTTGCCGGAGTCATTCAACTATTCTTGAAGGATATACAGGTAAAAAATTATGCAATTTATATGGTCATATACCAGTAGCCCCCGAGACTTGAAGTGGTTAAGCAAACCGATTTAAGGATCGATAATATTTGCAGGTTCTGAAAGAAAAGAACACTATGCTAGCCCAAGAGCTGAACACAAACTAGACGCAACTGAACACGGTTAACGGCGAACTGGCGAAATTGAAAAAGACCGCGACGGGCGCATCTAGGGAGAAAAATCTCGAGGTGGGAAAGGACAAACAATTCTAAGAGATAGAGAGCTTGAATGCTCAGTTATCGGCCGTTCAGAAGGAGAATGAAAAACTGAAGGGCGGCATGTTCAGTATGTCTTCCATTCGTATTTAGAACCACCCTAGGTGCTCAAGTTTAGTCCATAATGTGGAATATCATGACTCTGTTGCTGTAGATTTGTTAACTGGTCGGCCAGAAGAGGAAGTATTTGAAGGAAATAAGCCCTAGAGGCAATAATAAAGTTATTATTTATTTCCTTATATCATGATAAATGTTTATTATTCATGCTAGAATTGTATTAACTGGAAACATAATACATGTGTGAATACATAGACAAACAGAGTGTCACTAGTATGCCTCTACTTGACTAGCTCATTAATCAAAGATGGTTATGTTTCCTAGCCATGAACAAAGAGTTGTTATTTGATTAACGAGATCACATCATTAGTTGAATGATCTGATTGACATGACCCATTCCATTAGCATAGCACCCGATCGTTTAGTATGTTGCTATTGCTTTTATCCATGACTTATACATGTTCCTTTAACTATGAGATTATGCAACTCCCGTTTACCGTAGGAACACTTTGTGTGCTACCAAACGTCACAACGTAACTGGGTGATTATAAAGGTGCTCTACAAGTGTCTCCGAAGGTACATATTGGGTTGGCGTATTTCGAGATTAGGATTTGTCACTCCGATTGTCGGAGAGGTATCTCAGGGCCTTCTCGGTAATACACATCACATAAAGCCTTGCAAGCATTGCAACCAATGAGTTAGTTGCAAGATGATGTATTACGGAACGAGTAAAGAGACTTGCCGATAACGAGATTGAACTAGGTATTGGATACCGACGATCGAATCTCGGGCAAGTAACATACCGATGACAAAGGGAACAACATATGTTGTTATGCGGTCTGACCAATAAAGATCTTTGTAGAATATGTAGGAACCAATATGGGCATCCAGGTCCCGCTATTGGTTATTGACCGGAGACATGTCTCGGTCATGTCTACATTGTTCTCGAACCGTAGGGTCCGCACGCTTAACGTTACGGTGACAGTTATTATGAGTTTATGCATTTTGATGTACCGAAGGAGTTCGGAGTCCCGGATGTGATCACGGACATGACGAGGAGTCTCTAAATGGTCGAGACGTAAAGAATGATATATTGGAAGCCTATGTTTGGACATCGGATGCATTCCAGGTGAAATCAGGATTTTACCGGAATACCGGGAGGGTTACCGGAACCCCCCGGGAGCATAATGGGCCAACATGGGCCTTGGAGGAGAGGTGAGAGGGCTGCCCTCATGGGCTGCGCGCCTCCCCCCCTTCCCCTAGTCCTATTAGGACTAGGAGAGGTGGGCGCCCCCTCTCTCTCTCTCCCCCTTGGAGAATCCTAGTCCAACTAGGATTGGGGGGGAATCCTACTCCCAGAGGGAGTAGGACTCTCCTGGCGCGCCAGGCTTGGCCGGCCAGCCCCTCCCCCTTGGCTCCTTTATATACGGGGGCAGGGGGCACCCCAAAGACACACAAGTTGATCTACGGGTCGTTCCTTAGCCGTGTGCGGTGCCCCCTTCCACCAAATTCCACCTCGGTCATATCGTTGCAGTGCTTAGGCGAAGCCCTGCGCCGGTAACACATCAAGATCGTCACCACGCCGTCATGCTGACGGAACTCTTCCCCGACGCTTTGCTGGATCGGAGCCCGGGGATCGTCATCAAGCTGAACGTGTGCCAAGAACTCGGAGGTGCCGGAGTAACGGTGCTGTGATCGGTTGGATCGCGAGGAGAACGTACGACTACTTCCTCTATGTTGTGTCAACGCTTCCGCTTCAGTCTACGAGGGTACGTAGACAACACTCTCCCCTCTCGTTGCTATGCATCACCATGATCTTGCGTGTGCGTAGGAAATTTTTTGAAATTACTACGTTCCCCAACAGTGGCATCCGAGCCTTGGTTTTTATGGTTTGATGTTATTTGTACGAGGAACACAAGTGAGTTGTGGACGATACAAGTCATACTGCCTACCAGCATGTCATACTTTGGTTCAGCGGTATTGTTGGACGAGACGATCCGGACCAACCTTACGCGTACGCTTACGCGAGACCGGTTCCCTCGACGTGCTTTGCACATAGATGGCTTGCGGAAGACTGTCTCTCCAACTTTAGTTGAACCGAGTGTGGCTACGCCCGGTCCTTGAGAAGGTTAAAACGGAGTCTATTTGACAAACTATCGTTGTGGTTTTGATGCGTAGGTAAGATGAGTTCTTGCTTAAGCCCGTAGCAGCCACGTAAAACTTGCAACAACAAAGTAGAGGACGTCTAACTTGTTTTTGCAGGGCATGTTGTGATGTGATATGGTCAAGACATGATGCTAAATTTTATTGTATGAGATGATCATGTTTTGTAACCGAGTTATCGGCAACTGGCAGGAGCCATATGGTTGTCGCTTTATTGTATGCAATGCAATCGCGATGTAATGCTTTACTTTATTACTAAGCGGTAGTGATAGTCGTGGAAGCATAAGATTGGCGAGACGACAACGATGCTACGATGGAGATCAAGGTGTCGCGCCGGTGACGATGGTGATCATGACGGTGCTTCGAAGATGGAGATCACAAGCACGAGATGATGATGGCCATATCATATCACTTATATTGATTGCATGTGATGTTTATCTTTTATGCATCTTATCTTGCTTTGATTGACGGTAGCATTATAAGATGATCTCTCACTAATTATCAAGAAGTGTTCTCCCTGAGTATGCACCGTTGCGAAAGTTCTTCGTGCTGAGACACCACGTGATGATCGGGTGTGATAGGCTCTACGTTCAAATACAACGGGTGCAAAACAGTTGCACACGCGGAATACTCAGGTTTAACTTGACGAGCCTAGCATATAACAGATATGGCCTCGGAACACGGAGACCGAAAGGTCGAGCGTGAATCATATAGTAGATATGATCAACATAGTGATGTTCACCATTGAAACTACTCCATCTCACGTGATGATCGGACATGGTTTAGTTGATTTGGATCACGTGATCACTTAGAGGATTAGAGGGATATCTATCTAAGTGGGAGTTCTTAAGTAATATGATTAATTGAACTTAAATTTATCATGAACTTAGTACCTGATAGTATCTTGCTTGTCTATGTTGTGTAGATAGATGGCTCGTGCTGTTGTTCCGTTGAATTTTAATGCGTTCCTTGAGAAAGCAAAGTTGAAAGATGATGGTAGCAATTACACGGACTGGGTCCGTAACTTGAGGATTATCCTCATTGCTGCACAGAAGAATTACGTCCTGGAAGCACCGCTAGGTGCCAGGCCTGGTGCAAGAGCTACGCCAGATGTTGTGAACGTCTGGCAAAGCAAAGCTGATGACTACTCTATAGTTCAGTGTGCCATGCTTTACGGCTTAGAACCGGGACTTCAACGACGTTTTGAACACCATGGAGCATATGAGATGTTCCAGGAGTTGAAGTTAATATTTCAAGCAAATGCCCGGATTGAGAGATATGAAGTCTCCAATAAGTTCTATAGCTGTAAGATGGAAGAGAACGGTTCTGTCAGTGAGCATATACTCAGAATGTCTGGGTATAACAATCACTTGATTCAACTGGGAGTTAATCTTCCGGATGATTGCGTCAATGACAGAATTCTCCAATCACTGCCACCAAGCTACAAGAGCTTCGTGATGAACTATAATATGCAAGGGATGACCAAAACTATGCCCGAGCTCTTCGCGATGCTGAAAGCCGCGGAGGTAGAAATCAAAAAGGAGCATCAAGTGTTGATGGTTAACAAAACCACTAGTTTCAAGAAAAAGGGCAAAGGGAAGAAAAAGGGGAACTTCAAAAAGAACAGCAAGCAAGTTGCTAATCAAGAGAAGAAACCCAAGTCTGGACCTAAGCCTGAAACTGAGTGCTTCTATTGCAAGAAGACTGGTCACTGGAAGCGGAACTGCCCCAAGTATTTGGCGGATAAGAAGGATGGCAAGGTTAACAAAGGTATATGTGATATACATGTTATTGATGTGTACCTTACTAATTCTCGCAGTAGCACCTGGGTATTTGATACTGGTTCTGTTGCTAATATTTGCAACTCAAAACAGGGGCTACGGATTAAGCGAAGATTGGCTAAGGACGAGGTGACGATGCGCGTGGGAAATGGTTCCAAAGTCGATGTGATCGCAGTCGGCACGCTACCTCTACGTCTACCTTCGGGATTAATATTAGATCTAAATAATTGTTATTTAGTACCAGCGTTGAGCATGAACATTATATCTGGATCTTGTTTGATGCGAGACGGTTATTCATTTAAATCAGAGAATAATGGTTGTTCTATTTATATGAGTAATATCTTTTATGGTCATGCACCATTAAAGAATGGTTTGTTCTTACTTAATCTCGATAGTAGTAATACACATATTCATAATGTTGAAGCCAAAAGATGCAGAGTTGATAATGATAGTGCAACTTATTTGTGGCACTGCCGTTTAGGTCATATCGGTGTAAAACGCATGAAGAAACTCCATACTGATGGACTTTTGGAGTCACTTGATTATGAATCACTTGGCACTTGCGAACCGTGCCTTATGGGCAAGATGACTAAAACACCGTTCTCCGGTACTGTGGAGAGAGCAACAGATTTATTGGAAATCATACATACTGATGTATGTGGTCCAATGAATGTTGAGGCTCGTGGCGGATATCGTTATTTTCTCACCTTCACTGATGTTTTAAGCAGATATGGGTATATCTACTTAATGAAACACAAGTCTGAAACATTTGAAAAGTTCAAAGAATTTCAGAGTGAAGTGGAAAATCATCGTAACAAGAAAATAAAGTTTCTACGATCTGATCGTGGAGGAGAATATTTGAGTTACGAGTTTGGTCTACATTTGAAACAATGCGGAATAGTTTCGCAACTCACGCCACCCGGAACACCACAACGTAATGGTGTGTCCGAACGTTGTAATCGTACTTTACTGGATATGGTGCGATCTATGATGTCTCTTACCGATTTACCGCTATCGTTTTGGGGTTATGCTCTAGAGACAGCCGCATTCACGTTAAATAGGGCACCATCGAAATCCGTTGAAACAACGCCTTATGAACTATGGTTTGGCAAGAAACCAAAGTTGTCGTTTCTTAAAGTTTGGGGCTGCGATGCTTATGTGAAAAAGCTTCAACCTGATAAGCTCGAACCCAAATCGGAAAAATGTGTCTTCATAGGATACCCAAAGGAGATTGTTGGGTATACCTTCTATCACAGATCCGAAGGCAAAATTTTTGTTGCTAAAGTCGGAAACTTTCTAGAGAAGGAGTTTCTCTCGAAAGAAGTGAGTGGGAGGAAAGTAGAACTTGATGAGATAACTGTATCTACTCCCTTATTGAGAAGTAGTACGTCACAGAAATCAGTTTCTGTGACACCAACACCAAATAGGGAGGAAGCTAATGATAATGATCATGAAACTTCAGATCAAGTTTCTACTGAACTTCGTAGATCAACCAGAGTAAGATCCGCACCAGAGTGGTACGGTAATCCTATTTTGGAAGTCATGTTACTAGACCATGATGAACCTACGAACTATGAAGAAGCGATGGTGAGCCCAGATTCCGCAAAGTGGCTTGAGGCCATGAAATCTGAGATGGGATCCATGTATGAGAACAAAGTGTGGACTTTGGTTGACTTGCCCGATGATCGACAAGCAATTGAGAATAAATGGATTTTTAAGAAGAAGACTGACGCTGATGGTAATGTTACTGTCTATAAAGCTCGACTTGTTGCAAAAGGTTTTCGACAAGTTCAAGGGATTGACTATGATGAGACTTTCTCACCCGTAGCGATGCTTAAGTCTGTCCGAATCATGTTAGCAATTGCCGCATTTTATGATTATGAAATTTGGCAAATGGATGTCAAAACTGCATTCCTGAATGGATTTCTGGAAGAAGAGTTGTATATGATGCAACCAGAAGGTTTTGTCGATCCAAAGGGAGCTAACAAAGTGTGCAAGCTCCAGCGAGCCATTTATGGACTGGTGCAAGCCTCTCGGAGTTGGAATAAACGCTTTGATAGTGTGATCAAAGCATTTGGTTTTATACAGACTTTTGGAGAAGCCTGTATTTACAAGAAAGTGAGTGGGAGCTCTGTAGCATTTCTGATATTATATGTGGATGACATATTGCTGATCGGAAATAATATAGAATTTCTGGATAGCATAAAGGGATACTTGAATAAGAGTTTTTCAATGAAAGACCTCGGTGAAGCTGCTTACATATTGGGCATTAAGATCTATAGAGATAGATCAAGACGCTTAATAGGACTTTCACAAAGCACATACCTTGACAAAGTTTTGAAAAAGTTCAAAATGGATCAGGCAAAGAAAGGGTTCTTGCCTGTGGCACAAGGTGTGAAGTTGAGTAAGACTCAATGCCCGACCACCGCAGAAGATAGAGAGAAAATGAAAAATGTTCCCTATGCTTCAGCCATAGGCTCTATCATGTATGCAATGCTGTGTACCAGACCTGATGTGTGCCTTGCTGTAAGTTTAGTAGGCAGGTACCAAGGTAATCCAGGAGTGGATCACTGGACAGCGGTCAAGAACATCCTTAAGTACTTGAGAAGGACTAAGGATATGTTTCTCATTTATGGAGGTGACAAAGAGCTCGTCGTAAACGGTTACGTCGATGCAAGCTTTGACACTGATCCGGACGATTCTAAATCGCAAACCGGATACGTATTTACATTAAACGGTGGAGCTGTCAGTTGGTGCAGTTATAAACAAAGCGTCGTGGCGGGATCTACATGTGAAGCTGAGTACATAGCCGCTTCGGAAGCAGCTAATGAAGGAGTCTGGATGAAGGAGTTCATATCCGATCTAGGTGTTGTACCTAGCGTATCGGGTCCAATGAAAATCTTTTGTGACAATACTGGTGCAATTGCCTTGGCAAAGGAATCCAGATTTCACAAAAGAACCAAACACATCAAAAGACGCTTCAACTCCATCCGGGATTTGGTCCAGGTGGGAGACATAGAGATATGCAAGATACATACGGATCTGAATGTTGCAGACCCGTTGACTAAGCCTCTTCCACGAGCAAAACATGATCAGCACCAAGACTCCATGGGTGTTAGAATCATTACTTTGTAATCTAGATTATTGACTCTAGTGCAAGTGGGAGACTGAAGGAAATATGCCCTAGAGGCAATAATAAAGTTATTATTTATTTCCTTATATCATGATAAATGTTTATTATTCATGCTAGAATTGTATTAACTGGAAACATAATACATGTGTGAATACATAGACAAACAGAGTGTCACTAGTATGCCTCTACTTGACTAGCTCATTAATCAAAGATGGTTATGTTTCCTAGCCATGAACAAAGAGTTGTTATTTGATTAACGAGATCACATCATTAGTTGAATGATCTGATTGACATGACCCATTCCATTAGCATAGCACCCGATCGTTTAGTATGTTGCTATTGCTTTTATCCATGACTTATACATGTTCCTTTAACTATGAGATTATGCAACTCCCGTTTACCGTAGGAACACTTTGTGTGCTACCAAACGTCACAACGTAACTGGGTGATTATAAAGGTGCTCTACAAGTGTCTCCGAAGGTACATATTGGGTTGGCGTATTTCGAGATTAGGATTTGTCACTCCGATTGTCGGAGAGGTATCTCAGGGCCTTCTCGGTAATACACATCACATAAAGCCTTGCAAGCATTGCAACCAATGAGTTAGTTGCAAGATGATGTATTACGGAACGAGTAAAGAGACTTGCCGGTAACCAGATTGAACTAGGTATTGGATACCGACGATCGAATCTCGGGCAAGTAACATACCGATGACAAATGGAACAACGTATGTTGTTATGCGGTCTGACCGATAAAGATCTTCGTAGAATATGTAGGAACCAATATGGACATCCAGGTCCCGCTATTGGTTATTGACCGGAGACATGTCTCGGTCATGTCTACATTGTTCTCGAACCGTAGGGTCCGCACGCTTAACGTTACGATGACAGTTATTATGAGTTTATGCATTTTGATGTACCGAAGGAGTTCGGAGTCCCGGATGTGATCACGGACATGACGAGGAGTCTCTAAATGGTCGAGACGTAAAGAATGATATATTGGAAGCCTATGTTTGGACATCGGATGCATTCCAGGTGAAATCAGGATTTTACCGGAATACCGGGAGGGTTACCGGAACCCCCCGGGAGCATAATGGGCCAACATGGGCCTTGGAGGAGAGGTGAGAGGGCTGCCCTCATGGGCTGCGTGCCTCCCCCCCTTCCCCTAGTCCTATTAGGACTAGGAGAGGTGGGCGCCCCCTCTCTCTCTCTCCCCCTTGGAGAATCCTAGTCCAACTAGGATTGGGGGGGAATCCTACTCCCAGAGGGAGTAGGACTCTCCTGGCGCGCCAGGCTTGGCCGGCCAGCCCCTCCCCCTTGGCTCCTTTATATACGGGGGCAGGGGGCACCCCAAAGACACACAAGTTGATCTACGGGTCGTTCCTTAGCCGTGTGCGGTGCCCCCTTCCACCAAATTCCACCTCGGTCATATCGTTGCAGTGCTTAGGCGAAGCCCTGCGCCGGTAACACATCAAGATCGTCACCACGCCGTCGTGCTGACGGAACTCTTCCCCGACGCTTTGCTGGATCGGAGCCCGGGGATCGTCATCGAGCTGAACGTGTGCCAAGAACTCGGAGGTGCCGGAGTAACGGTGCTGTGATCGGTTGGATCGCGAGGAGAACGTATGACTACTTCCTCTACGTTGTGTCAACGCTTCCGGTTCAGTCTACGAGGGTACGTAGACAACACTCTCCCCTCTCGTTGCTATGCATCACCATGATCTTGCGTGTGCGTAGGAAATTTTTTGAAATTACTATGTTCCCCAATAGTATTCGGATTTCAAGGCGACGTGCTAAAGGAGTTATCCGTGGTGCATGCTCGGGCCCAAAAAGCCATGAAAAGTATGGTAAAGGCGTTATGGCCATCTGATACCCCTCCAGAAAGTATGGAGGGCCTGATAAACCTGTTCAAAGGTGCCCGGCACCGGTTCAAACTATGGAAGACATCCGCCTGTCGTGAAGGTGCACGAGAAGCTTGGGCCATGGTGAAGACACGCTTCACTAAATGGACCCAAATCATATGGCACGAGTAGGACCACAGGGACAAGATGGGAAAGAAATCTCATTGAATTTGGTGTGTGATCAAGTAATGATAGCTGCAAAATATTCACACGAATACTGTAGATTAGACAGTCTTATAGATAGAATAGATAAGGAATAGGTTATTGACTTAATGTATCAATGTACATTTATGATCAACCTTTGTATTTATCCGAACATGTGAAATGATTTGTCATTGAAGGCTTTCGGCTTTAACCTCCAAACCAAAAAGGTGGAGTGTTCCGGATACTTATCGGAATGAAAAGGAAGTATTTATTATATCCAGCCAGTCATTGTGCTCGAACAGACAAAAATTCGAGTTCAGGATGTATGTTATATTACGTATGTAAGAAACATCTTCCAAGGAAAATAGTTCTGTTAAGGGTTCCTTTCCTTCGGTCGGCATACTATGATTACACGTGTCGGAGTGTGATCGTAATACAGAAAAGCTATCTCGCAGTGTGAAAGTGGTTGGAAGACGGCAACAATCTGTCGTTTGATTGCCGACCAATTATTCCCTTAAGAACACTAGCTTTCGGCTTCACCCATCTGAGGTACATGTCCGGATAACCCGGTTGTAACAATCGTAGAGGTGCTCCCTTTATGCCCTAGCCGAACAAGCAGGAACGTAGGGCATAGGCACAGGAGCAAGGCAACTCAGCTTGGCAAAAACTTAAGTCATAGAGGTACATATAATGGCAAAAAGGATGTTATATCAGCAAACGACACATATATTGTGAGCTCTAGGCACGGGATAACAATAAGCTTCTACTTACAGAAGCAGTGTGTACATTTAAGGATCTGTACCCCTCAAGTGTTCATCTTATCCGAACACAACATGGAAAATGTATAAAAAGGAAAAAAGAAAAAATGAGGAGATAAAGGAACGAACAAGAAGTATGGCCGGACTTATGCGTAGAATCTTCAGAGCCGATTCGCGTTCCAAGGGTTCGGCTCTAAGCGATTATCCGATGCATTGCAAAGGCGGAAGGCTCCTCCAGTGAGAACTTCATCTATAATGAAGGGACCTTCCCATTTTGATTTGAGCTTGTCCTTTTTCTTCTCTGGGAGGCGTAAAATGAGCTCACCGATGTTATAAGTCTTTGCTCGCACTTCTCTGCTTTGGTATCTCCGAGCCTGTTGTTGATAGAATGCGTAACAGGCTTTTGCGACATCGCGCTCCTCTTCCAGGCCATCTAGGTCGTCCTGCCGATTGATCTTGGCTTCTCTCTCTTCATACATGCGCACTCGAGGTGAGTCCTGAATAATGTCGCAGGGCAAGACAGCCTCTGTGCCGTACACCATGAAGAAAGGTGTGTGTCTGGTCGTGCGATTGGGCATGGTCCGCAGTATTCAGAGTACGGAATCGAGTTCCTCGACCCAGTGTTTGTCCGACTCCTTTAGGGATCGCACTAGTTTGGGTTTGATGCCGCTCATTATCAGGCCATTAGCCCGTTCAACCTGACCGTTTGTTTGAGGGTGATATACTGAGGCGTAGTCGAGCTTAATGCCCAGATTAGCACACCAATTTTTCACCTCATCGGCTATGAAGTTAGAGCCATTGTCAGTAATAATGTTGTGTGGTACACCATAACGGTGTACAACGCCGGATATAAAGTCGATCACCGGCCCAGGTTCTGCCGTTTTTACTGGTTTGGCCTCTATCCACTTAGTGAATTTATCCACCATAACCATCAGATATTTCTTCTTATGGCTTCCCCCTTTAAGGGGTCCAACCATATCTAGCCCCCAAACCACAAAAGGCCAGGTAACGGAAATTTTTTTAGGGCGGTGGGCAGCATATGACTTTGGTTGGCAAACAGCTGGCATCCGACACAGCGTTGTACAAGTGCCTGTGCATCTGCTCGGGCCGTGGGCCAAAAGAAACCTGTACAGAAGGCCTTACTTACGAGGGCCCGAGCTGCGGCGTGATGGCCGCCGAGACCAGCATGTATTCCAGCCAAGAGCTGTCGTCCCTCTTCTTCGGAGATACGTCTTTGAAGAACTCGAGTAGTACTTTTCTTGTAGAGTTCTCCTTCATGAACCTTATAAGCCTTCGAGCGTCGAACAATACACGTGCCTCATTCTGATCATCAGGGAGCTCCCGCCTATTAAGGTACGCCAGGAAAGGTTCGCTCCATGGAGCGATTACAGCCATGATTTCATGGGCGAAAGGTGTCATTTCGGTGTCCAAGCCCCCGATGATATCAGAATTGTGTTCGGCATCTGAGGGTATGATCGGTGCCGGATTAGTATTTCCGCTCTCGTCCTGCCATACCATGGATGGCTTGAAAAGCCTTTCCACAAAGGTGTTAGGTGGGACAGGGTCGCGTTTAGCGCCCATTCGAGCAAGGATGTTCGCTGCTTGATTACTGTCTCGAGCCACGTGATGAAACTCGAGCCCCTCAAACCAAGCTGATATTTTGAGTACGGTGTTGCGGTAGGCCGCCATATTTGGATCTTTTGCATTGAATTCTCCATTTATTTGGGATATTGCAAGGTTCGAATCCCCACGCACCTTGAAGCGTTGTATGCCCATAGAAACAGCCATCCGGAGACCATGCAGTAGTGCCTCATATTCGGTCGTGTTATTGGAGTCCGTATGCATGATTTGTAATACATAACGGACTGTGTCCCTATAGGGGATGTTAGGATGACACCAGCCCCCAATCCAGCTAACATTTTAGAGTCATCAAAGTACATCATCCAGTTGGAGTATGTGATGTACTCTTTAGGGAGTTCGGCTTCTGTCCATTCGACGACAAAGTCGGCCAACACCTGAGATTTAATAGCTCGGTGTGGCTTGTATGTTATTTCAAATGGTAAGAGCTCGATTGCCCATTTGGCAATGCGTTCGGTGGCATATCGATTGTTTATGATGTCATTGAGTGGTACTTCGGAAGCCACCGTGATCGAACACTCTTGAAAGTAGTGTCACAGCTTCCGAGATGCCATGAAGACCGCATACGCTATCTTTTGATAGTATGGGTATCTAAATTTGCATGGTGTAAAGACCGCTGATACATAGTATACCGGTTATTGGAGTGGGAATTTGTGTCCCTCTTCCTCTCGTTTGACGACGAGCACAACGCTCACCACCTGGTGAGTTGTAGATATGTAGAGCAACATAGGTTCGCCGACGTTTGGTGTGGCAAGGATTGGGTTGCTTGCTAACAAAGTTTTTATTTCTTCCAATCCGGCTGTTGCCGCATCCATCCACTCAAAGTGGTCGGTACGTCGGAGCAGGCGATAAAGTGGCAGTGCCTTTTCTCCCAATCTGGAGATAAAGCGGCTCAAGGCCGCCACGCACCCAGCTAGTTTTTTGACCTGCTTTAGGTCTGTTGGCGTTGCCAATTGTGACAGAAGCTCGGATTTTGGCTGGATTTGCTTCGATTCCTCTATTGGAAACAATCAACCCGGGCAGCTTTCCGGCCGGAACGCCAAAAACGCATTTTTCCAGATTGAGCCATATGTCATATGTTCGGAGGTTGTCGAATGTAAGGCGTAAGTCGTCCACCAATGATTCGACATGTTTAGTTTTGATGACTACATCATCTACATATTCCTCCACCGTCTTGCCAATTTGCTTTTCTAGGCATGTTTGAATCATGCGTTGGTAAGTGGCGCCGGCGTTTTTTAGTCTGAAAGGTATAGTGTTGAAGCAGAGAGGTCCATACGGAGTAATGAATGCCGTTGCGTCCTGATCGGATCCCTTCATCTTGATTTGATGGTATCCGGAGTATGTGTCAAGGAAGCATAGTGAATCGTGTCCTGCAGTCGCATCAATGATTTAGTCAATGCAGGGCAGCAGGAAGGGGTCCTTAGGGCGGGCCTTGTTGAGGTCTTTGAAATCAAAACAAAGGCGCCAGGATTTGTCCTTCTTTGGCACCATGACCAGTTTTGCTAGCCAGTCCAGGTGTTTGATCTCTCTGATGAAACCGGCTTCAAGTAGTTTGGCTAGCTCCTCCCCCATAGCTTGTCGCTTGGGTTCAGAAAATTGCCACAGCGTTTGCTTGACTGGTTTGAACCCCTTTATTATGTTGAGGCTATGTTCGTCCAGTCTGCGTGGGATTCCTGGCATATCCGAAGGATGCCAGGCAAAGATGTCCCAATTCTCGCGCAGGAACGCTCTTAGAGCGGTGTCGATCGTTGGATCCAGTTGTGCTCCAATGGTTGTTGTTTTGTTAGGATCCATTGGGTGTACTTGAAATTTGACTATTTCATCTGCTGGCTTGAAGGAAGTGGATTTGGGCCTATTGTCGAGGATTACATCGTCCTTGTCCACTGTAGACCGCGAAGTGGTTAGTTCCTCGGCCGCGAGGGCCTCGGATAGCGCCTCGAGGGCCAGGGATGCAGTTTTGTTTTCAGCGCGGAGTGCTATATCCGGATCACTAGTGATAGTGATAAATCTGTTGGGCCCTGGAATTTTGAGCTTCATGTACCCGTAATGGGGTATGGCTTGAAAGCGTGTGAATGCATCTCGCCCTAACAGGGCGTGATATCCGCTCTCAATGAAAGCACCAATGTCGGTGTCAAAACCGGTCGATCTCGGGTAGGGGGTCCCGAACTGTGCGTCTGAAGATCGAAGGTAACATGAGACAAGGGGACACAATGTTTACCCAGGTTCGGGCCCTCTTAATGGAGGTAATACCCTACTTCCTACTTGATTGACTTTGATGAGTATAGGGGTTACAAGAGTTGATCTACCTCGAGATCGTAATGGCTAAACCCTAGATGTCTAGCATATGTAAATTCTGATCACCTCTATGGACTAAATCCTCAGGTTTATATAGACACCGGAGGGGCCTAGGGTTGTACAGAGTCAGTTTACAGAGAAAGGAAACTACACATCCGGACACCAAGCTTTCCATCCATGCAAAGGAGAGTCCTGTCCGGACACGGGGAGAGCCTTCTTCCTTGTATCTTGATGACCCATTAGTCCGGCCCATATCACACAGCTTTGCCACCCGAGGACCCCATAATCCAGGACTTCCTCATCCACCCTCGGGACTGAGTGTTTGTACCAGTAGCTATCTGTTTAATCTCTCTCTCTCTCTCTCTCTCGTTCTTGAGACGTCACAATCTTGATGTATCGTGGGCTTTGTTAATATAGTCGGATCATATGGTGTTTTCCCCTCTATATCTTGTTGTGATGAAATGAGTTTTTCCCTTTGAGATTTCGTTGTCATCGGATTGAATACTTTTATGGATTTGAGAACACTTGATATATGTCTTGCAATTGAATACTCGTGGTGACAATGGGGTATCATATTGATTCACTTGATATATGTTTTGGCACTCAACTCGCGGATTCCCGAGGTGACATTGGGGTAATCTATGCATAGGGGTTTATGCACGTTCTTGTCTTTGTTTCTCCGATAGAAATCTTGGGGCACTCTTTGAAGTTCTTTGTGTTGGATTGAGTATTATGAATATGAATTTGCTTTGGTGTTATTTTAGTACGAACTCTATGATAGATTGAACGGAAAGAATAGCTTTGTGTTATTTTAGTACGGACTCTTGAATAGATCGAATGGAAAGAATAGCTTTGAGGTGGTTTCGTACCCTACAAACAATTTATTCTTATGTTCTCCGCTAGGTAGGAACATTGGAGTGATTCTTCATTGCACGTTGAGGGATGGTTATATGATCCAATTATATTAGCACTGTTGAGAGATTGCACTAGCGAAAGTACGGACCCTAGGCCTCATTTTCAAGCATTGCAATACCGTTTTTGTGCCCGTTTACTATTTGCTACATTGTTGTTTTTATTTATTCAGATTACAAAAATATATTTCTACCATCAATATTACACTTATATCACCATCTCTTCGTCGAACTAGTGCACCTATACAATTTGCCATTGTATTGGGTGTGTTGGGACACAAGAGATTTCTTGTGTTTGATTGCATGGTCGTTTGAGAGAGACCATCTTCATCCTACACCTCTCACAGATTGATAAACCTTAGGCCATCCACTTGACAGAAAATTGCTACTGTCCTACAAAACTCTGCGCTTGGAGGCCCAACACGTGTCTACAAGAATAAAGTTGCGTAGTAGACATCAACCCAAATGGACGCGCACTTTGTCCGTTTTTTCGTCCATTTGGGTTGGCCAGGCAGACGTGCGTGTCCACTTTTCATTTAGGTCGGCAGGTATGCCCAACGAGAGGCCGACCCATTTCTGCCGATGTGGCCGGAACTGACTAATTAAGCATAATTATATATAAATGGTTGGTCAAACGCCGGCCAAAGTCCACTTGAACATAACTAAAAATTAAAAAATTGTAATAAATGCCGGCACGCTACCCTAGTAGACCGCCTTTCCCTTACCCTTGTCATTGTCGTCCTCTCCTCGGTGAGGTCAATGAAGACAAGGGAGGCCCAGCCCATCCGAACGCGTCTTGATAGGTGATACGTCTCCAACGTATCTATAATTTTTATTGTTCCATGATGTTATATTATCAATCTTGGATGCTTTATAATTATTTTATAGTCATTTTATATCATTTTTTGTACTAACCTATTGACATAGTGCCAAGTGCCATTTGTTGTTTTCTGCATGTTTTTTACATCGCAGGAAATCAATACCAAACGGAGTCCAAACGCAACGAAACTTTACAGAGATTTTTTTTGGACCAGAAGACACCTAATGAGCCATGGCTGCGCCTGGGGGTGCTCCGAAGAGACCACAACCCACCAGGGTGCGCCCTGGTGGGTTGTGCCCACCTCGGGTGCCCCTCGAACCGCCTCTTTGCTCTATAAATACCCCAATATTCCAGAAACCCTAGGGGCGTTGACGAAAATCTATTCCAGCCACCGCAGAGTCCAGAACCACCAGACCCAATCTATACACCATCTTGGATGGGGTTCACCACCTCCATTGGTGCCTCTCCGATGATGCGTGAGTAGTTCTTTGTAGACCTTCGGGTCCGTAGTTAGTAGCTAGATGGCTTCCTCTCTCTCGCTGAATTCGCAATACAATGGTCTCTTGGAGATCCATATGATGTAACTCTTTTTGCGGTGTGTTTGTTGGGATCGATGAACTTTGAGTTTATGATCAGATCTATCTTTTTATATCCATGAAAGTATTTGAGTTTCTTTTATCTCTTTTATGCATGATTGCTTATATCCTCATATTTCTTCTCCGATATTTGGGTTTTGTTTGGCCAACTTGATATATTTATCTTGCAATGGGAAGAGGTGCTTTGTAGTGGGTTCAATCTTACGGTGCTTGATCCCAGTGACAGAAGGGGAACCGACACGTATGTATCGTTGGGGTCTATCTCTACATAGATAGATCTTGTCTACATCATGTCATCATTCTTATTGCATTACTCCGTTTCTACATGAACTTAATACACTAGATGCATGCTGGATAGCGGTCGATGTGCGGAGTAATACTAGTAGATACAGGCAGGAGTCGGTCTACTAATCTTGGACGTGATGCCTATGTAATGATCATTGCCTGGATATCGTCATGATTATTTGAAGTTCTACGAATTGCCCAACAGTAATTTTTTCACCCAACGTTTGCTATTTTTCTCGAGAGAAGCCACTAGTGAAACCTACGGCCCCCAGGTCTCTTTCTCATATTATTTACCTTTGCGATCTATTTTCCTTTTCTTTTATTTCTAGATCTATTAAACCAAGAATACAAAAATACCTTGCTGCAATTTATTCTTATTTATTTTATTTGGCGTTCGATCTATCAATCTACTACATTTTTATTCACGTCTGTTTGCCCATCTTGGGGCGCCACTACCCTAAAGGGATTGACAACCCCTTTTACATGTCGGGTTGTGAGAAGTTGTTATTTGTGTGCAGGTGATGTTTACGTTGTGTGCTTGGTTCTCCTACTGGTTCGATAACCTTGGTTTCACATCTGAGGGAAATACCTACCGCCGCTGTGCTGCATCATCCCTTCCTCTTTGGGAAAATACCGACGTAGCTTCGAGCCACATCAATAGGCTGCCAGGACAACCTCCTCCGGTGTTTGCTGTGGCTGCGGGCGTGCTCCTCCTCCTCAAGCCGCAGTGCCTCCTTGTTGCGGCGCAGCTGCTACTCATATTGCATCTGCTGCTCGTCGTTGGCCCACTCCTCGGCGAGCCAATGCGCCTTCCAGCGCTCAAGGTGGGCCGCCTCTTCTTTCGGCGTGGATGTGTAGTAGCAGGGAGGCGCATTCACCCACTCGCGGAGCTGGACGGTCCACGAATAGGACTCATTCGGCCAAGTGGGGGAGGGGCAGCGGTGACCGCTTCCGCATGGGCGTTGGCTTGAGCTCCGGCTCCGGCTCGGCCTTGGGCTCTACGAGGGGCGGCGCCAATGACGGTGGCGGCACAAATAGGGGCGCCTGGACGGAATCCCCCGCCACGGACAAAGCTAGGGCTTGCTCCAGCCCATCACAATGGGCGTCCTCCTCGAGCTGGCTCGCCTCCAGCGTGTGTTGCAGGGCCTCCTCGAGGTTGGCTTGGTACTCCGCCTCCACCTCCTCCTCCCCCGGCTTTACCCGCAGGGGTGGCGGTGGAAGGTCATGGTCGATGTGGACGTCGAGGCGATGTTCCTCCTCGTGCTCTAGCGCAAACCAGCGCTCCCAGTTGGAAGAGTCTGGCGCGTAGGCACGCAAGGCGCGCTGCTCCGGCGTAAGAAGCTAGCGCCGTCAGGAAACCTCCTCCGCGTGCGCCAGCACGGACCGCTGCGCCGCTGGGATGGGGATGTGCTGCAGGTCCAGATGCCAGCCGTGCGGCAAGTTCACATCTGGATACGACACGGGCTAGCGGTACTACCAGTGCCGCCGCGCCTGATGGACTGGGATGTACAGCCGCTCCCGCTCCCGTGGTGGCGCACCGCGTTTAGCCGGCGACGGTGGAGAAGGGAGCCCGCGAGAATAGCTCGCTCTGGTGCCGAACCTCCCCTTCTTCTCTCCCTTCCGTTGAAGATTCACATGGCTTTTGCTAGGGTTTGCTGCTGGCTGGCTAGCTAGGGTTTCCTGATCGCCGACGAGGGAGCAAAGGTGGCCATATGTGGACAAGGGAAGTGGATAAGGCCGGCCCTGCCACACGCTTCCATTAAAAAGGATGGGAACGCGGCCCTTGCACGCACTGTCAGGCGGGGCCCTCTATTGGTGGCCACGTTAATTATGACCGCTGGGGTGGTTGGGCGGCTGACATGCGGGCCCGCGGAGGACAACAACGGAATGCGTCGCGCGTATGCGAATGATGCCCCGACACATTTCAGGCGAAATTTTGGGTCAGGAATGGGTTCGCACGGACACGAAGCGGACGGTTTTTAGGAATTCGTTGGCATGTTGGAGATGCACAGCCGCTCCCGCTCCCGTGGTGGCGTGCCGCGTGAAAGCACAAGTGCTCCCTGGGTGATTTTGGTAATTAATGTCAATATATCTCTTGTTGGACTAACATTTCCAACTAGTATATTTCAGATGAGTTCAATAGTGGAGTGGCATGGACAAGAGGATGTGGAACCCCTTCTTGGTGCAAAGGACAGAAGATTGGCAAAAACTCCAAAGCTCAAGACTCTACATTTTCATTTTAGTGATCCAAGATCACATTGAGTCCATAGGAAAAGTCAATACTATTAAAAGGGGATGATGTGTTGGAAGAGTCTGGCGCGTAGGCACGCATGGCGCACTGCTCCGGCGTAAGAAGCTAGCGTCGTCGGGAAACCTCCTCCGTGTGCGCCAGTAGCACGGCTGGGATGGGGATGTGCTGCAGGTCCAGATGCCAGCCGTGCGGCAAGTTCACATCTGGATACGACACGGGCTAGCGATACTGCCAGTGCCGCCGCGCCTGGTGGACTGGGATGTACAGCAGCTCCCGCTCCCGTGGTGGCGTACCGCGTTTAGCCGGCGGCGGTGGAGAAGGGAGCCCGCGGGAAGAGCTTGCTTCGGTGTCGAACCTCCCCTTCTTCTCTCCCTTCCATTGAAGATTCACATGGCTTTTGCTAGGGTTTGCTGCTGGCTGGCTGGCTAGCGTTCCCTGATCGCCGACGAGGGAGCAAAGGTGGCCAGATGTGGACAAGGGAAGTGGACAAGGCCGGCCCTGCCACACGCTTCCATTAAAAAGGATGGGCACGTGGCCCTTGCACACACTGTCAGGCGGGGCCCTCTATTGGTGGCCACGTTAATTATGACTGCTGGGGTGGTTGGGCGGCTGACAACAACGGAACGCGTCGCGCGTACGCGTATGATGCCCCGACACATTTCAGGCGAAATTTTGGGTCAGGAATGGGTTCGCACGGACACGAAGCGGACGGTTTTTAGGAATTCGTCGGCACGTTGGAGATGCACAGCCGCTCCCGCTCCTGTGGTGGCGTGCCGCGTGAAAGCACAAGTGCTCCCTGGGTGATTTTGGTAATTAATGTCAATATATCTCTTGTTGGACTAACATTTCCAACTAGTATATTCCAGATGAGTTCAATAGTGGAGTGGCATGGACAAGAGGATGTGGAACCCCTTCTTGGTGCTAAGGACAGAAGATTGGCAAAAACTCAAAAGCTCAAGACTCTACATTTTCATTTTAGTGATCCAAGATCACATTGATTCCATAGGAAAAGCCAATACTATTAAAAGGGGATGAGGTGTTGCTTAATGGCTTGCTTGCTCAAAGTGCTTAGTGATATGCTCCAAAGCCCTCAACCACTTTCTCATATCCACATATGTCCCAAACCCAAAGTAAAACTCGGCCCCACCGATTTGATCTATCCGGCGCCACCGAGTTCACTTGACATAGCCACTGCCAGAAACTCTAATCAGTTCGATCTCACCGATGGGATCTCAGTCTCACCGAGATGGGCTTGCAAACTCTCTGTCACCTGTTGCAACTATTTCGATCTCAGCGAGATATGCAATCGGTCCCACCGAGTTTGCTTGACCAACTCTCTATTTTGCTTATTACCAAAATCGGTCTCACCGGGTTTGCGTAATCGGTCAAACCGAGTTGAGGTTTTACCCTAACCCTAGCACATCGGTCCCACCGAGTTGATCATATTGGTCCCACCGAAAATCCCAACGTTCACATTTTGAACTAAATCGGTCTGACCGAATTTCTCAATTCGGTCCCACCGAGTTTGGTAAATTATGTGTAACGGCTAGATTTTGTGTGGAGGCTATATATACCCCTCCACCCAACCCTCCGTTGAGGAGAGAGCCATCAGAACGTGCCTACACTTCCAGCATTCATTTTTTGAGAGAGAACCACCTACTCATGTGTTGAGACCAAGATATTCCAATCCAACCACAAGAATCTTTATCTCTAGCCTCCCCAAGTTGCTTTCCACTCAAATCATCTTTCCACCAAATCCAAATCTGTGAGAGAGAGTTGAGTGTTGGGGAGACTATCATTTGAAGCACAAGAGCAAGGAGTTCATCATCAACACACCATCTATTACCTTTTGGAGAGTGGTGTCTCCTAGATTGGCTAGGTGTCACTTGGGAGCCTCCGTCAAGATTGTGGAGTTGAACCAAGGAGTTTGTAAGGGCAAGGAGATCACCTCCTTCATGAAGATCTACCCAAATGAGGCAAGTCCTTCGTGGGCGATGGCCATGGTGGGATAGACAAGGTTGCTTCTTCGTGGACCCTTCGTGGGTGGAGCCCTCCATGGACTCGCGCAACCATTAGCCTTCATGGGTTGAAGTCTCCATCAACGTGGATGTACGATAGCACCACCTACCGGAACCACGCCAAAAATCTCCGTGTCTCCAACTGCGTTTGCATACTCCAATCCCATCCCTTTACATTCTCGCAAATTGCATGCTTTACTTTCCGTTGCTCATATACTCTTGCCATGCTTGCTTGAAATGTATTGTGAATGTTTAAAATTGTGCTAAAACTCCACCTTAACTTAAAGAAATTAAAAAGTGCTACTTTTCCTTGTTGAGGGTCTAATCACGCCCCCTCTAGATGAAGGAAATATGCCCTAGAGGCAATAATAAAGTTATTATTTATTTCCTTATATCATGATAAATGTTTATTATTCATGCTAGAATTGTATTAACTGGAAACATAATACATGTGTGAATACATAGACAAACAGAGTGTCACTAGTATGCCTCTACTTGACTAGCTCATTAATCAAAGATGGTTATGTTTCCTAGCCATGAACAAAGAGTTGTTATTTGATTAACGAGATCACATCATTAGTTGAATGATCTGATTGACATGACCCATTCCATTAGCATAGCACCCGATCGTTTAGTATGTTGCTATTGCTTTTATCCATGACTTATACATGTTCCTTTAACTATGAGATTATGCAACTCCCGTTTACCGTAGGAACACTTTGTGTGCTACCAAACGTCACAACGTAACTGGGTGATTATAAAGGTGCTCTACAAGTGTCTCCGAAGGTACATATTGGGTTGGCGTATTTCGAGATTAGGATTTGTCACTCCGATTGTCGGAGAGGTATCTCAGGGCCTTCTCGGTAATACACATCACATAAAGCCTTGCAAGCATTGCAACCAATGAGATAGTTGCAAGATGATGTATTACGGAACGAGTAAAGAGACTTGCCGGTAACGAGATTGAACTAGGTATTGGATACCGACGATCGAATCTCGGGCAAGTAACATACCGATGACAAAGGGAACAACGTATGTTGTTATGCGGTCTGACCGATAAAGATCTTCGTAGAATATGTAGGAACCATTATGGGCATCCAGGTCCCGCTATTGGTTATTGACCAGAGACATGTCTCGGTCATGTCTACATTGTTCTCGAACCGTAGGGTCCGCACGCTTAACGTTACGATGACAGTTATTATGAGTTTATGCATTTTGATGTACCGAAGGAGTTCGGAGTCCCGGATGTGATCACGGACATGACGAGGAGTCTCGAAATGGTCGAGACGTAAAGAATGATATATTGGAAGCCTATGTTTGGACATCGGATGCATTCCAGGTGAAATCAGGATTTTACCGGAATACCGGGAGGGTTACCGGAACCCCCCGGGAGCATAATGGGCCAACATGGGCCTTGGAGGAGAGGTGAGAGGGCTGCCCTCATGGGCTGCGCGCCTCCCCCCCTTCCCCTAGTCCTATTAGGACTAGGAGAGGTGGGCGCCCCCTCTCTCTCTCTCCCCCTTGGAGAATCCTAGTCCAACTAGGATTGGGGGGGAATCCTACTCCCAGAGGGAGTAGGACTCTCCTGGCGCGCCAGGCTTGGCCGGCCAGCCCCTCCCCCTTGGCTCCTTTATATACGGGGGCAGGGGGCACCCCAAAGACACACAAGTTGATCTACGGATCGTTCCTTAGCCGTGTGCGGTGCCCCCTTCCACCAAATTCCACCTCGGTCATATCGTTGCAGTGCTTAGGCGAAGCCCTGCGCCGGTAACACATCAAGATCGTCATCACGCCGTCGTGCTGACGGAACTCTTCCCCGACGCTTTGCTGGATCGGAGCCCGGGGATCGTCATCGAGCTGAACGTGTGCCAAGAACTCGGAGGTGCCGGAGTAACGGTGCTGTGATCGGTTGGATCGCGAGGAGAACGTACGACTACTTCCTCTACGTTGTGTCAACGCTTCCGCTTCAGTCTACGAGGGTACGTAGACAACACTCTCCCCTCTCGTTGCTATGCATCACCATGATCTTGCGTGTGCATAGGAAATTTTTTGAAATTACTACGTTCCCCAACAGTGGCATCCGAGCCAGGTTTTTATGGTTTGATGTTAT
This sequence comes from Aegilops umbellulata, assembly GCA_032464435.1. Taxonomy (NCBI): domain Eukaryota; kingdom Viridiplantae; phylum Streptophyta; class Magnoliopsida; order Poales; family Poaceae; genus Aegilops; species Aegilops umbellulata. The sequence continues at coordinate 187,885,316 of CP136057.1, forward strand.
TTGCACGAGTAGAACACAAGTGAGTTGTGGACGATACAAGTCATACTGCCTACAAGCATGTCATACTTTGGTTCAGCGGTATTGTTGGACGAGACGATCCGGACCAACCTTACGCGTACGCTTACGCGAGACCGGTTCCCTCGACGTGCTTTGCACATAGATGGCTTGCGGAAGACTGTCTCTCCAACTTTAGTTGAACCGAGTGTGGCTACGCCCGGTCCTTGAGAAGGTTAAAACGGAGTCTATTTGACAAACTATCGTTGTGGTTTTGATGCGTAGGTAAGATGAGTTCTTGCTTAAGCCCGTAGCAGCCACGTAAAACTTGCAACAACAAAGTAGAGGACGTCTAACTTGTTTTTGCAGGGCATGTTGTGATGTGATATGGTCAAGACATGATGCTAAATTTTATTGTATGAGATGATCATGTTTTGTAACCGAGTTATCGGCAACTGGCAGGAGCCATATGGTTGTCGCTTTATTGTATGCAATGCAATCGCGATGTAATGCTTTACTTTATTACTAAGCGGTAGTGATAGTCGTGGAAGCATAAGATTGGCGAGACGACAACGATGCTACGATGGAGATCAAGGTGTCGCGCCGGTGACGATGGTGATCATGACGGTGCTTCGAAGATGGAGATCACAAGCACGAGATGATGATGGCCATATCATATCACTTATATTGATTGCATGTGATGTTTATCTTTTATGCATCTTATCTTGCTTTGATTGACGGTAGCATTATAAGATGATCTCTCACTAATTATCAAGAAGTGTTCTCCCTGAGTATGCACCGTTGCGAAAGTTCTTCGTGCTGAGACACCACGTGATGATCGGGTGTGATAGGCTCTACGTTCAAATACAACGGGTGCAAAACAGTTGCACACGCGGAATACTCAGGTTTAACTTGACGAGCCTAGCATATAACAGATATGGCCTCGGAACACGGAGACCGAAAGGTCGAGCGTGAATCATATAGTAGATATGATCAACATAGTGATGTTCACCATTGAAACTACTCCATCTCACGTGATGATCGGACATGGTTTAGTTGATTTGGATCACGTGATCACTTAGAGGATTAGAGGGATATCTATCTAAGTGGGAGTTCTTAAGTAATATGATTAATTGAACTTAAATTTATCATGAACTTAGTACCTGATAGTATCTTGCTTGTCTATGTTGTGTAGATAGATGGCTCGTGCTGTTGTTCCGTTGAATTTTAATGCGTTCCTTGAGAAAGCAAAGTTGAAAGATGATGGTAGCAATTACACGGACTGGGTCCGTAACTTGAGGATTATCCTCATTGCTGCACAGAACAATTACGTCCTGGAAGCACCGCTAGGTGCCAGGCCTGGTGCAAGAGCTACGCCAGATGTTGTGAACGTCTGGCAAAGCAAAGCTGATGACTACTCTATAGTTCAGTGTGCCATGCTTTACGGCTTAGAACCGGGACTTCAACGACGTTTTGAACACCATGGAGCATATGAGATGTTCCAGGAGTTGAAGTTAATATTTCAAGCAAATGCCCGGATTGAGAGATATGAAGTCTCCAATAAGTTCTATAGCTGTAAGATGGAAGAGAAATGTTCTGTCAGTGAGCATATACTCAGAATGTCTGGGTATAACAATCACTTGATTCAACTGGGAGTTAATCTTCCGGATGATTGCGTCATTAACAGAATTCTCCAATCACTGCCACCAAGCTAACAAGAGCTTCGTGATGAACTATAATATGCAAGGGATGACCAAAACTATGCCCGAGCTCTTCGCGATGCTGAAAGCCGCGGAGGTAGAAATCAAAAAGGAGCATCAAGTGTTGATGGTTAACAAAACCACTAGTTTCAAGAAAAAGGGCAAAGGGAAGAAAAAGGGGAACTTCAAAAAGAACAGCAAGCAAGTTGCTAATCAAGAGAAGAAACCCAAGTCTGGACCTAAGCCTGAAACTGAGTGCTTCTATTGCAAGCAGACTGGTCACTGGAAGCGGAACTGCCCCAAGTATTTGGCGGATAAGAAGGATGGCAAGGTTAACAAAGGTATATGTGATATACATGTTATTGATGTGTACCTTACTAATTCTCGCAGTAGCACCTGGGTATTTGATACTGGTTCTGTTGCTAATATTTGCAACTCAAAACAGGGGCTACGGATTAAGCGAAGATTGGCTAAGGACGAGGTGACGATGCGCGTGGGAAATGGTTCCAAAGTCGATGTGATCGCAGTCGGCACGCTACCTCTACATCTACCTTCGGGATTAATATTAGATCTAAATAATTGTTATTTAGTACCAGCGTTGAGCATGAACATTATATCTGGATCTTGTTTGATGCGAGACGGTTATTCATTTAAATCAGAGAATAATGGTTGTTCTATTTATATGAGTAATATCTTTTATGGTCATGCACCATTAAAGATTGGTTTGTTCTTACTTAATCTCGATAGTAGTAATACACATATTCATAATGTTGAAGCCAAAAGATGCAGAGTTGATAATGATAGTGCAACTTATTTGTGGCACTGCCGTTTAGGTCATATCGGTGTAAAACGCATGAAGAAACTCCATACTGATGGACTTTTGGAGTCACTTGATTATGAATCACTTGGCACTTGCGAACCGTGCCTTATGGGCAAGATGACTAAAACACCGTTCTCCGGTACTGTGGAGAGAGCAACAGATTTATTGGAAATCATACATACTGATGTATGTGGTCCAATGAATGTTGAGGCTCGTGGCGGATATCGTTATTTTCTCACCTTCACTGATGTTTTAAGCAGATATGGGTATATCTACTTAATGAAACACAAGTCTGAAACATTTGAAAAGTTCAAAGAATTTCAGAGTGAAGTGGAAAATCATCGTAACAAGAAAATAAAGTTTCTACGATCTGATCGTGGAGGAGAATATTTGAGTTACGAGTTTGGTCTACATTTGAAACAATGCGGAATAGTTTCGCAACTCACGCCACCCGGAACACCACAACGTAATGGTGTGTCCGAACGTCGTAATCGTACTTTACTGGATATGGTGCGATCTATGATGTCTCTTACCGATTTACCGCTATCGTTTTGGGGTTATGCTCTAGAGACAGCCGCATTCACGTTAAATAGGGCACCATCGAAATCCGTTGAAACAACGCCTTATGAACTATGGTTTGGCAAGAAACCAAAGTTGTCGTTTCTTAAAGTTTGGGGCTGCGATGCTTATGTGAAAAAGCTTCAACCTGATAAGCTCGAACCCAAATCGGAAAAATGTGTCTTCATAGGATACCCAAAGGAGATTGTTGGGTATACCTTCTATCACAGATCCGAAGGCAAAAATTTTGTTGCTAAAGTCGGAAACTTTCTAGAGAAGGAGTTTCTCTCGAAAGAAGTGAGTGGGAGGAAAGTAGAACTTGATGAGATAACTGTATCTACTCCCTTATTGAGAAGTAGTACGTCACAGAAATCTGTTTCTGTGACACCAACACCAAATAGGGAGGAAGCTAATGATAATGATCATGAAACTTCAGATCAAGTTTCTACTGAACTTCGTAGATCAACCAGAGTAAGATCCGCACCAGAGTGGTACGGTAATCCTATTTTGGAAGTCATGTTACTAGACCATGATGAACCTACGAACTATGAAGAAGCGATGGTGAGCCCAGATTCCGCAAAGTGGCTTGAGGCCATGAAATCTGAGATGGGATCCATGTATGAGAACAAAGTGTGGACTTTGGTTGACTTGCCCGATGATCGACAAGCAATTGAGAATAAATGGATTTTTAAGAAGAAGACTGACGCTGATGGTAATGTTACTGTCTATAAAGCTCGACTTGTTGCAAAAGGTTTTCGACAAGTTCAAGGGATTGACTATGATGAGACTTTCTCACCCGTAGCGATGCTTAAGTCTGTCCGAATCATGTTAGCAATTGCCGCATTTTATGATTATGAAATTTGGCAAATGGATGTCAAAACTGCATTCCTGAATGGATTTCTGGAAGAAGAGTTGTATATGATGCAACCAGAAGGTTTTGTCGATCCAAAGGGAGCTAACAAAGTGTGCAAGCTCCAGCGAGCCATTTATGGACTGGTGCAAGCCTCTCGGAGTTGGAATAAACGCTTTGATAGTGTGATCAAAGCATTTGGTTTTATACAGACTTTTGGAGAAGCCTGTATTTACAAGAAAGTGAGTGGGAGCTCTGTAGCATTTCTGATATTATATGTGGATGACATATTGCTGATCGGAAATAATATAGAATTTCTGGATAGCATAAAGGGATACTTGAATAAGAGTTTTTCAATGAAAGACCTCGGTGAAGCTGCTTACATATTGGGCATTAAGATCTATAGAGATAGATCAAGACGCTTAATAGGACTTTCACAAAGCACATACCTTGACAAAGTTTTGAAAAAGTTCAAAATGGATCAGGCAAAGAAAGGGTTCTTGCCTGTGGCACAAGGTGTGAAGTTGAGTAAGACTCAATGCCCGACCACCGCAGAAGATAGAGAGAAAATGAAAAATGTTCCCTATGCTTCAGCCATAGGCTCTATCATGTATGCAATGCTGTGTACCAGACCTGATGTGTGCCTTGCTGTAAGTTTAGTAGGCAGGTACCAAGGTAATCCAGGAGTGGATCACTGGACAGCGGTCAAGAACATCCTTAAGTACTTGAGAAGGACTAAGGATATGTTTCTCATTTATGGAGGTGACAAAGAGCTCGTCGTAAACGGTTACGTCGATGCAAGCTTTGACACTGATCCGGACGATTCTAAATCGCAAACCGGATACGTATTTACATTAAACGGTGGAGCTGTCAGTTGGTGCAGTTATAAACAAAGCGTCGTGGCGGGATCTACATGTGAAGCTGAGTACATAGCCGCTTCGGAAGCAGCTAATGAAGGAGTCTGGATGAAGGAGTTCATATCCGATCTAGGTGTTGTACCTAGCGTATCGGGTCCAATGAAAATCTTTTGTGACAATACTGGTGCAATTGCCTTGGCAAAGGAATCCAGATTTCACAAAAGAACCAAACACATCAAAAGACGCTTCAACTCCATCCGGGATTTGGTCCAGGTGGGAGACATAGAGATATGCAAGATACATACGGATCTGAATGTTGCAGACCCGTTGACTAAGCCTCTTCCACGAGCAAAACATGATCAGCACCAAGACTCCATGGGTGTTAGAATCATTACTTTGTAATCTAGATTATTGACTCTAGTGCAAGTGGGAGACTGAAGGAAATATGCCCTAGAGGCAATAATAAAGTTATTATTTATTTCCTTATATCATGATAAATGTTTATTATTCATGCTAGAATTGTATTAACTGGAAACATAATACATGTGTGAATACATAGACAAACAGAGTGTCACTAGTATGCCTCTACTTGACTAGCTCATTAATCAAAGATGGTTATGTTTCCTAGCCATGAACAAAGAGTTGTTATTTGATTAACGAGATCACATCATTAGTTGAATGATCTGATTGACATGACCCATTCCATTAGCATAGCACCCGATCGTTTAGTATGTTGCTATTGCTTTTATCCATGACTTATACATGTTCCTTTAACTATGAGATTATGCAACTCCCGTTTACCGTAGGAACACTTTGTGTGCTACCAAACGTCACAACGTAACTGGGTGATTATAAAGGTGCTCTACAAGTGTCTCCGAAGGTACATATTGGGTTGGCGTATTTCGAGATTAGGATTTGTCACTCCGATTGTCGGAGAGGTATCTCAGGGCCTTCTCGGTAATACACATCACATAAAGCCTTGCAAGCATTGCAACCAATGAGTTAGTTGCAAGATGATGTATTACGGAACGAGTAAAGAGACTTGCCGGTAACCAGATTGAACTAGGTATTGGATACCGACGATCGAATCTCGGGCAAGTAACATACCGATGACAAAGGGAACAACGTATGTTGTTATGCGGTCTGACCGATAAAGATCTTCGTAGAATATGTAGGAACCAATATGGACATCCAGGTCCCGCTATTGGTTATTGACCGGAGACATGTCTCGGTCATGTCTACATTGTTCTCGAACCGTAGGGTCCGCACGCTTAACGTTACGATGACAGTTATTATGAGTTTATGCATTTTGATGTACCGAAGGAGTTCGGAGTCCCGGATGTGATCACGGACATGACGAGGAGTCTCTAAATGGTCGAGACGTAAAGAATGATATATTGGAAGCCTATGTTTGGACATCGGATGCATTCCAGGTGAAATCAGGATTTTACCGGAATACCGGGAGGGTTACCGGAACCCCCCGGGAGCATAATGGGCCAACATGGGCCTTGGAGGAGAGGTGAGAGGGCTGCCCTCATGGGCTGCGCGCCTCCCCCCCTTCCCCTAGTCCTATTAGGACTAGGAGAGGTGGGCGCCCCCTCTCTCTCTCTCTCCCCCTTGGAGAATCCTAGTCCAACTAGGATTGGGGGGGGGGGAATCCTACTCCCAGAGGGAGTAGGACTCTCCTGGCGTGCCAGGCTTGGCCGGCCAGCCCCTCCCCCTTGGCTCCTTTATATACGGGGGCAGGGGGCACCCCAAAGACACACAAGTTGATCTACGGATCGTTCCTTAGCCGTGTGTGGTGCCCCCTTCCACCAAATTCCACCTCGGTCATATCGTTGCAGTGCTTAGGCGAAGCCCTGCGCCGGTAACACATCAAGATCGTCACCACGCCGTCGTGCTGACGTAACTCTTCCCCGACGCTTTGCTGGATCGGAGCCCGGGGATCGTCATCGAGCTGAACGTGTGCCAAGAACTCGGAGGTGCCGGAGTAACGGTGCTGTGATCGGTTGGATCGCGAGGAGAACGTACGACTACTTCTTCTACGTTGTGTCAACGCTTCCGCTTCAGTCTACGAGGGTATGTAGACAACACTCTCCCCTCTCGTTGCTATGCATCACCATGATCTTGCGTGTGCGTAGGAAATTTTTTGAAATTACTACGTTCCCCAACACTAGACACCTCTTCTCGATACTTTCACCTTGTTTAGCCCGCGGTGATACGTCTCCATTGTATCTACTTTTCCAAACAGTTTTGCCCTTGTTTTGGACTCTAACTTGCATGATTTGAATGGAACTAACCCAGACTGACACTGTTTTCAGCAGAGTTGCCATGGTGTTATTTTTGTGCAGAAATAAAAGTTCTCGGAATGACCTGAAACTTCACGGAGAATATTTTTGGGATTAATAAAAAATACTGGAGAAAGAATCAAGGCCAGGGGGCCCACACCCTGTCCACGAGGGTGGGGCGTGCCTACCCACCTGGGCGCCCCCCTTGCCTCGCGGGCCCCCTGGTGCTCCACCGACCTCAACTCCAACTCTATATATTCAGGTTCGGGGAGAAAAAATCAGAGAGAAGGATTCATCGCGTTTTACGATACGGAGCCGTCGCCAAGCCCTAATCTCTCTCGGGAGGGCTAATCTGGAGTCCGTTCGGGGCTCCGGAGAGGGGGATCCGTCGTCGTCGTCATCATCAACCTTCCTCCATCACCAATTTCATGATGCTCACCGCCGTGCGTGAGTAATTCCATCGTAGGCTTGCTGGACGGTGATGGGTTGGATGAGATTTACCATGTAATCGAGTTAGTTTTGTTAGGGTTTGATCCCTAGTATCCACTATGTTCTGAGACTGATGTTGTTATGACTTTGCTATGCTTAATGCTTGTCACTAGGGCCCGAATGCCATGATTTTAGATCTAAACCTGTTATGTTTTCATGAATATATGTGAGTTCTTGATCCTATCTTGCAAGTCTATAGTCACCTATTATGTGTTATGATCCGTTAACCCCGAAGTGACAATAATCGGGATACTTACCGGTAATGACCGTAGTTTGAGGAGTTCATGTATTTACTAAGTGTTAATGCTTTGGTCCGGTACTCTATTAAAATGAAGCCTTAATATCCCTTAGTTTCCAATAGGACCCCGCTGTCACGGGAGGGTAGGGCAAAAGATGTCATGCAAGTTCTTTTCCATAAGCACGTATGACTATATTCGGAATACATGCCTACATTACATTGATGAATTGGAGCTAGTTCTGTGTCATCCTATGTTATAACTATTGCATGAGGAATCACATCCGACATAATTCTCCATCACCGATCCAATGCCTACGAGCTTTTCACATATTGCTCGTTGCTTAGTTACTTTACCGTTGCCATTGTTACAATTACTACAAAGCTTCTACTGTTACTTTTGCCACCGTTACCATTACTTCCATACTACTTTACTACTAAATACTTTGCTGCAGATATTAAGTTATCCAGGTGTGGTTGAATTGACAACTCAACCGCTAATACTTGAGAATATTCTTTGGCTCCCCTTGTGTCGAATCAATAAATCTGGGTTGAATAATCTACCCTCAAAATCTGTTGTGATCCCCTATACTTGTGGGTTATCACGCGGCGGTGGAGAAGGGAGCCCGCAGGAAGAGCTCACTCCGGCGCTGAACCTCCCCTTCTTCTCTCCCTTCCAGTTGAAGATTCACATGGCTTTTGCTAGGGTTTGATGCTGGCTGGCTGGCTAGGGTTTCCTGGTCGCCGACGAGGGAGCAAAGGTGGCCAGATGTGGACGGGGGTAGTGGATGAGGCCGGCCCCACCGCAAGCTTCCACTAAAAAGGACGGGCACGTGGCCCTTCCACACATTGTCAGACGGGGCCTTTGGTTAGTGATCGCGTTAATTATGACCGCTAGGGTGGTTGGGCGGCCGACACGCGGGCCCGCAGCGGTCAACGTGTACGCGAAGGACGCGCCGACACATGTCAGGCGTAATTTTGGGTCAGGAATGGGTCCGCGCGGATGCGAAGCGGACAGTTTTTAGGAATTCGTCGGCATGTTGGGCTAGCGTTTTTGTCCACGGCGACCCATACGGACGTGGGCGACCAAATGGGTCGCGCTAAATCACCATTTGTCCACGACAGCGACGTGCGACGGTATCCGGAGAGGCAAACGATTATCATGGCTTTATTTTTTCTGAACATCAGTACAGACACAGACGCTCATATACACGCGCATACAGTCACCTCTATGAATGGACACACACACCCTAGCCCTATGAGCACCTTCGAGAGACTGAGCCGGCATATCATCTTGAGATTTACGAAGTCACCATAGGTACCTCATCATCGGCGGGAACGTCTCCTCCCACTGAAAGCGCATCGCTGGAAATCCTAAAATAAATCCAGGAATAATGCGAGCACCAGGACTTGAATCCTGGTGGGCTGGGATACCACTGTCCCTCTAACCATCCAACCACAGGTTGTTTCCCATTATCACAAATTTATTTAAAAAGTAGGAAAAGTGAAAAAAAGAGTCAAATAATAAGGGCAACTCCAACGGGGCAACCCAAATGGAGGACGCTTTTGTCCGTTTTTTGTCTGTTTGGGTTGACCGCCCGCCCGGCGTCCGCCCTGTTTCAAATTTGGGTCGGCAGTGCGTCCAACACGCCGACCCATATGTGCTGGCGTGGCCGGTTGGCCGCCATATTTCACCAAGTAACTCATTTTTGCGTTGTTTCACACACAACTTTTGCATTGAAACATGTAGTCAACATATTTTCCATCGAATAAAATATCACAATTTTACAAGGCGAATAAAAGTAAAAATGTCTCACATAGTTTTGCAAGCCGAATAAAGAAGATACATCTATTGGTTGCCAACATGAGCCGACATATGTTCAACCAAATCATTTTGCAGTTGCACGTGAGTTTCCCAATCATGCATGTCATGGTAAAATTGGGTGAATTGTTCAAACGTTGCTGCTCCTCCATGCTCAGGCACAACATTCTCACCTTGAAACTGAAACCCTTGATCGTACAGACGTTTCAGGCGCTCATCTTGTACGATCATATTGTGCATGATCACACAAGTAGTCATCACCTCCCACAGTATCTGCGTGCTTCAAGTATTAGCAGGATACCGAACGATGCCCCATCGAGATTGCAAAACACCGAAGGCATGCTCGACGTCCTTCCTAGCACTCTCTTGCTCTCGGGAAAATCTTTTCCTCTTCTCTCCGACAGGGTTGGGATTGTCTTCACAATAGTGATCCACTGAGGATAGATACCGTCACCCAGGTAGTATCTTTGTCGTAGTTGTGGTCGTTGATAGTAAATTTCACTGGTGGGCTATTTTCTTTGGCAAGCCTAGCAAACACGGGTGAGTGTTGAAGCACGTCGATATCATTGTGTGATCCGGCCATGCCAAAGAAAGAGTGCCAGATCCAGAGATCTTGTGAGGCCACGGCCTCAAGTATGACTGTGCAAACCCTGACATGGTCCTTATACTGCCCTTGCCAAGCAGAAGGGCAGTTCTTCCACTCCCAGTGCATGTAGTCTATGTTTCCAAGCATCCCTGGGAAGCCCCTGCTAGCATTCAGCGCCAACAAACGGGTTGTATCTTCAGGAGTCGGCTCTCTTAAGTACTCAGGGCCAAACACAACAATAACAGTCTTGCAGAACTTATACATGGAGTCTAGGCATGTAGACTCGCTCATACGGACGTACTCGTCAATGAGATCACCAGGCACTCCGTATGCAAGCATTCGGATGGCGGCAGTGCATTTCTGATAAGAGGAGAAATCAATCTTTCCAACGGCATCCTCTTTGCACTCGAAATAGTCATCATAGCCGACCACCCCCTCTCTAATACGGTTGAAAAGATGCCTACTCATACGGAAACGGCGACAAAATTTCTGATGTTTGAACAACGGATTTGTTGTATCAAAGTAGTCCTTCCAAAGAAGGAAATGCCCGCTCTCTCGGTTGTGATTGAACGCCGAAAGGTGGCCCGGAATGGAGCCACGGAACGCCGGGCGCTGGCTATTGAGGTAGTGATGGACCAACATGGCAGCCAATATCTCCTCCTCCTCATCGGGCGACGAATCGTCGGAGTCGCAAAGGAAATTGTGAAAAAAGAATTGTCAAACAACTTGCGGGCGTCGACGAAGGAAACGGCCGGCGAAGGGGGTCGCGGCGCGCACGGACCAGCTAGCTGCCCCTGCCGGCGTCCGACGAGCATGCCGGTGAGGATCTGGCAGGGGCGGCGAGGCGGCTTCTTGGTCGCGGTCACGGCTGTGTTGGGGAAGGGGGGAGCGGGGGTGGGAAGCTGTCGGTTCCCCGGCGGCAAGACAATGGTGGCAGGCGATGTGGGAGGTGGCGGCGTTGCAGAGCAGATGTTGCGGCGCCGACAGCTGGCAAAGTCACCCAAAAAAAATGGGCGGCAGCGGCGACAACGAAGGAGGCGGGCGAGGGTTTGCTGTTGGATGGGGAGAGGCCAATGTGCCACCGACCAACGGGTCCGGGGAGGAGAAGGCGAGCGCGCGTGTCCGTCTCGTGTCCCCGTCGACGAAAATCCGACTAAAAAATAGGCCTGGAATGGGTTACCCGTGGACAAAAAGCGGACGCGCGTCCGTTTGTGTCGGCGCGTTGGGTCGAACTTTGTGTCCGCGCCGACCCAAATGAACACCCGCGGATGAAATAGGCCGCCCCGTTAGAGTTGCTCTAAGAAAAAAAATTATCAAAACGATTCTATCCCCAGACCAAGTTTTCTACTAATTTCGTGTGCCACATCCTGAGATGGTGGAAACCTCAGCCGCTAAATCACCACTTGTCCACGACAGTGACGTGCCACGGTATCCGGAGGGGGCAAGCGATTCCACCACCACGGCACAGAATCAAAAAAAGCGCAACGGAGCCACTCCTCCACACGAAACAAAACCCCACCTCCTTCTCAAAACACACATCACACGTACAGTGCATGCAACGGGCTCACGCGTCGAGCCGAGACCCTTCCGGGACAGCTGGACGCCTCCCAAATATTCCCACCCAGGGGTCCTGGGCCAAGCAAACGCGAGGAGCCCTCCCAGCCAAGCATATCCGCGCCGCGCCGCGAAGCCCGCACGCAAAAGCGCGAGAACGCGGTCCACCGTGACTCGGCACCCGCCAGCCGCGGAGCGCCCGTGAGCCTCTATCCGATCGGTCCAGTGGACCGGGTCCTTTTTCAGGGCTCGCTCGGCCCCTTATAAATACGCTGCCCAGGCCGGGGTGACTTTCCCATCTCGCAAGTCGCCTCATTTGTTTATTTAGCACAAACGCAAACTCCGCTGGTTCCCCACCACCGTCCCGTCGAGAACCTAGAAATTCGGAGTGAGATTGTGTTCGTCCGTTTGCTTTCGTTTTTTCGAGATCCGTGAGGAGGAGGGGGAGAGACACATCCGTCGCTTGCTCCCTGTTCGAGGTTTGTGACGAGGAGGAGCAGCAGATTCGACGCGCGTCTCCGATGTAAGATTTCTCTCCATCAGCTCATGTTGTTTCTATTCGATAGACATCTTCGATCCGCTGTAGAAATTTGTTTCCTGTACCTAGGGATCATACTCCTTTTCGTCCCGGTAATAGGCTGGATGGGGAAAATAAATGAACGTCGTCAAGATTATCTGTAATTTCACAGACCTTGTGAAATACGTATATGCAAAGGCAGTCATGAATTATCTTGATTATCCGTCTTCCTGTACGAATATGCTGTTCCGCACATCAAATTGTGGTAGATTTTGGCAGCCCTGAATGCTTGATGTCAATTTTGGCTGCCCTTTCTGTACATCAAACTGGAATAGTCATCTTCAAATCAGGTCGAATATCATGTAGGCTAATAGTATTTCAGTAGAGATTAGCGAAATATTCCTGTACTTTATGTACCCGGTGAAACGGGGAATCCCAGAAGGGTGTTAGTAGTACTTTTTACCTCGCAATATGTTCTGTACTTCATCGTTTCTAACCCGTATCTACCCACTGCAGAATTTGATGTGCTATGGAATCCAAGGGTGGTAAAAAGTCCAGCAGTAGTCGTTCCTCCCTCATGTACGAAGCTCCCCTCGGCTACAGCATTGAGGACGTCCGCCCTGCAGGCGGCATTGAGAAGTTCCGCTCCGCTGCCTACTCAAACGTATGTATCCAATCAATTGAGCTCCTCCTTTCTTTTCGTTGAATACCTCCTTTATGATTAGATGCTCACAGTTTCTACTTCCAATTGCTTCTGTTTTGCAGTGCTCCAGGAAGCCATCCTGATAATCCCTCTCGCGCCCCCATCCTTAATTGCTTAGAATTCCCTTCTGCTTTCAATTCATCTTCCTAAAATTTCTCTGGCTAGCTGCTTTTCTCTGACCAGCAAAGCCTTTCCTCCTCTACCAACCTTCTCAAACAATGGCCGTCTCTGCGATTGGGTTTGAGGGATATGAGAAGCGCCTGGAGATCACCTTCTCTGAAGCGCCAGTCTTCACTGACCCCAATGGCAGGGGATTGCGTGCTCTCTCTCGTGCCCAGATCGACTCGGTTCTTGATCTTGCCAAGTGCACCATTGTATCTGAGCTCTCTAATGACAAGTTTGACTCGTATGTCCTCTCTGAATCAAGCCTCTTCGTGTACCCGTACAAGGTTGTGATCAAGACCTGCGGTACCACCAAGATCCTGCTGGCCATTCCAAGGATTCTTGAGCTTGCTGAGGAGTTGTCCCTGCCACTTGCTGCTGTGAAGTACTCCCGTGGGACATTCATATTCCCTGAAGCACAGCCTTCTCCACACAAGAACTTCTCTGATGAGGTTGCCTTCCTGAATGGCTACTTTGGTGGACTCAAGTCTGGCGGCAATGCCTATGTCATTGGTGATCCTGCAAAGCCAGGCCAGAAGTGGCATGTCTACTATGCCACCCAGCAGCCTGAGCAGCCTGTGGTCAACCTTGAGATGTGCATGACTGGTCTGGACAAGAAGAAAGCTTCTGTCTTCAAGACCTCTGCTGATGGCCACACATCTTGTGCCAAGGAGATGACCAAGCTCTCTGGCATCTCTGAAATAATCCCGGAGATGGAGATCTGCGACTTTGATTTCGAGCCATGTGGCTACTCCATGAACGCCATCCATGGCTCTGCTTTCTCCACCATTCATGTCACCCCTGAGGACGGCTTCAGCTATGCTAGCTATGAGGTCATGGGGTTGGACCCTGCCTCCATGGCCTATGGTGACCTGGTCAAGAGGGTGCTGAGATCCTTTGGCCCGTCTGAATTCTCTGTTGCTGTTACGATCTTTGGCGGCCGCAGCCTTGCTGGCACCTGGGGGGAGAGGCTGAATGTTGGGGTCTATGATAGCACCAACATGGTCATCCAGGAGCTGCCTGATGGGGGCTCGCTCATCTACCAGAGCTTCACTGCTGTCGGCGAAGACTTCACCGGGTCACCGAGATCTGTCCTGAATTGCAACGTTGATGGCAATTTATTGAGTGGCTCCAAGATGGATGCTTTCCTTTGCTGGGAAGACGATGCTGCGCAGGAGAAGGATGAGAGGGGGGCTGGTAAGAAGATGAAGAACTCCTGATGGTGATGCTGGCTGGTCTGAACGAGCTTGTTTTGCGTCAGTTTGTTCTTAGATTTCCTTTCCTGTTCCTGTCCTATTACTTTGTTATGGACAAGTGACGTGAAAATGGTTAGCGTTTTCTGCCAGTGTGAGCGAATGTATGGAAATGCCTGTATCTGGCTGCATGGTTTATGAATATAAGAATACCTTGTATTGAGCAAATGTTATTTTGTTATTTCCTGGAAGTTTCGTTACCTATTGAATTCTGTGGCGAATCTGATTCAATCCTGATGGTGCCGAGGTTCGGGTACTAGTACCGCTTGTGGTGATTATTCGATAAGAATCTATCTCTTGGAGATGTCGATGCTCGATAAGAAAGATATGCACGCAAAGAGGTGGCGTCCAATTGCCCCAAACCGGCGAACCACACCTTATCCGTGGAAACCGCCGAATACACCCGTTTGGTGGCGACGTTCCAAGTAATAGCATCACTCCAGTTCGGCCCATAAAGTGTAGAACTGCTGGATAAGGTTGATGGAGAGACTGTTTGACATGTCGATCTTAGCAATCCAAGCGAGGTCTCGGAGAGCATGTCGATCCTAGCAATCCAAGCAAGGTCTCGGAGAGCATCACGCACCATTGAGTTCTTCCTTTTTGAGATGAGGAATATGGCGGGAGCGCTATCCTTTGGCTTCCACCCATTAGCCACGGTGAATGCCAAAACATGGCCATGCAGGTGATGGCGGTGGCCGCATAGAAGAGACCCATGCCAGTGTTATTGCAAGACTTGCCCAGATTAACCCAAGCTCTAGCATATTTGCGAAGGCTGAGAACCCCCAGGCCATCAAGTCTTTTTGGTCTGCATATGCATATAATTTCAACTCACTTTGTGCTGGCCACCAGAAACCTTGTCTGAACCTGCCCAAAGAAACCTTGAAAGTCTCTTGATACTTACCTAATTAGAGTGAACCAAAGTGTTTGCATTGTTGGCCACTATTAAAAGACTTATACTCCCTCTATTTCAGTTTACAGGGCGTGCGCGTACCCCTAGGTCGTCAATTTGACCAACCTAATACAAGTCATATATTACAAAAAATATATCAGTATAAACTTCAGATGTTCTACTTTCAAACCATATATTTTTTGTGTTATATAGTTTATATTAGGGTGATAAAATTGACAACCTAGGTATACGCGCAGGACTTGTAAACTGAAACGGAGGGAGTATTTAGGAACGGAGGGAGTATATCAAATCCTCTTTTTTTCTGCATTCTCTCCCTGGCTGAATTGTCACCAAACCTCAACGACCATATTAGAACTGCATGTCATGGCATGTCAGTGCAGAATTTATGACTCCTTTGATTTGCAGGAATTTTGTAGGAATTCTAAAGAATAAGAATCTGCAGGAAAGAATTCTTCGAAGCTCTTTGGCTTGTAGAAATGGACTCCTATTCTCTATGCAAAATAAGAACAAATCCTTAACATTTCAAAGGAAAATTACATTAATCCAGACTCAATAAATCCTATGAAACAAATGGTATCTGAGATACATGTCATTTCACTTCCTATGTTTTTTTATTCGCATGACATTTCTATCCTCTAAACCAAAAGAGGCAACTTTGGGAAAACACGGCCGACACCAGGTCATTCGCATGAACGGGAGGTTAATAAACACAATCAGCTCAAGCCTGCTTACAACTTGCAAAAGATTCAGAGTGTTATCTCCAACTTCAACTATAAAATTGACTATGGGATGAAGAAAATGTTACAACTTACAACACCGTAAAAGTCCTGAATCAGCAAATGTGAAAGAATCGTTTCAAATGAACTCATATACGAGTGTGTCATCATGATATATTTATACAGAATCGACTCAGGACTTCAGCTTAGCCGAAAAGCTCTATAGAATGAATGCACCAGCTTCAATATCTGATGGCTGCACGCTAGCTGAAGATGACGATGGATCTAAAAGGGACGTCCGCTGCCGTTTGTGTCCCCAACATATCCGGTCTATCTTCGTTTTGCTCCTCAAGTTAAAGGGAACCTCTATACAGTTGGTCCAGGGTAACAGGCGAGTCTCTGTTTTGACCCTTGAAGGAGAGCAGCCGCCCTGTTGCACGAGCAACTTATTCTCAAGCGCCGCAGCCGCAAGAGCGTTCTGTGTTGGATTCTTTAGTTGGCTGCCCAAGTATCCTTGGCAACTCTTTGCTCCGCAATGGCACTTAACCTTCTCTCCAAAATGCACAAACCTGGAAAAAAGCAGTAAACTGTAATTGTTCAAAGAAATAACCAGTCTTGGGAAATACGTTTTTTTTTAAACGGAGGCAAAAGATTTGCCTCATCGATTAATTAAGCAGAAGAGAGTTGCCCAGTTAATCAACGGAAAACCGGGCGAAAACCGATACAAACCAAACACATGTGGACTACTCACGGAGCATCCAACCCCGTAAACACGCGATCAACCCGACAACCATACCCAATATATAACAACCACCAACCCCCACATTGCTACATCGCAAAGAAACACCCAACGAGAGTAACATGGCCGAGGACGACGGGCACCACCAAATCCGCGCTGACAACTCAGACCATAAGGACAACCCAAAAGACTGATGACCATCCATCAAGCAGCTGCGGACGCCTTTCTTGTGGCGCCACTCTTCATTCTCTTGCTTCCGAGAGCGTCCTCTACAATCGCCTTGCCAGATCCAGGGCTAGCCGCCTCCAAACGTTTGAGCAAGCTGTGAATCTCTATCTGGAAGAGAATATCATTGACCATAAGGACAACCCAGACCATAAGGACAACCCAAAAGACTGATGACCATCCATCAAGCAGCTGCGGACGCCTTTCTTGTGGCGCCACTCTTCATTCTCTTGCTCCTGAGAGCGTCCTCTACAATCGCTTTGCCAGATCCAGGGCTAGCCGCCTCCAAACGTTTGAGCAAGCTGTGAATCTCTATCTGGAAGAGAATATCATTGACCTTGTCACGCACAGAAACCTGCCCAATGGTCTCATGCGAGTGAGTGACTGTAACATCGGAACCTTCACACTCCGCAATGGCGAGCGGCTGGCTGGACTCCAAAGGATCAAACGCCAACATGCTGACCGCCTCAACATTATCAGTCACAGATACCACCGACACGATGGACTCAGACGCCTCTAGTTGCTCAGATGACCTAGGCGAATCCTGTCCCTCAACAGGGGGTCACCGGCGAGACGACCTCCACATGCTCCATCAGCTGAGGCGAAGCAGGTCTAACACATAGTTGTTGAAGCTCGGGCATAATTTGCAACACAGGGGCGACGACCACGGCGATGGCCTCGCTTACAGCGGCAGACATCGACGACAAGTTGTCCCCAACTCGAGGGGAGAAACAACCATAGAGCTCTTCATCCATGTTCTCCACTGAGCCACCAACGGCATCAACTTGACTAACAACATCAACCTGACTAGAAGGACGTGACGTAGGAGTTGACTGCAACGCAGCCGACACAAGAGAGAGCTTGTCCAGGGCCGCCTCCGCCCGCCCCAGAAAGCTCCCAACACGCATCAGCAGCTTGGCCTGAGTTGCTAAAGTGGACTGCAGCAGCACATCGATTGGGGGTGCCGAGCCAACATCATCAGAAACAATCGACGCCCAGGACCCTCGATGAAGCGCCTTGTAGGGGAGCGTGGATTTCATCGGACCCCCACAAGAAGCTGGAGCTCGACAATGCTCGGTGCTGAGGCGAGACTGTGGTGGCACGACGAGGCAAGCCAAAGAGCTGAGTGGACGCCAAGGATTGCGGCACCCGCGCGCCCAATGTCCGTTCTCCAAGCAGCGGGAGCATCGCAAGGGATCTCTGCAAACTGCCGCACGGTGTCCAGGGGCGAGGCATCGACAACATCGACCGTCGAGCCAGGCAGGGATGGGACGAGGAGCAAATGCCGGTGTTGGTGACGCCTGACAGCGCCGACGGCGCCGAGGCAGAACTTCTTGCCATCCAGCACCCGTCTCCTCCTAGTGCCCAACGCATGGAACAATCTGGTCAGCAGTCGGGACCGGGCTTCTGGAAGCCGGCGGCTTCAGCGGAGCCAACTCTTCTTCGTCATCCTCATTGTCCTCGTCGGCGAGGGAGGCCCAGGACACAGGCCACCCCGAGTTCAAACCAGCGGACATCATCATTGAAGAACTGGACACATGCCGATGAGGCTGCGAGGCGAGCTCCGGATGAAGCTGGGTCGCTGCAGGCGACAAGCCGGAGTAGGGCTCTGCCTGGGCCGGGGATGAGTTGGAGTGGGGCGCTGTCGGTGTCGTCAGTGGTAGGCTGTAGGCGGCAGCAGCAAGTGGAGTCGGAGAGAAGGGCGCGGTCGAAGTCGTGGACGTCGTCGCCTCCTTGGTGAGGGGCTCACGGGACACCCTCCTCCCATGAATGGCTGGGTCGGAGCGGCGGGAGGCGAGGGCGGCCGCGGCGAGAGCGGTGGCGGGTGCTGAAGCAGTGGGAGGCCGGGAGCCGGCGCACGGCACGGCAGGAGAGGCTGCCGCCGTCGCGGCCGACATGGATGCGGGCCGAGGTCGAGGATCAGCAGTCATGGCGTCGCTCCGCGAAGAGAAGCACGCGAGCGGAGAGAGGACGTGGAGAGGATCCCGGATCTGGACAGAGCAGGTGCAGGGGAGGCTGGAGGTAGGAGATCAGGGCGGCGGCGCCGCCGCCGCGGGCGTGTTCGCGAGAGCGAGGTCGCTCGGGTTGGGCTCCATCCGAGATGCGCTATGTTTTTTTTTTCGAAAAGGAGGAATACCCCCGGCCTCTGCACCTGGACGATGCATACGGCCACTTTATTGATTATTAACACAAGACCTTACAAAGTCGTACAACAGTACGCTCAAAGCCACCATCTTGGCAACCTCTGTCGCTATTCCTATCTAACTGATGAAGGGGCGCTGATGGTCTAGGCCTAATACCAAACAGACCTCGCAGCCAAACCTAACATCTGAGACCTGAGGTCCCAACCAGGACTCCTTCCGGGTATGGGCACCCACCAGTCCGGCGTGCTCTTCAACCAGGCCCCCTGCCGGGTATGAGGCCGCTGCAGCCACGTACCATCAATCCATCTTCAGAGCTGAACTGTTGCATGAACCGTGCCAGGCCTCACTGCCATCGACGCCACCACGACGCCAGACAGCGCCACCATCCTGCACTCGTCCATCATCACACGCCCACCGGCGAGACCCCCACTGCTCCATGCCGCTGAGACCCGCCGTTGTCGACGTGCCAGATGCCACGCCGCTCCTCCTCTTGTCCCCTCCAGCCAACACTTGCTCCAAAACGATGCCCCCAGGAGGGAGAACGACATCGAAACGTCGCCATCGTCCGATCCGGTAGATCCAGATCTAGGGTTTCCCCCGGAACCTTTCGATCAGGTTGACGTGACCTGCAACGACGATGCCTCGAGAAGGGAACGACGTCCGAGACGCCGCCATCGTCCGCCATGACCGCAGTCAGACGCGATTTTCACCGGAAGCCACGGCGTCCCGATCTCGCGGTTGGCTGGAACGGAGCCCTCCGCCGAACCGGTGACGTTGCCGCCAATCCGATCCCACCGCCGTGCGACGCCCCCGATGGAGTTCCCGATCCAGATCGAAGACGACCTCGACCGGATCCCTGCCACCAGCACCGCCACACCGTGCCACCTCCTCCTAGCCCAGTCGCCGCCGGATCCAGCCGTCCCCGCCTCCGGGAGACCAGCCGGACAAGGCGCCCCTTGTCCCCGACCTGACGTCCCGCGCCGCCGCCACGAGGACCAGAGGAAGGAGGGAATGCCCCGCCGCCGCCCGCGCCGCGCGGGCTTCGCCCGGCAGGCGCACTCCGGCGGCGGCGAGGGGAAAGCGACGTTGGGGAGGCGACGGCGGCGGCGGCCGATCGGGATCTCCCGAGGCGCGCGCGCGGAGCGCGCCGCGGGAGCGGGAGGTGCGGGAGCGGGAGCTCCGAGATGCGCTATGTAAAGGTGGAAAGAATCTCATTTCATTTGCTCCCCTGATTAGCATATATTAAACCATGCAGAATTACTATATCCTCTCTGCGTAATGAATAAATCTATCAAAACCAGCGAAATGCCCTGCAATCAGGATAGCTAGGACTTGGGCTGTTCAAAAAGGGCTTTGTTAGCCCATCTGAAATAGGTATAGAAGCACACTGTACTTCTTCATCGCAGGCATGTCCCATTTCAGTCCATACTGCACAGAGTGGTTTGGGCCAGATAATATAACCCAAGTTTGGTAGAGAGGTGTTTGGGTCTGACCATATGACCTAGGTTTGAACAACTAACTGAGACCAGGGAACACTAGGAACAACTGAACCTGGTTTGTGCTAAAGGGAAGTTAAACAGCATATCCTGGCTTACAGTAATGCATGCAAATTGGCAAACAGAAACCCAAGAATGCTACTACCGGTGTATTCTCTGGAAAATCACAATCCAAGGCAAGTGACCTACTGATCTAAGACCCCAAGCTCAGATGGACAAGTTGCTGGCTCACCATAACAATATTTGTAGTTAAATGCTAATTTGGTCACTTTGGTGGTACATACCCGGATCAGAATGTTACAAGCTTGACTAAAAATATCACAAACTCATCAGCAACTAGGGCTGATTGCAGCAGGCCGCTTAATGCAATATATTCGTTGCCCCTCCATAATGCTATAATGTACTCATTTTTGCCTGATCAGGTTAAGAAATATATGTACTCTTTTGAGAGAAAAAAAATGACTGTAAATATACCTGTAGTCATAAGTTAAGGGCTCTCCAACTTCAATGAAACGAGAGGCAAAAACACCAACTCTTGTCTCACCCTCAACTTGCCTGATGAACCATATAGAGTTATAGACAATGAGGAACATCATCATTTAAAACAAAAATTATCATCGCTGAATACAAAACAAGCTATCTGTTCCAGAAATCATTACCACTTTTCTAGTTTACAGTTGGGATCACAACTATGGTTTAGAAAACGTGAAGTGTTTCCTTTAAAAGTTGCATCTATTGTAAAATCTTTGCTGATTTCACACATGTAGAAATTTTTGTCCCCGCGCCGCTTCATGTCCCAAAGTCGTTGTTCACATGTTGCGTCATTGATGACTGAAATAAGGTTTAAAATGAAAATACATAAGGATATCATTAAGTCGCCACAGCAGATTTACGGAAGACAACTCAGGACTAAAACCAAACTAGTTTCGATTTCCTTAATTTACAAAACATGAGCTCTACATTCAATGGCATAAGTCCAGGGTTGTGTCCTTTGTGCTCTGTAGGTATGCCCTTTTGGCTCTTGCAATACATTACTTTGAGTGTTCCTCATAACTTGATGTGGTAATGTGGCGTTAGGGCACCGGGTTCTCAACTCTAACAACCACCCTTAAACAAAGAGCAATTGTAAATGTAACTCAAGGATTTATTTGGCACAAATAAGCATAAACGAAATTAGATGAATTAAAGCCAGTGAAAATGAGGGCACAAGCAAAATGTCATTTCCCCTATTGCATACGTGCAGTCATCTAGAAACTATTTGCTATTTCTATTAGACAAATATTTAACGTAGCAGAATAATTTGTACCTTCACCCACATACTCAATTATGAAATCACCTTTCTCCAATGGCTCCAATGCAACAGCACCCCATCCACAACC
The DNA here is from genome assembly GCA_032464435.1 of Aegilops umbellulata. Classification (NCBI taxonomy): domain Eukaryota; kingdom Viridiplantae; phylum Streptophyta; class Magnoliopsida; order Poales; family Poaceae; genus Aegilops; species Aegilops umbellulata. The sequence continues at coordinate 187,907,313 of CP136057.1, forward strand.
TTCTGACTGTAAAGGTGAAAAGGCTGTTGTTTATTGTAGTCAAAGAAGTAGAATAAACATCTTTCATTAAGCATAACACCATAACCGATTCTCAAAAACGCACCCCTATCATTGCCACATGTCATTTTGCATCCAATAGTACAAGAAAGGGGATTTGTGAAGGCAGTACTGCAGTGGGTACTTTGGCAGCCACCGAGGAAAACAGAACTAGTGTATTCATTTGCATTGTGTAGCAATTAGGTGAAGTGCTTATGCAAGTGGGCCATGTATAAACAATATGCCCCTTCATTTAGCTGTTTCCCAGCAGTACAACTCATGGCACACACAAACTCTCGAAGGGGAAAAGAGTGGACCTTGAAAAATTAGAAGAGTAGTTTAAACATATCCTTGCGGAATGGCTTGTTGCTACACAGGTTTGTGAATAAATTGGAAAGCGAAGTCCAAATGTATACAAGCACATCATTTGAAAGACAGGACTACCTTGACAATTTTAATTTTCTTATCCTTGCGGAATGGCTTGTTGCTACACAGGTCTGAGCAGTGGCAACTCTTGGAACAACTCATAGAAAGACCCCTGATAAAAGACAGCCAAATATCAATATGTCAAATAAATAGAAGTATGGTTGCTAGGGTAAATATCTATATCGTACACATGTACAAAATCTGTACAATCAAGCTAACTTATTCGGCGATTAGTAATATGCACACGTGACAGTAATCCAGCATTAATGTTCAAATAACAAGAAAATACGCTACTCCATTTGCTATAGTAGAAAGAAAGAATCCAATACTACCGCGCATTTTGGTGCTACCGTACTCCCATAGTTGACAGGATTGACAATAGATGAATCTACAGTGCGCATTCAAATCAATATTCTGTGGTGATTGTGAATAGGAGCTCATATTTTACTTTTCTCCATTTTAACATAAAGCTATTGTTCATCTTTGTATTGATCAAATCTGGATCGACAATAGACAGAATTCACCTCTCTTTTTTGTTTCTCTTTGTATTGATCAAATCTGGATTTGAAACAGATTGATCTTTTGTCAATATTGTCAAAATAATTATTCTACACTTTTCCGAGCTACAGGAGGGGAAGACAGATAATACATGATGCAAAACAGTAATATACAAAAACTAAATAATCAATTGTTTACACTGATGGTGAAGTTCTATTTAGGTCCAAGTAATTTTCACCACAACTCCAACATCGATTTATTTTCCTATCTAAACCAGATCAAATCAACCTTGATGCTGGTGATCGTGGTAGTTTTGCCAGGTGAGCGACATGGACCCCTAATCAGCAAATGTGAACTAACATGGATGATGTGGTATTCTGTTTTTTTAGGGGTATGTGGTATTCCAGTTAGCAGTACATTTACTAAATAGAAAAAACAAATTACAATGTATAGTCAGGCCCATCTGGCAGCCCAAATCTCCTCTCCTCTCCCTGCGCTCTCTCATTGTATCGCTCCTGACCCACAATCTCGGTTAGAAACTTACAATGGTCAGTACAATAGTTGAGCATCGAGGCAATTTTACAAGTAACCACCAATGCATATGCTTGCTCTTTTGCCAGAATGCCATGTCAGAGGTTCCATCTTAAGAACACAGTAACATTCACATATATCAAACTAGAGATAGTTTTGCCAAAACTTCATTATTAATGTATGCATCTAAACTGTATTAGTAGAGTCAGAAAGAATACCTGCATTCGCAATCATCTTTGCAAACAGAATCCGATTTGCAATTTGTGCACCCAGTCTCGGCACTCGAATCGGCGCGTTTCTTCTTGACTAAATATACATCTTTTACAGCATTAAGAAAACAATGATGACGTGTAGAGGTGTAAGGCAGACGAACACGATACTCATTCACAATAAAGAAGTCAAATGGAAGTAAATAGCTCCAGATATCTTGATCGAATAACTACAGCAAGTATTACTTTAGGATACTGCGCCTGATATGTGTGTACGAGGGCGGTTTACAAACAATCGCCGTGAAATTCCTAATGGTTGAATCAATATTGAATTCTTCATTAACATATGGAAGAGGTAGTCGGCAGAAGACTTCCTGTCAAACAAGCATTGTTAGCACTAGTTATGCACAAAAGCCTGGTACGCAAGACAGATAATCTTCTTGAGAAAATATTACTTTTTTTGGAACAAGACAATCATTTAACTTGTTTCTGCAGCATTCCAGCATAATAAACTAAATAGGTTCCTCCCAAATCTTGATCCCATTCTAAAGTGATGATTTTCACTTATTTTCAGTCTCCATTGTACATTTTCAGCCATAGTAGTATGTATAATTAAACCAAAAAAGTACATGAAAATATTTTTTGCATGTGGCCATTCTAAAACAACTGACCAAACACATCCCAAAACATCAGCTATTTTATCATGCAGAGGGAGCACAAGACGACAATATTGGTCTGCTTAAAGACTGGAGTACCAGATAAAAGCATCCTAAAGCCTACAGAGCATTAACACTCCAAGAACAAGGAACCCTTGAAAATGAACTATTTAAGAAAATAGCGCAACGCAACTTAAAAGAAGCAAATATAAAAAGGGAGGTAGCAACATACAGTTATATTATGCCAGCACTAACCTCTATGTTGTTTGTCAGGTCAGCATTCTGTCACCATCAAACAAAGTACTCCTGTCAGACACCTCAAGCATTACAAATATTAACAAAAAGGTATGGAACGCAGTCAACTTTTCTGGTAATATAAATTAATAATCTAGAGGTAAAAGAAAGTAATGCAAGGATCAGCAGTGCACAAAACTATGAACCAAACTTATCTATAGTTGGAACAGAAACAGCAGAAAACTAAATGCTCCTCGTGGCAGAGAGTTCTGGTTTTATTAAGAATGAACTCCATAAAATTAATCATTTTCATTGGGACTTGGAAAATATGAATTTGTGTATTAACAGAAAAAAGAAGAATCACAGAGCAATGGTCATTTTACAGATATACAAATGGTGAAACATTAAGAGAACTCTAAGACCACATGGAGTATGGGCAAATTCTGGAGGTGCATTGATAATATTTGTTATGTTTACGCATTCATGGATACTTGTATCAACTACCGTGTACTCCCTCCGTCCGGTGAGAAGTGTACATATAGAAATCTTAGGACAAATTATGGAGTGAAGTAAAAAGTGCATTGGAAAGGTGCAAGCTACCATCTCTCTCCTCTTTAATTACCCAACCCCCAATGAGCTAAGTGCATGTAGAAATTAAGGAGACCATGCGTAGAATGTTATTGGTCTTGATTACCGTGTGATGAGAGAGAAGCTTTTTTTCCTACTTTAAAGTGCATTGGAAAGATAGATGTACACTCTTTTATGGACAAATTCTAAAGCCAAACGTACACTCTTCACCGGATGGAGGGAGTATGCAAGGTATGGCATAGAGATTGGTGTTGTTCATGCATCCGTACCGAGCAATTATGAAGCAAAATTGTGAACATATATGAAAACCAAAAACAAATTTTCCAGTGATGAACTTCTGGTATGATCAAAGAAACTTATATTAGCGGGAAAAACTGGGCTAAAACTTAAAAGGGACGGAAGCTCAAAAAAGAAACTTGAAAAAGTAGGTATCCTGTTTGCTATGGCCAAACTGAGAACAAAAGACTGTAACACCGATTTGATATTCAAGGAAGAATTGGCTTAATTTAAATGAAATGCATTAGAAGATTTGCAGCTTTCAGCATAGTTGAACAAATAGAATATAAAGATGCAAGTCAGACGCGAGGGAACCGGAAAAAATGCTTAAAAATACTTGCGCTAGGTTTTTCTTCTTGTGGAAATACTTAACGATTCAACCTTCAGCTGTAAATAAATGGCGCCCTAGAAAGTTTGCATTCAAACATCTCTAGCTTTTACCAGAAACATGGAAGAACATTTAGATCGGTCAAGTGAGATTAGTATCACCAGATTTTCATGAAAATATTATGATTGTAACATTTTTTACTAACATGTTCATATGAAAAGTAATGGTCAAAGTTGTGAGTGGAGAGTGTCCATGTCCAAAACCTCGTCTATTCATGAAAGAGGGACTAGTAAATTAGAAGGCAAAGTAGTTGCCCTGTTCATGGATAACAATATGAATTGAGGAATTGTAAGGGATAAAGGATAGACCTCATTTTGAAGGAGCCAATTGGAAGGGTGCCTCCAGCAAATTGCACTTCCTTGGTCATCTTTTAGATGAATTAGAGGCCATGGTGCACATTTTGTATGTGCTGCAACTGTACAACGTCCACAGCGCCAAAAAAACATTTTTTGCTTACAAACCATGCAACCCTGATTATAGAGAAAGAAAGTCCAATTAATGTGTATCAAAATTAAGTATGACCTTCAAAAAAATTCGGAACTACAGGAATTGGCCTTTTAAATACCTTTTAAAAAATATTCTCCGTACAAAATGCAAAAAAAAAATTTACTCCCTCCATATCATAAATACATGTCGTTTTGGATACTGACCCAGTCTTCACAATTTACCTTTGACCATTAATTCTTATGGCAGTATGCACAAGAAAATATAAAATTATTATATTATGAATATACTTTTCGACACAAATCTAAACATACGATTTACAAGTTCTCAATCTAAATATTTAGAACAATATTCATAGTCAAAGTTAAGACATGTCCAAAAGGACATGCATTTGTGATATGGAGGGAGTACTGTGTTATTTCGTTTACTTGTTCCTTCACAAATAGTAAGCCATGTGGTGGTCATGAATTGATCATACATCGACAACCATAAGTATGAACTATCAGCCTGTCAAAGACTCAAAATATATTTGAGTCATTTGCAAATACATTGTGTTACGTAACATAACCCGTAAGTGTGTCTATTTATTGTTTCTAAACCATCTAGTATAGCATAATTGTATGTTGAATGCAACAATTATCCATGTGGACAGAATACTGCATATCAAAACAGGGTAGGCATACTCAAGTATGAAACCTAGACAAGTCCAACAACTTCACAACAAAAATTCTTTAAGCTACATAACTTGCATTTTTAGGAAAATCTTATGTTTTTGCCAATGCACAGCACATGCAATATTAAACATATCCGGTTTCATAACATTTCAACTTACATGCTGAGGGCACCTGAAGCTTTCAGCAGTGAAATTTGCAGTATATTCCACCACACAGGTCAGATGGAACATTTGTTCACAACGGCTAACTGAACATTTTATTTCTTCCAAGGGATGGATAATCTTATAGCACACACGACATTCAACCTGTGCACATACGAAGAATCATCAGATACAAAGCCAATAAAAATTGATCAAAACTGAAACTTGGTCCAGATGTTGATTTAATTATGAAAAATTATCACATTAATGAGCTGCAGTCAACAGGTAGGCAGAGGCGTATATGAAGTTTGATGAGGTGTATGCTGAGAAATATGTAATTAAGCATCAAGCAATTCGAAAGGTGGCAGTGGAACTTAAGGAAACAAAAATCTCTCAGTTCTCACGTTAATCAAAGAACAACCTTACATTGTTCATGGCAGCTCGCCACTGTGATGTGTAGTCAATAACCTGATCTCTCGGCAAGCAACAAGCAGTGTGGCTGCTCGCCTGAACTGGCAGACATCTAGGAAGGAAGGGGGATCAGATCTGGTCTTTGGTCTACTCGTAGAGTGAAAGTGGAGAGGGGGTCAAAGGCGGCACTGGAACTAATATTGCATAAAACAACTTTTCTCAGATCCCACATTGATCAAAGAACAACCACATTGTTCACGCCAGCTCACCACTGTGCAGTGTAGTAGATAACATACTAACATGTTTGCCAGTTGGCTAGTGGGCTGCTCGCTTAAACTGACTGATATCTAGGAGGGAAAGGGGAGAGAGGAAGTGGAGAGAGGGTTCAGAACTGGGAAGGAACCGTAGCCGCTGATGCCAGTTGTTGACCGCCTCCAGCGCACATCTGTTGCCACCATCCAGAACATGGTGTCGCCTCCCTGTCTTCCGCCGTCGTCTCACAGGCACTTCATTCCCTTTCTTCTTTGTTCCTCCCCCTCCCCACTCTACTTTGCAGCTCGTTGCCCATATCCATCCTCTGCCCCGCTGCTTGCCTCTCAGCTGTCAGCTCTGCGGCTAGCGGTGCTGGATTCTGCTTGCTCTCCTCTACTCACATAGAATTGTACAAGTATAAGAGTAAAGAGTTTGAAATAGGACGACACGGAATGAGTTGGCAAGCAGTGGACCTGACAGCCTGGTGGTATTAGAACACTGGGAGAAAGGACTTGATGATTTAATGTGTTTTTGCTTGAGAGATGTTGTGGGATGTGTGTCGTATGCGTGTCGTTTGTTCTGATTTTCCTCTCTGTTGTATGAGTGTTGTTTGTTATGATTTAACTAATATATGTGATTATCTAATCACCACCTAGGCCGCCACCTAGGTGCCAGGACGAGCTGGCGACTTGAGTCACGCAACTGGAAGAAGGGTCGTAACTTTGACCCCAAAAGATGTTGAGGCGCGTTAGGCATCGGTGACATCCCGGCTTAACAGGAATGATATACTACTTGTATCAACAAGGTGCACCTTTTTTTCCGGGATCGCATCCAAAAGGAAACCTCGAAGTTAATCGTGCTTGGCTTGGAGCAATTTGAGGATGGCTGACCGACTAGGAAGTTGATCCCGGGTCCGCACGAGTGAGGACAAAGTGCGCGGGAAAGACCAGTCTAGATCCTAGGTGGTAGCCAGGCACAACGGCCAAGAACCGGTGGGTTTTGGCCGGGGCGTTACAATTGGTATCAGAGGCAAGCCTCGCGGTTACACAGGTGTGTGTGGGTCAGGTGCGCGGGCATGTGGCGCATGGCGCGTGTGGCCTGTCATGGCACACGCCATGGCACATGTGCTGGGCTGGACGCACAGACGTGTGCCAGGAGAGAACGTTCCTGCTGGGCCGACGTCAAATGATAACTACTCATATCAACAAGGTGCACCTTCCTTTCCAGCTCCCGGAACCTCAAAGTTAAGCATGCTTGGCTTGGAGCAATTTGAGGATGGGTGACTGACTAGGAAGTTGACCCCGGGTGCGCACGAGTGAGGACAATGTGCGCAGGAAAGACCAATGTTGGTCTGTGGGGCCAATCTAGATCCTAGGTGGTAGCCAGGCGCAACGGCCAGGAACCGGTGGGTTTGGCCGGGGCGTTACAGCATCAGTCGGCTGATCCTGAGAACGGATCAGACGGCTTGCTAGCCAGCTGGTTGTAAACTTTATATAAGTCTCTGCCTACCTGTGCTCAATCTAAGTTCTCTACATGACTAGAAATTATGACAGCATGCTGTAGAAAATATGTGAGCTGTGGATAGAGAAAGTAAATCTGTGTATCACAAGGACAAATGTGATGGTTTTATAATCAAGGCTTTGCTTGTTTACATCTGTTGACAAACTGCTCGAGCATTGGTTGATCTTAGCTGTGACGTGTATTACCAATTGAGATGTATGGGTTGCATTTTGGTACAATATGCAGTTGTGGAGATATTAGTTTGATGATGCACAGAGTAAATCACCTTAACATAATTTCGGTCGAACAGCAATTATAAGTAATGCTGAATCAGCCACTGGCGATTCAGTCATTAGGAGCAGAAACCCTTACCGCCTTGGGCGCACCAGTGAGGAATGGCAGCACGCAATGGTGCTCGGAGGCACCTGACGCCACCTTCCTCGCCGCCCACTCCTTCACATAGTCCTTGAGTGACCGACCCGATGCCAGCGCCAGCACCGTTGCTGCCGGGGATAAAGGCGAACGAGCCGAAGACGACTTCTTCCCGCTGCCGCGGCGCGCCTCAGGGTGGGCGGTGACAGAAACCACGCCCTTGTTCACATAGTCCTCTAGCATCAGATCCGGTGCCGGCGCTGGTGCTGGCAGCAACGCCACGGCCGAAGGTAGCACGGCAGAGGACGGCTTCTTTCCGCCACCGCGGCGCGCCTCAGGGTATGCAGTGACAGAGACCGCACACTCGTTCACATAATCTTCGAGCTTCACACCCGGTGCCGGCGCCGGCGCATGTACCGCCGTGGCGGCAGAATGCAACGGGGCAGAGGACTCCTTACCGCCGCCGTGCTGCGCTTCAGGAGAGGCGGCGAGAGAGGCCACGTCGGCGTCCACATACCCCTCGAGCGCCCGACCCGATGCCGGCGCTGGTGCCGCTGCGGACGGAGGCAGCGGGGCAGAGGACGAGTTCTTCCGGCCGCCTCCTCTGCGCGCCTCTGCGCCGGCAGTGACAGCGATCACGCCCTCGTTCACATAGTCCTCGAGCACCCGACCCGATACCGGGGCAAGTGAGGCGGGCGCGGACGAAGGGAGCGGAACAGAGGACGACTTCCTCTCGCCGCCGCGGCGCGCCTCGGGGCAGGCGGTCACAGGGACCGCGCCCTGGACGTCAAAGGCGCGCACGCGGCCGCTCCAACGGCACTCCACAGGGATAATGGGAGCGCCATCGCCGCCGGAGGAGGATTCCGTCGCCGCCGTCGCGGGGTCAGCGGCCGCATCCCCGCCCAATAGGTCCACGGCGGCGTCGACAGACAGTTCGGGGCAGACGGTGCTCAGATCTGGCATGGCAGCGAGGGGACGAGGGGTGAGGGCTAGGGTTTGGAAGGCATTGGAGTTGGGTAGAGACGCCCCTCAGAATGGACTGAAGGAGATGTGAGCTGAACTGGGGAAGAAGTTGGTGTGATTTCTGTGACTGGGAAAAGTTGCTGTGTGGCGGTCGGAGAGACTCGTCCGAAATTCGTTACGCGGCAAACTGAGGCTGAAGATCTCACCCCCTCCAACGAACTGTAGCAGTGTCAGCTGTGGTAAAATATACTTTCGGTTCTGAGCTCGATACTTTTTTGTTTTGAAAAACATAAAGTGTGTTTACAAGTTCAACCGACTCTAAAAACAACGTGTAGTCCTTCAAATTGATGATCGCTATGTTACGATCGATTTTGTTTATTGTTGATATGCCTGAAAATCTCATTGCACCAATTATACAACAGTTTGTCTAATTCGCATCTATATGTCTTTAAGAATGTTATATATCTAAGCTCCCACAAAAATATAATGCATCAACAAGAAACAAAAAAACTAGGAAAAAAAGAAATAGACCACAAATAGAGTGAACATCGGTTTAGATGTGACATGATGTGTCCTACACAGATTCATTATACAAATATAATGAGCGTGTAGAAAACGGGGCTTAAGCGTATGCAGTTAGCAGGGACGCGTGCGTGTTTATATAGGCACAAGGCCTCAGGATATACAAGGGTTGTTGGGCTATGGATTGATCTACAAGTCATATCTAGATAGGATGCAATCTCAACAGCCCAACTACAATGCTAACAGACTACACTACAATGCTAACAGACTACACGCACGCGCGCATATACGGTTTATACACACACCGTATGTTACATTGCCCTCAATCACAACTTACCTAAGTCGAGGTTGCGTCGAAATGCCTCCAGCTGCCTCAAAGGAAGGGGTTTAGTAAACCCATCTGCAACTTGATCACCGGTAGGAACAAAGCGAACGTTCAACAGCTTGTTAGCTACCCGTTCTCGGACAAAATGATAGTCTATCTCAATATGCTTTGTCCTAGCATGAAACACAGGATTGGCAGATAAATATGTTGCACCCAAATTATCACACCATAGTGACGCCGCCTTGGGATGATGAATTCCCAACTCTGTCAACATGTTTTGGACCCAGATCACCTCAGCAGTGGCATTAGCTAGGGCTTTATACTCAGCTTCTGTGCTAGATCTGGATACAGTAGCCTGCTTACGAGCACTCCATGAGACCAGATTACCTCCAAGGAAAACTGCAAACCCTCCTGTGGATCTTCTGTCATCAGGGCAGCCTGCCCAGTCTGCATCAGAAAATGCAGTAACAAGCATGGAGTCTGACTTGCAAAGCTTAAGCCCATGACTCTGTGTTCCTTGAAGATATCTGAGTATCCTTTTTACAGCAGTCCAATGAACAGTGATAGGAGCATGCAAAAATTGACATACCTTATTGACGGCATATGCAATATCTGGCTGAGTCAATGTTAGGTATTGTAGTGCTCCCACGATGCTCCTATACCTGGTGGAGTCATCGGCTGTGAGAATATCTCCATCATGAAGGGACAACTTCTCGGAGGTAGGCAGGGGCGTAGGGGACGGTTTACATCCAGTCATGCCCATCCGCTGAAGTATCTCTTGCACATATTTTTCCTATGACAGAAGAACTCCATTTGCAAGTTTTTTTACCTCAATACCAAGAAAGAAGTGCAAAGCACCTAGGTCTTTTAGTGCAAAATCCATACTCAGATCCTGAAGGAGTGCTGCAACTGCTTTAGGTGAGGAGCTTGTAACAATAATATCGTCAACATATATGAGCATAAAAATAGTTACTCCATGCCGATGATAAAAGAACAGCGAGGTATCTCCCTTGGAAGCAAGAAAACCAAGAGATCGAAGTTTGGAGTACAAACGATAATACCAGGCTCTTGGTGCTTGTTTCAGACCATAAAGTGCTTTCTCAAGCTTGCGGACGTGTCGTGGTGAGACTGAGCTCTCATACCCAGGAGGCTGCCTCATAAAGACTTCCTCTTCCAGAACACCATGCAAAAACGCGTTCTTGACATCTAGTTGACGCATGCACCAATTCTGAGAGATTGCAATGGACAAAACTAAACGGATTGTAGCAGCTTTTACCACAGGGCTAAAGGTGTCCTCATAGTCAACACCATACCTTTGCTTGAAGCCTTTGGCAACTAGCCGAGCCTTGTACCTGTCAATGGTGCCATCAGACTTCCTCTTGATTTTGTACACCCATTTACAGTCAGTTACGTTCCTCCCTCTGGCAGGTGGAACGAGACGCCATGTTTTGTTATCCATAAGAGCAGAGTACTCCTCATCCATCGCCTTCTTCCACTTCGGGTCACCGAGCGCATCTTGTAAATTTCTTGGTTCACCTGCGGCACAAAACGACCCCCAACGAATGCACCCATCTTTGTAAACTTTTGGTTTTGCAGTGCCACTTTGAGACCTAGTATGAGTACGCATGGGAGAAGGAGGGGCTGGTTGATCAGCCCGAACCTGCAGCCTGTTTATTGACGCAGAAACAATAGAATCGGAGTTGGCCGCAGAATCCGCAGAAGATCCAGGGTCTGCCGCACCAGATCCGAGGGAGGACTCTTGTGGAGATCCCGTCGCAGAGCCCGGTGCAGACCCGCCACTTGTTCGCGTCGGACTCGGCGCCAACGACCGAGAGGGGCCCATCTCGCCCGGGTCAGTGCGCCCCGCACTAGGAGCGCCACGTGGGCCGCTCGGGGCCACAGGAGAGGGAGCCGCGGCCCGCACCGAGGCGGGATTAGCCCGACCAGGGGACAGGGCGCCAGCGGGCCTGCCTGGCCGACCGCCTGTCCCGTCCATGTGCATCGATCCCGCGGGGGATTCGCCTGGCGCCGCTGCAGCATCGGATCCCAAGAAGATCCGCCCGCCAGAATCAGCTTCGGAGGCTGCGCCGGGATCTTCTGTGTGGTTTTCTGGTTGCTGCATAAAATCATAAGTATTTTCGCCAATTTCTTCATGATGAACCGGCCCTGTTTCCTGCACACTATCAGCAGACCCTTCATCAAGCGTATTAGCCATTGACACAGGACCACCAGCATCAACTCCCCCAGGAATAAAATTTGGCGAAGGCAGGAGATGAGAGGGTAGCAACACAAGTTCTTTTCGGAGTTGGGCGCCGGCATTTGGGTGAAGGCTAGCAAAGGGAAAGACTTGTTCGTCAAAGACCACATCACGTGAAATATAGACCCGCCCGGAGGAGATATCTAGGCATTTATATCTTTTGTGGAGAGTACTATAACCCAAAAAAGCACACTGTTTGGAGCGGAACTCAAGTTTATGCCTATTAAAGGGACGCAAGTTTGGCCACACGGCACAGCCAAAAATACGAAGGAAGCTATAGTTGGGTTTAGTGCCGAAGAGACATTCTAGTGGAGTTTGATTTTTGATGACTCTACTAGGCACACGGTTAATGAGGTATACAGCCGTGAGAAAAGCTTCATCCCAAAATTTCAGAGGCATAAAGGCATGTGCCAAGAGAGAGAGGCCAACTTCCACTATATGGCGATGTTTCCGCTCAGCGGATCCATTCTGTTGGTGCGCGTGGGGGCATGAGACATGGTGAGTAATGCCAATGCGCTCAAAGAAAGGGTTCAAACTTTGGTACTCACCACCCCAATCCGTTTGCATGGCAAGAATTTTGCGATTAAACAGGCGTTCAACATGGGCTTGAAAAAGACGAAATTTCTCAAACACATCAGATTTATTCTTAAGCAAATAGATCCAACTAAACTTGCTGAAATCATCAATAAAACTGACATAGTACTTTTGCCTGCCTACAGAGACGGGTCCAGGACCCCAAACATCTGAGAAAACGAGCTCTAAAGGAGCTTTGGATTCACTAACTAAGCGAGGATAAGGGAGCTGATGGCTCTTGGCCATCTGACATGCATCACACACGAGAAGGTGATCTTGTTTATTGGACACGGGAAGATTGAAATCTCGAACAATTTTCTGGACGACCGGGAGAGAAGGGTGCCCTAGACGCTTGTGCCACCGGGATGTAGATGGTTTGATCGCCCCAAGGACTTGTCGTTGGGGAGCACTGTGCTTTCCGGTGACTGGAAATAGGCGCCACCTACTCTTGTTTTGGAGTATGGTCCTCCGGGTATCCTGATCCTTGACAAGAAAAGTTTCAGGGTGAAGTTCAATAAACGCATGATTATCTTTCATAAGTTGATAGGCGGAAAGTAGGCTTTGAGCAGAATTAGGAACATGCAGAATATTGTTAAGTTTCAAGGATCCGGAGGGAGTAGATAAAACTGAGTGGCCGATGTGTGCAATGTCCATACCTTGTCCACTGGCAGTATGAATCTGTTCGTTGCCGGTGTAGCGGTCTCGAACAGCAAGCTTTTCCAGTTCGCCGGTGATGTGATCAGTGGCACCGGTGTCAAGATACCAATTGGTATCTACACCGTATGAATGAGCGGCGTTGGCAGCACGATGTTGGCCGCCATAGCCACCACCGCCGCCACCACTGTTTCCGCCACCACCACCTCCTGGGGGGTTGCGAACATTGTTGTTGTAGTTCCTGTCGTAGCGTTTCTTGCAGCGCCACGCTTCATGCCCCTCCTCCTTGCAAATCTGGCAGCGCGCGTGGTCATCGCGGTCACCACCCTGCTTGCGCGACGCGCCACCAGAAGGGCCACCACTTGAGTTGTTGTTGTAGCCGCTTGAGTTGTTGGTGTAGCCGCCACGTCCGCCGCCGCCACGGCCACCACAAGACGCAAGGTTGGCGGAATGGTTGGAGGAGAAGGCCGAGTGCTGAGCGGTGATGCGGGCCTCAGCCGCCAGAAGCAACGAGAAGAGCTCGGTGAGCCCGATCTGTTGATCCATGGCGGCGCGTGTGGAGATGGCAGAGACGAAGCCGTTGTAGTCGGGTTCGTGCACCAGGCCCTGGAGAATTTGGTCGACGAGGTCATCTTCTCCAAGGGGTTTCCCGGCGGCTGCGAGTTCATCGACGATGCCCTTCATCTTGGTGAAGTAGGATGCGGCCGAAAGATCTCCCTTGCGCGTATTACCTAGGGTGGAGCGAAGCTGGATGACGCGCGCCTTGGACTGCGATGAGAAGCTCTGAAGCAAGGCTTGCCAGATGCTAACAGAGGTGGTGCGATGGGAGACTTGCATGAGAACATCGCGAAAGAGGGAAGCGATCAGGAACGTAAGAACCTGTTGATCCTGCGTAACCCAGATGGCGTGCTCCGGGTTGGCTGCGATGACGACCTCCTTCTTCCCATCTCCAATCTCCTTCTCAGAGATAAGGATGGCGTCTGTCTCCTTGATCGACCCATCGAGGTAGCCCATCATGCCCGCCACCTTGACATGCGGCAAGACTTGCGCTTTCCACACCAGGAAGTTCTCCCTGGTGAGCTTTTCGGTGATGGTGTGGCCGAGCGACGCGAGGGAAGGGGAGGCCATGGCGACAGAGGAGGAGGATGACATAACTAGATGCGTTGGAAGGGAGAGGCTCTGTATACCATGTAGAAAACGAGGCTTAAGCGTATGCAGTTAGCAGGGACGCGTGCGTATTTATATAGGCACAAGGCCTCAGGATATACAAGGGTTGTTGGCTATGGATTGATCTACAAGTCATATCTAGATAGGATACAATCTTAACAGCCCAACTACAATGCTAACAGACTACACGCACGCGCGCATATACGGTTTATACACACACCGTATGTTACATTGTTTAACAGAGCGCATACCCGGCCTCTGCATGGCTAGGATGCACATAGCCAGCATCAACACGCACAGAAAACACGCTGACAAATAACAAAGTCATGTAAGCGAAAGCTATATGTAAACGAGGAAAAAAAAGAAAAAACCCTTGCTTGGATCCGCGATCCGCAAACTACAACAATGACCATATTCGCATCAATCATCTTATGACATCACACAGACACCAAGGTTCTTCAATAACAACGCCTTCAGGAAGGGAGCGACGCTCAATCGTCGCCGTCACCGGATACAGCCAGCCAAAGTCAGAATCTAAGTTTCCACCCTGAAGAACCGGTTCGAACATATCCGAGCAATGCCTTCAACAAGGCAACGACGGGAAAACATTGCCATTGCCAGGTATAACTCACACATGTCAGACCTTGGCTTTCACCCCGGAGCTCGAGACAGATGCTCGAGTAGCACCACCATTGATGTCACTTCTGTGTTGTTGTCGCCACTTTCCCGAGATCCCAGCAGCTACATGCCAGACCGGCACCGCTGCACAACCATCCCTCTGCGTCAAATCATCGTCATAGTTTGCATCTCCCTACTGAACACAACCACCGGATTGGAAAGAGCATCCCTCGCGAAGACCTTTCGGTGGTCACCGCAATTCGCGACGAGTCCGCCACCGCTGGCCAGAGTAGCGTGATGAAGCCGCTAGATTTGCCATTAATCATTGCACCACTACCACCAGTGGATCAGCCAAACAGTCTAGCACACCACCAAAGTCATGTTTTAGGGAACACAAAGCCAGTAGGCTAAATCACGTACCCCGATGACAGCATCACATGCAAGCCATCACAGGAATCCTCTACAAGGAAACCATAGATCAGACCGACACGCTATTGGATGATGGTGTCTCATGCTGGAGTTGAAGATGTCATGTCCGCCTCACCTTACACCACTTGGAGATGGTAAACGCTCCATGGTTGGCTCCAATGGGAGACAATGGGGAGAGGACACAGCAAGCGTGTTGCGGCCATCTAAGATCAACATGTGGTGATCTGACTAGCCGCTTGGACAAAGATGCCGCCACCAGGGAGAGTCAAGGAAGAAGAAGAAGAAGAAGAAGAAGAAGAAGAAGAAGAAGAAGAAGAAGAAGAAGAAGAAGAAGAAGAAGAAGAAGAAGAAGAAGAAGAAGAAGAAGAAGAAGAAGAAGAAAGGTGCAGGGACTGTCACCGCCGCCGGCTGGAGGTGGCGGCAGGGAGGAATACTGGAGGTGGCAATGCTGGAGATTATATGGGAGGCCGCCTGTGTTGCCCAGTCAAGCGACGTGGGGGCGATCTGATATTTCGGGGCGATCTAATTTACTTTGCTGCACCAGGCACCAATTATACTAGGTAGACCGTTCTTAAGACCATTAAAGCTACCATTAACATTTTTGACAAAAATGTAAGATTTGACCTTCCGTCAAAGAATCCATTTATGAAGTACTTCCCTAGGAAAAAAGAAGGTGAAGATGTACATGATACTTCTTGAGCTTGCGTTAGTTTTTTCCTTGAAGAGGAAAGGGTGATGCAGCAAAGTAGAGATAAGTATTTTTCGTAGTTAGAGAACCAAGGTATCAATCCAGTAGGAGGTACAAGGAAGTCTTCAATCTATGCACCTGCACAAACAATCAAACACTTGCACCCAATGCGATAAAGGGGTTGTCAATCCCTTCACGGTTAATTGCAATGGTGAGATCTGATAGAGATAGGTATAAAAGATTGCTAGAACCTAAAACTAAATAAATTGCAGTAGTTTTTTTGGGTTTTAGGTTTATAGATCAGAAAATGTATGACAGAAAATAGACGCGGGGGCCATAGGTTTCACTAGAGGCTTCTCTCTTGAAGGCAAATAATACGGTGGGTGAACAAATTACTGTCGAGCAATTGATAGAAAAACACAAAGTTATGATGATATCCAAGGAAATGATTATGCATATAGGCATCACGTCCGTATCAAGTAGACCAAAACAATTCTGCATCTACTACTATTACTCCACACATCGACCGCTATCCAACATGCATCTAGAATATTAAATTCATAAAGAACGGAGTAACGCCTTAAGTAAGATGACATGGTGTAGAGGGATAAACTCAAGCAATATGATGAAAATCCCATCTTTTTATCCTTGATGGCAATAACACAATACGTGCCTCGCTACCCCTACTATGTCACTGGGTGAGGACACCGCAAGATTGAAACCAAAACTAAGCACCTCTCCCATTGCAAGAAAAATACCAATCTAGTTGGCCAAACCAAACCAATAATTCGAAGAGAAATACAAAGATATCAAATCATGCATATAAGAATTCAGAGGAGATTCAAATAATATTCATAGATAATCTGATCATAAATCCACAATTCATCGTTTCTCGACAAACACACCACAAAAGAAGATTACATCAGATAGATCTCCAAGAACATTGAGGAGAACATGGTATTGAGAATCAAAGAGAGAGAACAAGCCATCTAGCTACTAGCTATGGACCCGTAGGTCTGAGGTAAACTACTCACGCTTCATCGGAAGGGCAATAGGGTTGATGTAGATGCCCTCCACGATCGAATCCCCCTCCGGCAGATCGCCAGAAAAGGCCCCAAAATGGGATCTCACGAGAATAGAAGGTTGCGACGGCGGAAAAGTATTTCCGTGGCTTGTTCTGAGGGTTTGGGAATATATCTGAATTCACAGGACGAAGAGGGAGGTCGGTGGACTCCCGAGGGGGCCACAAGCTAGGGGCACCCCCTAGGGCGCGCCCCTAAGGCTTGTCGTTGCCTCATGGGTCTTCTGACTTCATCTCCAAGTCTCATAGGTGTCTTCTGGTCCAAGCAAAATCATCGCGAAAGTTTTATTCTGTTTGGGCTCCGTTTGATATTCCTTTTCTACGAAACTCAAAAACAAGGAAAAAACAGAAACTGGCACTGGGCTCTAGGTTAATAGGTTAGTCCCAAAAGTAATATAAAATGGCATATTAATGCATATAAAACATCCAAAACAGATAATATAATAGCATGGAACAATAAAAAATTATAGATACGTTGGAGACATATCAAGCATCCCAAGCTTAATTCATGCTCGTCCTCAAGTAGGTGAATGAAAATAAACAGAATTTTTTATGTGGAATGCTGCCTAACATACTTATCCATGTAATTTTATTTATTGTGGCATGAATATTCAGATCCATAAGATTCAAAATAAAAGTTTAATATTGACATAAAAACAGTAATACTTCAAGCATACTAATAACGCAATCATGTCTTCTCAAAATAACATGGCCAAAGAAAGTTATCCCTACAAAATCATATAGTCTCGCTATGCTCCATCTTCATCACACAAAGTATTAAATCATGCACAACCCCGATGACAAGCCAAGAAATTGTTTCATACTTTTGATGTTCTCAAACTTTTTCAACTTTCACGCAATACATGAGCGTGAGCCATGGATATATCACTATAGGTGGAATAGAATACGGTGGTTGTGGACAAGACAAAAAGAAGGAGATAGTCTCACATCAACTAGGCATATCAACGGCTATGGAGATGCCCATCAATAGATATCAACGTGAGTGAGTAGGGATTGCCATGCAACGGATGCACTAGAGCTATAATTGTATGAAAGCTCAAAAAGAAACTAAGTGGGTGTGCATCCAACTCGCTTGCTCATGAAGACCTAGGGCAATTTGAGGAAGCCCATCATTGGAATATACAAACCAAGTTCCATAACGAAAAATTCCCACTAGTATATGAAAGTGACAACATAGGAGACTCTCTATCATGAAGATCATGGTGCCACCAAACAAGCAACGACAACCCTAGTTGTTGCGGCACCTTCTTCCATAGTACCAACATCTGCAGGAATTACTCGTTCGACAACTCAGCTAGCGGCAAGTTCCCAAGCTCCCTTGCCACCTAACACTACTTCCGAATCACTCTTGACACAAGAGGACTTGGCAAGATCAGATAAACCTTGTGAGCTTCAATAGAAAGAAGGTAGTTGCTCGAGTCAATTACAGTTGCATGCTTCTTTATATGTAGTCTCATAGTTTGATGTACACTAACACTTCCCATGTTCGTTGTTGAACTAGCATCTAGGCACAAAGAGGAAATAGACATCAGGGATAATGCTCGACAGGTTAACTAAATCTAGAGGAGGAATAATGGAGATCCGTTTTGAGGCGGGTTTAAAAAGGCCACGTGATGCTACAGAGTTAGTCAAGGTAGTATCATAGGCAGCCGTTGTCGTTAGGTGTCATGCACGTATCCTCCCAACATTTATTCTATACATGAATGACAAAGATGAAACCCAATGTAACACCTTCCTCGACCATTTATCTGTAAGTATGGTTATGTATGGAAATTAGTAATATCGTCTTGCTCTGCCCCATACTTTCTAGGTTGCTGGTAATGATACTCCCATAATTTTCAATAGACGAGGTTCAAGTTTGATAGCCAAGTTGATGCAGGCAGACAGGCATGCACCCGTGTTTTGAAGTCTGCTCTTCAACAGTATCGGTATAACTTGAGGAAAACTCACTTTGAAGGCAAGGCTAACAATGAATTTGCCCAAACATCTCCAGTGTAAAATATAACGGATGAAGACTGGAGAGGCCTTGTTAAACACTGGTCTAATCCAAAGTATCAAGCACGTTATACTTATGTGATCATATCACATGTTGAACTCCTATTTACGCATGTGCCTCACAAATCTATCTTCTTCTAGGTGAACTGTTCAAAGAACAAGGCCAACCGTATGAAAGTGAAATTCCAACAGACGACAAGATCTCGTAGCTATATTGCACACTGCGAGGCTCTTGTAACTAGCTATTGTTTCACTCTTTTCATTGTGCCATATTATCATATCTATAATGACTTGTTCCAAATGCAGAGGAAAGCCCGCATGGACCAAAAAGTACCTGAACCAAATGTTGTAGAAATCTTCAAGGACTGTCACACCAGCAAGACGAAGGGCATGACTACACCAGTCAAAGCCGCTATTGTAAGTCCGTAATCCTCATGCCTTTTAACTACTAGTTACTCTGACTTGTGCATTGAACTGCACGGTTTGCAGGCAATGTCTATTACTCTTTTCAATTTTATACACAATTGTCTTAGCGTATCATTGCACCTTACAAGGTTTAAAATAGAGGAGTGATGTTCCTTTGATCTTGATCTATAATCTAGTTCCGTGCTGGACTTGCCCACACAACGTTACAATTGCATGTTTGTCTGTTCTCATTTGTTTTGTGATATGAATGATGTCATATTATGCTTATCATATTATAAACTTTGTCTCTTTATCCTTACCTATCAATACAATGTGAAGAAATTGACAATACATTAGCCATGGTACGTGGTCATATGTTTGGAACCTGGTTTTATTATGTACTTTGCAGTAAAATACAACTAATATTTTACATGGGTTCACCAAAATAACTTTTATATATAGACCAAAGCTATTCAGTTTGGTTGTGCTGCCTCCTTAATAACTTCTGTTCTGGTACTGCTAATGTACAAACTCAACTTTTCAGCAAGCTATGGAACAAATGGTGGAACCGCCACCTTCTGAAGGTGACGAGGCAACCATAATCGCAATGTTTCCTCTTGCCGCAATGGGTCAGTTTCTGTCCACTAACGGTGCTAAAAGCACTTTCCTGCGTAATACTTTGTTGGTTGTTAAGGCAATCTCGTCCAAACTGCCTCATGATCAAGATATGCAAACTCAAAACAATGTTATATCTGCGCTCCAGACACAGGTCCAATCCCTAACAGAGACCCTTTATGAAACAAGGACGAACATTGTTCGATGTCGTCAAGATATGCATGATTTTGAAACCAGACTATCAGACATTTGTTATGTTATTCAGGAGCCTAGGAGAAATGAAGGCGAAGGTTATGGTGCTCCATCGGACAGTACAACATGAAAACATAACAGTCAGGTCAAATGAGCCGAGCTTCTGAATTTCTGATGGTGCATTGTTAACTTTTATGCCAACCTTCCTTTTGTTATATGGTTGTAATTTATTAACAAAATTTGTTCTTAATGGGCAGCGGTCGACTGAAGAAAACTGCTAGCCATTTTTTTATAGTGTAGGGTGTTCCCTATATTTGCATTGATGGTGAACTTTGATGCCAAGTGGATGTAATCTGTGCAATCGCCTTAACATACTACCTTTAGTTTCTTTCTTATTTATTTCCTTAGTCTTCTTTTTCCTTGTTTGCTAGTGGCTACAACAACCATGGGCCACATACGAACCGTGGTAACCTTGAGCCTGCTACGGGCCGTAGGATTAATGTTCCTCATATGGGCCATAGGATCAATGGGCCTCCTATGGATCGTCGGATAAATGTGCCTTCAACGGGTCGTAGGATCCATTAGCAACACATGGGTCCAACAATTCGTGTGCCAAAACCAAACCGTGACATGGACCGCAAACGAGCGTAATTGGTATCGGGCCAGCACGGTAACGGGTCGTTAACAGGCTAGAAGACAGCAAAGGCTTAATTCTGTCACAGGCATAACGAGTCATTAATGGGCTCGAATACATGACGGGTTAGAAATGGCGCAATGGGTTAATAGGCCACAAATGGGCTGATTCTTACCACAACCTAAATTCGGCCCACTAGGAGAACATGCTAGTAACGGACCGGAAGTAATCGAGGGTTAGAAAGGAGCCTGGCGGTGTCCTGGACTAGGGGGTACTCACCGCGTCGTCTCCCGACCAGGTGTTTCGGGCCGAGGACCCCCATGGAGGTTCACTGATGGGCCACTTCGGGCAGCCCATGATGCATACAATGAGGATTCCACAAGACTTGGTGATCAAGACAAGGACTCCTCTCCGCCAATGTATAAGGTTAGGACTCTTGTTATCCTAGGCCTCAGGTACATTATATAAGCCGAGGCTAGGCTAGTCGATAGATCATTATGACATTCACCATCATACCATTAGGGTTTAGACCACAACATACGATCTCGGGGTAGATCAACTCTGTACTTAATACTCCATCAATATGAACAAGAGCAGGACGTAGGGTTTTACCTCTTAGAGAGGGCCCAAACCTGGGTAAAACATCCTCTCCTTTGTTCATGTTACCATTGATCTGAGAATCCACAGCTCGGGACCCCCTACCCGGAGGTCTGCCGGTTTTGACACCGACAATGGTGCTTTCATTGAGAGTTCTGCTGTGAGATCGACGAAGGATCAATGGCCAGCCTGCAGGTCAACTGCGACGTCGGCATCTTCGTCGCCGGCCCAATTAGTCACCTTGGCTCGACTGAGGATTGTGCTCCGTCCCATATCATCAAGTTCGGACGAGGGCCTTCATCAGCATCAACTCCGATCTCTATCAAGATCATTGATGAATCATCCATGGAGCTCGGGGGCTTAAGGTCAACATTGCCCTCGAGCGACCGTGTTATTTTTCTGGACAACGAACTTGTATCTGCCTCCATCGCCTCCTCGAGCGTCTCTTTGACAATTGCTTTGGTGGAATTGTGCGGAATTGAGTCTACAACAACCTTGTAAAATTTTGTCGCGTTCTGATGGAGGAATCTCCGGCGATCCCCGATATACTGGACCCCTGTTGAATCTGGATGGGAATCTGGACGAGTTTAGGGCGAGGAGTCCAGCGTCCAACTCGGACAATGTTTGGAACATCCAATCGTTCATCGGTTGCGGAATTCCTATAGCGATCACCCCTCAAAATTTCAGCTCGAGCCGACCGTTCAAACTCCGGAAACTTCCGATGAGTGGATCAAATTTTGGATCAGTTCTCTATGCGTATACGAATCCGACGTCCCGAGTTCATCTTTCTTCATGAATGGGATATTTGACATCCTTTTTGTAGGAATCTCTTTCTAGGGTATTGTGTTTGGTTTCCGAACACGTGCTCACAAATTTTGCTCCTTTTCGGAGGTAATGTTCACCATCGCGCCGGTGTCAAACCAGCCCAACAACGTTGCTCCACGGCTACCGACCTGCGCTAGACACGTCGCCACTTCATCGAGCCGAGCTCAACCATATCGGATCATCATCTCGGCAAGCCAAAAAAGAGTTCGGCATCATGAAGGCTAAATCATCACCAACATCGTCGCCCCACGGATAAACGAAGCGGGCACACCGGCATCACCGCACGGTCACTTCATCAAGGCGGCATCGACCGCATCACAAGATCCGACCTGCGTCGGCATCGTTGCACCATTGTTTCTTCAAGCCGACGACCACCACGTCAACCTGCTTCAACACCTTGGCTGCCATGGCTACTGCAACGTCAACTTACCGACCCGCTCCGTCACCTCGGCTGGACCGGGGGCTTCGTCATCTCTTCATCAAACTACTCCGGGGTCTTCAGCGTCACCAGCCAACCAACTTCGTCACGTTAGCTGGACCGGGGGCTTCGCCTTGCTGCATCGACCGTGCTGCGTCAAGCCGAGCTCCTTGTTCGGTCACCTCGGGCTTGGGTGCTGGTGTCGGTGTCAAAACCGGCGGATCTCGGGTAGGGGGTCCCGAACTGTGCGTCTAAGGTCGATGGTAACAGGAAACGGGGGACACGATGTTTACCCAGGTTCGGGCCCTCTCTATGGAGGTAATACCCTACTTCCTGCTTGATTGATCTTGATGAATATGAGTATTACAAAAGTTGATCTACCTCGAGATCGTAATGGCTAAAACCCTAAAAGTCTAGCCTGTATGACTATGATTATGATTGCCTCTATGGACTAAGCCCTCCGGTTTATATAGACACTGGAGGGGACTAGGGTTATACAAAGTCGGTTAAAGAGAAAGGAATCTTCATATCCGGACGCCAAGCTTGCCTTCCACGCCAAGGAGAGTCCCATCTGGACACGAGTGAGAGTCTTCGGTCTTGTATCTTCACAGCCCATCAGTCCGGCCCATGTCCAACAGGCCGGACGCCCGAGGACCCCTTAATCCAGGACTCCCTCAGTAGCCCCCGAACCAGGCTTTCAATGACGATGTGTCTAGCGCGCAGATTGTCTTCGGCATTGCAAGGCGGGTTCCTCCTCCGATGACTTCAAAAGGGCTGTATTTGGCCTTCCATTTAATGTTGTTCCCATCGTCTTCTGTGCATCTATAGCTTCAGCTTCCACGTGTCGAGTGAATACGAGAGGTCAGGGTATTTTTTGCATATAACACCCCGACCATGTAAGAAAAGCGTCTATTTAAAGGGATTGGATCTCAGATCCGTTCCACATCATGCGGAAAATCCTCAGAGCTTGCTAGAAAAAACCACTCCTACATGGCTAGCGCTCCCAGCTCTTCTTCCCGTCCCCACGACCCAGAAAAAGGCGATTGGGAGAGATGTTCCGTATCCCACGGTCAGCTGGTGAAGCTGCAAACACAGGGATTTCTTCCCCCCACGGATCTAGTACCCGTTCGAGCAGGATTGACTTCCTTCAACGGCGGGGCTCAGGCTGAGAATTTCCCCAATCCATCCAGGGGGAACGAGTGTGTTTCGTTCCCTACCTGCTAAGAGGCGCTGGATTTCCAATCCATCCGTTCCTCCAAGGACTTATGGAGTATTATGGCCTCCAACTTCACAATTTCACTCTTGCCTCCATTCTGCACATCACGGGTTACGTTGCTCTTTGCGAGCTCTTCCTGGGCTGCGAGGCCCATTTTGAATTATGGAGGAAACTATTTTGCCTTGTCCCTCGTAACCAAGAGGGATCAATATTTGAAGTGGGCGGAGCCGGGGTATGGCGCATTGCCGGGACCGGATACCTATCCGGCACGCCGAAGAAGGCATCCGAAGAGTGGTGATACGTCTCCGTTGTATCTACTTCTCCAAACACTTTTGCCCTTGTTTTGGACTCTAACTTGCATGATTTGAATGGAACTAACCCGGACTGACGTTGTTTTCAGCAGACTTTCCATGGTGTTATTTATGTGCAGAAACAAAAGTTCTCGGAATGACCTGGAACCCCACGGAACGTCTATTTGGAAATAATAAAAAATCCTTGCAAAAGATGAAGACCAGGGGGCCCACGCCCTGTCCACGAGGGTGGGGGGCGTGCCCTCCCCCCCCTAGGGTGCGCCCCCTACCTCGTGGGCCCCCTGGAGCTCCTCCGACCTCAACTCCAACTCTATAAATTTGCTTTCGGTGAGAAAAAAAATCAAGGAGAAGAATTCATCGCGTTTTACGATACGGAGCCATGGCCAAGCCCTAAAACCTCTCGGGAGGGCTGATCTGGAGTCCGTTCGGGGCTCCGGAGAGGGGGATTCGTCGTCGTCGTCATCATCAACCATCCTCCATCACCAATTTCATGACGCTCACCAGCGTGCGTGAGTAATTCCATCGTAGGCTTGCTGGACAGTGATGGGTTGGATGAGATCTATCATGTAATCGAGTTAGTTTTGTTAGGGTTTGATCCCTAGTATCCACTATGTTCTGAGATTGATGTTGCTATGACTTTGCTATGCTTAATGCTTGTCACTAGGGCCCGAGTGCCATGATTTCAAATCTGAACCTATTATGTTTTCATGAATATATGTGTGTTCTTGATCCTATCTTGCAAGTCTATAGTCACCTACTACGTGTTATGATGCGGCAACCCCGAAGTGACAATAATCGGGACCACTCCCGGTGATGACCATAGTTTGAGGAGTTCATGTATTCACTATGTGCTAATGCTTTGTTCCGGTACTCTATTAAAAGGAGGCCTTAATATCCCTTAGTTTCCATTAGGACCCCGCTGCCACGGGAGGGTAGGACAAAAGATGTCATGCAAGTTCTTTTCCATAAGCACGTATGACTATATTCGGAATACATGCCTACATTACATTGATGAATTGGAGCTAGTTCTGTGTCACCCTATGTTATGATTGTTACATGATGAACCGCATCCGGCATAATTCTCCATCACCGATCCAATGCCTACGAGCTTTTCCTATATTGTTCTTCGCTTATTTACTTTTCCCGTTGCTATTGTTATAATCACTACAAAACACCAAAAATATTACTTTTGCTACCATTACTTTTGTTACCGTTACCACTACTATCATATTACTTTGCTGCTAAATACTTTGCTGCAGATACTAAGTTATCCATGTGTGGTTGAATTGACAACTCAACTGCTAATACTTGAGAATATTATTTGGCTCCCCTTGTGTCGAAACAATAAATTTGGGTTGAATACTCTACCCTCGAAAACTGTTGCGATCCCCTATACTTGTGGGTTATCAAGACTATTTTCTGGCGCCGTTGCCGGGGAGCATAGCTCTATTCTTTGAGTTACTTGGGATTTATATCTGCTGGTCACTATGAAGAACTTGAAAGACGCTAAGACAACAATTTATCCCTCAACTACGAGGGGAGGTAAGGAACTTCCATCTAGCTCTGCACTTGATTCACCTTCTGTTTTGAGTAAGCTTGCGACACCTAAACCTGCTTCTGCTATTCGTTCTGATATGTCGCATGTTATTGATGATGCCACTTCTGCTATGCATGATACTTATGATGAAACTACTTATATGCTTGATACTACTGTGCCCCTTAGTGACTTTCTTGATGAACAAATTGCTAGGGCTAGAGAGAAAGAAATTATTGAAACTGATTATATTGATGAAAGTGATGATGAAAACTTGCCTGTTATTCATGAGGGTTATGTTTTTGATAAAGAAGCTTCTTTAGCTATTTTAGCTTGCAAAGATAGATATGAGCTCAAGAGATTATTAGCTAAATGGAATCAGCAATCTCTTAATGATAGAATGAGACCTGACCCTGCTTTTGCAACTTCACCTATCTATGTTACCGATAAGGATTATGAATTCTCTGTTGATCCTGATATAATTACTTTGGTTGAATCTGATGCATTTCATGGCTATGAATCTGAAACTGTTGTGGCACATCTTACTAAATTAAATGATATAGCCACCCTGTTCACTAATGATGAGAGATCTCGCTACTTTTATATCCTTAAAATATTTCCGTTCTCATTAAAGGGTGATGCTAAGATATGGTTTAATTCCCTTGATCCTGGTTGTGTGCATAGTCCCCAGGATATGATTTATTACTTCTCTGCTAAATATTTCCCTGCTCATAAGAAACAAGCTGCTTTGAGGGAAATATACAAATTTGTGCAAATTGAAGAAGAGAGTCTCCCACAAGCTTGGGGGAGGCTTCTCAAGTTACTTAATGCTTTGCCTGATCATCCTCTCAAGAAAAATGAAATACTTGATATCTTTTACAATGGACTAACCGATGCTTCCAGAGATTACCTGGATAGTTGTGCTGGTTCTATTTTCAGGGAAAGAACACCAGATGAAGCTGAAATCCTATTAAATAATATGTTGACAAATGAAAATAATTGGACACTTCCTGAGCCAGTTCCTGAGCCTATTCCTAAACCAACTCTGAAGAAGAGAGGTGTTCTATTTCTTAGTCCTGAAGATATGCAAGAGGCAAAGAAATCTATGAAAGAAAAAGGTATTAAAGCTGAAGATGTTAAGAATTTACCTCCTATTGAAGAAATACATGGTCTTAATCTACCGCCTGTTGAAGAAACATATGATCTTAATCCATTACTTATTGAAGAAACTCATGGTCTCGATAACCCGACATAGGTAGTAAAGGTAAATTCTCTCTATAGATTTGATGAAGGTGATATTCCTCACTATAAGTCTGCTAGACAATACTTAGAAGAGTTTGATAATTTTATTGTCAAACAAGAAAACTTCAATGCTTATTTTGGTAGACAATTGAAATATAATTCCGATATGCTTGAACACTTGGGTGATTATATGTCTAGAGTTAAAGGTGAACTTAAACTCATTACTAAACATGCTTCTATGGTTACCACTCAAGTATAACAAGTACTTAAAGCTCAAAATGATTTGCTCAATGAAATGAATAGTAAGAAAAATGATTATGCTGTTAGAGTGGCTACTAGAACTGGTAAGATGACTCAGGAACCTTTGTATCATGAAGGCCACCCTAAGAGAATTGAGCAAGATTCTCAAAGAAATAATATTGATGCACCTAGTCCTTCTAAAAATAAGAAAAAGAAAAATGATAGGACTTTGCATGCTTCTAGTGAACCTATTGCTGAACCACCTGAGAATCCAAATGATATCTCTATTTCTGATGTTGAAACACAATCTGGTAATGAACATGAACCTAATGAAAATGCTAATGATGATGTTCATGATGATGCTCAACCTAGTAATGATAATGATGTAGAAACTGAACCTGCTATTGATCTTGATAACTCACAATCAAAGAATCAACGTTATGATAAGAGAGACTTGGTTGCTAGGAAGCACGGTAAAGAAAGAGAACCTTGGGTTCAGAAACCCATGCGTTTTCCTCCCAAACCATCTAAGAAAAAGGATAATGAGGATTTTGAGCGCTTTGCTGAAATGATTAGACCTATCTTTCTACGTATGCGATTAATCGATATGCTCAAAATGAATCCTTATGCTAAGTATTTGAAAGATATTGTTACTAATAAAAGAAAGATACCGGAAGCTGAAATTTCCACCATGCTTGCTAATTATACTTTTAAGGGTGGAATACCAAAGAAACTTGGAGATCCAGGAGTACCCACTATACCATGCTCCATTAAAAGAAATAATGTTAAAACTGCTTTATGTGATCTTGGAGCCGGGTTAGTGTTATGCCTCTCTCTTTATATCATAGACTTGACTTGAATAAGTTGACACCTACTGAAATATCTTTGCAAATGGCTGATAAATCAACTGCTATACCTGTCGGTATTTGTGAGGATGTGCCTGTTGTGGTTGCAAATGTTACTATTTTAACGGACTTTGTTATTCTTGATATTCCCGAGGACGATAGTATGTCTATTATTTTTGGAAGACCTTTTTTGAATACCGCAGGGGCTGTTATTGATTGCAACAAAGGCAATGTCACTTTTCATGTTAATGGTAATGAGCATATGGTACACTTTCCGAGGAAACAACCTCAAGTTCATAGCATCAACTCTATTGGACAAATTCCATCGATTATATTTGGAGGTTTTGAATTTCCTCTTCCTACTGTCAAGAAGAGTTATGACATTCTTATTATTGGGGATGTGCATATCCCCGTTGAGGTAACATAGTGTTATTCGAAATTTCTCCGGTTCCATGATTATTCGGAATGAGTTTGTTAACAAGACTTGATCAACCTTGTTAGTGGATTCCTTTTGATGAGCATGAGATGGATCAAACTAGAAGGCACAACCTTCTGTACCCTCTTTCTTCTTTCTGTTATTTAGTTGAAATAAAGTAAAAGTAGTATTTTTCTGTCTGTTTTCTGATTTATCCGTGCAATATAAAAATACCCTGAAAATAGAAGTTCTCCAAATGCCGTGAAAATGGAATATGATTTTTTCTAGAATATTTGAGAATTTCTGGCACTGAGAACACAGCAGGAGGGGCAAGCACCTGGCCACGAGGGTGGAGGGCGCGCCCTACCCCCCAGGGCGCGCCCCCTGCCTCGTGGGCCCACGGTGGCCTTCCTCCACTTATTCCTGCACCCATACACTCCTTCTTCCTCCCACAAACACCAATATCCAGCTCAAGCACGAGTTCTAGCTCATTTTGCTGCGATTTTCGATCTCCTTGCTCAAAGCACCTCTCACAAAACTGCTCGGGGAGATTGTTCCTTGGTATGTGACTCCTCCATTGGTCCAATTAGTTTTTGTTCTAATGCTTTATTCATTGCAAATTTGTGCTGCCTAGGTGACCATGTTCTTGAGCTTGCATGTCAAATTTATATGGTTCCAAGTAGTTCTAATGCATGATATAGTCTCTAGGCACTTGTAGGAGTAGTTGCTATCAATTTTATTGAAGTTGGTTCACTTTTGTTTGAAGTTACTAAAAATTTCAGAAAATAATGAAGAGATTTTTGATGGGCTCATCGAGCCGAAGCTCAAAGGAAAAGCAAAATGAAGAAGCACAGAGGCCCAAATATAATTTGCCTCACACCACGGAGGTCCGGCCATGTGAATGGTCGTCCGATGATTTCTTGAGAAAATCCGGGATTTATGATGATTTCTATTCATTGGCTGAGAATGCTGGCCTCACCGACTTCCTCCGCGACCAACGTCATCAGTATCTCTTACTCACCAATACTTTTGTGCAAAACTTCTACTATTTTCCTAAGGAATCACCTCCCTCAGTAGAGTTTCATTTATATGATGTTGTTAAGAAGATGCCACTAGATGAATTTTGCGAGGTTTGCAAAATAGCCTTCGAGGGTACCTTAGATGAACCACATCGCAAAGATGTGGACGGGTTTATTGACACCATTACTGTGGGGGAAACCAGGAAGGTTTCCGATGCAAGAATCACTAGCATACATTTTCCTGTTTTACGCTACTTTTCTATATTTGCTAGTCGTTGCTTAATTGGTCGCGGAAACTATGGAAACCTTAGTGTCCCTGATATTATCATTTTGCACCATGATTTATATTCCGATAACGCTGTTAGTATGGGCGGTATTATTGCTAAGCGGTTAAGTCTGAACCGTACCAAGGGCCCCATCTTTGGAGGTATTTATGCTTCACGCCTAGCTGCGCATTATAACATACCTATTAGACTCTATGAGAAAGAAGAAAAATTGTTGCCCAATGCTTATTTAGATTATAAGAGTATGTTAGCACATGATTTTATTGTTAAGAATAAGGAAGGGGCGCTTAAATATAAATTATTCTTTGATAAACATCACCCTGAGACTATTACCTTGCCTGCTCCTTCCTTGTTTAATTTATCTGAAGGTCCGTATCTCGTTCCGTGGGCGGCCATTCAAGCCTACCGGAATCCTACACCAGCCCCGGAGCCGGAACCACAATTTGAGCCTCCACGACAGTCTGATTACTTTTGGGATCCGGAGATGACTGCCAGCCAGTGGCAGTCAGAGTCCTCTTCATCGCAGTACGACCCAGCTACACCTACGAGTATCCTCTAGGCCATCCGTGGCAATGAACCAACTTAGGCCAAAAGCCTAAACTTGGGGGAGTACGTATTTCCCACCGACATTACATTTATGTTTACGCACACTCATTGCTAGATGTCGGTGCTCATACTTTTTCACTATAATATCCATGCTAGTTTATTTTCTTTTTCTTGCTTTCTTCTTGTGTGTTTGTTAAACCTTAAGAAAAAACCAAAAAATTAGTAATAGCATCTAGCTAGTTTACTTTCTTGTTGTAGTAGTAATAATTAAAAAGAAAACCCAAAAAGATTTCATGTTCTTCTTTTTGCTTGTTGGGAGCTTTTCCGTGTAAATAGTTTTATTCTTTTTCTTTTCTTTGAGGGTCGATAGGAGAAGACCATGATTAAATTGTTGGAGTGGCTCTTATATGCATTATTGTTGATTTAACCAAAAGCCCATATTGCCTTGTCTTCTCTTGTTTATTGAATGCTTGCAGATTCCAGCTTAGTCCAATGCACATGCGCTCTTATTATTATTCACATCGTTCGGTCGTGCAAGTGAAAGGCAATTATGATGATATATGATGGACTGACTGAGATGGAAAAAGCTGGTATGAACTCGACCTCTTTTGTTTTTGTAAATATGATTAGTTCATCGTTCCTGATTCAGCCTATTATGAATAAACATGTTTGCAATGACAATTAGAGATCATAGTTGCTCGTGCCATGCTTGATTAGCTATGAGTTGTAATGGTTTACCTTGCGTTCCAACATGCTATTAAAATGGTTGTGATGTGGTATGATGGGGTGGTATCCTCCTTTGAATGATTTAAGTGACTTGACTTGGCACATGTTCACACATGTAGTTGAAACAAAATCAACATAGCCTTCACGATATTTATGTTCATGGTGGATTATATCCTACTCATGCTTGCATCCAATCTTATATATTTACTAATCAAGAGCACCAATGAAGCCTCCACGTTAATCCTAAAGAGCGTAATAAATCATCCGTTAGATCGGCAAAGTAGACATCTACAACCGTGGGATGAAGTGCCTTTAGGAGTCCTCACCATCTATCCCACCTACAACATAGATCGGCAAGAACCGTCGGATGAAGTGCCCTCTAGGAGTCCTCACCATCTATCCCACGTACGTTTTTTTGAGAGAATCTATTCTACGTACGTTCTGTGCAGGTCATCTCTGTTATCTCTTCTCCTGGTCCGATTGAGAAACAAGAGATAAGAAACAATCCTAGCGCCCTTCTTCTCTAGGATTTCTTGATTTTTGATAGATGTCCTGATTTCTAATCTTCTGTCCACAGAACGCGAGCCTTAAACTAGATGACCTCAACGGAGACATCCACCATGGACACGAAGATCCCCGTTGGGATGCACACACACCTCTCCCATTGTGACCACGCAGGCGTCGGACAGGATGGCGTTGACTTGAAGACACAGCAATAGAACTACGCATGCTGCTCGACGACGCTGACATCGGAAATAGGCCAGCGGGACGACGTGACGCGGACAGCACGTCGGCGACGTGGGCATGGATACGAGAGGCCGGCCTGCATGACGGTGTCAGCCAGGGGCCGGCGCTGAGAAGGACGAGACCTGGGGCTGCAGGCCACTTGGTCTCGCACAAGCTTGCGGCAGACAACAATTGCGCTGGTGGCCCTCCAGTGACCATCGATCCATGGCTTCCTAATCCAATCTACACATGCACGTATACAACTATGGCTCAAGTCAATCTACTCATGCATGCACGTATACAACAATGGCTCAAGTCAATATACTCATGCACGCACGTACAGCTATGGCTCTAATCAGCAGCGTACTCCATGGTACAGCTTCTTCAATTACTTTTCTCCTTCTTCAATCCATCCCAAGCTCTTTTTCTTATTCTACAAAAAACGTTCCTAATTAGAAGACAACAGATTGTAAGGAGATAGTATAGTCTTACTAGTTCAAAAAACCATCTCTGATTTTTTTCTCATGCGAGACATTATTGACAAACGAAATCATTGATCTTCTCTTCCATATATAACTAAATTTTGGGAGTATTAACATAATTAAGTTGCATCAGTAGCACCATGGCAACGAGTTCCATATAAGTTAAAATAAGAATTTTCTTTATTTGAATTTCAAATTCTCATTATATGTATCATACAGGTAGTGTGCAAAAGTTTGTCTCATTATGTTAAAGCTTAATCAATTTAGACATCAAGTTGAGCAGTTCATATGATTTTTATGGCTACCTAATTCATATATCAGACATGATATGCATTGTTTTTTAGGTGACCAAGTTAATTTATTCATCATATGAACAAAAATCATTTCTTTTTTTCTGATGCCAAGTTGTATGACATGATGTGAATTTCTTTTTCTTAGCTTCTGCCTAAAGATGTAGATATATGCGTCCCTTCAAAAGACTAAGCATTGCCAAGATTTGAGGGGTAAGTGAACTTTTGGTGTTTTTCTTCAATCGGCCATGGGTACTATACGTTTTCTAAGGTAAATTTGTGGAAGAGAGTCGGAATTATATATTTATTGGATTTTAATTTGTTCTTCCTGAAGCTAATGTGGAGTATTTATCATATTTCCATAGCAAAGAAGCCTTGAGACTATACATGACTAATCTAGGAATCTGTACGTGTACAGTTTTACCTATAGCCATATGTGATCGTTGAAAATAATCATTCAAGCATTCCGCCATCTAAGCATCCTAGGTATATGTTTCTTCATTATCATTACAGCAGTATGGTTTAGCCTAATGTAGCTGAGTCAAATTTCTTCCTAGCAAATAATTATACTTCGTCTAATTGCTACAAATTTGGCTCCTTGGTAAGAACTACCCAATAAGGATCAACTCAGACCTTCTAAGCCAGCTTTAACCTTTGTTTCTCCATTAATGAGATGGTAAGATTAAATATATCACGATGCTAACTATAATCTCACCTGGCACCATTCATGTTAGCAAGGATTGCTTAGACAACCCACCTTTATTATTAATGCCAATTATGTTCTTCATTGTCTGACATTTATAAAAGTGATCCACTTGACATATCTTTTTTAGATGAATATTCTCTACTTTCTATGAAAAATAATCAAGTATAGTTATTTGTCTAATGTAAATCCATGCACTATGCACACAAGTACTTTTGCTATTCTTTGTCATTAACAAAGAAATATCCACTCTTTCTTTTGGGAATAAGGTGTCCTATAAAAACACAACAAAATTGTAGCAACATGTCTATGTGTCATTAGAGATAATAGGTAGGTTGTGCATGATCTGATGCAAAGGTCTCAATAGCAATAAAATATTTATTAAAACAAAGATGGATATGATTTTTTTATAAAAGGAGGAGGATCCCCGGCAAAGATGGATATGATACGTCCAGGTTAGTAATTTCTTCAAAGATTGGTGTCGTTTTAGTCCACACTTGGGAAAGTGTTGGCTACCTGGAGGCTTTATACGTACTGGACGATTCATATATGCATAAATAGTGAGGCTGTTAGTTAATTTATGCAAAACATGCTTCAACAATGTAATACGTTTTTCGGACGAGTATGATTTAAATTTGCCCAATAGTTTGCTCATGTAGTAATTTTTTATTCAATATTTGTATTTGTAGTTCCTCTTTTGTATATCTAATGAAAACTCGACCTAAAATTCATATTAAAACATGTAGATACATAAGTAGGAAATACTTTGATTTATCCTTAGTTTTTATTGAAAACTCACAAATGTCTTTACTGTTACTGAATTTGTAATTGGAGGCACCTTTTGTGGTCTCACATCATTCCTCACGATAAAGAAAAAGCAATTCGTCATATAGACCTCAAAAACATTTTGAGCCCCTGAATGAAGTGAAACAGTTCCAATCATTGAGGTCAAGTCAAGAGGTGATGGTGAGTACATGACAAACTCCTCCTATACTCCTCTAGACGCCTGCTACATATGATGTCCTAGATGCAAAGTAATCATCATGCAAGTTTTTTCATGCACCTGCCACATCAATTTTTTTTCTGCATGCACTATAGTTTTGGGTGGTACGAACTCTTCTATTTTACATGATACATGAGCGATAAATTCAGTGCATGCTCTATTAACTCCTGAATTATAAGTCAATAGAACCTCCAAAAATAGTACAATAAACCACTTACGTGTGGATACAATGTGACATGATAGACTGTGATGCATGGATCCACTGTTTTATAAAGCTATTTTGATCAGACAATACCAAATGTCCTTTGATGTTCCGTTTAGAGCACTTCTACATATGTATGTCGTACAAAAGAAAAAAAATAAATACATAAAAAGAATGGCCAATGTATCTGCATATTTTAATATAAAATGAACTCCATAAATCTCCATCATGTTGTCGCGCCAAAAATGACAACATATGCTACAACAACACATATCATTTTCGGAGGTTCTATCGAATTATAATTCATGAGTTAATAGAGCATGCATTGAATTTTTTTCATTTGCATCTATTTTATCCATGAATGCGTTAACCGTCTGACTTTAATAAAGTTGCATCCGCATATTTTAAAACCCTTCATAAACCTAAGGATGTGCTATGCAACAAAAGAATATACTTACCCTGTGACCCAATTGACAGTTAGATGTCATGCATATATCTACCTTCTACCATCTATGTCTAATAAACAAAAACATTTCACATGAATATTTGATTATGAACAGTTCAACAATACGCCTACTATTTCTGCAAACGCAGTTCAACAATACGCCTACTATTTCTGCAAACGGCTAATTCATGTAAAATTTCTCATGCAATAAATTTTAGAAGTGCTAGCCCGTGCAGGTGCATGGTTTGATGACTAGTGTTTATTAATTTTAATGCATGTTCATGACTGTTGTCGCTCTCTAGTTGGTCGCTTCCCAGTCTTTTGCTAGCCTTCACTTGTACTAAGCGGGAATACTGCTTGTGCATCCAATCCCTTAAACCCCAAAGTTATTCCATATGAGTCCATTATACGTTCCTATATGCGGTATTTACCTGTCGTTCCAAGTAAATTTGTATGTGCCAAACTCTAAACCTTCAAATAAACATTCTGTTTTGTATGCTCGAATAGCTCATGTATCAACTAGGGCTGCCCTTATCTTCCATGTTAGGCGGGTTATTCTCAAGAGGAGTGGACTCCGCTCCTCACTCACGAGAAAATGGCTGGTCATCGGGATGCCCAGTCCCATGCTTTATGCAAACTAAATCGAAATAATTGCAAACAAAACTCCCCCAGGGACTGTTGCTAGTTGGAGACATTCGTTGTTTCGAGCAAGTCATGGATTGATGCTTGTTGGTGGAGGGGGAGTATAAACTTTACCATTCTGTTTGGGAACCGCCTATAATGTGTGTAGCATGGAAGATATCGCCATCTCTTGGTTGTTATGTTGACAATGAAAGTATGCCTCTCAAAATATTATTTATCTCTATTTCAAAACCGAGCTCTGGCACCTCTACAAATCCCTGCTTCCCTCTGCGAAGGGCCTATCTATTTACTTTTATGTTGAGTCATCACCCTCTTATTAAAAAGCACTAGCTGGAGAGGGCAGCTGTCATTTGCATCCATTACTATTAATTTATATTGGGTATGACTATGATTGGATCTCTTTTACCATGAATTACAATGTCTAGTCAGTCCTTGATCTTTAAAGGTGCTCTGCATTTATGTTTTGCGGTCTCAGAAAGAGCTAGCGAGATACCATCTTGTTATATCGTATCATGATTGTTTTGAGAAAGTGTTGTCATCCGAGATTTATTATTATGACTCACTAGTTGATTATGCTATTGATATGAGTAAACATGAGACCTGAGAGTTATTGCAAATGTGGTTAGTCATAATCTTTGCTGAAAACTTGAATGCTGGCTTTACATATTTACAACAACAAGAGCAAACAGAGTTTGTAGAAGTTTTTCTTTATCAATTTCAGTTTGTCAACTGAATTGCTTGAGGACAAGCAAAGGTTTAAGCTTGGGGGAGTTGATACGTCTCCGTCGTATCTACTTTTCCAAACACTTTTGCCCTTGTGTTTGGACTCTAACTTGCATGATTTGAATGGAACTAACCCGGACTGACGCTGTTTTCTGCAGACTTTCCATGGTGTTATTTATGTGCAGAAACAAAAGTTATCAAAATGACCTGAAACTCCACGGAACGTCTATTTGGAAATAATAAAAATCCTTGCAAAAGATGAAGACCAGGGGGGCCACACCCTGTCCACGAGGGTGGGGGGCATGCCCTCCCCCCTAGGGCGCGCCCCCCTACCTCGTGGGCCCCCTGGAGCTCCTCCTACCTCAACTCCAACTCTATATATATGCTTTCAGGGAGAAAAAAAATCAAGGAGAAGAATTCATCATGTTTTACGATACAGAGCCACCGCCAATCCCTAAAACCTCTCGGGAGGGCTGATCTGGAGTCCGTTCGGGGCTCCGGAGAGGGGGATTCGTCGCCGTCGTCATCATCAACCATCCTCCATCACCAATTTCATGATGCTCACCGCCGTGCGTGAGTAATTCCATCGTAGGCTTGCTGGACGGTGATGGGTTGGATGAGATCCATCATGTAATCGAGTTAGTTTTGTTAGGGTTTGATCCCTAGTATCCACTATGTTCTGAGATTGATGTTGCTATGACTTTGCTATGCTTAATGCTTGTCACTAGGGCCCGAGTGCCATGATTTCAGATCTGAACCTATTATGTTTTCATGAATATATGTGTGTTCTTGATCCTATCTTGCAAGTCTATAGTCACCTACTACGTGTTATGATGCGGCAACCCCGAAGTGACAATAATCGGGACCACTCCCGGTGATGACCATAGTTTGAGGAGTTCATGTATTCACTATGTGCTAATGCTTTGTTCCGGTACTCTATTAAAAGGAGGCCTTAATATCCCTTAGTTTCCATTAGGACCCCGCTGCCACGGGAGGGTAGGACAAAAGATGTCATGCAAGTTGTTTTCCATAAGCATGTATGACTATATTCGGAATACATGCCTACATTACATTAATGAAATGGAGCTAGTTCTGTGTCACCCTATGTTATGATTGTTACATGATGAACCGCATCCGGCATAATTCTCCATCACCGATCCAATGCCTACGAGCTTTTCCTATATTGTTCTTCGCTTATTTACTTTTCCCGTTGCTACTGTTATAATCACTACAAAACACCAAAAATATTACTTTTGCTACCATTACTTTGTTACCGTTACCACTACTATCATATTACTTTGCTACTAAATATTTTGTTGCAGATACTAAGTTATCTAGGTGTGGTTGAATTGATAACTCAACTGCTAATACTTGAGAATATTCTTTGGCTCCCCTTGTGTCGAATCAATAAATTTGTGTTGAATACTCTACCCTCGAAAACTGTTGCGATCCCCTATACTTGTGGGTTATCAAGTGGCCTTCCGAATGGTTTTATATCGAGGACGTCGCCCTTCCCGATCCAGTCCGAATGGGTCTGGCCGAATTCTCAAGCGCTCCATTGAAGAAACGCCACAGCTGGCACCCTCGGAGCCTCGAGGAGGAAGACAACGCGGAGGTCTGTCAATTGATGGGCAAGATAAAGACGCTAGCCCAGTCCGGATTATCAATAGTCGAGGTAATGGCGACTTCCATAGCACGGGGGGTTCAGCCACTCCAATACAGAGGGCTTCCCATGTGGCACTATAATGGGGAAGATGACGCCTCCCGCTGCGGTCGGAAGGATCCAGACACCCCCGCCGCTTTGGCTAAAATATTGGCCGAACTATTCAAAGGGGAGAAAGAGGATTTCACTCGTATCAAGCGCCGAGATGGATTTTCCATGTACAATCCTCCTAGCTGGCTGAGTTCCAATCCTACTACCCTACTCAATCTACTCCCTGAGTCAATTTCAATGAACATTAATCCATCCATTTGTAACAGGAATGGCGAAAGATCACCGAGGGGCTCCACAACCCCGCTCCACAGCCAGAGGACCACAACCGGGACCTTGACCCCGGATTCGAAGAGGATCCGGACATATTCATGGAGCTCGAGAATGGGGTTTTCTACCAGGCAAGCTATGACGGCACGGAAGTGGCCATCACCGCCGACTATCCCGGTCTTCTCCCTGCCTCACACATATGTAATTAGGAGACATTTCCTCCGAAAGAGCTTCCTCATTCGGCCTCACCCACCGCACTATCTCGTGCTCCAAAGGGGAGGCGTTTGGCGCACCATGCTATACCAGGGGCAACTCCAAAGAGGGCGGCGCCCACGCCGGGCAAGACTTCGAAGAGGAAGGCAAACGAAGACACGACCGAGCCTTCATCGAAGAGGTAGGCTTTGCAAATATGCTCCCTGACAGTCACATCCAACTGTGATGTTGTCCGCTTGTGCCTTACCAGGAAAAGCGTCGCTGGACTATGTCCGGGGGTCCTGCCAATTAGACTCCCAACAGCCAGGTTCCAGACCCTGCCGTAAAGACGGGGGCTGATACAGGAGTGACGCCGGATTGTCCTTTGGTAGAGGATTCAGATGATGTATCCATCACAAACTCGAAAGTGGAGAGCGCCATGAATAATCGGCGCCGGAAGGCCGGTCTATGCGACCCCGGCTTTACAAAAGAGTCATTCAATGCCTTCAGCTCGGCTGATGCATACATCCGAGCTGCTCGAGACGGGCTTGCCAGAGCCACAGACCAATATTTAAAAGATATACGGGTAAGTTTATATTATACAAATCTAATAATTATATACCAGTAGCCCCCGAGACTTGAAGCAGTTGATACAACTGATTTAAGGATCATTGTATAACCATGTGCTTATGGAGAAGAATAACCTGTTGTCTCAAGAACTAGAAAAGTATCGGACCCAGCTAACTGCTGCTACCGCCGAACTGGAGAAATCCAAGAAGGCATCGCCTGGTAATGTTCCCCTCCATCGAGAAAACATAATTATATACTAGCAATGCTAACACTGTTGCTCATCTCATGGCAGGATCGTCAGATCAACTGAAGGGGCAACTGAAGGCCGCTCAAGCGGGAGAACAAGAAGCCAAAAGATTACTGGCCCCGGGCGAATGTGTGCTGACACGAGTCAGGGGGGAGAAAAACAAGCTCCAGGATTCCAACACCCAGCTGGGCGAAGAACTGAAAGATGTGCGGGCCCAGCTGGCTGACTCCGTGAAGGAAAATAAGAGGTTGCAAGGCGGCATATTTAGTATGTGGTCAAAAGTTACCTCCGTGTAATTCAGAGATGAAAGGGATTGACAGAGTTATGTCTGTAGGTATGCTAACTGGCCGTCCCGAAGAGGAGATGTCCGGGTTCTCGGGCGATCTGCTACAAGAGCTGTCGCAAATGCACGAGCAAGCTCGGCAGGCGATGCGAAGTGTTGCCAAGGCCTTATGGCCATCCGCTTCCCTTCCAGGAAGGATGGAGGAGCTTATACATCTATTCAAGGGAGCGCGGTGGCGTTTCTGATTATGGAAGACACCGGCCTGCCGAGAAGGTGCACGAGAAGCCTGGGCCATGGTGAAAACACGGTATACCAAGCTTGATCCGAATCATATGTCCCGGGTCGGACCTCTAGGGTCAAATGGAAAAGAAATTCCCGTTAATTTGGTATATGACTAAGTCGAAGTAGCCGCAAAATATTCCCAACAGGATTGTAAGTTAGAGAGCCTGTTAGACGGTATAGAGGAGGAAATTTTTTAGTCCAAGTGACTATGTACTTTCCTTGACATATTTGCCCCTAGCCGGATTGTAAAACGGATTGTCATGGCAGACCCTTTTGCTTCGACCTCTGGACCCGAAGGTGCGGAGTGTTTCCGAATACCTGAGCGGAAAAATAGACCGGGGTATGCGTGGAAACTAGGCGTAGGGGTCATAGTTGCTTGAACAGACAAGTTGTATCCGGCTAGCTATGTTATATTACATTGTGATTGTAAGAAACATCTTCCAGAGAGAATAGTTCCGTTAAGGGTTCCTTTCCCTGGGTGTATATGCGTTAATGTGCATGTCCGAACCGTGATTGAAAAAATCACAGTATACGTAACATCTGGGGGTTCACAATGGGGTGAATGCAAAAACATCTTTAGTCCGCCGACCAAATATCCCCTTAAGAACGCTAGCTTTCGGCTTCACCCAGTCTGAGGTACACATCCGGATGATCCGGCAGTAACAATCACAGAGGTGCTCCCTTTATGCCCTAGCCGAACTAACGAGAATGTAGGGCATAAGCACATGAGCTAGGCAACCCAGCTTGGCCAAAAACTTAAGTCATGTCGATGCATATAATGGTGAAGAAAAGGTACATATGGGGAAAACACGCATATGTGATGAGCTTGATGCTCGAAAAATAACAATAATAAGCTTCTGTCCAAGAAGCCCCCAGGTATAATGGACGTACATATTTGAGGATGTGTACGTCACAGGTGCACGGTTTAGCCACACGAAAGCTTTAAGGCTAAAAATGAAAAAGCGAAAAGCAAGGAAAAAATAATGGAAACAATAGGGAGAAGGAGACGAACAAAGAGTTCGACGCTAGGCATAGAATCTTCGGAGTCTGGCCACGTTCCAGGGGTTTGGCTCTAGGCGATTGTCTGATGCATCACGCAAGCGGTACACTCCTCCAGTGAGAACTTCGTCAATGATGAAGGGACCCTCCCACTTGGGCTTGAGTTTGTCCTTTTTTTCTCCGGCAAGCGTAGAACGAGTTCGCCAACATTATAAGTCTTGGCCCGTACTTCTCTGCTTTGATATCTGCGGGCCTGTTGTTGATAAAATGCGGAACGGGCTTTTGCAACATCGCACTCCTCCTCCAGGGCATCTAGGATGTCCTGCCGATCAAGCTCGGCCTCTCTCTCTTCGTACATGCGCACTCGAGGTGAGTCATGAATAATGTCGCAGGGTAACACAGCCTTCGCGCCGTACACCATGAATTAAGGTGTATATCCAGTAGTGCGGTTGGGCGTGGTCCGCAGCCCACAGAGTAAGGAGTCGAGCTCCTCAACCCAGTGCTTGTATGATTCTTTCAAAGAACGCACTAGTCTAGGTTTAATGCCGCTCATAATAAGACCATTGGCCCGTTCAACTTGACCGTTTGTTTGCGGATGATAGACAGAGGCGTAATCGAGCTTAATGCCCAGATTAGCACACCAGGTTTTCACCTCATCGGCTGTGAAATTGGAGCCGTTATCGGTGATGGTGCTATGTGGAACACCATAACGGTGCACAACACCGGATATGAATTCTATCACTGGCCCGGCTTCGGCCGTTTTAACTGGTTTGGCCTCTATCCACTTAGTGAATTTATCCACCATGACGAGCAGATACTTTTTATTATGGCTTCCTCCTTTAAGGGGTCCGACCATATCAAGCCCCCAGACTGCGAAAGACCAAGTGATGGGGATTTTTTGTAGAGCAGTGGGTGGCATATGGCTTTGGTTGGCGAAAAGCTGGCATCCGACACAACGTTGGACAAGGTCCTGTGCATCTGCTCGGGCCGTCGACCAATAGAAACCTGTACAGAAGGCCTTGCTTATAAGGGCTCGAGCTGCGGCATGGTGACCATCGAGACCGGCATGAATTTCAGCCAAGAGCTGCCGCCCCTCTTCCTCAGAGATACATCTTTGAAGTACTCTGGTAGCGCTTTTCTTGTAGAGTTCTCCATCGTGAACCTTGTAGGCTTTCGAGCGCCGGACAATGCGGCGAGCCTCATTATGATCCTCAGGGAGTTCTCGCCTATTAAGGTAGGCCAATAAGGGTTCAGTCCATGGGGCAATGACTGCCATGATGAGATGGGCTGACGGTGTTATTTCGGTGGCTGAGCCCCCGATGATATCGGTGTGTTCGTAATCTGGGGTTATAGTCAGACCCGGACTGGTGTTGCCGCTCTCCCCTTGCCACACCACGGACGGCTTAAAAAGCCTTTCCAGAAAGATGTTAGGTGGGACGGGGTCGCGCTTGGCGCCGATGCGAGCAAGGACGTCCGCCGCTTGATTACTTTCTCGAGCCACATGATGAAACTCGAGCCCCTCGAACCGAGCCGACATTTTGAGAACGGCGTTACGGTAAGCCGCCATTTTTGGGTCTTTGGCATCGAGATCTCCATTTATTTGAGATATTGCAAGGTTTGAGTCCCCACGCACTTCCAGGCGTTGTATGCCCATGGAGACAGCCATCCGAAGACCATGCAATAAGGCCTCATATTCAGCTGCATTGTTGGAGTCTGTGTATAATATTTGGAGTAACGTACTGAACTACGTCTCCAGTGGGGGACATTAAGACAACGCCTGCCCCTAACCCCACCAAAATTTTGGAACCATCGAAGTACATAACCCAGTTGGAATATGTGCCGTACACTTTAGGGAGTTTGGCCTCTGTTCATTCGGCGACGAAGTCAGCCAGTACTTGGGATTTAATGGCTCGGCGCGGTTTGTATGTTATGTCAAATGGAAGGAGCTCAATGGATCACTTGGCAATCCGGCCCGTGGCATCGCGGTTGTTTATCATGTCATTGAGTGGTACCTCAGAAGCCACCGTAATCGAGCACTCTTGAAAGTAGTGTCGCAGCTTCCGGGATGCCATGAAGACCGCGTATGCTATCTTTTGGTAATGAGGGTATCGGGATTTGCATGGTGTGAGGACAGTGGATACATAGTATACCGGTTTCTGAAGCGGGAACTTGTGTCCGTCCTGCTCTCGCTCAACGACAAGCACGGCACTCACCACCTGGTGTGTTGTCGATATGTATAATAACATGGGTTCGTCGACGTTTGGCGCGGCCAGGATTGGGTTGCTCGCTAAAAGGGCCTTTATTTCTTCCAGTCCAGCCATTGCCGCATCCGTCCACTCGAAGTGGTCGGTGCGTTGGAGAAGGCGCTAAAGTGGCAATGCTTTTTCTCCCAATCTGGAGACAAAGCGGCTTAAAGCTGCCACGCATCCCGCGAGTTTTTGGACCTGTTTAAGGTCTGTTGGCGTAGCCAATTGTGACAAAGCTCAGATTTTGGCTGGATTTGCCTCAATTCCTCTACTGGAAACGATGAAGCCCAGCAGTTTTCCAGCGGGGACGCCGAAAACACACTTTTCCAGAT
The DNA here is from genome assembly GCA_032464435.1 of Aegilops umbellulata. Lineage (NCBI taxonomy): Eukaryota > Viridiplantae > Streptophyta > Magnoliopsida > Poales > Poaceae > Aegilops > Aegilops umbellulata. The sequence goes on from CP136057.1 coordinate 187,950,653, forward strand.
TGAGCTTGATGTCATATGTACGGAGGTTGTCGAATGTGAGACGTAGATCGTCTATCAATGACTCAACGTGCCTGGTTTTGATGACGACGTCATCCACATATGCTTCAACCGTCTTGCCGATCTGTTTCTCCAGGCATGTTTGAATCATGCGTTGGTAGGTGGCGCTAGCGTTTTTGAGCCCGAAAGGCATAGTGTTGAAGCAGAAAGGCCCATATGGGGTAATGAATACCATTGCGGCTTGATCGGACTCCTTCATCTTGATTTGATGGTATCCGGAGTATGCGTCGAGGAAACACAATGAGTCGTGTCCTGCGGTTGCATCTATAATCTAATCGATGCGAGGGAGGGGGAAGGGATCCTTAGGGCAGACCTTGTTGAGGTCTTTGAAATCGACGCATAGGTGCCAGGATTTATCCTTCTTTTGTACCATCACCAGGTTTGCTAGCCAGTCCGGGTGTTTTATTTCTCTGATGAATCCGGCCTCGAGTAACTTTGCTAGCTCCTCTCCCATAGCTTGTCATTTGGGTTCGGAAAAACGCCGCAGTGTTTGCTTGACCGGTTTATATCCCTTTAATATATTGAGGCTGTGTTCGGCCAACCTGCGTGGGATTCCTGGCATATCAGAAGGGTGCCAGGAAAATATGTCCCCGTTCTCATGCAGGAACTCTCGTAGCGCGGCGTCGACCGTTGGTTCGAGTTGTGCCCCGATGGATGTTGTCTTCTTGGGGTCCGTCGGGTGGACTTGAAATTTGACTATTTCATCTGCTGGTTTAAAGGAGGTGGATTTGGGTCGTTTGTCCAGGATTATGACATCCCTATCCATAGTAGAGCGCAGCGCGGTTAGCTCTTCGGCCGCGAGTATTTCAGACAATGCCTCGAGGGCCAGGGATGCGGGTTTTTTTCGGCGCGGAGTGCTATGTCCGGATCACTGGAAAGAGTGATGATACCGTTGGGCTCGGGCATCTTGAGCTTCATGTACCCGTAATGAGGTATAGCTTGGAAGCGTGTAAATGCATCTCGCCCCAATAGGGTGTGATATCCGCTGTTGAAAGGAGCCACTTGGAAGGTTATCTCTTCGGACCGATAATTCTCCGGTGTGCCGAATACCACGTCGAGCGTGATTTTTCCCGCGCATCGCGCCTCCCGACTGGGAATGATTCCCCGAAAGGTCTTGCTACTTTGCTCGATGCGGCTCCTATATATTTCCATTTTATTGAGCGTATCCTCGTAGATGAGGTTTAATCCGCTGCCGCCGTCCATGAGCATTTTGGTGAGCCGAAACCCGTCCACAATTGGATTGAGGACCAAGGCGGCTGGTGCCCGGACTGTCTGGAATTTTGGTTCGTCACTGGCATTGAAAGTTATGGCCATGTCGTTCCAAGGGTTTATTGCTGCGACTTGGCAGACTTTGGCGAGGTCACGTAAAGCCCTTTTACGCCTATTGTTTAAAGCGAAAGTCTCGAAGACTATCAATACGCTGGGGTCGTCATCTTCCGGGGGGTGTTGCATTGGTGTATTTTTGGTGAGGATATCCTCGCCGCTCTTGGCCACTTGCCAGAGTACCCAACATGCTCTAAGGTTGTGGGTTGGTACGGTGTCTGGTGTTGTATGTATTTTGCATGGCCTATCGAGCCATCCCTCCAGAACGGTTCCATGCCCCGTGATGTGCTTAGATTTCTTTACTATTGGTTCTGGTGCGCTGCGAGGGTGCACCCTTTTTTCCCGGACGAAGGGTTGAGTGGAAACCGGTGGTTCCCAGAGAGTTGCCTGAGTTTTCCAGGAGCTTTCCATTGCATAGTACTTCTGTATGATGGTTGCCAAGTCAGCGAAGTGTAATACGCGACGGTGATTGATGGCATTGAGGAGTCCTACGTCCATGCAATTATTGCAGAATGCTGAGATCGTGTCTTTGTTGTGGCAATCTTTAATCTTGTCTTTGCCAAGGAGGAATCTGGCCCAAAAGTGCTGGACTGTTTCCTGAGACTGCTGTCGTATGTACATTAGATCGTGTCTATCTGGGTGGGTGGGTGGTTTTAAATCCGAACCCTGGCCCAATTTGGAATCCGGAGTTTGAAGAACTTCTGAACTTAATAGCTTGGGCTCCGGGATATTAACTAATTTTTTAGGCCCGTCGTCCCATTCTAGGTTCGGAGGGTGGACTGTGTCTTTCCGAAGGCAGGTGTACGGCTCTTCGAGCTCGGAAATCCGAACATAGTTCGTCCTCAGTATAGAGGAAGAGTTGTCGTCTTGCTCCTCTACTACCACTATCTGGTGGGTGATCGGCGGAGATTTAATCTCTCTCTGGTCGGGTTTAAGCCCAATCCGATCGTAGTCTGTAGCGACCCCGAGGGAGGCGATGCGATCTAGGAGCTCGTTCAAAGATGATAACTCAGCCGGATCCATCTGCTTAGAGTATTCGGAGCTAACACAGAGGTGGTTTTGGATGACCCGAGAAGTCATCCTTGGCTTAACGGCCGTAGGGGCAGTCATGGTAAAGCCGCCCAGCCGGAGGGTTTGGCCTGAGGTCAGGGCACCTTCAGCCGGTGCGTTTGGCCTGAGATCAATCCTGTCTTCAACATCACAGCGGAACTCTCAATAAAAGCACCAATGTCGGTGTCAAAACCGGCGGATCTCGGGTAGGGGGTCCTGAACTATGCATCTAAGGTCGATGGTAACAGGAGATGGGGGACACGATGTTTACCCAGGTTCGGGCCCTCTCTATGGAGGCAATACCCTGCTTCCTGCTTGATTGATGTTGATGAATATGAGTATTACAAGAGTTGATCTATCTCGAGATCGTAATGGCTAAAACCCTAAAAGTCTAGCCTGTATGACTATGATTATGATTGCCTCTATGGACTAAGCCCTTCGGTTTATATAGACACCGGAGGGGACTAGGGTTATACAAAGTCAGTTACAGAGAAAGGAATCTTCATATCTGGGCGACAAGCTTGCCTTCCACACCAAGGAGAGTCCCATCCAGACACGGGTGAGAGTCTTCGGTCTTGTATCTTCACGGCCCATCAGTCCGGCCCATGTCCAACAGGCCGAACGCCCAAGGACCCCTTAATCCAGGACTCCCTCAGCTGGGACCTCAGCCAGGCCGAGGACTATGTCTTCGTCTCGCCAAGAGCTCGGACCTCGTCAACAACATCGAGCACATTAACCAGCTAAGTCGCTTTCATGCTCACTTTTTAAATTTTTTAATTTTTGTTCAGTTCGACCAAGCAATGTATTTGTGTTAAACAAAAAAGTTGTTTGTTAAAAATTTAATTTGTCAAAAACGTTGTTTGTTAAAAATACTTCCTTTTCCCATGTTAACTGGGGCTCTTAAATTTGTATGTGCCATTTTATAATAACTATGTTCTCTAAGTCGTTGCAAAATCTTTTTCTACCACTCCTTTCTCGACTCAAGTGTGTGGTCAATAGCCGGGCAGCCGGGTTTCTCTCTAAAAGCCACTCACATTTAGTTCGCTAAACTGGCCTAAAAGAGAAGCACTCACTGGTATAGCGAGGTGCTATACAAACGGTTCTTAACCCCTTTCCGCGACAGCATTCTGAACCGTCGCCTAGTGAGTGACTATGATAGGGGGTCCTTCCCACATGACCCAGAAATCGTCGGGGATATGCCCTCCTGGCACACACACACGACAAAATGAGGTCGTGTGCGACCGACTAGCGGTCAAATACGGTTATACGTACAGCTGTGCTAAAAAAATACAATTATATAGGTGAAATTGTTTTCGGCCGTAAGTATATCCCACACAATCTGTCCCCGCTAAATGTTTCTGTTTGCATGTACATTCTACACAATCAATCCAAGGAATACGTTTCCATTAGTATGTACATCCCACACAGTTAATCCAAGAAGTATGTTTCCGTTCGTATATACATCCCATAGAGTCGCTCCAAGGAAAACGTTTCCGTTCGCAGGTACATCACACACAATTTTCCCCATTAAATCGTTTGTGATAGGTTGCCATTACACACGATATTAACAATTTTATCGTTTGCGTTATTGAATGCATCACACACGGTGCATAGAAGAAACTATGTGGCAAAGGTTGTCCATTACACACACTTTTTATGTGGTAAATGTTTGCGCAAGGTGGCCTAATGTAAACAGTTTTCAAGAGGATGCCGTGTGTGATTGTTCATTGATCCAACACGGTTTATTCCTACAAACTGTATGCGTTGCCTGAGGTCATCGCCCACGGTGTTTTCTCAATAATTGTTTGCAATAGAAAAACCAAATTAGCAGGCTAATTGCCCTATTATTAATAATCCATTTATTAATCTAATTGACCTTTCATATTAAGCACACGATATATCTCATTTCCATATTAAGGAAGTAGGATTTCATAATTGAAATACATCATAGTACAACATCATATAGCTTCAGCACTCAGCTACCCCATTACACAACTGCACCGGCACCAAGTTTCACATGCAACATCTAGAACCTTTCAAAATTAGCATCATAGACGGTACATAGACAAATGCATCTCATCTGGAAAACTGCTGAAGCAGAAGGCGAATATTGAGCCTTCATTGATGTTGAAGGTCTTTGCAACTTTAGACCAGTGCCTGTGGATGATTGACCGTCCATCCTTCCTCCTCTTCAGGAACACTTCAATATTGAACTATGGGTGTTGTATGAAAACCTTCCTCGCTTCCTGACCATAGAGGTGGTTTGAGAGGTAATCATCAGTGAACTGCTTTGGAAAGGCCTGAAAATAAGGATGTGCATAAATATCTTCTCTACATTTGAAATGGGGCAACGGAATAAAAGAAGGCAAGGTATAATAGTTATCACCATCTTGTAGTGAACCGATGTCTTCTTCATTGTGCAGACAAAGATCTTGTTGTTTTTTGTCGCTAATTTATTTATCCTAACAATCTTTCTGAGTTTCTTGACTTGACTGATATTCATGGACAAGTTATTTCCCCATATGCAAAAGGGGTCGAACAGTGGGTCGAAACCTCTGACAGCAGGACCTACATGTACAAGATCAAATTGTTAAAAACCTAAATATTTGAATGGTTCCTACAACTGCACAATAATGTGCTATTAGACATAGGACCATGCATGTGCTAACCTCGACTGTAAACCTCAGTGATTCCCATTGTTTGCCTGCAACACATATAAGGTAGTTAGTCATCAAGTTAAGTGAGGGTTCACATGCCATCAGTAAAATATGATGATGAAAAATAAGCACATTTTTTTGACTAGAAACTGTGAGGCAACAGCCCCACAGTACTTTATTAAAACTCAAGCAAACAAACAAGGTACAAAAGGTCCTGGTAAGAAAAATAAGCACATTGCAGATTCATCAGATTAATTCAAGCCAAATGGAAACGCCATTTATCCAAACCAAGCATGATTAAGAACTAAGAAATATGGCAGTTCTATATGTTTCTCATGTATTAAGTGCAACCAAATTCGATTTATTCCTCACATGCACAACAATACAAAATTCTACCCACGACAATTGGACATCACATTGCAGAATTGAACCAAGCAGTTAACTAAACACCACAACAAATGAATCAAACATTAACTGAGCACCACATTGCACAATATAACATACTCCTAATAGAAGATCAGACAGTTAACCAAACCAAGCATGCTTAACAACTTGGAAATATAGCAATTGTATTTGTTTCTCATGTATTTAGTACAACCAAATTCAATTTATTTCTCACATGGTATACAATAACAGAATGCACCCGCAACAATTGAACAACGCATTACAGAATTGAACCAAACAGTTAACTAAACACCACAACAAATGAACCAAACGTTAACTGAGCACCACATTGCACAATATAACATACTCCTAATAGAAGACCAGACAGTTAACCAAACCAAGCATGCTTAACAACTTGGAAATATAGCAATTGTATTTGTTTCTCATGTATTTAGTACAACCAAATTCGATTTATTTCTCACATGGTATACAATAACAGAATGCACCCATAATAATTGAACATCGCATTGCTGAATTGAACCAAACAGTTAACTAAAGACCACAACAAATGAACCAAATGTTAACTAAGCACCACATTGCATAATGTATAACATACTAGAAGATCAAACAGTTAACCAAACCAAGCATGCTTGATAACTTGGAATATAGCAATTGTATTTGTTTCTCATGCATTTTGTAAAGATAAATTCGATTTATTTCTCACATGGAAGATAATACAAAATTGCAGCTTGAAGAATTGAACATCACATTTGCATAATTGAACCAAACAGTTAACTGAAGACGACAACTAATTAACCAAACAGTTAATAAGTGAGCATCACATTGCACGACATATAGAACATATACACTAGAGAAATAGATTGCATGGTAAAATTAGATAGCACAATTCAGTAGAATTTGTTAAGGAAAGGCAGGAGCAGCACACGCAACGGGTAAACCGAGCATGCTTAACCGGCGAGCTAGCAAACTGAACATGGGTCCTTATAGTGAGCTAATAAGACAAGCTACTCCTCATCGTCGGAGATATCGATGATGATTGGCTCCTTGGACATGGAAGAGGGCGAGACCTCCACATCATGGGTGCCCTCATCATAGTGGTGAGTTGCCTGAGCTGCTCCGGGCACCAACCCGCTAGCTCTCAAGTTGAGGTAAGCATGTGCACGCTGAGAAAACACCCTGTAGTCTTCGTCGAAGGCACCGAGGGTGGCCTCGAGAAAATGCCTCAAACTTTCATTTAAAGCAGCCAACCGCGTCGCGACGTCGACGCATGAGGCGTTGATACGTCTCCAACATATCTAAACTTTTTGTTTGTTCCATGCTATTATATTATCTGTTTTGGATGTTTAATGGCTTTACTATGCACTTTTATATTATTTTTGGGACTAACCTATTAACCGAAGGCTTAGTGCAAATTGCTGTTTTTTTTGCCTATTTCAGTGTTTCGTAGAAAAGGAATATCAAACGAGTCCAAACGGAATGAAACCTTTGGGAGAGTTATTTTTGGAACAAACGCAATCCAGGAGACCTGAAGTGGAGGTCAAGAAAGAACCGAGGAGGCCACGAGGTAGGAGGGCGCGCCCAGGGGGGTAGGTGCGCCCCCACCCTCGTGGGCCCCTTGTGGCTCCACCGACCTACTTCTTTCGCCTATATATACTCATATACCCTGAAAACATCCGAGAGCACCACGGAACCCTATTTCCACCGCCGCAACCTTCTATACCCGTGAGATCCCATCTTGGTGCCTTTTTCGGCGCTCCGCCGGAGGGGGAATTGATCATGGAGGGCTTCTACATCAACACCATTGTAGCGACCCGACCTCAGATGGTCAAGTCTCCGTGCTCCGGTGTCATCCCTGGATCAGTAATGTTGACACCACACAATACTTCGAAGGATTTATAACAGAGTAGCAATCACACACTTATTACATCGGTGTCTCAAAGAGAACTTATTACAATAAATATGGCTTAAGGCCATCTAATAATAATAACAACGGAAGGCTTGGAAGATAAGTGAGTCCATCAACTCCAACGGCATCACTGAGTATAGAACCACAACCTAAAAGCACCTTACTCGTCGTCTGAAAAGTCTGCAACATGAAAGTTGCAGCACAAAAACGGGCCAGCACATGGAATATGCTGGTAATGTAACACATAGAGAATAATGAATGATAAGCCTATACTACATGCATATATGGCTGGTGGAAAAGCTCTATGGTTACAGTTTTGCGTAAAGCCAATTTTTCCCTACTGCAAAGGAATAGATTTTATTTAACTATCATGGTGGTTGAAAACAACGAGAATGGTTGACAGCATACCGATCCCAATTAAGTGAATAATTAAAACCCAACAATATTAATTAGAAGTAACATGATGAGATTCACATGATATTCAAGTACTAGATACTCAAGTAGTCCATAACCGGGGACACGGCTAATCATGATTAGTTTGTACACTCTGCAGAGGTTTGCGCACTTTTCCCCACAAGACTCGATCGCCTCCGTTTGGTTTCTCGCACTACATGGTGTTTGAGAAACGGATGACCGAGACATAGTCTTTCAGAAGCGCTAGCACCTTACGATCGGGTAGACTGTACCAACCTATAACCCCTACGTCAGCTAGTCTACCACTGTAAGAGTTCGCACGACTTAGTCAACTATGCCAGAGCCCATAATGGCTTGTGGCTGCACACGGAAGTTACTAGCATGAATGATCTATGATCCCTTTGAGCCTGGGTGGCGGTCCAAAGAAAAACAACAGGCAAGTCCTGATAGAAACCAGGTGCCTCAATCCACCCAGATGTGTATTTAAGTTGCCACCTTAGATAAACCATTAATTAACAATACTCACATCTGTCATGGATATCACTCACCCAATCCACGTCTACTAGCATAGCATGGCATAATAAGCAAACGTAGAAGTAACTCCCAAAGGTTTCATAAGTAAAACAGGAAATAGGTACTACCACATCTACTTCCCATCCCACAATTTAATTAGATCCAAATCATGCAATGTTTGAGGATTTGATCTAATGCAATAAAAACTGGCAATGAGAAGGTATGATCAAAGTGTTACTTGCCTTGCTGAGGATCCGCGAAACCTAGAGCTTCGAAATAACATGCGACGCACTCTGGGTGATCTATCGCAGACAAACAACAAGCATACAATAAGTACTCATCTAATGCACAGGTAAAACTCAAATAAGAGATCTAACCAGAAAGTTCAACTTAAGAACTCCGGTTGCAAAAGAAAATGAACCGAACAAAACAATGAAAATCCAACGGCGGAAGAAAACAACTCGGTTCTAGCAAATTGAAACTAGGTCAAATTTTACAGTAGCAAAATCTTGTTTAAGTTGATTAGTCGGAACGGCGGTTTCGAAACGAAACTCCAGGCGCTTGAATCACCCGATTCCAATAAACGAGCGAGAAGAAAAACTAAAACGAAGATCGGATCTGAAATCGCGATCGGAAAAATCGTGGAATAAATTCGACGAAAAGAAAAACGACGAACGGTTAAACGAACGGACGTTCGTTAACCGAGACTAACCGGTGATCGCGTTCGTTAAGACGAACGGTCCGGCGAACGCTCGCTAAACAACAAAACCGAAAAAAAACGAAAACCGATCTAGGGTTTAAAAAAAACCGAAAAAAAACCGGAACGATTTTTTTTTAAAAAAAACGAACCGGTGGGGGGGGGGGGGAAAGGGTGGCGCGGCGCGGCTACCTCGTCGGCGAGGGGCTCCGGCGGGCGGCGGGGCTTGGCGGCGGCAGGTGGCGGCGGCGGGCGGTGCTGGCGGCGGCGGCAGGTGGCGGCGGCGGGCGGTGCTGGCGGCGGCGGCGGGGCTGCGCTGCTGCTTGCTGCGGGGCGGGCGGCGCGACGGCTTGGGGAGGAGAGGGGGGGTGGCGCGGTATATAAGGGGGGAGAGGTGGCTTGGGGGAGGGGGCATGCAAAAGGGGAGGAGGAGGAGGAGGAGGAATCCTCCTCGGACTCGGCGTCGGCGGCGGCGCGGCTGCGCGGGTGCGCGCGCGGGAGAGGCGGCGATGCGGGCCGGCTCGGCTGGGCCCTTGGCCCAGTCGGGCGCTGCGTTTTTTTTATAAATTCGCGCGCAGAAAAAACGAAAAGAATAAAATCTAAACGAACTCCAAAATTTATGAAGTAAATTTTCCCCGACTCCTAAAAATGAGTCGAACAATATGAACTTTTTCTCGGGGCCTAAATGCAATTTTTGAAAACACGCATTTTTCCCTAATTCAAATAAAATGCAAATAAACTCCGGAAAATCCAAAATTTGATTTATTTATTAAATCTTCATTTTTTTCCTAAATTTGGGAAGGTCATATTATTCCCTTCTCATACTTTTGTTATTGGAAAAGTAATTGAAGATAAAATAAATAAAATCAATTGATCCTCTTTCAAAATTTGAGAAAACTCAAATATGAAAATAACGAAATCTCCAACTCTCTCTCCGAGGGTCCTTGAGTTGCGTGAAATTTCTAGGATCGACCAAAATGCAAGAAAATATGATATGCATGATGATCTAATGAATAACATTCCAAATTGAAAATTTGGGATGTTACAAACCTACCCCCCTTAAGATGAATCTCGCCCTCGAGATTCGGGTTGGCTAGAAAATAGGTGAGGGTGGTCCTTGAGCAAATCTTCTTCTCTCTCTCCCAGGTGGCTTCATCCTCTGAGTGGTGGTTCCACTGAACTTTGCAAAACTTGATAACCTTGCTGCGGGTAACTCTGCTGGCATATTCGAGAATCTTAACTGGCTTCTCTTCATATGTTAAGTCATCCTTCAACTGAATCGCTTCCAGCGGCACTGTATCTCTTAGCGGTACCTCTGCCATCTCGGCGTGACATTTCTTCAGCTGAGAAACATGGAATACATCATGAACTCCTGACAGTCCCTCTGGTAATTCCAACTTATAAGCAACTTCTCCCATACGTTGCAAAATCTTATACGGTCCAACGAAACGCGGTGCTAATTTTTCCTTAACTCCAAAGCGCTCAACTCCTCGAAGTGGGGATACTCGAAGATAAACTCTGTCTCCTGTTTCGTAAACTGTCTCCTTGCGTTTAGAATCTGCGTAGCTCATCTGCCTGGATTGGGCTACCTTGAGCCTATCGCGAATCAACTTAACCTTCCGTTCAGACTCCTTAATCAGATCTGGTCCAAAGAACTGACGGTCTCCAACTTCGTCCCATGACAACGGTGTCCTGCACCTCCTTCCGTATAAAGCTTCGAAAGGTGCCATCTTCAAACTGGTTTGGTAACTGTTGTTATAAGAAAGCTCCGCATACGACAAGTTATCATCCCAACTAGATCCATAATCTAGTGCACAAGCTCTCAACATATCTTCCAAAATATGATTGACTCTCTTAGTCTGTCCATCCGTCTGTGGGTGAAAAGCTGTGCTGAACTCTAGTCTGGTTCCCAAAGTTTCATGCAACTGATTCCAAAACTTTGAGGTAAATTGGGTTCCTCTATCTGATACGATACTCCTCGGAACTCCATGCAAACAAATGATCCTGGTCATGTATATCTTTGCCAACTTAGCACTGGTGTAAGTGGTCTTAACTAGGATGAAATGTGCTACCTTCGTCAAACGATCAACTACTACCCATATCGAGTCATAGCCTGCTTTCGTCCTGGGTAGTCCTGTGATAAAATCCATGCCTATCTTATCCCACTTCCACTCAGGTATCGGCAATGGTTGTAACAATCCGGCTGGCTTCCGATGTTCTGCCTTCACTCTTTGACATACATCACAAACTGCTACATATGCTGCAATATCCTTCTTCATTCCGGTCCACTAGAATGTTTCCTTCAAATCCAAATACATCTTGGTATTTCTTGGTTGAATCGAATAGGGCGAATCATGTGCCTCTTGCAGAATCAACTTCCTGATCTCCGGGTCATTGGGTACATAAACACGGTCCTCAAACCATAGGGTATCATGCTCATCCTCACGAAATCCCTTTGCTTTTCCTTCGCTCATTTTCTTCTTTATAGCAGCAATCTCCTTGTCAGATTTCTGAGCCTCTCTGATTTTACCCATTAATGTTGACTGAATCTCTAATGCTGCTACATATCCTCTCGGAACTATTTCCATGCATAGCTCACGAAGATCCTCGGCTAACTCCCTTGGTATTTCTCCCGTCATCAATGTATTGACATGGCTCTTACGGCTCAATGCGTCAGCTACAACATTAGCCTTTCCTGGATGGTAATGCAATCTCATATCATAATCCTTGATGAGCTCCAACCATCTCCTTTGTCTGAGGTTCAACTCCTTCTGCGTGAAAATATACTTCAAAATCTTGTGATCCGTATATACTTCACAATGATTTCCAATGAGGAAATGTCTCCATGTCTTCAATGCATGCACTACTGCTGCTAACTCCAAATCATGCGTATCATAATTTAATTCATGAGGTTTCAGTTGTCGTGAAGCATACGAAACAACTCTTCCTTCCTGCATAAGCACTGCTCCAAGTCCTCGACGTGAAGCGTCGCAATACACCTCATAATCCTTGGTCTGATCTGGCAGAATCAACACTGGTGAGGAAACCAATCATTTCTTCAACTCATGGAAACTGGCCTCACATTCCTTAGTCCAATTGAACTTGGTATCCTTCTTCAACAATTCAGTCATAGGCTTTGCGATCTTTGAGAAATTCTCAATGAATCTCCGGTAGTATCCCGCGGGTCCAAGGAAACTCCGGATCTCTCCAACTGTCGTTGGGGCTTCCCATTCGGTTACGGTCTCAACCTTGGTGGGGTCAACTGCTATACCTTCTACGGATATAACATGTCCAAGAAATCCAACTTCCTTCAACCAAAACTCACATTTGCTGAATTTGGCATATAACTGATGTTCCCTTAGTTTCTCCAAAACCAAACGCAAATGTTCCTTATGCTCTTCTTCATTCTTCGAGAAAATCAGAATGTCATCAATGAACACTACGACGAATTTATCCAAAAATTCCATAAATACTTTGTTCATCAGGTTCATGAAATAGGCAGGTGCGTTAGTCAGTCCAAATGACATAACGGTATACTCATACAATCCGTATCTCGTAGTAAAAGCTGTCTTGGGTATGTCCTGCTCTCGAATCTTCAACTAATGGTACCCTGATCGCAAATCGATCTTGGAAAACACTTTAGCTCCTTGCAAACGATCAAACAGATCATTAATCATTGGCAGTGGGTACTTGTTCTTGATGGTTACTGCATTCAATCCACGGTAATCAACAACCATCCTTAATGATCCATCCTTCTTCTCCACTAGAAGTATTGGTGATCCCCAAGGCGAAGAACTTGGGCGAATGTAACGTTTATCCAATAATTCCTTAATCCGCTTCTTAATTTCCACCAAATCTTGTGCTGGCATCCTGTACGATCTCTTCGATATTGGCCCAGTGCCTGGCAAAAGCTCAATCAAAAACTCAATGTCTCTATCCGGTGGCATGCCTGGCAACTCTTCGGGAAATACGTCAGGAAAATCCTTTACTACTGGTACTTCTTCCTGCACCACTCCTGATAAAGAATTCACTTGATTCCTATGTGATCCATGTCGAGATACATACTTGATCCTTCTCCCTTCGGGCGTCGTAAGCAAAATTGTCTTACTGGCACATTCTATGTTCCCTTCATACTTTGACAACCAATCCATGCCTAATATCACATCCAATCCTTGAGATTCCAATACTATTAGGTCTGAGGGAAACACATAGTTTCCAATCCTTAATGGTAACCGATCACACCATCGACTAGCCATGTACTCTGCTCCAGGCGAGGTTACTAACATGGGTGACCTAAGGGCTTGGGTTGGCAGGTTATACTTATCCACAAATCCCCTTGATATGTATGAATGTGATGCACCAGTATCAAAAAGAACAAGCGCAGTAAATGTCTTAACCAAAACTTACCGATTACTGCATCAGGCTGAGCTTCAACCTCCTCCACGCTAACGTGGTTCACCTGTCCCCTGTTGAAAGGGTTTGGCTTCTTCCCAGAGCTTCCATTGCCATTCTGGCCTTCGGGACATTCATTGGCATAATGTCCGGTCTTGGAACACTTGAAACAGGTGACTTGACTCAGATCTCTCTTGGCTGGGGTTGATGGGGTGGTACGGTTCTGGCCGTTGCCTCCTCCATTCCCATTACCATTCTTGTGGCCATTATGGTTGTGAGAACCAGTTCCTCCATGGGTATGCTGGAACTGAACTCCCGGTTTAGGGGTAAAACGGGGCTTCTGCTGGGCTCCAGAGTTATACTTCCCCTGTCCATACTTCCTCTTGCGGTTCTCAATCTGCTGTTGCTTCCCTTCAATCATGATGGCACGATCTACCAACTCCTGGTAGTTGTTGAAACTTGCTACCATCAACTGCATGCTTAGCTCATCATTCAGTCCTTCTAGAAACTTCTCCTGCTTAGCGGCATCCGTAGCAACGTCATCTGGGGCATAACGTGCTAACTTGCTAAAGTCGTCAACGTACTGGCCAACTGTCCTTCCTCCTTGGCGTAAGTTGCGAAACTCACGCTTCTTCATGGCCATAGCTCTTGCTGAAACATGGGCAGTGCGGAAAGCTTGCTGAAACTGATCCCATGTGACAGTGTCAACTGGGTAAGTGGCTGTAAAATTCTCCCACCATGCCGCCGCGGGTCCGTCAAGCTGATGTGCGGCAAACTTCACCTTCTCAACATCTGTGCATCCTGCAGTGGTCAACTCCCTTCCTATCTTGCGGAGCCAATCGTCTGCTACTATCGGCTCGGTGCTACTGGAAAACACCGACGGATTTAGCCTAAGGAAACGGGCTAGGTGATCAACAGGTGGCGGCGGCGGAGGGTTGTTGTTGTTGTTGTTGTTGTTGTTGTTGTTGTTGTTGTTGTTGTTGTTGTTGTTGTTGTTGTTGTTGTTGTTGTTGTTGTTGTTGTTGTTGTTGTTGTTGTTGTTGTTGTTGTTGTTGTTGTTGTTGTTGTTGTTGTTGTTGTTGTTGTTGTTGTTGTTGTTGTTGTTGTTGTTGTTGTTGTTGTTGTTGTTGTTGTTGTTGTTGTTGTTGTTGTTGTTGTTGTTGTTGTTGTTGTTGTTGTTGTTGTTGTTGTTGTTGTTGTTGTTGTTGTTGTTGTTGTTGTTGTTGTTGTTGTTGTTGTTGTTGTTGTTGTTGTTGTTGTTGTTGTTGTTGTTGTTGTTGTTGTTGTTGTTGTTGTTGTTGTTGTTGTTGTTGTTGTTGTTGTTGTTGTTGTTGTTGTTGTTGTTGTTGTTGTTGTTGTTGTTGTTGTTGTTGTTGTTGTTGTTGTTGTTGTTGTTGTTGTTGTTGTTGTTGTTGTTGTTGTTGTTGTTGTTGTTGTTGTTGTTGTTGTTGTTGTTGTTGTTGTTGTTGTTGTTCTGCTGATTCTGGACTAACAACTGCATCAATTGGTTCTGCTGCTGGATCAACTGGGTGAGCTCCGGTGGGAATCCATTGTCACGTCTCGGAGGCATCTGAGGGTTTTAGAAAAGATGAGAATTAAGAATAGAGTGAGGTCTAAGAGAAAACACTACCCAAATGCACATGAGACAAATTCACACAAAATCACATCATTCAATTCAAACAAGGGCTTACAAATGGTCTAGAACTATCGCAAAAGTGCTCGAACTATAATGTATACATGGGGAAAATACTACTAATATTTGGTGGTCATCTAGAAATTTGAATCGGTGGAAGACTCCATGATGTCTGCTCGAGCTTCGTCTTCAAAGTCGGGTTCACTTGGATCCGAATCGGTGTCGTCGATGATGATGTAGTTGTCCGGACATGCGACGTACTTATCTTCCTTCTTGGATGCTAATCTCTCCTTGAGTTCTTCAATCTCCTGCTTAAGATCGCGATTGTGCCTTGCTAGAGCTACGATCTCGTCCATGTAGTCCTTGCATGTACCCTTCAGTTCACCTTCTAGCTCGATGATCCTTGCCTTCGCATTCTTCAACTCTATCATATCATTGCACATCTGGTTCTCTTGGCGTCGAATGTGCTGGTTTAACTCCTGGATGAAAGCTGCAATGGATCTATCCTTCTTGGTGCTGACTATCTCCCATTGTTCATCTCGGCGTCCGCAAATCTGGTAGATGGTGTCCTTGAGGTCTTCTTGATAAACTTCTCCGATGCGTCCCATGGTGATATGAGCTGCCATGCTCTTTCCCAGACTCCAGGTTGGTGCACTGAAAACACTATCTACGGGCTTCGTAATTGGTGCGAATGTCCTTCCCGGAACGTGAGCTTGAATCTTCCAGCGCTCCTCTTCAGGCAGAGTGGCATTGAAGGTCCCGGTGAAGCTTGGTAGTCCAATGTTCAGGTACTTGGTGATTTCCTTCAAGTGAAATCCAAAAGGTGTGCCTTCATCCGGTTGAGCGTACTTGATCTTCGCGTCCGTCATCCTAAAAGAGTAGAAAAGATGAGGAGTTAGAAAATGAGAGGAGAATGGTGATCTATGGCTTTAACTTAGTGGTCGTGTCCTACAGTCAGCGTGTGCTCTGATACCATCTCTGTAGCGACCCGACCTCAGATGGTCAAGTCTCTGTGCTCCGGTGTCATCCCTGGATCAGTAATGCTGACACCACACAGTACTTCGAAGGATTTATAACAGAGTAGCAATCACACACTTATTACATCGATGTCACAAAGAGAACTTATTACAATAAATATGGCTTAAGGCCATCTAATAATAATAACAGCGGAAGGCTTGGAAGATAAGTGAGTCCATCAACTCCAACGACATCACTGAGTATAGAACCACGACCTAAAAGCACCTTACTCGTCGTCTGAAAAGTCTGCAACATGAAAGTTGCAGCCCGAAAACGGGTCAGCACATGGAATATGCTGGCAATGTAACACAGAGAGAATAATGAATGATAAGCCTATACTACATGCATATATGGCTGGTGGAAAAGCTCTATGGTTACAGTTTTGCGTAAAGCCAATTTTTCCCTACTGCAAAGGAATAGATTTTATTTAACTATCATGGTGGTTGAAAACATCGAGAATGGTTGACAGCATTCCGATCCCAATTAAGTGAATAATTAAAACCCAACAATATTAATTAGAAGTAACATGATGAGATTCACATGATATTCAAGTACTAGATACTCAAGTAGTCCATAACCGGGGACACGACTAATCATGATTAGTTTGTACACTCTGCAGAGGTTTGCGCACTTTTCCCCACAAGACTCGATCGCCTCCGTTTGGTTTCTCGCACTACATGGTGTTTGAGAAACGGATGACCGAGACATAGTCTTTCAGAAGCGCTAGCACCTTACGATCGGGTAGACCGTACCAACCTATAACCCCTACATCAGCTAGTCTACCACTGTAAGAATTCGCACGACTTAGTCAACTATGCCAGAGCCCATAATGGCTTGTGGCTGCACACGGAAGTTACTAGCATGAATGATCTTATGATCCCTTTGAGCCTGGGTGGCGGTCCAAAGAAAAAGAACAGGCAAGTCCTGATAGAAACCAGGTGCCTCAATCCACCCAGATGTGTATTTAAGTTGCCACCTTAGATAAACCATTAATTAACAATACTCACATCTATCATGGATATCACTCACCCAATCCACGTCTACTAGCATAGCATGGCATAATAAGCAAACGTAGAAGTAACTCCCAAAGGTTTCATAAGTAAAACAGGAAATAGGTACTACCACATCTACTTCCCATCCCACAATTTAATTAGATCCTAATCATGCAATGTTTGAGGATTTGATCTAATGCAATAAAAACTGGGCAATGAGAAGGTATGATCAAAGTGTTACTTGCCTTGCTGAGGATCCGCGAAACCTAGAGCTTCGAAATAACAGGCGGCGCACTCCGGGTGATCTATCGCAGACAAACAACAAGCATACAATAAGTACTCATCTAATGCACAGGTAAAACTCAAATAAGAGATCTAACCAAAAAGTTCAACTTAAGAACTCCGGTTGCAAAAGAAAACGAACCGAACAAAACAACGGAAATCCAACGGCGGAAGAAAACAACTCGGTTCTAGCAAATTGAAACTAGGTCAAATTTTACAGTAGCAAAATCTTGTTTAAGTTGATTAGTCGGAACGACGGTTTCCAAACGAAACTCCAGGCGCTTGAATCACCTGATTCCGATAAACGAGCGATAAGAAAAACTAAAACGAAGATCGGATCTGAAATCGCGATCGGAAAAATCGCGGAATAAATCCGACGAAAAGAAAAACGACGAACGGTTAAACGAACGGACGTTCGTTAACCGAGACTAACCGGTGATCGCGTTCATTAAGACGAACGGTCCGGCGAACTCTCGCTAAACAACAAAACCGAAAAAAACGAAAACCGATCTAGGGTTTAAAAAAAAACCGAAACAAAAAAATAAAATAAACCAGAACGATTTTTAAAAAAAAAAACCAAACCGGGGGGGGGGGGGGAAGGGTGGCGCGGCGCGGCTACCTCGTCGGCGAGGGGCTCCGGCGGGTGGCGGGGCTTGGCGGCTGGGCGACGGCGGCGGCGGCGCGGCGCGAGCGGCGGCGGCAGGTGGCGGCGGCGGCGGCGCGGCGCGAGCGGCGGCGGCGGGGCTGCACTGCTGCTGCTGCATGCTGCGGGGCGGGCGGCGCGGCGGCTTGGGGAGGAGAGGGGGGGGGGTGGCGCGGTATATAAGGGGGGGGGGGAAGGTGGCTTGGGGGAGGGGGCAAGCAAAAGGGGAGGAGGAGGAGGAATCCTCCTCGGACTCGGCGTCGGCGCCGGCGTGGCTGCGCGGGCGCGTGCGCGCGGGAGAGGCGGTGGTGCGGGCCGGCTCGGCTGGGCCCTTGGCCCAGTCGGGCGCTGCGTTTTTTTTATAAATTCGCGCGCAGAAAAAATGAAGAGAATAAAATCTAAACGAACTCCAAAATTTACGAAGTAAATTTTCCCCGACTCCTAAAAATGAGTCGAACAAACTGAACTTTTTCTCAGGGCCTAAATGCAATTTTTGAAAACACGCATTTTTCCCTAATTCAAATAAAATGCAAATAAACTCCGGAAAATCCAAAATTTGATTTATTTATTAAATCTTCATTTTTTTCCTAAATTTGGGAAGGTCATATTATTCCCTTTTCATACTTTTGTTATTGGAAAAGTAATTGAAGATAAAATAAATAAAATCAATTGATCCTCTTTCAAAATTTGAGAAAACTCAAATATGAAAATAACGAAATCTCCAACTCTTTCTCCGAGGGTCCTTGAGTTGCGTGAAATTTCTAGGATCGACCAAAATGCAAGAAAATATGATATGCATGATGATCTAATGTATAACATTCCAAATTGAAAATTTGAGATATTACAACCATAGCCTCTCCGATGATGTGTGAGTAGTTCACCACAGACCTTCGGGTCCATAGTTATTAGCTAGATGGATTCGTCTCTCTCTTTGTATCTCAATACAAAGTTCTCCTCGATATTCTTGGAGATCTATTCGATGTAATTCTTTTTGCGGTGTGTTTGTCGAGATCCGATGAACTGTGGGTTTATGATCAGGATTATCTATGAACAATATTTGATTCTTCTCTGAATTCTTTTATGCATGATTTAATTATCTTTGCAAGTCTCTTCGAATTATCAGTTTGGTTTGGCGTACTAGATTGATGTTTCTTGCAATGGGAGAAGTGCTTAGCTTTGGGTTCAATCTTGCAGTGTCCTTTCCCAGTGACAGCAGGGGCAGCAAGGCACGTATTGTATTGTTGCCAGCGAGGATAAAAAGATGGGGTTTATTTCATATTTCTTGAGTTTATCCCTCTACATCATGTCATCTTGCCTAATGCGTTACTCTGTTCTTATGAACTTAATACTCTAGATGCATGCTGGATAGCGGTCGATGTGTGGAGTAATAGTAGTAGATGCAGAATCGTTTCGGTCTACTTGTCGCGGACGTGATGCCTATATACATGATCATGCCTAGATATTCTCATAACTATGCGCTTTTCTATCAATTGCTCGACAGTAATTCGTTCACTCACTGTAAATTATGCTATCTTGAGAGAAGCCACTGGTGAAACCTATGGCCCCCGGGTCTATCTTTCATCATATTATCTTCCTATCAATTTACTATTCCTTCCGTCTTTTATTTTGCAATCTTTACTTACTAATCTATATCATAAAAATACCAAAAATATTTATCTTATTATCTCTATCAGATCTCACTTTTGCAAGTGGCTGTGAAGGGATTGACAACCCCTTTATTGCGTTGCTTGCAAGGTTCTTATTTGTTTGTGTAGTACGAGGCGACTTGTGCGTAACCTCCTACTGATACCTTGGTTCTCAAAACTGAGGGAAATACTCACGCTACTTTGCTGCATCACCCTTTCCTCTTCAAGGGAAAACCAACACAGTGCTCAAGATGTAGCAAGAAGGATTTCTGGCGCCGTTGCCGGGGAGGCTAACGACAAGTCAAGACATACCAAGTACCCATCACAAACTCTTATCCCTCGCATTACATTATTTGCCATTTGCCTCATGTTTTCCTCTCCCCCACTTCACCCTTGCCGTTTTTATTCGCCCTCTTTTCCGTTCGCCTTTTTTTCCGCTTGCTTCTTGTGTGTTTGTGTGTTGGATTGTTTGTCACAATGGCTCAAGACAATACTAAATTGTGTGATTTTTCCAATACCAACAATAATGATTTCATTAGCACTCTGGTTGATCCTCTTACCGATGCTGAATCTTTTGAAATTAATGCTGCTTTGTTGAATCTTGTCATGAAAGATCAATTCTCTGGCCTTCCTAGTGAAGATGCCGCTACTCATCTAAACAACTTTGTTGATTTGTGTGATATGCAAAAGAAGAAAGACGTGGATAATGATATTGTTAAATTGAAGCTATTTCCGTTTTCGCTTAGAGATCGTGCTAAAACTTGGTTTTCGTCTTTGCCTAAAAATAGTATTGATTCATGGAATAAGTGCAAAGATGCTTTTAACTCTAAGTATTTTCCTCCCGCTAAGATCATTTATCTTAGAAACGATATTATGAATTTTAAACAACTTGATCATGAGCATGTTGCACAATCTTGGGAGAGGATGAAATTAATGATTCGCAATTGCCCTACACATGGATTAAATTTATGGATGATCATACAAAAATTTTATGCCGGATTGAATTTTGCTTCTAGAAATCTTTTATATTCGGCCGTGGGAGGCACTTTTATGGAAATCACTGTAGGAGAAGCTACTAAACTCCTAGATAATATTATGGTTAATTATTCTCAATGGCACACCGAAAGATCTACTAGTAAAAAGGTTCATGCGATAGAAGAGATTAATGTTTTGAGTGGAAAGATGGATGAACTTATGAAATTGTTTTCTAATAAGAGTGCTCCTATTGATCCTAATGATATGCCTTTGTCTACTTTGATTGAGAATAATAATGAATCTATGCATTTTGTTGGTAGGAATAATTTTGGTAACAACGCGTATAGAGGAAACTTTAATCCTAGGCCGTTTCCTAGTAATTCCTCTAATAATTATGGTAATTCCTACAACAACTCTTATGGGAATTTTAATAAGATGCCCTCTGATTTTGAGACTAGTGTTAAAGAATTTATGATTTCCCAAAAGAATTTCAATGCTTTACTTGAAGAAAAGTTTCCTAAGAATGATGAATTGGCTAGGAACGTGGATAGAATTTCTCTTGATGTTGATTCTTTGAAACTTAGATCTATTCCACCTAAGCATGATATCAATGAGTCTCTCAAATCTATGAGAATTTCCATTGATGAGTGCAAGGAAAGAACCGCTAGGATGCGTGCCAAGAAAGATTGCTTTGTAAAAGCGTGTTCTTCAAGTTTTCATGACAATAGGGATGAAGATCTAAAAGTGATTGATGTGTATCATAGTAAATCTTTGTTTTGCAATATGAATCTTGATAATGATGGGACTGGAGATGAGTCAACTTTAGTTAAAAGGCGTCCCAATGATTCAGAGTTTTTAGATCTTCATGCAAAAATTGGTAAAAGTGGGATCGAAGAGGTCAAAAGTTTACATAGCATTGAACCCACTATATTGGATTTCAAGGAATTTAATTATGATAATTTTTCTTTAATAGATTGTATTTCCTTGTTGCAATCCGTGTTAAATTCTCCTCATGCTTATAGTCAAAATAAAGCTTTTACCAAGCATATCGTTGATGCTTTAATGCAATCCTATGAAGAAAAACTTTAAATGGAAGTTTCTATCCCTAGAAAACTCTATGATGAGTGGAAACCTACTATTAAAATTAAGATTAAAGATCATGAGTGTTATGCTTTGTGTGATTTGGGTGCTAGTGTTTCCACGATTCCAAAAACTTTATGTGATGTGTTAGGTTTTCGTGCATTTGATGATTGTTCTTTAAATTTGCATCTTGCGGATTCCACCATTAAGAAACCTATGGGAAGAATTAATGATGTTCTTATTGTTGAAAATAGGAATTATGTGCCCGTATATTTCATTGTTCTTGATATAGATTGCAATCGTACATGTCCTATTATTCTTGGTAGACCTTTCCTTAGAACGGTTGGTGCAATTATTGATATGAAAGAAGGAAATATTAGATTCCAATTTCCGTTAAGGAAAGGCATGGAACAATTTCCTAGGAATAAAATTAAATTACCTTATGAATCTATTATGAGAGCCACTTATGGATTTCATACCAAAGATGATCATATCTAGATCTATTCTTGCCTTTATGCCTAGCTAGGGGCGTTAAACGATAGCGCTTGTTTGGAGGCAACCCAATTTTATTTTTGTTTATTGCTTTTTGGTTTTGTTTAGTAATAAATAATTCACCTATCTTCTGTTAATATGTGTTTTCATGTTTTAATTAGTGTTTGTGCCAAGTAGAACCTTTGGGAAGACTTGGGTGAAGTCTTTATGATCTTGCTGTAAAAAACAGAAACTTTAGCGCTCACGAGATTAGCTGCCATTTTTTACTGGAGAGTGATTTTAGGTTGATTCTTTTTGCAGATGATTAATATACAAATTCCTCACGTCCAAGAATTTATTTCAGAATTTTTGTAGTTGCATAAATATACGTTTGATCCAGATTACTACAGACAGTTCTGTTTTTGACAGATTCTGTTTTTCGTGTGTTGTTTGCTTATTTTGATGAATCTATGGCTAGTATCAGGGGGTATGAACCATAGAGAAGTTGGAATACAGTAGGTTTAACACCAATATAAATAAATAATGAGTTCATTACAGTACCGTATGGTGGTGATTTGTTTTCTTATACTAAAGGAACTCATGAGATTTTCTGTTGAGTTTTGTGTTGTGAAGTTTTCAAGTTTTGGGTAAAGATTTGATGGATTATGGAATAAGGAGTGGCAAGAGCCTAAGCTTGGGGATGCACAAGGCACCCCAAGGTAAAATTCAAGGACAACCAAAAGCCTAAGCTTGGGGATGCCCCGTAATAAATCCCCTCTTTCGTCTTCGTCTATCAGTAACTTTATTTGAGGCTATATTTTTATTCACCACATGATATGTGTTTTGCTTGGAGCGTCTTGTATGATTTGAGTCTTTGCTTTTTAGTTTACCAGAATCATCCTTGCTGTACACACCTTTTGGGAGTGACACACATGAATCGAAATTTATTAGAATACTCTATGTGCTTCGCTTATATCTTTTGAGCTAGATAATTTTGCTCTAGTGCTTCACTTATATCTTTTTAGAGCACGGTGGTGGTTTTATTTTATAGAAATAATTGATCTCTCATGCTTCACTTATATTATTTTGAGTGTCTTTTAGAACAGCATGGTAGTTTGCTTTGGCTATAAAATTAGTCCTAATATGATGAACATCCAAGATAGGTATAATAAAAACTATCATATAAAGTGCATCAAATACTATGAGAAGTTTGATACTTGATAATTGTTTTGAGATATGAAGATGGTGATATTAGAGTCATGCTAGTTGAGTAGTTGTGAATTTGAGAAATACTTGTTCTAAAGTTTGTGATTCCCGTAGCATGCACGTATGGTGAACCGTTATGTGATGAAGTCGGAGCATGATTTATTTATTGATTTTCTTCCTTATGAGTGGCGGTCGGGGACGAGCGATGGTCTTTTCCTACCAATCTATCCCCCTAGGAGCATGCGCGTAGTACTTTGTTTTGATAAATAATAGATTTTTTCAATAAGTATGTGAGTTCTTTATGACTAATGTTGAGTCCATGGATTATACGCACTCTCACCCTTCCACCATTGCTAGCCTCTCTAATACCGCGCACCTTTCGCCGGTATCATACACCCACCATATACCTTCCTCAAAACAGCCACCATACCTACCTATTATGGCATTTCCATAGCCATTCCGAGATATATTGCCATGCAACTTACCACCGTTCCGTTTATTATGACACGTTCCATCATTGTCATATTGCTTTGCATGATCATGTAGTTGGCATCGAATTTGTGGCAAAGCCACCTTTATAATTCTTTCATACATGTCACTCTTGATTCATTGCATATCCCTGTACACCGCCAGAGGCATTCACATAGAGTCATATTTTGTTCCAAGTATTGACTTATAATTTTTGAGTTGTAAGTAAATAAAAGTGTGATGGTCATCACTATTAGAGCATTGTCCCAAGTGAGGAAAGGATGATGGAGACTACGATTCCCCCACAAGTCGGGATGAGACTCCGGACGAAAATAAAAAGAAAAGAAAAGAAAAGAAAAGAAAGGAGGCCATAAAAAAGAAAAAAGAGAAAAAGGCCCAAATAAAAAAATGAGAGAAAAAAGAGAGAAGGGACAATGTTACTATCCTTTTACCACACTTGTGCTTCAAAGTAGCACCATGATCTTCATGATAGAGAGTCTCCTATGTTGTCACTTTCATCTACTAGTGGGAATTTTACATTATAGAACTTGGCTTGTATATTCCAATGATGGGCTTCCTCAAAATGCCCTAGTTCTTCGTGAGCAAGCGAGTTGGATGCACACCCACTTAGTTTCTTTTGTTGAGCTTTCATACACTTATAGATCTAGTGCATCCGTTGCATGGCAATCCCTACTCACTCACATTGATATCTATTGATGGGCATCTCCATAGCCCGTTAATACGCCTAGTTGATGTGAGACTATCTTCTCCTTTTTGTCTTCTCCACAACCACCATTCTATTCCACATATAGTGCTATGTCCATGGCTCAGTGTCGGTGTACTAAAGTAGGGGTACTCTAGTATCCCGAACTTGTGCACGGGCAGTCGCAGCACCCCGCGGCAAGGCCCGCCAGGTGATCACCAAAGCTCTCTATGGTTCCTTTGGAGCCATCCAAGAGCAAAGTATTTAAGTCAAGGAAACAAGTCCCCGGCAAGAGGAGCTTGCCAGGAAGGCCATTCAAGGTACAAGACCCCGGCAAGAGGAGCTTGCCGGGAAGCCCAACAAGAGCGTCTCAAAGAACCTGCCGCAGCACGCCACGCGTCCCGGCAGGACCCGGCGAGCGACAAGTTCTCGGGCGCGACAAGACAACGGCCGCGGCAAGGCACTTGCCGCGGCAGGCAGCCACTCTGTACCCGCGCTCCAGCTCACCCACCTACGTGTCGCTCCGGGACCCTTCCCAGAGTACGTGGCGGGAGGCTGTGCAGCCAGGGGTACACTATGGCATGCAGCGCTGACAGGATCGCCATCGTGGCGAGCGATGGCGCCCCTGACGGTCCCTTTTCTACACCGTCTGGGCGACGTAGACGGGCATTTAATGCCTTTGTCCCCTGCCGTCAGGGTTAGGTATGATACACTATGTAGGTAGCTGTACCTACCGCAGCATATTTACACTTTTGCCCTTACCTACGTTGCCACCTGTTGGAGACCCCTTGAACATATAAAAGGAGGCCCATGCACAACGTAGGGGGGGATCGATCCTCAGAGAAGCGCTCGGTCTCGTTAGCTGCTCGAGTGTACTGTAGCACTCGGCGCTCCTGAGCAAGAACTCAATACAATCCACAAAGCAGCAGTAGGAGTGTTATCTCTTCGGAGAGCTCCGAAGCTGGGTAAAAACCTTCCCCCGCGTGCCTCGCCTCGATCCGCTCTTCGCGCGACCTCCGCCCCCCGCCGAACCGAGAAGGGGCTCCGTCCCCATAGGTACTCGGGGAGCCCAGGAAACCCCGGCATCTCTGGCGCGCCAGGTAGGGGGCGTCGAGGTTGTGTGAACCTGATCCGGCGTTCACGCGAGCTGAATCTTCATCGATTTCATCGACATGCCGCCGAAGAAGAAGGCTTCGGAGGCGGCTGCGCCGTCCACGTCCAATCCACCACCGCCGCAGCAAACGGCCGACGGGGAGAACGCCAGCGGTGGAGCGGGCGCCGTCGAGGGAGCCCACGGTGCCAACAAGTCCAAGGACAAGACCGCTCTGCCCGCTGGCGGCGAGTCGGCTCCCCCGACGACCGGGCGTCCATAGACGCACCGCGCCCATCTCAAGAGGCGCATGACCGACAACGTCGTGGTACTCACGGTACCATACGCTCGCTGGACCCAAATCGAGCTAGCGGATCCCGGGACGCTCAAGGCCAACATGCACGCCAACGTGCTGGCGCGAGTGAGGCACGGTCACCTGGATGGAATACTGCTCCTTCCAACATCGTTGGGAGCCCGAGCATATCCCGCTCCTCGCACCGTTCGCCACCGCTACCCGCCACCCCAGCAGAAGCTCTAGCGCGAGCTCAACTGCTCCTAGACTTCCCTCCAGCGCCAGACAAGATCGACGACTGGAGGGCCACCATTCAGAGTCTCATCGGCTTCGCCAACGGCGACACTCCGCGGCCAGCGACCACATCGCAGCCGCGGCAGGCCAGCCAAGTGCGAGCCGATGGCGACAAAACCGGTGGGGGTGCAACCACCGTGCACTCTCCGCCCCAAAGGCCAAGATCGCCGACTCGCCGGGTCCGCCACGGCAGCGACTCCACTGCTTCCTCAGATCCGCGAACTCGTCGCGATCAGCGCCACGTTCTTCACGAACGGCAGCAAGAAGACGCCCGCACCCGCATCGAGCGCCGGAGAGAAACGCGGCGTCAATCAGACCGACGCGCTGGCCCCACTGTCGATATGCAAGCGCCAGGGGAACCAGGCGACCTGCCGTACGCGGTAGGTTGCCCTGCGTTTACCCGTGAGCTGCGGCAAGTCCAGTGGCCCAGCATGAAGAATTTCAAGCCAGACGTACCAGAGAAGTACGACGGCAGGCTGCATCCGTCGGAGTTCCTCAGCATCTACACCATTGCGGTGCAGGCTGCCGGGGGGCGGGACGACAAGATCCTCGCCAATTACTTCCCTCTGGTGCTCAAGCCCAACGTCAGGTCCTGGCTCATGCACTTGCCGGAAAACTCCATATCTTCCTGGGCGGACCTATGCCATCAGTTTGTCGGCGCCTTTATAGGCGGCCACAAACCCCATGGCCAGGAGAGTGATCTTTACCTGCTTGCCCAGAAGGAGGGGGAGCCTCTACGTAAGTACATCCAGAGATTCAGCCAAGTGCAACGCAACATCCCAGACGTCCACCCTACCGCGGTCATCAGTGCGTTCCATCAGAACGTGCGCAACCGCAGGATGCGGGAGGAGATGGCGATGTGCAATATCAGAGACGTCAGCGAGCTGTATGCCCTGGCCGACAGATGTGCACGTGCTGAGGAAGGAAGGAAAATCCCTGGAGAGAACGTAGGAACTGCAGGATCTGACAGCGACGATGCTGCCCCAGCAAGCAAAAACAGGCGGCGGAACAACAGGAAGAGGAAAGGCAAAGATGTGCTAGTTGTCGAGCAATCCGGCAACGAAGGTGGCGCCAAGACAGCCAAGACTAATGGCTCTGGCAACGAGGTTGCCGCATGCGCCAACTGCCAGGCTGTGGCGGCCGCCGACAAGCAGGATGGCACCAACAAGCAGTACTGCAAGATTCACCGCACCAAAGGCCATGACCTCCAGAGCTGCAAGAAGGTCGAACAGCTCGTTGAGCTGCAAAAGGCCGAGTATGAGCGACGCGACAAGGAGAAGGCCCAAGGAGGTGCTGGAGGATCTGGTATGAAGCGCACTGGCCGGGGGGGGGGGGGGGACGCCGTGGCAACACCAAGCAGCGGCAAGGCGACAGACCCCCCCCGTGGCCGCGACAAGGATGAAGATGACGACAACGACGAAGACATGGATGACGCCGAGACCAGCGAGCAGGAGTTCCAGAAAGCCACAGAAGTTTTGTGCGTTGACGGCGGTGCTTCTCTGCATACTTCACACCGCCAACTCAAGCAGTGGGTGCGGGAAGTTAATGCAGCAGAACCACCCGTCGAGTCACGCAAGCTTCTGAAATGGTCCAGCACGCCTATCATCTTTGATATTGAGGACCACCCCGATCGCACAACTGTTGTCGGGTGTTTGCCGATGTTGGTCTCACCAACTATCCTCAACCTCAAGGTCACTAAGATGCTAGTTGACGGCGGGGCCGGCTTGAACCTGATCTCCTCCGCTGTACTTCGGAGACTCCAAGTCCCTGACAGCGAGCTCGAAGAGACCGGCACGTTTCAAGGAATCAACCCGGGAAGGAGCAAGCCGAAGGGGAAGATCACGCTGCCGGTGACATTTGGCAGTGAGTTGAACTTCAGGACTGAGAGGATCACTTTCGACGTTGCCGATTTTCCATTGCCTTACAATGGAATTCTCGGCCGTCCAGCGCTCGCCAAGTTCATGGCGGCCTCTCACTACGCGTACAACATGCTGAAGATGCCAGGCCCGATAAGTGTCATCTCTGTACATGGCGACAAGAAAGACGCTCTCATCTGTGCCGACTAGATCTACCGGGAAGCAGCAGCCACCGCGGATCGCGAGACACTCGCCGCTGAAGCTCCCGGGGGGAAGAAGAAGACCAAGTCCGGCAAGAGCTCTGATGCCCACTCCGGCAAGCGTACCTCTTCGGAGTGCTGCGCTACCGTCGAGGACGCACCATCGAGCTCCACCGGCAAGTGTAAGACGACAATGGCAGCTCCGCTAGCAACCAAGAAGGTGTCCGCCAAGGAGGACGGCACTGGTGGTACCTTCACCATCAGTGCCACTCTCGACCCTAAATAGGAAAGCGCGCTCGTTGCTTTCCTGCGGGCGAATGTCGACGTGTTTTCGTGGCAACCGTCTGACATCCCCGGCGTTCCCAGGAAAGTAATCGAGCACCACCTCGCCGTCTGTCCTCACGCGCGACCCGTCAAGCAGAGAGTCAGGAAACAAGCGGTGGAGCGCCAAGAGTTCATCGCCGAAGAGATCAAGAAGTTGGAAGCAGCAGGCCTCGTCAGAGGAGTGCTCCATCCTACGTGGTTGGCCAATCCTGTAGTCGTGCGCAAGGCGAATGGGAAATGGAGACTTTGCATCGACTTCACCGATGTCAACAAAGCTTGTCCCAAAGACCCATTTCCCTTGCCGCGCATTGACCAGATTGTCCACTCCACAGCCGGATGCGACTTGCTTTCGTTTCTTGACGCATACTCAGGATACCATCAGATCTTCATGGCAGAAGAGGATGAGGAGAAAACTGCGTTCATCACTCCATGTGGCACGTACTGTTTTGTACGAATGCCTTTCGGTTTGAAGAATGCTGGTTCAACATTTGCAAGGGTCGTCCATACTACTTTTGAGCCGCAAATACACAGAAATGTGGAAGCCTACATGGATGATATAGTGGTCAAAAGCAGGGACAAATCAACTCTGATTCAAGATCTAGAAGAAACTTTTGCAAATCTGCGTAAGATCAGCCTCAAGCTCAACCCCGAGAAGTGCGTGTTTGGAGTCCCTTCCGGCAAGCTTCTCGGGTTCTTTGTGTCCCAGCGGGGGATTGAAGCCAATCCCGACAAGATCAAGGCCATTGAGCAGATCGAAGCACCGAAGCGCGTCAAGGATGTACGAAAACTTGCCGGCTGCGTGGCGGCTCTCAGCAGGTTTATCTCTAAGTCTGCTGAGCGCGCCCTGCCGTTTTTCAAAATCTTGAAAAAGGCAGGTCCAATGAAATGGACTCCGGAAGCGGAGGCTGCGCTGCAGGACTTGAAGAGATACCTGTCCTCCACTCCAATACTTGTCGCACCTAAACCACAAGAGAAGTTGCTGCTATATCTGGCGGCAACCAATCAAATGGTTAGTGCTGCGTTAGTAGCGGAGAGAGAGGCAGATGATGAGCCAGCAACCGCGGCAAGCGCGTCCAGCGACAAGCAAGGGGCTTCCCTGACGAGCTCTGGTCCCGATGAAGATAGATCTGCGCAGATGTGCGAAGGGATACAGAAGAAAATGGTGCAGCGCCCAGTCTACTTTGTAAGTTCGCTTCTGCAGGGGGCTAGGTCGAGGTACTTTGGTGTGTAGAAGTTGCTTTTCGGCCTTCTTATGGCCTCGAGAAAGCTGCGCCATTACTTCCAAGCACATGAGATCACAGTTGTCACTCGCTTTCCGCTGAAAAGGATACTGCAGAATCCAGAAGCAACAGGCAGGATTGTTGAGTGGGCATTGGAACTGTCGAGCTTTGGCCTCAAGTTTGAGAGCACTTCAACTATTCGAAGCAGAGCATTGGCAGAATTCATAGCAGAGTGGACGCCAACACCTGACGAAGAAACCCCAGAGACGAGCATCCCCATCAAGGAAGCAAACAAAGAGTGGCTGATGTACTTTGATGGCGCGTTCTCGCTACAAGGCGCCGGTGCTGGCGTGCTGCTTGTCGCACCCACCGGAGAGCACCTCAAGTACGTGGTCCAGATGCACTTTCCCAAGGAGCAAGCAACAAACAATACTGCAGAGTATGAAGGATTGCTCGCCGGTCTCAGGATCGCGGCAGACCTTGGGATCAAGCAGCTCATTGTCAGGGGTGACTCGCAGCTTGTCATCCGCCAAGTAAACAAGGATTATCAGAGTCCGTTGATGGAAGCTTACGTTGATGAAGTGAGGAAGCTGGAAGAGCGCTTTGTCGGCCTACAGATGGAACATGTTCCTAGAGCTCAGAACGACATCGCTGACGGCCTGTCAAAGTGCGCGGCATTTAAGTTACCTGTGGAACCAGGGATCTTTGTGCTCAAGCTGACTCAACAATCCGTGACGCCACCAACTGGACAGAGCAGGAAGAGGAAGTTGATTTCTGGTGACTATCTTCTGGCTGAGCTTCCCGAAGCCGCCGCCAAGAAGGTCCCCAAGATCAACGCCAAGAGTGCTGAGGAGCAGTCTGCTCCGACAAGCCCCAAGGTTTGTTTCATTGAAGCAGACGCTCCCGACAAGTTTCGCTCCGACAAACTTGCCGGGGATCATCAAGCTCCGGCTGAACCGCGGGTTCTCGCCGTAGAAGCGGATGTTCCCGCAGCAGCAGATATGCCTTTAGTCCTTGTTGTCGAGCCGCAGGCTCCAGCATGGGCACAGCAGATCATCCATTTCCTCCAGTCAGGAGAACTTCCCGAAGAGCCAGAAGAAGCGGAAAGAGTAGCCCGGCAGTCTAGTATGTACCAGTTCGTTGACAACACACTGTACAGAAGAAGGCTCAACGGAGTGAAATTGAAGTGTATTCCCCGGGAAGATGGACAGAAGCTGTTGGCAGAGGTGCATGGAGGCATATGTGGTCATCACATTGGCGCCAGAGCACTTGCCGACAAAGCGTTCCGGCAAGGTTTCTTTTGGCCGACAGCCCTCCAGGATGCAACTGCACAAGTAACCAAGTGTGAAGCGTGCCAGTTCCATTCCAAGAAGATACACCAACCAGCTCAAGCTCTCCAGACGATCCCTTTATCCTGGCCATTTTCGGTCTGGTGGCTCGACATCCTCGGCCCCTTCCCCCGAGCAGTCGGGGGCTTTGAGTACTTGTACGTTGCAATCGACAAGTTCACAAAGTGGTCGGAAGTGGAAGCAGTGAGCAAGGTGACAGCACAGTCAGCAGTCAAGTTCTCCAGGTCGATTGTTTGCCGCTTCGGGATCCCTAACAGGATCATCACCGACAATGGTACGCAATTCACGAGCCGCACCTTCATGCAGTATGTCCAAGATCTTGGCGCCAAGGTCTGCCTCGCTTCTGTTGCTCACCTCAGAAGCAACGGTCAAGCGGAGAGGGCAAATGCTGAAGTGCTACGTGGGCTCAAGACCAGGACTTTCGACAGGCTGCACAAGTGCGGAAGAAACTGGATTGAGGAGCTGCCGATGGTTCTTTGGTCGATCAGGACGACGCCAAATCGAGCCACTGGCCAGACACCTTTTGCTCTAGTCTATGGAGCAGAGGCAGTTACCCCCCTGGAACTCGTATACGGGTCACCTCGAGTGCTCGCTTATGATGAGATTGAGCAAGAGCAGCTGCGGCGAGATGACGCGCTGCTCCTTGAGGAGGACCATCTTCAGGCTGCTGTACGAGCTGCTCGATACCAGCAAGCTTTGCGCCGCTACCACAGCCGCAAAGTTAAAGCCAGAAGTCTCGAGGAAGGCGACCTTGTTCTTCGGCGTGTTCATTCCGCCAAGAATTCCAACAAGTTGACGCCGAAGTGGGAAGGCCCTTACCGGGTGAAACGAGTCACGAGGCCTGGCGCTGTCCGCCTTGAGACCGAGGATGGCGTTCCGGTGAGCAACTCCTGGAACATCGAGCATCTTCGTAAGTTTTACCCGTAAGGCGCGGTTGTCGGACCCTGTCTGGCAACCACCATTTTGTACAAGTCTTGCCGCTGTTGCATGTAATCCTTTGTACAAAGCCAGGCGCAGACCCTCACCATAAATAAAACTCACGTGCTCCGCACACCCTGTCAATTTCATGCCTTTCTGCATAAATTGTCTGACACTTTGTGCAGCGAGCCCCCCTCGGTAAGCAATAACGAGCCATAAGGCTCCATACTATTGTTTTCTCTTTTCTTTTTCTCAAGGAAAGGAAGGATCCTTCGCCCACAAGTTAGTCGGGGGGGATGGGAAGATAATGGTATGGACCCGGCACCGTTCAGGAAAAATTTCGCCTTGCCGAGGAGCAAACGACAAAAAAGCTAAGTGCCAAAGTTTGAGCAATCAGATTTTTTTAACTTTAAGTTATTTTCATTGAATGACCATGCTTTGTCTGGAAAACCCGTGCGCGAAGGAACCAGCTCGTGGCTAGTTGCGCCCTTACTTTGCTTCGAGTTCGCTCAATAGCTTAAGTGTGCCGCGACTAGAGTCGCGCCCTTACTTTGTTTCGAGTTCACTCAGCAACTTAAGCGAGCTGCGACTAGTCGCGACAAGGTTTCTTGTTGGTAATGGCACCGCCAGCAGGCTGCTGACGTCCCGCACTCAGCCCTCGCGGCAAAGGTGCCTACGCCGGCAGGTTCCCTAAGAGCGTAGGGCAAAAACATACAAAGGAGGGAATCGAGTAAAGGGGAATAGCATTGCAATCGTGACATGAAACAAAGTTATATTACAAGATAGCTTGTCGCGGCTCTAATAAACTGTTCTCATAACATGACCAGCGGCGACGAGAAAAGAAGAAAATAGGCGGCCTAGTACGCGCGGTCGCCCTCAACCCTCTTGATCCCGCTCACCTTGTCCACAATGGGTGCGACGAGAGTCTCAAGCTCCTCCAGATCAGCTTCAGGCGGCAGGGACCTGAGGACGTTAGCGAGGCGAAGGCCCGGGTTGCGGAAGGCCACCTTCATCAGCACCTTTTTGAGAGCTCCCGCGCAGATCTCGCGTGACTCGTCGGCCAGCTGCTTTGGGATCCTCTCCTGGAGTTGCTGGAGGGCCGTCGCCATGCCTTTAAAGAACAAGGTGAGCTTGGCGCTAGATGGGAGGCTCTCGTCAGAGGAATACCCGAGATCCTCCACCCCCAGCAACTCCAACTCCTTGTTGATGCCTGCGGCAGCGCTCACAAGGCCCTCCGTCCACTGCTCCACAGTTCCCCTGAACTCATTCTGGGTGGCAGCGATGTTCTCCAGCAGCGCCTGGTCGGCCTCGATCTCCTTCTTCAAGGCCGCCTCCTGCTCCTTGGCGCCGTCCAGCGTCTTGGTCAAAGTAGTCAGCTTCAGCTCAAGGTCAACGTTGGAGTCCTTGGCGGCGTCAAGCTCCTTGACCTTTTCGGCGAGACGGCCCTGCAGATCGCCAAAGGTGTAGGCGTCCTTCTCGCGCTCATGCTTGAGCGCGGCAAGTGCCTCACCGCTCGCCTTGAGATCAGTCTCCAGCTGCGCCACTTTCGCCTCCAGCTCCTTCTTGGCGGCCTCGGCAGCTGCGGCAGCGTCCTTTGCTTCCTTGAGGGCTCCGCCGAGTGCTCGCTCGCGCGCCGCAAGCTCCTCTTCGTGGCTGTCCAGTCTGGCCTTCAGCTGCACCAACTCACCATCCCGCGCGGATAGCTCCTCGGCGGCGAGCCGCTGTTGCTCGGCAACCTCTGCCTTCTCGAGGATGAAAGCCTTCTGCGCCTCATCAAGTTGCACCCGCTCCGCCGCCAGCGACTGGAGAGCTGCCTGGTTGAGGCCTCGGAGCTCCTCCGCGCGCTTCTCCACGTCCACCCCTGCCTTCGCGACAAGCGCTTCGCGGGACTCCAATTTGGTCTGGCGGGCACGGTAGAGCGACACCAGCTTCCGCAGCAGTCGCTCCTCTTCGGGCTCGTCGCTGCTGCTGCTTGGTGCGTCGACCAGCGTCAGCCCAGCGGAGGCAAGCACCTCCACATCAAAGCTTTCTCCTTCAACTGGCGCCCTGGACGTTGATGCCCAGGGGAGGTTGATGAAGATACCAGCGCCAGCCTTCAAGTAGACGCCTGGCTGGGGTTCTTCGGAGCCTGACGCTGTGGCAGCGGCGGGAGGATCGGCGGTCGGTGTAGCGCCTGTCGCTCCTGTGGCCCCAGGGTCGTCAGTACGACCGCCGGACCCCTCGTCGGCTGCTGCGGCGGCAGCCTTGGCGGCCTCTTCGCCGGCAGGATCATCAGCGCCGGCCGTTTCTTCGGCGGCAGCGGCGTCATCAATGACAACCTCGGTCTCCATCGGCTCCACAGTGGATGGATCTGACGGCCGGAAAAGGAAGAAAAGTCGAGCAAATATCCAAAAAGAAGAACCCAAGGGAAGTTTAGAAGCAAGGAGTACCTGTACCAGGCTCGGTGGTGGGGATCTCCGCTGCCGGGGGTTCGCTGGTACTGTCCCTTGCCGGAGATTTCTCCCTCGCCGGGGAACTCTCCCTCGTCGGGGACTTCTCCTTTGCCGGGGAGCTCTCCCTTGCCGGAGAATTCTCCCTTGGCGGCGTAGTCGAAGCAGGTGGCACGTCGGGGGTGGCCTCCGGGCGCTCCTGGTGGGGCTGCCCTGCTCCTACATAAGCCAACGGTCAGATATCAGCAAGCAAAGAGTATCCGTGCGCACCTAACAGCTGGAAGTAAACCATATACTTACGCTGGGGGCTGCGCTGGGGGCTGCTCTGAAGAACAGCCGTCGGGTCCGGCAAGTTTATCTCGGGTGCACCCCCTGCTCCCACGGAGGGGTCATCCTCGATAACGATCACCGGGACCTTGGCCCTCTTTGCCATTCTCTGGGCCAGCGTCCTAAAAAGGGATGAGTTCAGAGTAAGGAAAATGAGATACAAGACAAGACAGCAAGTATTGAAGACATGCAAGTACAACAAGGATCTTACTCTCCTTCTTCCTCGTCGGAGCTGAGCGCGGAGAAGTCAAAGCCTGGCCCACCTATGGCGCGAGGAGGCGGGGGAGTGGGATCTCTTGGCCGCTTGGAGGGCGCTGGGGCGGCAGGCCGAGAGGACCCCGCCCCAGTTGCCGCTGCAGCACGAGGTCCGCGGCAACAGAACTTGCCACGGTGGAGCGTGTCGTGCGGCGCGGCGGGGGTTGACTCGCCCGCCGCTCCGCTACGTCCCCAGCCTTGCGAAGA
Organism: Aegilops umbellulata; assembly: GCA_032464435.1. Taxonomy (NCBI): domain Eukaryota; kingdom Viridiplantae; phylum Streptophyta; class Magnoliopsida; order Poales; family Poaceae; genus Aegilops; species Aegilops umbellulata. The sequence continues at coordinate 187,985,944 of CP136057.1, forward strand.
CGCTTTCTTGGTGGAGCCGGGGGCTCTGCTTGTGGAGCCAGGGGCTCTGCTTGCGGAGCCGGAGGCTCTACTTGCGGCAGGCTGTCCGAAGACGAAGTGGAAGAGGAGCCGATCTCCAACGAGCCGCTCGTGTCCTCGGCGGGCCCGCTCGGCCCGACGTCGTGCTCGGCGGACCTCCTCTTGCCGGCAAGCTCCTCTCGGTCGGCAAGGCTTGCCGCCTCGGCTGCCTCTGCTTCCTCCACGGTGAACCCAAACTCGCCCGCAGCGGCGGCTGCCGCCGCCTCTTCCATCCTGGTGGCGATACGCTTGAGCTCGTCGTCGGTGGTGTCCCAGGTGAGGCCCTTTGTCTCGTCGGCGTCGACTGGCACTTCTATCAAGCTGTCGAAGAACGCCCGAACGACATCATCCGCAGGCTCTATCCAGGCTGGATCAATTCCGCGCGAATCGCACAGCGGCATAATTGCACGGATGCGGTCGAGCGTGGAGTTGTTGCACAGCGGAACGACGCCCCTCGGCAACCTGAACACTTCGGGATGCTGCGGGTCGTGCTTGAACAACTCCTGGAGCGTCGCATAGAGCTCCATGACAGTGAAGTTAAAATTGAGGCCCGGCCGCAACCTCATGATATCCGCCGCATTCTGGAACTCCCAGGCGGGTCTCCTCCTCTCCTGCAGGGGGGCAATGCGGCGGCGGAGGAAATCTGCGCCAACCGCTCCTACAGTAAGCCCGGCAAGCCTGAGGTGCAGGATCCGGGTGACGGCAATCCTCAGTCTGTCGTCCTCCGGGGCCAGGCTACTCCAATCGCCGCCGCGCACTACTGGGGTTTCGCGCAGAGCAGTAAACGGCTGGGGGTTCTCCTCGACGATCAAACACCAGTCAGCCCTCCACTCCTCCCACTTGCTGCGGAGCTCTCCTTCCAGATAAGCGTCTTTCTTGCCGGCCTTCGAGATCTAGGCGATCCCGCCGGATAAAGGCTCTCCTTTCTCAACCCGAGGCGAAAAGAAATGGCAGAAAAGAGCTACGTTTGGATGGATCCCGACAAAGTTTTCGCAGAGATATGCGAAAACTGCCATGGTCAGGACAGCATTGGGGGTGAAATCAAGAAGGTGGAGCCCGTAGGTGTTCATGACATTGCAAAAGAATTCAGAAAAAGGCGGGCAGAGCCCGCAGTAGAAGAACAAGGCGAAGAAGGGATACCTGGTGGGATACTTATCCCAAGCAGTGGCTGGGAGTACCCTCGTGCGCGGATGCGCCTGTGCTCCCGTCGACTAGAAGAGATAGAAGTCTTCCTTCAGCTCTGCTGCCTCGAGCCTCAGAGGGAAGATTGCCCGCTCCTTTCGCAGCGCCGCAAGCCGCTGCGCCTCAGCCGACTTCGCCTTCTCGGCCTTCGGGGCCATGGCGGGAATGGAGAAGGAGGACGACGGCGTTGGTGGTGCTAGTGGCGATGGGGACGGGGCTCAGTTCTTCTTCGGCTTTGGGAAGAAGGGGAGTGGCGGAGATTCTCGAGGAAGGAACAACAACGGGCAGATGGGCGAACTGCCCCTGCTCCCCCTGCTTATAAGGAGGGATGGGGGCGGACGTTTCGCCTTTCCGAGTAAAGGAACCACCCACGACCTCCTCCACGACGCCGCAATCGACGCGTGCCGTTCGGGAGGGCGTGGTGGGTGCGGAGCAAGGTACAACGCGACCCAGGACGTGCGTGCCCGTGCCCTGTTTTGGGCCTGGCCCAATAGCGCTCGGCACCGTGTGTGGCCCAGGCCCGGGGGCTCCTGTCGGTGTACTAAAGTAGGGGTACTCTAGTATCCCGAACTTGTGCACGGGCAGTCGCAGCACCCCGCGGCAAGGCCCGCCAGGTGATCACCAAGGCTCTCTATGGTTCCTTTGGAGCCATCCAAGAGCAAAGTATTTAAGTCAAGGAAACAAGTCCCTGGCAAGAGGAGCTTGCCGGGAAGGCCATTCAAGGTACAAGACCCCGGCAAGAGGAGCTTGCTGGGAAGGCCAACAAGAGCGTCTCAAAGAACCTGCCGCAGCACGCCACGCGTCCCGGCAGGACCCGGCGAGCGACAAGTTCCCGGGCGCGACAAGACAACGGCCGCGGCAAGGCACTTGCCGCGGCAGGCAGCCACTCTGTACCCGCGCTCCAGCTCACCCACCTATGTGTCGCTCCGGGACCCTTCCCAGCATACGTGGCGGGAGGCTGTGCAGCCAGGGGTACACTATGGCATGCAGCTGACAGGATCGCCATCGTGGCGAGCGATGGCGCCCCTGACGGTCCCTTTTGTGCATCGTCTGGGCGACATAGACGGGCATTTAATGCCTTTGTCCCCTGCCGTCAGGGTTAGGTATGATACACTGTGTAGGTAGCTGTACCTACCGCAGCATATTTACACTTTTGCCCTTACCTACGTTGCCACCTGTTGGAGACCCCTTGAACATATAAAAGGAGGCCCATGCACAACGTAGGGGGGGATCGATCCTCAGAGAAGCACTCGGTCTCGTTAGCTGCTCGAGTGTACTGTAGCACTCGGCGCTCCCGAGCAAGAACTCAATACAATCCACAAAGCAGCAGTAGGAGTGTTATCTCTCCGGAGAGCTCCGAAGCTGGGTAAAAACCTTCCCCCGCGTGCCTCGCCTCGATCCGCTCTTCGCGCGACCTCCGCCCCCCGCAGAACCGAGAAGGGGCTCCGTCCCCATAGGTGCTCGGGGAGCCCAGGAAACCCCGGCACTCAGGCTCATGTATTGCATGAAGATTGAAAAAGTTTGAGAACACCAAAAGAATGAAACAATTGCTTGGCTTATCATCGGGGTTGTGCATGATTAAATACTTTGTGTGATGAAGATAGAGCATAGCCATACTATATGATTTTGTAGGGATAACTTTCTTTGGCCATGTTATTTTGAGAAAACATGATTGCTTTGTTAGTATGCTTGAAGTATTGTTATTTTTATGTCATTATTAAACTTTTATCTTGAACCTTTCGGATCTGAACATTCATGCCACAATAAAGGAAATTACATTAAGAAATATGCTAGGTAGCATTCCACATAAAAAATTTTGTTTTTATCATTTACCTACTCGAGGACGAGCAGGAATTAAGCTTGGGGATGCTTGATACGTCTCCAACGTATCTATAATTTTTTATTGTTCCATGCCATTATATTATCTGTTTTGGATGTTTAATGGGCTTTACTATGCACTTTTATATTATTTTTGGGACTAACCTATTAACCAAAGGCCCATCGCAAATTGCTGTTTTCTTGCCTATTTCAGTGTTTCGCAGAAAAGGAATATCAAATGGAGTCCAAACGAAATGAAACCTTCGAGAGAGTTATTTTTTGAACAAACGCAATCCAGAAGACTTGGAGTGGAGGTCAAGAAAGAACCGAGGAGGCCATGAGGTAGGAGGGCACGCCCATGGGGGGAGGTGCGCGCCCCACCCTCGTGGGCCCCTCGTGACTCCACCGACCTACTTCTTTTGCCTATATATACTCATATACCCTGAAAACATCTGAGAGAACCACGAAACCCTATTTCCACCGCCGCAACCTTCTGTACCCATGAGATCCCATCTTGGGGCCTTTTCAGGCGCTCCGCCGGAGGGGGAATCGATCACGGAGGGCTTCTACATCAACACCATAGCCTCTCCGATGATGTGTGAGTAGTTTACCACAGACCTTTGGGTCCATAGTTATTAGCTAGATGGTTTCTTCTCTCTCTTTGGATCTCAATACAAAGTTCTCCTCGATCTTCTTGCAGATCTATTCGATGTAATTCTTTTTGCGGTGTGTTTGTCGAGATCTGATGAATTGTGGGTTTATGATCAAGATTATCTATGAACAATATTTGTTTCTTCTCTGAATTATTTTATGCATGATTTAATTATCTTTGCAAGTCTCTTCGAATTATCAGTTTGGTTTGGCCTACTAGATTGATCTTTCTTGCAATGGGAGAAGTGCTTAGCTTTGGGTTCAATCTTGCGGTGTCCTTTCCAAGTGACAGCAGGGGGAGCAAGGCACGTATTGTATTGTTTCCATCGAGGATAAAAAGATGGGGTTTATATCATATTGCTTGAGTTTATCCCTCTACATCATGTCATCTTGCCTAATGCGTTACTTTGTTCTTATGAACTTAATACTCTAGATGCATGCTGGATAGCGGTCGATGTGTGGAGTAATAGTAGTAGATGCCGAATCATTTCGGTCTACTTGTCGCGAACGTGATGCCTATATACATGATCATGCCTAGATATTCTCATAACTATGCACTTTTCTATCAATTGGTCGACAATAATTCGTTCACCCACTGTAAATTAGGCTATCTTGAGAGAAGCCACTAGTGAAACCTATGGCCCCCGGGTCTATCTTTCATCATATTAGCTTCCTATCAATTTACTATTCCTTCCGTCTTTTATTTTGCAATCTTTACTTTCCAATCTATATCATAAAAATACCAAAAATATTTATCTTATTATCTCTATCAGATCTCACTTTTGCAAGTGACCGTGAAGGGATTGACAACTGCTTTATCACGTTGGTTGCAAGGTTCTTATTTGTTTGTGTAGGTACGAGGCGACTTGTGCGTAACCTCCTACTGGATTTATACCTTGGTTCTCAAAACCGAGGGAAATACTTACGCTACTTTGCTGCATCACCCTTTCCTCTTCAAGGGAAAACCAACGCAGTGCTCAAGAGGTAGCAGGCGTCAACGGTGGCCTCGATGGCGAGGTGCTCCTCAAGATTTGGGGGTCGGCATGAATGACAGCCATCGCGACCGCCGCACGTGCAGCCGCGATTTGCTTCTCCGCTGCCAAATGCTCCTTGAGCTCCTGCCTATAATGCGTGCACCATGGCTTAGGGTGGTGCTTATTTGGTGGAGGGGTCGGTGATTTGGGTGGAAGGTGTCACGCCGGCTGTCGGGGCATGTAGGATGTGGAAGGAGGAGGAGCATGGAGGTCGGGTGTGGACACTACAAAAAAATACATTTCCGTGATGATACGTGTTTGTCACAGTAGGTCACGTTTTCTGTCATGTATGTACATCCATGACAAATTTATGACAGAATCAAGATAGTCATACCTGTGCTGTCGTAGAAGTGTTCCATGACATTACCAAAATTATCATCACGGAAGCGTCCATTTCCATGACGATAAATCGCGCGTCACAGAAGTGCTTTCGTCAAGGGTGACCGACACATGGCATCCACCGTAACGGAACGCCGTTAAGCTATCAGGTCCGGTTTTGGATCCGATAACCCGTTAACAGCCCGGACCAATGGGGATTTTCCACGTGTAAAATTCTGATTGGCTGACGGAAACACGTGTCAGCTCCGCGTTGGCACATGAGTCACTCATCCAATGGGCGAGATGCGCCTATGATATGTTTACACATGGACCGGCCCAAAAGTGGCCCATAAAGTTTAAATGGGCCGGCCCAACTAAAGGCCCACAAGATTTTGAGGTCCATAATGGGCCGGCCCAGCAAAAGGCCCACGAGATTTTGCGTATCATAATGGGCCGGCCCAGCTAAAGGCCCATGAGATTTTGCAGGCCATAATGGGCCGGCCCAGCTAAAGGCCCACAAGATTTTGCAGACCATAATGGGCCGGCCCAGCTAAAGGCCCAACATTCTCAGTTAAGGCCCATACGGCTAGTGTCAAATCGACCCGTCAACGGCCTGTCCTAAACTTGTCATCATCACGGCCCATGGTCACTTCTGGCCCGTTAATAGTCCGCTAAGTATATGGGCAGCATTACGGCCCAGTGTATTTCCGGCCTGCTAAAGGTCCTGCTTCATTTGGGTCCATTTACAGGCCATTGAAACTTTCGGCCCATAAACGATCGTGAAGGATTTGGGTCATATTCTGCCATGTGTGACATTCAGCCTGTTAGAGGCCCACTATAGATTTGGGCCACTTTCGGCCTGTTGTGATTTTCAGCCTGTTAACGTCGGACGAAATCCAAGGGCCATATGTGGCCTAACGTCACATCGGGCCCATTAACGACCCATATAAAAATTACGATAATCTAGCCCGACCGAACTTCCGGCCTGTTAAAGGCCCGTGTATTAGGTCGGCGCATTTATGACCCGTCCGAATTTTGGCCTGTGAAAGATCCGCATCGTAAATGGGCCACCATTTCGGCCTGCTAAGACCAGTGGGTTATTTGGCACAATCAGGGCCCAATCTCACTTTCGGTCTTTTAAAGGCCCATGTTTTTTATGGGCTCGAGATATTTACACCTGTAAACGGCCTATTGTTACTAAGGGCCCAAATGATGTTTAGGCCTGTTAAAGGCCCACTATGGGCACATGCCTACCAGAAAAATATGAAATCTTATGCTGATTTAGGCCCAGATATTTTAGTGGGCTACATGCAAATTTTGGCCCATAATCATTTTTAGCCCAATTGGAATGGGCCCGACGAATGTTGGCATGTTGGGCTGCTACGAAGCTTTCGGCCGAATACATTACTAAGATAAACGTACACTATACAAAAATAGCGTCGTAATTATTGCAGCCTTTGGCAGCATCATAAATGTTGTATCACAACAAAATAAATTCCAACCATACAACAAAAGGCTTGTTGGCATAAAGTTTACAGTCCTTGCAGATAAAGGCACCATCAGATGTATAGAAGCACAGATCATTTGACGTGAGTGCTAATGTTTCAGGCTGTAGAATCTGATGGAGCAGCACGATCTTCACCTTTTTTCCGCCATTGCTCTTGAACAACGAAGCGAATGTCTGATAGTCTGGTTTCAAAACCATTCATATCTTGATGATATTTGTCAACCACTATTCTTGTTTCGAAAATGACGTCCATTAGGGATTGGACTTGTGTCTGGAGCACAGATATATCACTCTGTCTAGCAGGAATATTTTGTTCAGTAGGCGATTTGGACGAGGTTACCTTGACAACCAACCCAGAATTACGCAGGAAGGTGCTTTTTGCACTGTTAGTGGAGAGATACTGACGCACTGCAGCAAGAGGTGACATTGTGCTTGTGATAGCCTCGTCACCTTCAGGTGCTTGTGGCTATTCAATCATTTGTTCCATAGCTTCCTAAACGTTTGAACTTGTAGATTAGTGTACCAGATAAGTTACTAATGAGACAAAAACAAACAAAGTAGGTTACACGTTTATACATAGCTTATTTTGGTGAACTACTGTAATACATTAGCATGTATTGTAGTGCCAACTACATAATAAAATCACTTTCGGAACATATGTCCATGTAGCATGCCTACTGTATTGTCTATTTCCTCACATTCGTTGGCATCTAAGGATAAAGAGACATGGCTTAAAGTAGGATGAACATAATATGACATCATTCATATCATGGGCAAACAGATATAAAACAAACAGGCTATTTTATCATTGTGTGCGCACGTGAACATAACAACTAGAATACATATCAAGACCAAAAGAATATCCTTCATCTCTTTTAAACCATGTAAGGTGAAATGATACGTTAAGACAACTATGTATAAAAGTGAACAGAGTAACTGACATTGGCTGCAAACCAAGTAGTTAAATGAACACATCACAGTACCAATCAGTTCAAAGGCAGGAGGAGTAAGGACTTACAACAATGGCTTGAACTGGTGTGCTCATGCCCTTCATCTTGCTCGTGTGGCAATCCTTGAATATTTGCACTGCATTCGGTTCAGGTTCTTTTTGGTCCGCACAGGCTTTCCTCTGTATTTGGAACAAGTCAATATAGATACGATAATATGGCACACAAAAAAGAAGGAAGTAGTAGCTATTTACAAGAGCCTCGCAGTGTGCAATATAGCTACGAGATCCTGTTGACTATTGGAATTTCACTTTAGAACGGTTGGTCTTGTTCTTCAAACAGTTAGCCTAGAAGAAGATACACTTGTAAGGCACATACATAAATACAAGTTCAATATGTGGTCTGATCAAATACATATAGCCTACCTGATACTTTGGATCAGACCAGTGTTTAACGAGGGCTGTCCAGTCTTCATCTGTAATATATTCCACTGGAGATGTTTGGGCAATTTCATTGTTAGCCTTGCCTTCAAAGTGAGATTTTCTAAGGTGGTACCGATACTGTCGCAGAGCAGACTGAAAAACATGAGTGCATGCTTGTTTAGTTGCATCATCTTTCGGATCCAACTTGAACCTCATTTGTTGAAAAAAGAATGTGAGTCTTATTAGGAGGAAGCTAGAAAGTATGGGACAGAGCAAGACAATATTACTAATTGCGATGAATAACATTACTTATGGATAAGTGGTCAAGGAAGGTGTTAAACTGGGTATTGTCTTTCTCATTCCTGTACTGGATCCACGCTGGGAGGATACATGCATGACACCTAACGACAACGGCTGCCTCTGATACTAACTTGGCTGACTCTGTAGCATCACGTGGCCTTTTCAAACCTGCCTCAAAATGGATCTCCATTCTTCCTCCTTTAGATCTTGTTAATCTGTCAAGCATTATCCCTGATGTCTGTTTCCGCTTGCGTCGTGGTGCTATTTCAACAACGAATATGGAAAGTGTTAGTGTACATCAAACTATGAGAGTACATATAAAGGAGCATGCAACTGCAACTTGACTCGGTCAGGTACCGTCTTGGTGTTGATGCTCATGAGGTTCATCTGATCTTGCCAAGTCCTGTGGTGTCAGCAGTGCTTCGGAAGTAGTGTTAGGTGTGAAGGCAGCTTGGGAACTGGCCAGTTCCAGAGCAAATGAACGAGTAACTCGTTGAGACGCTGGTATAGTTGAAGCAGATGCTGCAGCTGGTGGAGCAGGTGATACTGTGTTTGTAGATTTAGCCGGTGGACTTGGACCTTCTACTGCACTATGAGTACCAGCAGAATCTGGACGACAGATCCTTTTCCGTTTCACCCGACGAGTAGCACCACTCCCTACTATATTATTTTCCTTGCTCTTTTTTGACTTTGCCATGTCAAGCCGTACCCACAACACAAAAGAATAAAATAGCTCTTTAGAACTCATTGGTGCATGATACAGATAAGCAATACTTTGATGTAAGACAACCGTATGAGGATGGAATATGTAAGAAAAACAGGACGACATGACATATTCACAGCTACGATGTGTAAACTAAGCAGAAGGATTTTCAAGAAAATAGAAGTAATGCAAGCTAGACACCATATGAAAGATGCAACCAATATTACTCTGCCAAGTTAAAAGTGTCTTGTTATAAGTGGCAATTCGAAAAATTAGAAGCAGTACAACATAGAAATCAATGCAAGATGCAACCACTATCAAACTGCCATGTTAAAAGTGTCCGATCATGAGTGACTGATGCGGGATACACAACAGCAGTACTTTGATGTAAGAACATGGTATGATAGATAGATGCAGTGTATTCTAGACACAGAATGCCATGTCATATGCACTGTATAACGTATGAACTCAGCAGGTGCATTTTAATCAAAATAGAAGAAATACAGGCTAGACAACATATGCAACATGAAACCAATTATCACACTGTCAACTTAGAGCAAGCACCTGAGATGGTGGAGTACGGGAGATGAACTCATCATGTAGACTTGGGACTTCAACTTCATTAGCAGTAGAAGTGGCAAATCTAGAGAGTCTCTATTTGCGTCGGTGCGGAGGACCACCAACATCTCCTAACTTACTCTTTTCCTTCCTATTTTCTGATATTGGCTTATGAAGTCAAAACCACAAGAAGATGAATAAAATTAGCTCAGCATAACTGGTTGATGCATGATACAGATGAACACTACTTTGATGTAAGGCAAGCGCAGGATAGGAGGATAGAATATATACAAAAAAGACAACATTTCATATTCACACGTACGATAGGAGGATGGAATATGTATGAAAAAACAGTAAGCAGAAGGCATTTCAACAAAATTAGAAGAAATGAAAGCTAGGCACCATATGAACATGCAACCAATATCACTCTATCAGGTAAAAAGTGTCTCGTTGTAAGTGCCATTTCAAGAAATTAGAAGCAGTACAAGCTAGAAGACAATGCAAGATGCAACCTACATCACAGTCCCAAGTTAAATGTGTCTTATGGGTAAGTGATCATTGCAGGTATAAGTTGTAAGCTACGCAGATGCAATTCAACATAATTAGAAGCAATACAAACTAGACATCATACAGAAAACACAACCACATATAACAGTTCCAAGTAAGAGCAAGCACCTGAGATGGTGGAGTAGGGGAGATGTGCTCATCATGTACACGTATGTTCTAGAAACAGGAACACATGTCATATTCACAGGCATTATGTGTAAAGTAAGCAGATGCAATTCAACAAAGTTAGAAGCAATACAAGCTAGACATCATACGCAACATGCAACCACATATAATAGTGCCAAGTTAGAGAAAGCACCTGTGATGGTGGAGTAGGGGAGATGTGCTCATCATGTACACGTATGTTCTAGAAACAGGAACACGTGTCATATTCACAAGCATTATGTGTAAAGTAAGCAGATGCAATTCAACAAAGTTAGAAGCAATACAAGCTAGACATCATATGCAACATGCAACCACATATAATAGTGCCAAGTTAGAGCAAGCACCTGTGATGGTGGAGTAGGGGAGATGTGCTCATCATCTACACAGCTACATTGACTGTCTAGCCTTGCGTTGTCTTGCGAATCTTGTTGGGAGGATGGCGGAGTAGAACCTGTAGAGAACCTCCATTTCAGTTGCTCGGAAGGACCACCATCATCCAATGCCTTGCCAATTTCCTTCAGCTTTATTGATTTTGCATTGTGAGGTCAAACCGACAAGAAAAAGGAATATAATTCGCTCTTCAGAACTCATTGATGCATGATACTGACGAACACTACTCTGATGAAAGGCAAAGTCATGATACGAGGATGGAATATGTACGAAAAAATGGACGGCTTGACATATTCACACCTATGATGTGGTAACTAAGCAGAAGGCACTTCAACAAATTAGAAGCACTCCAAACTAGACACCATATGAAAGGTGCAATCAATATCACTCTGCCAAGTTAAAACTATCTCGTCATAGGTGGCGTTCATCAAACTAGAAGCAATACATGCTAGAAATCATATTCAAGACGCAAACCAATATCACACTGCCAACTCAAAGGTGTTCCATCATAAGTGACTGATGCAGGATACACAAGAAGAGTAGTTTCATGTAAGAACATGGTGTGATAGACAGATATAGTATGTACCAAAAACAGGAAAGCGTGTCATATTCAAACATATCATGTGTAAGCTAAGCAGATGCAATTTACACTAATTAGGAGCAATACAAGATAGACACCATATGCAACATGCAACCAGATATCACACTGCCAAGTTAGAGCAAGCACCTTGGATGGTGGAGTAGGGGAGCGGAGACTTGGACCTTGTAATGCACTATCAGTACAAGGAGAATCGGTACTGATGCTCTGTTTACGTTGCTGCAGAGGACCACCATCATTGCCTTCCTTACTCTTTTCCTTCCTCTTTCTTGATTTTGCCTTGTCAAGTCAAACCCACAAGAAAAAGGAATAACATTTGCTCTTCAGAACTCATTGATGCATGATACTGACGAACACTACTCTGATGAAAGGCAAAGTCATGATACGAGGATGGAATATGTACGAAAAAATGGACGGCTTGACATATTCACACCTATGATGTGGTAACTAAGTAGAAGGTACTTCAACAAATTAGAAGCACTACAAACTAGACACCATATGAAAGGTGCAATCAATATCACTCTGCCAAGTTAAAACTGTCTCGTCATAGGTGGCGTTCATCAAACTAGAAGCAATACATGCTAGAAATCATATTCAAGACACAAACCAATATCACACTGCCAACTTAAAGGTGTTCCATCATAAGTGACTGATGCAGGATACACAAGAAGAGTAGTTTCATGTAAGAACATGGTGTGATAGACAGATATAGTATGTACCAAAAACAAGAAAGCGTGTCATATTCACAGTATCATGTGTAAGCTAAGCAGATGCAGTTTACACTAATTAGGAGCAATACAAGCTAGACACCATATGCAACATGCAACCAGATATCACACTTGCAAGTTAGAGCAAGCACCTTGGATGGTTGTTGTAACGCCCCAGATGTAACTTGCCATATTTGTAATCCAACTCTTGCCATTTCCGGCTATGTGCTATGATATTCCCTCCGTGGTTGGGTTCTCTCCTTTTGCATTTTGGTCGTGTCATGCATTTCATATCATGTCATCATGTGCATCGCATTCGCATACGTGTTCGTCTCATAAATCCGAGCATCTTTCCCGTTGTCCGTTTTGCAATCCGTCGCTCCTATGTCTCCCGGCGTCCCCTTTCACATTTCTTCGTGAGCGGGTATTAAACATTCTCGGAATGGACCGAGGTTTGACATGTGGCCTCGGTATAGCACCGGTAGACCGCCTGTCAAGTTTCGGGTCAATCGGAGTTCGTTTGGTACTCCAACGGTTAACCGGGTAACCGTGAAGGCCTCGTGTGTGTTGCAGCCCAACAACCCTTCAAAACAGCCCAATAACCCATCTAAGTCACTCCCATGTCCTCCGTCGTTCGATCACGATCGCGTGGGCGAAAACCGCACTCCGTTTGGAGCTCCCTAGCTCCTCCTATCTATAAAAATGCCTTCCCCGTCCAAATCTAAGAGAGGCACCCCGAAACCCTAATCCCTCCTCGAAATCCGTGCCCGCACAGTGCTCCGCCGCCACCTGTCCCGCCGCCGGCGCGCCCTGGCCAGTGGGAGCGTGCCACGTGGCCGCGCCGCCGTCCCCGCCGCCCGGCCCGCCCGAGCCCGCAGCCGGCCCCCGCGAGCCCGCTCGCCCGAGCCGCCGTCCGTCGCCCGCGCCTGCGCTCCCGATCCCCACCGCCGCGGCAGTCCACCGCCGTCGCCGCCCACCGTGCCGGGTCCGCGACCGCCGTCGCCCCGCGGCGCCCCTCGCCTCCACCGCGCCACCGCGCCGCCCCGCACTTCGCCGGCGCCGGATCCGGCGAGATCCGGCCCGCCCCGGCCTCTTCTCCGCCTCCTCGCCTCCGAGCTCCGGCGAGCCGCCAGATCCGCCGCCCCCTCGAACCGCGTGCCAGGGTTGACTTCCCCGAGCCCGATTTTTTCTCTAAGTCCTCTAAGTTTTGCAATATCATCACGTGTTCATCATGCCATAACTTTGCATCCATAGCTCCGTTTCGCGCGTATAATATGTAGAATTGTTCGTCTCGAAGAGTACATAATTTTTCTCCATTGCATCATATTCATTTGAAGTCATCTTGATGCCCGAAATGCTGTTAGAAGAGGGCTAGTTGATGTTAGTTGCTGGATCTTATCTGAACATGCACTTTTGTCATTTTTGCCATGATTGATGTGTACCTCCTATGAAGTTGAGTCCTACATGAGTTTTGTAATATGCCATGTTACCTATCCAGAAGATTTTTCCATGTATTTTTGTGATACTTGTGGTGACTAGCACAAGCATGCAAACTAGGTCACTTGATGTTGCTGATTTCAGAGACTTGGTGATTTCACTAAGTCCCTGACTGCTGTTATTTTTATGCCATGTGTTCATGTTGTTTCCGAGAGATCTATGCATAATTTGAGCATGATCAGTAAGGGAGTTTTGAACTTGCGTATTTGCTCTATCCATCCATGCCTTTGTTTGCAATTATGGAGTGCCATAGCTTGAGTCAATCGAGCTCTACTTTTGCTACAAAATATTGCTGGCAGATTGTTTACGTGTTATTCGATTTTGCCAAGCTTGGTGTAGTTGATCCTTGCATGATATGATGTTATTCTTGCTATGTTTTGTTACTATGCCATGTCTTCTTGATGTATGTATGCTTAGTTTATCATGAAATGCTCTGTAGTGAGTGCATCGAGCTCACGAACATGCCTAGTCGTTAACAGTTTTCTGCCATGTCCAGTTTTCTACTAAGTCTGAAACCTGTAATAAAACTTGCTTAATTGTCATGGGTGTAATCTTATTTCCTGATCCTTTTTGGCTTATGGTCAGTAATGTACTTTTGTCAAGTGCTATGTGTAGATTCATGCCATGCCTTATTTTGCTATATTCTAAACCTGTAGCATGTTGTTTCATTGCTCTGAACATGTCAGCCTGATGTTAGTTTTCTGCTATGTTGATATTTTCACTAAGTCTGTGAACCTGTTATCTTTTGCACTTTTGCCCTGATTGTTTGGACCTGTTATGATGTTATTTAGCCGTAGCTCAGTGTTCATCTTTTGTCGAGCATCTTGAGTAGATTACTGTCATATGCTTTGTTGCCATATTTGGGTGCAGTAGATTAATTATTTGTTGCTTGCTAAGTAGCATCATGCTGTTTATGGCAGTTTCGTGTCATTCTTGTATTGCTTGCCATTTGCAAACCGTGCATCCGATTCCGGTGATCTTTATATCGATTTCCACCGAAATCACCTCATCTATCAAGTGGCATGCTTGGTTTATCGAGATTATGCCCTGTTCATCCTTGTCCTTCCGGAGCATGCATACGCATTGCATATCACCTCTCGCATATCATGCCATGTTTTGCATCATATTGCTTGCGCATCGCATCGTGGTTGATTTTGGTTCCTTTGCTTGTTCTCTTGTCTTGGGTAGAGCCGGGAGACGAGTACGTGAACGAGGAACCTGTTGAGAACGCTTACGAGGACCAAGCTTTCTACAACTCTGAGAACCTTGCAGGCAAGATGACCATACCCTCGAAATCACTTCTATCTTTGCTTGCTAGATTGCTCGCTCTTTTGCTATGCCTAAGCTGCGATACCTACCACTTGCTATATCATGCCTCCTATATTGCCTTGTCAGCCCCTAACCATCCATGTCCTAGCAAACCGTTGTTTGGCTATGTTACTGCTTTGCTCAGCCCCTCTTATAGCGTTGTTAGTTGCAGGTGAAGATGAAGTTTGTTCCTTGTTGGAACATGGACTTGTTGTTCCTTGTTGGAACATGTTTACTTGTTGGGATATCACAATACCTCTTATTTAATTAATGCATCTATATACTTGGTAAAGGGTGGAAGGCTCGGCCTTATGCCTGGTGTTTTGTTCCACTCTTGCCACCCTAGTTTCCGTCATACCGGTGTTATGTTCCCGGAGTTTGCGTTCCTTACACGGTTGGGTGATTTATGGGACCCCCTTGACAGTTCGCCTTGAATAAGACTTTTCCAGCAAGGCCCAACATTGGTTTTACCATTTGCCACCTAAGCCTTTTTCCCTTGGGTTCTGCAGACTCAAGGGTCATCTTTACTTTAAACCCCCGGGCCAGTTCTCCTTCGATTGCTGGTCCAAACTAGAGCCCTTTGCAGCGCCACCTCGAGGCAACTCGAGGGCTGGTTTTAGTTGTACGGAGTGTTCATCCGGATGTGCCCTGAGACCGAGATATGTGCAGCTCCTATCAGGATTTGTCGGCACAATCGGGCGGCTTTGCTGGACTTGTTTTATTGCTGTTGAAATGTCTTGTAGTCCGGGATTCCGAGATTGATCGGGTCTTCCCGGTAGAAGGAATATCCTTCGTTGACCGTGAGAGCTTATCATGGGCTAAGTTGGGACACCCCTGCAGGGTATTATCTTTCGAAATCCGTGCCCGCGGTTATGAGGCAGATGGGAATTTGTTGATGTCAGGTTGTAGAAAACCCAAAGTTGACCTTAACTAAAACACATCAACCGCGTGTGTAACCGTGATGGTCTCTTCTCGGCGGGGTCCGGGAAGTGAACACGGTTGTTGGAGTTATGTCTGACGTAGGTTGTTTTAGGATCACTTCTTGATCACTTCTAGTTTCTCGACCGTGGTTTGCCTTCTCTTCTCACTCTCTTTTGCGCTGTAGCCACCATATGCTAGTCGCTTGCTGCAGTTCCACCTCACAAACCCCTTTCCCACCTTTAAGCTTAAATAGTCTTGATCTCGCGGGTGTGAGATTGCTGAGTCCCCGTGACTCACAGATATTATCACCACAGTTGCAGGTACCAACGATGTCAGTGCAGATGACGCGACCGAGCTCACTTGGGAGTTCGACGAGGAACGTGGCCGTTACTATGTTTCTTTTCCAGATGATCAGTAGTGGAGCCCAGTTGGGTGATCCGGGGATCTGTTTAGCATTTGGGGTAGTCTTCTTTAATTTTGGTACCGTAGTCGGACCTTGAGTGTATTTTGTATGATGGATGTTATTTATGTACTTGTGTGAAGTGGCGATTGTAAGCCAACTATGTATCTTTCCCCTTTATTTTTTACATGGATTGTGTGAAGATTACCTCACTTGCGACATTGCTTTCAATGCGGTTATGCCTCTAAGTCGTGCCTCGACACGTGGGAGATATAGCCGCATCGAGGGCGTTACAGTGGAGTAGGGGAGCGGAGACTTGGACCTTGTAATGCACTATCAGTACAAGGAGAATCGGTATGGATGCTCCGTTTACGTTGCTGCAGAGGACCACCATCATCGCCTTCCTTACTCTTTTCCTTCCTCTTTCTTGATTTTCCTTGTCAAGTCAAACCCACAAGAAAAAGGAATAAAATTTGCTCTTCAGAACTCATTGATGCATGATACTGACGAACACTACTCTGATGAAAGGCAAAGTCATGATACGAGGATGGAATATGTACGAAAAAATGGACGGCTTGACATATTCACACCTATGATGTTGTAACTAAGCAGAAGGCACTTCAACAAATTAGAAGCACTGCAAACTAGACACCATATGAAAGGTGCAATCAATATCACTCTGCCAAGTTAAAACTATCTCGTCATAGGTGGCGTTCATCAAACTAGAAGCAATACATGCTAGAAATCATATTCAAGACGCAAACCAATATCACACTGCCAACTCAAAGGTGTTCCATCATAAGTGACTGATGCAGGATACACAAGAAGAGTAGTTTCATGTAAGAACATGGTGTGATAGACATATATAGTATGTACCAAAAACAGGAAAGCGTGTCATATTCACACGTATCATGTGTAAGCTAAGCAGATGCAATTTACACTAATTAGGAGCAATACAAGCTGGACACCATATGCAACATGCAACCAGATATCACACTGCCAAGTTAGAGCAAGCACCTTGGATGGTGGAGTAGGGGAGCGGAGACTTGGACCTTGTAATGCACTATCAGTACAAGGAGAATCGGTACTGATGCTCTGTTTACGTTGCTGCAGAGGACCACCATCATTGCCTTCCTTACTCTTTTCCTTCCTCTTTCTTGATTTTGCCTTGTCAAGTCAAACCCACAAGAAAAAGGAATAACATTTGCTCTTCAGAACTCATTGATGCATGATACTGACGAACACTACTCTGATGAAAGGCAAAGTCATGATACGAGGATGGAATATGTACGAAAAAATGGACGGCTTGACATATTCACACCTATGATGTGGTAACTAAGTAGAAGGTACTTCAACAAATTAGAAGCACTACAAACTAGACACCATATGAAAGGTGCAATCAATATCACTCTGCCAAGTTAAAACTGTCTCGTCATAGGTGGCGTTCATCAAACTAGAAGCAATACATGCTAGAAATCATATTCAAGACACAAACCAATATCACACTGCCAACTTAAAGGTGTTCCATCATAAGTGACTGATGCAGGATACACAAGAAGAGTAGTTTCATGTAAGAACATGGTGTGATAGACATATATAGTATGTACCAAAAACAGGAAAGCGTGTCATATTCACACGTATCATGTGTAAGCTAAGCAGATGCAATTTACACTAATTAGGAGCAATACAAGATAGACACCATATGCAACATGCAACCAGATATCACACTGCCAAGTTCGAGCAAGCACCTTGGACGGTGGAGTAGGGGAGCGGAGACTTGGACCTTCATAGGAAAGGCTACATGACCGTGACAGATTTGGATTCTGACATTTGGGACCCGTGAGGAAATAGCCTATCCAAGGTGGTGTCGACTTACTAGCCAGTCAACAAACGATTTTGCCTACCAGCCGTTGGATTGACATCCAACATCTGTCGTGTATCTTCTATCTCTTGTCTTCTTCTTCCTCCAGCCACCCAAACCAAACCACACCGTCGGCTCCGCCTGCTCCCGCCTCCCATGGCTGGCTGCGCCTCCGCCGCCCTACCGTATGTATCCTCAAACATTGGCAGTCCCTCCCTCTATTCCCCCACATGTCCTGTTATTCTCCAGCGACGTCAACCCCAACACGCACCCGCACCCGAACGAGTCAACCCTCATACTCCCCTCCGCCTGCGAATGGACCAACGCATCTTCCACGGCTCTTGTTTGTTCCGTCTGAGGCCTCGCCGTCGTCCTCTGCCTTGCGGCCTTGGTTCACTCGCCGTGCGTGGTGTGCCACCCTCTTGCGTTGTCAACATTGTCAAGAACCGACAGGAACAAGGAGATGACTGTACATGGAGAGGATGACAGTAGGGACCCACCAGCGTCATGCCAGTACACAAGCAAGTGCCTCTATATTACAAGCCCAAAAATATGGTTCCTTCTAATGGTTGGACATCTGGGGCTCACGCCATTGTCAACGTAGTCAATAAACGAGAGAATTACACTACGACCGGCTGACACCAGGGACCCAGCAAGTCGCGCAGTTTTTTCTTTTTTTGATGAACAAGCAGTTGTTATTTATACTAGTTTTAGCGACGGATTAGGGTAACAACGGGGCTGTGCGGGGGATGTGGCCCGTCTAGCCAGGGTTTTATTTATGTTTACCACATCATGAGCCCAGTTGCGTTTTTTCTTGCTGAAAATGGCTAGCCCAGTTCTATTTTTTTTAAAGAAATACCCAAACAAGGTCAACTTGCTTTATCAGCCCTGCTGGGCTGCAAATCTTTCAAGACGAGGAGAGTTTCATTCGGTTTGCCCAGAAATGGGCTGTACATTTTTAAAACACATCAAACCGGGAATTAGTTTCAATTTTTTTCATTACAAGATTTTAAATTCCATTGATTTTTATGCTTGGACAATTATTTGGATTTTATATTTATATAAATTATTTTTCAAAATAGTTTGAATGTGAATCGATTATTTTAGGATTAAAAACAGTTGACCACACCAAAATATGCAAAAATTCGTATATTTTTTAACCGTGGCCACAATATGGGGTGTAATGCTAACAAAAAGAAGATGGGCTCCAAAAAAATTCTTAAGAATTAGCAAATGTGCTGTACATTGTTAGAAATAATGCACACAAGAGCAGTGACTGTTGGATGTCCATCCAATGGCTGTCGTGCTTCTTCAATCTCTGCTTTTCCCGCTCCAGCCGCTCAAACAAGCGCCGGTGCGACTGCCTGCTCCCTCCTCCCGCTGCCGGCTATGCTGCTGCACAGGCCTCACCGCCCCACCGTACTCCCATCGCTAGCCTAGCCATCCCTCTACTCACCCACACCTGCTGTTATTCTCCAGTGACGACAAACGAACCAGTAAACCCTTGTACAGTCGTACTCCCCTCCGCGTGGGAAACAACTGCCGAGTCTTCCCTAGCTCCGTGTCGTTCCCTTCCTAGGCCTCGCCGTCGTCCACTGCCCTGGTGCTCTCGGCGCGGCCTGGTTAACGTGGTCAATGAACGACATCCATCGGAAGTGGACTGTACGTGGAGAGGCTGACAGCTGGGTCCACGGCCGCACGCAAGGAAATGCCTCCTTATTAAGCGCAAAATAATGATTCCTCCACCTGACAGCTAGGACCCACGAGAAGGGCTTCTGTATTTCGCGAAAAAAATGTCCCCCCCGCTGATAGGTTGGACCCACCAGCTATATCTTCGCACGCAAGGAAGTGCGTCCTTATGACGCACAAAAAAATGAATATCCCCTGCTAGCTGGGACCCACCATAGTGGGTGGCTGACTTGTGGGCCTACTAAGTTGACGGGGACAGAGGGCTTTGTCAACTTAGTCAATATGAACGATTCTAGCTCCAATGACCGTACGATGTCCATCCAACGGCCATAGTGCTTCTTCAACCTCTGGTCTTCTTGCTCCAGCCGCCCAAAGCAGCGCCGGTCGTGCCGCGTGCTCCTGCCTCCCGTGGCCGGTTGTGCTGCCGCGGAGGCCTCACCGCCCCCATACTACTCCCACCGCTGGCCAGGCCATCCCTCCACTCACCCACACCCCCTGTTATTCTGCGGCGACGACAGCCTCACACCGCAGCCGAACCAGTGAACCCTCGTACTCCTCTCTGCGTGGGCATCCACTGCCGCGTCTTCCCCAGCGTTGGGTCGTCCCCTTCCTAGGCCTCATCGTCGTCCACCTCCTAGGTGCTCTCGGCACGGCATGGTCAATGTGGTCAATGACCGACTTCCATCGAAAGAGTACTGTACGTGGAGAGGCTGACAGCTGGGTCCATGACCGCAGCTGGGTCCATGACCACAGCCCAGTTTTTTTATGATTTGCCAAGTAAGTCGCTTTGTCAGGCCTGTTGGGCTGCAAATCTTTCAAGAAGAGGAGAGCTTTATTCGGCTGGCCGAGAAAATGGCCTATCAGTAATGAGAAATGGGCTGTACATTTTTAAAACACATCAAACCGACAATTAGTTTCAAATTTCTTTTTTTCATTTCAAGATTTCAAATTGCATTGATTTTCATGCGCGGACAATTTGTTGGATTTTATATTGATATACATTTATTTTTAAAATCAGTTTGAATGTGACTCGAAATTTCGGGATTAAAAATAGTTCGGACCGGACCAAAATATGCAAAAAAATTAACCGTGGCCACTGTCGGGGAAACTGACCCACGAGCACCTATGGGGACCGGCAGACCGGGCCCCTTTCGGTTCGGCGGGGGCGGAGATCGCACGAAGAGCAGATCGAGGCGGAGCACACGAGCAGTTTACCCAGGTTCGGGCCGCATGGATGCGTAATACCCTACTCCTGCTTTGTGGTTTGTATTGAGTTCTTGCTCGGGAGCGCCGAGTGCTACAGTACACACCAGCAGCTAACGAGACCAAGCGTGAGTGTTCTTCTCTGTTCCTCCCTCCCTTTCTACGTTGCGCATGGGCCTCCTTTTATATGCTCAAGGGGTCACCGACAGGTGGCAACGTAGACAAGGGTAAAAATGGAAAGGTGTTGCGGTTGGTACAACTACCTGTACAATGTATCATACCTAACCCTAACGGCAGGGACAAGGGCATTAAATGCCGATCTGCGTCGCCCAAACAGTGCAGAAAAGGGACCGTCAGGGACGCCATCGTTCGCCATGATGGCAATCTTGTCAGCGCCGCTTGCCACCGCGTACCGCTGGCTGCACAACCTCCCGCCACGTACGCCTGGAAGGGTCCCTGAGCGACACGTTGGTGGATGTGCTGGAGCGTGGGTACGGAGTGGTAGCTAGTCGCGGCAAATGCCTTGCCGCGGTCATTGTCTTGTCACGTCCGGAGGCTTGTCGCTCACCGGGCCTCGCCGGGACGCGTGGCGCGTCGCGGCAAGTTCCTTGAGATGCCTTGGTTGGCCTTCCCGGCAAGCTCCTCTTGCCGGGGTCTTGTGCCTTGAGTGGCCTTCCCGGCAAGCTCCTCTTGCCAGGGCCTTGTCTCCTTGGCTTGAATACTTTGTTCTTGAATGGCTCCAAAGGGACCACGGAGGACCTTGGCGGTCACCCGGCAAGCCTTGCCGCGGGGTGCTGCGACTGCCCGTGCACAAGTTCGGGATACTAGGGTACCCCTACTCTAGTACACCGATAGGAGCCCCCGGGCCTGGGCCATACACGGTGCCAAGCGCTGTTGGGCCAGGCCCAAAACAGGGCACGGGCACGCGCGGCCTGGGTCACACCGTATCTTTCTCCGTATCCACCGCGCCCTCCCTGAGCGGCACGCGTTGATTGCGGCGTCGTGGGAGAGATCATGGGTGGTTTCTTTATTCGGGAAGGAGGAACGTCCGCCCCTTCCCTCCTTATAAGCAGGGGAAACAAGGGCAGTTCGCCCATCCGCCCGTTGCTATTCCAACCTCGAAAATCTCTGCCACTCCCCTTCTTCCCAAAGCCGAAAGAGAGCAGCGCTCCGCCCCCCATCGCTACCAGCACCACCAACGCCGTCAATCTCCCTCACCACTTCCGCCATGGCTCCGAAAGCCGATAAGGGGAAGGTTGTGAAGTCGGCCGAGGCGCAGCGGCTCGCGGCGCTGCGAAAGGAGCGGGCAATCTTCCCCCCAAGCTTGCCGTGAGGGACCTGAGGGAGTACTACTACCTCTTCTGGTCGACGGAGACGCGGGCGCACCCGCACACGAAGGTACTTCCAGCCGCCGCTTGGAAAATGGCTCCAACTGGATATCCCTTCTTCGCCTTGTTCTTCTACTACGGGCTCTGCCCGCCTTTCTCTGAGTTCTTCTGTGATATTATGAACACTTACGGGCTCCGCCTCCTTGACTTCACCCCCAATGCTGTCCTGACCATGGCAGTTTTCGCACATCTCTGCTTAAACTTTGTCGGAGTCCATCCAAATGTAGCCCTTTTTCGCCACTTCTTTATGCCCCGAGTTGAGAAGGGAGAGCCTTTATCCGGCGGAATCGCCTGGATCTCAAAACCCGTCAAGAAGGAAGCTTATCTGGAGGGAGAGTTCCGCAGCAAGTGGGAGGAATGGAGAGCAGACTGGTGCTGGATTGTCGAGGAGGACCCGCAGCCGTTTACCGCCCGGCGCCAAACTCCAATAGTGTGCGGCAGCGATTGGAGCAACGTGGCCCCGGAAGACGACAGGCTGAAGATTGCCGTCGCCCGGATCCAAGGCCTCAGGCTTACCGGGCTCACTGTAGGCGCCGTTGGCGCAGATTTCCTTCGCCGCCGCATCGCTCCCCTGCAAGAGAGGAAGAGACCCGCCTCGGAGTTCAAGAATGCGGCGGATATCATGAGGCTGCGTCCGGGCCTCAACTTCAACTTCACTGTTCTGGAGCTTAACGCGATGCTCCAGGAGCTGTTCAAATATGACCCTCAACATCCCGAGGTGTTCAGGTTGCCGAGGGGTGTCGTTCCATTGTGCAACAATTCCTCGCTCAGCCGCATCCGTGCAATGATGCCGCTGTGCGACTCGCATGGAATTGACCCAGCTTGGCTAGAGCCTGCAGACGATGTCGTGCAAGCGTTCTTCGATGGCTTGGTAGAAACGCCGATCCGCCCCGACGAGCAGAGAGGCCTCACCCGGGACACCACCGACGAGGAGGTGAAGCGTATCGCCACTAGGCTGGAAGAGGCGGCGGCAGCCGCGGCCGCGGACGAGTTTGGGTTCACCGTGGAGGAGGCAGAGGCAGCGGAGGCGGCAAGCCTTGCCGAGCGAGAGGGGCTTGCCGGCGAGGAAGAGCCTGCCGGACATGACGTCGGGCCGGGCGAGCCCACCGAGGATACGAGCGGCTCGTTGCAGATCGAATCCTCTTCCTCCTCATCTTCAGGCAGCTTGCCACAAGCAGAGCCCCCGGCTCCACCAAGAAGGCGTCTTCGCAAGGCCGGGGACGTAGCGGAGCGGCAGACGAGTCAACAGCCGCCGCGCCGCGTGACACGCTCCACCACGGCAAGCTCTGTTGCCGCGGAAGCACCTCACACTGCTGCGGCAACTGGAGCGGGGTCTTCCCAGACCGCCGCTTCTGCTTCTGCCGCTTCTCATGCTGCGGCGGCAGCTGGAGTGGGGTCGTCTCAGACCACCGTCACTGCTCCCGCCAAGCGGCCAAGGGAACCTACTCCTCCGCCTCCTCGCGCCGGAGGTGAGCCAGGCTTTGACTTCTCCGCGCTCAGCTCCGACGAGGAAGAAGAAGAGTAAGATTCTTGTTGTACTTGTACTTCTTCAATTCTTGCTGTTTTGTCTCGTATCTCGTTTGCTTTACTCCGAACTTATTCCTTTTTAGGACTCTAGCCCAGAGGGCGGCAAATAGAGCCAAGGTCCCATTGATTATCATCGAGGACGAACTCACCGCGACAGCAGGGGGTGCGTCTGAGACAACCTTGCCGGACCCGGAAACTGTTCTTCAGAGCAGCCCCCAGCGTAAGTATATGGTTTGCTTCCCGCTGTTAGGCGCACATGGATACTCTTTGTTTGCTGATATCTGACTGTTGGTTTGTGTAGGAGCAGAGCAGCCACACCAGGAGCGTCCGGAGACCGTCCCTGACATGCCATCTGCTTCGACTACACCGCCAAGGGAGAGTTCTCCGGCAAGGGAGAATCCTCTGACAAGGGAGAGCTCTCCGGCAATGGACAGCACCAGCGGCCCCCCGGCGGCGGAGACCACAACTGCAGAGCCCGTTACAGGTAAACCTCTTGCTTTGAAACTTCCCTTGGGTTCTTCTTCGTTTGATCTTCTTTTTGGATATTTGCTTGACTTTTCTTCCTTTTCCGGCCGTCAGACCCATCCGCTGCGGAGCCGATGGAGACCGAGGTTGTTGTCGACGACGCTGCTGCCACCGAAGAAGCGGCCGGCGCTGATGATCTCGCCGGTGAAGAGGCCGCCAAGGCTGCCGCCGCAGCAGCTGGCGAGGAGTCTGGCGATCGTACTGACGGCCCTGAGGCCGCAGGAGCGCCAGGCGCTACGCCGACCGCCGACCCTTCCGCCGCTGACGCAGCGCCAGGCTCCGAAGAGCCTCAGCCAGGCGTCTACTTGAAGGCCGGCAATGGCGTCTTCATCAAGCTCCTCTAGGCATCAATGTCCAGGGCGCCGGTCGAAGGAGAAAGCTTCGACGGAGAGGTGCTTGCCTCCGCTGGGCTGACGCTGGTTGACGCGCCAAGCAGCAGCAGCGGTGAGCCCGAGGAGGAGCGGTTGCTGCGGAAGCTGTTGTCGCTCTACCGCGCTCGGCAAGCCAAGCTGGAATCCCGCGAGGCGCTTGTCGGGAAGGCGGGAGCGGACATTGAGAAGCGCACGGAGGAGCTCCGAGGTCACAACCAGGCAGCTCTCCGGTCCCTGGCGGAGGAGCGGGAGCAGCTCGTTGAGGAGCAGAAGGCCTTCCTCCTCGAGAAGGCTGACATCAAAGAGCAGCAGCGGCTTGCCGCTGAGAAGCTGTCTGCGCAGGAGGGCGAGCTGGCGCAGCGGAAGGTCAACCTCGATAGCCACGAGGAGGAGCTTTCCGCGCATGAGCGAAAATTCGGCGGAGCTCTCAAGCAAGCAGAGGACGCTGCCGCAGCTGCCGAGGCCGCCAAGAAGGAGCTGGAGACGAAGGTGGCGCAGCTGGAGGCTGATCTCAAGGCGAGCGGCGAGGAGCTTGCCGCGCTCAAGCTTGAGCGGGAGAAGGACGCCTACAGCTACTCAGAGCTGCAGGCCCGTCTCGCCGAGAAGGGCAAGGAGCTCAGCGCCGCCAAGGACTCCAACGCAGATCTTGAGTTGAAGCTGACCACTTTGACCAAGACGCTGGACGGCGCCAGGGAGCGGGAGGTGGCCTTGAAGGAGGAGATCAAGGCCAACAAGGCGCTCCTGGAGAGTATTGCTGTCACCCAGAACACTTTTAGGGAGACTGTGGAGCACTGGACGGAGGGTCTTGTGAATGCTGCCACAGATATTGACAGGGAGCTGGCGCAGCTGGGGATGGAGGATCTCGGGTATCCTTCCGATGAGAACCTCCAATCCAGCGCCAAGCTCACCTTGTTCTTCAAAGGCCTGGCGACGGCCCTCTAGCGACTCCGGGAGAGGATCCCAAAGCAGCTGGCCGACGAGTCGCGCAAGATCTGCGCGGGAGCTCTTCAAAAGGTCTTGGTGAAGGTGGCCTTCCGCAACCCGGACCTCAACCTCACCAATGTCCTCAAGACCCTGCCGCCGGAAGCTGATCTAGAGGCGCTCAAGGCCCTTGTCGCACCCGTTGTGGACAAGGTGAGCGGGATCAAGAGGGTTGAGGGCGATCATGTAGACTAGGCCGCCCGTTTTCTTCTTTTCTTGTCGCTGCTGGTCATGTTATGAAAACAATCTATTAGAGCCGCGACAAGCTATCTTGTAATATAACTCTATTTTGGGTAGTGATTGCAATGTTATTTCCTTTACTTGATTCCTTCCTTTGTATGTTTTTGCCCTACGCTTTTAGGGAACTTGCCGGCGCAGGCACCTTAGCCGCGAGCGCCGAGTGCGGGACGTCAGCAGCCTGCTGGCGGTGCCGTTACCGACAAGAAACCTTGTCGCAACTAGTCGCAGCTCACTTAAGTTGTTGAGCGGACTCAAAACAAAGTAAGGGCGCAACTCTAGTCGCAGCACACTTAAGTTGTTGAGCGGACTCGAAACAAAGTAAGGGTGCAACTAGCCACGAGCTGGTTCCTCCGCGCACAGGTTTTCCATACAAAGCATGGTCGTTCAAGGAAGATAACTTAAAAATTTAAAAAATCTGATTGCTCAAACTTTGGCAACTTAGCTTTTCTGTTGTTTGCTTCCCGGCAAGGCGAAACTTTCTTGAACGACGCCTGGTCCATACCATTATTATCTTCTCCTTCCCCCCGGCAAACTTGTGGGCGAGGGAACCTTCCTTTCCTTGAGAAAAAAGAAAGAAGAGAAAATAAAGATATGGAGCCTTATAGCTCGTTATTGCTTAACGGGAGTTGGCGCTGCACAAAGTGTCAGATAACTCATGCAAAAAATAAAAATCATGAAATTGACAAGATGTGCGGAGCACATGAGCTTTATTTATGCACAGGGTCTGCGCCTGGCTTTGTACAAAGGATTACATGCAACAGCGGCAAGACTTGTACAAAAGGTGGTTGCCGGAACAGGGTCCGGCAACCGCGCCTTACGGGTAAAACTTACGAAGATGCTCAATGTTCCAGGAGTTGCTCACCGGAATGCCATCTTCGGTCTCAAGGCGGACAGCGCCAGGCCTAGTGACTCGTTTCACCCGGTAAGGGCCTTCCCACTTCGGCGTCAACTTGTTGGAATTCTTGGTGGACTGAACGCGCCGAAGAACAAGGTCGCCTTCCTCGAGACTTCTGGCGTTAACTTTGCGGCTATGATAGCGGCGCAAAGCTTGCTGGTAGCGAGCAGCTCGTACAGCAGCCTGAAGATGGTCCTCCTCAAGGAGCAGCGCGTCATCTTGTCGCAGCTGCTCTTGCTCAAGCTCATCATAAGCGAGCACTCAAGGTGACCCGTATACGAGTTCCGTGGGGAGAACTGCCTCTGCTCCATAGACTAGAGCGAAAGGTGTCTGGCCAGTGGCTCGATTTGGCATCGTCCTGATCGACCAAAGAACCATCGGCAGCTCCTCAATCCAGTTTCTTCCGCACTTGTGCAGCCTGTCGAAAGTCCTGGTCTTGAGCCCACGCAACACTTCAGCATTTGCCCTCTCCGCTTGACCGTTGCTTCTGAGGTGAGCAACAGAAGCGAAGCAGACCTTGGCGCCAAGATCTTGGACGTACTGCATGAAGGTGCGGCTCGTGAATTGCGTACCATTGTCGGTGATGATCCTGTTAGGGATCCCGAAGCGGCAAACAATCGACCTGAAGAACTTGACTGCTGACTGTGCTGTCACCTTCCTCACTGCTTCCACTTCCGACCACTTTGTGAACTTGTCGATTGCAACGTACAAGTACTCAAAGCCCCCGACTGCTCGGGGGAAGGGGCCGAGGATGTCGAGCCACCAGACCAAAAATGGCTAGGATAAAGGGATCGTCTGGAGAGCTTGAGCTGGCTGGTGTATCTGCTTGGAATGGAACTGGCACGCTTCACACTTGGTTACTTGTGCAGTTGCATCCTGGAGGGCTGTCGGCCAAAAGAAACCTTGCCGGAATGCTTTGCCGGCAAGTGCTCTTGCGCCAATGTGGTGACCACATATGCCTCCATGTATCTCTGCCAACAGCTTTTGTCCATCTTCCCGGTGAATACACTTCAATTTCACACCGTTGAGTCTTCTTCTGTATAGTGCGCTGTCGACAAACTGGTACATACTTGACTGCCGGGCTACTCTTTCCGCTTCTTCTTGCTCTTGAGGAAGTTCTCCTGTCTGAAGGAAACGGACAATCTGCTGTGCCCATGCTGGAGCTTGCGGCTAGAAAACAAGGACTAAAGGCACATCTGCTGCTGCGGGAACATCCGCTTCTACGGCGAGAACCTGCGGCTCAGCCGGAGCTTGACGTTCCCCGGCAAGCTTGCCGGAGCAAAACTTGTCGGGAGCGTCTGCTTCAACGGAACAAACCCTGGGGTTTGCCGGAGCAGACTGCTCCCCAGCAGTCTTGGTGTTGATCTTGGGGACCTTCTTGGCGGCGGCTTCGGGAAGCTCTGCCGGAAGATAGCCACCAGAAATCAACTTCCTCTTCTTGCTCTGTCCAGTTGATGGCGTTACAGAGGGTTGAGTCAGCTTGAGCACAAAGATCCCTGGTTCCACAGGTAACTTAAGCGCTGCGCACTTTGACAGGCCATCGGCAATGTCATTCTGAGCTCTTGGAACATGTTCCATCTGCAGGCCATCAAAGTGCTCTTCTAGCTTTCTCACTTCATCAACGTAGGCTTCCATCAACGGACTCTGATAACTCTTATTCACTTGGCGGACGACCATCTGCGAGTCACCCCTGACAATGAGCTTCTTGATCCCAAGGTCTGCCGCGATCCTGAGACCGGCAAGCAAACCTTCATACTCTGCAGTATTGTTTGTTGCTTGCTCCTTGGGAAAGTGCATCTGGACTATGTACTTGAGGTGCTCTCCGGTGGGTGCAACAAGCAGCACGCCAGCACCGGCGCCTTGCAGCGAGAAGGCACCATCAAAGTACATCAGCCACTCTTTGCTTGCCTCCTTGATGGGGATGCTCGTTTCTGGAATTTCTTCATCTGGTGTTGGCGTCCACTCTACTATGAATTCTGCCAATGCTCTTTTTTGGACAGTTGAAGTGCTCTCAAACTTGAGGCCAAAGTTTGACAGTTCCAGTGCCCACTCAACAATCCTGCCCGTTGCTTCTGGATTCTGCAGTATCCTCTTCAGCGGAAAACGAGTGACAACTGTGATCTCATGCGCTTGGAAGTAATGGCGTAGCTTTCTCGAGGCCATGAGAAGGCCGAAAAGCAATTTCTGCACACCAGAGTACCTTGACCTAGCCCCCTGCAGAAGGGAACTAACAAAGTAAACTGGGCGCTGCACCATTCTCTTCTGTATCTCCTCACGCGCCTGTGCAGATCCATCTTTGTCGGGACCAGAGCTTGTCGGGAAAGCTCCCTGCTTGTCGCTAGATGCGACTGCCGTGGTTCCTGGCTCATCATCTGCCTCCCTCTCCGCTACTAACGCAGCACTAACCACTTGATTGGTTGCCGCCAGATACAGCAGCAACTTCTCTTGTGGCTTAGGTGCGACAAGTATTGGAGTGGAGGACAGGTATCTCTTCAAGTCCTGCAGCGCAGCCTCCGCTTCCGGAGTCCATTTCATTGGACCTGCCTTTTTCAATATTTTGAAAAACGGCAGGGCGCGCTCAGCAGACTTAGAGATAAACCCGCTGAGAGCTGCCACGCAACCGGCAAGTCTTCGTACATCCTTGACGCGCTTTGGTGCTTCAATCTGATCAATGGCCTTGATCTTGTCAGGATTGGCTTCAATTCCCCGCTGAGACACGAAGAACCCGAGAAGCTTGCCGGAAGGGACTCCAAACACACACTTCTCGGGGTTGAGCTTGAGGCTGATCTTGCGCAGATTTGCAAAAGTCTCGTCTAAATCTTGAATCAGAGTTGCCTTGTCCCTGCTCTTGACCACTATGTCATCCATGTAGGCTTCCACATTTCTGTGTATTTGTGGCTCAAAAGCAGCATGGACTACCCCTGCGAATGTTGAACCAGCATTCTTTAAAACGAAAGGCATCCGTATGAAACAGTACGTGCCACATGGAGTGATGAATGCAGTCTTCTCCTCATCCTCTTCTGCCATGAAGATTTGATGGTATCCTGATTATGCGTTAAGAAATGAAAGCAAGTCACATCCGGCTGTGGAGTCAACAATCTGGTCAATGCGCGGCAAGGGAAATGGGTCTTTGGGACAAGCTTTGTTAACATCGGTAAAGTTGATACAAAGCCTCCATTTCCCGTTTGCTTTGCGCACGACTACAGGATTGGCCAACCACGTAGGATGGAGCACTCCCCTGACAAGGCCTGCCGCTTCCAACTTCTTGATCTCTTCTGCGATGAATTCTTGGCGCTCCACTGCTTGCTTCCTGACTTTCTGCTTGACGGGCCGCGCATGAGGACAGACGGCAAGGTTGTGCTCAATTACTTTCCTGGGAACACCGGGGATGTCAGACGGTTGCCACGCAAACACATCGACGTTCGCCCGCAGGAAATCAATGAGCGCGCTTTCCTATTTACGGTCGAGAGTGGCATTGATGGTGAAGGTACCACCAGTGCCGTCCTCCTTGGCGGACACCTTCTTGGTCTCTGGCAGAGCTGCCATTGTCTTCTTACACTTGCCGGTGGAGCTCGATGGTGCATCCTCGACGGTAGCGCAGCACTCCGAAGAGGTGCGCTTGCCGGAGTGGGCATCAGAACTCTTGCCGTACTTGGTCTTCTTCTTCCCCCCGGGAGCTTCAGCGGCAAGTGACTTGCGATCCGTTGTAGCTGCCGCTTCCTGGTAAATCTTGTCGGCACAGATAAGAGCATCCTTCTTGTCGCCAGGGACAGAGATGACACTTATCGGGCCTGGCATCTTCAGCATGTTATACGCATAGTGAGAGGCCGCCATGAACTTGGCGAGCGATAGACGGCCGAGAATCCCATTGTAAGGCAATGGAAAATCGGCAACGTCAAAAGTGACCCTCTCAGTTCTGAAGTTCAACTCGCTGCCAAATGTCACCCGCAACGTGATCTTCCCCTTCGGCTTGCTCCTTCCCGGGTTGATTCCTTGGAATGTGCCGGTTTCTTCGAGCTCGCTGTCAGGGACCTGGAGTTTCTGGAGCACAGCGGAGGAGATCAGGTTCAAGCCGGCCCCGCCGTCAACTAGCATCTTAGTGACCTTGAGGTTGCAGATAGTTGGTGAAACCAACATCGGCAAGCACCCGACCGTAATTGTGCGATCAGGGTGGTCCTCAATATCAAAGATGATAGGCGTGCTGGACCATTTCAGAAGCTTGCGTGACTCGACGGGTGGTTCTGCCGCATTGACTTCCCGCACCCACTGCTTGAGTTGGCAGTGTGAAGTATGCAGAGAAGCACCGCCGTCAACGCACAAGACCTGTGTGGCTTTCTGGAACTCCTGCTCACTGGTCTCGACATCATCCATGTCTTCGTCGTCGTCGTCATCTTCATCCTTGTCGCGGCCGCGGGGAGGTCTGTCTCCTTGCCGCTGCTTGGCCTTGCCGCGGCGTCCTCCCCGGCTGGGGCGATTCATGCCGGATCCTCTAGCACCTCCTTGGGCTTTCTCCTTGTCGCGTCGCTCGTATTCGGCCTTTTGCAGCTCGACAAGCTGCTCGACCTTCTTGCAGCTCTGGAGGTCATGGCCCTTGGTGCGGTGGATCTTGCAGTACTGTTTGTTGGTGCCGTCCTGCTTGTCGGCGACCGCCACAGCCTGGTAGTTGGCGCATGCGGCAACCTCCTTGCCGGAGCTACCAGCTTTGGCTTTCTTGGCGCCACCTTCGTTGCCGGACTGCTCAACAACTGGCACATCTTTGCCTTTCCTCTTCCTGTTGTTCCGCCGCCGATTTTTCTTTGTCGGGGCAGCATCCTCGCTATCAGATCCTCCTGCTCCTGTATTCTCTCTGGGGAGTTTCCTTCCTTCTTCAGCACGTGCACACTTGTCGGCCAGGGCATATAGTTCACTGACGTCTCTGATCTTGCACATCGCCATTTCCTCCCGCATCCTGCGGTTACGCACGTTCTGATGGAACGCGCTGATAACCGTGGCAGGGTGGACATCCGGGATGGTGCGCTGTACACGGCTGAATCTCTGAATGTACTTGCGCAGGGGCTCTCCTTCCTTCTGGGCGAGCAGATGAAGGTCACTCTCCTGGCCATGAGGTTTGTGGCCACCTGTAAAGGCGCCGACAAACTGATGGCATAGGTCTGCCCAGGAGGATATGGAGTTGTCCGGCAAGTGCATGAGCCAGGACCTGACGTTGGGCTTGAGCACCAGCGGGAAGTAGTTGGCAAGAATCTTGTCGTCCCGCCCCCCAGCAGCTTGCACCGCGATGGTGTAGATGCTGAGGAACTCCGACGGATGCGACTTGCCGTCGTACTTCTTCGGTACGTCTGGCTTGAAATTCTTCGTGCTGGGCCACTGGACTTGCCACAGCTCACAGGTAAACGCAGGGCAACCTACCGCGTACGGCAGGTCGCCTGGTTCCCCTGGTGCATGCATGTCAACAGAGGGCCCAGCGCGCTGGTCCGATTGACGCCGCGCTTCTCTTCGGCGGTCGATGCGAGTTCGAGCGTCTTCTTGCTGTCGTTCGTGAAGAACTTGGCGTTGATCACGACGAGCTCGTGGATCCGATGACGCGGTGGAGTCGCTGTAGAGGTGGATCCGGTGAGGCGGCGATCTTGGCCTTCGCGGCGGGGAGTGCACGGTGGTTGCACCCCCGCTGGTCATGTCGCCACCGGCTCGTGCCTGGCTGGCTTGCCGCGACTGCGATGTACTCGGCTGCCGCGGAGCGTCCCCGTTGGCAAAGCCGATGAGACTCTGAATGGTGGCCCTCCATTCGTCGATCTTGTCCGCCGTTGGAGGGTAATCTAGGGGCAGTTGAGCTCGCGCCAAAGCTTCTGCTGGAGTGGCGGGTAGCGGTGGCGAACGGTGTGAGGAGCGGGATATGCTCGGACTTCTAACTATGTTAGAGGGAGCAGTATCCCGTCCAGGCGACCGTGCCTCGCTCGTGCCAGCATGTTGGCGTGCATGCTGGTCTTGAGCATCCCGAGGTCCACCAGCTCGATCTGGGTCCAGCGAGCGTATGGTAGCGTGAGTACCATGATGAGCTTCCTCGCCGACGCCCGTTCTTCCGCCGGTGTCTATCCCACCAGCCGTTTGCTCCGGCGGTGGTGGGTTTGTCGCGGACGGAGCAGCCGCCCCCAAAGCCTTCTTCTTCGGCAGCATGTCGATGAAGATCTAGCTCGTGTGAACGCCGGATCAGGTTCACACAACCTCGACGCCCCCTACCTGGCGCGCCAAAGATGTCGGGGAAACTGACCCACGAGCACCTATGGGG
Source organism: Aegilops umbellulata (assembly GCA_032464435.1). Lineage (NCBI taxonomy): Eukaryota > Viridiplantae > Streptophyta > Magnoliopsida > Poales > Poaceae > Aegilops > Aegilops umbellulata. Next base: position 188,018,936 of record CP136057.1, read on the forward strand.
ACCGGCGGATCGGGCCCCTTTCGGTTCGGCGGGGGCGGAGATCGCACGAAGAGCAGATCGAGGCGGAGCACACGAGCAGTTTACCCAGGTTCGGGCCGCATGGATGCGTAATACCCTACTCCTGCTTTGTGGTTTGTATTGAGTTCTTGCTCGGGAGCGCCGAGTGCTACAATACACACCAACAGCTAACGAGACCGAGCGTGAGTGTTCTTCTCTGTTCCTCCCTCCCTTTCTACATTGCGCATGGGCCTCCTTTTATATGCTCAAGGGGTCACCGACAGGTAGCAACGTAGACAAGGGTAAAAATGGAAAGGTGTTGCGGTTGGTACAGCTACCTGTACAGTGTATCATACCTAACCCTGACGGCAGGGGACAAGGGCATTAAATGCCCATCTGCATCGCCCAAACAGTGCAGAAAAGGGACCGTTAGGGACGCCACCGTTCGCCACGATGGCAATCTTGTCAGCGCCGCTTGCCACCGCGTACCGCTGGTTGCACAGCCTCCCGCCACGTACGCCTGGAAGGGTCCCTGAGCGACACGTTGGTGGATGTGCTGGAGCGTGGGTACGGAGTGGTAGCTTGTCGCGGCAAACGCCTTGCCGCGGTCATTGTCTTGTCGCGTCCGGAGGCTTGTCGCTCACCGGGCCTCGCCGGGACGCGTGGCGCGTCGCGGCAAGTTCTTTGAGATGCCTTGGTTGGCCTTCCCGACAAGCTCCTCTTGCCGGGGTCTTGTGCCTTGAGTGGCCTTCCCGGCAAGCTCCTCTTGCCGGGGCCTTGTCTCCTTGGCTTGAATACTTTGTTCTTGAATGGCTCCAAAGGGACCACGGAGGACCTTGGCGGTCACCCGGCAAGCCTTGTCGTGGGGTGCTGCGACTGCCCGTGCACAAGTTCGGGATACTAGGGTACCCCTACTCTAGTACACCGACAGCCACAATATGGGCTGTAATGCTAACAAAAAGAATATGGGCTCCAAAAAAACCTTAAAAATTGGCAAATGGGCTATAAATTATTAGAAATAATGGCAGATGGGCTGTATGCTGTTTTCCATAGATTTGAGGCTTTCCCAAAAAAAAAGGTTGACGCACAAGCAGTGACTGTTGGATTTCCATCCAACGACCGTCGTGCTTCTTCAATCTCTGCTCTTCCTACTCGAGCCGCTCAAACAAGCACCGACGGGCCTGCCTTCTCCCTCCTCCCCGCGGCCGGCTGTGCTGCCGCGCAGGCCTCACCGCCCCACCGTACTCCCATCGCTGGCCTAGCCATCCCTCTACTCACCCACACCTGGTGTTATTCTCTGGCGACGGCAGACGAACCAGTAAACCCTCGTACAGTCGTACTCCCCTCCGCGTGGGAAATAACTGCCAAGTCTTCCCTGGCTCCGTGCCGTTCCCTTCCTAGGCCTCACCGTCATCCACCATCCTGGTGCTCTCGGCGCGGCCTAGTCAACATGGTCAATGACCGACATGCATCTGAAGTGGACTGTACGTGGAGAGGCTGACAGCTGGGTCCACGGCCGAATGCAAGGAAATGCCTCCTTATTACGCGCAAAATAATGATTCCTCCACTTGACATCTAGGACCCACCGGAAGGGCCTCTGTATTTCACGAAAAAACGTTAGCGCCGCTGACAGCTCGGACCCACCAGCTATATCTTCACACGCAAGGAAGTGCCTCCTTATTACGCACAAAAAAATGAATACCCCCTGCTAGCTGGGACCCAGTATAGTGGCAGGCTGACTTGTGGGCCTACTAAGTTGACGGGGACGGAGGGCTTTGTCAACTTAGTTAATATGCACGATTATAGCTCCAGTGACTGTACGATGTCCATCCAATGGCCGTAGTGCTTCTTCAACCTCTGGTCTTCTTGCTCCAGCCGCCCAAACCAGCACCGGTCCTGCCTCGTGCTCCTGCCTCCCGTGGCCGGCTGCGATGTGGCGGAGGCCTCACCGTCCCCTACTACTCCCACCGTTGGCCAGGCCATCCCTCTACTCACCCACACCCCCTGTTATTCTACGGCGACGGCAGCCTCACACTGCAGCGAACCAGTGAACCCTCATAGTCCTCTACGCATGGGCATCCACTGCCGCGTCTTCCCTGGCTCTGTGTAGTCCCCTTCCTAGGCCTCGCCGTCGTCCCCCGCCTTGGTGCTCTCGGCGCGGCGTGGTCAATGTGGTCAACGACCGACTTCCATCGGAAGAGTACTGTACATGGAGAGGCTGACAGCTGGGTCCACGGCAGCCGCAAGGAAGTGCTTCCTTATTACGCGCAAAATAATTATTCCTGCACCTGACAGCGGGGACCCACCGGACGGGCCACCATATTTCGCGAAAAAAACGTTTCCCCCTGACTGCTGGGACCCACCAGCTACATCTTCGCACGCAAGGAAGTGCGTCCGGGCAAAAAAAAAATGATTCGCCCCCCTAACTGCTAGGACCCACCAGCTATATCTTCGCACGCAAGGAAGTGCCTAACAGTCAGGACCCACCTGGTCGAAGTGTACATAGAGTTGTCACTCTGGTCGCGAACGTGTATGTACATACTGGTCGATGTAGAGCGTGCACGTGTCGTAGTTGAGGCACGCATGTAGCATGTACACGTACGTACAACGACCAATGTGCAAGAAAGGAAATACGACCACGTACGTACATACGGGCGGGGTCTCGAACGCCTACTCGCGCATACGTACAGCCAGGGCTCGTGTACATGGCTGGGTTGGAATGGAGAAACTGCGTCGTCGTCGTGTTCATGGGGAGGCAACGGAATGCGTCGTGTTCATCGGGAGGCAACGGAACGCGTGGGAGCCAAACGGCTTGGACGGAACAGCTGATGGAAACGAGGCCTCGCATACCGCAGAATGGAGGAAACGGCCTTGTGTTCGACCGACCACGGTCGAAACGGGATCCTGCTCATCTGGAGGGGTCTGGCGTACCGCAAAATGGAGGAAACGAACCTCCTATGGTCGAAACGGGGGTCCTGTTGATCGGGAGGGGTGTGGCATACCGCAAAACGGTGGAAACGGACTTGTGTTGGAGCGCTATGGTCGAAACGGGGGTCCTGTTCATCGGGAGGGGTGGGCGTACCGCAAAATGGGACTCCACGGGATACTGTTCATCTCCACCACCGACCCCCTCCAGCCTCCACGGGCTACTGTTCATCCACCGTCGACCTCCTCCAGCCTCCACCTGCGACTGTTCATCCACGGGCTCCTATTCATCCAGCCTCCACCGCGCGCTACTCCACCGGCTACTGTTCAACCAGCCGTCTCCACGGGCTCCTGTTCAACCACCCCTCCACGGGTTACTGTTCATCAAGCCCTCCACCGTTTACTGTTCATCCAGCCCTCCACGGGGTCCTGTTCATCCAGCCCCAACCGGCTCGATCGATCGGGGTCTTGTTCATCCAGAGGCAACACCACGGGTCCTGTTCGTCCACTCCCACCAAGAATTGTTCATCCAAACCCCCCAACAACGCTCACTGTTCATCCAAAGGCAACACCACGGGGTCCTGTTCATCCACCCCCACCGGGAACTGTTCATCCAAACCCCCCAGCAACGCTCACTGCTCATCCAAAGGCAGCATCGATCGGCTTCAGTTAGCAGCAGTAGTGAAGGAATCGCTCGATCGGGTTCAGTTAACAGCCATCGATCGATCACTTGGGTTCAGTAATGCGTAGCCTGCAGTGTGATGTCTACTATGCAACCTTCTCCTTGTAGACGTTGTTCGGCCTCCAAGTGCAGAGGTTTGTAGGACAGTAGCAAATTTCCCTCAAGTGGATGACCTAAGGTTTATCAATCCGTGGGAGGTGTAGGATGAAGGTGGTCTCTCTCAGGCAACCCTGCAACCAAATAACAAAGAGTCTCTTGTGTCCCCAACACACCCAATACAATGGTAAATTGTATAGGTGTACTAGTTCGGCGAAGAGATGGTGATACGAGTGCAATATGGATGGTAGATATAGGTTTTTGTAATCTGAAAATATAAAAACAACAAGGTAACTAATGATAAAAGTGAGCATAAACGGTATTGCAATGCTAGGAAACAAGGCCTAGGGTTCATACTTTCACTAGTGCAAGTTCTCTCAACAATAATAACATAATTGGATCATATAACTATCCCTCAACATGCAACAAAGAGTCACTCCAAAGCTACTAATAGCGGAGAACAAACGAAGAGATTATGGTAGGGTACGAAACCACCTCAAAGTTATTCTTTCGGATCGAGCTATCATAGAGTTCATACTAGAATAACACCTGAAGACACAAATCAACCAAAACCCTAATGTCACCTAGATACTCCAATGTCTCCTCAAGTATCCGTGGGTATGATTATACGATATGCATCACACAATCTCAGATTCATCTATTCAATCCAACACAAAGTACTTCAAAGAGTGCCCCAAAGTTTCTACCGAAGAGTCAAGACGAAAACGTGTGCCAACCCCTATGCATAGGTTCATGGGCGGAACCCGCAAGTTGACCACCAAAACATACATCAAGTGAATCACGTGATATCCCATTGTCACCACAGATACGCATATGCAAGACATACATCAAGTGTTCACAAATCCTTAAAGACTCAATCCGACAATATAACTTCAAAGGGAAAACTCAATCCATAACAAGAGAGTAGAGGGGGAGAAATATCATAAGATCCAACTATAATAGAAAAGCTCGCGGTACATCAAGATCGTATCACCTCAATAACCCGAGAGAGAGAGATATCAAACACATAGCTACTGGTACATACCCTCAGCCCCGATGGTGAACTACCCCCTCCTCGTCATGGAGAGCGCCGGGATGATGAAGATGGCCACCGGTGAGGGATCCCCCCGATTGTTTTTTGGTGGCTATAGAGGCTTGCGGCGGCGGAACTCCCGATCTATTCTGTTCCCCGAAGGTTTTAGGGTATATGGGAATATATAGGCGAAAGATGTCGGTAAGGGGAGCCACGAGCGGCCCACGAGGGTGGAGGGCGCACCCGGGGGGGGGGGGGGTGGGCGCGCCCCCTGCCTCGTGCTCTCCTCATTGATCCCCTGACATGCACTCCAAGTCTCCCGTATTGCTTTCTTTCCAAAAATAACTTTTCCGAAGGTTTCATTCTATTTGGAGTCCGTTTGATATTCCTTTTTTGCAAAACACTGAAACAAGGGAAAAAACAGAAACTGGCACTGGGCTCTGGGTCAATACGTTAGTCCCAAACGTAATATAAAAGTGCATAGTAAAGCCCATAAAACATCCAAGATGGATAATATAATAGCATGAATACTTCATAAATTATAGATACGTTGGAGACGTATCAGCATCCCCAAGCTTAATTCCTGCTCGTCCTCGAGGAGGTAAATTATAAAAGAAACAATTTATGAAGTGTGAATGCTAGAAGGTGCACAAGTTTGAGCAATGATAATTTCAATCACCTTTTCTAGCATCATCATATGTCATAACCGTAGCTCAACTCATAGAACTTTTCATGATCAAGTAACAAACTATTCACATGTTAAAGTATAGATCATAAACTTTCTTGAAAACTAACAAACTATGTTCTCAGTCACCAAACAATTGCAATTCATCTTATTTTCAGGAAGGGTCTATGTAAGAGCTTTGTTTTAGCAAACCCCACATACTCAACTATCATATAGTCTTCCATGATTGCTACCACTCAAAGCATATCCATCGAACACAGAGAAAGATAGGGGCTTAATGTTTTGCCTCCCAACTTATTTATCATATAGATAATTTTCAACAATAATAATTCATGATCAAATATATTTGAATGGCCATATATGCTTGGATATTTCTTCACCACATGATGCTCGCCAACTAAAGAGTAGGTTGGAATGAGAAGGAATACTACCGATTCTTGCATAAAAGTAAAAGATAGGCCCTTCGCAGAGGGGAGCAGGGATTTGCAGAGGTGCCAGAGCTCAAAGCTTTAAAATGGAGATGAAAATAATTTTGAGAGGTATGCTTTCATTGTCAACATAACGACCAAGAGTTCGCAATATCTTCCATACTAGATACATTATAGGCGGTTCCCACACAGAAAGGTAAAGATTTCACTCCCCCTCCACCAACAATCACACTCCACGGCTTCTCCGAAACAATGGGTGCCGTCCAACTTTTAACAATCCTAGGGGAGTTTTTTTTAAATTATTTGCGAATTTGTTTTTGATCTTTTGATCATAGGACTGGGCATTCCAGTTACCAGCCATTTTCTCGTGAATGATGAGCGGAGTCCACTCATCGTGAGAATAACCCACCCAGCATGGAAGTCGCTACATGAGTGATTTGGGCATACAAAACAGATTATTATTTGAAGGTTTAGAGTTTGGCACATGCAAATTTACTTGCAACGGCAGGTAAATACCGCATATAGGTTGATATGGTGGACACTCATGGAAGAAACTTGGTTCAAGGAATTTGGATGCACAAGTAGTATTCCCGCTTAGTACAGATATTTTGGCTAGCAAATGATTCTAAATAGCAAGCACCACATGTTAGAGGATCCATAACAATATAACTTCTATACAAATATACCCAAGCATAACTCATTATGTTGTCTTCCTTGTCCAACTTCAACTAATTTGCTCAGGTTTGAAAATAATTAATGGGGCTCACAATCATACAATATGTCCAAGATAGTATATTTATATGTGAAATCTCTCTTCCTTCAATATTCTTTCATGAATTGTTCAAGTGACCAATACAATGTTTGCTAACCTTCAAAAAATTTACCACCTCTACTTCTTATATGTGAAGGCATTACTCCCCATGGGAAAGGCATATGAAACATATATAATTTCAGATTTATGACATTCAAATCATTCAACCATTTACTCATAGGATATAAGTGAAGCATACGAGTAAATGACAAACTACTCCAAAAAGATATAAGTGAAGATCAATGAGTAGTTAAATAATTATATAGCTATGTGAAGACTCTCTCTCATTTAAGAATTTCAGATCTTGGGATATTATTCAAACAGCAAGCGAAACAAAATAAAACGACATTTCAAGGATAGCATTCATCATGTGAAGAAGCAAAAACTTAGGCTCAACCGATACTAACCGATAATTGTTGAAGAAGAAAGGTGGGATGCCTACTGGGGCATCCCCAAGCTTAGATGCTTGAGACTTCTTGAAATATTATCTTGGGGTGCCTTGGGCAACCCCAAGCTTGAACTTTTGTGTCTCCTTAATTCCTTTTATATCACGGTTTCCTAAATATCGAAAGCTTCATCCACACCAAACTCAACAAGAACTCGTGGGATAAGTGAGTATAAACCAATGCAAAAACCTTATCATTCTCTACTGTAGAAAATCACAAAAAATATTATTCAACATTGCATACTAAATGTCTCTGCATATTTAATACTCCTATCCTCAAATAGAATCATTAAACAAGCAAACATATGCAAACATAATAGCAATCTGCCAAAACAGCACAGTCTGTAAAGAATGCAAGATTCATCATACTTCCCTAACTCCAAACATTACGAAATTCTACCACACTATAGAAAATTTATCAGAACTTATTATGCAAAAAGTTTCAACATTTTATCACATTCTGACTTTTCTAGGGAATTTTTGCAACAGCGGTAAACTTTCTGTTTTGAAACATCAACATGTATACTTGCAAAATAAGCATAGTAAAAGCTATCCTTGAAATTTTTATTGAAAATAGAGATGAAAAACATTATTATAAATAACAGCAAGAAAATACTAACAAAAGAAAATGACTCTCCAAGCAAAACACATATCATGTGGTGAATAAAAATATAGCTCCAAGTAAAGTTACTGATGAACGAAGACGAAGGAGGGGATGCCATCCGGGGCATCCCCAAGATTAGGCTCTTGGTTGTCCTTGAATATTACCTTGGGGTGCCTTGGGCATCCCCAAGCGTAGGCTCTTGCCACTCCTTATTCCGTAGTTCATCGAATCTTTACCCAAAACTTGAAAACTTCACAACACAAAACTTAACAGAAAATCTTGTGAGCTCCGTTAGCGAAAGAAAACAAAACACCACTTCAAGGTACTGTTGTGAACTCATTCTAAATTAATATTTGTGTAATATCTACTGTATTATAACTTCTCTATGGTTCATACCCTCCGATACTACTCATAGATTCATCAAAATAAGCAATCAACACATAGAAAACAGAATCTATCAAAACCAGAACAGTCTGTAGTAATCTGTATCAAACGTATACTTATGGAACTCCAAAACTTCTAAAATAAATTGGTGGACCTGAGGAATGTGCCTAGTAATCATATGCAAAACGAATCAACTAAATAGCACTCTCCAGTAAAAAGTTTTAGCTAATCTCGTGAGCCCTAAAGTTTCTGTTTTTTACAGCATGATCATAAAGACTTCACCCAAGTCTTCCCAAAGGTTCTACTTGGCACAAACACTAATTAAAACACAAAACCACATCTAAACAGAAGCTAGATGGATTATTTATTCCTAAACAGAACTAAAAAGCAAGAAACTAAAATAAAATTAGGTTGTCTCCCAACAAGCGCTATCGTTTAACGCCCCTAGCTAGGCATGATGATTTCAATGATGCTCACAAAAAGATAAGAATTGAAACATAAAGAGAGCATCATGAAGAATATGACTAGCACATTTTAGTCTAACCCACTTCCTATGCATAGGGATTTTGTGAGCAAACAACTTATGGGAACAATAATCAACTAGCATAGGAAGGCAAAACAAGCATAACTTCAAAACTTTAAGCACACAGACATGAAACTTGATATTATTGCAATTCCTACAAGCATATGTTCCTCCCTCATAATAATTTTCAGTAGCATCATGAATGAATTAAACAATATAACCAGCACCTAAAGCATTCTTTTCATGATCTACAAGCATATAAAATTTACTACTCTCCACATAAGAAAAATTCTTCTCATTCGGAATAGTAGTGGGAGAAAACTCAACAAAACAACTATCATGTGATTGAAAATTGAAATCAAGATGACAAGTTTTATGGTAATCATTATTATTTATAGCATACGTGTCATCACAATAATCATCATAAATAGGAGGCATGCTTTCATCATAATAAATTTGCTCATCAAAACTTGGGGGACTAAACATAGCATCCCCAAGCTTGTGGCTTTGCATATCATTAGCATCATGGGTATTCAAAGAATTCATACTAACAACATTGCAATCATGCTCATCATTCAAATATTTAGTGCCAAACATTTTAATGCATTCTTTCTCTAGCAATTGAGCACAATTATCGGAATCCTTATTTTCACGGAAGACTTTAAAAAGATGAAGCATATGAGGCACCTTTAATTCCATTTTTTGTAGTTTTATTTTATAAACTAAACTAGTGATAAAACAAGAAACAAAAAGATTCGATTGCAAGGTCTAAATATATACCTTCAAGCACTCACCTCCCCGGCAACGGTGCCAGAAAAGAGCTTGGTTGACGGGGTGTGAGTGCCGCTTACCTAGCCTCCCCGGCAAAGGCGCCAAAAAAGAGCTTGATGTCTACTATGCAACCTTATCCTTGTAGACGTTGTTGGGCCTCCAAGTGCAGAGGTTTGTAGGACAGTAGAAAATTTCCCTCAAGTGGATGACCTAAGATTTATCAATCCGTGGGAGGTGTAGGATGAAGATGGTGTCTCTCAGGCAACCCTGCAACCAAATAACAAAGAGTCTCTTATGTCCCCAACACACCCAATACAATGGTAAATTGTATAGGTGCACTAGTTCGGCGAAGAGATGGTGATACAAGTGCAATATGGATGGTAGATATTGGTTTTTGTAATCTGAAAATATAAAAACAACAAGGTAACTAATGATAAAAGTGAGCAGAAACGGTATTGCAATGCTAGGAAACAAGGCCTAGGGTTCATACTTTCACTAGTGCAAGTTCTCTCAACAATAATAACATAATTGGATCATATAACTATCCCTCAACATGCAACAAATAGTCATTCCAAAACTACTAATAGCGGAGAACAAACGAAGAGATTATGGTAGGGTACGAAACCACCTCAAAGTTATTCTTTCGGATCGATCTATCATAGAGTTCGTACTAGAATAATACCTTAAGACACAAATCAACCCAAACCATAATGTCACCTAGATACTCCAATGTCACCTCAAGTATCTGTGGGTATGATTATACGATATGCATCACACAATCTCAGATTCATCTATTCAATCGAACACAAAGTACTTCAAAGAGTGCCCCAAAGTTTCTACCGGAGAGTCAAGATGAAAACGTGTGCCAACCCCTATGCATAGGTTCATGGGCGGAACCCGCAAGTTGATAACCAAAACATACATCAGGTGAATCACGTGATATCCCATTGTCACCACAGATACGCACATGCAAGACATACATCAAGTGTTCTCGAATCCTTAAAGACTCAATCCGACAAGATAACTTCAAAGGGAAAACTCAATCCATTACAAGAGAGTAGAGGGGGAGAAATATCATAAGATCCAACTATAATAGCGAAGCTCACGGTACATCAAGATCGTATCACCTCAAGAACCCGAGAGAGAGATATCAAACACATAGCTACTGGTACATACCCTCAGCCCCGAGGGTGAACTACTCCCTCCTCATCATGGAGAGCACCGAGATGATGAAGATGGCCACCGGTGAGGGATCCCCCCTCCGGCAGGGTGCTGGAATAGGGTCCCAATTGGTTTTTGGTGGCTACAGAGGCTTGCGGCGGCGGAACTCCCGATCTATTCTGTTCCCCAAAGGTTTTAGGGTATATGGGAATATATAGGCGAAATAAGTCGGTAAGGGGAGCCACGAGGGGCCCACGAGGGTGGAGGGCTCGCCCAGGGGGTGGGTGCGCCCCCTGCCTCGTGCTCTCCTCGTTGACCCCCTGATGTGCCCTCCAAGTCTCCCGTATTGCTTTCTTTCGAAAAATAACTTTTCCGAAGGTTTCATTCCATTTGGACTCCGTTTGATATTCCTTTTCTGCATAACACTGAAACAAGGGAAAAAAAACTAAAACTGGCATTGGGCTCTGGGTTAATAGGTTAGTCCCAAAAGTAATATAAAAGTGCATAGTTAAGCCCATAAAACATCCAGGATGGATAATATAATAGCATAAATACTTCATAAATTATAGATACCTTGGAGACGTATGACAGTGCAATCGCTCGGGTTCAGTTAGAGGCCAACGCCTCGCTCGGGTTCAGTTAGAGCCCAACGCCTCACACCCACGCGCGTGCATGTACGAGAGAAACGCGCATCGCTCGGCCCCGACCACCCACCGTAACCGGGAACACCCCGACATTTTCCTCGCCCTCGCTTCTACCACGGTTTTTTCCGTCATGGACGGCCCAAAGAATGTCATGCAGCTGCGTCTCCGGCCTGCCCAGGATGAAAAGCCCATTTTCTGTCATACAAGTAGGACCCCACCACATTATGATGATACCGTGTTTTGTCACAATTATTGTCATAGAAGTGTCATAAGTATGACAGAAAAAAATTTCGTTCAGCCCAAAATGTCACGGATGTGTCTTTTTTTTGTAGTGGGATTACCTGCCTGGATAGACGAGGCCGAGCGGCGTGAAGGAGGGTCGCCGGCGAGGAGGCGGCGCTGCAAGCAAGGAGTGAGGGTTTCAACTTGGAAAGGAAGGCGAAAATAGGGGAAATGTGCCTTTTGGTAAGGGGGAGGGGGCGGGGAGGTAGATATTTCCACGGGACCCAAATTTTTTGAATTGGTGCAGTGAAAAAGTTGGCGCGCAAAGTGTCACCAGACACGGTCCCTTATTCACAACTGTGTACGATATGTGAACATCACAAACGATTCATATAGCTTAACCGTGTGTGATGAGTTTGAACGTCAAAAAATTGGTTCAAATTTCCCTGGTTACAGTGGTCATCCATGTCATTGCATAATTTGGGTACACAAAGGAGACTACAACACACCCACACTTCTTAATCGAGCAAGTTGAACAAATAAATAGAGCTAGCTGACCTAAACAAAGAGTACTACTATGACTGGTGCTCATCGATCTCCGCCGCCTCCTCCATGTCCAGCTCGCGCCTGACGGTCTCCTGGGGAAGAGGCTCCATGGCATTCATCGCACCATACTCGGCAAACATCTCGCCATCTTCGTCCGCCATCTCTTTGGAAAAGGCCGCCATGAGCTGGGCGTGGGCGGCCACGATCTGGGCTTGGACGGGCTCCGTTGTGGCAAGGTATGTAGCGGAGGAACGGACGGCTACTCGAACGCTCTCGGCGATTGCCAACTCTTCGGTCGTGGGTTGCCAACCGTTGTCAGAGAAGCTTCGTTCGATTTGTGCGGTGACCGCCACGAGCTGGGCATGGGCAGCCATGACATGGACATGGGAAGCCTCTATCAGGGCTAAGGCTGCCGCTGCGGAATGGACAGCTGCTGTGCCGCTCTCGCCAGTTGCTATCCCCAAGGAAGATGTTGCTGCCACCACCTGAGAAGCAACAACGGTCATTTGGGCTGCCTTGGCCGCCCGGTCACAGATTGCCGTCGTGCTCACGCACCTTGTTAGCACGCGCATGGCGGCTGCAGCCGCGCTCTCGCTGGGGTGGGCCACTGAAGTTGCCCTAACGACGCGGGTCCACGTCCCCATCTTTCACCGGCGACGATTGAACAATGAAATGGTATTTGGGGAGCGAGCTAGTGTGCATGATACACCGGCTGTGGACTGTAGCCTACGCACCTTGATACGTCCATTTTGCATCATGCTTTTATATTGATATTTATTGCATTATGGGCCGTAATTACACATTATATCACAATACTTATGCCTAATCTCTCTTATTTTATAAGGTTTACATGAAGAGGTAGAATGCCAACAGTTGGAGTTGTGGACTAGAAAAGGAGCAAATATTAGAGACCTATTCTGCACAACTCTAAAAGTCCTGAAACTTCACAGAGCATGTTTCTGGAATATATAAAAAATATTGGGCGAAGAAAGTACCAGAGGGGGGCCACGAGCCAGCCACAAGGGTGGGAGGTGCGCCCTACCCCCTAGGCGCGCCCCCGACCTTGTGGGCCCTGTCGGTGTCAAAACCGGTAGATCTCGGGTAGGGGGTCCCGAACTATGCATCTAAGGATCAAAGGTAACATGAGGATGGGGACAAGATGTTTACCCAGGTTCGGGCCCTCTTAATGGAGGTAATACGTACTTCCTGCTTGATTGACTTTGATGTGTATAGGGGTTACAAGAGTTGATCTACCACGAGATCGTAATGGCCAAACCCTAGATGTCTAGCCTGTATGATTATGATTTACCTCTACGGACTAAACCCTTCGGTTTATATAGACATCGGAGGGGGCTAGGGTTGTACAGAGTCGGTTTACAGAGAAAGGAATCTTCATATCCGAATGCCAAGCTTGCCTTCCACGTCAAGGAGAGTCCCATCGGGATTCGAGGGGAAGCCTTCTATTCCGTATCTTCACGGCCTACCAGTCCGGCCCATGTCACATAGCTCGGACGCCTGAGGACCCCATAATCTAGGACTCCCTCAGTAGCCCCTGAACTAGGCTTCAATGACGAAGTGTCTGGCACGCAGATTGTCCTCGGCATTGCAAGGTGGGTTCCTCCTCCGAACACTTCAAAGTAGCTTGACCAAAAGAACTATATCCGGCTTGGTACAATAGTTACACCCCTGGACCGCGAGGGAAAAATACTTAAACAAAAACAAGTTATGTCTTCTGACAGCTTCTCGACGAGACATTACGTTTGTCCACTTCATTATTTTGAATCATTTATTCGACCTCCCGTTTCGCGTTTCGAGATGCAACTTCCAATGACACGTCTTGTCGAGGCAGAGATTGCATCCCCTTATTGCGGATTTTCATCAATGAGGGCTTGGGTAATCCAACCGTGCCATCCGCTCGACCCCTTGGGAATAGGCAAATTTTAAGGTTTGTGCGGGGTCGCTTGATATTCATTGCCTTTATAAAGGGACAAGAACCCATCTTTTACCCCACGCCTTATCCTTCCTCAGCCTTCCTATCTTTGAGCTCCAGCGCCCAAGTCTCAATCTTTCTCCATTGCCACCAAGCTCTGCAACCATGTCCGGATCCGGCTCCCAAGGCAAATGGGTGGCTTCTTCCGTGACGAAGAAGGATATCCAGGGACTCCGGGAGGCGAGGTACTTAACCGCGGAAATTGCACACAAGCTTCCGATAAAGGGGCAAGTCATTCCTACTCTAGAGCCAGGCGAGAGGGTCGTGTTCATCCCCCACTTCCTTTGCGGGTTAGGGTTTCCCCTTCACCCCTTTGTTCGCGGCCTCATGTTCTACTATGGGCTAGATTTTCACGATCTAGCCCCGAACTCCTTCCTCCATATCTCGGCGTTCATCATCATGTGCGAGGCATTTCTCCGCATCCCCCCACACTTCAGCCTGTGGCTCAAGACTTTAAACGTGAAGCCAAAGATGGTCGATGGGGAGCACGCAGATTGCAGTGGGGCCATGGTGAGCAAGCTTCCCCACGCTATCTGGCCTAAAGGGGCCTTTGTGGATACCGTCAAGACATGGCAGCAGGAGTGGTTCTATATCACCGAACCCGCGGTACCAAGTGGGCGGCCACTCCTGCATTTAGATCCGGACCCCCTCTACGACTCGCATCATGGACCAACAAGGGTCCAGACCGGGGATCGATCGATGAGGTGTTGATGCTGCAAAAGCACATCAAAAGTATCATAGAGAAGAACACCCGCCTCACCGACATGATTCAGGTGATGCTCATCTGTCGAACCCTTCCCTGCCAGCGACGGCCTCTCCGTTTGTGGGATTTTAATCCGAAAGGTGTGCGAACTCTGCAACAATTCTTTGGCACGACGCACAAAGAGATTTGGAAATTGCTCTTCAAATCTCAAAAGTCATGGTGAGAGATGTCTGAAGACATTGGTCTTGACTGCTGTTGGGGAACGCAGTAATTTCAAAAAACTTCCTACACACATGCAAGATCCATCTAGGTGATGCATAGCAATGAGCGGGAGAGTGTGTCCATGTACTCTCGTAGACCGAAAGCGGAAGCGTTCAGTAACGCGGTTGATGTAGTCGAATGTCTTCGCGATCCAACCAATCCAAGTACCGAACGCACGGCACCTCCGCGATCTGCACACGCTCAGCTCGGTGACGTCCCTTGTACTCTTGATCCAGCTGAGGCCGAGGGAGAGTTTCGTCAGCACGACGGCGTGATGACGATGATGATGAAGTTACCGACGCAGGGCTTCGCCTATGCACTACAACAATATGACCGAGGTGGAAATCTGTGGAGGGGGCACCGCACACGGCTAAGACAACTGTCAACTTGTGTGTCTATGGGGTTACCCCTTCCCCATATATAAAGGAGTGGAGGAAGGGGCCGGCCCTCTCTATGGCGTGCCCCAAGGGGGATTCCTACTCCTAGTTGGAGTAGGAGAAGAAGGAAGAGGGAGAAGGAGAGAAGGAAAGGGGGGCCGCCCCCCTCCCAATTCGGATTGGGCTTGGGGGGGGCGCCCCCACCTTGGCCGTCTCCTCCTCTCTCCCACTAAGTCCCAATAAGGCCCATTGACTCCCCGGGGGGCTCCGGTAATCCCCCGGTACTCCGGTAAATGCCCGAACTCATCCGGAACCATTCCGATGTCCAAACATAGCATTCCAATATATCGATCTTTATGTCTTGACCATTTTGATACTCCTCGTCATGTCCGTGATCACATGCGGGACTCCGAACTACCTTTGGTATATCAAAACACATAAAATCATAATACCGATCGTCATCGAACGTTAAGCGTGCGCACCCTATGGGTTCGAGAACTATGTAGACATGACCGAGACTCACTTACGATCAATAACCAATAGCGGAACCTGGATGCTCATATTGGTTCCTATATATTCTACGAAGATCATTATCGGTCAACCGCATAACAACATACATTGTTCCCCTTTGTCATCGATATGTTACTTGCCCGAGATTCGATCGTTGGTATCTCAATACCTAGTTCAATCTCGTTGCCGGCAAATCTCTTTACTCGTTCCGTAATGCATCATCCCGTAACTAACTCATTAGTCACATTGCTTGCAAGGCTTATAGTGATGTGCATTAAGGAGAGGGCCCAGAGATACCTCTCCGAAAATCGGAGTGACAATCCTAATCTCGATCTATGCCAACTCAACAAACACCATCAGAGACACCTGTAGAGCATATTTATAATCACCCAGTTTCGTTGTGACGTTTGATAGCACACTAAGTGTTCCTACGATATTCGGGAGTTGCATAATCTCATAGTCGTAGGAACATGTATAGGTTATGAAGAAAGCATTAGCAATAAACGATCATAGTGCTAAGCTAATGGATGGGTGAAGTCAATCACATCATTCTCTAATGATGTGATCCCGTTCATCAAACGACAACTCTTGTCTATGTCTAGGAAACTTAACCATATTTGATTAACGAGCTAGTCAAGTAGAGGCATACTAGTGACACTGTGTTTGTCTATGTATTCACACATGTACTAAGTTTCCAGTTAATACAATTCTAGCATGAATAATAAACATTTATCATGATATAAGGAAATATATACGCTGGCACCAAATAACAATTACTCAGGTCTGAAACTAATCCTGAAGGTAGATGTAGAGGTAGCTTAGGTCCAGACTTGGGCTTCTTCACTTGAGCAGGAACTTGCTTGCCGTTCTTCTTGAAGTTCCCCTTCTTTCCTTTACCCTTTTTCTTGAAACTAGTGGTCTTGTTGACCATCAACACTTGATGCTCCTTCTTGATTTCTACCTCCGCAGCCTTTAGCATTGCGAAGAGCTCGGGAATTGTCTTATCCATCCCTTGCATATTATAGTTCATCACGAAGCTCTTGTAGCTTGGTGGCAGTGATTGAAGAACTCTGTCAATGACACTATCAACTGGAAGATTAACTCCCAGCTGAGTCAAGTGATTGTGGTACCCAGACATTTTGAGTATATGCTCACTGACAGAACTATTCTCCTCCATTTTGTAGCTGTAGAACTTATTGGAGACTTCATATCACTCAATCCGGGCAGTTGCTTGAAATATTAACTTCAACTCCTGAAACATCTCATATGCTCCATGACGTTCAAAACGTCGTTGAAGTCCCGGTTCTAAGCCATAAAGCACGACACACTGAACTATCGAGTAGTCATCAGCTTTGCTCTGCCAGACGTTCATAACATCTGGCGTTGCTCCTGCAGCGGGTTTGGCATCTAGTGGTGCTTCCAGGATGTAATTCTTCTGTGCAGCAATGAGGATAACCCTCAAGTTACGGACCCAGTCCGTGTAATTGCTACCATCATCTTTCAACTTAGCTTTCTCTAGGAACGCATTAAAATTCAACGGAACAACAGCACGGGCCATTTATCAACAACAACATAGACATGCAAAATACTATCAGGTACAAAGTTCATGATAAATTAAAGTTCAATTAATCATATTACTTAAGAACTCCCACTTAGATAGACATCCCTCTAATCATTTAAGTGATCACGTGATCCATATCAACTAAACCATGTCCGATCATCACGTGAGATGGAGTAGTTTTCAATGGTGAACATCACTATGTTGATCATATCTACTATATGATTCACGCTCGACCTTTCAGTCTCAGTGTTCCGAGGCCATATCTGCATATGCTAGGCTCGTCAAGTTTAACCCGAGTATTCTGCATGTGCAAAACTGGCTTGCACCCGTTGTATGTGAACGTAGAGCTTATGTCACCCGATCATCACGTGGTGTCTCGGCATGACGAACTGTAGCAACGGTGCATACTCAGAGAGAACACTTGTACCTTGAAATTTAGTGAGAGATCATCTTATAATGCTGCCGCCAAACTAAGCAAAATAAGATGCATAAAGGATAAACATCACATGCAATCAATATAAGTGATATGATATGGCCATCATCATCTTGTGCCTTTGATCACCATCTCCAAAGCACCGTCATGATCACCATCGTCACCGGCTTGACACCTTGATCTCCATCGAAGCATCGTTGTCGTCTCGCCAACTATTGCTTCTATGACTATCGCTATCGCTTAGTGATAAAGTAAAGTAATTACATGGCGATTGCATTTCATACAATAAAGCGACAACCATATGGCTCCTGCTAGTTGCCTATAACAATGTTACAAAACATGATCATCTCATACAACAATTTATATAATCACGTCTTGACCATATCACATCACAACATGCCCTACAAAAACAAGTTAGACGTCCTCTACTTTGTTGTTGCAAGTTATACGTGGCTGCTACGGGCTTAGCAAGAACCGTTCTTACCTACGCATCAAAACCACACCGATTTTTCGTCAAGTTTGTTGTTTTAACCTTCAACAAGGACTGGGCATAGTCACATTCGATTCAACTTAAGTTGGAGAAACAGACACCCACTAGCCACCTGTGTGCGAACCACGTCGATAGAACCAGTCTCGCGTAAGCGTACGCGTAATGTCGGTCTGAGCCACTTCATCCAACAATACTGCTGAATCAAAGTATGACATGCTGGTAAGCAGTATGACTATTATCGCCCACAACTCTTTGTGTTCTACTCATGCATATAACATCTACGCATAGACCTGGGTCGGATGCCACTGTTGGGGAACGCAGTAATTTCAAAAAAATTCCTACGCACACGCAAAACCATCTAGGTGATGCATAGCAACGAGTGGGAGAGTGTGTCCACGTACCCTCGTAGACCGAAAGAGAAAACGTTTAGTAACGCGGTTGATGTAGTCGAACGTCTTCACGATCCAACCGATCCAAGTACCGAACGCACGACACCTCCGCGATCTACACACGTTCAGCTCAGTGACGTCCCTCGTACTCTTGATCCAGCTGAGGTCAAGGGAGACTTTCTCAGCACGACGACGTGATGACGATGATGATGAAGTTACCGATGCAGGGCTTCGCCTAAGCACTACAACGATATGACCGAGGTGGAAATCTGTGGAGGGGGGCACCGCACACGGCTAAGACAAGTGTCAACTTGTGTGTCTATGGGGTGCCCCCTTCCCCGTATATAAAGGAGCGGAGGAGGGGGGCTCTCTATGGCGCGCCCCAAGGGGGATTCCTACTCCTAGTTGGAGTAGATTCCCCCCCTTCCCTAGTTGGAGTAGGAGAAGAAGGAAGAGGGAGAAGGAGAGAATGAAAGGGGGGCCGGTCCCCCTCCCAATTCGGATTAGGCTTGGGGGGGTGCCTCCACCTTGGCCGCCTTCTTCTCTCTCCCAATAAGGCCCAATAAGGCCCATTGACTCCCCGGGGGGTTCCGGTAACCCCCCGGTACTCCGGTAAATGCCCAAACTCATCCGAAACCATTCCAATGTCCAAACATAGCCTTCCAATAAATCGATCTTTATGTCTCAACCATTTCGACACTCCTCGTCATGTCCGTGATCACATCCGGGACTCCGAACTACCTTCGGTACATCAAAACACATAAACTCATAATATCGATCGTCATCAAACGTTAAGCGTGCGGACCCTACGGGTTCCAGAACTATGTAGACATGACCGAGACTCACTTCCAGTCAATAACCAATAGCGGAACCTGGATGCTCATATTGGTTCCTACATATTCTACGAAGATCTTTATCGGTCAAACCGCATAACAACATACGTTGTTCCCTTTGTCATCGGTATGTTACTTGCCCGAGATTCGATCGTCGGTATCTCAATACCTAGTTCAATCTCATTACCGGCAAGTCTCTTTACTCGTTTCGTAATGCATCATCTGTAACTAACTCATTAGTCACATTGCTTGCGAGGCTTATAGTGATGTGCATTACCGAGAGAGCCCAGAGATACCTCTCCGACAATCGGAGTGAAAAATCCTAATCTCGATCTATGCCAACTAAACAAACACCATCAGAGACACCTGTAGAGCATCTTTATAATCACCCAGTTACGTTGTGACGTTTGATAGCACACTAAGTGTTCCTCCGGTATTCGGGAGTTGCATAATCTCATAGTCATAGGAACATGTATAAGTTATGAAGAAAGCATTAGCAATAAACTAAACGATCATAGTGCTAAGCTAACGGATGGGTCAAGTCAATCGCATCATTCTCTAATGATGTGATCCCATTCATAAAATGACAACTCTTTTCTATGGCTAGGAAACTTAACCATCTTTGATTAACGAGCTAGTCAAGTAGAGGCATACTAGTGACACTCTGTTTGTCTATGTATTCACACATGTACTAAGTTTTCGGTTAATACAATTCTAGCATGAATAATAAACATTTATCATGATATAAGAAAATATAAATAACAACGTTATTATTGCCTCTAGGGCATATTTACTTCAACTACAACCATCCGCCCCCCCGGTAAGGGCTAAGCTTCCGCCTATAGCTTGGTTTGTTAATCCAAGGGATACACTAACGATTCCATCCTTTAAACAAGTCTGGACAAAGAAGGCGGAGCGGATCAGGTGTCCGACCCCTCTTCCCGAAGGCTCATCCGATCCCCTCCTAATGAGGATGCTGGTCCCGGCACCATACCAGGTGCGGGTAAAGAAGGACAAGAAGAAGAACAAGGAGGCTGAAAGTGGCCTCCACCACGAAGGTGCCTCAGACGCTATGTCCAGAGGGACCAAGGCTCCCTCCTCTCACGAGGAAGACGACAACGAGGATGAGGAGGAGGAAGAAGAAGATAACCCTCCTCTCAAAGAGAAAAAGTGGACGGTCTCCGCCGACCCGGAGGCGAGGGCGTCTAAGAGGGGAAAGCTATCCCTTTCGGATTATTCGGATTCAGACACCGAAGACATCCCCAAGCCCCGCCCCCGGACCAAGCCCCTTGCCAAATCGTAAGTACCCGAGGACGCTTTGCATACATCGACTCTTTTATGAATTGTGAGAATAATATTAAATCATGTGTTTTAGTCCGTCTCGCGATCTCCCTCAACAATCCTCCTCGTCAGGGGATTTGACGCCGGATGATGGAGAGCGAGACGCCTCCACAAGTTTCCTCGCCCCCTAGGGCGGATGACATCGAGGTATCATCCCAGAGGATTTCTCCGGATCGTCGAGAGGTGCAGGGGACCATCAGTACAACACCAGAGGGCACACCACGACCGTTGAAGACACGGGGGGCACGACCCCCATGAAGACCGGGGATGGGGGCCCTCGATTGTTCGCCCCCCAGCCGAATACCGCTCCGGAGACGAGTCCGGAGTCAGTGAGTGGCCACCTTCAAAAGAGGGGGGAGCGCCTATTCTTACGACGACCTCCATGGATCCGGAGGCACCGAATACACTGAAGGACGGACTGCAGAGTGCGTCCATCTTGGAGGAGCACCGTACCCATCGCTGAGAAGATTCAGTCTGCTAAAAACGGGCTGAATGAAGACTTCACGAGCCTACTAACAGGCTTCGAGGCATGTGATGTAATGTCTTTAGCCACTTTCCATATGGAAAATATGCCTTTTTATAGATAGCAGCCCCTGAGACTCTGGTCGGCCCATGAAGAAGGGCGAACAGAGGATCTATATATGTCTGTAGGAACTAACATACTTATTTGGCTGAAAAAATAGGCTTCACTGTTAGTGGCAACCGCCCAGGCCACAGAGCTTTCCGAACTGAAACGACAACTTAAGAAGGCCGATGAGGACATTGTCCTTATTAACAAGCGGCTCGACGAGGCACAAGGTATGCTGCGAACATCCCGTTTGTGCCTATATGAATGTGCAAATGCGAAGTTGAAACTTAGACTCTGTTATGTGTGAAATTGAAGATGGAGCTGCTGAGGTCGAGACCCTCAGGGGTGAACTTGCCCGGGCCAAGGAGCAGGCGAGACTGAGCAATGCGGCTGCAAATTTGAAGGCCGAACAAGCCACCCGGCGCCAGGTCGAGGAGCGGGTATCTGTAGTAGAGCAAGAGCTCAAGGACGCCGCCCACAAGTGCAAGTCCCTCGAGGAGGAGAATAAGGCCAAGGCAACTGAGCTCGCCAAGGCCCTTGAGGAGGACAAAGAGGCGCGGTCCAAATCTAGGGCGGCTCGTGAGGAAGTCCGGCAGGCCGGACAGATAGCGGGTGGTAAGCCCTTTCTTTTATAGACTAAGTTTGGCGATCAGAGATATGCCTTGCTTAATCGACTATGGAGTTCTCCAGACGCTTTTGTGGATCTTTTGAAGAATGCCGCCGACGCTGCGCAATTCTTCCAGGCTCAGGAGGGACATGCGACGGAGAAGCTATTCTTGTCACAGTTCGCGGCACGGGAGCGCCCGGCGCTGCTGAATGACCAAATGGCGCAGTGGGCCGAGCTGCATAAGATGTCCGGAGCGACCATGAAGGAAGTCATAGTTCGGCAATGGCTAGCCGAACCCATTCCGAGCAGTTATTTCAGCCTGGCGCAGCGTCTTGTCGATGTAGTGCCCCGAATCGACATAATCAAGCAGTCGGTGTGCATAGAAGGTGCACGGATGGCCTTCGCCCACATCAAGATGCACTAGGCAAAGATGAAGGCTGCTGAAGTGGCTGTCGAGGGCCCTCCCGGAGGCAAAAACCACCGCACGCCGGAGCGCTATTTAGAGGACGTCCTAGAGGGTGCCCACTTGATAGAGGGTCAATGCTCCAAGGACATTATGTTCGAATAAATGTACCCGAATTGTCTGAACTTTTTTATTGTATATCAAGGCTTTGTGTATATTCGTGCCCTTGTCTGAAAGTTCTTCCCTCCCATGCGGTCGCTTTTGTATTCCTGAGAGTTTTCCAGTCGTCGGCTTCGGCCCCCACGTAGATACTACGAGGGTGTTTGGAATAGCACATGATCACACTTGACCCAACGTCTTGGTCCGTGAAGGAGGTGTCAGTGCGGCGAACTAGGCAATCGGACTATGTGACTTTACCACTCTAACTTAGCCATAGGAGTTTGACGATGGGGCTAGAAGATAGCCCCTGGTATGTACGCGGCTACCCGGATGCGGATGCATTACGTATGTGACCAGAAAAGTGGTCCTTCGTGCAATACGGAAACAATCGCTAAAGATTTTAATAAGTCACCGAGTGGCTGACCAGCTATTGCCGCATCATGACAGTCAGCTTTCGGCTTTCTCTATTGAGGTGCTTGACTGGGCGAACTAGAAACACAATCGTAGTAGTTCTCCCTTTACTACCCTAGCCGAACAAACGGAATGTAAGGTAGCACGCACAGGAGCCGGGCAACCCAACTATTGACCAAAGACATGATTCAGAGCGGATGCATATAATGCCAAGCTCGGGACGCCGAATTGTGCGATAAAGCTATTCGGGCTTTTGTTTTGGCGACACATATGTGGCCATATAGAGCCCCTGGCAATTTGTGCCGAGGTGTGCGAGTGAGACAACTGGGGAGACGGCGTACAGTCTATGAATAAAGGCGATACCGAATAAAAAATTGTTTTCACTAGAATCTGATTGATACGTCAAAACATGATCTTACAGAGGGAACCAAAATCACCAAGGCCATTTTACATGTGAGGGGTCTAAGAAGAAGGGGAGAAGCTCTATATAGGTTCTTGAATAAAGTTTTGGTCTACAAAATTCTTTGGACCTCCTGCCGCACATCTGTGCCGCTTTCGCCTTGGAGAGAGAGATTCCTTGAGAGGAATGGTCTTAGGCTATTTGTACGAAACCGGTCTTGAAAAGTGTCCTTGTAAGTCCGTAGGATTAATAGGTTTTAATTTGCCTGTGGTAAAAGAGAAAAAATAATTATGGAAAAGGGGAAGGCCATATAGGGTTGAACCGTACTATGGGCCTATCCGTATTGTGCCTCCGCTGATGCCCAAGGTATTTTGAGTGCGTAACTATGCACGCGTGACACGAATTTCACGGATGTGTGTGGCGATCGACGGAGGCCAAACTGCTAGTCTAGCTCTAGAATTACCGAGCTGTCAGCATGTGGAACTGACCGGTCTTGTTTAATAAAGTCCGGCGGCTTGATGGCCGATGATGTGTGTGGCTTGACAGGGCCACTTTGTACTTCAGCCGCGGCCGCGGTATGCTCCTCAGTACAGATGGAGAGTTATGTGTTTCCATTGATTGTAATGACGCCACGTGGGCCGGGCATCTTGAGCTTTAGATAAGCGTAGTGCGGGACCGCATGGAAACGGGCGAAAGCGGTTCATCCGAGCAGTGCGTGATATCCACTGTGGAAGGGGACGATATCGAAGATCAAGTCTTTGCTTTGGAAGTTGTCTGATGAACCAAAGACGACTTTCAATGTTATTGAGCCCGTGCAACGGGCCTCTACACCAGGTATTACTCCTTTAAAGGTAGTTCTAGTGGGCTTGTTTCTTGACGGATCAATGCCCATTTCGGACAGTGTCCTGATAGAGAAGGCTGAGACTGATGCCGCCGTCCATGAGGACTCGCGTAAGGTGGAATCCGTCGATGATTGGATCGAGGACTGAGCTGCCGAACCTCCATGACGGATACTGGTTGGGTGGTCTTTTCGATCGAAGGTGATCGGACAAGCCGACCATGGGTTGAATTTTTGGGCGACCGGCTCGACGTCATAGACGCCCCTTAACGCGCTCTTGCGCTCCCGCTTGGGGATATGTGTGACATATACCATATTCACCATTTTTACCTCAGGGGGAAATTTCTTCTGTCCCCCCGTGTTTGGTGGGCGAGGCTCTTCGTCGTCGTCCTCGCTGGGCGGCCCTTTCCCTTTATGTTCGGCGTTAAGCTTGCTGGCATGTTTAAAGACCCAACATTTTCTGTTGGTATGATTGGCAGGCTTATCGGGGGTGCCGTGAATCTGGCAAGGCCGATCGAGTATTCTGTCCAAACTAGATGGACCATCTCTGTTTCCTTTGAATGGCTTCTTCCGTTGACCGGATTTAGAGCCGCTGAATCCAGCGTAGACCGCCATGTCTTCGGTATTTTTGTTATTGATTCGACGCTTGTGCTTGTTGCGTCATGGTTTGCCATTGCTGTCCCTGGCTTCGGAGGTGCCAGGGTCGCTGGTGCTATTGCTTCTGCGGGCGAGCCAATTGTCTTCTCTCGTGCAAAAGTGGGTCATTAGTGCGGTAAGGGCTGCCATGGACTTCGGCTTTTCTTGGTTGAGGTGTTGGGTGAGCCATTCATTGCGGACGCTGTGTTTAAAGGCCGCGAGGGCTTCGGCGTCCGGATAGTCAACAATTTGGTTCTTTTTAATTAAGAACCTTGTCCAGAGTTTCCGGACTGACTCTCCGGGTTGTTGGACTATGTGACTAAGGTCATCGGTGTGAAGGGGCCGTACATAGGTACCTTGGAAGTTGTCTCTAAAGGCATCTTCCAAATCTTCCCAGCTGCCAATAGAATTTTTTGGGTGGCTGTTTAACCAGTGCCGTGCTGGTCCCTTAAGTTTCAAGGGGAGATATTTTATGGCATGTAGGTCGTCGCCGCGAGCCATGTGTATGTGGAGAAGAAAATCTTCAATCCATACTGCGGGGTCCGTCATGCCATCGTATGAGTCGACGTTCATGGGCTTAAACCCTTCTGGGAACTGGTGCTCCATTACCTCATCGGTGAAGCATAGGGGGTGTGCGGCGCCTCTGTATCGGGCAATGTCGCGACGCAGTTCGGACGAAATCCGTATACAATTTTCGGCTCGAGTGAGGTTGTGCTTGTCGCGCCAGGCCTGATAGCCGTCCTCTCGCGCTGGGGCACGTCCCCTTGATCTATAGATTGATCTGGTTTGACCGACTCTATTATCCAGGTCCCGTCGTAGGTCATATGTGTATTTTGGAGTCGCCGTTCCCCTGCTTTTATGGCAAGGTAGTGCGGGCAGGTGTTCGGCTTGAGTTTCCACTCTGTCCCGGCCACGCGGTGGTCGGTCAGGTCTGGCAGTAGCATTATGCGTTGGTGGTATGGGCTCCAGTGCCTCGTCATCGAATTGGGGTAGCAGCTTGCATTTCGGATAGCTCTTTGTTGGGTGTTCGAGGCCGTATTGTTGGAGATATGCCCTAGAGGCAATCATGTATGATGATATTTTCTATGTGTTTATGAATAAAGATAGTCCTTGGACATTATCAATGATGTGTATTAGCAAGTACGTGACTTGTTTGTGGGACTATGCATTGTATGATAACTGTCCTAAAAGGTCCCTAGTCGAAAGGGCTGTGTGGACGCGCAACCAACTAGACTAGCATATGACACGGTTGATGGCTTGGTCTCACTAGCCATGTAGCATTGAATGCTAACCGGATAATATGGACTTGGAAAGGTCTGGTCGGATTCGACATTGTCGGATCCGAGTCGAGATAAGGTTCGAGTAGGACAAACCCAACTATGAGACGCAGCGATATGTCATCTATGAGTCTCTAGTACAGCATACGTTCTATGTCCTAAGACCTGAGCTGGCACATGTACTCGGGATGGTGACAGACTTGCTATGGGCCGACCAAACGCTACTCCATGACTGGGTAGTTACAAAGGTATGTTTCAGGCTTGTCCAGACCCATGTTGTGAGACATGGTCGAGCAAGATGGGATTTTCCCCTTCGATCAGGAGAGATATACTCTGGGCCCCTCGTGTGATCCGACCAGGATAAGCATGGCCATGCGACAAAGATTATGAGATAATTCGAATAGTGGTCGGCATCACTAGAACGAGAAAGAGGTCGGGCTAGTACAAGGATGACATACTCACCTTGAGCTCGACAACATATATCGTGTGGCAAAAGGAATGGAAGTATGATGTACAGGTTCGCTAACCAGCTTCATAGTCTACTTGGTGTTCGGCATGCCTTGCTAGAGGCCGCTACCGACCGTGCAGTTCGGAGGTGATCCGAACTGCGACCAAGCCGGCTTGAACCTAAGGGGTCGCGCGCTTAAGGGGAGGAACCTACGAGGTCGGATCCGAGGACACTGGTCGGATGTGATCCGAGCTGTATTCGGATTGTGGCCGAGTAAACTTATGGGCTTTAGGGTCCGTGCGAGTCCCAAGTGTTGAGCCCGCGACGGACGCCTATATAAAGTGGAGGTGCGACACACTCATGCGGTTGA
This sequence comes from Aegilops umbellulata, assembly GCA_032464435.1. NCBI lineage: Eukaryota > Viridiplantae > Streptophyta > Magnoliopsida > Poales > Poaceae > Aegilops > Aegilops umbellulata. The sequence continues at coordinate 188,045,898 of CP136057.1, forward strand.
TCGCTTCGGCGTTGTCACTAGGGTTTGCATGTGTTGCGAATAGACATCTCCACTCGCTGCAGACTGTGTGATCGGACCTAGTAGTTCGCCGCACAGTGTTCCTCCTGCACGCGCGGATACTGTTAGAGGCAGTGAACCCGCGCCGCTGTGGCAAACTTGTATGTGGGATCGGACGACCGGCTGTTCGAGGGAGATCGCACGAGGAGGAGACGATCCATGCTGACGCGCTGCCCCAACTCTTCTTCTGCTGCACGGCACTGCGCGTCTAGTGGTAACAAACTGTGATCCATCTCTCGTAGCATGTTCTTGGTTGTTATGTGCATATGAAAATTTTAATTTGCAATCGACGCACCCTACAGTAGATCTCAACAGTGGTATCAGAGCCTCTGCTATAGGATTTGGCTTCAGATCGTATGCATATTAGATATGTGGAGGCGGCAGATGGGATCTGTCATCGTTTATGAGATTGGGTATGTGCACGGTTGATGAGATCAAGTGCACATGGGGATCGATGAGGCTATGTTTTCTGTCAATCGGGATCGATGAGGTCGTGACACGATCTACCCCTACCGGTCGGTTATCCGCCATCGGGGTTAACAGTGAAACGTAAATCCGAATCGGACTCCCGATGATCGATGAGATTGGTCAGATCGGAGAATTCGGCATGATCGAGTTCAGATGTGATCTGTGATTTCCGAAAACATCGGGCGCTGTCTCTTCGAACCCCGCCTGCTAACCGGCTAGCGGGACCGCCGTGTGTGTAGCGCCTTGTATTTCGTACATGATCACACAAACCGGTAGAATGCAATTCTATGCATAACTTTGTTTTACAGGTTTGATGTGAATAGTATGGCTCATGTGTATGTGATGCATGTGTGTAAATTATACATGGCCCGCGTGTCATGTTTGTCAGCCGGCAGGAGCCAAAGTGCTGTCATTATATTGTATAACGACCTGCGTGTCGACTTGTGACTCTATGTAAAATTCATTACTAGTTGTAGTAGTTGGATAACAGAGATCAGGTTGGTGGCTTGGCGTCCCGGCGTGACAAACAAGATGGAGTTCCTAGATGGTCATCGGAGTCGGAGCCGACCAGGAAGAACGTCCATGAAGGAACCATACTATTTCACAATATATGTTTATTTGTGATTTTTATGCTTCTTGTTTTCTATGCATGTTAGAATGGTAGAAAGATCCCTCATGAATATCAAGCGAACTGCCACACCGATGTTGCACCTTCGCACGTCAAGTATGTCTAGTAGTGGGCTCATAAAATTGAGGTGCTGCTGGGTGTCCTTGAACTGGAGGGTTCGTGTCGGACACGGACATGCACTCATCCGGTTAACTTGACAAGGCTATCAAAACGGTTTTGGGCCTTGTGGCAAAGAAGGTTGGGGGCCGAGGTATGAGATACCTTCCCGACCGACAGGAGTCGTATAGAGATACGATTAGCAAGGAGTTGCTTACTGGATAGGCATGTTGTCTAGCAGTGATGCTAAAGCTCACTAGTCACATGTGCTAGTCGGATCCTGAATCACTGAAAGTTTGCGGAGGGATGCCAACTTCAGTGGGAGTATTTTCGTTTAAGGCTAGAATTACTCTACATAAACACATTGCTTAGTGATTGCATATTTTCTATTGTAGATCAATGGCACCACCTGCTCAACCCAACTTTGCATTGAAATGAATACTGGAAAAAGATAAAATGAATGGAACAAACTTTACCACCTGGTATAGAAATCTGAGAATTGTTCTCAAGCATGATAAAAAGGAACATGTTCTAGAGGATCCACTTCTAGAGGAACCTGCCGACAATGCTAGTGCCACTGCTAAGAATGCCTACCAAAAACTCATTGATGAATCAACGGAGATCAGCTGTCTGATGCTGGCTTGTATGGAGCCCGATTTGCAACAACATTTCGAAAATGTTGAGGCTTACGATATGATCGAGAGTCTCAAGAGCATGTTTCATACACAGGCTAGGACCGAAAGGTTCAACGTCTGGCGATCCTTGATGGATTGCAAGCTGAAGGAAGGTGATCCACTGAGCCCACATGTGATCAAGATGATCGGACATGTGCAAGCTTTGGATCGGTTGGGCTTCCCGCTCTTGGATGAGCTGGCTATTGATGCAGTTCTGGGTTCTCTTCCGCCCAGCTATGGGACGTTCATCTCGAACTATCATATGCATGGCATGGATAAGAAGATCACTGAATTGCATGGGATGCTCAAAGTGGCTGTCGGATTTCGAGTCCCGGCAGACCCTTAAGGTTCGAACTCTGGGGTGCGCACGGAGATTGTGCCCTCTACCTCTCCGTCTCGCAAGGATCTAAACTACTGAAAGAACAATGCAAAAGACACAGAGTTTATACTGGTTCGGGCCACCGATGTGGTGTAATACCCTACTCTAGTGTGGTGTGGTGGATTGCCTCTTGGGCTGGAGATGATGAACAATACAGGGAAGAACATCCTCGCGAGGGTCTGTTCTTGGATAGGGGGATGAACCGTTAGGAGGAGTTCAACCGCCCTTCTCTCTCTCTCTCTCTCTCTCTCTCTCTCTCTCTCTCTTTGCTTGCTCTGATTCTAAGTTCTGCTGGCCTGATTGCTCGATGCCAGATCTTTGGATGCTCGCTGCTCTCTGTTTTTCTCTCCTTCTACCATGAGGGTGGCTAGTCCTATTTATAGGCAAAGGCCCTGGGCCTCTTCCCAAATATTGAGCGGGAAGGGCGCCAACAATTGGCCAATTCGAAGGGGAACATCTGGTACACTTATCCTGACTAAAGTTGGTCCTCGCCTGCCAAAGGCCCTGTGGTGACGCCGTTCTGGGCTCCACGATGACCTCCTTCCCACCGTTGGACTGGTCTTGGTCTTGTTGCACCGAAATGGATGCCTTTGCTTGATCCTCTCGCCTGCGCTTGCCCCCTTTGCACCAAAGAGGAAAGGGAGGACACTGCGCGGGCTGGCGCCCGCCTGGCGCCTTTGGTCGTCATGGCTTGCGTCATGGGCACCTCGCGAGGTACCCCGCCTTGATCTCTCCGCCTCCTCGTGAGCCAGCCTGACGAGGCCGTGCCTGAGGAAGTGATGTGTCGTCCGCCCCATGAGGCTTGGCCCCTCGCGAGGGTCTTGGGTCTTGTGTCGATGAAGTTGGGCCGTGCTGGGCCCCCTTGAGCCACGCCGCAGGCCGCAGGCAGGCAAGTCTGGGGACCCCCATTCCCAGAACGCCGACAGTAGCCCCCGGGCCCAAGGCGCGCCCAGACTTGGCCGTGCCGAGAGGCGAAAGGGCAAGGGCGAAGCACCGCGGGCCCTAACAGCCTGCGGCCTTGGGACGGGCCCGTGCCCGTGGTGGCTCCCGAGGGACTGGTGCACGTGTCCTCCGGCGACTCCAGCGGAGAGGGGGGCGAAGAGGAGCGGGGAGAGGGTCCTGACTCTGAGGCAACTGACGGAGAGTCTAGGGCTCCCCTTCCCCGGCGCAAGTCCCGTACTCTCCGCCTCTCGTTGAGCGATGATGATGAGGGTGACGACGTGCTGGGCAGCGGGAGCTCGCCCCCGATCCCGAAGAAGGACAGGACCGGGCTGATCCCCCGCGGGTCCGCCCCGGCTCCGGGGTGATCCGCGGACGCGCCTTCTGCTTCTGAGGTTGACCCCTCCAGCCGGCTCTCAGGCTTCAAGTATGTCCGGAGGCTGCTCGAGCCCTCCAGCGACGACCCGTAAGTGCTCGATCCCTCATCTTTTTGTTCCTTGTTCCGCCGCTGAGGCTTGATGATCGCTCCTCTTGGATAGGCTGGCGCCCACGGCGAAGAAACCGAAGGGGGCTCCCGAGGCCCTATCCGCGGCAACGCCTCCGCCTGCAGGTGAAGGCGATCATGAGGCACGGGCTTCTCCTGCCCGCTCATCCTTGCGAGGCCTGGCTGAGCTGGCTGGGGAGAGCCCAGCCCCCATGGCCCAAGTGACTCCCGAGGTGCTCCTGCCTGCTGCCGCCACCACGGCCGTTGGGGCGCAGCAGACTCCGCCTCAGGATGCTGTGGTCTTGCCGCCGCTACCTTCTCCTCCCGTTCCACCGACCGCTGCTCCCCCAACTCCTCCTGCGGTCTTGGAGCACGCCGATGCTTCTCCGTCTTCTTCTGCCGTCCTGGAGCGTGCCGTTGCTGAACTGGACCGGCTGCGGCAGGATCTTCTTAGCGCCGACCCTCGCCTGGTGGCCGGGCGCCTGGAGCTGGCTTCGGGGTGGATCCGCTCCGATGCCTCGATTCGGGCGGCGCTGGTTCAGGCCTCGATGGCCTGCGATGGAGAGAGGGAGGCCACCCTCGAGGCGAAGACTGCCCGAGACGCGGCCCTGGGAGAGTTGGTTGGAGTCCGTGGTCGCTGCAAGGAGCTGGAGGACGAGCTGCAAGGCTTGCGAGGCCAGCTCGCGGAGGAAGTCCGCCTTTGCCAAGAGCAGGAAAAGGGCACGAAGGCTCGCGAGGTGGCGATCGAGGACCGGGAGGCCAAGCTCAAGAAGCGCCGCGACCGCCTAGGCACACTGCAGAAGGAGTTGGAGGCGACGAGGGCCGAGTTGGATGCCAAGGCCCGGGTCCTTGCCGAGGATCGCGTAGCCTTCGCGGACATGGAGAAGGATGCTCGCGCTTCGCTGAAGACACTTTACGACAGCGGCCTGGAGACCCCGCTGGCCGTGACGGGGACGACCCCGCCAAGCTGCTTCCCTTCCTGGTTCAGGCCCTTGGGGATGTCGCCCTTGGCCTTGGCCCCACGGCCGAGGCCGAGGCGCGCGTCCTGTCTTCTGTTGCGCTGACGCGGGTCTTCGCCCACATCTACCTTCGTGATCCCAGCACCGACCTCGACAGCCTGTTGGAGCCGGTGAGCGGCGAGGGCGCTGCCGCCGCTGTCGAAGTCGTGAAGGGGTGCGCGGAGGCGCTGCTGGGGAAGTTCCGGGCCTTCAGCACCAAGCCAAAGCAAGGCATTGCCGGCCCTGCTGCTCCACGAGACGAAGCGACTCCGCGCTGCTCCACCGCCGACAAGTGACTCCGTTACCGCTCCTGTCCTTGTTTTAATTCCTGCACATGCATCACGCCTCGGGGAGGCATTTAAACTTGCGTTTGGTACCGAGACGACAGTATGGACTGTAATATTTGCTTTTTAAATTCCTTGAGTTTTATGATTTTCCTCCCTACTTGCTTATGTTCTACGCCGGCACAGCCCGGCCCCGCGCGTACCTCACCCATCATTAGCCCCGACCGGAAACCAGGACGCGACCAAAGGAGCGAGGGGCTACGTGACAAGTTAGGCTCCTGAGTCGCCATGCCCAGGAGTCCCCCTTGGCGCACGAACAACAAGTAGGGAAGCATGATGTAGGTGTATCTTCGGTTCTACGTCTATAGAGCCCGACTCTGCGCGTACCTCACCCAGCATAGCCTTTCGGAACTAAGGAGTGAGGGGCTACGGAGCCAATTAGGCTCCTGAGTCGCGATGCTCAGGAGTCCCCCTTGACGCGCAAACAACGGGTGATGAGGTGTGATGCAAGAGGGACTACCGTTCTACGTCTGCAGAGCCCGGCCCCGCGCGTACCTCACCCAGCATAGCCTTTTGGAACTAAGGAGTGAGGGGCTACGAGACCAGTTAGGCCCCTAAGTCACGATGCTTAGGGGTCCCCCTTGACGCTCAAACGGCCTTCATACCTTGGCTCCGCTCGGGGAGAGACGCGCGACGAACCAGGCCCGAGGGGCCTGGCTGGGCGGCGTACGTCTGGGCGTGACCCAGGCGCAGCCCCCGTGCCTAGCCCCCTCGCGCGGCGCTCCCGAGGGAAGGCATTGCGATGAGGCTAGCCACTGAGCTCTGGGCTCCCTGAGGTTAACACGGCCCGGAGGCCATCCTCAGTTGTTTATCACCAGCGCAGAGCATAGCGCTTCCATATGCGTACGGGCATAGCCGCTCCTCGGCAGTGTCGTCAGCCAGCGCGGAGCATGGTGCTTCCACTGGTACGTGGGAGGGGGCTCCCCTCCGGGAGGAGCCCCCGGGGTGTGTACAGCCCCGCCCTGACACGTGGCCGGCACGGTAGGGCTAGGTGAGGTGTATCTGGGCACCTGTGAGCCAGCGCGGGACTCACGGGGCCCTACCTCTAGGCGGGTTGCGCCTGGCATTGGGCCGTATCTTGAGATGTGTTCCTGCAAATTGGGTTAGATGCCGACACTCTACGTCCTCGGGTCCCGGCCCTCGAGCTTGTCTCAGCCGTCGCTGGTATGCCAGGTCGCGATGCCGTGGACAAGGCCAGAGGGTGAGGGATGGAGAGCCAGTAAGAGCCCTGAGTCGCGATGCTCAGGTACCCCCCCTTTAACGCATAGTGGTCGACATGGAGAAGAAGAGGTGCCGTGGACAGGCATCAAGTAATCAAGCATGATAGGCGGAAGCATAGCTAGAAATAAACGCAAGGGAGATACACGCCACTGGGCCTGGCCCGAGCGGCTTGGGGATGAGGCAGCCTGAAGGGCGCCCCCAACAAAGCAAGCTAATGACCGAAAAATAAAAAGGGATACATGCCGCAGGGACGGACCCACGCGGCCTGGGAATGAACCCCTGGGAGGGCGTTCCCAGCTGGAAATGAAGCTTGAAGGACGTCACCTGAGGATGCCGAGGACGAAGTGGTGTTGGTGCAGCAGACTCGGTGGGCTGCGGAAGCCGTTCCTCGCGAGCCCCCAGGCCCAGGGGCCTAAGGAGGCTCCGGAGGCGCTGGTGGCTCCTTGCGAATCATCTCCATCTCCGCCAGGACTACAGAACGCCTGTCTTCCTGAGTCTCCATGATGCCCCTCATGAGGCGCTGGTATACAGTAGCCATGCTCGGCAAGCCGTGAGGCATGCGAACATAGCTGTGGGGTGGGCCTCCGCAACGCCCCACTTGCGAGGGCCAGAGGCGCTCCATCGTGGCGACCCGATTGAGTCCTGGTACATCGATGCAGATGCGCAGCCCACCATCCTCGCCTCGATGGGGAGCCACAGCCGGTAGACGGCGGCAACCTCTCATGACTCTTGACTCCTGTAGTTCTTGAACGGCCTTGTTGACGAACTCCTGCTGGTCTGACCTTCCTTGCCTTGCTTCTTCTTGAGGGAAATGTGCTTTGAGGCACGCCTCCACGTGGTGCCCAAGCGCCTCCCTCGTGACCCTGGCCAGGTCGGTGGCCCTCCAGGTGAGAGCCCCCGAGCCCTGCCTGAGGAAGGCGCCGGGCGCGCTTTCCTATGCGATGGAAGGAGGGTCCCCTTGGGCAAACGCTGGCCCTGAGGGGCCTGCCTCCTGAGGGGCTGAGCCTGACGTTGTCTTCTTCTTCTTGGGGGTGATCTCGGGAAGCCTCCTGCTTCCGCGATCTGGGTCTTCTAGCGACGCGGCCTGAAAGGCTCGCTCCAGGGAACACACTGCGTCCTTCTCTTCACATGGCACCATGATCCTGGCATCTTGAGGACATTATAGCCATGATGAGTCACGACCATGAACTTGGCCAGCGCTGGGTACCCGAGGATGGCGTTGTACGGCAGGCGGATGTGGGCGACGTCGAAGTCAATGAGCTCGGTGCGGTAGTTGCAGCGGGCCCCGAAGGTGACGGGGAGGCGGACCTGCCTAATCGGGATCGTGGAACCGTCGATGACTCCAGAGAAAGGCTTGGTTGGCTGAAGCTGGTCATAGGGCACTTGGAGATTGTTGAATGTTTCCACGGATAGGACGTTGAGCCCTGCTCCACCATCAATGAGGGTCCTGGTGACCAGTACGTTGCTAATGACTGGGGAGCAAAGCATCAGGAGGACTCCGGCTGTGGCCGCGCACTTGAGCTGATCTGCTGAGCTGAACGTGATGGCGCACGCCGACCACCTGAGAGGGCACGTTGCTTCGAGCTTGGGGAGGACTGCATTCACTTCGCGGGCAAACTGCTTGAAGATGCGTTGGGAGGCTGGGGCTTGAGCTCCGCCCAGGATGCAGGCGATTGCGCGCGGCTCCTGGAAGCCCCCAACCCCCTCGTCCTGGTGGCGGTCCTCGTTCCTTTTTGGCTGCGGCAGCAGTGGAGGGAGGCCTGCGTTGCCCTGTAGGCGATCCTCACGAGGCTGATCCCTCCAATCCCCCTCGCGAGGCAGGTCCCGCCAGCGGTCCTCGCGAGGTTGATCACGCCACCCTTGGCGCGGGCCGCGGTCTTCCCAGCGTCCTGCGTTTCTTCCTCCTCCTCGGCCGTAGCCCCGGTCAGCACGGTCGGGACGATGGCCGATCCTTCCTTCTCGCACGGCGCGGAGTTCTTGGCACTCGTTGGTGTTGTGGGTGTGGAGGTCGTGGTACACACAGTACCGGCTGCCCCTGGAGGACTCAGGCAGATCCTTGCCCCGCTTGGTATCTGGTTCTGCCGCGAGCACGGCAGCCCCCTATAGCACTGCCGCGAGACTACTTGACCAAATAAAAACTTAACCTTTTCCTAATTTTAGTTCTTGGCAGATTTTAGCAACTTTAGGACAAGTCAAGCAATCATCACACAATTCAAGCAAGCATGCAAAGAGTATATAGGCAGCGGAAGGTAAAGCATGCAACTTGCAAGATGTAAAGGGAAGGGTTTGGAGAATTCAAACGCTATTGGAAACACGAATGTTTTCCCGTGGTTCGGATAGGTGGTGCTATCCTACATCCACGTTGATGGAGACTTCAACCCACGAAGGGTAACAGTTGCGCGAGTCCACGGAGGGCTCCACCCATGAAGGTTCCACGAAGAAGCAACCTTGTCTATCCCACCATGGCCATCGCCCACGAAGGACTTGCCTCACTAGCGGTAGATCTTCACGAAGAAGGGATCTCCTTGCCCTTACAAACTCCTTGGTTCAACTCCACAATCATGTAGGAGGCTCCCAAGAGACACCTAGCCAATCTAGGAGACACCACTCTCCAAGAAGTAACAAATGGTGTGTTGATGATGAACTCCTTGCTCTTGTGCTTCAAATGATAGTCTCCCCAACACTCAACTCTCTCTCACATGATTTGGATTTGGTAGAAAGAAGATTTGAGTGGAAAGCAACTTGGAGAAGGCTAGAGATCAAGATTCATATGGTAGGAATGGAATATCTTGGCCTCAACACAAGGGTAGGTGGTTCTCTCTCAGAACATGTAGGTTGGAAGTGTAGATGTGTTCTGATGGCTCTCTCTCCGAATGAAGAGGAGGTGGAGGGGTATATATAGCCTCCACTTAAAATCCAACCGTTACACACAATTTACCAATCTCGGTGGGACCGAATCAGCAAACTCGGTCGGACCGGAAAGGTAAACCTAGTGACCGTTAGAGATTTTCGGTGGGACCGACATGCATCTCGGTAGGACCGATATGGTTAGGGTTTGGGCATAACGTAATCTCGGTGAGACCGATTACACAAACTCGGTGAGACCGATTTGGTAATTAGCTAACCAGATAGTTGGTCAGGCAAACTCGGTGGGACCGATTTGCTCTTTCGGTGAGACCGAAAAGTTACAAAAGGGAAACAGAGAGTTTGCATTGCAATCTCGGTGGGACCGATCCGCTCTTTCGGTGAGACCGAAAAGTTATGAAAAGGAAACAGAGAGGTTGCAATCCCATCTCGGTGGGACCGAGAACCCTATCGGTGAAACCGATTTGCTAGGGTTTTGGCAGTGGCCTATGACATATGAAACTCGGTGGCGCCGGATAGAAAGAATCGGTATGACCGAGTTTAGGTCATTTGTGGAAGTGAGAAGGTAGTCGTAACGCCCTCGATGCGGCTATATCTCCCACGTGTCGAGGCACGACTTAGATGCATAACTGCATTGAAAGCAATGTCGCAAGTGAGGTAATCTTCACACAACCCATGTAATACATAAGGGAAAGAGATACATAGTTGGCTTACAGTCGCCACTTCACTCAATACATAAATAAACATACATCATCCAGAATACACTCAAGGTCCGGCTACGGAACCAAAATGAAAGAAGACTACCCCAAATGCTACACAGATCCCCGAATCACCCCAACTGGGCTCCACTACTGATCATCAGGAAAAGACACATAGTAACGGCCACGTTCCTCGTCGAACTCCCACGTGAGCTCGATTGCGCCATCTGCACTGGCATCGTTGGTACCTGCAACTGTTTATGTAGAATCTGTGAGTCACGGGGACTCAGCAATCTCACACCCGCGAGATCAAGACTATTTAAGTTTATAGGCAGGAAAGGATTGTGAAGTGGAGCTGCAGCAAGCGACTAGCATAGATGGTGGCCACAACGCAAAAGAGAGCGAGAAGAGAAGCAAAGCACGGTCGTGAGGCTAGAAGTGATCAAGAAGTGATCCTAGAACAACCTACGTCAAACATAACTCCAACACCGTGTTCACTTCCCGGACCCCGCCGAGAAGAGACCGTCACGGTTACACACGCGGTTGATGTGTTTTAATTAAGGTCAACTTCGGGTTTTCTACAACCGGACATTAACAAATTCCCATCCGCCTCATAACCGCGGGCACGGCTTTCGAAAGATAATACCCTGCAGGGGTGTCCCTACTTAGCCCATTATAAGCTCTCACGGTCAACGAAGGATATTCCTTCTACCGGGAAGACCCGATCAGTCTCGGAATCCCAGACTACAAGACATCTCGGAAGTAATAAAACAAGTCCAGCAAAGCCGCCCGATTGTGCCGACAAATCCTGATAGGAGCTGCACATATCTCGGTCTCAGGGCACATCCGGATGAGCAGTCCGTACAACTAAAACCAAGTCTCGAGTTGCCCCGAGGTGGCGCTGCAGAGGGCTCTAGTTTGGACCAGCAATCGAAGGAGAACTGGCCCGGGGGGGTTAAAATAAAGATGACCCTTGAGTCTGCAGAACCCAAGGGAAAAAGGCTTAGGTGGCAAATGGTAAAACCAAAGTTGGGCCTTGCTGGAAGAGTCTTATTCAAAGCGAACTGTCAAGGGGGTCCCATAAATCACCCAACCGTGTAAGGAACGCAAAATCAAGGAACATAACACCGGTATGACGGAAACTAGGGTGGCAAGAGTGGAACAAAACACCAGGCATAAGGCCGAGCCTTCCACCCTTTACCAAGTATATAGATGCATTAATAAAATAAGAGGTATTATGATATCCCAACAAGTAAACATGTTCCAAACAAGGAACAACATCTCCATGTTCCAACAAGGAACAAACTTCATCTTCACCTGCAACTAACAACGCTATAAGAGGGGCTGAGCAAAGCGGTAACATAGCCAATCAACGGTTTGCTAGGACATGGATGGTTAGGGGCTAACATGGCAATATAGGAGGCATGATATAGCAAGTGGTAGGTATCGCAGCATAGGCATAGCAAAAGAGCGAGCATCTAGCAAGCAAAGATAGAAGTGATTTCGAGGGTATGGTCATCTTGCCTGCAAGGTTCTTAGAGTTGTCGAAAGCTTGGTCCTCGTAAGCGTTCTGGACAGGTTCCTCGTTCACGTACTCATCTCCCGGCTCTACCCACAACAAGAACACAAGCAAAGGGGACAACATCAATCACGATGCAATGCACAACCAACATGATGCAAAACATGGCATGATATGCGAGATGTGATATGCAATGCATATGCGTGCTCCGGAAGGAAAAGATGAACAAGGCACAATCTTGGCAAACCAAGTATGCCACTGGATAGGTGAGGTGATTTCGGTTGAAATCGATATAAAGATCACCGGAATCGGATGCACGGTTTGCAAATGACAAGCAAAACAAGAATGACAAGAATCTGCCATTAACAGCATGATGCTACTTAGCAAGCAACAAGAAATTAAGCTACTGCACCCAACATATCAACAAAGCATATTACAGTAATCTACTCGAGATGCTTGACAAAAGATGAACAATGAGCTACGGCTAAATCACACCACAACAGGTTCAAACAAGCATGGCAAAAGTGCAAAAGATAACAGGTTCACAGACTTAGTGAAAATAACATGCCAGAAATTAACATCAGGATGACATGTTTATAGCAATGAAACAACATGCTACAGGAACAGGACATAGCGATATAAGGCATGGAATGAGTCTACTCAAAGCACTTGAGAAAAGTCCTTTACTGACCATAAGCCAAAAAGGATCAAAAAATATAATAACACCCATGTCAATTAAGCATGTTTCGTTACAGGTTTCAGACTTAGCAGAAAACTGGGCATGTCAAAACAGATAACAAGTAGGCATGTTTACGAGCTCTATGCACTCACTACAGAGCATTGCATAATAAACTAAGCATACATACATCAATAAGACATGGCATAGAAACTAGACATGGCAATAAGAACATCATAGCATGCAAGGATCAACTACAACAAGCTTGGCAAAATCGAATAACATGTAAACAATCTGCCAGCAACATTTTATAGCAAAAGTAGAGCTCGATTGACTCAAGCTATGGCACTCCATAATTACAAACAAATGCATGTATGGATAGAGCAAATCCATATGCTCAAAACACTCTTACTTATCATGCTCAAAATAGGCATGGATCTCCCGGAAACAACATGAACACATGGCATAAAAATAACAGCAGGCAGGGACTTAGTGAAATCACCAAGTCTCTGAAATCAGCAACATTAAGTACCCTAGTTTGCATGCTTGTGCTAGTCACCACAAAGACCACAAAAATACATGGCATAATTCTCTGGAAAGATGGCATGGCATATTACAAAACACATGTAGGACTCAACTTCATAGGATGCACACATCAATCATGGCAAAAATGACAAAAGTGCAAGTTCTGCAGCAGATCTGAAACTAACATCACATAGCCCTCTTCCAACAGCATTTTGGGCATCAATATGAGATCAAATGAAAATGATTCAATGGAATGAAATGATGTACTCATCGAGGCGAACAATTTGACATATTATACGCACGAAACGGAGCTACGGATGCAGAGATATGGTGCGATGAACATGTGACAATATTGCAAAATATACGGGACAGAAGAAAAATGAGAGGGGGAAGAAGTCAACCCCGATCTAGGGTTCGTCGCACGCGGAACGAGGACGGCCGGAGCGGGTCGCCGGAGATGCGGCGGGGCGCCGGCGACGAGGGAGGATCGGGGCGGCGGATCCGGCGCCGGGACGGCGAGCTGGTGCGGCGGGGTCGGCCGGGCGGCGGCGGAGCCGCGGCGGGGCCGGCCGGGCGGAGGCGGCTGGCCACGGGAAGGCGCGGCGGCGGGGAGCCGCGGGCGTGCGGGAGGAGGAGGCGACCGGGCGGCGGGGAGCTCGCGGGCCGCGGGGGCCGGCCTCGGGCCCCGGCGGGCCTGCGCGGGCGGCGCGGTACGGGCGGCGGCGGCCGACACGTGGCGCCCTCCCGTTGGCTGCGGGCGGCGGGCGGACGGTGTCCGGCCGGTTCCGGACACGTCCGGCGGCGGAGAGGGAGCGGGGCTAGGGTTTAGGGGTGGATTGGACCCGGGATTTCGGAGGGGGAGGCCTTTTTATAGGTAGAAGGAGCTAGGAAGCTCCAAATGGAGTGCGGTTTTCGCCCACACGATCGTGATCGAACGGCGGTGGACATGGGAGTGACTTAGATGGGTTATTGGGCTGTTTTGGAGGGGTTTTGGACTGCAACACACACGAGGCCTTTACGGTTACCCGGTTAACCGTTGGACTATCAAACGACCTCCGAATGACCCGAAACTTGACAGGCGGTCTACCGGTGCTATACCAAGGCCGCTTGACAAACCTCGGTCCATTCCGAGAAAGTTTAAAACCCGCACACGACAAAAGGTAAAAGGGGACGCCGGGGGACATAGGAGCGCCGGATTGCAAAACGGACAACGGGGAAAATGCTCGGATTCATGAGACGAACCCGTATGCAAATGCGATGCACATGATGACATGATATGAAATGCATGACATGAACAAAATGGAAAAACGACGGGAAACCCAACCACGGAGGGAAAATCATATCACATAGCCGAAAATGGCAAGAGCTGGAGTTACAATTATGGCAAGTTACATCCGGGGTGTTACAACACTCCACCACTACGAGAGGATCTCGTCCCGAGATCTAGGACTGAAAGAACTCCGGATACTCGGAACGGAGGTGGTCCTCGCGCTCCCAGGTGGCTTCTCGGTCTGAATGGTGTGACCACTTCACTTTCAAGAATTTGATTGACTTGTTGCGAGTCTTGCGCTCAGTTTCTTCAAGAATAGCAACGGGGTGCTCATGATAGGACAAATCTTCTTGAAGATCAATCTCTTCGAAGTTGATGGTGCGCTCAGGCGTCTTGAAGCACTTGCGAAGCTGTGACACGTGGAAGACATCGTGCACATTTGCAAAGTTGGAGGGAAGCTCAAGTTGATAGGCGAGATCGCCTCGTTTGCCGATGATCTTGAAAGGACCCACGTATCTAGGGGCAAGTTTCCCCTTGATACCGAAGCGACGAGTTCCTTTCATTAGGGAGACGCGGAGGTAGACATGGTCTCCGATCTCGAATGCCAAATCACGATATTTGCTATCGTAATAGCTCTTCTGGCGCGACTGCGCGGCTTTGAGGTTCTCACGAATGACCTTGCAGATTGCCTCAGCCTCTGAGATCAAATCGTTGCCAAGCAATTGGCGTTCGCCCGTCTCAGACCAGTTGAGAGGAGTACGACACTTTCTGCCATAGAGAATCTCGAATGGGGCTTTGCCCGAGCTGGCTTGAAAACTGTTGTTGTAAGAGAACTCAGCGTAAGGAAGACAATCCTCCCACTTCATGCCGAAAGAGATAACACAAGCTCTGAGCATATCTTCAAGAATTTGGTTGACACGCTCGACTTGTCCACTAGTTTGAGGGTGGAAAGCTGTGCTGAAGCGAATATTGGTGCCCATGGCCTTCTGAAAGGAATCCCAAAACTTGGAGGTAAAGATGCTGCCACGGTCTGAAGAGATCAATTGCGGAATGCCATGCAAGGAGACAATTCTGGAGGTGTAGAGCTCTGCCAGCTGCGCTGCTGTGATAGACTCTTTGATAGGGAGAAAATGAGCCACTTTGGTGAGCTTGTCGATGACGACGAAGATAGCATCATTTCCACGCTTGGACTTAGGAAACCCAGTCACGAAGTCCATTTCGATATGATCGAACTTCCATTCTAGAATAGCAAGAGGTTGGAGAAGGCCAGCTGGTCGTTGGTGTTCTGCTTTCACCCTTCTGCAGACATCACATTCATTCACGAATTGAGCAATTTCTCGCTTCATTCGAGTCCACCAATAAGACTGCTTGAGGTCATGGTACATCTTCGTACTTCCAGGATGGATTGACAGAAGAGAGTTGTGCACCTCGTTCATAATGACTTTATGAAGATCACCCTTTGGAACCACGATCCGGTCCTCGAAGAAAAGAGTATCTCTGTCATCAACGCGATAGCACTTGTATTTGGAAATGCCCTTGTCACACTTGAGCTGAGCAGCTTCTTGTTTCAGTGCCATGTTGTAGAATTCATCATACTTTAACGACTCGAAAAGCACGAGAGCAAGTTGCAGATCTTCCCTGAGACCACGCCTGAATTGGTAGATCATACTCTTCTCATCAGGGATGTCTTGCCTCGCAAAATGAGAGAGCTTCTGGAACTGAGTGTTGAATTGATAGACAGACATGTTGCCTTGCTTGAGATAGCGGAATTCCTCACGCTTACTCTCAACAACACTTTCTGGAATGTGGTGAGCTTTGAAGTCACGGCGGAAATCATCCCAGGTAATCACACGACCTCCTCTGGAATCTTTGTATTGCTGGAACCACTCAGCAGCTTGATCCTTGAGTTGAAAAGAGGCAAACTTGACAAAGTCCTCAGGACTGACATTGCTGCACTCGAAATGCTTGCTGATGTCCACGAGCCAATCATCGGCATCTGTGGCCTCGACACAGTAGCTGAAGGTCTTTGGCTGATTAGCAAGGAACTGATTGAGTGAAGCGAAGTGCGGCTGATTGTTGCCTTGGCCTTGATTCCCTTGATTCATGAGAAACCTCGGTCCATTCCGAGAAAGTTTAAAACCCGCACACGGCAAAAGGTAAAAGGGGACGCTGGGGGACATAGGAGCGCCGGATTGCAAAACGGACAACGGGGAAAATGCTCGGATTCATGAGACGAACCCGTATGCAAATGCGATGCACATGATGACATGATATGAAATGCATGACATGAACGAAATGCAAAAACGACGGGAAACCCAACCACGGAGGGAAAATCATATCACATAGCCGAAAATGGCAAGAGTTGGAGTTACAATTATGGCAAGTTACATCCGGGGTGTTACAGTAGTTGAGGATTTTGGAGCATACCGTTAAGCACATAAAGCAAAGGGCTCATTAAGCAACACCTCATCCCTCCTTGATAGTATTGGCTTTTCCTATGGACTCAATGTGATCTTGGATCACTAAAATGTAAAATGAAGAGTCTTGAGCTTTTGAGCTTGAGCCAATCCTTTGTCCTTAGCATTTTGAGGGTTCCACTTTCACCATTCATGCCATGCCAATCATTGAGCTTTCCTGAAATAGTTATCTTGGAATAGCATTAGCTCAATGAGCTATATGTTGTTATGAATTACCAAAACCACCTAGGGATAGTTGCACTTTCAATCTCCCCCTTTTTGGTAATTGATGACAACATATAGATCAAAGCTTCGACAAATGATAATGAGAATGAATTACATCGTCGCTTTGAGAAGTATTTGATAAGTAAGAGCTCCCCCTAAATTTGTGCATATATAAAATTTGCTTTGGACTGCAAATGCACAAGAAGTTAGAATTATGGGTTACTCTTCCATGTCACATACATCTTGGTGAAGCGCTCAAAATGATTAATAATGAAATACATGCACTCATCACCAAGGCAAAGTGAATGACCACATAAGATAGATAAGATATATCAAGCATGCATAAGTGTAGCTTTTGATCAAACACATGATCATCAATGTCTCACAAGCATATCAAAGTATCATGACCAAAAGCAAACAGTGTTTGAAAAACCACCAAATAAAAGCAAGAGAGAAAAGCAACACTCTCTCTCTCTCGAAGCCTATGATCTATACATTTTCTCCCCCTTTGGCAACAAGTTAACAAAAAGTTCCTAGAAAACACATAGTGCTAAATCGACACTCAGGCTTGATCTTCAGGTGGTGGTGGAGTCCGGATCACTCCAAGGACGAAGGCTTCCGTAGATGCGGTCAGAGTTGGAGCTGAAGTGGATGCTGGAGCAGGTTGGGTTGGTGCTGCGGCTGGAGCTGAGGCGGTTGCTCTTGTGTCAGGAACTGGCACTGCAGACGACCTCGGACCTCGTGGCACTCTGGCAAATGCATCAGTGCTTGTCTTCCCTTTCCTCTCTTGCATATCATCTTGGAGCTGCTCCACTACAGTCTGAATCTCTGTCACCTTGTTATCCAAGTCATAGAACTTTTGTTCTATGATTCTCTCTAAGCTTGCCTGGTTCTGAGTTAGGGTGGCTAGTCCTTGCTCAATCCGCAGGGTGGATGCAATCAGGTAACTAAGCTGCTCTTGCTTGTTCTTCAAGAAGTACTCAGATGCCTCCTCTTGAGTTGGCATCTTAGCAGCTTTCTCCTTCTTTGCCTTCTCCTTCTTGGCTTGTGCATGGGCTGAAGATGGTTCATCTTTGGTCATCACAACTTGGTTGCCCTCGAAATCTGGATAGATAGGCAAATGTTCCTTGTCTAGCAAGTATGTGTCTGTGCCCATCCTTGAGTTAATCAAAATCTGGATCTGAGGGGCATAACCACAGCTCCTCTTCTGATATGCTGCAGTCCTCTTGATAGTCTCTACTATGAGGCTCATGACCTTGAATTTCTGAGGCACATCAAAGATATGTAGCAAGTTAATGGCATGACCTCTGATCATCCTGTGATCTCCAGACTTGGGCAAAAGTGTGTGCCTAAGGATCCAGTTGATCGTAGGCAGACCTGACAGCAAGTGTTTTACAGACCCAAACTGGTGAGTGTCAAGATCATCTGTAGAATCTCCTTGTACATATTTGCCATGGAGTTGTGATCCATCTTTTTCTTGGAATAGACATCCATGTCATCTTCATTCTCCTCTGGGGCATTGATAAGCTGTGCCCACTCAGCAACTGTAGATTGGTACCTTGTACCCTCAGACATCCAAACAATCCTTCCATCCGGGTAAAAATGTGCTGTGGAGTAAAACTGCATAATAAGCTCCTCATTCCACTTTGTGAGCTTTTGCCCAACAAAGTCTGCTACTCCACATGCCTTGAAGCTGTCCTGCACTCCAGGGTAGTGCTCTTCATTGTCCTTGATATATTCCCAGTTGACCCATCTCATGTCACATACAATTGGCTTTTTGTCTAACAAGACTGTCTCATAGAAGTCCTGCTGTTCCTTAGTGTGGAACCTGTAGTCAACAGCAGTCCTCCTCCTGATAGCATAGGGATCCTCAGCTCTCCATTTTCTCAGTCCAGAGTCTCTCCTGATTTTCATATCCTCAGCCATAGGATGAGCATCATTGTGGTCTGGGATCTTGGGCTTCAATTTTCTCAGCACTTGGCCTTCCTCTTCTTCAGCAGTTTCAGGCATTGGGGCCTTGTTCTTCTCAGCAGTTGGGATGCTTCTTGTATTCCTCTTGGGTTTTGGCTTTGGAGCTGGCTTAGTCTTGGAAGCAGTCTTGGGGGCTTCCTTGGGCTTGGATGCTGCCCCTGATCTTATGGCATCACCCATCAGCTTGGGTGCCTTTGGTGCTGGTGCAGCACCCTCTTCTTCCTCTTCTTCTTCTTCATCAGAAGAATGTTGTTCAAATTCAGCCATAGGATCTACTTTCTTGCACCATCTGCCTCTCTTCCTCTCTTTCTTCTCTTCAGCAACAACTGGTTCTTTGGGAGTGGGCTTCTCAGGAATCTTGGTTGAGGCTTTGGCCTTTGGCATAGGCTGCCTGCCTGCTGGCCTTATGACCTTTAATCCTGGCTTGGTCCTCTGCCTTGAGCCATGCTCTTTCTTGAGTTCAACTTTCTTGGAAGTTGCTTCTTCCTCTGCCACATAATCTTCATCCTCTGAATCTGAGGTTTTCTTCTTTCTCTGTCTTGTGGCAGCTTTTGGCAAATCGGTGGGACCGAGTTTTTCAACTCGGTGGGTCCGAGATGGTTTCGGCGGAAACCTA
The DNA here is from genome assembly GCA_032464435.1 of Aegilops umbellulata. Classification (NCBI taxonomy): domain Eukaryota; kingdom Viridiplantae; phylum Streptophyta; class Magnoliopsida; order Poales; family Poaceae; genus Aegilops; species Aegilops umbellulata. The sequence continues at coordinate 188,065,007 of CP136057.1, forward strand.
ACCCTAAAATCTTTGAATCAAACCTAATCTACGAGTTCATTGACTGGTTAGAAGTTTACCAAATGTGGCAAGAATCATTATGATCACAATGTGCTAGGAATCGGATTGGGAATAGCACAAAGATCGAGTCCATACCCTAGTTCGGCGGAGACTCGCTACGGCGACAACGGCGGGGTTGATATCCGTTGACGGCGATGGAGACCAGCGTCTGGAGGCGGCTGGCGGCGAGGAGACGATCCGGAGACCATGTTGGCAGAGCGAGCTATGGCGCGGGCGAAGGGGTTCGGAGAAATTTCCAAAATTTTGCCCGTGTCTATTATAGCCCGACCCTGTCGGTGTGACCGAGTGGAACAACTCGGTGGCACCGAGATGCAAAACTGTATACAGTTATTGCAACTCGGTGTGACCGAATGGTTCAAATCGGTTCATCGAGATTGAAAACTTAGATCAACTTAATGATCTCGGTAAGACCGAAATTGGGGTATCGATCAGACCGAGAATCACAGAGGTTTTGGAAGTTTAAGTCTATGACGAATCGGGGACTACGAGTGCTCCTCACACAGAGTGGTTCGAATTTGACTTGATCAATTTTGTGATGTAGCATGAATAGAGTTTGAGACGAGAAAAGCATAGATAGCTAGAGGGGGTTCTTAGGCATTCTTGTCCATCCACTTGGCAAATGAAAAGATAAGGCCAAACAATCAAAACAACAAGTGGATGTCCTCGAATGAGTAAAATATGCAACCAGCATGCTCACACAATAAAATGACAATAGAAATATGTGACAAAGCATGCACAATCAATTCTAGCATCTATCAAGCAATGGCGATGACTAGGTCATCTATATATGAGTATATTGACTTAGGAGTCAAATGAGAACACTTGATCATAGGTCGTACTCATCGTTTAAGCTCAAGTGGGGTTACCACTTTTACATAAAGCATTGTTGTGTTCACATCATTAGAGTTGCTTTAGGTCAAGTCTTAGAGTAAAGCTCCCCCTAGATGTGATGTCCCCCCTAAGAGGGATGAACTAACCTTGGGTTTTGTCGACGATGACTTCATGTAGATGTTGAAGATGTGGATGCTCAATATTGATGTAGATCACTTGGAGCTATCCTTTTGAGTGAATTGCACTTTCAATACCTACATGGGTTAGTCCCACAAGGAACAAACAAGTATATCCATAGACATAGAGTGATGCACATACAAGATGATGTCTATGAAAGCTTTTAGGTTACCTTGTCCCTTGACTTACCAACAAGAGGGTTTGTGACTCCTTGAACTAGTGCAAGATGTGGAAGTTGATTGCACTTGTTCTTGCCAAAATGATAAGAGTGAAGTATGTTGGCGGAGTCACCCTCAAGAACTCTCTAGTTCTTCTTCTTTTGGATCCACACCATCTTGATGGGAATCGTTCGAGTTGTAGTCGTACTTGATGAAGTGGAACTTGAAGTAGTCTTGGGAATCCACTTGACTAAGGTCTTAGGAGCTTCTTCAAATGCATCTATTTCCTCTTGAAGCTTGTCCTTGCCTTTTTGCTTGTAGTCTTGAGGTGGAGGATCATCTTGAGTTTGTGCCCCCTTGAAAGAAGTAGGATCATACTTCTCTTGTTGAGGAACAAACTTTGCCTTGGGGTATTGATCTTCTTCCCACTCAACTCCATTGGCATTGAACTTTCGTTCAAAACCAACACCTTGATTCTTCCGGTGCCTTCCTTGCTTGCGTACAATCTCCTCGAATTGCTTACTTCCGGCAAGGCTTTTGTACACTCCTTTCTCTATGATTTCCTTCAATATGCTATTTTCTTGCTCAGGTGTAACTTGGCTAAGAGAATCATTAGTGGAATCAAGAGAACTACTAGAAGCAACAATATTGGATTTAACATGATCATCGTTACTACTAGAGGAAGAATCTTTCTTGTTCTTGTTACTAGACTTGACTTGAGGCATGTAAGTGGATAAGAGTAAACGTTTGGCAATGTAAGAAGAACTTTTCTTGCGGAGATCATCATTGATTGCCTTTAAAAGCTCATGATCTTGCTCAAGATTGAGCTTTTCAAAGCGTAACTTCTCATGAGCCCTTAAAAGTTCTCGATGATCTTCGAAGATAGTTTCATGAGCTAACTTAAGAGTGTTTAGTTCTTTAGTTAGAGACTCAATTTTCTCCTTACCATTGTCATTCGTTTTAGCATTATTAATTGACGTTTCATCATAGGATTCATCACTAGAGTTGTCAACAAGTAAATCATCATCACTTAACAAGTTATCTTCATCACTATTAAAATCAACATACTCAGGGTGAGTTACCTTAGGACCTTTGGCCGTGAAGCATCTTCCAATTCCTTCATTTGGTGAATCAAATATGTCGTAGGAGTTGGTTGACACAAGTGCTAGTCCAGCAACACCTTCATCTTGAGTATATTCGGAGTCGGAGTGATAACTTCTCTCGGAGTGGTTGTCGGAGTCGGAGCCGGATACCCATTCACCAACATGAGCTTGATGTCTTCGTTTTGTGTAGCTCCTTGATGATTTTTCCTTCCTTTCCGAATCCTTGCTTCTCCGTGAGTATCTTCGTTCATAACAATCATCTCTACTCCTTCTCTCTCGTGATGGTGATTCCTCTCTTTTGCTTCTTCTTTTTGGAGAATCTTCTCTTCTTTTGTAGGGAGCCGTACACCCATTGGAATAGCGTCCGGGTCTTCCACAATTGTAGCAGTTTTGCTCTCGACTAGAATATCTTTTGTCATTGTAGGACCTTGACTTGGAGCTTCTATCTTTGCTTCTACTCTTGTAGAACTTGTTGAAGTTCTTCACCATTAAGCTCAGTTCTTCATTGAAGTTTTGTTTCTCACTTGATGATGTGGGGGCTTCACATGAGGCTTCATAAGTACCACTTGATTTGTTGTGAAGTTCCTCTTTGTCCTTGAGTGACATCTCATGAGCAACAATTCTTCCAATGACTTTTGTTGGCTTGACATTTTTGTAATTGGGCATCATTTGGATCAATGTACACACGGTATCATATTTTCCATCCAAGGCGCTTAGGATCTTCTTGATGATGAATCTGTCAGTCATCTCTTCACTCCCTAAGCCGGCAATCTCATTTGTGATGAGAGCAAGCCTAGAGTACATTTCACCGACACCTTCACCATCCTTCATTTTGAACTTGTCAAGTTGACTTTGAAGCACATCCAATTTAGATTCCTTGATGGAGTCGGTACCTTCGTGCATATCAATAAAAGTATCCCAAATTTCCCTTGCATTCTCAAGACGGCTGATTTTGTTGAATTCTTCGGGGCACAATCCGTTGAAGAGAATATCACAAGCTTGAGCGTTGTATTGCAGCATCTTCAACTCATCCGCGGTAGCTTCACAGTTTGGTTCCTTCCCGTCGAAGAAGTCACCTTGCAAACCAACACACACAATAGCCCAAACGGCAGGGTTATGTCCAAGAATATGCATTTTCATTTTATGCTTCCAACTAGCAAAGTTAGTACCATCAAAGTAAGGACCTCTACGGTGATAATTTCCCTCACGAGACGCCATACTCTCCTAGGTTGTGAAACCAAGGCTATGACCACCAAAAGCTATGGGAATCAAAGCAAATGGAGACCAAAGCTCTGATACCACTTGTAGGATCAGAAGTATGTCTAGAGGGGGGGGGTTGATTAGACTACTTGACCAAATAAAAACTACGTCTTTTCCCAATTTTAGTTCTTGGCAGATTTTAGCAACTTTAGGACAAGTCAAGCAATCATCACACAATTCAAGCAAGCATGCAAAGAGTATATAGGCAGCGGAAAGTAAAGCATGCAACTTGCAAGAATGTAAAGGGAAGGGTTTGGACAATTCAAACGCTAATGGAGACATGGATGTTTTTCCCGTGGTTCGGATAGGTGGTGCTATCCTACATCCACGTTAGTGGAGACTTCAACCCACGAAGGGTAACGGTTGCGCGAGTCCACGGAGGGCTCCACCCACGAAGGGTCCACGAAGAAGCAACCTTGTCTATCCCACCATGGCCATCGCCCACGAAGGACTTGCCTCACTAGCGGTAGATCTTCACGAAGTAGGCGATCTCCTTGCCCTTACAAACTCCTTGGTTCAACTCCACAATCTTGTCGGAGGCTCTCAAGTGACACCTAGCCAATCTAGGAGACACCACTCTCCAAGAAGTAACAAATGGTGTGTTGATGATGAACTCCTTGCTCTTGTGCTTCAAATGATAGTCTCCCCAACACTCAACTCTCTCTCACAGGATTTGGATTTGGTGGAAAGAAGATTTGAGTGGAAAGCAACTTGGGGAAGGCTAGAGATCAAGATTCATATGGTAGGAATGGAATATCTTGGTCTCAACACATGAGTAGGTGGTTCTCTCTCAGAACATATGAATTGGAAGTGTAGGTGTGTTCTGATGGCTCTCTCCACGAATGAAGAGGAGGTGGAGGGGTATATATAGCCTCCACTTAAAATCCAACCGTTACACACAATCTACCAATCTCGGTGGGACCGAATCAATAAACTCGGTCGGACCGAAATGATAAACCTAGTGACCGTTAGAGATTTTCGGTGGGACTGACATGCATCTCGGTAGGACCGATGTGGTTATGGTTTGGGCATAACGTAATCTCGGTGAGACCGATTACACAAACTCGCTGAGACCGATTTGGTAATTAGCTAACCAGAGAGTTGGTCAGGCAAACTCGGTGGGACCGATTTGCTCTTTCGGTGAGACCGAAAAGTTACAAATGGGAAACAGAGAGTTTGCATTGCAATCTCGGTGGGACCGATCCGGTCTTTCGGTGAGACCGAAAAGTTACGAAAAGGAAACAGAGAGGTTGCAATCCCATCTCGGTGAGACCGAGATCCCTATCGGTAGAACCGATTTGCTAGGGTTTGGCAGTGGCTTATGACATACGAGAAAATCGGTGGCGCCAGATAGAAAGAATCGGTATGACCGAGTTTGACTTGGGGTTTAGGTCATTTGTGGATATGGGAAAGTAGCTGAGGATTTTGGAGCATATCATTAAGCACATAAGGCAAAGAGCTCATTAAGCAACACCTCATCCCTCCTTGATAGTATTGGCTTTTCCTATAGACTCAATGTGATCTTGGATCACTAAAATGTAAAATGAAGAGTCTTGAGCTTTTGAGCTTGAGCCAATCCTTTGTCCTTAGTATTTTGAGGGTTCCACTTTCACCATCCATGCCATGCTAATCATTGAGCTTTCCTGAAATAATTGTCTTGGAATTGCATTAGCTCAATGAGCTATATGTTGTTACAAATTACCAAAACCACCTAGGGATAGTTGCACTTTCAAGAGGGCGAAGTTTCCGCGCGCACCCCAGAGTTCGAACCTCAAGGGTCTGCCGGAACCCGAAATCCGACATTTGGCACGCCACGTAGGGGTGCGCCGGAATTTGTCTTCCGCCGCTCCGCTCTCCTCCGACCGTCGCATCCATGTCCGACGTCCGTCGGGCCCACGCCCAGCGCCGGGTCGCCATCGTTTCCCGCATCGCCCAGACGGCCCCCATTGGCGGGCGCCTTCGTCATTCCCCGTCGCCCGCCATCAACGCCACCACCGGCTCGGCAGGGAATGAGTAGCAAGCGGCATCTCAGCGCCCGTCAGTGCGGCAAGACGGCCGCACAGCTACACCAACACCCCCGGTCGTCGCGGCCCTCCTGGGCGGCTTGCAGGCGCCGCCCATGAGTCGCCACGTCAAGCCGTTTGTCCGCCGGGTCAGCGCCGTTTCCGCGCGGCAGGGGACTCACCCGGACCAGGCGGCACTCAAGGCTGGCCTGACCTTCGGCTTGGAGGACCACCCCTCCAACTCGGCCTGCTCGGGCACACTCCCCATGTTGTGCACCCCCACCATATGCCAGGTGGCCGTCACCAGAACCCTCATCGATGGTGGCGCGGGCCTCAGCATGCTTTCGGCTGAGGCCTTCGATCTCCTCCGCATACCCCTGGAATGGCTGCAACCCAGCCGGCCCTTCTTAGGCGTTGGGGACGGGTCATCCAGCTCCTTGGGACAGATCCGGCTCCCAGTAACCTTCGGCACCTACGACAACTTCCGCACGGAGATGGTCGACTTCGACATCGCCCCCATCGGCCTCCCCTACAACGCCATCCTCGGCTACCCAACGCTGGCCCAGTTCATGGTCGCCACGCACCCGGCGTAGAACCTTATGAAGATGCCTGGGAGCACCGGTGTCCTCACCGTGCATGGGGACACCGGGGACGCACTGCGGGTGCTCAAGCTCGCCTTCAAGGCGGCAGCATCGGCACAGCCGGCCGACTCAGGGACCCCCAAGCCCAAGGGGGCTGCGCCCGCCAAGAAGAAGCAGTTGTTCACCCAGGACAAGGCAGAAACCAAGCAGATACCTGTCGACGAGGACGGGTCCTCCAGTGCCACTTTCACCATAGGCGCCAACCTCAAGCCTGAGCAGGAGGAGGCCCTAATCAGGTTCCTGCGCGCAAACAAGAAGGTATTCGCTTGGGAACCTGATCAGTTGGCAGGGATCCCCAAGAGCATAATTGAGCATCACCTCAATGTGTGCCCAAACGTGCGCCCCGTGAAGCAGAAGGCGAGGCAGCAGTCCACAGAGAAGCAGGCCTTCATCGTCCAAGAAACCCGCAAGCTAGAAGCCGCTGGGGTCATTCGCGAGGTCCGATACCCGAATTGGTTGGCCAACCCTGTCGTTGTGCCCAAGAAGGGAGGAAAGGAACGCATGTGTGTCGACTTCACCAACCTCAACAAGGCGTGCCCGCAAGATCCATTCCCGCTCCCCTGCATCGATCAGATCGTTGATTCCACTGCAGAGTGCGACCTGCTATGCTTCCTGGATGCCTTCTCTAGATATCACCAGATCAAGATGGCGGTAGAAGACGTCGAGAAGACCGCCTTCCTGACCCCCTGCGGGGTGTACTGCTACACATGCATGCCGTTTGGGCTGCGAAACGCAGGAGCAACCTTTCAGCGTCTGATGCACATCACTCTGGGCCCGCAGCTCGGGAACAATGTTGAAGCTTACGTAGACGACATTGTGGTAAAGTCTCGGGAGGCCAAGACCCTGATACAAGACCTGGAGGAAACCTTCGCGAGCCTCGACGCAGTGAACCTGCGGCTCAACCCGGAGAAGTGTGTGTTCGGGGTCCCCTCAGGCAAGCTTTTGGGTTTCCTCGTGTCCCATCGAGGCATAGAGGCTAACCCAGAAAAGGTCAAGGCGGTCGAGGACATGAGCCCGCCGAAGACCCTCAGAGAAATGCAAAAGCTCACAGGACGTGTGACCGCGCTAGGGCGCTTCATCTCCAAGCTAGGGGAGCGAGCGCTGCCTTTCTTCCAGCTAATGAAGAAAAAGGGGCCCTTTGAATGGACTGAAGAGGTAGACAAGGCATTTCAAGGTCTCAAGAAATACCTGACCAGTCCCCCGGTCATGGTGGCTCCACGTCCTCAAGAGGACCTGGTGCTCTACCTCGCAGCCACTCCTTACTCCGCCAGCGCAGCCCTGGTGGTGGTTAGGGAGGAGCGCCAAATCAGGACCACGGCAGCAGCTCGAGACAAGGCAAAACAGGAACAAGGAAGGCCCACAGAAGCCGTAACCGCGGTTGAGGAAGATCAGCTGCCGAAGAGTGCGCCGGAAGCAGGAGAGGCCACTCATTTGGATGGGCCGCCCCCTGAGGCCTCGTCGCCTCGCGAGGCGCCCTTGCCTCCGGAGGGCGCCGCGAGCACTAATGCACTCAGCCTTGTCGAGCACCCAGTATACTTCGTCAGCACGGTGTTACGGTATGCGAGGGCACGGTATCCGATGCCTCAGAAGCTCCTCCTTGCGTTGCTGGTGGCTTCGCGAAAGTTACGTCACTATTTCCAGGGTCACCCCATCAAGGTCGTCTCATCATACCCCCTGGAGAGAGTGCTCAGGAGCCCTAACTCAGCCGGAAGGGTCGCTGAATGGAACATAGAACTGCAGGCGTTTCAACTCGAGTTCAGCATGGCCAGGGCCATCAAGGGAGCAGCATTAGCAGATTTCGTGGCAGAATGGACGGAGCCACCGGGCCTCAAGGGTGACGAGGATCGGTCCCTCCTCCCGAGGAGCGAGGCGCCAGAAGGCTGGGTCATGTACTTCGATGGGGCATTCTCCAGGCACGGCGCCGGGGCTGGCGCGGTACTGATATCACCCACTCAGGACAAGCTCTACTACGTTGTGCAGCTCTGTTTCCAGCAAGGTGAAAAAGTCTCCAACAACATAGCAGAGTATGAAGGTCTAATAGCGGGCTTGAAGGCCGCAACAGCCCTGGGGGTGAAGCGCCTCACCGTCAAGGGCGATTCGCAGCTGTCGGATCATGGGTTCCGGTAGACCCTTAAGGTTCGAACTCTGGGGTGCGCGCGGAGATCGTGCCCTCTACCTCTCCGTCTCGCTGGGATCTAAACTACTGCAAGAACAACACAAGAGACACAGGGTTTATACTGGTTTGGGCCACCATTGTGGTGTAATACCCTACTCCAGTGTGGTGTGGTGGATTGCCTCTTGGGCTGATGAGGAAGAACAATACAAGGAAGAACGACCTCGTGAGGGTCTGTTCTCAGCTAGGGGATGAACTGCTAGGTGGAGTTTGATTGCCCTTCTCTCTCTGTGTGTGTGTCTGTCCGTGTCCGTCTCCGTGTCCGTCCCCTGGGGGTGGCTAGTCCTATTTATAGGCAAAGGCCCTGGGCCTCTTCCCAAATATTTGAGCGGGAAGGGCGCCAACAATTGGCCGATTTGAAGGGGAACATCGGGTACACTTATCCTGACTAAAGTTGGTCTTCCCCTGCCAAAGGTTCTGGTGATGACGCCGGCTTGGGCTCCACAGTGACTTCCTCCTTGTCGTGGAGTTGGTCTTGGTCTCGTTGCACCGAAATGGGTGCCTTTGCTTGATCCTCTCGCCTGCGCTTGCCCCCTTTGCACTAAAGAGGAAAGGTAGGACACTGCGCGGGCTGGCGCCCGCCTGGCACCTCTGGTCGTCATGGCTTGCGTCATGGGCACCTCGTGAGGTACCCCACCTTGATCTCTCCGCCTCCTCGCGAGCCAGCCTAAGGAGGCCGTGCTGGAGGAAGCTCCATGTCGTCCGCCTCGCGAGGCTTGGCTCCTCGCGAGGGTCTTGAGCCTTGTGTTGATGAAGATGGGCCACGTTGTGCCCCCACTCGAGCCACGCCGCAGGCCGCAGGCAGGCAAGTATGGGGACCCCCGTTCCCAGAACGCCGACAGTAGCCCTCGGGCCCAAGGCGCGCATGGACTTGGCCGTGCCGAGAGGCGAAAGGGCAAGGGCGAAGCGCCGCGGGCCCTAACAGCCTGCGGCCTCGGGCGCCGCGTGGCGGTTGATTGGACGTGGATGCCTTTGCAACTGCGCAGGATACTAAAGGCGTGGCATCTGCTCGGGCTTGGTTCTTCTCCTTCTCCATCCACTGGTCAGATCCCCTTTCTTGCGCTTCTTCTCCCTTCCCCCAAGCTTCCAGATCCGCTTCACCCGCTCGTCCCAGATAGCCATGGTGCCTCGCCGGACCCCGGCCGAAGCTTGGTTCTCGCCTGCTTTGGATTCGCCCACCGTGTCGAAGACGAGCCTCGCCCTGCTGCACCGGATGGTCGCGGCGCAGGGCATTGACGGGGCGCAGATGTTCAAGGTCGGCTCTGATGTCCCTGAAGGCCAAGGGAGCACCTTCTATCCTTTCTTCGTGAGCTCCATTGTAGCGGGCCTGGTGCCTCCTTTCTCGGAGTTCTTCCTTGCTGTCCTCCGCCATTACAACTTGCAAGCTTTGCATCTCCACCCCAACTCCGTCCTTCTCTTGGCGATCTTCGCCTACTACTGCGAGGCGCATGTGGGGGTGCAGCCTTCAGTGGCCTTGCTGTACCACTACTTCTACCTCCGGACCTCCAAGGGTTCTCCTTCGGCGTGCGCGGGCTTCGTCGCGTGCGGCAGCTCCATGGCCATCTCGAATCCAGGGAAAAGGATCGAGGGCTTCCGGAGCAAGTTGGTGTTGGTTGATGCCGGGCGCGTCAACCCTCGGTTGGCCCTTCCCACGGAGCCAGCCGTGAGCTCGGAAGACTGGTGCCAGGCGGAGCTCACGGATCCCCGTGCGAAGTCGGTGCTGGCGAAGATGGACGCCAATTTGAAGCCGGCCAACTTGACAGCGGCGAAGCTGACCGGGGCGTCGTTGCTGAGGGAGTTCCTGGAGCACCAACTGGCTCCGCTTAGGCAGTATTCTCCTCCGATGTGGAGGCCTCACCCGAGTCTCGCAGCCATGGGCGAAGGGGACGTGACTGCTATTCTCCAGTCCTTGGTCGGGGGCGAGGCAACAATGCCGGAGGGCACGCCTTCGCCCTTGTTCCTCCGCGACGATTGGGAGCAAGTGGTGGGGTCCATGCCCGTCTTCGACGGGGATGGGCTCGTGCCTGCGATGGCTCTCGAGGATCTAGTGAATGTGTCTTTCGGCGACTCCAGCGGAGGTGGGGGCGAGGAGGAGGAGGGGGCAGACCCCGACTCCGAGGCAACCGACGGAGAGTCCAGGACTCCCTCGCTCCAGCGCAAGCCCCGTGCTCTCCGCCTTTCGCCGAGTGACGATGATGACGACGACGATGTGCTGGGTAGCGGGAGCTCGCCCCCTATCCTGAAGAAGGGCAGGACCGGGTTGATTCCCCACGGGTCCGCCCTGACTCCTGGGCGAACTGCGGATGCGCCTTTTGCTTCCGAGGTCGACCCCTCCAGCCGGCTCTCCGGCTTCAAGTTTGGCAGGAGACCACCGGAGCTTTCCGCCGACGACCTGTAAGCGCTTGATCCTTGATTCCTGGTTCCTTGTCCCACTGACGGGGTTTGACGATTACTTCTCCTGAGCAGGCTGGCGCCCGCGGCGAAGAAGCTGAAGGGAGCTCCTGAGGCCCCGGCTACGACGACACCTCCACCTGCAAGGGAAGGCGACCGCGACACATAGGCTCCCCCTGCCCACTCGCCCTTGCAGGGCTTGGCTGATCTGGCTGGGGCCCCAGCCCCCATGGCTCGGTCGACCCTAGAGGTGCCCTCGTCCGGTGCTGCTGCTACGGCTGGGGAGGCACAGCAGACTCCGCCTCGGGATACGACAGCCTCGCCACCACTAACTTCTCCTCCTGTTCCACCGGCTGCTGGTTCCGGGACTCCTCCTGCTGCCCCAAAGCGCCTTGATGCTTCCCCGCCTTCTTCTTCCATCCTGGAGCGAGCTGTTGCTGGACTGGATTGGCTGCGGCAGGATCTTCTAGGCGCCGACCCTCGCCTGGTGGCCGGGCGCCTGGAGCTAGCCTCGGGGTGGATTCGCTCTGACGCCTCGATCCGGGAAGCGCTGGTTCAGGCCTCGACGGCCTGTGACGAGGAGAAGGAGGCTACCCTCGAGGTGAAGGCTGCCCGTGACGCGGCCCTGGGAGAGGCGGTTAGGATCCGCGGCCGCTGCAAGGAGCTGGAGGACGAGTGGCAAGGCCTGCGTGGTCAGCTTGCGGAAGAGACCCGCCTTCGCCAAGAGCAGGAGAAGGAGGCGAAGGCTCGCGAGGCGGCGCTCGAGGACCAGGAGGCGAAGCTCAAGAAGCGCCGCAGCTACCTAGGTGCGCTGAAGAAGGAGCTGGAGACGACGAAGGCCGAGCTGGACATCAAGGCCCGGGTCCTTGCCGAGGATCGCGTGGCCTTCGTGGACATGGAGAAGGATGCCCGCGCTTCACTGAAGACGCTTTATGAGAGTGGCCTGGATTGCCCGCTGGCTGGCGACAGGGACGGCCCCGCCAAACTGCTTCCCTTCTTAGTGAAGGCTCTTAGAGATGTCGCCCTTGGGCTCGTCCCCACGGTCGAAGCCGAGGCGCGTGTCCTGTCTTCCGCCGCGTTGACGCGGGTCTTCGCCTATGTCCACCTTCGCGACCCTAGCGCCGACCTTGACAGCCTGTTGGAGCCGGTGAGCGGCGAAGGCGCCGCCGCTGCCATCGAGGCCGTGAAGGGGCGCGCGGAGGCGCTACTGGGGAAGTTCCGGGCTTTCAGCACCAAGCCGAAGCGAGGCGCTGCCGACCCTACTACCCCGCAAGGTGAAGCCACTCCACGCGACTCCGCTGCCGCCAAGTGACTCCGCTATCATTCCTGTTCTTCTTTTGATTCCTGCACATGCACGACGCCTCGAGGAGGCATTTAAATTTGCGTTTGGAACCAAGGCGACATTATGGGTTGTAATATTCGTTTTTAAGTTCCTTGAATTTTATGTTCCTCCTCCCTGCTTGCTTATGCTCTACGCCGGCAGAGCCCGGCCACGCGCATGCCTCACCCAGCATCAGCCCCGACCGGAAACCAGGACGGGACCAAAGGAATGAGGGGCCACGTGACAAGTTAGGCCCCTGAGTCGCGATGCTCAGGAGTCCCCCTTAGCGCACGAGCAACAAGTAGGGAGGCGTGATGTAAGTGCGTTTCCGTTCTACGTTTGCAGAGCCCGACCCCGCGCGTACCTCACCCAGCATAGCCTTTCGGAACTAAGGAGTGAGGGGCTACGGAGCCAGTTAGGCTCCTAAGTCGCGATGCTCAGGAGTCCCCCTTGACGCGCAAACAGCAGGTGGCGAAATGAAATGCAGGCGGGGCTACCGTTCTACATCTGCAGAGCCCGACCCCGCGCGTACCTCACCCAGCATAGCCTTTCGGAACTAAGGAGTGAGGGGCTACGGAGCCAGTTAGGCTCCTGAGTCGCGATGCTCAGGAGTCCCCCTTGACACGCAAACGGCCTTCGTACCTTGGCTCCGCTCGGGGAGAGACGCGCGACGAACCAGGCCTGAGGGGCCTGGCTGGGGCGTATGGCTGGGCGTGACCCAGTCATAGCCCCCGTGCCCAGCCCCCTCGTGCGGCGCTCCCGGGGGGGAGGCGTTGCGATGAGGCCGGCCACTGAGCTCGGGGCTCCGTGAGGTTAACGCGGCCCGGAGGCCACCCTCAGTTCTTTATCACCAGCGCGGAGCGTAGCGCTTCCGTATGTGTACGGGCATAGCCGCTCCTCGGTAGTGTCGTCAGCCAGCGCGGAGCATGGTGCTTCCACTGGTACGTGGGAGGGGGCTCCCCTCCGGGAGGAGCCCCCGGGGCGTGTACAGCCCCGCCTTGACACGTGGCTGGCACGGTAGAGCTAGGTGAGGTGTATCTGGGCACCCGTGAGCCAGCGCGGGACTCACGGGGCCCTACCTCTAGGCGGGTTGCGCCTGGCACTGGGCCGTATCTTGAGATGTGTTCCTGCAAAGTCTGGTTAGATGCCGGCACTCTACGTCCTCGGGTCCCGGCCCTCGAGCTAGTCTCAGCCGTCGCTGGTATGCCAGGTCGCGATGCCATGGACCAGGCCAGAGGGTGAGGGCTGGAGAGCCAGTAAGAGCCCTGAGTCGCGATGCTCAGGCACCCCCCCTTTAACGTGCAAGTGGTCGACATGAAGAAGAAAAGGTGCCGCGGACGGCATCGAGTAATCAAGCATGATGCATATTGGAAATAAACGCGGAAGGGATACATGCCGCTGGGCCTAGCCCGAGTGGCCTGGGGATGATGCAGCCCGAGGGGCGCCCCCAGCGAAGCAAGCTAGCGACTGAAAAGATAAAGGGATACATGCCACAGGGACGGACCCACGCGGCCTGGGAATGATGCAACCCTAAGAGGGCGCTCCCAGCTGGGAATGAAATTTGAAAGATGTCACCTGAAGATGTCGTCGGTGCAGTGGCGTTGGTGCAGCAGACTCGGTGGGCTGTGGAAGACGATCCTCATGAGCCCCCAGGCCCAGGGGCCTCGGGAGGCTCCGGAGGCACTGGTGGCTCCTCGTGAGTAGCCTCCATCTCCGCCAGGGCTGCGGATCGCCTGCCTTCTTGCGCCTCCAAGATGCTCCTCATGATGCGCTGGTACGCCGCAGCCACGCTCGGCAGGCCATAAGGCATGCGAACATAGTTGTGGGGTGGTCCTCCGCAGCGCCCCGCATGTGAGGGCCAGAGGCGCTCTGCCGTGGCGACCTGGTTGAGCCCTGGTACATCGATGCAGACGCGCAGCCCACCATCCTCGCCTGGATGGGGAGCCACAGCTGGTGGGCGACGGCAACCCCTCATGATCCTTGACTCCTGTAGCTCTTGTATCGCCTTGCTAACAAACTCCTATTGGTCTGGCCTTCCTTCCCTGGCTTCCTCCCGAGGGAAGCGTGTTTCAAAACACGCCTCCATATGGTGCCCCAGCGCCTCCCTCGTGACCTTGGCGAGGTCGGTGGCCCTCCAGGTGAGAGCCCCCGTGCCCTTCCTGAGGAGGGCGCCGGGCGTGCTTTCCTATGCGATTGAAGGAGGGTCCCCCTGGGCAGACGCGGGCCTTGAAGGGCCTGCCTCCTGAGGGTCTGAGCCCGACGTTGTCCTCTTCTTCTTGGGGGTGGTCTCAGGAAGCCTTCTGCTTCCGCGATCTGGGTCTTCTAGTGACGCGGCCTGAAAGGCTCGCTCCAGTGCACACACTGCATCCTTCTCTTGACATGGCACCGTGATGACGCCGCCGCTTCCTGGCATCTTGAGGATGTTGTAGCCATGGTGAGTCACGGCCATGAACTTGGACAGCGCCGGGTACCCGATGATGGCGTTGTACGGCAGGCGGATGTGGGCGACGTCAAAGTTGATGAGCTCGGTGCGGTAGTTGTTGTAGGTGCCGAAGGTGACTGGGAGGCGGACCTGCCCGATCGGGACCGTGGAACCGTCGGTGACTCCGGAGAAGGGCTTGGTTGGCTGAAGCTGGTCATAGGGCACTTGGAGGCTGTTGAACGTTTCCACGGACAAGACATTGAGTCCTGCCCCTCCGTCGATGAGCGCCTGGTGACCAGAACGTTGCTGATGACTGGGGAACAAAGCATCAGGAGGACTCCGGCTGTGGCTGCGCACTTGAGCTGGTCTGTGGAGCTGAACGTGATGGTGCAGGCCGACCACCTGAGGGGATGCGTTGCTTCGAGCTTGGGGAGGACTGCATTCACTTCGCGAGCAAACTGCTTGAAGATACGTTGGGAGGCTGGGGCTTGAGCTCCGCCCAGGATGCAGGCGATGGCGCGAGGCTCCTGGAAGCCCCCAGCCCCCTCGTCCTGGTGGTGGTCTTCATTCCTTCTTGGTTGAGGCGGCAACGGCGGCAGGCCTGGGTTGCCATGAGGGCGATCCTCACGGGGTTGATCCCTCCAGTCCCCCTCGCGAGGCGGGTCGCGCCAGCGGTCCTCGCGAGGTTGGTCACGCCAGCCTGGACGTGGGCCGCGGTCTTCCTAGCGTCCCGGGTTCCTTCCTCCTCCTCGCCCGTAGCCCCGGTCAGCACGGTCAGGGCGTAGGCCGACTCTTCCTTCTCGCACGGCGCGGAGTTCTTGGCATTCATTGGTGTTGTGGGTGTGGAGGTCGTGGTACACACAGTACCGGCTGCCCCTGGAGGATTCAGGCAAATCCTTACCCCGCTTGGTGTCTGGTTCTGCCGCGAGCACGGCAGCCCCCTTGCGTTTCACGTCTTTGGCCTTGGGCTTCTTCTCTTCTGGGTCTGCGGCAGGCAGCTCAAGGAGGGAGAGGCGTCCCTCCTCAGCTCTGGCGCACTTGATCGCCAGGTTGAACAGCTCCAGGGAGGTGCAGAGGTCTTCATGCATCGCTAGCTCCTCCTTCATCTTGACGTCGCGCACACCATCGGAGAAGGCCGAAATGATGGCTTCTTCGGACACCCTGGGGATCTTGAGGCACGCACTGTTGAAGCGCTGGATGTACTTCTGGAGGGTCTCCCCAGGTTGCTGCTTGATGTGGCGCATGTCGCTCACGGCGGGAGGTCGGTCGCAGGTACCTTGGAAGTTGGCGATGAAGCGGGTACGCATCTGGTCCCAGGAGGAGATCGTGCCAGGGGCCAGGTTCAGGAGCCAAGTGCGAGCACCTTCCTTCAGTGCCATGGGGAACCAGTTCGCCATGACCTTCTCGTCCCCGCTGGCAGCTTCGATTCCCAGCTCGTAGAGTTGGAGGAACTCCATGGGGTCAGTGGTGCCGTCGTAGCGAGGAGGCAGGTCCGGCTTGAACTTGCCGGGCCACGCGACGCTACGCAACTCAGGGGTGTAGGCGCGGCAGCCAGCGGTGGTGCGGGAGGTTTTGGTTGAGGGAGAGCTTGGCCTTGTGGGTCCCCGTGCGCCGCAGCTGGGAGCAGCGCGGGGTCTTGACGCGCCAGAGCTGGAGCAGGGTCTCGGCGAGACGGAGCCGGGAGCGCCCAAGCGGCCTCTTGCGGTCGCGGGACTTCTTGGCAGCTCCGTTTCTGCTGGGCCGGCGCATGACGGATCGGATTCCGCCCAGGAGCTGCGCGCCTTGGGGCCATGGCATCTTCTTGGAAAGGTGGCGGCTGGAACGCCCCCGGAGCTTCATTGCCCATGCGGGGAGGAGTGCGGCGTAATGGTGCGGAAGGCGCGGGAGAGCCCCCTGCGGCGCGGACGAGCTCGGCGACGCGGTCGAGCCACTCCTCGTAGACGTCGTCGACAGGGCGGTAGCGCAGGAGCTCGTTCGCCGCGATGAGCGCAGCTCGAGCCTCCAGGGGCGCGCGCAGCGCGTGCGACGAAGAACCGGCTGGGGTGAGCGACGGAGTGGCCATGCGGCCATCCCGCCGCACGGACGGGTGTTGAGAGGACGCTTGCTACTCGTTCCTCGCCGGGCCGGTGGCGGCGTTGACGGCAGGTGACGGGGAACGACGAGGACGCCCGCTGACGGGTGCCGTCTGGACGGCGCGGGAAGCGATGGCGGCCCGGCGCTCGGCGCGGGCCCAACGAGCGTCAGACATGGATGCGGTGGTCAGAGGAGAGCGGAGCGCTGGAAGATGGATCCCGGCACACCCCTACCTAGCGCGCCAAATGTCGGATCACGGGTTCCGGCAGACCCTTAAGGTTCGAACTCTGGGGTGCGCGCGGAGATCGTGCCCTCTACCTCTCCGTCTCGCTGGGATCTAAACTACTGCAAGAACAACACAAGAGACATAGGGTTTATACTGGTTCGGGCCATCATTGTGGTGTAATACCCTACTCCAGTGTGGTGTGGTGGATTGCCTCTTGGGCTGATGAGGAAGAACAATACAAGGAAGAACGACCTCGCGAGGGTCTGTTCTCAGCTAGGGGATGAACTGCTAGGTGGAGTTTGATCGCCCTTCTCTCTCTCTCTGTGTGTCTGTCCGTGTCCCTCTTCGTGTCCATCCCCTGGGGGTGGCTAGTCCTATTTATAGGCAAAGGCCCTGGGCCTCTTCCCAAATATTTGAGCGGGAAGGGCGCCAACAATTGGCCGATTTGAAGGGGAACATCGGGTACACTTATCCTGACTAAAGTTGGTCTTCCCCTGCCAAAGGTTCTGGTGATGACACCGGCTTGGGCTCCAAAGTGACTTCCTCCTTGTCGTGGAGTTGGTCTTGGTCTCGTTGCACCGAAATGGGTGCCTTTGCTTGATCCTCTCGCCTGCGCTTGCCCCTTTGCACCAAAGAGGAAAGGGAGGACACTGCGCGGGATGGCGCTCGCCTGGCACCTCTGGTCGTCATGGCTTGCGTCATGGGCACCTCGTGAGGTACCCCACCGTGATCTCTCCGCCTCCTCGCGAGCCAGCCTAAGGGGGCCGTGCTGGAGGAAGCTCCATGTCGTCCGCCTCGCGAGGCTTGGCCCCTCGCGAGGGTCTTGAGCCTTGTGTTGATGAAGATGGGCCACGTTGGGCCCCCACTCGAGCCACGCCGCAGGCCGCAGGCAGGCAAGTCTAGGGACCCCCGTTCCCAGAACGCCGACAGCAGCTCCTTGTCAACTTCTCCAACAAGGTGTATGAGCCGAAGGATGAGCACATGGAAGCCTACCTAGCGGAAGTCCGCAGGATGGAGAAGCAATTCTGGGGGCTGGAGTTGAAGCATGTGCCCCGTGGCACCAATCAGGAGGCCGATGACATCGCCGGACGGGTGTCCAGGTGGCTACCTCAGAAACCTGGTGTCTTCGAAGAGCGGCTCTTCAAGCCCTCAGCCGAGCCATCATTATCAAACACTGCTCAGCCTTGGGAGGAACTTCTCCAGCCACCTGCCTCAGGAGCCCCGGTCTGCGGCCCGACCTCAGGGGCGCGCCTGCTCCTGACAATGGAACCTCAGGAGGAGTGCTGGATCGTGAAACTCTGGAGTTATTTAACACAAGAGAGCCTGCCGGAGAAGGAGGAGGAAGCGGAGCGTGTGGCGCGGCAGACCACGGCATACTGCATCAGGGATGCAGAGCTCTACAGGAGGCGACCAAACGACGTATCTCTGCGCTGCATCTCCAGGGAGCAAGGAAAGGAACTGCTGGAAGACATACACGGCGAGGACTGTGGGCATCAGTCATCATCACAAACCCTCGTTGGCAAGGCATTCCGCAGTGCGTTCTATTGGCCCACCGCACTCAGCGACGCTGTCGAGCTGGTGAAGGCTTGTGAAGCCTGCCAATTTCACGCCAAGCAGATCCATCAGCCGATGGGAGGCCTGCAGACCATACCCCTCTCGTGGCCGTTCGTGGTCTGGGGGCTGGACATTCTGGGCCCGTTTCCTCGAGCGCCAGGGGGCTACCGCTACCTCTACGTCGCCATTGACAAGTTCACCAAGTGGGCAGAAGTAGAGGCTCTCCGCACCATCCCCGCGGGTTCCGCGGTCAAGTTCATCAGGGGCATCGTGAGCTGGTTTGGGGTGCCGAACCGCATCATCACGGACAACGGTTCGCAGTTCACCAGTAACCTTTTTAGAACATACTGTGCTAACCTTGGAACGCAGATATGCTACGCCTCGGTGGCGCATCCACGAAGCAACGGCCAGGCCGAAAGAGCTAACGCAGAGGTCTTGAGGGGCCTCAAGACCAGGACGTTCACGAAGAAGCTGGAGGCCTGCGGCAGAGGTTGGTACGATGAGCTCCAGTCCATGTTGTGGTCCATCCGCACAACCGCGACCAAGCCAACTGGAGAGACCCCGTTATTCCTGGTCTATGGAGCCGAAGCAGTCCTCCCTCACGAGGTCAGACGTTGCTCCGCGCGGGTCCTAGCGTTCGAGGAGGCGCAGCAGGACGCCATGCGGGGGATGGACCTCATGCTCGGGGAGGAACGCCGCCGAGAAGCCTCGTTACGAGCGGCGAGGTACCAACAGGCGCTACGACGATATCACTGCCGCAACATCCGCCCCAGGACTCTCAAGGTAGGAGACCTCGTCCTCAGGCGGGTTCTCTCCAGGGAGGGGCTGCACAAGCTCTCTCCCATGTGGGAGGGCCCGTTCAAGGTTGTTCATGTTTCCAGGCCAGGCTCCGTGCGCTTGGAGACTCAGGAGGGGGAGCCGGTTCAGAACGCATGGAACATCCAGCACCTCCGGAGGTTCTACCCCCAGAAGGCCCAGAGCCTGTGAAGAAGGCGAACGCCTGTGAAGATTATCCTTTTTGGAGAAGGCCCAGAGCCTGTGAAGAAGGCGAACGCCTGTGAAGATTATCCTTTTTGGAGAAGGCCCAGATCCTGTGAAGAAGGCAAACACCTGTGAAGATTATCCTTTTTGGAGAAGGCCCAGAGCCTGTGAAGAAGGCGAACACCTGTGAAGATTATCCTTTTTGGAGAAGGCCTAGAGCCTGTGAAGAAGGCGAACGCCTGTGAAGAATGTCGCGTTTTGGAAAAGGCCCGGAGCCTGTGAAGAGGGCAAATGCGTGTGAAGCTCGTTTCCCCTAAGAAGAAAGGCCTGGAGCCTGTGAAGAAGGCCAATGCCTGTGAAGCTCGCCGCCCGTGACACTCTCACGTAATAATGAGTGGGGTTGTACACGCCCCGGAGTCTCAGGAGCGCTGGCCTCAGGCCCTGGGGCTCCCTCCCATGCCTAGTGGCAGCACTTAGCTCCGCGCTGGTGAGAAGACATCAAAGACTAGATTAGATGCCGGACGCGGCTTTTTCATTTGCTTTCTGCAGTTGTCTTGTTTGTTTGCATTTGAAGTCTTATTGAAATTATTACCGTCTTTGGTTTATGGTTCGTCGATTTTCACTCCCCTGCTTTGATTCCTCTTATGAAAGGCCTCGCGAGGGAGGACAGCCGAGCGCCCTCGCGAGAGTTCCTATTCTAGTCGTTCGAAGGTTTCACGACCTGGGCCCATTACGGGAGCACCCCTCCAGTCCGTGCCCCTCGGGCACCGCGACACACACACACATGGCCTGGGTCGGTCGCCCCCCCCACGGCTGGGGCCGGGAACTATCTACGCGCAAACACACAACTGAAAGGCGCAAAGAACGGAATCAAGGTAATGGCTAACAGCAGTAACCCCGTACATGCCCCCGCGGGGCTCCACACAGTCGTTTTTCTTTACGCAGGAAACAAAAGGGAAAGAAGGGACAAGCCCGGCATGGGTCGCCTCACACCGGCCTGTGGAGGAGGCTCGGGCTGCCTCCGGAGCTCTAGCAGACTCCCTCTCGCGCTTCACCAGGGCGCGACGGCGGGCGGATGTACTGCAGTCCCCCAAGCAGGCGCGACAGCGAGGGGGCTGACTGCGGTCACCGCTGGAAGAGTCGCTTGAAGAGGAGTCGATGAAGCTTGAGGAGCCCCGAGCGCCGCCAACCACGTGGGCGCTGTCTCCTCCGTCGTCGTCGGGGCTGGGTCCCCGGCTGCGGTCGTTGTCCTCAGGGCAACACCCTACGCGGCGACCATCTTCCCCGAACACCCTCACGTAGAGGGTGGCATCGCCGTCGAACCTAAAGTGCAGGGTGCACCAGCGCTCCAGTCCGCGAGCATGGGCGAACGCCTGCCAACAACGAGTCAAGGCCAAGCACCCAGCGGCGGAGACCTCCAGTGCAGCCCACGAGGCCCTGCTGCAGCAGCCGTCCGCCTGAAGCCAGAGGCCGCCCGGGGCACCGTCCAGGAGCTCACCAAGGAGGAAGCGAGGAAGTTCGAGCCGGGTGCTGGTTGGCTCCACCGACCATACGATGAACTCCGGCAGCACCTCCGCCGCGTGAAATAGCGACCTAGGGGAGCGGGCGACCAGAGCATGGCCCCCGGCCGTACTAGCTCGCCCGCCACCACGCTGGGAACCATCCCCGCGACCGCGGGACGCTGCCGAGGCAGCCACGGGATGCTTCCGGGGGCGCCCTCGGCCGCGCTTGGGCGGGGGAGAGGCAGGCTCAACCTGGCGGGCCTTCCCTTTCTCTGCAGCCAAGAACCTCCTCGACGGAGCCATGGAGAAGAAAGAGAAGCAAGGAGAGATGGACTAGAAGGGCACGCGCGGCGCCGTACTAATAGCCGGCGAAGGCCAACCGTCGGCCTCCACGATTACAGCTAATCATGACACGATCTGCATGCAGGGACTTGTCTAATCCGCGCGACCACCGAGGCGTCGTGGGGAAGCGGAGACGCCCACGTCCAATCAACCGCCACGCGGCGCCCAAGGCCGCAGGCTATGAGGGCCCGCGGCGCTTCGCCCTTGCCCTTTCGCCTCTCAGCACGGCCAAGTCCGGGGGTGCCTTGGGCCCGACGGCTACTGTCGGTGTTCTGGGAACGGGGGTCCCCAGACTTGCCTGCCTGCGGCCTGCAGCATGGCTTAAAGGGGGCCCAGCGCGGCCCATCTTCATCAACACGAGACTCAAGACCCTCGCGAGGGGCCAAGCCTCGCGGGGCGGACGACACGGAGCTTCCTCAGGCGCGGCCTCATCAGGCTGGCTCACGAGGAGGTGGAGAGATCAAGGCGGGGTACCTCACGAGGTGCCCATGACGCAAGCCATGACGACCAAGGGTGCCAGTCGGGCGCCAGCCCGTGCAGTGTCTCCCTTTCCTCTTTGGTGCAAAGGGGGCAAGCGCAGGCGAGAGGATCAAGCAAAGGCATCCGTTTTGGTGCAACAAGTCCAAGACCAGTCCAATGGTGGGAAGGAGGTCATCGTGGAGCCCAGGACGGCATCACCCCAGAGCCTTTGGCAGGCGAGGGCCGACTTTAGTCAGGATAAGTGTACCAGATGTTCCCCTTCAAATTGGCCAATTGTTGGCGCCCTTCACGCTCAATATTTGGGAAGAGGCCCAGGGCCTTTGCCTATAAATAGGACTAGCCACCCCCAGGGTAGGGGGATCGATCGATCGGATCATCGAGCAACCAGTTAGCAAGACCCAGGCAACAGAGAGAGAGAGAGAGAGAGAGAGAGAGAGAGAGAGAGAAGGGCGGCTGAACTCCTCCTAGCAGTTCATCGTCCTAGCTAAGAGCAGACCCTCGCGAGGCTGTTCTTCCTTGTATTGTTCATCATCATCAACCCAAGAGGCAATCCACCCACCACAAACTAGAGTAGGGTACTACGCCACAATGGTGGCCCGAACTAATATAAACCCTATGTCTCTTGTGCTGTTCTTTCAGTAGTTTAGATCTATGCGAGATGGAGAGGCAGAGGGCGAAGTTTCCGCGCGCACCCCAGAGTTCAAACCTCAAGGGTCTGCCGGAACCCGAAATCCGACAATGGGCACCTCGTGAGGTACCCCGCCTTGATCTCTCCGCCTCCTCGTGAGCCAGCCTGATGAGGCCGCGCCTGAGGAAGCTCCGCGTCGTCCACCCCGCAAGGCTTGGCCCCTCGCGAGGGTCTTGGGTCTTGTGTTGATGAAGATGGGCTGTGCTGGGCCCCCTTTGAGCCACGCCGCAGGCTGCAGGCAGGCAAGTCTGGGGACCCCCGTTCCCAGAGCGCCGACAGTAGCCCCCGGGCCCAAGGCGCGCCCGGACTTGGCCGTGCAGAGAGGCCAAAGGGCAAGGGCGAAGTGCCGCGGGCCCTAACAGCCTGCGGCCATGAGCGCCGCGTGGCGGTTGATTGGACGTGGGCATCTCCTCTTCCCCATGATGCCTCGGCATCCGCACGGATTGGACAAGTCCCTGCATGCAAAACTGGTCATGATTACCTGCGATTGTGGAGGCCGACGGTTGGCCTTCGCCGGCTATAAGTACGGAACGGTGCGCGCCCTTCTAGTCCATCTCTCCTTGCTTCTTCTTCTTCCCGGTCCTTGCGCCGTCTTGCTATGATGGCTCCGTCGAGGAGGTTTTCGGCCGTAGAAAAGGGGAAGGCTTGCCAGGTTGAGACTACTTCCTCCCCGCCCAAGCGCGGCCGAGGGCGCCCTCGCAAACATCCTGTGGCCACCACGGTAGCTCCCCGCGGCCGTGGAGATGATTTCCAGCATGGTGACCGTCGGACAGCTGCGGCCGGGGGGCGCGCTTCGGTCGCGCGTCCCCCTAGGCCGCGCTTCCGCGCTGCAGAGGTGCTGTCGGAGTTCGTCGTGTGGTCGGCAGAGCCGACTAGCGCCCGACTTCATCTTCCTCGCTTCCTCCTCGGCGAGCTCCCGTCCGGCGCCCCGGGCGGCCTCTGGCTTCAAGCAGACGGCTGCTGCAGCCGGGCCTCATGGGCTTCACTGGAGGTCTCCGCAGCTGGGAGCCTGGCCTTGACCCGTGGTTGGCAGACGTTTGCCCGCGTGCGTTGCCTGAGCCGTTAGTGCACCCTGCACTTCAGGTTTGACGGCGACGCCACCCTCTACGTGAGGGTTTTTGGGGAAGATGGTCGTCGCGCAGAGTGCTGCCCAGAGGACGACGACCGCGGCCGGGGACCCAGCCCCAGCGATGATGGAGAAGACAACGCTCGCGGGATTGGCGGCGCTCAGGGTCCGCCAAGCTTCACCGGCTCTTCTTCAGGCGGCGACTCCTCTAGCGGTGGCCGTGGCCGGCCTCCGCGCCGTCGCACTGGCTTGGACGGTGGTAGCGCGCCTGCTCACCGTCGCTCCTTGGTGAAGCGTGAGAGGGAGTCTGCCTGAGTGCTAGAGGCAACTCGGGTCTTCCCCACCGGCTGGTGTGAGGCGAGCTGCGCCTGATTTGATCTTTCTTTTCCTTTGTCCTGCGTAAAAGAAAATAGTAGCATGGAGCCCCGCGGGGGCGTGTTTGGGTTATTGCTGTTAATCATTACTTTTGTTCCGTTATCGTGCCTTCCGGTCATGTGTCCGCGTGTAGATAGTTCCCGGCCCCAGCCGTGGGGGGGGGGGCGACCGACCCAGGCCCTGTGTTCGTGTCGCGGTGCCCGTGGGGCACGGACTGGAGGGGTGCTCCTGTAATGGGCCCAGGTCGCAAAACCTTTGAACGACTAGGACAGGAACACTCGCGAGGGCGCTCGGCTTCCCTCCCTCGCGAGGCCTTGCATAAGAGAAATCGAAGCAGGAGAGTAAAAAGTCGAAGAACCACAAACCAATGACGGCAACTGTTTCAATAAGACTTCGAATGCGAATGAACAAGCCAACTGCGGAAAGCAAATGAAAAAGCCGCGTCCGGCACCTAATCTAGTCTTCGACATATTCTCACCAGCGCGGAGCTAAGTGCTGCCACTGGGCGTGGGAGGGAGCCCCAGGGCCTGAGGCCGGCGCTCCTGAGACTCCGGGGCGTGTACAGCCCCAACTCATTATTACGTGAGAGTGTCACGGGCAGCGAGCTTCACAGGCGTTGGCCTTCTTCACAGGCTCAGGACCTTTCTTAGGGCAATCGAGCTTCACGGGCATTTGCCCTCTTCACAGGCTCCGGGCCTTTTCCAAAACGCGACAGCTTCACAGGCATTCGCCTTCTTCACAGGCTCTGGGCCTTTTCCAAAACGCGACAGCTTCACAGGCATTCGCCTTCTTCACAGGCTTTGGGCCTTTCCCAAAAAGGATGATCTTCACAGGCGTTCGCCTTCTTCACAGGCTCTGGGCCTTTTCCAAAAAGGATGATCTTCACAGGCGTTCGCCTTCTTCACAGGCTCTGGGCCTTTTCCAAAAAGGATGATCTTCACAGGCGTTCGCCTTCTTCACAGGCTCTGGGCCTTTTAGGGGTAGAACCTCCGGAGGTGCTGGATGTTCCGTGCGTTCTGGATCGGCTCCCCCTCCTGAGTCTCCAAGCGCGCGGAGCCAAGCCTGGAAACATGAACAACCTTGAACGGGCCCTCCCACATGGGAGAGAGCTTGTGCAGCCCCTCCCTGGAGAGAACCCGCCTGAGTATGAGGTCTCCTACCTCGAGAGTTTTGGGGCGGATGTTGCGGCAGTGATATCGTCGTAGCGCCTATTGGTACCTCGCCGCTCGCTGGGCGGCTTCTCGGCAGCGTTCCTCCCCCAGCACGAGGTCCATCCCCCGCGTGGCGTCCTGCTGCGCCTCATCGAACGCCAGGACCCATGCGGAGCGACGTCTGACCTCGTGAGGGAGGACTGCTTCGGCTCCGTAGACCAGGAAGAACGGGGTCTCTCCAGTCGGCTTGGTCGCGGTTGTGCGGATGGACCACAACACGGACTGAAGCTCATCGTACCAACCTCTGCCGCAGGCCTCCAGCTTCTTCTTGAACGTCCAGATCTTGAGGCCCCTCAGGACCTCCGCGTTGGCTCGTTCGGCCTGGCCGTTGCTTCGTGGGTGCACCACCGAAGCGTAGCATATCTGCATTCCAAGGTTAGCACAGTACGTTTTGAAGAGGTTACTGGTGAACTGCGAACCGTTGTCTGTGATGATGCGGTTCGGCACCCCGAACCGACTCACGATGCCCCTGATGAACTTGACCACGGAACCCGCGGGGATGGTGCGGACGGCCTCTACTTCAGCCCACTTGGTGAACTTGTCCACGGCGACGTAGAGGTAGCGGTAGCCCCCTGGCGCCCGAGGAAACGGGCCCAGGATGTCCAGCCCCCAGACTGCGAATGGCCACGAATGGGGTATAGTCTGCAGGCCTCCTGCCGGCTGATGGATCTGCTTGGCGTGAAATTGGCTGGCCTCACAAGCCTTCACCAGTTCGACAGCGTCGTTGAGTGTGGTGGGCCAATAAAACCCACTGCAGAATGCCTTGCCAACGAGGGTCCGTGATGATGAATGATGTCCATAGTCTCCGCCGCGTATGTCCTCCAGCAGTTCCTTTCCTTGCTCCCTGGAGATGCAGCGCAGGGATACATCGTTTGGTCGCTTCCGGTAGAGCTCTCAGTCCCTAATGCAGTACGCCGTGGCCTGCCGTGCCACACGCTCCGCTTCCTCCTCCTTATCCGGCAGGGTCCCTTGTGTTAAATAACTCCGGAGCTCCGTGATCCAGCACCCCTCCTGAGGTTCCATCGTCAGGAGCAGGCGTGCTCCTGAGGCCGGGCCGCAGACCGGGGCTCCAGAGGCAGGTGGCTGGGGAAGTTCCTCCCGTGGCTGAGCCGTGTTTGACAATGACGGCAGGGCCGAGGGTTTAAAGAGCCGCTCCTCGAAGACGCCAGGTTCCTGAGGCAACCGCCTGGACGCCCGTCTGGCGATGTTGTCGGCCTCCTGATTGGTGCCACGGGGCACGTGCCGCAACTCCAACCCCAGAACTGCTTCTCCATCCTGCGAACCTCCGCAAGGTAGGCTTCCATGTGCTCGTCTCTCGGCTCGTACACCTTGTTGGAGAAATTGAAAAGGAGCTGCGAATCGCCCTTGATGGTGAGGCGTTTCAACCCCAGGGCAGCTGCCGCCTTCAAGCCCGCTATTAGACCTTCATACTCCGCTATGTTGTTGGAGACCTTTTAACCTTGCTGGAAACAGAGTTGTACTGCGTAGTAGAGCTTGTCGTGAGTGGGCGATATAAGCACCGCCCCAGCCCCAGCGCCATGCCTGGAGAACGCCCCATCGAAGTACATGACCCAACCTTCTAGCGCCTCGCTTCCCGGGGAGAGGGACCGATCCTCGTCGGCCTTGAGGCCAGGTGCCTCTGTCCATTCTGCCACAAAATCCGCTAACGCTGCTCCCTTGATGACTCTGGCCGTGCTGAACTCGAGCTGAAACGCTTGCAGTTCTATGTTCCACTCAGCGACCCTTCCGGCCGAGTTGGGGCTCCTGAGCACTCTCTCCAAGGGGTATGACGAGACGACCTTGATGGGGTGACCCTGAAAATAGTGCCGCAGCTTGCGCGAGGCCACCAGTAGTGCGAGGAGGAGCTTCTGAGGCATGGGGTACCATGCCCTCGCGTCCCGCAACACCGTGCTGACGAAGTACACTGGGTGCTCAACGAGGCTGGGTGCGTCAGTGCTTGTGGCGCCCTCCGGAGGCAATGGCGCCTCTCGAGGCGATGAGGCCTCCGGAGGTTGACCATATGGGTAAGGGGCCTCTCCCGCCTCCAGTGCACTCTTCGGCGGCCGATCCTCCTCAGCCGCGGTAGCGGTTTCTGTGGGCCTTCCTTGTTCCTACTTTGCCTTGTCCCGGGCTGCTGTCGTGGTTCTGATTCGACGCTCCTCCCTAACCGCCACCAGGGCTGCACTGGCGGAGTAGGGAGTGGCGGCGAGGTAGAGCACCAGGGGCTCTTGAGGACACGGAGCCACCATGACCGGGGGACTGGTCAGGTATCTCTTGAGATCTTGAAACGCCTTGCCAGCCTCTTCAGTCCATTCAAAGGGCCCCTTTTTCTTCATTAGCTGGAAGAAAGGTAGCGCTCGCTCCCCCAGCCTGGAGATGAAGCGCCCTAGTGCGGTCACGCGTCCAGTGAGCTTCTGCATTTCTCTGAGGGTCTTCGGCGTGCTCATGTCCTCGACCGCCTTGACCTTCTCCGGGTTAGCCTCGATGCCTCGATGGGATACGAGGAAACCCAAGAGCTTGCCTGAGGGGACCCCGAACACGCACTTCTTTGGGTTGAGCCGCAGGTTCACTGCGTCGAGGCTCGCGAAGGTTTGCTCCAGGTCTTGTATCAGGGCCTTGGCCTCCCAAGACTTCACCACAATGTCATCGACGTAAGCCTCGACATTCTTCCCGAGCTGCGGGCCCAAGGTGATGTGCATCAGCCGCTGAAAGGTCGCCCCTGCGTTACGCAGCCCAAATGGCATGCATGTGTAGCAGTACACCCTGCACGGGGTTAGGAAGGCTGTCTACTCAACATCTTCTACCGCCATCTTGATCTGGTGATACCCAGAGAAGGCATCTAGGAAGCATAGCAGGTCGCACTCTGCGGTGGAATCGATGATCTGGTCGATGCGGTGGAGCGGGAACGGATCTTGCGGGCATGCCTTGTTGAGGTTGGTGAAGTCGACACACATGCGTTCCTTCCCTCCCTTCTTTGGCACAACGATAGGGTTGGCCAACCAATCCAGGTATCGGACCTCGCGAATGACCCCAGCGGCTTCTAATTTGCAGGTTTCTTGGACGATGAAGGCCTGCTTCTCTGTGGACTGCCGCCTTGCCTTCTGCTTCACGAGGCGCACGTTTGGGCACACGTTGAGGTGATGCTCGATCACGCTCCTAGGGATCCCTGCCAACTGGCCAGGCTCCCAAGCGAATACATTCTTGTTTGCACGCAGGAACCTGACCAGGGCTTCCTCCTGCTCGGGCTCGAGGTTGGCGCCTATGGTGAAGGTGGCACTGGTGGACCCGTCCTCATCGACGGGTATCTGCTTGGTTTCTGCCTTGTCTTGGGTGAACAACTGCTTCTTCTTGGCGGGTGCAGCCCCCTTTGGCTCGGGGGTCTCCGAGTCGGCGGGCTGTGCTGACGCCGCCATCTTGAAGGCGAGTTTGAGCACTCGCAGCGCGTCTCCAGTGTCCCCATGCATGGTGAGGACACCGCTGCTCTCGGGCATCTTCATGAGGTTGTACGTCGGGTGTGTCGCGGCCATGAACTGGGCCAGCGCTGGGTAGCCGAGGATGGTGTTGTAGGGGAGGCCGATGGGGGCAATGTCGAAGTCGACCATCTCCGTGCGGAAGTTATCGTAGGTGCCGAAGGTTACTAGGAGCCGGATCTGTCCCAAGGAGCTGGACGATCCTCCCCCAACGCCTGAGAAGGGCCGACTGGGTTGCAGTCGTTCCAGGGGTATGCAGAGGAGGTTGAAGGCCTCAACCGAGAGCACGCTGAGGCTCGCACCGCCATCGATGAGAGTTCTGGTGATGGCCACCTGGCAGATGGTGGGGGTTCACAGCATGGGGAGCGCGCCCGAGCAGGCCGAGTTGGAGGGGTGGTCCTCCGAGCTGAAGGTCTGGCCGGCTTTGGGCGCCGCCCGGTCCGGGAGAGCCCCCTACCGCGCGGAAGCGGCGCTGACCCGGCGGACGAACGGCTTGATGTGGTGACTTGTAGGCGGCGCCTTCGAGCCGCCCAGGAGGGCCGCGATGACCGGGGGTGTTGGTGTAGCGGTGCGGCCGTCTTGTCGCAAGGATGGATGCTGAGACGACGCCTGCTGCTCGTTCCCCGCCGGGCCGGTGGCAGTGTTGACGGCAGGTGATGGGGAACGACGGGGGCGCCCGCCGACGGGAGCCGTCTGGGCGACGCGGGAAGCGAGAGCGGCTCGGCGCTCGGTGCGGGCTCGACGAGCGCCAGACATGGACGCGATGGTCGGAGGAGAATGGAGCGGTGGAAGACGAATTCCGGCGCACCCCTACCTGGCGCGCCAAATGTCGGATTTCGGGTTCCGGCAGACCCTTGAGGTTCGAACTCTGGGGTGCGCGCGGAGATCTCGCCTTCTACCTACCTGCTCCCCTCCGCCTCGCAAAGATCTAAGTTATCAAAAGAACAACACAAGAGACACAAGGTTTATACTGGTTCGGGCCACCGGTGTGGTGTAATACCCTAATCCAGTGTGGTGTGGTGGATTGCCTCTTGGGCTGATGATGATGAACAATACAAGGAAGAACAACCTCGCGAGGGTCTGTTCTTAGCAGGGGCGATGAACTGTTAAGAGGAGTTCAGTCGCCCTTCTCTGTGTGTGTGTGTAATGCTGCCCTCCTCCTTCCTTGCGGGTGGCTAGTCCTATTTATAGGCAAAGGCCCTGGGCCTCTTCCCTAATATTGAGCGGGAAGGGCGCCAACAGCTGGCCATTTTGATGGGGAACATCTGGTACACTTATCCTGACTAAAGTTGGTCCTCGCCTGCCAAAGGCTCTGGTGGTGACGCCGGCCTGGGCTCCACAATGACTTCCTCCCACCGTTGGACTGGTCTTGGTCTCGTTGCATCGAAACGGGTGCCGTTGCTTGATGCTCTCGCCTGCGCTTGCCCCCTTTGCACCAAAGAGGAAAGGTGGACACTGCGCGGGCTGGCACCCGCCTGGCGCCCTCGGTCGTCATGGCTTGCGTCATGGGCACCTCGTGAGGTACCCCGCCTTGATCTCTCCGCCTCCTCGTGAGCCAGCCTGATGAGGCCGCGCCTGAGGAAGCTCCGCGTCGTCCGCCCCGCGAGGCTTGGCCCCTCGCGAGGGTCTTGGGTCTTGTGTTGATGAAGATGGGCCCCCTTTGAGCCACGCCGCAGGCCGCAGGCAGGCAAGTCTGGGGACCCCCGTTCCTAGAACGCCGACAGGTTCAACATGAGTGAGGAGAAGAAAGGGTTCTTGCCACTCTCACATGGTATAAGGTTAAGCGAGACTCAGAGTCCTTCGACATCTGATGAGCGAAGCAGGTCAGTAGGATTCCGTATGCCTTGGTAATCGGATCCATCATGTATGCCATGATATGTACAAGGCCAGATGTTGCTTTTACAATAAGCCTAACAAGTAGATACCAGGCCAACCCAGGTGAGAGTCACTGGGCAGTGGTAAAGAGTATTTTGAAGTACCTGAAAAGGACTAAAGAGATGTTCCTAGTTTATGGAGGTGAGGAAGAGCTCGTCGTAAGGGGTTACGCCGACGCTAGTTTCCAAACCGATAGAGATGATTGTTGATCACAGTCCGGATTTGTGTACATCATGAATGGAGGAGCAGTGAGCTGGATGAGTTCCAAGCAAGATACGGTGGCCGATTCTACCACAGAAGCCGAATACATTGTGGCTTGTGAAGCTGCGAAGGAAGGTGTTTGGATCCGGAACTTTCTGGATGATCTTGGTATTTTCCCAGCCTCGGTAACACCGTTGGACCTTTATTGTGATAATTCTGGTGCCATCGCGCAAGCCAAGGAGCCGAGGAATCACCACAAGGTCAGACACATAGATCGGAAATATCACCTGATACGAAAGATCGTAAAGAATGGTGATGTAGAGTTATGCAAGATTCACACGGATGAAAATGTTTCAGATCCGTTGACTAAGCCACTTCCACAACCCAAGCATGAGGGGCACATTAGAGCTATGGGCATTCGATGTCTATTTGATTGACTCTAGTGCAAGTGCGAGACTGTTGGAGATATGCCCTAGAGGCAATCATGTATGATGATATTTCCTATGTGTTTATGAATAAAGATAGTCCTTGGACATTATCAATGATGTGTATCAGCAAGTACGTGACTTGTTTGTGGGACTATGCATTGTATGATAACTATCCTAAAAGGTCCCTAGTCGAAAGGGTTGTGTGGACGCGCAGCCAACTAGACTAGCATATGACACGGTTGATGGCTTGGTCTCACTAGCCATGGAGCATTGGATGCTAACCGGATAATATGGACTTGGAAAGGTCGGGCCGGATTCGACATTGTCGGATCCGAGTCGAGATAAGGTCCGAGTCGGACAGACCCAACTAAGAGACGCAGCGATATGTCATATGTGAGTCTCTAGTACAACATACGTTCTATGTCCTAAGACCTGAGATGGCACATGTACTCGGGATGGTGACAGACTTGCTTTGGGCCGACCAAACGCTACTCCGTGACTGGGTAGTTACAAAGGTAGGTTTCAGGCTTGTCCAGACCCATGCTGCGAGACATGGTCGAGCAAGATGGGATTTGCCCCTCTGATCAGGAGAGATATACCCTGGGCCCCTCGTGTGATCCGACCAGGATAAGCATGGCCATGCGACAAGGATTATGAGATAATCCGGATAGTGGTCGACATCCCTAGAACAAGAAAGAGGTTGGGCTAGCACAAGGATGACAGACTCGCCTTGAGCTCGACAACATATATC
Source organism: Aegilops umbellulata (assembly GCA_032464435.1). NCBI lineage: Eukaryota > Viridiplantae > Streptophyta > Magnoliopsida > Poales > Poaceae > Aegilops > Aegilops umbellulata. The sequence continues at coordinate 188,096,770 of CP136057.1, forward strand.
GCGTGGCAAAAGGAACGGAAGTATGATGTACAGGTTCACTAACCAGCTTCATAGTCTGCTTGGTGTTCAACATGCCTTGCTAGAGGCCGCTACCGACCATGCAGTTCGGAGGTGATCCGAACTGCGACCAAACTGGCTTGAACCTAAGGGGTCGCGCGCTTATGTGAAGGAACCTATGAGGTTGGATCCGAGGACACTGGTCGGATGTGATCCGAGCTGTATTCGGATTGTGGCCGAGTAGACTTATGGGCTTTAGGGTCCATGTGAAGCGCAAGTGTTGAGCCCATGACGGATGCCTATATAAAGTGGAGGTGCAGCACACTCATGCGGTTGATCGCTTCGGCGTTGTCACTAGGGTTTGCATGTGTTGCGAATAGACATCTCCACTCGCTGCCGACTGTGTGATCGGACCTAGCAGTCCGCCGCATGTTGTTCCTCCTCCACACGCGGATACCGTTAGAGGCGGTGCACCTGCGCCGCTCCGGCGAACTTGTACGTGGGATCGGACGATCGGCTGTTCGAGGGAGACCGCACGAGGAGGAGACGATCCACGTGGACGTGCTGCCCCAACTCTTCTTCCGCTGCATGGCACTGCGCGTCTAGTGGTAACAAACTGTGATCCATCTCCCGTAGCATGTTCTTGGTTGTTCTTCGCATAGGAAAATTTTAATTTGCAGTCGACGCACCCTACGGTAGATCTCAACACATATTCCTCGGCTGCCAAGACGTTAGTCCATCTGTCATTGAGTAAGTCCTGATCAGCTTGAAGCTGCTGCTGCTTCTTTTTCAGGCTTCTTGAAGTGGCGATTAGCCGACGCTTAAAGCGATCTTGTTCGAGGGGTTCCTCCGGCATGATGAAATCTTCGTCACCGAGACTCACATCTTCTTCGGAGGTCGGTAGATAGTTACTATCCTCCGAGCCCTCGTTCTCGACAGGATCATCGGGGTTTACCTGCCCATCCTCCCAATCATCCTGTTCGGATGTTGGCTCTACATGGGCTTTGGGGTCTTCGGCATTCTCCGAAGTGTTATTATCTTCGGTGCCGGTATTGTTGTCTTTGTCGCAGCGCGATTTTGAGCGGCGCCACTGACGTTGATGTTTCGGAGGGGCTTCGGCAGGCTTGTCCTCAACCGGATCCTCCTTGCCGTCGTCGCCATCCTCTTTGGGTGTGTCCACCATGTACACGTTGTATGTGGAGGTGGCCGTCCATCATCCGGTAAACAGAGGGTCTTGGCCTTGTTCGTCTCCGGCATCGTCGTCCATATCGTCGATGTCTTCGGAGGCATAGTCCAGCATGTCGGTTAGATCTCCGACAATGGCTATGAAGTGGGTGGTGGGTGGGATGTAAAATTCCCTGCTCTCAGCCCCTAGTCTGGGCTGGGCGTAATTCGGAAGCGATCCTTCCGTAATGGCGAGTGATCGCATTAGGTCCAGAGCCTCGTTTAAAGGCGAGGGTTGGACAGAGAAACGAGAGGCTCCGGGGCTATCCGGAGTTGGGGCCTCCTGGCGGCGCCCGCTTGAAACGGACCTCGTGGGTTCGGACTTAGAGTCCGGCGGAGTGTCCGACGCTTTGTGGTAAGGAGGGTTCAGTTCTTCTTTGGCTCTGCCGATGACGCCGTCTCCTCCGGATTTCCGGTAGCTAGCTCCATAATTCCAGAGAGTCCGGCGGGCTCCAAACTCCCGTCTTCGGACCTGATGGCCTGCTCTAGATCTAAGGCCGGAGCGGCGATCGGGGCCGTGAACACTTTGAAGATCAAATCTCCTCGGATATCGGCAACATAGTTTAGGTTCCCGAAATTGATATGATGACCAGGGGCATAACTGTCGATCTGCTCGAGGTGGTCAATCAAGTTGACACGCAGTGCGAAGCCGGCGAATACAAAGATTTTGCCGGGGAGGAAAACCTCCTCTGAAACAACATTATTGCAGGTGATCGAACGAGCCATAGAGGAACTCTCAATGGAAGCACCAATGTCGGTGTCAAAACCGGCAGATCTCGGGTAGGGAGTCTCGAACTGTGCATCTAAGGATCGAAGGTAACAGGAGGCAGGGGACACGATGTTTACCCAGGTTTGGGTCCTCTTAATGGAGGTAATACCCTACTTCGTACTTGATTGACTTTGATGTGTATAGGGGTTACAAGAGTTGATCTATCACGAGATCGTAATGGCCAAACCCTATATGTCTAGCCTGTATGATTATGATCTACCTCTACGGACTAAACTCTCTGGTTTATATAGACACCGGAGGGGGCTAGGGTTGTACAGAGTCGGTTTACAGAGAAAGGAATCTTCATATCCGAATGCCAATCTTGCCTTCCACGTCAAGGAGAGTCCCATCCGGATTCGGGGGGAAGCCTTCTATTCCGGTATCTTCACGGCCCACCAATCCTGCCCATGTCACATTGCTCGGATGCCCGAGGACCCCATAATCTAGGACTCCCTTAGGCCCCCTGGCAGGCATCCGGTGCCCATCTTTGGCTCTATGGTGTCTTTCACCCTGGAAAAAATCAGAAGGAAGCTTTCAGGACGAAGCGCCACCGTCTCAAGGCGGAACTTGGGCAGAACCAATCTAGGGCTCCGGCGGAGCTGTTCTGCCAGGGAAACTTCCCTCTCGGAGGGGGAAATCATCGAATCATCATCACCAACAATCCTTTCATCGAGGGAGGTTCAATATCCATTAACATCTTCACCAGCACCATCTCCTCTCAAACCCTAGTTCATCTCTTGTATTTGATCTTGGTCCCAAAACCTCAGATTGGTACCTGTGGGTTGCTAGTAGTGTTGATTACTCCGTGTAGTTGATGCTAGTTAGTTTATTTGATGGAAGATCATATGTTCAGACCCTTAATGATAATTAATACTCCTCTGATTATGATTATGAATATGCTTTGTGAGAAGTTACGTTTGTTCCTGAGGACATGGGAGAAGTCTGGTTAGAAGTAATCATTTGAATTTGGTATTCGTTCGATATTTTGATGAGATGTATGTTGTCTTTCCTCTGGTGGTGTTATGCGAACGTCGACTACATGACACTTCACCATTATTTGGGCCTAGGGGAAGGCATTGGGAAGTAATAAGTAGATGATGGGTTGCTAGCGTGACATAAGCTTAAACCCTAGTTTATGCGTTGCTTCGTAAGGGGCTGAGTTGGATCCATACGTTTCATGCTATGGTTAGGTTTACCTTAATTCTTCTTTCGTAGTTGCAGATGCTTGCGACAGGGGTTAATCATAAGTGGGAGGCTTGTCCAAGTAAGGGCAGCACCCAAGCACTGGTCCACCCACATATCAAATTATCAAAGTAACGAACGCGAATCATATGAGCATGATGAAAACAAGCTTGTTGACATCAATTCCCATGTGTCCTCGGGAGTGCTTTCCATTATATAAGAGTTCTTCCAGGCTTGTCCTTTGGTACAAAAAGGATTGGGACACCTTGCTGCACCTTAGTTACTTTATTTACTTGTTACCTGTTATGATTTATCTTATCACAAAACTATCTGTTACCGATGATTTCAGTGCTTGCAGAGAATACCTTACTGAAAACAACTTATCATTTCCTTTTGCTCCTCGTTGGGTTCGACACTCTTACTTATCGAAAGGACTACGATAGATCCCCTATACTTGTGGGTTATCAAGACTCTTTTCTGGCGCCATTGCCAGGGAGTGAAGCGCCTTTGGTAAGGAAACATTTATATAGTGTGATGAAATTTACTGTCACTACTATGGAAAATAATCCTTTGAGGGGCTTGTTCGATGTATCTTCACCTTTACCGGAAGATCAAAGAGTTTCTCCTCAACCTACTGCACCTACTGAAAATATTTATTATGAAATTCCTTCGGGTATGATAGAGAAACTGCTAGCTAATCCTTATGCAGGAGATGGAATATTACATCCTGATATGCACCTAATCTATGTGGATGAAGTTTGTGGATTATTTAAGCTTGCAGGTATGCCTGAGGATGTTGTCAATAAGAAGGTCTTCCCTTTATCTTTGAAGCGAAAGGCATTGGCATGGTATAGGCTATTGGATGATATTGGATCATGGAACTACAACCGATTGAAATTGAAATTTCATCAGAAGTTTTATCCTATGCATCCGATTCATCGTGATCGGAATTATATATATAATCTGTGGCCTCTGAAGGAGAAAGTATCGCTCAAGATTGGGGGAGGCTTAAGTCAATGTCATATTCATGCCCCAATCATGAGCTCTCAAGAGAAATTATTATTCAAAACTTTTATGCTCGGCTTTCTCATAATGATCGATCCATGCTTGATACTTCTTGTATTGGTTCCTATATGAAGAAGGATATTGAATTCAAATGGGACTCATTGGAAAGAATTAAATGCAACTCTGAAGATTGGGAACTCGACGAAGGTAAAGAGTCAGGTATAAACCTTAAGTTTTATTGTGTTAAATCTTTTATGGATACCGATGCTTTTCACAATTTTAGCACTAAATATGGACTTGACTCTGAGATAGTAGCTTCTTTTTGTGAATCTTTTGCTACTCATGTTGATCTCCCTAAGGAGAAGTGGTTTAAATATCATCCTCCCATTGAAGTTAAAGTAGTAGAACCTATTAAACTTGAAGAAGAAACTATTACTTATAATGTTGATCCTATTGTTCCTACTGCTTATATTGAGAAACCGCCATTCCTTGTTAGAATAAAGGATCATGCTAAAGCTTTAACTGTGGTCAACAAAAGTAATATTAGAACACCCAAGCCCTCTGAGCAAATTAGAGTTGAACCTAGTATTGCTATGGTTAAAGATCTCTTGATTGATAATATTGATGGGCATGTTATTCATTTCTGTGATGAAGCTGCTAGAATTGCTAAACCCGATACTAAAGATAAACATAGACCTGTTGTTGGCATGCCAATTGTTTCTGTTAAAAAAGGAGATCATTGTTATCATGGCTTATGTGATGTGGGTGCTGGTGTGATCGCAATTCCTTATACCTTATATAAAGAAATTATGAATGACATTGCACCAGCTGAGATAGAAGATATTGATGTTACTATTAACCTTGCTAATAGGGATACTATATCACCAATTGAGATTGTTAGAGATGTTGAAGTCTTGTGTGGGAAGATAAAATATCCTACTGATTTTCTTGTTCTTGGTTCCCCACAAGATAATTTTTGTCCCATTATATTTGGTAGACCTTTCTTGAATATTGTTAATGCTAAGATAGACTGGGAGAAAGATATTGTTACTGTTGGTTTAGGGGATATGTCTCGTGATTTTAATTTCTCTAAAATTCGTGGACAACCTCATGATAAAGAATTGCCTAGTAAGGATGAAATTATTGGTCTTGCTTCTATTGCGGTGCCTCCTGCTGATCCTTTAGAACAATGTTTGCTAGACCATGAAAATGACTTGTCTTTGAATGAAAGAAGGTAAATAGATGAAGTATTCTTTAATCAAGGACCTATTTTGAAACACAATTTGCCTGTTGAAATCCTTGTGGATCCTCCTCCACCTAAGGGTGATCCCGTGTTTGATCTTAAACAATTACCTGATACTCTGAAATATGCTTATCTTGATGAAAAGAAGATATATCCTGTTATTATTAGTGCTAACCTTTCAGAGCATGAAGAAAATAAATTAATGAAAACTCAGAAGAAACACCGTGCCGCTATTGGATATACACTTAATGATCTTAAGGGCATTAGCCCCACTTTATGTCAGCACTAAATTAAATGGGAGAAAGATGCTAAAACAGTTGTTGATCATCAACGACGGTTAAATCCTGAGATGAAAGAAGTGGTAAGGAATGAAATACTAAAGCTTCTGGAGGCAGGTATAATTTATCCTATTGCCGAAAGTCAATGGGCAAGTCATGTTCATTGTGTCCCTAAGAAAGGAGGTATCACCGCAGTTCCTAATGATAAGAATGAATTGATTTCTCAAAGAATTGTTACAGGTTATAGAAATGGTAATTGATTTCCGCAAATTGAATAAAGCTACTAGAAAAGATCATTACCCTCTACCTTTTATTGATCAAATGCTAGAAAGATTATGCAAACATACACACCTTTTCTTTCTAGATGGTTATTCTGGTATCTCTCGAATAGCTGTGTCAAAAGAGGATCAAGAGAAAACCACTTCTACTTGCCCTTTCGGAACCTTTGCTTGTAGACGTATGCCTTTTGGTTTATGAAATGCACCTGCTACCTTTCAAAGATGCATGACTGCTATAATCTCTTACTTTTGTGAAAAGATTGTTGAAGTTTTCATGGATGATTTCTCCATTTATGGAACTTCTTTTGATAATTGCTTAAGCAACCTTGATCGAGTTTTGCAGAGATGTGAACAAACTAATCTTGTCTTGAATTGGGAGAAGTGCCACTTTATGGTTAATGAAGGAATTGTCTTGGGGCATAAAATTTCAGAAAGAGGTATTGAAGTTAATAAAGCTAAAGTAGATGCTATTGAAAAGATGCCGTGCCTGCTACCTCTTGAGCACTGCGTTGGTTTTCCCTTGAAGAGGAAAGGGTGATGCAACAAAGTAGCGTAAGTATTTCCCTCAGTTTTTGAGAACCAAGGTATCAATCTAGTAGGAGGCCATGCTGAACTCCCTTGCACCTACACAAACAAATAAGAACCTTGCAACCAACGCGACAAAGGGGTTGTCAATCCATTCACGGCCACTTGCAAAAGTGAGATCTGATAGAGATGATAAGATAATATTTTTGGTATTTTTATGATAAAGATTAAAGTAAAGATTGCAAAGTAAACAAAGATAGAAATAGCTTGTTGACAGGAGATGACGGAGAATAGACCCTGGGGCCATAGGTATCACTAGTGTCTTCTCTCAAGATAACATAAGTATTACGGTGGGTAAACAAATTACTGTCGAGCAATTGATAGAAAAGTGCATAATTATGAGAATATCTAGGCATGGTCATGTATATAGGCATCACGTCCGTGACAAGTAGACCGACTCCAGCCTGCATCTACTACTATTACTCCACACATCGACCGCTATCCAGCATGCATCTAGAGTATTAAGTTCATAAGAACGGAGTAACGCTTTAAGCAAGATGACATGATGTAGAGGGATAAACTCATGCAATATGATATAAACCCCATCTTTTTATCCTCGATGGCGACAATACAATACGTGTCGTTTCCCCTACTGTCACTGGGATCGAGCACCGCAAGATTGAACCCAAACCTAAGCACTTCTCCCAATGCAAGAAGGATCAGTCTAGTATGCCAAACCAAACTGATAATTCAAAGAGACTTGCAAAGATAATGAATCATACATAAAAGAATTCAGAGAAGATTCAAATATTGTTCATAGATAATCTTGATCATAAACCCACAATTCATCAGATCTCGACAAACACACCGCAAAAGAAGATTACACCGAATAGATCTCCAAGAGAATCGAGGAGAACTTTGTATTGAGATCCAAAGAGAGAGAAGAAGCCATCTAGCTAATAAGTATGGACCCAAAGGTCTGAGGTAAACTACTCACACATCATCGAAGAGGCTATGGTGTTGATGTAGAAGCCCTCCGTGATCAATGCCCCCTCCGGCGGAGCGCCGGAAAAGGCCCCAAGATGGGATCTCACGGGTACAGAAGGTTGTGGCGGTGGAATTAGGTTTTCGTGGTGCCCCTAGATGGTTTGGGGGTACGTAGGTATATATATGAGGAATAAGTAGGTCAGTGGAGCCACGAGGGGCCCACGAGGGTGGAGGGCGCGCCCAGGGGGTAGGCGCGCCCCCTTCCTCGTGGCCTCCTCGTTGGTTGCTTGACGTCCACTCCAAGTCCTCTGGATCATGTTTGTTCCAAAAATCATGCTCCCGAAGGTTTCATTCCGTTTGGACTCCGTTTGATATTCTTTTTCTGCGAAACACTGAAATAAGGGGGAAAAAGCAATTTGGGCTGGGCCTCCGGTTAATAGGTTAGTCCCAAAAATAATATAAAAGTGTATAAATAAGACCATTAAACATCCAAAACAGAATATATAATAGCATGGAACAATCAAAAATTATAGATACGTTGGAGACGTATCAGCATCCCCAAGCTTAATTCCTCCTCGTCCTCGAGTAGCTAAATGATAAAAACAGAATTTTTGATGTGGAATGCTTCTTAGCATAATTTTCAATGTAATTATTTTTATTGTGGCATGAATATTTAGATCCAGAAGATTCAAGATAAAAGTTTAATGTTGACATAAAAACAATAATACTTCAAACATGCTAACCAAGCAATTATGTCTTATCAAAATAACATAGCCAAAGAAAGCTTATCCCTACAAAATCATATAGTTAGGCCATGTTTCAATATCGTTACACAAACGTTCTCATCATGCATAACCCCGATGACAAGCCGAGCAATTGGTTCATACTTTTTAACGCGCTTCAGCCTTTTCATCCCTTACGCAATACATGAGCGCAAGCCATGGATATAGCACTATGGGTGGAGTAAAGTATAATGATGGGGGTTATGAGAGAAGACAAAAGGTAGAAAGTCTCACATTGACGCGGCTAATCAATAGGCTATGGAGATGCCCATCAATTGATGTCAATGAGAGGAGTAGGGATTGCCATGCAACGGATGCACTAGAGCTATAAATGTATGAAAGCTCAACAAAAGAAACTAAGTGGGTGTGCATCCAACTTGCTTGCTCACGAAGACCTAGGGAATTTTGAGGAAGCCCATCATTGGAATATACAAGCCAAGTTCTGTAATGAAAAATTCCCACTAGTATATGAAAGTGACAACATAGGAGACTCTCTATCATGAAGATCACGGTGCTACTTTGAAGCACAAGTGTGGAAAAAGGATAGTAACATTGTCCCTTCTCTCTTTTTCTCTCATTTTTTTCTTTTTTTCTCTTTCTTTTTTTTCTTGGGCCTTTTTTTCTTTGACCTCTTTTTTTAGTTTGGAATCTTATCCCGACTTGTGGGAGAATCATAGTCTCCATCATCCTGTCCTCACATGGGACAATGGTCTAATAATGATGATCATCACACTTTTATTACTTACAACTCAATACTTAGAACAAAATATGACGCTATGTGAATGCCTCCGGCGGTGTACCGGGATATGAAATGAATCAAGAGTGACATGTATGAAAAGATTATGAATGGTGGCTTTGCCACAAATACGATGTCAACTACATGATCATGCAAAGCAATATGACAATGATGGAGCGTGTCATAATAAACAGAACGGTGGAAAGTTGCATGGCAATATATCTCGGAATGGCTATGGAAATTCCATGATAGGTAGGTATAGTGGCTGTTTTGAGGAAGATATAAGGAGGTTTATGTGTGAAAGAGCGTATCATATCACGGGGTTTGGATGCACCGGCGAAGTTTGCACCAACTCTCAAGGCGAGAAAGGGCAATGCACGGTACTATAGAGGCTAGAAAATTGTGGAAGGTTGAGAGTGCATATAATCCATGGACTCACATTAGTCATAAAGAACTCATATAATTATTGCAAAAGTTTATGAGCCCTCAAAGCAAAGTACTACTACGCATGCCCCTAGAGGGATAGATTGGTAGGAAAAGACCATCGCTCGTCCCCGACCGCCACTCATAAGGAAAGCAATAAAAGAACACCTTATGTGTCAAAATTGTGACACAACTTTTACCATACGTGCATGCTACGGGACTTGCCAACCTTAACACAAGTATTTCTCAATTTCACAATTACTCAACTAGCACACTCTAATATTACCACCTTTATATCTCAAAACACTTATCAAGTATCAAACTTCTCATGATATTCAATGAACTCAATATGGAAGTTTTTATTATGCTAATCTTAGATGCCTATCACATTCGGATTAATTTCACAATTAAAGCAATTCACCATGCTGTTTAAGACTCTCAAAATAATATAAGTGAAGCATGAGAGATCAAAAATTTCTATAAAATAAAACCACCACCGTGCTCTAAAAGATATAAGTGAAGCACTAGAGCAAAAACTATATAGCTCAAAAGATATCAGTGAAGCACATAGAGTATTCTAACAAATTCCAAATGATGTGTGCCTCTCTCAAAAGGTGTGTACAGCAAGGATGATTGTGATAAAGTAAAAAGCGAACACTCAAATCATACAAGACGCTCCAAGCAGAACACATATCATGTGGTGAATAAAAATATAACTCCAAGTAAAGTTACCGATAGACGAAGACGAAAGAGGGGATGCCTTCCGGGGCATCCCCAAGCTTAAGCTTTTGGTTGTCCTTGAATTTTCCCTTGGGGTGCCTTGGGCATCCCCAAGCTTAGGCTCTTGCCAATCCTTGTTCCATAATCCATCAAATCTTTACCCAAAACTTGAAAACTTCACAACACAAAACTTAACAGAAAATCTACTGAGCTCCGTTAGCGAAAGAAAACAAAACACCACTTCAAGGTACTATAATGAACTCATTCTGTATTATATTGGTGTTAAACCTACTGTATTCCAACTTTTCTATGGTTGATAAACTCCATTACTAGCCATAGATTCATTAAAATAAGCAAACAACACGCGAAAAACAGAACAATCTGTAGTAATCTGTAACTAACGCAAACTTATGGAACTCCAAAAATTCTACAAAAATAGGAAGACCTAGACAATTTGTTTATTGATCTACTTCAATTAGAATCAGTATTTTATCACGTTCTGGTGATTTTTAACAATTGTTTTCATGAACAGAAAGTTTCTGGAAATTTCAGCAAGATCAAATAACTATCATCCAAGAAGATCCTATAGGTTTAACTTGACACAAATACTAATTAAAACATAAAACCACATCTAAACAGAAGCTAGATGGATTATTTATTCCTAAACAGAACCAAAAAGCAAAAAAATAAAATAAAATTGGGTTGCCTCCCAACAAGCGCTATCGTTTAACGCCCCTAGCTAGGCATAAAAGCGAGGATAGATCTAGGTATTGCCATAATAATGGTAAGGTAAATCATGAAAACTCCTTTCTTATTCTCTACATTCAGCAGCAAGTTTCCTTTGTGGCAAGCGAAAGTAATCAAAGGGGTTAAATTTAATGGGACAAAAGTCCCCAAGATCAAGCTCGGGAGGTATGGGTTCCTCCCTTGGCCCCTTATATTGCACGACCAATTCATCATTACAAGCGTTCTTTTGACAAAAAGTCATGAGTCTTTGCTCAAGAGAAAAACCTAACCCATTATTCTGAATAGCAAAGTCATCATTAAATTCAGAAATTCTATCAACTAGAACATCGGTAGGAACCTTTTTTCTAAGATTTTCATTATAAGCAACATGATCCAAAGATTGTAAACGCATTATGTCTTCTTGATTAAAAAGGATAGCTTCTATGGGAGGATGACCAGCATCCACCCTATAATGCGCAAAAAATTCTTTAGCTTCTTTCATTATAAATCTGAACTCATGAGCCAAAAAGATAGTAGCGGAACACTTAACAGAAGAGTACTCAATATTAGAAAATTCTAGGAAAATTCTTTGTATGCAAGGATGCATATGAAGAAATTGCCTTTCAAGTTCAACTACGAGCAAGGATATTGCATCCGCAAGACTACTAGTTCTATGAAGAATAGAACCACCCATAATGGGCAAAGCACCGACACAAGTAAAGAAATCTTGAATAACTCCCTTCCCAATAATATTACCACTACCGACTCGAAACTTTTTTGTATGCAAGATAGTAGGTTCCTCAGGAGTATCATTGAAAGCCTCAAATTTTCCATGTTATTATTATTGCTCTTATCAATGATAACCTCCCCAGATTCAGACATAACGACAACAAACTCAAGGAACATGAGGAAAGAGGGAACGGAAAGAGAGGGCAAATAAAACATCAAGGGTGAAGTGGGGGAGAGGAAAACGAGAGGCAAATGGAAAATAATGTAATGCGAGGGATAAGAGTTTGTGATGGATACTTGGTATGTCTTGACTTGTGCGTAGACTCCCCGGCAACGGCACCAGAAATGGCTCGTTGACAGGAGATCAAATCTTCACTTGACTTTGCGTAAGCCTCCCCGGCAACGGCGCCAGAAATCCTTCTTGCTACCTCTTTAGCATTGCGTTTGTTTTCCCTTGAAGAGGAAAGGGTGATGGAACAAAGTAGCATAAGTATTTCCCTCCGTTTTTGAGAACCAAGGTATCAATCCAGTAGGAGGCCACGCTCAACTCGCTTGCACCTACACAAACAAATAAGAACCTTGCAACCAACACGATAAAGGGGTTGTCAATCCCTTCACGGCCACTTGCAAAAGTGAGATCTGATAGAGATGATAAGATAATATTTTTGGTATTTTTATGAGAAAGATTAAAAGTAAAGTTTGCAAAGTAAACAAAGATAGAAATAGCTTGTTGACGGGACATGATGGAGAATAGACCCGGGGGCCATAGGTTTCACAAGTGGCTTCTCTCAAGATAGCATAAGTATTACGGTGGGTAAACAAATTACTATCGAGTAATTGATAGAAAAGTGCATAATTATGAGAATATATAGGCATGATCATGTATATAGGCATCACGTCCGTGAAAAGTAGACTGACTCCTGCCTGCATCTACTACTATTACTCCACACATCGACCGCTATCCAGCATGCATCTAGGGTATTAAGTTCACAAGAACGGAGTAACGCTTTAAGCAAGATGACATGATGTAGAGGGATAAACTCATGCAATACGATATAAACCCCATCTTTTTATCCTCGATGGCAACAATACAATACATGTTGTTTCCCCTACTGTCACTAGGATTGAGCACTGCAAGATTGAACCCAAAGCTAAGCACTTCTCCCATTGCAAGAAAGATCAGTCTAGTAGGCCAAACCAATCTGATAATTCGAAGAGACTTGCAAAGATAACCAATCATACATAAAAGAATTCAGAGAAGATTCAAATATTGTTCATAGATAATCTTGATCATAAACCCACAATTCACCGGATCTCGATAAACACACCGCAAAAGAAGATTACATCGAATAGATCTCCAAGAGAATCGAGGAGAACTTTATATTGAGATCCAAAGAGAGAGAAGAAGCCATCTAGCTAATAACTATGGACCCGAAGGTCTAAGGTAAACTACTCACACATCATCGGAGAGGCTATGGTGTTGATGTAGAAGCCCTCCGTGATCAATGCCCCCTCCGGCGGAGCGCCGAAAAAGGCCACAAGATGGGATCTCACGGGTACAGAAGGTTGCAGCGATGGAATTGGGTTTTCGTGGTGGTCCTCAATGGTTTGGGGGGTACATAGGTATATATAGGAGGAAGAAGTAGGTCGATGAAGCCACAAGGTTCCCACGAGGGTGGAGGGCACGCCCCCTTCCTCGTGGCCTCCTCGTTGGTTGCTTGACGTCCACTCCAAGTCCTCTGGATCATGTTTGTTCCAAAAATCATGCTCCCGAAGGTTTCATTCCGTTTGGACTCCGTTTGATATTCTTTTTCTGCGAAACACTGAAATAAGGGGGAAAAAGCAATTTGGGCTGGGCCTCCGGTTAATAGGTTAGTCCCAAAAATAATATAAAAGTGTATAAATAAGACCATTAAACATCCAAAACAGAATATATAATAGCATGGAACAATCAAAAATTATAGATACGTTGGAGACGTATCAGCATCCCCAAGCTTAATTCCTCCTCGTCCTCGAGTAGGTAAATGATAAAAACAGAATTTTTGATGTGGAATGCTTCTTAGCATAATTTTCAATGTAATTATTTTTATTGTGGCATGAATATTTAGATCCGGAAGATTCAAGATAAAAGTTTAATGTTGACATAAAAACAATAATACTTCAAACATGCTAACCAAGCAATTATGTCTTATCAAAATAACATAGCCAAAGAAAGCTTATCCCTACAAAATCATATAGTTAGGCCATGTTTCAATATCGTTACACAAACGTTCTCATCATGCATAACCCCGATGACAAGCCGAGCAATTGGTTCATACTTTTTAACGCGCTTCAGCCTTTTCAACCCTTATGCAATACATGAGCGCAAGCCATGGATATAGCACTATGGGTGGAGTAAAGTATAATGATGGGGGTTATGAGAGAAGACAAAAGGTAGAAAGTCTCACATTGACGCGGCTAATCAATAGGCTATGGAGATGCCCATCAATTGATGTCAATGAGAGGAGTAGGGATTGCCATGCAACGGATGCACTAGAGCTATAAATGTATGAAAGCTCAATAAAAGAAACTAAGTGGGTGTGCATCCAACTTGCTTGCTCACGAAGACCTAGGGAATTTTCAGGAAGCCCATCATTGGAATATACAAGCCAAGTTCTGTAATGAAAAATTCCCACTAGTATATGAAAGTGACAACATAGGAGACTCTCTATCATGAAGATCACGGTGCTACTTTGAAGCACAAGTGTGGAAAAAGGATAGTAACATTGTCCCTTCTCTCTTTTTCTCTCATTTTTTTCTTTTTTTCTCTTTCTTTCTTTTTCTTGGCCTTTTTTTCTTTGACCTCTTTTTTTAGTCTGGAATCTTATCCCGACTTGTGGGAGAATCATAGTCTCCATCATCCTGTCCTCACATGGGACAATGGTCTAATAATGATGATCATCACAATTTTATTACTTACAACTCAATACTTAGAACAAAATATGACGCTATGTGAATGCCTCCGGCGGTGTACCGGGATATGAAATGAATCAAGAGTGACATGTATGAAAAGATTATGAATGGTGGCTTTGCCACAAATACGATGTCAACTACATGATCATGCAAAGCAATATGACAATGATGGAGCGTGTCATGATAAACGGAACGGTGGAAAGTTGCATGGCAATATATCTCGGAATGGCTATGGTGGCTGTTTTGAGGAAGATATAAGGAGGTTTATGTGTGAAAGAGCGTATCATATCACGGGGTTTGGATGCACCGGCGAAGTTTGCACCAACTCTCAAGGCGAGAAAGGGCAATGCACGGTACTATGGAGGCTAGAAAATTGTGGAAGGTTGAGAGTGCATATAATCCATGGACTCACATTAGTCATAAAGAACTCATATAATTATTGCAAAAGTTTATGAGCCCTCAAAGCAAAGTACTACTACGCATGCCCCTAGAGGGATAGATTGGTAGGAAAAGACCATCGCTCGTCCCCGACCGCCACTCATAAGGAAAGCAATAAAAGAACACCTTATGTGTCAAAATTGTGACACAACTTTTACCATACGTGCATGCTACGGGACTTGCCAACCTTAACACAAGTATTTCTCAATTTCACAATTACTCGACTAGCACACTCTAATATTACCACCTTTATATCTCAAAACACTTATCAAGTATCAAACTTCTCATGATATTCAATGAACTCAATATGGAAGTTTTTATTATGCTAATCTTAGATGCCTATCACATTCGGATTAATTTCACAATTAAAGCAATTCACCATGCTGTTTAAGACTCTCAAAATAATATAAGTGAAGCATGGGAGATCAAAAATTTCTATAAAATAAAACCACCACCGTGCTCTAAAAGATATAAGTGAAGCACTAGAGCAAAAACTATATAGCTCAAAAGATATAAGTGAAGCACATAGAGTATTCTAACAAATTCAAAATCATGTGTGCCTCTCTCAAAAGGTGTGTACAGCAAGGATGATTGTGATAAAGTAAAAAGCGAACACTCAAATCATACAAGACGCTCCAAGCAGAACACATATCATGTGGTGAATAAAAATATAACTCCAAGTAAAGTTACCGATAGACGAAGACGAAAGAGGGGATGCCTTCCGGGGCATCCCCAAGCTTAAGCTTTTGGTTGTCCTTGAATTTTCCCTTGGGGTGCCTTGGGCATCCCCAAGCTTAGGCGCTTGCCAATCCTTGTTCCATAATCCATCAAATCTTTACCCAAAACTTGAAAACTTCACAACACAAAACTTAACAGAAAATCTCCTGAGCTCCATTAGCGAAAGAAAACAAAACACCACTTCAAGGTACTGTAATGAACTCATTCTGTATTATATTGGTGTTAAACCTACTGTATTCCCACTTTTCTATGGTTGATAAACTCCATTACTAGCCATAGATTCATTAAAATAAGCAAACAACACGCGAAAAACAGAACAATCTGTAGTAATCTGTAACTAACGCAAACTTATGGAACTCCAAAAATTCTACAAAAATAGGAAGACCTAGACAATTTGTTTATTGATCTACTTCAATTAGAATCAGTATTTTATCACGTTTTGGTGATTTTTAACAATTGTTTTCATGAACAGAAAGTTTCTGGAAATTTCAGCAAGATCAAATAACTATCATCCAAGAAGATCCTATAGGTTTAACTTGACACAAATACTAATTAAAACATAAAACCACATCTAAACAGAAGCTAGATGGATTATTTATTCCTAAACAGAACCAAAAAGCAAAAAACTAAAATAAAATTGGGTTGCCTCCCAACAAGCGCTATCGTTTAACGCCCCTAGCTAGGCATAAAAGCGAGGATAGATCTAGGTATTGCCATAATAATGGTAAGGTAAATCATGAAAACTCCTTTCTTATTCTCTACATTCAGCAGCAAGTTTCCTTTGTGGCAAGCGAAAGTAATCAAAGGGGTTAAATTTAATGGGACAAAAGTCCCCAAGATCAAGCTCGGGAGGTATGGGTTCCTCCCTTGGCCCCTTATATTGCACGACCAATTCATCATTACAAGCGTTCTTTTGACAAAAAGTCATGAGTCTTTGCTCAAGAGAAAAACCTAACCCATTATTCTGAATAGCAAAGTCATCATTAAATTCAGAAATTCTATCAACTAGAACATCGGTAGGAACCTTTTTTCTAAGATTTTCATTATAAGAAACATGATCCAAAGATTGTAAACGCATTATGTCTTCTTGATTAAAAAGGATAGCTTCTATGGGAGGATGACCAACATCCACCCTATAATGCGCAAAAAATTCTTTAGCTTCTTTCATTATAAATCTGAACTCATGAGCCAAAAAGATAGTAGCGGAACACTTAACAGAAGAGTACTCAATATTAGAAAATTCTAGGAAAATTCTTTGTATGCAAGGATGCATATGAAGAAATTGCCTTTCAAGTTCAACTACGAGCAAGGATATTGCATCCGCAAGACTACTAGTTCTATGAAGAATAGAACCACCCATAATGGGCAAAGCACCGACACAAGTAAAGAAATCTTGAATAACTCCCTTCCCAATAATATTACCACTACCGACTCGAAACTTTTTTGTATGCAAGATAGTAGGTTCCTCAGGAGTATCATTGAAAGCCTCAAATTTTCCATGTTATTATTATTGCTCTTATCAATGATAACCTCCCCAGATTCAGACATAACGACAACAAACTCAAGGAACACGAGGAAAGAGGGAACGGAAAGAGAGGGCAAATAAAACATCAAGGGTGAAGTGGGGGAGAGGAAAACGAGAGGCAAATGGAAAATAATGTAATGCGAGGGATAAGAGTTTGTGATGGATACTTGGTATGTCTTGACTTGTGCGTAGACTCCCCGGCAACGGCACCAGAAATGGCTCGTTGACAGGAGATCAAATCTTCACTTGACTTTGCGTAAGCCTCCCCGGCAACGGCGCCAGAAATCCTTCTTGCTACCTCTTTAGCACTGCGTTTGTTTTCCCTTGAAGAGGAAAGGGTGATGGAACAAAGTAGCATAAGTATTTCCCTCCGTTTTTGAGAACCAAGGTATCAATCCAGTAGGAGGCCACGCTCAACTCGCTTGCACCTACACAAACAAATAAGAACCTTGCAACCAACACGATAAAGGGGTTGTCAATCCCTTCACGGCCACTTGCAAAAGTGAGATCTGATAGAGATGATAAGATAATATTTTTGGTATTTTTATGAGAAAGATTAAAAGTAAAGTTTGCAAAGTAAACAAAGATAGAAATAGCTTGTTGACGGGACATGATGGAGAATAGACCCGGGGGCCATAGGTTTCACAAGTGGCTTCTCTCAAGATAGCATAAGTATTACGGTGGGTAAACAAATTACTATCGAGTAATTGATAGAAAAGTGCATAATTATGAGAATATATAGGCATGATCATGTATATAGGCATCACGTCCGTGAAAAGTAGACTGACTCCTGCCTGCATCTACTACTATTACTCCACACATCGACCGCTATCCAGCATGCATCTAGGGTATTAAGTTCACAAGAACGGAGTAACGCTTTAAGCAAGATGACATGATGTAGAGGGATAAACTCATGCAATACGATATAAACCCCATCTTTTTATCCTCGATGGCAACAATACAATACATGTTGTTTCCCCTACTGTCACTAGGATTGAGCACTGCAAGATTGAACCCAAAGCTAAGCACTTCTCCCATTGCAAGAAAGATCAGTCTAGTAGGCCAAACCAATCTGATAATTCGAAGAGACTTGCAAAGATAACCAATCATACATAAAAGAATTCAGAGAAGATTCAAATATTGTTCATAGATAATCTTGATCATAAACCCACAATTCACCGGATCTCGATAAACACACCGCAAAAGAAGATTACATCGAATAGATCTCCAAGAGAATCGAGGAGAACTTTATATTGAGATCCAAAGAGAGAGAAGAAGCCATCTAGCTAATAACTATGGACCCGAAGGTCTAAGGTAAACTACTCACACATCATCGGAGAGGCTATGGTGTTGATGTAGAAGCCCTCCGTGATCAATGCCCCCTCCGGCGGAGCGCCGAAAAAGGCCACAAGATGGGATCTCACGGGTACAGAAGGTTGCAGCGATGGAATTAGGTTTTCGTGGTGGTCCTCAATGGTTTGGGGGGTACATAGGTATATATAGGAGGAAGACGTAGGTCGATGGAGCCACAAGGGGCCCACGAGGGTGGAGGGCACGCCCAGGGGGGTAGGCGCGCCCAGGGGGGTAGGCGCGCCCCTGCCTCGTGGCCTCCTCGTTGGTTGCTTGGCATCCACTCCAAGTCCTCTAGATCACGTTTGTTCCAAAAATCACGCTCCCGAAGGTTTCATTCCATTTGGACTCCGTTTGATATTCTTTTTCTGCAAAACACTGAAATAGGCAAAAAAGCAGCAATTTGGGCTGGGCCTCTGGTTAATAGGTTAGTCCCAAAAATAATATAAAAGTGTATAAATATGCCCATTAAACATCCAAAACAGAATATATAATAGCATGGAACAATAAAAAATTATAGATACATTGGAGACGTATCAGTGCCCTAAAGATATCAAAGGTATAAGAAGTTTCCTTGGTCATGCTGGTTTCCATAGGAGGTTTATTAAAGACTTCTCTAAAATATCTAGGCCTCTCACCAATCTCTTGCTAAAAGATGTTCCTTTTGTTTTTGATGATGATTGTGTAGAAGCATTTGAAATACTTAAGAAAGCCTTGATCTCTGCTCCTATTGTTCAGCCATACCTGATTGGAATTTACGCTTTGAAATTATGTGTGATGCTAGTGATTATGCTGTTGGTGCTGTTCTAGGACAAAGAGTTGATAAGAAATTAAATGCTATTTAGTATGCTAGTAAAACTCTAGACAGTGCCTAGAGAAATTATGCTACTACTGAAAAGGAATTTTTAGCAGTTAGTTTTTCTTGTGATAAGTTTAGACCTTATATTGTTGATTCCAAAGTAAACGTTCACATTGATCATGCTGCTATTAAATATCTTATAGAAAAGAAAGATGCTAAGCCTAGACTTATTAGATGGGTTCTCCTACTGCAAGAATTTGGTTTGCATATTATTGATGGAAAGGGAGCTGAGAACCCTGTTGCAGACAACTTGTCTAGTTTAAAGAATGTTCTTGATGACCCACTACCTATTGACGATAGCTTTCCTAATGAGCAACTAAACGTCATAAATGCTTCTCATAATACTCCATGGTATGCTGATTATGCTAATTACATCGTTGCTAAATTTATACCGCCTAGTTTCACATACCAGCAAAAGAAAAGTTTTTCTATGATTTAAGACATTACTTTTGGGATGCTCCCCACCTTTACAAAGAAGGAGTAGATGGTGTTATTAGACGTTGTGTACCTGAGGATGAACAGGGACAGATCCTACGCAAGTGACACTCCGAGTCTTACAAAGGGCACCATGTGGGAGACAGAACTGCACACAAGGTATTGCAATCAGGTTTCTGTTGGCCCACTCTCTTCAAGGATGCTCGTAAGTTTGTCTTGTCATGTGATGAATGCCAAAGGATTGGTAATATTAGTAGACATCAGGAAATTCCTATCAATTATTCACTTGTTATTGAACCATTTGATGTTTGGGGCTTCGATTATATGGGACCTTTTCCTTCCTCTAATGGGTATACACATATTCTACTTGCTGTTGATTACATTACTAAGTGGGTAGAAGCTATTCTAACTAGTACTGCTGATCATAACACTTCTTTTAAGATGCTTAAAGAAGTAATTTTTCCGAGGTTTGGAGTCCCTAGATATTTAATGACTGATGGTGGTTCACATTTTATTCATGGTTCTTTCCGTAAAATGCTTGCTAAGTATGATGTTAACCATTGAATTGCATATCCATATCATCCTCAGTCCAGTGGTCAGGTAGAATTGATCAATAGGGAGATTAAATTAATTTTGCAAAAGACTGTTAATAGATCTACGAAGAATTGGTCTAAGAAACTTGATGATGCATTGTGGGATTATAGAACTGCTTATAAGAATACTATGGGTATGTCTCCATATAAAATGGTTTATGGAAAAGCATGTCATTTACCTCTTGAACTAGAACATAAGGCATATTGGGCTATTAAAGAGCTCAACTATGATTTCAAACTTGCCGTCGAGAAGAGGTTATTTGACATTAGCTCACTTGATGAATGGAGAACCCAAGCCTATGAGAATGCCAAGTTGTTTAAAGAAAAAGTTAAAAGATGGCATGATAAAAGGATACAAAAGCTTGAGTTTAATGTACATGATCATGTTTTGCTGTACAACTCTCATTTAAATTTTTTTTGCAGGAAAGCTTCTCTCTAAATGGGAAGGCCCCTACGTCATCGAGGAGGTCTATCGTTCTGGTCCCATAAAGATCAACAATGCTGAAGGCACAAACCTGAAGGTGGTAAACGGTTAAAGAATCAAACAT
This sequence comes from Aegilops umbellulata, assembly GCA_032464435.1. NCBI lineage: Eukaryota > Viridiplantae > Streptophyta > Magnoliopsida > Poales > Poaceae > Aegilops > Aegilops umbellulata. The sequence continues at coordinate 188,117,812 of CP136057.1, forward strand.
TATATCTCAGGTACTCCCATAAATGTTGAGACCAATATAATTGATACTGTAACACCGGAGGAGTACTTAAGGGACACTTTCCAAACGTTTCAGACTCCAAAAAGGAATAGGTATATGGTACGGTAAGTAAACCGACTCCAAAACGTTTCCAATGATAAATTTTCTCCGCTTAGGAATATTTACAAAATTAGGAAAATCAAAAGTAATCTGAAAGAGACACGAGGACACCACAAGGGTGGAGGGCACGCCATACCCCCTGGGCGCGTCCCCTGTCCTTGTGGACACGTCGTGTGCCCTCCGGACTCCGTTTTGTTACATGATACTTCTTATGGTCGGTAAAATTTCATTATAGATTCTTCCGAAGGTTTTGATCACAGTACTACGAAAAAATTCTCTGTTTTCGTTTTGAGTTGTTTCTGCAGCAGATTTGGAGCAAGATGTCGTGCCAAGATTCGAAGGGAGAGAGCTAAATGGTTGATTATATTACAAACCCAAAAGCATATGGGGGTGTGGAACATTATGGTTGGACCACGGAGGAATAAGAAGACTATGAGCCAAAGGGGAAGGAGGAGATGAGCTCCGATGAAGAGGATGATCCACTACCCCAACCTGGCGATATGCATGTGGAGTTCAAGAAGTCAAGCCTCCCTAAGGTCCAATCTATCCCACCATGTTTTTCGCAGGAAAGCAAGTCGGCATTATGCAAAAAGATAATGAAACTTGAGCTCGAGAACGAGGATTTGAGGGAGGAAAGTTTTAGCCTCAGGCGCAAGCTAGAGAAGAAGAATGCAACGACTCCATCATCACCACCTCTGAAGAAGGAGACATAAATACATGGGTATGGGCACTCCCCTTGGAAACTGTCAAGCTTGGGGGAGGTGCCCCGGTATCATATCATCACTACATATCTATCTTTATCGTTTTTCTTAGTTTGATCCTTTTGGTTATATCTTGATCTAGTAGAATAAAGATTTTTTAATATGATCTAGCTTTGAGTTCTGTTCCGATCTCTATCTATGTAATCGAGTCCGTGAGATATATAATAAAGATTGGTTTTGAGTTGAGGGATTTGCTTTCTTGCTATGATCTTGATGGAATTAAATAAAAAGAAAGAAATAAAAAGATCATATATTGATCTTATGGAGAGTAATGACTTCACATATAAAGGGTTTGATGAATAAAAGTTGTTGGGAGTTGACAAATATAGTTTTGGTCATTGTTGCAATCAATATGAAGTAATAAAGAAAGAGAGGCTTCAGATGTAAATATACTATCTTGGACATCTTTTATGATTATGAGCACTCATTAAAATATGAGATGCTAAAAAGTTGATGTTGGACAAGGAAGACAACATAATAGGTTATGTTTTCTTATATCTGAATAGAAGTTATATTGTCATGGATCATCCAACATGTTGAGCTTGCCTTTCTCTCTCATGCTAGGCAAATTCTTTGCACCAAGTAGAGATACTACTTGTGCTTCCAAACATCCCTAAACCAAGTTTTGCCATGAGAGTCCACCATACCTACCTATAGATTGAGTAAGATCCTTCAAGTTGTCATCGGTGCAAGCAATAAAAATTGCTCTCTAAATATGTATGATCTATTAATGTGAAGAAAATAAACTTTATATGAACTTGTGATATGGAATAAATAAAAGCGATGACTGCATAATAAAGGTCTTTATCACAAGAAGCAATATAAAGTGACGTTCTTTTGCATTAAGATTTTGTGCATCCAACCATAAGAGCGCATGACGACCTCCGCTTCCCTCTGCGAAGGGCCTATCTTTTATTTTTATCTTCTATACAAGAGTCATGGTGATCTTCACCTTTCCTTTTTACACTTTTTCCTTTGGCAAGCTCTATGAGTAGGATTTTCTACAAGTGCTTGCCACAGAACTAGTTAAGGGTTTCAACGGTGCAAAAGTTCTCAAAAATTCTGAAAAAATACTAAAACAACACACCTATAATATAACATGATCGAACGGAGGGATTAAAAAAATACGACTGTATGTGTCATGGACAAAAAAACAAATAGTTCAACATATATTTATGTTGCAGTGAGGTGAAATGCTTATTATTTTCCGAGGACACATAGATGCATATTTTGACAATCTCTCCGTTGGATCATCTTATTACATTAGAGAGATGCTCCCATATTTATTTCTTATTTTTGATAACTTTTAACCCGTTAAAAGTTTAGCGACCCTTAACTAGTTCTGTGGCAAACTATGGTAGACACCGTTTTACCTATCAGTGAAGACCAAATCAACATTGCGAAGATAAACTTTGAAGTCAAACCAATGTTGAAGGCAAACCAAATTTGAAGATAATGCAATCATGACGCCGAATGAAAATCTTCGAGAATGTTTCGTGGTGGCATTACCATCGTATAGGGAGTATTAGACCCAGACACGGCGCACAACTATCGTGGCGCTCCAAAGTCAAATTCCACATTAATGTATTCACACTTAGAGGGTACGTCTTCATGAATTGAAGATATATCTTACTTCATGTGTTTCACATCTAAGTCATCAACATGCATAAGCGTTAGATGTGTGTCCATTCACAGGACATTCGAGGATTCTAAGATATTTAGCTCACACCGCAGCTTGTAAAACCTTTTCTCATCCAAGGGCTTTGTGAAGATATCTGCCAATTGCTCTTCAGTGTTGACGTGAATGATATCAATGTCTTCCTTCAACACATGATCCCTGGGAAAATGATGAAGGATTTCAGTGTTCTTTGTCTTCGAGTGGTGAACTGGATTGTGAGCAATCTTGATGGCGCTTTCATTGTCGCAGTACAGTGCATGCCTCATGTTGATGCCATAGTCCTTGAGAGTTTGCTTCATCCAGAGAAGCTCAGCGTAGCAAGATCCAGCAACAATGTATTCAGATTCAGCAGTGGAGAGTGATACACAACTCTGCTTCTTTGAAGACCAACAGACAAGAGATCATCCAAAAAAGTGACATGTGCCCTATGTGGATTTGGGATCAACCTTGTCACCGGCATAATCAGCATATGAGAATCCAACTAGATCAAACTTTGAGCCCTTTGGATACCATAACCTAGTGTTGGGGTGTCAGCCAAATATCAAAGAATTCGCTTCACAGCTAGGTGATGTGATTCCTTTCGTGCCGCTTGGAATCGGGCACACATGCAAACGCTAAGCATTATATCAGGCCTAGATGCACATAAGTACAGTAAAGAACCAATCATGGAGCGGTATACCTTTTGATCGAACTCTTTACCATTGTCGTCGGGGCCCAATTGGCCTTTGGTTGGCATTGGCGTCGTGTACCCTTTGTAGTCTTGCATCCCAAACTTCTTCAGGAAATCTTTGAGGTACTTCTCTTGTGATATGAAGATGCCATTTCTTTGCTGATGGATTTGAAGACCAAGTTAGAATTTTAGCTCACCCATCATGGACATCTTGTCAGATTCTGGGTTCCGGCAAACCCTCGAGGTTCGAACACCGGGGTGCACATGAAGATCTCTCTATCCCTAGCTCGCTCACGCAACGATATCAAGGCCTAGCTCGACGAACCCAAAGAACAAGAGACACGAGGGTTTATACTGGTTCGGGCCACCATTGTGGTGTAATGCCCTACTCCAGTGTGGTGTGGTGGATTGCCTTGCAGGCTGAAGATGAACAGTACAAGGGATGAACAGCCTCCTGAGGAGAGGTGTTCTTGAGCTCGGTGAGCTGGTGTGTTGAGGATGATCTCAATGGTCCGTCTCTAGATCAGTTGCCTCCTATGGTGGTGGCTAGTCCTATTTATAGAGGCCCTGGTCCTCTTCCCAAATATTAGACAGGAAGGGATCCCACAACGGCCAATTTGCAGGGGGACAACCAGTACAAGTTATCCTGACAAAAGGTGGTCTTCGCCTGCCAAAGGCTCCGATGGTGATGCCGTCGTGGGCTCCGCGGTGACCTCCGAACTGCTGTCCTTCTGGTCTTGGTCTCGTTCCACCAATATGGAAACCTTTGCCTGATGCCTCAGGACTCCTCGCCCGCGCTTGCCCCTTTAGCACCAAAGAGGCAACGGGTGCTCTGCGCCCGCTGGCGCCCGCCTGGCCTTGGTCGTCACGGCTCACGTCACGTGCACCTCGCGAGGTGCCCCTTGCATAGATATCTCTGCTCCTTGGGAGCCAGCCTAGGGAGGCTGCCCCTGAGGAGGTCTTGCGTCGTCCACCTCGCGAGGCTCGGCCCCTCGCGAGGGTCTTGAGCGGTTGTTGATGAAGATGGGCCGTACCAGGCCGCTGGATGAGCCACGCCCTGGGCCACAGGCAGGCAAGTCTGGGTACCCCCGTTCCCAGGATGCCGACACATTTGATATTGCTCTTGCATCATGTGCCCAAACTCATCATTGTATCTCTTATCAGTGCAGCTGAAGATAATGTCATCCACATAAATTTGGCATACAAACAGTTCACCATCATATGCCGTCGTGAAGAGAGTGGTATCTAGAGAACCAGGTTTGAAGCCTTTGCTCTTCAAGAAGTCTTTGAGTGTCTCATACCAAGCGCGAGGTGCTTGTTTGAGGCCATACAGTGCCTTGTTGAGCTTGTAGACCATGTTAGGACACTTTGGATCTTCAAAACCAGGGGGTTATGCAACATACACTTCTTGTTCAATTTTGCCATTTAAGGAGGCACTCTTTACATCCATTTGGTACAGAAGAATGTTTTTGTGGTTTGCATAGGTTAGCAGTATGCGAATGGCTTCAAGCCTAGCCACAGGAGCAAAGGTTTCATCGAAGTCAATTCCTTCCATTTGTGTGTAACCTTGGGAAACGAGACGAGCCTTGTTTCTGACAACTTGACCATGCTCATCTTGTTTGTTGTGATAGATCCATTTGGTACTAATGATATTGTGCCTGTGAGGATCAGGACGCTTGACTAGCTCCCATACATTATTCAGCTCAAACCGTTGAAGCTCTTCTTGCATCACTTGAATCCATTCAGGTTCCATGAAGGCTTCATCAACTTTCTTGGGTTCAGATATAGAGACAAATGCAAAGTGCCCACAGAAGTTTGCTACACTACAAAAAAAAAGACACATCCGTGACATTTTGGGCCAAACAATTTTTTTGTCATACTTATGACACTTCTATGACGATAATTGTGACAAAACCCGGTGTCATCACAGATGTGATGGGCTCCTACTTCTATGAAAAAAATCATGACAAAAAATGGGCTTTTCGTCCTGGGTGGGACGGAGACGCAGCTGCATGACATTCCTTGGGCCATCCATGGCGGAAAAAACCGTGGTAGAAGCGAGGGCGAGGAAAATATCGGGGGAGTTCTCGGTTGCGGTGGGTGGTCGGGGCCGAGCGATGCGCGTTTCTCTCATAAGTATGCGCGTGTGTGCGAGGCGTTGTGCTCTAACTGAACCCGAGCGATTGCACTGCAGGCTACGCGTTACTGAACCCGAGCGATCGATCGATCCCTTGCTGTTAACTGAACCCGAGTGATTCCTTCGCTACTCCTGCTAACTGAAGCCGATCGAACACTGATGCCTCCTTCCCTGGATGAATAGTGAGCGTTGTTGAGAGGGTTTGGATGAACAGTTCCTGGTGGGGGGGTGGATGAACAGGACCTCGTGGTAGTAGAGGCCGTTGCCGCTAGATGAACAGTACCCCGATCGATCGAGCCGGTGGATGAACAGGACCCCGTGGGGGGCTGGATGAATAGGACCCTGTGGAGGGCTAGTTGAACAGTAGCCAGTGGAGGGATGGTTGAATAGTAGCCGGTGGAGGGCTGGATTAACAACAGCCCATGGAGGGGTGGTTGAACAGGACCCCGTTGAGAGGGTTGGCTGAACAGTAGCCGGTGGAGGAGCGGTGGAGGCTGGATGAACAGGAGCCCATGGATGAACAGTCGCAGGTGCAGGCTGGAGGAGGTCGACGGTGGATGAACAGGAGCCCGTGGAGGTAGTCGACGGTGGAGATGAACAGTATCCCATGGAGGCAGTCGACGGTGGAGATGAACAGTATCCTATGGACTCCCGTTTTGCGGTACGCCACACCCCTTCCGATGAACAGGACCCCCATTTTGACCGTAGCAATCCAACACAAGTTTGTTTCCTCCGTTTTGCGGTATGCCACACCCTTCCTGTCGGTGTTTTGGGAACGGGGGTCCCTAGACTTGCCTGCCTGCGGCCTGCGGCATGGCTCATATGGGGCCCCAGCGTGGCCCATCTCCATCAACACAAGACTCAAGACCCTCGCGAGGGGCCAAGCCTCGCGGGGCGGATGACACGACGCTTCCTCAGGCACGGCCTCCTAAGGCTGGCTCGCGAGGAGGAGGAGAGATCAAGGCGGGGTACCTCGCAAGGTGCCCATGACGCAAGCCATGACGATCGAGGGTGCCAGGCGGGCTCCAGCCCGCACAGCGTTCCCCTTTCCTCTTTGGTGCAAAGGGGGAAAGCGCAGGCGAGAGGATCAAGCAAAGGCACCCATTTCGGTGCAACAAGACCAAGACCAGTCCAACGGCGGGAAGGAGGTCACCATGGAGCCCAGAACGGCGTCACCACAGGGCCTTTGGCAGGCGAAGACCAACTTTAGTCAGGATAAGTGTACCAGATGTTCCCCTTCGAATTGGCCAGTTGTTGGCGCCCTTCCTGCTCAAATATTTGGGAAGAGGCCCAGGGCCTTTGCCTACAAATAGGACTAGCCACCCCCAGGGTAGAGGCATCTTGACATCGAGAGATCGAGGGGAGTATTCAGAGCAAGCAGAGAACAAGTAGAGATAGAGAGAGAAGGGCGATTGAACTCCCCCAGCAGTTCATCCCCCTAGCCAAGAACAGACCCTCGCGAGGCTGTTCTTCCTTGTACTGTTCATCCTCATCAGCCCATGAGGCAATCCACCCACCACAAACTAGAGTAGGGTATTACACCACAATGGTGGCCCGAACTAGTATAAACCCTGTGTCTCTTGTGCTGTTCGGTTCGGTAGTTTGGATCCTCGTGAGACGGAGAGGTAGAGGGCACGATCTCCGCGCGCACCCCAGAGTTCGAACCTTAAGGGTCTGCCGGAACCCGTGATCCAACATTTGGCGCGCCAGGTAGGGGTGCGCCGGAATCTGCCTTCCACCGCTCCGTCCTCCTCCGGCTGCTGCATCCATGAACAGCGCCCATCGAGCTCGCGTCGCGCCAGCGGCCCTCGCCGGTGGGCGTTCTCGCCGTCCCCCGTCGCCCGCCGTCAACACCGCCACCGGCCCGGCGGGAAACGAGCGGCAAGCACCACCACAACATCCGCCTATGCGACAGGGCGACCACACCGCGACGTCAACGCATCCGGTCATTGCGGCCCTCCTGGGCGGCTCGCCGGTGCCGCCCACGAGCCGCCACGTCAAGCCGTTTGCCCGTCGGATCAGCGCCGTTTCTGCACCGCAGGGGGCTCCCCCGGACCGGGCGGTGCGCGAGGTCGGTCTGACCTTCAGCTCGGAGGACCACCCCGCTAACTTGGCCGACTCAGGCGCGCTCCCCCTGTTGTGCACCCCCACCATCTGCCAGGTGGCCGTCACCAGAACCCTCGTCAATGGCGGCGCGGGCCTCAGTGTGCTTTCGGTCGAGACCTTCAACCTTCTCTGCATACCCCGGGAGCGGCTGCAACCCAGCCGACCTTTCTTGGGCGTCGGGGGCGGATCATCCGACTCCTTGGGACAGGTTCGGCTCCCAGTAACCTTCGGCACCTACGACAACTTCCACACGGAGATGGTCGACTTCAACATCGCCCCCATCGGCCTCCCTTACAACGCCATCCTCGGCTACCCGGCACTGGCTCAGTTCATGGCCGCCACGCACCCGGCGTACAACCTCATGAAGATGCCCGGGAGCAACGGTGCCCTCACCGTGCACGGAGACATCGGGGACGCCCTGCGAGTACTCAAGCTCGCCTTCAAGACGGTGGCATCGGCACAGCCCGCCGACATGGCGACCCCTGAGCCCAAGGGAGCTGCGCCCACCAAGAAGAAGCAGTTGTTCACCTAGGACAAGGCAGAAACCAAGCAGATACCCATCGACGAGGACGGGTCCTCTAGTGCCACTTTCACCATAGGTGCCAACCTTAAGCCTGAGTAGGAGGAGGCCTTGGTCAGGTTCCTGTGCGCAAATAAGAAGGTGTTTGCTTGGGAGCCCGATCAGTTGGCAGGGGTCCCCAGGAGCGTCATCGAGCATCACCTCAATGTGTGCCCAAATGTGCGCCCCGTGAAGCAGAAGGCCAGGCGGCAGTCCGCAGAGAAGCAGGCCTTCATCGTCCAAGAGACCCGCAAGTTAGAAGCCGCTGGGGTCATTCACGAGGTCCGATACCCGGATTGGTTGGCCAACCCTGTCGTTGTGCCCAAGAAAGGGGGGAAGGAACGCATGTGTGTCGACTTCACCAATCTCAACAAGGCATGCCCGCAAGATCCGTTTCCGCTCCCCCGCATCGACCAAATCGTCGATTCCACCGTCGAGTGCGACCTGCTGTGCTTCTTGGACGCCTTCTCCGGATATCACCAGATCAAGATGGTTGTAGAAGACGTAGGGAAGACCGCCTTCTTGACCCCGTGCGGGGTATATTGCTATACATGCATGCCATTTGGACTGCGTAATGCAGGGGCGACCTTTCAGCGGCTGATGCACATCACCTTGGGCCCGCAACTCGGGAAGAATGTCGAAGCCTACATGATGACATTGTGGTGAAATCTCGGGAGGCCAAGACCTTGATACAAGACCTGGAGGAGACCTTCGCGAGCCTCGACGCAGTAAACCTGCGACTCAACCCAGAGAAATGTGTGTTTGGGGTTCCCTCGGGCAAGCTCTTGGGCTTCCCCGTGTCCCACCGTGGCATTGAGGCTAACCCAGAGAAGGTCAAGGCGGTCGAGGACATGAGTCCACCAAAGACCCTCAGAGAAATGCAGAAGCTCACTGGGCGCGTGACCGCGCTAGGGCGCTTCATCTCCAAATTGGGGTAGGGAGCGCTGCCTTTCTTTCAGCTGATGAAGAAAAAGGGGCCCTTTGAATGGACTGGAGAGGCAGATAAGGCGTTTCAAGATCTCAAGAGGTACCTGACCAGTCCCCCAGTCATGGTGGCTCCACGCCCTCAAGAGCCCCTGCTGCTTTACCTCGCCGCCACTCCCTACTCCGCCAGCGCAGCCCTGGTTGCGGTTAGGGAGGAGCGCCAGGTCAAGACCGCAGCGGCAGCCCGAGGCAAGACAAAACGGGAACAAGGAAAGCCCGTGGAAGCCACAACCACAGATGAAGAGGGTCAGCTACCGAAGAACGCACCGGAGACAGGGGAGGCCGCATGCCTAGATGGTTCACCTTCTGAGGCCACGTCATCTAATGAGGTGCCCTTACCTCCCGAGGGCGCCGCGACCCAAGATGCTCTCAGCCTTGTTGAGCACCCGGTCTACTTTGTTAGCACGGTGCTAAGGGATGCGAGGGCACGGTACCCAATGCCTCAGAAGCTCCTCCTCGCGTTACTGGTAGCCTCGCGCAAGCTGCATCACTACTTCCAGGCTCACCCCATCAAGGTCGTCTCGTCGTACCCCCTGGAGAGAGTGCTCAGGAGCCCTAACTCGGTCGGAAGGGTCGCCGAGTGGAATATAGAGCTGCAGGCGTTTCAGCTCGAGTTCAGCACAACCAGGGTCATCAAAGGAGCAGCGTTGGCGGATTTCGTGGCGGAAAGGGCGGAGGCACCAGGCCTCAAGGACGACAAGGATCAGTCCCTCTCCCCAGAAAGTGAGGCGCCGGAAGGCTGGGTTATGTACTTTGATGGGGCGTTCTCCAGGCACGGCGCGGGGGCTGGCGCGGTGCTGATATCACCCACTCAGGATAAGCTCTATTATGCCGTACAGCTCTGTTTCCAGCGAGGTGAAAAGGTCTCCAACAACATAGCAGAGTATGAGGGATTGATAGCCGGGCTGAAGGCCGCAGTGGCCCTGGGAGTGAAGCGCCTCACCGTCAAGGGCGACTCGCAGCTCCTAGTCAATTTGTCCAACAAGGTGTACGAGCCGAAGGACGAGCATATGGAGGCCTACCTGGCGGAGGTCCGCAGGATGGAAAAGCAGTTCTGGGGGCTGGAGCTGAAGCATGTGCCCCGTGGCACCAATCAGGAAGCTAACGACATAGCCGGACGGGCATCCAGGCGGTTGCCGCAGGAACCCGGTGTCTTCGAGGAGCGGCTCTTCAAACCTTCAGCACAGCCGACGTTATCAAACACGGCTCAGCCTCGAGAGGAGCTCCCCCAGCCGCCAGCCTCGGGAGCCCCGGTCTGTGTGCCGACCTCAAGAACACGCCTGCTCCTGACAATGGAACCTCAGGAGGAGTGCTGGATCACAGAACTCCAGAGTTATCTAACACAAGGGGCCCTACCGGAAAAGGAAGAGGAAGCAGAACGTGTGGCGCGGCAGGCCACGGCATACTACATCAGAGATGGGGAACTTTACCGGAAGTGACCAAACGATGTATCTCTGCACTGCATCTCCAGGGAGCAAGGAAAGGAACTACTGGAGGACATACACGGCGGAGACTGCGGACACCACTCATCATCATGGACCCTCGTCGGCAAGGCATTCCGTAGTGGGTTCTATTGGCCCACCGCGCTCAACAACGCAATCAAATTGGTGAAGGCTTGTGAGGCCTGCCAGTTCCATTCCAGGCAGATCCATCAACCAGCGGGGGGCCTGCAGACTATACCCCTCTCATGGCCATTCGCAGTTTGGGGGTTGGATATCCTGGGCCCGTTCCCTCGGGCGCCAGGGGGCTACCGTTACCTCTACGTCGCCATTGACAAGTTCACCAAGTCGGCAGAGGTGGAGGCTGTCCGTACCATCCCCGCGGGCTCCGCGGTCAAGTTCATCAGGGGTATCGTGAGCCGGTTCAGGGTGCCGAACCACATCATCACAGACAACGGTTCGCAGTTCACCAGTAATCTCTTCAAAACATACTGTGCTAACCTTGGGACGCAGATATGCTACGCTTCGGTGGCACACCCGTGAAGCAATGGGCAGGCCGAACGAGCCAACGCGGAGGTCTTGAGAGGCCTCAAGACCAGAACGTTCAAGAAGAAGCTGGAGGCCTGCGGCAGGGGTTGGTACGACGAGCTCCAATCCGTGTTGTGGTCCATCCGCACCACCGCGACCAAACCAACCGGGGAGACCCCGTTCTTCCTGGTCTATGGAGCCAAAGCAGTCCTTCCTCACGAGGTCAGGCGTCGCTCCGCACCGAGTCCTGGCGCTCAACGAGGCGCAGCAGGACGCCATGCGGGGGATGGACCTCGTGCTGGGGGAGAAACGCCACCGAGAAGCGGCGCTGCAAGCGGCAAGGTACCAACAGGCGCTACAACGATATCACTGCCGCAACATCCGCCCCAGGACCCTCGAGGTAGGAGACCTCGTACTCAGGCGGGTCCTCTCCAGGGAGGGGCTGCACAAGCTCTCTCCCATGTGGGAGGGCACGTTCAAGGTTGTTCATGTTTCCAGGCCAGGCTCCGTGTGCTTGGAGACTCAAGAGGGGGAGCCAATCCAGAACGCGTGGAACATCCAGCACCGCCGGAGGTTCTACCCCTAAAAGGCCCAGAGCCTGTGAAGAAGGCGAACGCCTGTGAAGCTCATCTCTTTTTGGAGAAGGCCCAGAGCCTGTGAAGAAGGCGAACGCCTGTGAATCTCATCTCTTTTTGGAGAAGGCCCAGAGCCTGTGAAGAAGGCGAACGCCTGTGAAGCTCATCTCTTTTTGAAGAAGGCCCATAGCCTGTGAAGAAGGCGAACGCCTGTGAAGCTCATCTCTTTTTGGAGAAGGCCCGGAGCCTGTGAAGAAGGCGAATGCCTGTGAAGCTCATCTCTTTTTGGAAAAGGCCCAGAGCCTGTGAAGAAGGCGAGTGCCTGTGAAGCTTATTACCTCTAAGGAGAAAGGCCCGGAGACTGTGAAGAAGGCCAATGCCTGTGAAGCTCGCCGCCCCGTGACACTCTCACGTAATAATGAGTGGGGTTGTACACGCCCCGGAGTCTCAGGAGCACCGGCCTCAGGCCCTGGGGCTCCCTCCAACGCCCAGTGGCAGCACTTAGCTCCGCGCTGGTGAGAAGACGTCGAAGACTAGACTAGGTGACGGACACGGATTTTTCATTTGCTTTCCGCATTTGATGTGTTTTACTTGCATCTGAAGTTTTATCGAAACTATCACCGTTGTTGATTTGTGGTTCGTCGATTTTCGCTCCTCGTTTTGATTTTTCTCATGGAAGGCCTCGCGAGGGATGGAACTCGAACGCCCTCGCGAGCGTTTCTGCTCTAGCCGCTTAAAGGTTTCATGGCCCGGGCTCTCTACAGGAGCACCCCTCTAGTCCGTTCCCCTCGGGCACCGCGACACGCACACAGGGCCTGGGTCGGTCGCCCCCCGGCTGGGGCCGCAAACTACCTACGCGAGGGCAGATAGTTGAGCAGTGCAACAACAAAGTCAAGGGAGCAAAAGGAAAAGGAAAGGGCGAGCCCGGCGCAGCCCGCCTCACATCGGCCTGCAGAGGCGACACGGGATGCCTCCGAAGCTCAGGCGGACTCCCTCTCGCGCTTCACCGGGGCACGGCGACGGGCGGATGAACAGCCACCCCCCAAGCAAGTGCGGCGGCGAGGGGGCTGGCTGCGGCCACCGCTGGAGGAGCCGCCCGAAGAAGAGTTGGTGGAGCTTGGGGAGCATCGGGCGCCGCCATCGGAGTGGGCACTGTCTCCTCCATCGTCGTCGGAGCGAGGCCCCTGGCCACGGTCGTCGCCCTCGGGGCAGCATCCTGCGCGGCGACCATCTTCCCCAAACACCCTCACATAGAGGGTGCCGTCGCCGTCGAACTTGAAGTGCAGGGTGCACCGCTGGCCAAGGCTGCGCGCGCGGGCAAACGTTTGCCAGCCGCGGGTCAGGGCCCCATTCCCAGAAGGGGAGACCTCGAGCTAAACCCAGGAGGCCCTGCTGCAGCAACCGTCAGCCTGAAGCCAGAAGCCGCACCGGGCGCTGGCCGACAGCTCGCTGAAGAAGAAGCGAGGGAGCTGGAGCCAGGTGTTGGTCGGGTCCACCGACCACACGATGAACTCCAGCAGCACCTCCGCCGAGCGAAAGCGCGGCCTGGGGGGCCACGCAGCCACAGCCTGCCTCCCCTTGGCAGCCGAGCGCTCACCACCACGCGGAGAACCATCCCTGTGGCCACGGGGAGCCACAGCGGGGACCGCGGGATGCTTGCGGGGACGACCCCGGCCGCGCTTGGCCGGAGGGGAGTCGGGCCCCGCCCGACTAGCCTTCCCCTTCTCCACGGCTGAGAACCTCTTTGGAGCCATGCGAGCGGCGGGCGGCAAAGGAGAGGAAGAAGAAGAGAAGCGGGAAGGGGCGGACTAGCAGAGCTTATGCGGCCTCACACTTATAGCCGGAAGAGGCCAACCGTTGAGCACCACGATCGTAGGTAATAATGACCCGTATCTACGCATGCAGGGACTAGTCAAGTCACACAGTTGCCAAGGCGTCGTGGGGAAGCGGAGACGCCCACATCCTGTCAAACCGCCACGCGGCGCCCAAGGCCGCAGGCTGTTAGGGCCCGCGGCGCTTCGCCCTTGCCCTTTCGCCTCTCGGCATGGCCAAGTCCATGCACGCCTTGGGCCTGGGGGCTACTGTCGGCGTTTTGGGAACGGGGGTCCCCAGACTTGCCTGCCTGCGGCCTGCGGCGTGGCTCAAATGGGGCCCCAGCGTGGCCCATCTCCATCAACACAAGACTCAAGACCCTCGCGAGGGGCCAAGCCTCGCGGGGCGGACGACACGGCGCTTCCTCAGGCACGGCCTCCTCAGGCTGGCTCGCGCGGAGGCGGAGAGATCAAGGCGGGGTACCTCGCGAGGTGCCCATGACGCAAGCCATGACGATCGAGGGTGCCAGACGGGCGCCAGCCCGCGCAACGTTCCCCTTTCCTCTTTGGTGCAAAGGGGGCAAGCGCAGGCGAGAGGATCAAGGAAAGGCACCCATTTCGACGCAACAAGACCAAGACCAGTCCAACGGTGGGAAGGACGTCACCATGGAGCCCAGAATGGCGTCACCACAGGGCCTTTGGCAGGCGAAGACCATCTTTAGTCAGGATAAGTGTACCAGATGTTCCCCTTCGAATTGGCCAGTTGTTGGCGCCCTTCCCGCTCAAATATTTGGGAAGAGGCCCAGGGCCTTTGCCTATAAATAGGACTAGCCACCCCCACGGTAGAGGCATCTTGACATCGAGAGATCGAGGGGAGTATTCAGAGCAAGCAGAGAACAAGTAGAGATAGAGAGAGAAGGGCGATTGAACTCCCCCAGCAGTTCATCCCCCTATCCAAGAACAGACCCTCGCGAGGCTGTTCTTCCTTGTACTGTTCATCCTCATCAGCCCAAGAGGCAATCCACCCACCACAAACTAGAGTAGGGTATTACACCACAATGGTGGCCCGAACTAGTATAAACCCTGTGTCTCTTGTGCTGTTCGTTCGGTAGTTTAGATCCTTGCGAGACGGAGAGGTAGAGGGCACGATCTCCGCGCGCACCCCAGAGTTCGAACCTTAAGGGTCTGCCGAAACCCATGATCCGACACCTCCCGATCAACAGGACCCCGTTTCAACCGTAGGAGGTCCGTTTCCTCCGTTTTGCGGTACGCCAGACCCCTCTCGATGAACATGATTCTGTTTCGACCGTGGCCGGTCAAACACAAGGCTGTTTCCTCCATTCGGCGGTACGTCAGGCCTTGTTTCCATCGCCTGTTCCGTCCAAGCCAGTTGGCTCCCGATGAACACGACGATGCATTCCGTCCCGACCCAGCCGGTTGCCTCCCCATGAACACGACGACGGCGCTGAGGGAGTCCTGTATTAAGGGGTCCTCGGGCATCCGGCCTGTTGGACATGGGTCGGAACGATGGGCTGTAAAGATACAAGACCAAAGACTCTCACCCGTGTCCGTATGGGACTCTCCTTGGCGTGGATGGCAAGCTTGGCATTCAGATATGAAGATTCCTTTCTCTGTAACCGACTTTGTACAACCCTAGTCCCCTCCGGTGTCTATATAAACTAGAGGGTTTAGTCCCTAGAGGGGATCATAATCATACAGGCTAGACTTCTAGGGTTTAGCCATTACGATCTCGTGGTAGATCAACTCTTGTAATACTCATATTCATCAAGATCAATCAAGCAGGAAGTAGGATATTACCTCCATAGAGAGGGCCCGAACCTGGGTAAACATAGTGTCCCCTATCTCCTGTTACCATCGACCTTAGACGCACAGCTCTGGACCCCCTACCCGAGATCCGCCGGTTTTGACACCGACAAACACAACTTCTCCGTTCTGACCCAGCCATGTACACGAGCCCTGGCCGTACGTATGCGCGAGTAGGCGTTTGAGACCCCGCCCGTATGTACGTACGTGGCCGTATTTTCTTTCTTGCACCCTGGCCGCTGTACGTACGTGTACATGCTACGTGCGCGCCTCTACATCGACCAATATGTATGTACACGTTCGCGACCAGTATGACAACGCTCCGTATGCTTCGACCAGGTGGGTCTGACTGTTAGACACTTCCTTCCGTGCGAAGATGTAGCTAGTGGGTCCCAGCCATCAGGGGGCGAATCATTTTTTTCGTAATATGGATGCACTTCCTTGCGTGCGAAGATGTAGCTGGTGGGTCCCAGCAGTCAGGGGGAAATGTTTTTTTCCCGAAATACGGTGGCCCGTCCGGTGGGTCCCTACTGTCAGGTGGCGGAATCATTATTTTTTGCATAATAAGGAGGAACTTCCTTGCTGCGGGCGTGGACCCAGCTGTCCGCCTCTCCACGTACAGTACACTTCCGATGGAAGTCAGTTGTTAACCACATTGACCACGCCACGCCGAGAGCACCAAGGCGGTGCACAACGACGAGGCCTAGGAAGGGGACGATGAGGAGCCGGGGAAGACGCGACAGTGGATGCCCACACGGAGGGGAGTACGTGGTTGACTGCTTCAGCTGCGGTGTGAGGCTGCCGTCGCCGGAGAATAACAGGAGGTGTGGGTGAGTATAGAGGGATGGCATGGCCAGCGGTGGCAGCAAAGCCAGACACGGGAGGCAGGAGCAGGCGGCATGCTCGATGCTTGTTTGGGCGGCTGGATGGACATCGTATGGTACTAGAGCTAGAATCGGTTGAAGAAGACCAGAGGTTGAAGAAGCACTACAGCCGTTGGATGGACATCGTATGGTACTAGAGCTAGAATCGGTCATATTGACTAAGTTGACAAAGCCCTCCATCCCCGTTAACTTAGTAGGCCCACAAGTCAGCCTCCGACTATGCTGGGTCCCAGCTAGCAGGGGGAGGCGTAATAAGGAGGCACTTCCTTGCGTGCGAAGATATATCTGGTGGGTCCGACCTGTTAGCGGGGGGAACATTATTTCACGAAATACAAAGGCCCTCCTGGTGGGTCCCAGATGTCAGGTGGAGGAATCATTATTTTGCGCGTAATAAGGAGACATTTCCTTGCATGTGGCCATGGACCCAGCTGTCACCCTCTCCATGTACAGTCCACTTCAGATGCATGTCGGTCGTTGACCATGTTGACCACGCCGCGCCGAGAGCACGAGGACGATGGACGACGGTGAGGCGAAGGGAACGATATGGAGCCAGGGAAGACTCGGCAGTTGTTTCCCACGCAGAGGGGAGTACGAGGGTTTACTGGTTCGTTTGTCGTCGCTAGAGAATAACAATAGGTGTGGGTGAGTAGAGGGATGGCTAGGCCAGCGATGGGAGAACGGTGGGGTGGTGAGGCTTGCGCGGCAGCACAGCAGGCCGCGGGAGGAGGGAGAAGGCAGTCCCGCCGTCTCTTGTTTGAGCGGCTGGAGCAGGAAGAGCAGAGATTGAAGTAGCACGACGGTCATTGGATGGACATCCAACAGTCACTGCTTGTGCGTCAACCTTTTTTTAGGAAAGCCTCAAATCTGTGGAAAACAGCATACATCCCATCTGCCATTATTTCTAATAATTTATAGCCCATTTGCTAATTCTTAAGGGTTTTTTTGGAGCCCATGTTCTTTTTGTTAGCATTACAACCCATATTGTGGCCACGATTAAAAAATTATACAAAATTTTGCATATTTCGGGGCGGGCCGAACTGTTTTTAATCCCGAAATTTCGAGTCACGTTCAAACTGATTTTAGAAATAAATGTATATTAGTTTAAAATCCAACAAATTGTCCACAAAAAATCAATGCAATTTAAAATCTCAAAATGAAAAAAAGAAATTTGAAACTAATTGCCGGTATGATGTGTTTTAAAAATGTTGAGCCCATTTCTCATTGCTGATAGGCCATTTTCTCGGCCAGCCGAATGAAGCTCTCTTCGTCTTGAAAGATTTGCAGCTCATCAGGCCTGACAAAGCGACTTACTTGACAAATCACAAAAAACCTGGCCTAGCCATTTTCAGAAAGAAAGAAAAAACTACTAGGCTGGTCTTTGGTAAACATAAAAGAAAAGGTTGTCTAGACAGGCCGGAGTGCCCCGCATAGCCCAGTTGACACCCTGCTTCCGTCTCAAAAACAAATTGTATAAATGCCACTCCAATTATGGCGATTCATAAAAATGCCACTGCAATTTCCAAACTTTGAAAAATGCCACTGCAATTTTTGCACACTTTGAAAAACGCCACTGCAATTTTTGCAAACTTTGAAAAATGCCGCTCCACACTTCAAAAAATGCCACTAGAAATGGCATGAAATGGCATTTTTCAAAGTTTGGAAATTGTAGTGGCAGTTCTCAGAATCACCAGATTTGGAGTGGCATTTATCAAATTAACCCAAAACAAAAATAATTGGGCGAGCTGCTGGGTCCCTGGTGTCAGCCTCTCGTTGTGCAATTCTCTCGTTTATTGACTACGTTGATGATGGCATGGGAACCAGATGTCAGAAATCCATTAGGAGGAGCCATTTTTTATTGGCTTGAAATAAGGAGGCACTTGCTTGCGTACTGCCATGAACTTGGTGGGTCCCTGTTGTCATCCTCTCCACGTACAATCATCTCCTGATTGTGTACGTGTCAACCTGGTAGGCCCACAAGTCAGCCTCTAAACCCGTGGCAGACAAATACAACCCATTTAAAAAAGAACAACCCATTCCATATGTTCAAACGGAAAGTTCAACATTCAGAGCAAAGTAACAGGTCTGATCCAGATATAGAGTACTGAACTTCCAGGTTGACAACCATCATAGACAAGTTAACTATCTACTCCCACTAATACTCTAGTAGTGTACAAGTACTAACTTACTCTAAGCTAACGACGATGCCGGCTGCCATCTGCGGTACACGCTAAACGCCAGCACCGGCGTCCTCCGCCTCGCCTCGGACTTGCCAGAGGTGCGATAGGGCGCATTGCTCGCGCGTGTTGGCTCTTTCCATGCCGGCATGGTCCACCGAAGCTTCGGCTTCTAAGCGGGAAACCCACTTGAAGAGCTTGTAGTAAAATTCGGCGTCTCGAACGCGTGCGTGCCCGACAGCCTCCAGGGCTATTTGCCGGGCGCCGACCTCCACGTAGTCGGCCCAGTTGCGAGCGCTCTGCTCGCGACTTAGAGCGTCGGTGTGCTGCTGCTCCATATCCCGCTGGCGGCGCAAATCGGCGATACGCTGCTCCTCCGCCAGGCGGTCACGCTCCAACAACTCCTCATACTCCGCATTTCCATCTAAAGACCGATAGAATGCCTCCTCCCTCCGTCTACCTTCCGGTGAAAAACCGAACACTAGTTCCGGCGGTGACCGCCTACGGCGTCGCCTATCGCGGGCGGGCGGGGCATAGTGGATGTGGCTAGAGCGAGGATAAGTGGCGAGCGACGTCGGTCCGGTGGGGGCTTATGAGGATAGGGCGAGTTGGGTGTTGGTGCCACCGGAGAATCCCGGGAAACAGTAATAATAGGTGGAAGGTAGGCGAACCAGCATGTCGCGGGAAATGCGACGGTCACCGCGGTCATCGGAATTCAATGCATAAGCAGGCATGGCTTAGCACGCCAGCTTGACGTGGAAAACTAGAAAAACTGAAATTATGACTGTGCCGTCCCGTCCCGTCCGTGTTGAGCCGCACGCCGACATGACAGTCAAACGAGTGCACTCAAATCATCTAGATGAGGTACTCCCTCCTTGTCAAAAATGATTCCACCACTCATCATCTACCTTGGTTGGTGAGATTTTTGAATTAAGCCCTACAAACCGGAAAGGAGGTAGTACGTGCGTGATCCTCCATTTATTCGTGCAGGATCGAGTAGGTAATTTTTTGAATTGAGACCTGCAAACCAGAAAGGAGGTAGTACGTGCGTGATCCGCTATTTATCCGTGTAGGATCGAGTAGGTCAGATAGTGTACTTGTAGGATCGAGTAGGTCGGATGGTGTACATGTATGATCGCATTAGCTGATGAACGTTCGCTAGGAGATAGGGCATTTGCGAATGTTTTTGCTAGCAGTTTCTTCAGATTCGCATGGCATTTTCTTCAGAGCGGCTTGTCAGTTTATTCAGAGGTAGGCATTTTTATTCAAAAAACTGCCACTTTGGATCTTGCTTCGCAATTAAAACTGCCAGGAGCGCATTAGTAGGCTAGCTAGTGATCGATCAGTAACTTGTAAACACTGAGCAAACAGAAATAAGGAACTGTTAGTAACTTGTAAACACTGAGAACACAGAAATAAGGATCATGTTGTGCACTGCAGTAAGAGCCGATCTGTTCGAAATGTTCACACGAGACTCACAAGCCTGGCATTGTCATATGTTCACATTAGTAGCCCAAATTCAAAACCAACTAGTACGATTCCCATAAATAAGGTCAACATGTTAATGCATCTCAATGATTCACAGATCATATACAAATATGTAGCTCCAAAAGCAAACATCTAGAAAAAACATCTGTTCTTCCGACTAACATGGATGCTTCTCTTGGCCAACATTCAGTACAGAGTGAAATACAATTTTTTTGTGAAGTCTACAATTCCTCTTGCAAACATAACTAGTTTGACCAACAACTTGAGTGACTATGTTGGCCAATAAAGCACTAAAGCTCCAAAAGCAATGCAGCACCTAGTGTTGGCCAATAAATAGTACAGTACTACTTTTCTGTAGTCCATGAAGTGACTATCTAATCTTTCTGTGTCTATGTTCAAATGGCACTGCATGCAGTGACTATACTATTCTCTTGTGCAGTTCAACCAAAATTGCGGTAACTTTCTTTGTTTGCCAAATAGCAACTGTCGGTGTACAAAAAGAGGGGTACACTTTTTGTACCCCTATAACTGTGCACGGGCAGTCTGAGCCACGGGCACCACCACACCGAGCAAGGCAAGGGAGGTGAGCCAGGGTAAGACCGAAGCTCAAGAGAACTAGAACGACGCCAAGGCCAAGACCACGAAGAGCGAAGGGGGACGAAGTGGACTCCCCCGGCAAGATCCTTGCCGGGAGACAGTTTTAGCGACCCCGGCAAGATCCTTGCCACGGCGACTCGCCCCGCGCCTACGGAGCAAATCACCCTTGAGTCCACTGCCCCCAAAGGGCAAGGATTCGGGAGACATCCCCGTGGTGGCATGCAGATCTTCGTGAAGACATTCAAGATTAGATACACACTAAGGAGACGACAACCCTTGGCGGGATCCCAGCCGAGGAAGACCACAAGTCCCCCGGTAAGCGCCTTGCCGGGGATGACATCAGGCGCCTCGGCAAGACCCTTGCCGGGGCCCCGGCAAGGCCCTTGCCGAGGACACCCGCAGGACCACCGTCAGGCCCACGCCGACTAAACCTCCACCACCGCATGCATGCAACTGCCGACCCAACCAGCTGGGCAGGCACCTGCGTGGCGGCATGCAGATCTTCGTGAAGACCCACCACGGCGCCACCTCAGCTGCCTGCCTACCTACATGGCATCGCAGGCATCGCTGGCCAGGGCGCGTGTCGACACAAGAAGGAGCGGCGACGGACAAGACAGGTCTCTCCCCCGTCCCCGATAAAGCAAGGACACCTAAGCAAGACGCATTAAATGTGCCTTGTCATGTAATGCGAGGGATAACCTCGCACCACTATACCCTTACCACCTCCTGTGTGCCACTGTGGCAACCCCTTTTTCTATAAAAGGAGGCCCAAGGCGACCTGGAGTAGGATTCGGCTTTTTGGAGCTCCTGACGCCCCATAGCTAGCTCAAGAACACAGATATACGATCCACCAAAGCAGGAGTAGGGTTTTACGCATCCTCACGGCCCGAACCTAGATAAACGAACCGTGTGCTCTCTGTTTGATCCGCTCTTCTCACGCCCCGCGCCCCGCTAACCGTAGTAGGGATTCTTGTGAACCCATAGGTGTCGTTCCCACCGACATCTTTGGCGCGCCAGGTAGGGGGCGCAGTTGTGAGAATTGGCTTTAGCAGTTAGTTCGACGCTTCATCATCATGGCACCCAAGAAGAAGACGACAATGGCGGTTGGCCAGTCGGAAGCCGGACAGCCCGTCCCGAGCGGGCGAGCAGCGGACCGGTCGCAGAAAGGACCCGGGGCGCTGCTCGCGAACACCAACACCATCCCAGCAGCCGGAGCTTGGGAGGCGGCGATGTTTGTGCGCCTGGTAACGGGCCACGCGTCACCAAATCCAAAGGCGGAGCCAGGCCCTCCGCGGGTGGAGCGGGGCCTTCCAAGGTCATCGCCGCCCCGCCCAAAGGCGACGCAAGGGCCTCCAAGACTCCCACGCCGGCGCCAACAGCGCGCTCGTCCCAGGCAGCGCGCGACGAACGGCGTAATCATGCCGAAGATCCCGGGCGTCGCCGTGGGAAGAGCTTCGAGCGCCACTCCTGGGATGTAGAAGACGTGCCCGCTCGCCGAGGCGCTGGTGAAAATGGCATGCGACCGCGGGGTCGTGATAGAGCTCCTTCTGACATGGTCAGAAGTCGAAGCGCGTCGCGATCCGTGCAGGTTTCGCTGCCACCGACGCCAGCAGAGGCCCTGGCGCGCGCGCAGTTGCTCCTCGACTTTCCTCCCACTACGGGGAAACTTGACGAATGGAGAGCCACTATCCAAAGCCTTGTTGCGGTGGCCAACAAAGACGAACCAAGTCCGGTGGGGCCCCCAGGTCGACGTTCCAATGGAGTCCCGCGCACCAGTGGCGGAAAAGCTGGTGGCCCCGCGACCACGGTGCATTCACCTCCTCCTCGCCCGGTACCGCGGATGCCAGCTCGTCGCGACGTCACGGGCGGTGACATCTCCATAACGTCGTCTTACCCACGGACCCACTGTGACCAGCATCAAGTTCTTCGGGAACGAGCCCGTGAAGATGCTCGAACCACTAACAAGCGCCTGCGCGGAGTGCGCCACCAGTCAGATAGGCGAGCAGGGCCTGCTGTGAACCACCCGGCCCCGGAGAGCCCTGGAGGCCTACCTTACGAGGTAGGCTGTCCGGATTTTACCCGTGAGCTGTGGCAGTTCCAGTGGCCCACTCACCGCACCTTCAAACCTGATGTTGGCGAAAAGTACAACGGCAAGACTCACCCGTTCGAGTTCCTCAGCATCTACACCATCGCGATGCAAGCCGCCAGAGCCCGCGACGATAAGGTGCTTGCGAATTACTTTCCATTGGCTCTTAAACCCAACGCCATGTCGTGGTTGATGCACTTGCCGGTAGACTCTATTTCCTCCTGGTCGGATTGTGTCATGAGTTTGTGGGCGCCTTTACTGGAGGTCACCAAGCCCATGGCCAAGCAAGCGACCTGCACGTCATTCCCCAGTAGGGAGGTGAGAGTCTGTGCAAGTATATATAGAGGTTCAGCCGGGTACAGTACAATATCCCCGATGTTCACCCTGCCGCCATCATCAGCGCGTTCCATCAGAACGTGTGTAACCGCAAGATGCGCGAAGAACTGGCAATGAACAAGGTGAAAGATGTGGCAGAACTCTATGTTCTTGCTGACATATGTGCATGAGCTGAAGAGGGAAGGAAGTACCCGGGCGAAGATGCCGGCATGGAAACCGACTCCTCAGATGAGGATACTGCCACCCCGGCGAAGAAAGGTCAGCGCCGCAACAGGAAGCGCAAAGGTAAAGCTGTGCTTGCCGTCGAGGGATCTGACGACGCCGGCTCCGCCAAGAAATCCAAGGCAGATGACTCCGGCAAAGAAATTGCCGGGTGTGTCGCCTGCCAGGCCTTGGCGGCTGCCGAGAAGCCAGGAAACTCCGACAAGCAATACTGCAAGATCCATCGCACCAAAGGCCATGATCTCCAGAACTGCCGACAGGTTGAGCAAGTTGCTGAGAAGCAGAGGGCTGAATATGAGAGGCGGGACAAGGAGAAAGGCCAGGACGGTGCTGAGGGGTCCGACAAGAAGCGTGACGGCCAGGCGGGCCGCTGCGGCAAAGATAAACAGCAGGAGAGGCCCGCCCGGGGCCGTGACAAAAAGCCAGAAGACGATGATCATGAAGAGGATGATGAGTCTGGTGACCAAGAATTTCAGAAAGCCACAGAGGCCATGTGCGTCGATGGCGGCGCCTCGCTGCATACCTCTCACCGCCAGCTTAAACAGTGGGCGCCTGAGATTACAGCGGCAGAGCCGTCGTTTGATGCCCAAAGGCCGCTGAAGTGGTCCAGCACACCTACCATTTTTGACACTGAGGATCACCCTGACCGCACTACTGCAGTCGGGTGGTTGCCATTGTTGGTTTCACCAACAATACGCAACCTCAAGGTGACAAAGATGCTAGTCGATGGCGGAGCTGGTCAGAACTTAATCTCGCCTGCCGTGATCGAGAAATTGCAAATTTCCGATGAAGACCTCGAAGAGACGGGCACGTTTCAGGGGCCAGGAAGAAGTCAACCAAAGGGAAAGGTCACGTTGCCCGTGACTTTTGGGAGTGATCTGAACTACAGGACAGAAAAGATTGTGTTTGACATTGCCAAGATCCCCTTGCCTTACAACGGGATCCTTGGCCGCCCAGCGCTGGCCAGGTTCATGGCAGCATCACATTACACCTACAACACCCTGAAGATGCCGGGGCCTGTGACGATCATCACCGTCCCATCAGACAAGAAGGATGCGCTAATTTGCACTGTTCAACTCTACCAACAAGCAGTTGCAGCAGCCGCCACTGCTAAGGCGCTTGCCCCTTCCGCTGGAGCCCCGGGAAGACGAAAGAAGAAGACCGGTGAGACCTCAGGCACCCACTCCGGCAAGCGCACCTCTTCGGAGTGTAGCGCTCCCATCGAGGACATGCCAGAGAGCTCCGCCGATAGAAACAAGAAGTCCAGGGCCACACCGCCGGGAACCAAGAAGGTTTCTGTCAAGGAGGACGGCACGGGAGGAGCTTTTACCCTAAGCTCCACCCTTGACGACAAATAGGAAGACGCGCTCGTCACCTTCCCGCGGGCGAATGTCGATGTGTTTGCATGGCAAGAATCCGACATCCCTGGCGTTCCCAGGGAGGTGATTGAGCACCACCTTGTTGTCTGTCCTCATGCGCGGCCCGTCAAGCAGAAGGTCAAAAAGCAAGCTTTGGAACGACAAGAGTTCATCACAGAGGAGATCCGGAAACTGGAAGCAGTGGGTTTGGTAAGAGGAGTGCTCCATCCAACGTGGTTGGCCAATCCGGTGGTAGTGCGCAAGGCAAATGGGAAGTGGAGGCTGTGTATTGATTACACAGATATTAATAAGGCCTGTCCCAAAGACCCCTTCCCGTTGCCGCGCATCGACCAGATTGTTGACTCCACAGCTGGGTGTGATCTGTTGTCATTCCTCGATGCCTACTCCGGCTACCACCAGATCTTCATGACAAGAGAAGACGAAGAGAAAACGGCATTCATCACCCCATGTGGTACGTATTATTTTATACGGATGCCTTTCGGGTTGAAGAGTGTTGGTTCAACGTTTGCAAGGGCGGTCCAGATTGGTTTTGAACCCCAGCTCCATAGAAATATGGAAGCTTATATGGATGATATAGTAGTCAAAACCAAGAACAGGCAAACCCTTATATCCGATTTACAAGAAACATTTGCAAACATACGCAAGATCAATCTCAAGCTGAACCCTGAGAAGTGCGTCTTCGGCGTCCCGTCCGGTAAGCTTCTCGGGTTGTTTGTGTCACAACATGGGATAGAGGCCAATCCGGACAAGATCAAAGCTATAGAGCAGATTAAAGCACCCAAGCGAGTCAAGGATGTGCGTCGGCTTGCTGGTTGCATTGCCGCCATGAGCAGGTTCATTTCCAAGTCCGCCGAGCGCGCCCTTCCCTTCTTCAAGATCTTAAAAAAGGCGGGCCCGATGGAGTGGACGCCAGAAGCCGAAGCAGCATTGCAAGATTTGAAGAGGTACCTCTCCTCCGCGCCAATACTAGTTGCGCCTAGGCCACAGGAACCGTTGCTGCTATACCTGGTGGCAACGAACCAGGTGGTCAGCGTCGCACTAGTGGTGCAGAGTGAAATTGATGACGAGGTGATAGCAGCGACAGAGCCTGATACCGTGGGTGCAGAGACAACACGGCCGGTTGGAGTGCCGCCAAGGAAGAAAATGATGCACCACCCGGTCTACTTTGTTAGCTCCCTCTTGCAGGGGGCTAGATCAAGGTACTCCGGTGTGCAGAAATTGCTCTTCAGCCTTCTTATGGCCTCGAGAAAGCTGCGTCACTACTTACAGGCACACGAGATCACTGTCGTCACTCGCCTCCCTCTGCAACGGATATTGCACAATCCAGATGCAACGGGAAGAATTGTAGAGTGGGCACTGGAGCTGTCCAGCTTTGGACTCAAGTTTGAAAGTACCTCAACGATCCAAAGCCGAGCCCTGGCAGAGTTGGTTGCAGAATGGACCGCGACGCCTGATGAAGAAGCCCAGGAGACTGCTCTCCCCGGCAAAGAGGCAAGTTACGACTGTATCATGTACTTTGATGGATCTTTCTCCTTACAGGGCGCCGGGGCTGGCGTGCTGCTTGTCGCGCCCACCGAAGAGCACCTCAAGTACGTGGTCCAGATGCACTTCCCCAGGGAGGTATCAACGAACAATACTCCTGAATATAAGGGGCTGCTTGCTGGTCTTAGGATCGCGGCAGACCTCGGAATCAAAAAACTCATTGTCAGGGGCGACTCGCAACTTGTCGTCAAACAAGTCAACAAAGATTACCAGAGCCCGTTGATGAAGGCCTACGTCGATGAAGTGAGAAAGCTGGAAGAGCGTTTTGATGGTATACAGGCAGAGCACGTTCCCCGAGCAGAGAACGACATTGCCGATTACCTGTCAAAGCGCGCTGCCCTCAAGCTACCTGTGGAACCAGGTACCTTTGTGCCTCAGCTAACTCAGCCATCCGTTGATCCATCAACGGAGCAAAACAAGAGGAGGAAATCAGGGCCTGGCAAGTACTTTCCCGCCGAGCTCCCCGGAGCCGCCGGCAAGGATGTTGCCGGGAACACTGAACCCGTCGCAGGACAGCTAGCTCCGGCGGAGCGTCAAGCTCTTGCCGTCGAGACAGCCACTCCTATAGCGGAGGAAATGCCTTTAGTCCTCGCCGTCGAGCCCCAGGCTCCAGCGTGGGCACAGCATACCGTCTGATTCCTCCAAACAGGGAACTTCCTGGGGAGCAGGAAGAAGCGGAAAAAGTAGCCCGTCGCTACTATGTACCAGTCCGTCGATGACGTCCTGTACAGAAAGAGGCCGAACGACGTGAAATTGAAGTGTATCCCTCGAGAGGAAGGACTAGGGCTATTGGCGGAGATACACAGAGGCATATGTGGATCCCACATCAGGTCAAAGGCCCTTGTCGGCAAGGCGTTTCGGCAAGGCTTCTTCTGGCCCACCGCCCTCCAGGATGCGACGACACTAGTCACCAGGTGTGAAGCGTGTCAGTTCCATTCAAAGAAGCTTCATCAGCCATCTCAAGCCCTTCAAACCATTCCTCTCTCCTGGCCTTTCTCGGTCTGGGGGCTCGACATACTGGGCCCTTTCCCCCGCACTGTCGGGGGCTTTGAGTACTTGTATGTTGCAATCGACAAGTTCACAAAGTGGCCAGAAGTGGAAGCAGTGAGGAAGGTCACAGCACAGTCAGCCATCAAGTTCTTCAAAGGACTGGTGTGCTGTTTTGGTGTACGCAACAGGGTCATCACCGACAACTGCACACAATTCACAAGCCGCACCTTCATGCAATGTACCCAAGACCTCGGCAGCAAAGTCTGTTTCGCTTCCGTTGCTCACCCACGAAGCAATGGTCAAGTTGAGAGGGCAAATGCTGAAGTACTGCGAGGCTTAAGGACAAGGACCTTTGACAGGATGCACAAGAGTGGAAGGCGCTGGATTGATGAATTGCCGGCGGTTCTTTGGTCAATCAGAACGACACCAAATCGAGCCACCGGCCAGACACCCTTTGCCCTGGTATACGGGGCAGAAGCAGTTCTCCCCACGAAACTCATATACGGGTCACCTCGAGTACTCACTTATGACGAGCTTGAGAAAGAGCAATTGCGGCAAGATGACGCGACGCTCCTTGAGGAAGATCGTCTTCGGGCGGTTGTGAGAGCAGCGTGCTACCAGCAAGCCTTGCGCCGCTACCATAGCCGCAAGGTTCATGCCCGAAGCTTTGAGGAAGGCGACCTTGTTCTTCGGCGCGTTCAATCGGCCAATAATTCCAACAAGTTGACGCCAAAGTGGGAAGGCCCTTATCGGGTAATACGAGTCACCAGGCCCGGCGCAGTCCGCCTGGAGACCGAAGATGCCGTTCCGGTGAGTAACTCCTGGAACATTGAGCATCTTCGCAAGTTTTACCCGTGAGGCGCGGCTTGCCGGGCCCCCCGGCAAGCCACCTTTTGTACGAGTCTTGCCGATGACGCATGTAACCCTTTGTACAAAGCCAGGCGCAGACCCTGAGCATAAATAAATGAAGCACTGGCGCCCTAAGTTATAGCATGCATGCTAGGTCGAGTCTCGTCCTTGGTTAGGGTTGATAGTGCTTAGCGGCGACTAACCCCTAGCTTAGAGGTCGAGTGTGCGTCTCTTTGTCTTTATTTTGTCTTCTTTGGTTCACAGGACACACAGATATCCGTGCCGAACCACTTGGGTAGAAAAAAGAGGAACAAACCAGCATCTAGCCCCCGGCAAGCCAGTATTGCCGGGGGCTGCAAGAGCAAAGATTCACCCACGGCAAACCAGGGTTGCCGGGGACTGCAGCTTCAGATAAGTTCTTCATCCCTTATCATGCATTCCATTATGGACTGAGGTATGTGAAACCTTGTTTTTCCCTAAGCTACCGTGCTCCCCTAACTCTAGGCCCTAGGGCTCGTTCCTGGGGCCAAGTTTGGTCGTAGTCGCGGCAGCGAAAGGATGAAACAAGGAGCCTGAACCCGCCTCATCCCTGCCTCCGCCAAAAGCGTGAGAAAGGTCGAGCGAAGTGGGGAGACGGCAAGGCCTGTTGCCGGGCGGGAAAATGTTTATCTTAGAGATATCAAGGATTTACTCCTTGTCGTGGGTTCCACCCACAAACAAATGGCCCGGCAAGCATCCCTTTTTCATTAAAAACATTCCACTCAGGTACAGTCCATAGGGAATGAAAAACATGAATGATGGGATTACAAGTTTTAAATTCAACAAAGGCCCGAAGGCTTACAAACTAAAAAAAGATAAGGTGCCCGTAATCCCTTTCTTGTCCCTCTCCTCAGGAGGCAGGTCAAGGAGGAGAAAAGGACAAAAGGAGCACCTAGGCGAGCTACGGGTGGCAGAAGACATAGAGAGAACATCTCGGTGGCCGTCCGAAGGCTGGATGGTGATGGCGGCGCCGGAAGCAGAGCTCGAAGACAAGGCGGCAGGACGTTAGCACGCGTCGAAGGCATCGGTGCCCGCATACTCCGACTTGACGGCCTTGCCGCCCGCCCTCTTCCTCTTCCGCAGCCTCCCAATGCCAGCCGCCCAAGGAGACGACCCTGAGAAGTTCAAGGAGCCGGCGACACGGATGATGGGGTCGCCGGTGCCGCACGGAGCGGCGCCCGACACCTAGTCGGACCCGTCATCCTGCCGCCTACTGCCCTCGTCATCGCTGCCGCTGTCCTCCTCGTCACTCCCGCCCGAGGAGGAGTCTTCACTATCAGAAGAGCTCTCCACGCAGCACCTTGTATGGGTCCCAAAGAGCCCGAAGACCTTGACGGAGAGAAGGTTACCCTCCATCAGCTTAAAATGGAGAGTGAGCCCCTTCGTCAAGCTGTGGATATGAGCAAACGTCTTCCATCCCCGACGAAGATACATCACGTTAGGAGCGGGGAAGTAGACGCGGACCCGCATGCCACTGATCCCACAACCCCTCATGTGCAGCCGCAATGACTCCGGCGGATCCAGCTCCATCTCCCGCGCGAATGGAGTCGGGAGACGAAGGCAACAGCGCGGCGGCCGGCGCAGCCTAACAAAGAACTCACAAGGGTCATCCCCAACATGGCCCTCCATTGGAGGAGGATTTGCTGGCGGAGGCGAGGCCGGCGCGCCACCCTGTCCTCCTCTTCCCCGAGCACCACGGCCTCGCCCACGGCCTCGCCCCCTCCCCCTTCCCCTCACGGCCGGCTCTACCACCGCAGGCGCAGGAGAAGGAGGGACGCGTTGTCGAGCGGCGACCCTCGCCGCCACTATTGAAGGACCGGGATTCCCTCTCTCCATGATGGATGGAAGGGAGGAGCAGAAGCTGAAGGAAGAAGAAGATGAAAGAATGCGGGACGCCATCCCCCCTCCCGCTCTTTATAAAGGATCGGGGTTGGGGCTCGGCCGCCCCGCTCGGCCAATCGAACACGGAAGGTGCAGGGAGCCAGGACCGACCCGCCGCCCCAACCAGCGACGGCCCGGTTTCCGGCCTCCACCGTTTGCCACCCCGGGCGCATGGGAGACACGTGGCGGACGTGCAGAACCGAGGGGACAGGTGAGACGACCTCTCCCCACCCCGTGATCATGGGGAGTGGACGCCTTGAAGACCGCGCCTCAGCCCAGTTCAGTAAATGGGCCGCGCCTCCACGCCTCCCTCCATTTATGGGGAAGGCGCGAACCACCCCATTACTACGACGTGACACATGCGTGCAGAGACCAACCCCACGCATGCCGCCCACGTCACACGCGCCTCCCCATGCTGCGCCACGCGCAGGAATCGTGGGAAGCGCAGCGCGTGAATAATCTTACCGCGGTAAAAACCGCCCCGCCTTCCCGCGCACCGTTTTTGGGCCTAGCCCAACAACGCGTTGCGCTTATGTGTGGCCCAAGCCCGGGGGCTCCTGTCAGTGTACAAAAAGAGGGGTACACTTTTTGTACCCGTATAACTGTGCACGGGCAGTCTAAGCCACGGGCACCACCACACCGAGCAAGGCAAGGGAGGTGAGCCAGGGTAAGACCGAAGCTCAAGAGAACTAGAACGACGCCAAGGCCAAGACCACGAAGAGCGAAGGGGGACGATGCGGACTCCCCCGGCAAGATCCTTGCCGGGAGACAGTTTTAGCGACCCCGGCAAGACCCTTGCCACGGCGACTCGCCCCGCGCCTACGGAGCAAATCACCCTTGAGTCCACTGCCCCCAAAGGGCAAGGATTCGGGAGACATCCCCATGGTGGCATGCATATCTTCATGAAGACATTCAAGATCAGATACGCACTAA
This sequence comes from Aegilops umbellulata, assembly GCA_032464435.1. Lineage (NCBI taxonomy): Eukaryota > Viridiplantae > Streptophyta > Magnoliopsida > Poales > Poaceae > Aegilops > Aegilops umbellulata. The sequence continues at coordinate 188,148,401 of CP136057.1, forward strand.
GGAGACGACAACCCTTGGCGGGATCCTAGCCGAGGAAGACCACAAGGCCCCCGGCAAGCGCCTTGCCGGGGATGACAGCAGGTGCCTCGGCAAGACCCTTGCCGGGGCCCCAGCAAGGCCCTTGCTGAGGACACCCGCAGGACCACCATCAGGCCCACGCCGACTAAACCTCTACCACCGCATGCATGCAGCTGCCAACCCAACCAGCTGGGCAGACACCTGCGTGGCGGCATGCTGATCTTCGTGAAGACCCACCACTGCGCCACCTCAGCTGCCTGCCTACCTACATGGCATCGCAGGCATCGCTGGCCAGGGCGCGTGTCGACACAAGAAGGAGCGGCGACGGACGAGACAGGTCTCTCCCCCGTCCCCGATAAAGCAAGGACACCTATGGAAGACGCATTAAATGCGCCTTGTCATGTAATGCGAGGGATAACCTCGCACCACTGTACCCTTTACACCTCCTGTGTGCCATTGTGGCAACCCCTTTTTCTATAAAAGGAGGCCCGAGGCAACCAAGAGGAGGATTCAGCTTTTTGGAGCTCCTGACGCCCCATAGCTAGCTCAAGAACACAGATATACAATCCACCAAAGCAGGAGTAGGGTTTTACGCATCCTCGCGGCCCAAACCTGGACAAACGAACCGTGTGCTATCTGTTTGATCCGCTCTTCTCACGACCCCATGCCCCACTAACCGTAGTAGGGATTCTTGTGATACCATAGGTGTCGTTCCCACCGACAGCAATGGGCAGACATCTCTGTCTGCACAAATATCAAGCAGCTAATAAACATATACACCACCTTATATTTTCGGTTTAAACACGTCTCTTCCGCTTAGCATCTGTCATGTTTTGCATTGGACAATTTGATACAGTCATGTTTTGCCCTGGACAATTTCATACTGAAATGATTTGCTGGTTCAGAGCAGAAATATAGCGCCTATTCTTCATCAGACCAAGGATATCCATATTCGCAGTGATGGAAGAGGTGAAATCGATACAACCAAAATTGAGCATCCAATCATTGAATCATGTCCTGCACCTCCAATGTAGGTCCACCCTTCCAATAAATTCACATGCAAACCACTAGTATTACTATCTAATGACAGTACAAAAAGAGTAGCAAGATAGTAGCAAACCATGTACCTTCGTAATGAACAGCTCATAGTGCCACCAATTGGATATAAAGGTTTTGAAGAAAACATGCTCCTAATGTTGAACCATTTGGACTTTTTGTGCAGTTCCACTAAAATCGAGCATCCCTGTTTGCATAGATATTGAAAGTGTGATTACTATAAAAGTGGCACTAGTTGAAGCATAGGCTCACAAATATAAGCATTCCAATTTCTTAATGGGAAAAGGTAGCAAGACTGTTTCTAACCGCCTGTTTGAAGGAATAAATAAGGCAACATCGGCTGATATCAGGAAGGCATACATAGTTTTTCTGAAAAATCGAGCCATTCCTGACCTTTCCTCTTCTTTTAAGAATATTTTGTGTAGTTCAACTAAAATAAAATTCCATCACCGCCTTGACAATTCAGTGACACTATACACAAGGAAATGACTTAACATTACATCATGATGTCAGGTATGTAGTCGACAGGCATTAGAGACAAACATACACACCTCCTCCGATAACATAATGAACATTAATTTTAAGAAAGGTGTGACTAGCTTTACCGGGATAATTTGAGTGAACTCTACACCCTCTGTTCCTTAATATAAGACGTTTTCACAATTCAATTTAAAGTACCCAAACATCTTGTATTTAGAAAAACAGGCAGTAGTTTTCTGAGCACATATCTCGGAAAGCTTGCCACACTTTATATATGTCCATACGCTAATGCAACACCGTTCGAATAGTACAAATATACACTAATCCAGTGGCTAGTGCAACAGTAGAGTAGTTATTTTATTACAGGGTACAGTACAATGGTTTTACTGAACAGATTTCCATAAGCTCTAGCACTGGAAGATTTCTATAAGAATTAACAATACAAAATGTAAAGGTAACAAGTTTTAGCATTGGTATACTAGTTGTGCAAGAGCATTAAACCAAATACAAAAGTCTGAAGGTAACTAGAATTATTAACTAATGACAGTATAAAAAAATTGCAAACCATGTACCTTCAAGGTAAATATCATTTCGAACTCGAGGTGACCTAAAAATTGCTATCGCAATCTTGATAATCGATCAAACATAAGAACTTGATCGAACGAATCAAGAGAACAGTCGGAGGAGGAGGTGCCCACTCTTGACCTTTCCTCTTGACACTATACAAAAAAAAGAGTTATCTCATGAAAGTGAGTGTAACATCCCAAATTTTCAATTTGGAATGTTATACATTAGATCATCATGCATATCATATTTTATTTGCTTTTGGTTTTGATCCTAGACAATCCTAAGCAACTGAAGGACCCACAGAGAGAGTTGGGGGTTTCGTTATTTTCATATTTGAGTTTTTCTCAAATTTTGAAAATAGGATCATTTGGTTTTATTTATTTTATTATCAATTATTTCTATTACAAAAATATGAGAGAGGGAATAAAATGACTTTCCCAAAATATAGAAATATTGAGGATTTAATAATAAAATCAAATAAGATTTTTTCGGAGTTTTTCGATATTTTTTATTTGAATTTAGGAAAAATATGCGTTTTTCAAAATTGCATTTATGGCCCAAATAAATGTTCACTTTGACGGGTTTGATTTTAGAAACCCAGGAAAGTTTATTTCGAGATTTTTGGAGTCCGTTTATTATTTCTTTTTATTTTTTTCCTGAGCATAATTATTTAAAAAAAACCGACTTCGGGCCGTACCCGAGCGGGACACCGCCCGGGGGCAGCCTTTAAATAGCGCCGCCCCGAGCCGCCCTAGCCCATCAGCCCCGCCTCGATCCGCGCGTGCCACCGGAGCCGCCGCCGCCGACGACGATCCCGCCGCTAGAGGTTCGCCGCCGCCTCGATTTTCGTGCCTGTTTTAAAAAAAACCGATTGGTTTTCATCGGTTTTATTTTCGGATTTTTTCGGTTTTTTATTTTTTATTTTTATTAGATCGGTTTTTTTGGTTTAGGTTAATTAGCGAATGGTCGTTCGTTAATCCGTTCATTGTTTTTCTTTTTCTCGGATTTTCCGCGGTTATTTTCTGATCGCGATTTCTGATACGATTTTCATTTTAGTATAACTTTTCGCTCGTTTATCGGAATCAGACAATTCAAGTGCCTAGAGTTTCGTCTTGAAACCCTCTATCCGTTTAACCAACTTAAACAAGTTTTTGCTTTTGTAAAAATTTGACTTAGGTCCAGATTAGTAGATCAAAGTTGTTTTCTTTCGCCGTTTGACTTTCGTTGCTTCGTTCGATTTGATTCTTTTTGCAAACCGGAGTTCTTAAGTTGAACTTTCTGGTTAGATCTCTTATTTGAGTTTTACTGTGCATTAGATGAGTACTTATTATATGCTTGTTTGTTTGTCTGCGATAGAATACCCGGAGTGCGCCGCCTGTTACTTCGAATCTCTAGGTTTCGCGGATCATCAGCAAGGCAAGTAACACTTTGATCATACCTCTTTTACTACCCAGTTTTATTGCATTATATCAATCCTCAAACACTGCATGATTAGGATCTAATTAAATTGTGGGATGGGAAGTAGATGAGGTAGTACCTATTACCTGTTTTATTATCAAACCTTTGGGAGTTACTTCTACGTTTGCTTATGCTATGCTATGCTAGTAGACGTGGATTGGGTGAGTGATATCCATGACATATGTGAGTTTGTTAATTAATGGTTTACCTAAGGTGGCAACTTAAACACACATCTGGGTGGATTGAGGTACCTGGGTATTCCAGGATTGCCTGTTTCTTTTTGGACCGCCACCCAGGCTCAAAGGGATCATGAGATTATTCAAACTAGAAACTTCCGTGTGCACCCACAAGCCATTATGGGCTCTGGCATAGCTGATTAAGTCGTGCGAACTCTTATAGGGTAGACTAGCAGATGTAGGGGAAAGTAGGTGTACCGTTCTATCCATCGTAAGGTGCTAGCGCTTCTGAAAGACTATGTGTCGGCCATCCGTTTCTCAAACACCATGTAGTGCGAGAAATCCAACGGAGGCGATCGAGTCTTGTGGGGAAAAGTGCGCAAACCTCTGCAGAGTGTACAAACTAATCATGGTTAGCCGTGTCCCCGGTTATGGACGTTTTGAGTATCTAGTACTTGGATATCATGTGAATCTCATCATGTTACTTCTAAATAAATTTTGTTGGGTTTTAATGATGATAACTTTAATGGGATTGAGGATGCTGTCAACCATTCTCAATGTTTAACAACCACCATGATAGTTAAATAAATTTATTCCTTTGCAGTAGGGAAAAATTGGCTTTACGCAAAACTGTAACCATAGAGCTTTCCACCAGCCATATATGCATGTAGTATAGGCTTAATTTTTCATTACTCTCTATGTGTTACATTGCCAGCATATTCCATGTGCTGACCCGTTTTCGGGCTGCAACGTTTCATGTTGCAGACTTTTCATATGACGAGTAAGGTGCCTTTTAGGTCGTGGTTCTATACTCAGTGATGCCATTGGAGTTGATGGACTCGCTTATCTTCCAAGCCTTCCGCTGTTATCGTTATTAGATGGCCTTAAGCCATATTTATTGTAATAAGTTCTCTTTGAGACATTCGATGTAATAAGTGTGTGATTGATACTCTGTTATAAATCCTTCAAAGTACTGTGTGGTGTCAGCATTACTGATCCAGGGATGACACCTGAGCACAGAGGTCAGACTGTTTGAGGTCTGGTCGCTACAGTGAGGTATGTAATCTATAAGCATTAACAGTGCAAAAATCTGAAGGTAGTAAGAAGATTCATTGTTGGTATACTAGCTGTGCAACAAAATTAGAATGCCTTAGCTGAAAAATCTTTAATACATCCACAATCAACAACTAACCATGAAATAATCCAGTGACATTAAATGGCATTGCTTAAATTTATCGGTGGCATTAGACTGAGTGCAGCATTAGTTAAATGTGGCATCACTTTAGCAATAGCATTGCTTGACTTGATCGTTGGCGTTATACTAACAGCAAAAAAGTGGCAATAAGAGCACGGGAGTCCCATTCGGACAGTTGGCGCACCAGTATGATGTACCTCCACGGACGCATAGAGTGGCGAGGGAGGTATGGTTTCCCAGAGCAACAAATATCTAGGCAGCATATCTGTGCGGGTTAGATGCCTAGTCTCTTGGACAGTACAGTCTCCCTTCCTTTCGTTATTCAACCCATACATGGATTAGTCTGCATGAAGTAGGGTTTCCTTTAATAGTGCAAGTTAAGGTTTTCATATGCGTGACCAGCAGAGCAGAGGATAGAAAATTGGGAAGATGGTGGAGTGGAAAAACATCCACATGCAGCGACGTGGCAGATGGGGCAATAGAACAAGGGTATGGTTCGAAAAGAGGTAGCATACCTGAGGGTCGGCGGGAAGTGGCTGTCGGCGTTCTGGGAACGGGGGTCCCCAGACTTGCCTGCCTGCGGCCTGCGGCGTGGCTCAAGGAGGCCCAGCGCGGCCCATCTTCATCAACACAAGACCCAGGACCCTCGCGAGGGGCCAAGCCTCGCGGGGCGGACGACACGGCGCTTCCTCAGGCATGGCCTCATCAGGCTGGCTCACGAGAAGGCGGAGAGATCAAGGCGGGGTACCTCGCGAGGTGCCCATGACGCAAGCCATGACGACCAAGGGCGCCAGGCGGGCGCCAGCCCGCGCAGTGTCCTCCACTTTCCTCTTTGGTGCAAAGGGGGCAAGCGCAGGCGAGAGGATCAAGCAAAGGCACCCATTCCGATGCAACGAGACCAAGACCAGTCCAACGTTGGGAAGGAGGTCATCGTGGAACCCAGGACGGCGTCACCGCAGGGCCTTTGGCAGGCGAGGACCAACTTTAGTCAGGATAAGTGTACCAGATGTTCCCCTTCGAATTGGCCAATTGTTGGCGCCCTTCCCGCTCGATATTTGGGAAGAGGCCCAGGGCCTTTGCCTATAAATAGGACTAGCCACCCTCATGGTAGAGGGAGAGAAAAACAGAGAGCAGCGAGCATCCAGAGATCATAGAGAATCAGAGCGAGTAGAGAGAGAGAAGGGCGGTTGAACTCCTCCTAGCAGTTCATCCCCCTAGCCAGGAACAGACCCTCGCGAGGCTGTTCTTCCCTGTATTGTTCATCATCTCCAGGCCAAGAGGCAATCCACCCACCACAAACTAGAGTAGGGTATTACACCACAATGGTGGCCCGAACTAGTATAAACTCTGTGTCTTTTGCATTGTTCTTTCAGTAGTTTAGATCTTTGCGAGACGGAGAGGTAGAGGGCATAATCTCCGCGCACACCCCAGAGTTCGAACCTTAAGGGTTTGCCGGAACCCGAAATCCGACATTTGGTGCGCCAGGTAGGGGTACGCTGGAATTTGCCTTTCACCTCTTCGTTCTCCTCCGACCGTCGTGCTCATGTCCGATGTCCGTCGAGCCCGCGTCGCCCAGGCGGCCCCCGTCGGTGGGCGTCTTCGTCGTTCCCCGTCGCCCGCCACCAACGCCGCCACCGGCCCGGCAGGGAACGTGCATCAAGCATCATCCCAGCATCTGCCTGTGCGACGAGGTGACCGTACCGCTACATCAACACCACCGGTCGTCGCAGCCCTCCTGGGCGGCTCGCAGGCGCCGCCCACAAGTCGCCACATCAACCCATTTGTCCGTCGAGTCGGCGCCGTCTCCGCACGGCAGGGGGCTCCCCCGGACCAGGTGGCGCGCGAGGTCGGCCTGACCTTCGGCTCGAAGGACCACCCCGCCAACTTGGCTGGCTCGGGCGCGCTCCCCATGTTGTGCACCCCCACCATCTGCCAGGTAGCCATCACCAGGACCCTCGTCGACGGCAGCGCGGGCCTCAGCATGCTCTCGGTTGAGACCTTCGATCTTCTCCGCATACCCCTGGAACGGCTGCAACCCAGTCGGCCCTTCTCGGGCGTTGGGGGCGGGTCATCTAGCTCCTTGGGACAGATCCGGCTCCCAGTAACCTTCGGCACCTATGACAACTAGCGCACGGAGATGGTCGACTTCGACATCGCTCCCATCGGCCTCCCTTACAGCGCCATCCTTTGGTTACCCAGCGCTGGCCCAGTTCATGGCCGTCACGCACCCGACGTACAATCTCATGAAGATGCCCAGAAGCAGCGGTGTCCTCACCGTGCACGGGGACACCGGGGACGCCCTGCGGGTACTCAAGCTCGCCTTCAAGACGGCAGCATCGGCACGGCCCGCCGACGCGGGGACCCCTGAGCTCAAGGGGGCTGCGCTGGCCAAGAAGAAGCAGTTGTTCACTCAGGACAAGGCAGAAACCAAGCAGATACCTGTGGACGAAGACGGGTCCTCCAGTGCCACTTTCACCATAGGCGCCAACCTCGAGCCAGAGCAGGAGGAAGCTCTGATCAGGTTCCTGCGCGCGAACAAGAAGGTATTTTCTTGGGAGCCTGATCAGCTGGTAGGGATCCCCCGGAGCGTCATCGAGCATCACCTCAACGTGTGCCCGAACGTGCGCCCCGTGAAGCAGAAAGCCAGGCAGCAGTCCACGGAGAAGAAGGCCTTTATCGTCCAAGAAACCCGCAAGCTAGATGCTGTCAGGGTCATTTGCGAGGTCCGATACCCGGATTGGTTGGCCAACCCTGTCGTTGTGCCTAAGAAGGGAGGGAAGGAGCGCATGTGTGTCGACTTCACCAACCTCAACAAGGCATGCCCGCAAGATCTGTTCCCGCTGCCCCGCATCGACCAGATCGTCGATTCCACCATGGAGTGCGACCTGCTCTGCTTCCTAGACGCCTTCTCTGGGTATCACCAGATCAAGATGGCGGTAGAAGACGTCGAGAAGACCGCCTTCTTAACCCCATGCGGGGTGTACTGCTATACCTGCATGCCATTTGGGTTGCGTAATGCAGGGGCGACCTTTCAGCGGCTGATGCACATCACCTTGGGCCCGCAGCTCGGGAAGAATGTCGAAGCTTACGTTGACGACATAGTGGTGAAATCTCGGGAGGCCAAGACCCTGATACAAGACCTGGAGGAGACCTTCGCAAGCCTCGACGCAGTGAACCTGCGGCTTAACCCGGAGAAGTGTGTGTTCGGGGTCCCCTCAGGCAAGGTCCTGGGCTTCCTCGTGTCCCATCGAGGCATCGAGGCTAACCCGGAGAAGGTCAAGGCGGTCGAGGAGATGAGCCCGCCGAAAACCCTCAAAGAAATGCAGAAGCTCACCAGGCGCGTAACCGCGCTAGGGCGCTTCATCTCCAAACTGGGGGAGCGAGCACTGCCTTTCTTCCAGCTGATGAAGAAGAAGGGGCCTTTTGAATGGACTGAAGAGGCAGATAAGGCGTTTCAAGATGTCAAGAGGTACCTAACCAGTCCCCCAGTCATGGTGGCCCCGCGCCCTCGAGAGCCCCTGCTGCTTTACCTCACTGCCACACCATACTTTGCCAGCGCAGCCCTAGTGGCGGTTAGGGAGGAGTGCTGGATCAGAGCCACGTCAGCAGCTCGGGACAAGACGAAGCAGAAACAGGAAAGGCCCACAGGAGGCATAACCGTGGCTGAGGAAGATCAGCCGCGAAAGGGCGCACCAGAAGCAGAAGAGGACACTCGCCAGGATGGGCCGCCTCCCAAAGTAGTGTCACCTCGCGAGGCGCCCTTGCCTCAGGAGGGTGCCACGGACGCTGATACTCTCAGCTTGGTTGAACATCTAGTCTAGTTTGTCAGCACAGTGCTGCGGGACGCGAGGGCACGGTACCCAATGCCTCAGAAGCTCCTCCTCGCGCTACTGGTGGCCTCGCGCAGGCTGCGTCACTACTTCCAGGGTCACCCCATCAAGGTCATCTCGTCATACCCCCTAGAGAGGGTGCTCAGGAGCCCCAACTCGGCCGGAAGGGTCGCCGAATGGAACATAGAACTGCAGGCGTTTCAACTCGAGTTCAGCACGACCCGTGTCATTAAGGGAGCAGCATTAGCAGATTTTGTGGCGGAATGGACGGAGGCACCAGGCCTCAAGGACAGCGAGGATCGATCCCTCTCCCTAGGGAGTGAGGCGCCCGAAGGCTGGGTCATTTACTTCGATGGGGCGTTCTCCAGGCACGGCGTTGGGGCTGGTGCGGTGCTAATATCCCCCACCCAGGACAAACTCTACTACGCCGTACAGCTCTGTTTCTAGCAAGGTGAGAAGGTCTCCAACAACATAGCGGAATATGAGGGTCTGATAGCGGGATTGAAGGCCGCAGCAGCTCTGGGGGTGAAGCGCCTCACTGTCAAGGGCGATTCACAGCTCCTTGTCAACTTCTCCAACAAGGTGTACGAGCCGAAGGATGAGCACATGGAGTCCTATCTAGCGGAGGTCCGCAGGATGGAGAAGCAGTTTTGGGGGTTGGAATTGAAGCACGTGCCCCGCAGCACCAATCAGGAAGCTGATGACATCGCCGGACGGGCATCCAGGCGCTTACCTCAGGAGCCTAGCATCTTTGAGGAGCGGCTCTTCAAGCCCTTGGCCCAGCCGACATTATCAAACACTGCCCAGCCACGGGAGGAACTCCCCCAGTCGCCTGCCTCAGGAGACCCGGCCTGCGGCCCTGCCTCAGGGGCACGCCTGCTCCTGACTATGGAACCTCAGGAGGAATGCTGGATCACGGAACTCCGGAGTTATTTAACACAAGGGGCCCTGCCGGAACAGGAGGAAGAAGCGGAGCGTTTGGCGCGGCAAGCCACAACATACTTCGTCAGGGACGGAGAGCTCTACCGGAAGTGGCCAAACGACGTATCCCTGCGCTGCATTCCGAGGGAGCAAGGGAAGGAACTGTTGGAGGACATACACGGCGGGGACTGTGGGCATCACTCGTCATCATGGACTCTCGTCGGCAGAGCATTCTGCAGCGGGTTCTATTGGCCCACCACACTCAACGACGCTGTCGAGCTGGTGAAGGCTTGTGAGGCCTGCCAATTTCACGCCAAACAGATCCATCAGCCGGCAGGGGGCTTGTTGTGGATATTACTACTGGGCCTAAACCGGCCGTCTGGGCCGGGTTAATTTCATCAGTAGCTCAAGAATGTTAAAGCCCAGGAGGCTATGTAAAGGCCCGAGGCCATAGTCGGTTTAACATCTGTAGCCGTAAACCGGCCTGTGTACAACTGCCATAGTCGGTTTAACATCTGTAGCCGTAAACCGGCCTGTGTACAACTTGTATTGTAAGTTAGGAATAAGCAAGAGACCAACCCGGGTACGAGTATAAACCGGAGATTGGGACTCTATGAGACGACGGGCGTCACCCGTGTATATAAGGGGATGACCCGATATCGGTTCAAGGGAGGACCACAACTCGAGGCCTAGGCGAAGCTTATTTGCTCCCTAGTCATCGAGACTTCATCAATTCCACCACAAACTAGACGTAGGCTTTTACCTTCATCGAAGGGGCCGAACTAGTATAAACTCTCTATGTCCCTGTGTCCGCTTTAACCCCTTCGAGTTAACCCGTCACGATGGCTCCACGACTAAGTCCTTTGGCTAGGACATCTGCCGTGACAAACCCACGACAGGGCTTGCAGACTATCCCCCTTTCGTGGCCATTTGCAGTTTGGGGGCTGGACATTCTGGGCCCGTTCCCTCAGGTGCTAGGGGGCTACCGCTACCTATACGTCGCCATTGACAAATTCACCAAGTGGGCAGAAGTGGAGGCTGTCCGCACCATCCCCGCGGGTTCCGCGGTCAAGTTCGTCAGGGGCATCGTGATCCGGTTCGGGGTGCCGACCGCATCATCACAGACAACGGTTCATAGTTCACCAGTAACCTCTTCAAAACATACTGTGCTAACCTTGGAACGCAGATATGCTACGCCTCGGTGGCGCACCCGCGAAGCAACGGCCAGGCTGAACGAGCCAACACGGATGTCCTGAGGGGCCTCAAGACAAGGACATTCAAGAAGAAGCTGGAGGCCTGCGGCAGAGGTTGGTACGATGAGCTCCAGTCCATGTTGTGGGCCATCCGCACAACCGCGACCAAGCCAACCGGGGAGACCCCGTTCTTCCTGGTCTACGGAGCCGAAGCAGTCCTCCCTCACGAGGTCAGACATCGCTCCGCGCAGGTCCTAGCGTTCGATGAGGCGCAACAGGACGCCATGCGGGGGATGGACCTCGTGCTGGGGGAGGAACGCCGCCGAGAAGCCGCGTTGCGAGCGGCGAGGTACCAGCAGGCGTTGCGTCGATATCACTGGCGCAACATCCGCCCCAGGACTCTCGAGGTAGGAGACCTCGTGCTCAGGCGGTTCCTCTCCAGGGAGGGGCTGCACAAGCTCTCTCCCATGTGGGAGGGCCCGTTCAAGGTTTTTCATGTTTCCAGGCCAGGCTCCGTGCGCTTGGAAACTCAGGAAGGGGAGCCGATCCAGAACGCATGGAACATCCAACACCTCCGGAGGTTCTACCCCTAGAAGGCCCAGAGCCTGTGAAGAAGGCGAACGCCTGTGAAGACCATCCCTTTTTGGAAAAGGCCCAGAGCTTGTGAAGAAGGTGAACGCCTGTGAAGACCATCCCTTTTTGGAAAAGGCCCGGAGCCTGTGAAGACCATCCCTTTTTGGAAAAGGCCCGGAGCCTGTGAAGAAGGCGAACGCCTGTGAAGACCATCCCTTTTTGGAAAAGGCCCAGAGCCTGTGAAGAAGGCAAGCGCCTGTGAAGATTAGCCCCTTCTGGAAAAGGCCCAGAGCCTGTGAAGAAGGCAAACGCCTGTGAGGCTTGTTACCCCAAGAAGAAAGGCCCGGAGCCTGTGAAGAAGGCCAATGCCTGTGAAGCTCGCCGCCCCGTGACACTCTCACGTAATAATGAGTGGGGTTGTACACGCCCCGGAGTCTCAGGAGCGCCGGCCTCAGGCCCTGGGGCTCCCTGCCACTCCCAGTGGCAGCACTTAGCTCAGCGCTGGTGAGAAGACGTCGAAGACTAGACTAGGTGCCGGACGCGGCTGTTTCATTTGCTTTCCGCAGTTGGTTCGCTTTGTTTGCCGTTGAAGTTTTACTGAAATTATTGCCGCATTTGGTTTGTATTTCGTTGGTTTTCACTCACCCGTTTTGATCCCTCTTGCAAAAGTCTCGCGAGGGGGGGGGGCAGCCAAACGCCCTCGCGAGGGTTCCTGTTCTAACTGTTCTAAGGCTTCGCGACCCGGGTCCATTACGGGAGCACCCCTCCAGTCCGTGCCCCTCGGGCACCGTGACGCTCGCACAGGGCCTGGGTCGGTCGCCCCCCCCCCACGGTTGGGGCCGGGAACTACTTACGTACAGACACACAGCTGAACAGTGCGAAAGCTAAATCAAGGTAGTTGTTAATGGCAATAACCTCCAACACGCCCCCACGGGGCTCCATGCAGTTGTTCTCTGTTATGCAGGAAACAAAAGGAAAAGAAAGGATGAGCCCGGCGCGGCTCGCCTCGCTCCGGCCAGCCGAGACGACCTGGGACGCCTCCGGAGCTCAGGCGGACTCCCTCTCGCGCTTCATCGGGGCGCGGAGACGGGCGGACGAACCGCCACCCCCCAAGCAAGTGCGACGGCGTGGGGTCTGGCTGCGGCCACCGGTGGAGGAGTCGCCTGGAGAAGAGTTGGTGAAGCTCGGGGAGCATCGAGCGCCGCCATCCGTGCGGGCGCTGTCTCCTCCATCATCGTCGGGGTGGGACCCCTGGCCACGGTCATCGCCCTCGGGGCAGCATCCAGCGCGGCGACCATCTTCCCCGAACACCCTCACATAGAGGGTGGCGTCACCGTCAAACTTGAAGTGCAGGGTGCACCGCTGGCTCAGGCCGCGCGCGCGGGCAAATGTTTGCCAGCCACGAGTCAGGGCCCCGTTTCCCGAAGGGGAGACCTCAAGCGAAGCCCAGGAGGCCCTGCTGCAACAACCATCTGCCTGGAGCCAGCAGCCGCACCGGGCGCTGGCCGGTAGCTCGCCGATGAAGAAGTGGGGGAGCTGGAGCCAGGTGTTGGTCGGGTCCGCCGACCACACGATGAACTCCGGCAGCACCTCCACCGAGCGAAAGCGCGGCCTGGGGGGTCGTGCAGTCATGGCCTGCCTCCCCTTGGCAGCCGAGCACTCACTACCACATGGGGAACCACCCCTGTGGCCATTGGAGGCCGCGATGGGGACCACGGGATGCTTGCGGGGACGACCCCGGCCGCGCTTGGCTGGTGGGGAGTCAGGCTCTGCCCGGCAGGTTTTTCTCTTCTCTGCGGTCGAGAACCTCTTCGGAGCCATGAGAGCGGCAAGTGGCCAAGGAAAGGAAGAAGAGAAGCAGGAAGGGACGGATTGGCAGGGCTCACGCGGCCCCGTACTTATAGCTGGAGAAGACCAACCGACGAGCACCACGATCGCAGGTAATAATGATCCATATCTATGCATGCAGGGACTTGTCCAATCCGTGCGATCATCGAGGCGTCGTGGGGAAGCGGAGACGCCCACGTCCAATCAACCGCCACGCGGCGCCCAAGGCCGCAGGATGTTAAGGCCCGCGGCGCTTTGCCCTTGCCCTTTCGCCTTTTGGCACGGCCAAGTCCATGCGCGCCTTGGGCCCAGGGGCTACTGTCGGCGTTCTGGGAACAGGGGTCCCCAGACTTGCCTGCCTGCGGCCTGCGGCGTGGCTCAAGGAGGCCCAGCGCGGCCCACCTTCATCAACACAAGACCGAGGACTCCCGCGAGGGGCCAAGCCTCGCGGGGCGGACGACACGGCGCTTCCTCAGGCACGGCCTCGTCAGGCTGGCTCACGAGAAGGTGGAGAGATCAAGGCGGGGTACCTCGCGAGGTGCCCATGACGCAAGGCATGACGACCAAGGGCGCCAGGTGGGCGCCAGCCCGCGCAGTGTCCTCCACTTTCCTCTTTGGTGCAAAGGGGGCAAGCGCAGGCGAGAGGATCAAGCAAAGGCACCCATTCCGATGCAACGAGACCAAGACCAGTCCAACGTTGGGAAGGAGGTCATCGTGGAACCCAGGACGGCGTCACCGCAGGGCCTTTGGCAGGCGAGGACCAACTTTAGTCAGGATAAGTGTACCAGATGTTCCCCTTCGAATTGGCCAATTGTTGGCGCCCTTCCCGCTCGATATTTGGGAAGAGGCCCAGGGCCTTTGCCTATAAATAGGACTAGCCACCCTCATGGTAGAGGGAGAGAAAAACAGAGAGCAGCGAGCATCCAGAGATCGTAGAGAATCAGAGCGAGTAGAGAGAGAGAAGGGCGGTTGAACTCCTCCTAGCAGTTCATCCCCCTAGCCAAGAACAGACCCTCGCAAGGCTGTTCTTCCCTGTATTGTTCATCATCTCCAGCCCACGAGGCAATCCACCCACCATAAACTAGAGTAGGGTATTACACCACAATGGTGGCCCGAACTAGTATAAACTCTGTGTCTTTTGCATTGTTCTTTCAGTAGTTTAGATCTTTGCGAGACAGAGAGGTAGAGGGCATAATCTCCGCGCGCACCCCAGAGTTCGAACCTTAAGGGTCTGCCGGAACCCGAAATCCGACAGTGGCTTCGCTCGTGGTCGTCGTCCTCCGCACACACTACGGCAGCAAGCTTGGGGACGGAGGCCATTCCGCGCGGGCGCTAGGTCTGAGAGGACGGCCTTGTCGTCAGTGCGTGACCTCGCTCGCCGACGACAAGTGCGTCAACGTTGCACGTCCTTTTCTTCCCCGGCGGATCTATGACCACCGGTGAGGAGGGAGAGAGAGGCCGTCTTTTTTAGATCTGGAGATAGGGTGATAGTGTGAGAAGCAAGTGGGCAGCCCTTAGCAAGAAAGCGCTAAAGCTCTAGCCTATATATCTTTTTTATACTACTAGTACTAGAGGTGGAGTAGTGGTAGAGTAGTTTATATTTTCTCTGCATACAGTACCAGTTAGCCGTGCTTCAAAACTGAACGACACGCCATTAAAAAATAAAGGTCGATAACTAATGTGGCACCTCGGGCCAACGCGGCTAGATAGCATTTTGGACAAGAAATTACACACCATGTTTCGTTGACATGTGGTCCCATTCCAACATGTGAGTGAGACGACGGCGAGTCCTTTTGTACAATTTCTGAACAGACGTCTATGTAGGCCGGGGCGCCTCTTCGTGTACCGCGGAAACCGTCCACCGCCTCTTGGGGTTAGCAATTTGTCGAGTTCCCGACCGCTCTTGGGGTTATAGGAATGCTTGTGTTGTCGCTATCTTCGACAAGCTTGTTGCCGTCCTTCATGGTTCGACTCGATAAATATTGCTCAAAAATCAGTTTCTATACACGGATGAGTACTGTGATGCAATTCAATATGAGGGTCTTATGTTTGCTGCCGCGACTCGTGGCACTGTTTTTGCATGGAATCCTTATGCTTTCGGTACGTTTGTGTTCCACCGTAATTATAATTGTTTCATCCACATGCATGTGGGTTAGCTAGTTTCCCTTTACTAATTAACCTTCTTGTCTTTCCATGGTCCTGTGAACATTCCACCACGCCTATACTTGAAAATTTTGTAACCAAGGGGGAGATGATGATGATAATGATTACGAGCATGAGGACCCATATACTCAGTGGCGCCTGACTACTTATTCCGATGGATCACCTCTTCTTGTCTGTATACAAGGCACTGCTGATGTTACTAAGGAAGCAGGTGTTGTCTCCCATGGTCGCACTCTCTGGACCTATTCCAACATCTGTTGTAGGGTATTCGGGATGGATAATACTGTGCTAGCACCAACACCTTCTCCCTGGTTTAGTATTAATACTCTTGGAGGAAACTTGCTCTTCCTTGGACAAAACTATCCAATGATGGTGAAAGGCGATCCAGCTGCTATTGACACAATGTTACTACCATTTATGAGAAGCAATTGTATCTATACCTCGGAAATTGCTATGGTTCCCTACCGTTGCTATCACAATATGCGTCCTGACATAAGCCGCTTCAGCCTGGATGATCAGTCCTGCGTTGGTCTTGAGATTGACAGTAGTTGCCCCTTCCTAGAGAATCACTTATGGCTCAAAGCAAGCGTTTCCAACGCCGAGGATTGGTTGAGCTGAAGTTCATTTCATTGCTTGTTATTTGTTGTGTGATGAAAACTTTAGTATTTACTAGAATGTATCGTCATTGTCGTTGTGGGTTCATGATCTGTTGTATGTAATAAAATGATATGCCTGTGATAAACTTACTAAATTTATGAATGGCTTTCGAGTCGCTTCTCTGAGTGGGTGCTGCGACGAGGCAAAAAATATTTTCTGAATACATAATTGTACGTGCATTGCAACGAGTTATCGGATGAGTCCAATCAACAATAGTACTACTACTACTACTATTTGTACTAGCTTCACATGCTTCGCGCGTCGGGCGGGTGTTTTTACTGTAGCTGTGAATCCCATCATCCTAGGTCCTCGGACGAGTCCAGTAGAAATTGCATTCTGATGTTTGGGTTCAAACTTTCAAAACTGCTGCACCATCTCTACGTCTACGTATACGTAATACAACAAGTTTTAAACTTGAGACCAGCCACCCACCCTCACAAAGAACAGTTTTTAACCTAGCACAGACTCCAGGAAATTTGGCCACAGTGTGAGGTGGGCCATATGTTAATGTGTTCGCTATACATAACCAACACCTCAAATCCTCGATATATGTAGTAGGGTGGCATGGGCTAGAACAAGCATTCACGTCTAGGAGTACGACACACGCCACCAGCACGACTTCCATCCGACACCATATTTCTTGGAGTCCGTGCTACAGCTATCTCTTCAACCTCGTCGTTTCCCTAAGTCAGCCATTGTGCGGCGGGTGAGGTGGGGGTTTGGCGATAGTCGGTTTCCTCAACTTCGGTCCCACTTGTAAAGCCAACTCCAACGCACGACCCTAAACGGACCCCCGTTTTGCCCGGATTCTGTCCATTTGGGTAGGGCAATGGGGTCCTGTCCAGGCCATTTCTCGGATGCGGTGGCCATGCGCCCAACGCGCGGACGCATCCCGGCTGCGTACATTTTTCTTTGCAAACAAATATCTTTTTTTCATCATTTGATTTTTGGTTCATGGAAATACATCACCAAAATTTGACTAGAAAAGCAAGACCAAAGAAAACAAGAACCACAAGAATACATTTTAGAAGATATCCAACTTCCATAACTGCTCCTATAAGTTGGATTAGTGCCTTCTCGATGCATTGATTGTTGATCTGCGGAGGCTCGATATTGCGTGCTTCTTTCTTCTTCGAGTGTAAAGAAGTAGACGTTGCTTCCTCGCATCTAGTCTCATGTCTAGCCTCTATTCTATCAACAAGTGCACTAGTCTGATCTCTAGCCTCTATGCTAGCAAAAAGTGCTAAAACATCTACTAAATTGCACTCTATCAATATAACGATGTACTCTTCTTCCCAATACCAAAACTTGCATCCATTCTACACAATAAAATTTTAAGTTAGCACAACAAGTCTAATCCGAGAGCACAACTGAAGCTAAAGTAGCACATACCCCATAGGTTGATCACTTGATGAACACCCATTCGGGATGTTCCGGTGTTGTAGACATGTGGCACAAGACCTTCTTTGGGCAGTCGTCGCACGTAATGAGTGGCAACAGTGCGCCGACGAGCTTTTGGGCCAGCACCGAGCCCGGCCGACCACCATTCATGTATCTGTCGGCGGACCACTGATGGTGTAGATCCAAGCGGCTAGAGGAAGAGTCAGTACCTGGATGCGGCCTTGCGCCCTTGCCGGGGCCTTCCGGCCCGGTCCCCGGCCAGTCCATGGCGCGGCGCGGCCTCCCACAGCTGGGCGAGCTCAAGCCTGACCGGATCCGCTCCAAATCCGGCCGCCGGTTGCGCAAAACACGTAGCCATGGTTGGGTAGCTCAGGGGTGTCGAGGGAAAGGGGGCTGAGCGAGCGCGCGTCCGAGCTGCATGCGCTGGAGTTGGCCTAGCGGCATGGCGGACCAACCGTGTGGGGGTGCGAAGTGGCTTCGCTCATGTGGGGGACAGAAGCCATCCCGCGCAGGCGCTAGGTCTGACAGGACGGCCTTGTCGTCAGTGTGTGACCTCTGTGGCAACTGTCCGCTCCCCACTAGCCTCTTCGTTGACATGTGGTCCCGTTCCAACATGTCAGTGAGACGACACGAGTCCTTCTGTACAATTTCCGAATGGACGTCTATGTAGGCCAGGGCGCCTCTTCATGTACCGTGGCAACCGTCCACTGACTCTTTGCCTTTCCCTCTTGATTTGGAACTGCTGTCGCAAGCTCTTCCTCCCTCCTCCATTTGCCTTTACCCTTCCTTCTGCCATTGTTCGATCGTCTTCTCCATGGAGGGAACATACCGGAAATGACCCCATTATTCTTGCCCCTATCTTAATGATGACATGGTGAAGGAACTCATTGATTGGTGCGACATCATCACCTCGGCTAGCATGGCAGGTTCGTTCAAGACCATTCTTGACTCAACTAATAACATCATTACAACGAACCCAAGGGTCCAGGAGCGATCTGATCTCCCCTATCTTCTTCACCGTGACCCTGCTCACTGGTGCGCGGATGACGGAGGCCTCGCCTTGTGCAAGTTGGTGCCGCTTGATAATGATACGTGTGATGTTAAGATACCATCACTTGAGGGTAAGGCTTGGGCAGGCGCAAATGGAGATTGGGTTGTTTATATTGGGTCCAACTGCGAGTGGAAACTTGTGAGTGTGTACACTCGTCACCGGGTTCCACTTCCAAAAATCTCAGACTGCCCAGAGGTTGAGCACACCGGTTATGACCATACATTCAACTACGGTCATGGTGACTGTCTTCTACAAAAGGTAGCAATTTGTCAAGTTCCCGCCCGCTCTTGGGATTTAATGGAATATGTAGTTGTTGCTATCTTCGACAAGCTTGTTGCCTTCCTTCATAGTTTGACTGGATGGATATTGCTCAAAAATCAGTTTCTATACAAGGATGAGTACTATGATGCAATTCAATACGAGAGTCTTGTGTTTGCTGCCACCACTCATGACACTGTTCTTGCATGGAATCCATATGCTTTTGGTACGTTTGTCTTCCACCGTAATTATAATTGTTTCATCCACATGCATGCAGGTTAGCTAGTTTCCCTTTACTAATTAACCTTCTTGTGTTTCCAAGGTCCTGTGAACATTCCACCACCTATACCTGAAAATTTTTATAACCAAGGGGGATATAATGATGATGATGATCACGAGCATGAGGACCCATATACTCAGTGGCGCCTGGCAACTTATTCCAATGGATCACCTATTCTTGTCTGTATACAGGGCACCGCTGATGTAACTAAGGAAGCAAGTGTTGTCTCCCATGGTCGCAGTCTCCGGACCTATTCCAACATCCGTCGCAGGGTATTCGGGATGGATACTACTGTGCTAGCGCCAACACCTTCTCCCTGGTTTAGTATTGATACTCTTGGAGGCAACTCGCTCTTCCTTGGACAAAACTATCCAATCATGGTGAAAGGCGATCCAGCTGGTGTGACACAATGTTACTACCATTTATGAGAAGGAACTGTATATATACCTCGGACATTGCTATGCTTCCCTACTGTGGCTATATGGGTCATGGAATAGGCCGCCTCAACCTGGTTGACCAGTCCTGCATTGGTCTCGAGATTGACAGTAGTTGGCCCTTCTGAGACAAGCTCTCTTGGTCCAAAGCAAGCGTTTCCAACACCGAGGAGTGGTTGAGCTGAAGTTCATTTCATTGCTTGTTATTTGTTGTGTGATGAAAACTTTAGTATTTACTAGAATGTTCTGTTGGAACTAATCTATAATCCAACATGTATCCTCATTGCCGTTGTGTGTTGACGACTTGTTGTATGTAATGAATGGTACATCTGCATATGCATGTCATAAACTCAATTTATAAATGATTTTCGACTCACTTCTTGGAGTGTTAGTGCCGTAGTAGTATAGCCAGCATCCGTAGTAGTATGAAGTTGCCACATCACATAGAGCCAACTGTCGGTGTCAAAACCGGCAGATCACGGGTAGGGGCTCCCGAACTATGCGTCTAGGATCGATGGTAATAGGAGACGGGGGACACGATGTTTACCCAGGTTCGGGCCCTCTCTATGGAGGTAATACCCTACTTCCTGCTTGATTGATCTGGATGAATATGAGTATTACAAGAGTTGATCTACCCCGAGATCGTAATGGCTAAACCCTAAAAGCCTAGCCTATGTCTATATGGTAATGAATGTGTCCTATCTGGACTGTGCTCTCTGGTTTATATAGACACCGGAGAGATCTAGGGTTACATGGAGTTGGTTACATAAGAAGGAATCTTCACAGCTAGCCGTCTAGCTTGCTTTCCACGCCAAGGAGAGTCCAATCCGGACACGAGTATGGTCTTCGGTCTTCATGTCTTCACAACCCATCAGTTCGGCCCACGGATAACAGACCGGACGCCCGAGGACACCTTAGTCTAGGAGTCCCTCCGTACCCCTTAAACCTAGCTTCAATGATGAGGAGTCCAGCGCGCAGATTGTCTTCGACATTGCAAGGCGGGTTCCCCTTTTTTCTGAACTCCAAGATAGTCTTCAGACCCGATGATTGTATCCAAACCTATCATACACCACACACAACCGTAGAGAGAATATAATATTTGCACGGATCTAATCTGTCGACAGTTTCTTTACAACACGGCATTGCGTCTGTCCGGTTATAATTTAGAACCGTTTTTCTTCTGCCATCCCACGTCTTGAGACGCGGTTGCTATTGACATGTCTTGTCGAAGCAGAGATTGTGTCCCCTTATTGCGGGATTCTCATCAATGTGGGCATGGGTAACCCAATCGTGTCATTGGCACAGTCCTTGGGAATAGGCGAATCTTAAGGCGAGCGAGGAGGCGTTTAATGTTTTTGCAGCCTTTATAAGAGGATAAGGGTCCCCTCTTCCTCTTCTCATGCTTTCTCTCTGCCTCTGCCTTCCCGATCTCGAGCTCCAGCTCCCAAGTTCTCTTCTCCTTCCCACTCAAGCAACCATGTCCGGATCCAGTGGTCAGGGCAAGTGGATGGTCTCCTCCGTCAAGGAGGAGGACATTACGGAGCTCCGAGCGGCCGGATATCTGGTGAAGGGAATAGCCCACCGCTTGCCGGCCGAGGGACAAATCGCACCAACGCTGGAGCCCGACGATAGGATAGTATTCCTTCCTCATTTCTTCCGCGGGCTGGGGTTTCCACTCCACCCTTTCCTCCGCGGGCTGATGTACTATTACAGGATAGATTTCCATGATCTATCCCTGAATTCCTTCCTCAACATTTCGGCGTTTATCGTCGTGTGTGAGGCCTTCCTCCGCATCCAGCCCCACTTCAGGCTATGGCTCAAAGTCTTCAACGTAAAGCCGAAGGTGGTGGATGGCCAGCACGCGGAGTGCGGAGGAGACATGGTGAGCACGCTATCCAACGTCTCCGGGCCCGAAGGCACTTTTGTGGAGACAGTAAAGGAATGGCAGAAGCAGTGGTTCTACATCACAAAACCTCGCGGCACCACCTGGGCCGCGGCAGCTGAATTCCGCTCCGGTGCTCCCATGCGACTCACCTCCTGGGTCGAGAAGAGTCCGGACTGGTGTTCACCTAATGAGCTAATAGCGCTGCAAACGCGCGTTCAAAGTATGTTGACCAAGAACGTCAAGCTTGTTAACGTCATCTAGGTGATGCTGGTCCGCCGGATTCAGACCGTGGCCACGATTGTACACACCCCACCAGCAAGGTATGTTATTTCCGACGTATCCCCAACCTCATTGTTTCGAGGGTGGTGTCTGAGTTTTTATTATGGTCCCTATTGGACTGGGTGGAGAGGGCGAAGCAGATCCTGTGTCCGGCTCCGCTGCCCGAAGAACCGGTCATCCCGCGCCTAGCCGAGATGCTGGTGCCGGCGCCATACAAGGCACCGGAGAAGAAGGCCAAGGGGGCCAAGAGTGGCCCCCGTCGCAAAGGCACTTCGGACGCGATGTCTGAAGACGAGGCCCATTCCTCCGTTCCTGAGGACAATGACGAGGAGGAGGAGGAGGAGGAGGAGGAGGAGGAGGAGGAGGAGGAAAACAACCCCCCTCCCGAGGAGAAGAAGAAGAGGGCAGCCTTGACACATCCGGAGGCGAAACCGCCCAAAAATGGGAAGGGCGCCCCAGCGGTCAACACCACGTGGGACGTTGACAGTAGTCCGGAATGGCGCCCCCGCACTAAGCCCCAGGCCGCATCATAAGTGACAGGGCTCGCTCATGCGCACATCCAGCCCTTTCTCTCCATTATCTTGATATGGTTAACTGTACTATTGCAGTCCGGCCCACAACCTAATCCAGCAATCCTTGTCTGGAGGTTCATTGGCTCCGTCAGAGATGGCGGGCCAGTCGCCACCGCCTGCTTACTCTCCCGGGGCCGGGGACGACACCAAAGTGCTATCCCGGAGGGCCAATACGAATCGGGGAGGAGCCCAGGAAGCTATCAGGGAGGCGCCACGAGGTGAAGCCTCCACTGCTGGACACATGGAGGAGACGATCCCCATGAAAACTGGCGAAGAGGGCCGCATCCAGTTCGTCCTTCAGGCGAATACGATGCCGGAGACCTATATGGCTTTGGAATCGGGCGCGCAGCCCCCTTTGAAGGAGGGGGGTGCGCTGCTTCCGCCGGTGGTCCCTGTCCATCCAGGGGCGCCGGACAACCTGATGGAGGTGCTGTGAGGCGCCTCCGTTATGGAAGAGCACCGCATCCTTATGGGCATGGTGATTGAGAAGGTTCAGTCTGCCAAGAGTGGACTGAACGAGGCCTGCAGCAACCCGTTGACTGGTTTCGAGGTAAGTGACATAGAAAGAGAAAAAAACCCAGTAGTTAGTATCCCCTGAGACACTATCCGGCGAGAAGAACTGGACATAGGATCTATTGTAGGAGACTAACATAGTATGTATGCATAAGCAGGCGTCGCTGTTGGCTGCAACCTCACATGCTACCGAAGTCTCTGAATTGAGGCAGAGGCTGGAGCGGACCGAGAACGAGCTCGGCGAGGTTAGGGTTCAGCTCCAGGAGAAGCAAGGTGAATAATGACTCGATGTATGTTCGGAAAGTGTAAGCGATGTGTATTGAATGTAGTGTCGTAATATGTGTAGGAGTCGCGACCGAGGTCGAGGACATGAGGAAGGCCCTGGGCGAGGCTGAGGAGAAAGTTGTCCAGCAGCAAGCCGCCCGTAAGAAGCTCGAGGCCCGAGTGAAGGAAATTCAGTAGGAGCTCTAGGATGCGGTGAAAAAATGTGAGACCTTGGGGAATGACGCGTCGGCTCAAGAGGCCGAGCTCACCAAGGCTTGTCAGAGCGCGGAGACCGCACGGATTGAAGCCCGGGCCGCCCTCCAGGAGATCCCGGAGGCCAAGAAGATCACGGCGGGTAAGGCATTTAAGATGCAAAGCAAGTATGCGGAGAAGCAATACCTTTTACTAACTCGGGTTCGAAGTTCCCCAGGGGCTTTTGCGGATCTACCACGTAGTGTATCAGACGTTGCAGAGTTCTACCGAGCCGAAGGAGGAGGTTCTTCAGAGAAGCCATTCTGGTCGCAGTACGCGACTCCAGAGCATCCCGTGTCCTTCACCGACCAGCTGAAGCAGCTGGTGGAGCTGCACAGGGTGGCCAAACTAGCCATGAAGGATTTGACAATCCGGCTATGGCCAGCCGAAGCTATGCCCGGCAGCTACTTCGGACTGGTGAGGCGTCTGGTGGAGGCCTGTCTGCGGCTAGACGTCAACAAGCGCTCCGCCTATATTGAAGGTGCCCGTATAGCCTTCGCTCGCTGCAAGATGTGGTGGGCAAAGATGAACGCTGTTGAAGTTGCCAGCGGGCCGCCGGAGGGCAAGGAGCACCGCACACCCGAGCGATATTTTGCGGATGTCGTAGAGGGGTCTCGACTTGTGGCAGCGCAATGTTCACAGGACATTGTGTTTGAATAAATGTATTCATGTTGCCTTTGCCTTGTATTATGGGAACAAAGCCGATGTTTGTAAAATAATTTTATTATGCTTTATATTGTTTCCTCCTGTGCGACCGTGTTACTTGTAATCTGAGGGTTGGCCAGTCGTCGGCTTCTGCCCTCACGTAGGTAGTACGGAGGTGTTCGGGATGGATTCTAAACAATCTTGATCCAATTATATGGTCCTTTGGAGGAGTTGTTTAGCACAACGAATAAGGCAATCGGACTGTACGGCTTGAACGCCCTCACTTACCATACGAGTTTTATAATTAAGCAAGTGTGCGGCCCCTAGTCCAAGCCAGGGTGCTGTCAGCAACTGATCAGGAAGTGCCGATCCTTCACATGAAGCGGAAAAAATCTCCAACGATTTTGTAACCCTCGAATAGCTCACCGGCTCTCACCGTATCATGACAGTCAGTTTTCGGCTTTCTCTACTGAGGTGCTCATCCGATCAATGCCAGGGCACAATTGCAGTAGTTCTCCCTTTACTACCCTAGCCGATAGAGCGGAACATAGGGTAGCAAGCATAGGAGCCGGGCAACCCAACTATTGACCAAACACATGATTCGGAGCCAATGCATATAATGCTAAACGGGGTGCCGAACTTATATATAAGAAGTGTTCGGACTTTGCTGCCGTATTGTGGGGCGACAAGTAGCCCCTGGCGAATATGAAACGTACAGAAGAGTATCGATGCAGCAGGTAAGCAGATCGAAATAAAACGAAGTAAGAAGCGGAAACCACAGAAACTGGGCCACGAACCATTCTTATTATAACTGGATGGATACGTCAAGGTGTATCTTGTACATATGGTGCGAGAAGTATCCGGGCTATTTAACATGCCGGGATCAGTAGGGTGCAGCGTGCGGGTCCTGAGCAATAAGTTTGAATATCGTCAAGAAGAACGTATAAAGGTTACCCTACACATCTGTGCTGCTTGCCTCCGTTGTATGCCAATCCTTCTAAAGGACTTGCGATCAGGCCCGCGGAAAAGGGAACCTGAAACAAGAAAAAGGTAAAAGTATGTGTGTCCGGGATCTGTCTGGCCGAACTGTAGACCCCGGGCTATCTTGTGCCTCCGTCGATGTCCATGGAATTTTGAGTGTGTAATTATGTATGCATGGTACGAATGTCACTACCTCATTGGGATTGGGACGGAGGCTGGATTGCTAGTCGAGCTCTTGACGAGCCGCGCCATCCTGTTGCAGTGTAGTGCGGGACCTCTTAATGACGTCCTAGGGCTCGGTAGCCATACTATGGTGCTGCTTCAGAAGGCCGCTCTGTACCTCTGCTGCTAGGGCGGCGGTGTGCTCCTCTGTTCAGAGGGAACGTTCCGTATTGCCATTGACTGTTATGACGCCGCATGGGCCAGACATCTTGAGCTTGAGATAGGTGTAGTGCGGCACTGCGTTGAATCTAGCAAACGCGGTTCGTCCGAGCAGTGCATGATAGCAGCTGCAGAAGGGGACGATATCGAAGATTAACTCTTCGCTTTGGAAGTTGTCCGGAGAACCGAAGACCACTTCCAGCGTGATTGAGCCCATACAGCGGGACTCTACACCTGGTATGACTCCTTTAAAGGTAGTCTTTGTTGGTTTGATTCGCGAGGGGTTAATGCCCATCTTCCGCACTGTGTCCTGATAAAGCAGGTTGAGGCTGGTACCACCGTCCATCAGGACTTGTGTTAGGTGAAACCCGTCAATAATTGGGTCGAGGACTAGTGCAACTGAACCGCCATGGCGGATACTAGTTGGGTGATCTCGGCGATCGAAGGTGATCGGGAATGATGACCACGGTTTGAATTTTGGGGCAACAAGCTCTACCGCGTAGACGTCCCTAAGCGCTCTCTTACACTCCCTTTTGGGGATGTGCATAGCGTATATCATGTTCACCCTTTTGACTTGAGGGGGAAATTTCTTCTGCCCCCCAGTGTTCGGTTGCCGGGGCTCTTCATCCTCATCCTCACTTTGTGATCCCTTTTCCTTGTTTTTGGCGTTTAACTTGCCAGCCTGCTTGATAACCCAACAATCTCTGTTGGTATGATTAGCTTGCTTATCCCGGGTGCCGTGTATCTGGCAAGGACGGTCGAGTATGCGGTCTAGGCTGGAAGGTCCTTCATTGTTCCTTTTGTAGGGCTTCTTCCGTTGGCCGAACTTGGAGCAAGTGAATCCGGCGTTGACCATGGTGTCATCGGTGTTGTTGCAATTGCTTCGGCGTTTGTGTCTATTGTGCCGGAGCTTGCTGGTGTTATTCTTGGCCTTGGAGGGGTCTGTCTCGCTGGCTGTGTTGTTACTACGGGCCAGCCAATTGTCCTCTCCTGCGCAAAAGCGGGTCATGAGTGCCGTGAGAGCTGCCATGGACTTCGGCTTTTCTTGGCCGAGGTGGCGTGCTAGCCATTCATCACGGATGCTGTGTTTGAAGGATGCTAAGGCCTCGGCATCCGGACAGTCAACGATCTGGTTCTCTTTGGTTAGGAACCTAGTCCAGAATTTTCTGGCTGATTCTCCGGGTTGTTGAACTATGTGGCTTAAGTCATCAGCGTCTGGTGGCCGGACATATGTTCCCTGGAAGTTGTCCAGGAAGGCTTCTTCCAAGTCCTCCGAGCTGCCGATAGAATTTTCAAGCAGGCTGTTAAGCCAGTGCCGAGCTGGCCTTTTGAGCTTTAGTGGGAGTTATTTAATGGCGTGGAGGTCATGTCCTCGAGCCATATGGATATGGAGAATAAAATCCTCGATCCATACTGCGGGATCGGTTGTGCTGTCATATGATTCAATGTTGGCAGGCTTGAACCCCTCGGGGAATTCGTGATCCAGTACTTCATCTGTGAAGCAGAGAGGGTGTGCGGCGCCTCTATATCGGGCCGCGTTGTGGCGTAGCTCTGACGGAGTCCGTCTGCGGTATCCGTCCCGGGCATGGTTAGATTTATCACGTCCGAATAGGTAGCCATCATCGTGCCTCGAGGCACGCCCTCGCGATCCGTAGATCGATCTTGTATGTCCTGCTCTATCGTCCAGGATCTTTCGGAGGTCATATGTGTGACGCCGAACTCTTCCGTCTCTATTTTTACGAGTTGGCGGGGCAGGCTGCTGTTCGGCCTGAGTTGCCGCTTTATCCCGGCCGCGGGGTGGCCGGTCGGCCGCCCTGTCCCAACCACGTGGTGGTCGTTCTGCATTACGCAAGGGAGATGTATGCTCCAGTGCTTCCTCGTCGAATTGTGGTAGCAGTCTGCGTTTCGGGTAGCTCTTTGTTGGGCGCCTGAGGCTGTATTCTTCGGCTGTCAGGACATCAGTCCACCTGTCGACGAGCAAATCTTGTTCAGCTTGAAGCTGCTGCTGTTTCTTTTTCAGGCTCCTTGTAGTGGCAATGAGCTGAAGCTTAAAGTGCTCCTGCTCTAGAGGATCCTCACGCACGATGAAGTCTTCGTTGCCGAGGCTTGTCTCCTCTTTGGAGGGTGGACGGTAGCTGTCGTCCTCCGAATCATCTTCTATGGCCTGTTCATCAGGGTTGTCTTGCCTGTCGCCGTGTTCCTCCTGTTCGGATGTAGCTCTGACAGGGTCTTCATTGTTTTTGGTGTCGCTTGGAGTACTATTCTCTCCGGTGCCGGTGTTGCCGTCCTTTGAGTGAGGAGGCTTGGAACGGCGCTTGGGGCGTCAGCGCTTGGACTATGACTCAGAGGTTTTATTCGCATTTGGCTCTTCGTTGTCGTTGCCAGATCCTTTGGGTGTATCAACCATGTACACGTCGTACGAAGAGGTCGCCGTCCAACGTCCGGTGAATGGCGGGTCTTGGCCTTGCTCCATATCGGCATCGTCGTCCATACTATCGATGTCTTCGGAGCCATAGTCAAGCACATCGATTAAGTCATCGACAGTGGCTATGAAGTGGGTGGCGGGCGGGAAGCAAAATTCCTCGTCATCCGCCTCTAGCTCGACCCGAACATAGTTCGGGTGTGAGTCCTCCTCCAAGGATAAGTTCTTTAAAGAATTTAGTATGTCACCAAAAGGTGAGTGCTGGAAGAAGTCTGCGGCGCCAAATTCGAAAATCGACAACCGATCCAGCTCGGTGTCCGCAGGCGCGTCTGATCTGGAACGTGTAGCCGAAAACGAGTCCAGAGTTCCATTGACGCAAATATTGCAGGATGTCGAGTCCGTGTGTGGCTCCAACGTCATGGATCTTGTGGCCTCGAAGGGCATGATCTGCTTCGGTTCTGAGGCCATTGCAGCAACAGGATCCATCTCCTGGGTCTGATCCGATGACAGATTTAAGTCATGTTTGTCGGAGAGAGGGGGAGCGACTGCCGCAGTCTTCAATCCATCAGACATCAAATCTCCGCGGGTATCCATGACGCATTTGAAGCTTCCAGATCTGACCTGATGGCCAGGGGCGTGACTATCGACCTGCTCCAGATGGCCAAGCGAGTTGGCCCGCAGTACGAAGTCGTCGAACACAAAGGTTTGTCCGGGGAGGAAGGTTTCTCCCTGAACGGCGCCATTACTGACGGTCGAAGGGGCCATCGAATCCTTTGCCAACGGCATAGTGGAACTCTCAATGAAAGCACCAATGTCGGTGTCAAAACCGGTGAATCTCAGGTACGGGGTCCCGAACTGTGTGTCTAGGATCGATGGTAACAGGAGACGGGGGACACGATGTTTACCCAGGTTCGGGCCCTCTTTATGGAGGTAATACCCTACTTCCTGCTTGATTGATCTTGATGAATATGAGTATTACAAGAGTTGATCTACCACGAGATCGTAATGTCTGAACCCTAAAAGCCCAGCCTATGTGTATATGGTAATGAATGTGTCCTATCCGGACTATGCTCTCCAGTTTATATAGACACCGAAGAGATCTAGGATTACATTGAGTCGGTTACATAAGAAGGAATCTTCACAGTTGGCCATCTAGCTTGCCTTCCACACCAAGGAGAGTCCAATCCGAGTATGGTCTTCGGTCTTCATGTCTTCACAGCCCATCAGTCCGGCCCACGGATAACATATCGGACGCCCGAGGACCCCTTAGTCCAGGACTCCCTCACCAACCAATAGTTAGTTCTAGTTAGATCAACTAGAGCTAGGTGTCGCACGGAGGCCGAGAAATATGGTGATAGCATGTCTGCGTGAGGTGGGCTTGTACGTAGTATGATGTAGGCATAGGGCTTGCCGTGTTTCCTACTCCTCTGGTCCAAATGTGGAGAAGATTTGGTCGATTTCTTCCTTATTTTGAAGACACATGGGACATCCAGCTTCCAGGTCATGTCATGCAAGAAAATGGAGTGTTAGTTGAAGCCACGTGATGTGCATCTTGGGTTAAACTATAAATAGAATCTTACTACTCTTGAGTAACTCCAAAAGCGGCCACCGAAGATCTTTATTGGACTTTTTTTTCATCACCAGCATGTCCAGGTGAAAGATGTGCAGGTTCAGTGGGTCCTCTGATAACCCACAAGTATAGGGGATCACAACAGTTTTCGAGGGTAGAGTATTCAACCCAAATTTATTGATTCGACACAAGGGGAGCCAAAGAATATTCTCAAGTATTAGCAATTGAGTTGTCAATTCAACCACACCTGGAAAACTTAATATCTGCAGCAAAGTATTTAGTAGCAAAGTAGTATGGAAGTAACGGTAACAGTAGCAGTTTTTGTAGCAATTGTAACAGTGGTAACGGAAAAGTAACTCAGCAAAGATCAATATGTGAAAAGCTCGTAGGCATTGGATCAGTGATAGATAATTATGTCGGATGCGATTCCTCATGCAACAGTTATGACATAGGGTGACACAGAACTAGCTCCAGTTCATCAATGTAATGTAGGCATGTATTCCGAATATAGTCATACGTGCTTATGGAAAATAACTTGCATGACATCTTTTGTCCTACCCTCCCGTGGCAGCGGGGTCCTAGAACTAAGGTATATTAAGGCCTCCTTTTAATAGAGTACCGGACCGAAGCATTAACACTTAGTGAATACATGAACTCCTCAAACTACGGTCATCACCGGAGTGGTCACGATTATTGTCACTTCGGGGTTACCGGATCATAACACATAGTAGGTGACTATTGACCTGCAAGATAGGATCAAGAACTCACATGTATTCATGAAATAATAATAGGTTCAGATCTGAAATCATGGCACCCGGGCCCTAGTGACAAGCATTAAGCATAGCAAAGTCATAGCAACATCAATCTCAGAACATAATGGATACCAGGGATCAAACCCTAACAAAACTAACTCGATTACTTGATAAATCTCATCCAACCCATCACCGTCCAGAAAGTCTACGATGGAATTACTCACACACGGCGGTGAGCATCATGAAATTGGTGATGGAGGATGGTTGATGATGACGACGCCGATAGATTCCCCTCTCCGGAGCCCCGAACGGACTCCAGATAAGCCCTCCCGAGAGAGATTAGGGCTTGGCGGCGGCTCCGTATCGTAAAATGCGATTAATCCTTCTCTCTGATTTTTTTCTCCCCGAACGTGAATATATAGAGTTGGAGTTGACATCGGTGGAGCCTCAGGGGGGCCGCGAGGCAGGGGACGTTCCCTAGGGGGTGGGCGCGCCCTCCACCCTCGTGGACAGGGTGTGGGCCCCCTGGTGTTGATTCTTTTGCCAGTATTTTTTATTAATTCCGAAAATATTCTTCGTGAAGTTTCAGGTCATTTCAAGAACTTTTATTTCTGCACAAAAATAACACCATGGCAATTCTGCTGAAAACAGCGTCAGTCCGGGTTAGTTCCATTCAAATCATGCAAGTTAGAGTCCAAAACAAGGGCAAAAGTGTTTGGAAAAGTAGATACGTTGGAGACGTATCAACTCCGCCAAGCTTAAACCTTTGCTTGTCCTCAAGCAATTCAGTTGACAAACTGAAAGTGATAAAGAAAAACTTTTACAAACTCTGTTTGCTCTTGTTGTTGTAAATATGTAAAGCCAGCATTCAAGTTTTCAGCAAAGATTATGAACTAATCATATTCAAAATAACATTTAAGTCTCATGTTTAGTCATATCAATGGCATAATCAACTAGCGATCAATAATAATAAATCTCGGATGACAACACTTTCTCAAAACAATCATAATATGATATAACAAGATGGTATCTCGCTAGCCCTTTCTGAAACTGCAAAACATAAATGTAGTGCACCTCTAAGGATCAAGGACTGACTAGGCATTGTAATTCATGGTAAAAGAGATCCGGTCATAGTCATACCTCAATGTAAATTAATAGTAATGCATGCAAATGACAGTGGTGCTCTCCAACTGGTGCTTTTTAATAAGAGGATGATGAATCAACATAAAAGTAAATAGATAGGCCCTTCACAGAGGGAAGTAGGGGATTTGTAGAGGTGCCAGAGCTCGAGTTTTGAAATAGTGATAAATAATATTTTGAGTGGCATACTTTCATTGTCAACATAACAACCAAGAGATCTCGATATCTTCCATGCTACACACATTATAGGCAGTTCCAAACAGAATGGTAAAGTTTATACTCCCCCACCACCAACAAGCATCAATCCATGGCTTACCCGAAACAACGGGTGCCTCCAACTAACAATAGTCCTGGGGGAGTTTTGTTTGCAGTTATTTTGATTTGAGCATGGGACTGGGCATCCCGGTTACCGGCCATTTTCTCATGAATGAGGAGCGGAGTCCACTCCTCGTGAGAATAACCCACCTAGCATCGAAGATATAGACATCCCTAGTTGATACATGAGCTATTCGAGCATACAAAACAGAATTTCATTTGAAGGTTTAGAGTTTGGCACATACAAATTTACTTGGAATGGCAGGTAGATACCGCATATATGAAGGTATGGTGGACTCATATGGAATAACTTCGGGGTTTATGGAAGTGGATGCACAAGCAGTATTCCTGCCTAGTACAAGTGAAGGCTAGAAAGAGACTGGGAAGCGACCAACTAGAGAGCGACAACAGTCATGAACATGCATTAAGATTAATAAACAATGAGTGCATGCATGAGTAGGATATAAATCACCATGAACATAAATATCGTGGAGGCTATGTTGATTTTGTTTCAACTACATGCGTGAACATGTGCCAAGTCAAGCCACTCAAATCGTTCAAAGGAGGATACCACCCTATCATACCACATCACAACCATTTTAATAGCATGTTGGCACGCAAGGTAAACCATTATAAACTCCTAGCAAATTAAGCATGGCATGAGCAACTATAATCTCTAATTGTCATTGCAAACATGTTTCATTCATAATAGGCTGAATCAGGAATGATGAACTAATCATATTTACAAAAACAAGATAGGTTGAGTTCATACCAGCTTCTCTCTTCTCAATCATTCCATCAGATATCGTCATTATTTCCTTTCATTTGCACGACCGAACAGTGTGGATAATAGTGCACGTGCACTGGACTAAGGTAGAATCTGAAAGTATTTAATACAAGGGAGAAGACAAGGTAATATGGGCTCTTGGTTAAATCAACAGTAATGCATATGACAGCCACTTCAACATTTTTGTCATGGTCTTCTCCTCTCGACCCCCAAAGAAAAGAAATAAAACTATTTACACGGGAAAGCTCCCAACAAGCAAAAGAAGAACGAGAAATCATTTTGGGTTTTCTTTTAATTATTACAACTACATGCATGGAAAGTAACTAGCTAACAGCTACAACTATTTTTTTTGGTTTTTTCTTAAGGTTTTTCAAACACACAAGAAGAAGGCTTAAAACAGAAAATAAACTAGCATGGATAGTACAATGAAAAAGTATGAGCACCGACAACTGGCATGAGTGTGTGAACATGAATGTAATGTCGGTGAGAAATACGTACTCCCCCAAGCTTAGGCTTTTGTCCTAAGTTGGTCTAGGGCCACGGCTCAAAGCTGCCCTCTCCGATGTACGCAGGAGTGTCCTATGGGTGCCACTGGTTGGCGATCTCCTCCGGATCCCACTGATAAACAGACTGTCGATAAGGGTCCAGGGGTGGCTCAGGCTCAGGCTCTGGAGCTGGTGTCAGACTCCAGTATGCATAAACGACCACCGGTAAGATGAGGTACTTGCCTGAAAATATGTTAAACAAAGAGGGCGCAGGCAAGGTAATAACCTCATAGTGAGTTTTGCCAAAAAACAATTATACTTAAGCAGTTTCTTCTTATTTTTAACAATAAAGTCATGTGCTACCATACTCTTATAATCTAGAAAAATAGGGGGTAGCAACTTTTCCTCTTTCTCATAATGCGTAATAGGTATCTCAAAGTGTGCAGCAAGGCGCGAAGCCAAGATGCCACCGAAGATGGGGCCCTTTGTACGGTTCAGACTTAATCATTTAGCAATAATAGCGCCTAAACTGAAAGTTGTATCATGAAACAAAGCATGGCGCAAAATAACAATATCAGGGGCACTAAGATTTCCACTGTTCCCGCGACCAATCAAGCATCTACTAGCAAATATTGCAAAGTAGCATAGAATAGGAAAATGTATACTAGTAATTCTAGCATCTGAAACTTTCCTCATTTTCCCTACAGCAATTTCATCAATAAATCCCTCCACATCACTACGTTGTGGTTCCTCGATGCTGCCTACAAAGGGTATCTTGCAGGTCCGACAAAACTAACGGAGTGACATCTCCTTAACCTCATCATATAAATGAAACTACACTGAAGGTTGTGATTTCTTAGCATGAAAATAAAAATTTTGCACGAAAATATTTGTGAGTAGGAGATACTATTCACTCTGGTCGTGGAGGAAGTCGGTGAGGCCTACATTCTCAGCCAAGTGATAAAAATCATCATAAATTCCGGCGGCTCTCAAGAACTCATCATAAGGCCGTTCACACGGCCGAACCTCCGTAGTGCGAGGAAGATTATATTTGGGCTTCTTATTCTCTTTACTTTGCTTATCCTTCGAGCTTCGGCTCGAAGATCCTCTCAACAATCTCTTCAACATTTTCTCCCTTTGAAAATGACTCAAAATAAAAATGAACCAAACTCAACAAGATTGATAACAACTACTCCCACAAGTGCCTAGAGGCTATATCATGCATTAGAACTACTTGGGACCATATAAATTTAACATGCAAGCTCAAGAACAGGGTCACCTAAGCAGCAAAAATTTGCAATAAATAAAGCACTAGAACAAAAACTAATTGGACCATTGGAGGAGTCACATACCGAAGAACAATCCCCCAAAGCAGTTTTGTGAATGGAGCTTTGAGCAAGGAGATCGAAAATGGCAGCAAGCTGAGCTAGAACACGGGTTTGAGCAATGGGAGGATTTTTTCTGGAGGAAGATAAAGTGAGTGGGTGCAGGAATAAGTGGAGGGGGTCCACGTGGGGCCCATGAGGCAGGGGCGCGCCCTAGGGGGGTGGGCGCGCCTTGGACCCTCGTGGCCATATGGTGTGTCACCCTGGTGTGTTCTCAGTGCCAAATATTCTTAAATATTCTACAAAAAATCATATTTCTATTTCAGGAAATTTTGAGAACTTTTATTTTCTGGATATTTTTTATTGCAAGGATAATTCAGAAAACAGACAGAAAATACTATTTTTGCTTTATTTAATCTAAATAAAATAAAGTAAAAGGATGGTACAGAGAGTTGTGCTTTCTAACTTCATCCATCTCATGCTCATCAAAAGGAAACCACTAACAAGGTTGATCAAGTCTTGTTAACAAACTCTTTCCGAATCGCTTGAAACCGGAGAATTTTCGAATAACACTAAGTTACCTCAACGGGGATATGCACATCCCCAACAATAAGAATATCATATTTCTTCTTTATAGTAGGAAGAGGGAATTCAAAACCTCCAATAGTAATCGTTGGAATTTTTCCAATAGAGTTGATACTGTGGACTTGAGGTTGTTTCCTCGGAAAGTGTACCATATGCTCATTACCATTAACATGAAAAGTGACATTGCCTTTGTTGCGATCAATAACAGCCCCTGCAGTATTCAAAAAGGGTCTACCAAGGATAATCGACATACTATCATCCTCGGGAATATCAAGAATAGCAAAGTCTGTTAAAATAGTAACGTTCGCAACCACAACAGGCACATCCTCACAAATACTGACAGGTATAGGAGTTGATTTATCGGACATTTGCAAAGATATTTCAGTAGGTGTCAACTTATTCAAATCAAGTCTACGTTATAAGGAGAGAGGCATAACACTAACACCGGCTCCAAGATCACATAAAGCAGTTTTAACATAGTTTCTTTTAATGGAGCATGATATTGTTGGTACTCCTGGATCTCCTAGTTTCTTCGGTATTCCACCTTTAAAAGTATAATTAGCAAGCATGGTGGAAATTTCAGCTTTCAGTATCTTTCTTTTATTTGTAACAATTTCTTTCATATACTTAGCATAAGGATTCATTTTAAGCATATCTGTCAAACACATATGCAAAAAGATAGGTCTAATCATTTCAGCAAAGCCCTCAAAATCTTCATCATCTTTTTTCTTGGATGGTTTAGGAGGAAAAGGCATGGGTTTCTGAACCCAGGGTTCTCTTTCTTTACTGTGCTTCCTAGCAACAAAGTCTCTCTTATCATAATGTTGATTCTTTGATTGTGGGTTATCAAGATCAACAACAGGTTCAATATCTACATCATTGTTATTGCTAGGTTGAACATCAACATGAACATCATCATTAATATTATCACTAGGTTCATGTTCATTACCAGATTGTGTTTTAACATCAGAAATAGAAATATCACTGGGATTCTCAGGGGTGTCAACAATAGGTTCACTAGAAGCATGCAAAGTCCTATCATTTTTCTTTTTCTTCTTCTTAGAAGGACAAGGTGCATCGACATTAGTTCTCTGAGGATCTTCCTCAACTCTCTTATGGTAGCCCTCAGGATACAAAGGTTCCTGAGTCATTCTACCCCCTCTAGTCACAACTCTAACAACATTATCATTTTTCTTATTATTTAATTCATTGAGCAAATCATTTTGAGCCTTAAGCACCTGTTCTACTTGAGTGATAACCATAGAAGCATGTTTACTAATAAGTTTAAGTTCACCTTTAACTCGACATATAATCACTCAAGTGTTCAATCATATAAGCATTAAGTTTCAATTGTCTACCAACATAAGCATTGAAGTTTTCTTGTTTAACAATAAAATTATCAAACTCATCTAAGCATTGGCTAGCAGACTTATAACAAGGAATATCACCTTCATCAAATCTGTAGAGAGAATTTACCTTTACTACCTGTGTCGGGTTATCAAGACCATGTATTTCTTCAATAGGTGGTAAATTCTTAACATCTTCAGCTTTAATACCCTTTTCTTTCATAGATTTCTTTGCCTCTTGCATATCTTCAGGACTGAGAAATAGAATACCCCTTTTCTTTGGAGTTGGCTTAGGAGTTGGTTCAGGAAGTGTCCAATTATTATCATTACTCAACATATTATTCAATAGTAATTCAGCTTGATCAACAGTTCTTTCCCTGAAAACACAACCAGCACAACTATCCAGGTGGTCTCTGGAAGCATCGGTTAGTCCATTATAAAAGATATCAAGTATTTCATTTTTCTTTAGAGGATGATCAGGCAAAGCATTAAGTAATTGGAGAAGCCTCCCCCAAGCTTGTGGGAGACTCTCTTCTTCAATTTGCACAAAATTATATATTTCCCTTAAAGCAGCTTGTTTCTTATGAGCGGGAAAATATTTAGCAGAGAAGTAATAAATCATATCCTGGGGACTACGCACACAACCAGGAGTAAGAGAATTAAACCATGTTTTAGCATCACCCTTTAATGAGAACGGAAATAACTTAAGGATATAGTAGTAACGAATTTTTTCCTCATGAGTAAATAGGGTGGCTATATCATTCAATTTAGTAAGATTTGCCACAACAGTTTCAGATTCAGGGCCATAAAAAGGATCTGATTCAACCAAAGTAATTAACTCAGGGTCGGCAGAGAAATCATAATCCTTACCATAAATACAGATAGGTGAAGTAGCAGAAGCAGGGTCATATTTCATTCTAGCATTCAAAGTTTTTTTTTCAACTTAGCTAATAGTTTCTTAAGATCATATCTAACTTTGCAAGCAAAAAGGTCTCTAGCAGTTTCTTCATCCATACCATAACCCGCAGGTACAGGAGGCAATTCATATCTAGGGGGAGAATCTTCATCATCACTTTCATCAACATTATCAGTTTCAATAATTTCATTCTCTCTAACGCTAGCAAGTTGTTCATCAAGAAATTCACCTAATGGCACAATATTATCAAGCATAGAAGTAGTTTCATCATAAGTACCATGCATAGAAGAAGTGGCATCATCAATAACATGCGACATATCAGAATCAATAGCAGGTGTAGGTTTAGGTCTCGCAAGTTTACTCATAACAGAAGGTGAATCAAGTGCAGAGCTAGATGCCAGTTCCTTACCTCCCCTCGTAGTTGAGGGATAAATCGTGGTTCTTTCATCTTTCAAGTTCCTCATAGTGATCAACAGATATAAATCCCAAGTGACTCAAAGAATAGAGCTATGCTCCTCGGCAACGGCGCCAGAAAATAGTCTTGATATACCACAAGTATAGGGGATCGCAACAGTTTTCGAGGGTAGAGAATTCAACCCAAATTTATTGATTCAACACAAGGGGAGCCAAAGAGTATTCTCAAGTATTAGTAGTTGAGTTGTCAATTCAACCACACCTGGAAAACTTAATATCTGCAGCAAAGTATTTAGTAGCAAAGTAGTATGGAAGTAATGGTAACAGTAGCAAAAGTAACAGTAGCAGTTTTTGTAGCAATTGTAACAGTGGTAACGGAAAAGTAACTAAGCGAAGATCAATATGTGAAAAGCTCGTAGGCATTGGATCAGTGATGGATAATTATGTCGGATGCGATTTCTCATGCAACAGTTATAACATAGGGTGACACAGAACTAGCTCCAATTCGTCAATGTAATGTAGACATGTATTCCGAATATAGTCATACGTGCTTATAGAAAAGAACTTGCATGACATCTTTTGTCCTACCCTCCCGTGGTAGCGGGGTCCTATTGGAAACTAAGGGATATTAAGGCCTCCTTTTAATAGAGTACCGGACCAAAGCATTAACACTTAGTGAATACATGAACTCCTCAAACTACGATCATCACCGGGAGTGGTCCTGATTATTGTCACTTCGGGGTTACCGGATCATAACACATAGTAGGTGACTATTGACTTGCAAGATAGGATCAAGAACTCACATATATTCATGAAAAAATAATAGTTTTAGATCTAAAATCATGGCACTCGGGCCCTAGTGACAAGCATTAAGCATAGCAAAGTCATAGCAACATCAATCTCAGAACATAATGGATACTAGGGATCAAACCCTAACAAAACTAACTCGATTACATGATAAATCTCATCCAACCCATCAGCGTCCAGCAAGCCTACACTACTAGGGAAAACCTTATACACAGAATATTAGCAGCATCACGGTTTAAAAACAGACGCTACTGCTAATTAGCAGTAGCGAGCTTCAGGAAACCGCGCTACTAATAGCACAGTAGCAGTAGCGGTCTAGGTGAAACAAGCGCTACTACTATAATTGCCACGGCGTTGCCTCCAGGCTAGATATAGTAGTGGCGCCCTTCCAAGGACGCGCTACTGCTAAAGTACTTAGTAGCAACATTTTTCTTCAAAACACGCTGCTGCTAAGTATTGCACCTAATTAAGTTTAGTCCCATACTGCTAAGCAAACAAGGTGTTTACCACCTTAGATATGTTACTTCTCAAACTATCTCGAGCACTTGGTCTTCATTGAACTATATATGTAGGATTTGTGGCTGCAATATGAATCTTCACCAGTGCCTATACAGGTACCGTGAGGATTCATGTTGACTATTTAGATTCTACACAAAAAGATCAATGATGACCAATGTATATATTTGAAGTTTTTACATGCTTCGACTTAGCAGTAGCGTTTTTTAGGGCAAAGCGCTACTGATATTATAAAACAGAAAGGAATAGCTATAGCCCATTTCGCTGGACACGCTATATCTAACTTAGCTATAGCACGTTCCGGCCAAACGCATTGTTGCTAGTTTGACTTAACCCCCGGCCGTGCGGGCTCAAAATTTCGCTAAGTCCTTCCCCTCCACTTCCCCCTCTCCCCAACTGCTCCATCGCCGCCGTCGCCCTGCAGCTCTCGACCTAACCGCCGCCGCCCGCTGCCTCCCTCAACCTCATCACCGCCACCGCCCGCCGCACACCCTCGACGCCGCCCCCGACCCCGACCTCGACGCCGCCCCCGACCCCGACCTCGACGCCACCCTCCGTCGCGCACCCTAGCCCTAACCTCGACCTCGACGCCGCCTGCCCCTCCCTCATCGTAGGTGAGGGAGTCCTGGATTAGGGGGTGTCCAGATGGCCGGACTATACCTTCAGCCGGACTCCTGGACTATGAAGATACAAGATTGAAGACTTCGTCCCGTGTCCAGGAGGGACTTTCCTTGGCGTGGAAGGCAAGCTTGGAGATGCGGATATTTAGATCTCCTACCATTGTAGCTGACTTTGTGTAACCCTAACCCTCTTCGGTGTCTATATAAACCGGAGGGTTTTAGTCCGTAGGACAACATACAACAATCATACCATAGGCTAGCTTCTAGGGTTTAGCCTCCTTGATCTCGTGGTAGTCTACTCTTGTACTACCCATATCATCAATATTAATCAAGCAGGACGTAGGGTTTTACCTCCATCGAGAGGGCCCGAACCTGGGTAAAACATTGTGTCCCTTGTCTCCTGTTACCATCCGCCTAGACGCACAGTTCGGGACCCCCTACCCGAGATCCGCCGGTTTTGACACCGACATTGGTGCTTTCATTGAGAGTTCCTCTGTGTCGTCGCTTTCAGGCCCGATGGCTCCTCCGATCATCAATGGCGATGCAGTCCAGGGTGAGACTTTTCTCCCCGGACAGATCTTCGTCTTCGACGGCTTTGCACTGCGGGCCAATTCGTTTGGCCATCTGGAGTAGATCGAAAGCTATGCCCCTGGCCATCAGGTCAGATTCGAAAGTTTAAACTACATGGCTGACATCCGTGGGGACTTGATCTTCGACGGATTCGAGCCACAGTCGAGCGCGCCGCACTGTCGCGATGGGCATGATCTAGCTCTGCCACCGAATAGTGCCCTGAAGGCCGCACATGCATCGGTCCCGACCCTTGATTCGGAACCAACTGCGTCGATCGAGGATGAGTGGTTGGACGCCGCCTTGGGGGCTGCGATCCCAACGGCGATCGAGCCGAACACCAGCCCCGCACTCCGCAAGTCCCGTGACTCCGAGTGGCCGGATTCATCTCCGGACTCCGAGCCCTCCGCGCCCCTGCCGATTGAATCCGATTGGGCACCGATCATGGAGTTCACCGCCGCGGACATCTTTCAGCACTCGCCCTTCGGCGACATTCTGAAATCATTAAAGTCTCTCTCTTTATCAAGAGAGCCCTGGCCGGACTACGGTCAGCAAGGTTGGGATACGGACGATGAAGAAATTCAAAGCCCACCCACCACCCACTTTGCAGCCACTGTCGATGATTTAACCGACATGCTCGACTTCGACTCCGAAGACATCGACAGTATGGACGCTGATGCAGGAGGCGATCAAGAACCAGCACCTATAGGGCACTGGAAAGCCACCTCGTCGTATGACATATGGATACCCCAAAAGAAGGAGACAACGATGGAACAGCGGGGGAT
Organism: Aegilops umbellulata; assembly: GCA_032464435.1. Lineage (NCBI taxonomy): Eukaryota > Viridiplantae > Streptophyta > Magnoliopsida > Poales > Poaceae > Aegilops > Aegilops umbellulata. The sequence continues at coordinate 188,189,063 of CP136057.1, forward strand.
GACCCCTCCAAGAAACAGCCCAAGCGCCGGCGTCAGCGGCGCCGCTCTAAATCCCGCCAAAGCAAAAACGGTGATTCCGGCACAGGAGATAATAATACTCCGGATAGCGCCGAAGAACACCCCCTCCAGCAAGATTCAGCACAGGAGGATGGAGAAGCCAGCCCTCATGAGAGAGCGGCAGACAGAGAGGTTGAGGATGATAATTATATGCCTCCCTCCGAAGACGAGGCAAGTCTCGACGACGACGAATTTGTCGTGCCAGAGGATCTCGTCGAACAAGAGCGTTTCAAACGCAGGCTTATGGCCACGGCAAGCAGCCTCAAGAAAAAACAGCAACAGCTTAGAGCTGATCAAGATTTTCTAGCCGACAGATGGACTGAAGTCCTTGCGGCCGAAGAGTATGAACTCGAACGCCCCTCCAAGAGCTACCCGAAGCGCATGTTGCTACCCCAATTAGAGAAGGAAGCACCTAAATCTACATCACCAGCGCATGATACGGCCGATTGGCCACCTCGTGGCCGCGACAGAGAGGCCTCTCGGCCCTCCACTCAAGCCGCACCCCGGCGCCGCTCAAAACATTTTAAGGCACGGGAAAACGCGCCAGACCTGCAAGACATATTGGAGGACAAGGCGAGGCAAACAAGGTCGATCTACGGATCGCGCGGGCGCCCCACGGCACGTGACGGTGATCGTCACTCCGGATATAATAAATCCGGCCGGGCCGAACACAATAGACAAAGCTCGTTTGAGCTGCGTCGTGATATAGCCCAATACAGAGGCGCCGCACACCCACTATGCTTCACAGATGAAGTAATGGATCATAAAATCCCTGAGGGTTTCAAACCCGTGAACATTGAATCATATGATGGCACAACAGATCCCGCGGTATGGATCGAGGATTATCTCCTTCATATCCACATGGCCCGCGGCGATGATCTACACGCCATCAAATACCTCCCACTCAAACTTAAGGGACCAGCCCGGCATTGGCTTAACAGCTTGCCGGCAGAATCAATCGGTTATTGGGAGGACCTCGAAGCCGCATTCCTTGACAACTTCTAGGGCACTTAAGTGCGACCACCAGACGCCGATGACCTAAGCCACATAATTCAGCAGCCAGAGGAATCGGCCAGGCAATTCTGGACACGGTTCCTAACAAAGGAAAATCAAATAGTCGACTGTCCGGATGCAGAGGCCCTCGCAGCCTTCAAGCATAATATCCGTGACGAGTGGCTTGCCCGGCACCTTGGACGGGAAAAGCCGAAATCTATGGCAGCACTCATGACGCTCATGACCCGCTTTTGCGCGGGAGAAGACAGCTGGCTAGCTCGTAGCAACAACTTGACCAAGAACCTTGGTAATTCGGACACCAAGGACAAAAGTGGCAGGTCACGTCGGAACAAGCAAAAGCACCGCATTAACAGTGACAACAACGAGGATACGGCAGTCAATGTCGGATTCAGAGGCTACAAATCCGGTTAGCGGAAAAAGCCATTCAAAAGAAATATTCAGGGCCCGTCCAGTTTGGACCGAATACTCGACCGCTTGTGCCAGATACATGGCACCCCCGAAAAGCCAGCCAATCACACCAACAGGGATTGTTGGGTGTTCAAGCAGGCAGGAAAGTTAAACGCCGAAAATAGAGACAAGGGGCTGCGTAGTGATGACGAGGAGGAGCCCCGGCCGCTGAACAACAGTGGACAGAAGGGTTTTCCCCCACAAGTGCGGACGGTGAACATGATATACGCAACCCACATCCCCAAGAGGGAGCGGAAGCGTGCGTTATGGGACGTATACGCGATGGAGCAGTCGCCCCAAAGTTCAACCCATGGTCCTCCTGCCCGATCACTTTTGATCGAAGGGACCACCCCACTAGCATCCGTCATGGCTGGTTCTCCGCATTGGTTCTAGAGCCAATTGTTGACCGATTTCATCTCACAAGAGTCCTTATGGACGGCGGCAGCAGCCTGAACCTGCTTTACCAGGATACAGTGCGGAAAATGGGCATAGATCCCTCGAGAATTAAGCCCACCAAAACGACCTTCAAAGGCGTCATACCAGGTGTAGAGGCCAACTGTACAGGCTCAGTTACACTTGAAGTGGTCTTCGGATCTCCGAATAATTTTCGAAGCGAGGAGTTAATCTTCGACATAGTCCCGTTCTGCAGTGGCTATCACGCACTGCTCGGGCAAACCGCATTTGCAAAGTTCAAATGTGGTACCGCACTACGCATACCTTAAGCTCAAGATGCCAGGCCCTCGGGGAGTAATCACGGTCAATGGAAACACCGAATGCTCCCTCCGAACGGAGGAGCACACGGCAGCCCTCGCAGCGGAAGTACAAAGCAGCCTCTTCAGGCAGTTATCCATTCCGGCCGTTAAAAGGTCGGACACTGTCAAGCGTGCCCGGAGTAACATACAACAAGACCGCCTGGCACGTTCTGAGAAGGCGTAGCAATGCGGCCCCAACCCTAGCCCTCGCGATATAGCAAAACCGGTGCTTCGCGTACATAACTACGCTCTTGAAATACCGTGGGCACAGGGGGAGGGCACTATCACGGCACGCCCGAAATACGGCTTAAACCACACTAGGGGCTGCCGATTTCTTTATTTTGTCTTACTTTCAGGACTCCATTCTTCGAACGACCTGTTCGGCAATCCAACTGCCGCACAAACGATGCAAGAACCAGGGAAGTAGACAAGCCATGCCGCACTACGGAACTCCCAGGTGGTCTCTATCACGAGCAGTATACCTGTTTTGCATACAATTCCGCGGCCTGCCCCTGGACCGGACATGTTAAATAGTCCAACCTTTTGCTTATCGCGCTATTTGTATCGTTCTGCTTTGATCGCAGCATTTTTAAATAAACAATGCATATCTTTTATCTATTTTTGCATTACTCTTTTTATGAATATATGTTCATTAGTGACATGTTGCATCCGTACACTGTGGTACGGCCAATGCGCCAGGGGCTTAAGTACCCCTCAATATGGCGTGAAAAGTCCGAACACTTTCACAAGTGTGGCACCCCGAACTTATAGCATTATATGCATCGGCTCCGAATCATGTCTTGGGTCAATAGTTGGGTTTGCCCGGCTCCTATGTTTTCGTGCCTTACGTTCCGCTATATCGGCTAAGGTAGCACTAGGAGAACTACTGCGAGTAGAGAAAGCTAAAACTGACTGTCACGATGAAGCGAGAGACCGGTCGCTGTTCGAGAGGTTTTTCGAGTCCCTAAAGACTTATGCCGCTTAGAGCGAGGAGTCGGCTTTGTCCGACCAAGGCGTGGATAGCGCCCCGAACTCGGTCTTCCGAATACTAGGGGCTTCGCCGAAATTTAAAATTATAGAGTTCTATGGCTAAGTGAGAGTGTTCAAGCATTATAGTCCGATTGCCTTGTTCGTTGTGCTGAGCGCCTCCCTCGAAGGACCCAAACATGGGAAAAAGAGCGCCCAGGTTTATCCTGAACACCCCAGCACTAGTGGCATGGGGGCAGAAGCCGACGAATGGCCATCTCTCAATTTTTGATAAACGGCCGCATAGAAAGTAATATTTTAAATTGAAAAAGCAGTTCTTAGCGCATATGAACAAGTTTTCAGCGCATAGGACAATACGAGCGAGTTTACTCAAAAAATACATCCTTGGTACATTCATCCGCCATAAGGTGGGCACCCTTTAGAACGTCCTTATAATAGTTCTCGGGTTTGCGATGCTCTTTCCCCGGCGGTGGCCCATCCTTCACAAGCTTCTCTCCGTCCAGCTTGCCCCAGTGCACCTTAGCGCGGGCAAGGGCCCTCCGGGCACCTTCGATGCAGACGGAGCGCTTGATGACCTCGAGCCTTGGACAGGCCGCCACCAGCCGCTGCACCAGTCCGAAGTAGCTCCCAGACAGAGCCTCTCCAGGCCACAGCCGAACTATGAGGCCCTTCATGGCCTGTTCGGCCACCTTGTGGAGCTCGACCAGCTGCTTCAGCTGGTCGCTCAGGGGCACAGGGTGTCCGGCCTCAGCATACTGAGACCAGAACACCTTCTCCGTCGAGCTGCCTTCTTCGACTCGGTAGAATGCGGCGGCATCAGACACGCTGCGGGGCAAATCTGCGAATGCTCCTGGAGAGCTCCGGATCTGGGTAAGTAACAAGTAATTCACTTTCACATGCTTGCTTTGCATAAAGAAAGCCTTACCCGCCGCTATTTTCTTCACTTCATCCACCTCCTGAAGGGCCCTCTGGGCTTCGACCTTGGCAGACTTGGCAGTTTCAATAGCCGCCGCGAGCTCAGACGCTCACGTCTTCGAGTCAAGCTCCAAGCTCTCATGTTTTTTCATGAGAGCCTGGAGCTCTTGCCGCACCTCGCCAATCCGCGCCTCATATTTCTCCCGCTCGATGCGCTCCGTGGCCGCTCTCTTCTCGGCCTCGGATAGCGCCTGCTTGAGGGTCGCCACCTCAGTTGTGGACCCTACAATAAGCCACATTAATCCTGTCCCTTTTTGCAATTGCATCTTTTATATATTTTTCTATAAGGTATCTCTTACCTTCTTTCTCCTCGAGCTGCCGATTGGCAAGGCCGAGCTCTTGCTCGGACCGCTCGAGGCCCTGCTTCAGTGTGCCCACCTCCGTAGTCAGTGCGGCGGTCACCAGCAGCGAAGCCTGCATACGCATATTGACTCTTTTTTTGTTAGACTCCTGCAAATTTATTAGATCCTCTATTCGGCCTTTCTTCCCGAACGCCAAACAGAGCATTAGGGGCTACTGTCTATGCGGTAATATTTTTACATATTTTTTACTTACCTCGAAGCCTGTTAGAAGGCTGGCACAAGCTTCAGTCAGTCCGCTCTTGGCGGACTGAACCTTCTGGATCACCGTACTCATAATAGTACGGTGCTCCTCGTCGATGGAGGCGCCGTTAAGCACCTCCAGCAGATTGTCCGGCACCTCTGGTTGGACGGGGGCCGCCGGCTCAGTAGGCTTGCTCCTCTTGGAAGGAGTTCGCCTACCGCAGTCCGGAACCGTTGAAGATTCCGGCACGGTGTCCGGCTCAAAGCTGGACTTGGAGCCCTGGGGGGTCTTATCCCCTTTACTCCTAGAGTCCGGGAGGTCGCCTCGCGACTCCTCCAGGACCACCTCCTCTTGGCCCGGAACTTGTAGCGACGCCACTTCAGCGTCGTCCGCAGTGCGGGGGGAGGTAGCGGGCGGAACTGAATTCACGTCCGACGAATCCAGGGAGCCGCTCGACGACTCGTAGAGCCCGGCCTTGGGCGGACTGCATAATTATATTTGACATAAGGAAAAGCCGTGCAACAAAGGAATATTATGAGTTACTATGGTATCCGAATACTAACGATTTCGCCGGGCGCTTGGCCCTGTGCGGCCACTCCTCTTCGCCCTCATCGGCGTCGATGGAGTAGTCCGGAGGAGGGGTCTTCCTCTTCTTGGACCCTTCGGCCTCCCCTGTAGGGGCGGCCTTCCTCTTCTTTCCTCCCCCCGCTAGAGGGGGAGAGGTTTCTTCTTCCTCCTCTTCATTTTCACGGGAGGTGCGTGTCTCGGATTCGTCGGATGATGAACCCGACACCTCCAAGCGCCGGGAACTATTTCGAGTCCCTGTGGCCTTCTTCTTGGCCTTCTTCTCCGGCACCACGTAAGCTGCCGGTGCCAGCAGCTTCGCTCATTGAGCGTCGGCTGGGTTTTCGGGCAAAGGGGTCGGACAGTCGATCTGTCCGGACTTCGCCTGCCAATCCTGTCAAAGGAAAGGGAGCTTAGATCCCGCATAGAGTCAAACTATGAAAAGCCAACATCCTGTAAAAGGTAAAAGTAGCTTACCTCACCAGCGTGACGCTGCGAGCTAAATCTGCGGTCCTCGGAAGCGGATGCGGGAGCCTTGGCGCCTTTGAATAGCACCTTCCAGGCATCTTCGTACGTCGTGTCGAAGAGCCTGCTCAGGGTTGGGTGCTGCGCCGGGTCGAACTCCCACAAATTGAAATCCCGTTGTTGACACGGGAGGATCCGGCGGACGAGCATAACCTGGACTACATTGACAAGCTTGAGCTGCTTGTTCACCAGGGTTTGGATGCATTTTTGCAGTCCGGTTACCTCTCCTTTGTTGCCCCACGACAGGCCCATCCCTTTCCAGGATGTGAGCCGCGTAGGGGGTCCGGACCGGAACTCGGGGGCTGCGATCCACTTAGGGTCGCGTGGCTCGGTGATGTAAAACCACCCTGACTGCCACCCCTTCAGGGTCTCCACAAAGGAGCCCTCGAGCCATAGGATGTTGGCCATCTTGTCCGCCATGGCGCCTCCGCACTCCGCCTGGTTGCCGCGCACCACCTTTGGCTTGACGTTGAAGGTCTTGAGCCAGAGGCCGAAATGGGGGCGGATGCAGAGGAAAGCCTCGCACACGACGATAAACGCCGAGATGTTGAGGACAAAGTTCGGGGCTAGATCGTGAAAATCCAGGCCATAGTAGAACATGAGCCCCCGGACGAACGGGTGGAGAGGAAAACCCAGTCCGCGGAGGAAGTGGGGAAGGAATACGACCCTCTCATGGGGCCTTGGGGTGGGGAGGAGCTGCCCCTTTTCAGGAAGCCGGTGCGCGATGTCGTTAGACAAGTATCCGGCCTTCCTCAGTTTTTTGATATGGCCCTCCGTGACGGAGGAGACCATCCACTTGCCTCCCGCTCCGGACATGGCTGGAGAAGGTTGAGATGGGAAGTGCGGGCTTGGGCGCTGGAGCTCGAGTGCGCGGAGAATGGATAGGCAAAGGAGGAAGAGGGCGTAGGTAAAAAGGTGGATCCTTATCCCCTTATATGGGCGGATGCGGTTAAGCGTCCCCACCAGCCTGGTAAAACTCGCTTATCTCCCAAGCGCCGTGATAAATGGCGCGGTTGGGTTACCCAAGTATGTATTGATGAGAATCCCGTAAATAAGGGGACACGATCTCTGCTTTGACAAGACGTGCCAAGGAAACCGCCTCGCAAAATGCACTGAGGTGGGGAAGTAAAAATGATTCGAATAAAGGCTTGGCCGTAGTGTGATGTCACGCTACGGGATACGTCAGCAGATTAGATTTGTGTAAATGTTATTCTCTCTATGGCAATATGTGGAAACTTATTTTGCAGAGCCGGACACTATCCTTAGTGTTTAAAATCTTTTATGAAGTACTTGGAGGAGGAACCCGCCTTGCAATGCCGAAGACAATCTGCGCGCCGGACTCGTCTTCATTGAAGCCTGGTTCAGGGGCTACTGAGGGAGTCCTGGATTAGGGGGTGTCCGGATGGCCGGACTATACCTTCAGCCGGACTCCTGGACTATGAAGATACAAGATTGAAGACTTCGTCCCGTGTCCGGGAGGGACTTTCCTTGGTGTGGAAGGCAAGCTTGGCGATGCGGATATTTAGATCTCCTACCATTGTAACCGACTTTGTGTAACCCTAACCCTCTTCGGTGTCTATATAAACCGGAGGGTTTTAGTCCGTAGTACAACATACAACAATCATACCATAGGCTAGCTTCTAGGGTTTAGCCTCCTTGATCTCGTGGTAGATCTACTCTTGTACTACCCATATCATCAATATTAATCAAGCAGGACGTAGGGTTTTACCTCCATCAAGAGGGCCGAACCTGGGTAAGACATTGTGTCCCTTGTCTCCTGTTACCATCCGCCTAGACGCACAGTTCAGGACCCCCTACACGAGATCCGCCGATTTTGACACCGACAGCAGGCACCCGAGGTGAGCACGCCTGCTCCTCCCCCTCCCCTACCTCTGTCTAGGGTTCTTCAAATTTTAGTTGCATCAATTTTTTTAGCATATATATGTGTTGATGATGTGTTGATGTTCATATGAACCCTAGGTGTTCATATGAACCCTAGATTTGTTTAGGGCAGTAGGCATTTTTTAGCATTTAGGAAAAATGATTAGCAATTTTTTAGGAAATTAGCTAGGGTAATTTTTTATGAAAATGCCTAAACAGTAATTTCATTCAGAAAACAAATAACAAAATTGTTGTTATATGATATATGCCATTGATGTTCATTTGCATATTCCATTACTGAAGTGGTTCGATTGTGCCCTAGTGGCTTTGTTGTTTCCAGGGAATGAAGCCGAGTGGACTATGTTTTGTCGGAATGTTGATTCATTTCCGTTTCGCCAAATTTCAGGTTCTCGATTTGTCCACTTTTTAGCAAAAGTCATGCCGAAATTTTCCGTGAATTTCGGCATGACTTGTGCTACAAACTAGGACATATTGAGTTCCCGGGATTTGCCGCACCGGGAAGGAGTCAACATTCCTGCAAAGCATAGGCCTTTTTTATGTCATTATTCATTTTATTAGGTATAGAATTAATTGACTAGTTGAATATGTCACATTTGTTGTTATTTTTTAGTTAAAGCAATTATTCCCGCATCAACGTCGATGATGCCTATGCCGCATCCTCGTCGTCGTCGACTCGGTGGAGGAAACCTGCTTGACCAGATGGGCCATGTCCGGGACTGGGCTCCACCGGGCTGGTACTGGGAGGCGCTACCTACCGGGGGGCGCAGGTTGGTGAGGAGTCAGCCCGTCGTTGACCCGAACCTCCTTTGGTGGCGGTCGTGTGGGACAGTGACGGTCCAGAGGCTCGAGGACCCCGCGGAGGTGGTACGTCACCCTATTAGGGAGGAGAACGCGCACATCCGTCGCTACTTGTTTGAGTTGGAGCACGGGTTCTCCAATGCCTGGCAGGTTCTTTGGGCAGCTGACCAGAGATATGATCCTGTGATGGTTCCTTCTCTTTGGGTGTCCACCGCCCGCGCGGATACCCGTCGTGCGCTAGGGTTTTAGTTCTATTAGTGATGTATATGTATGATACTATTCGGGATGTATTAGTGATAATATTCGACGATGTACGGACGCATGAGATGATTTACTTTTGCTTATTGAATGCATGCTAATTTGAATACTTATTTATTTTACGATTTGGATTTATGTGTTGAGTATCCTGGTAGTTGCCTTCGATCGATTTTCAATTAGTGTTTCAAGTATGAACATAGGAAATGTCCGACGATGAAAAGGATTTCGGTATTTGCGGATACTGCGAAGATGAGCGCGGCCTGTGCGACAGAATCTTTCTAGATGATGATAGGCGCTTCAACATCAAGCTGGACGAGAACTTCGAAGTGGATACAGTAAGTCACAACGACATGTCTTTTTTCGTAATTAAGCATGACATCTGCTTCATTTGCTTCAACTTATAATTTATTTATTTTACTATTCTACTAGCGTATCCCCTGCCATGCAAGAGTTTGTCTTGGATAAGATAGGTTTCAGTGGTATGGAAACACGAAGGTAAAGAGAGTTAACTTGAAGACCGAGCATGGTTATACTTTCCACGCAAAATTATACAACGCAGACACCTACACCTATTTTGAATGCAAAACTTGGCAAGCACTATGCAAGGCTTATGCATTTGAGCCTGATATGTTTATCACCTTTGATATTCGTCCCGAAGATGATATTGAAGGTAATAGAGACATTTGGGTCGATGTGCAGACGCCTCCAGTTATACCATTATGTGAGTTTCTCAACCATATTTATGTCTTCGATATTGTTTATTCAAAAATAGTTGACAACTAATTTCTATTGACAGCTTATTTCCATTCAAGCAAGCATGTCCGGCTCTTGGTAGACATGACTGTCTACTGTCCCGAGGCTGAACTCAATTGCGAGGAGATAGGTCATTATGTTTCATGGCTTGAGGATCTTGATGCTGTCAAGACAAATTATTTTCCTGGACTTAGAAATCTTAGTACTCAAAACGTGCGACCAATAGTGTTCGTGCCGAACTACGGTAACATCTATTTAGGAAAGATGGTAAGATTTTTACTATTTGTCCTTAGTGCATCTTTTGCATACATTATTTCTTAAGCTAAACTTCATTGCTAAGTATGTTACTATAAGATGTTCTTCAAGAGGGACTCCCGATGAATGTTGTGCCTCATTGGATCGAGACTAAAGGTCGCATTAGAATTGTTAGCTTACGGCCAAGATATCCTACAATGCACTTTAGTGCATACATGATTTCTAATAGAGAGGAATGCTTAATAGTGAAAGATTGGAGCAAAATTGTGAACGATCGCAGAGAAGTACTAGGGGCAGCAATGAGAAGCGCATCCCACGATTAGGAGGTTCATCTGCATGCTCCAACTTGATGAAGCAGGAGTGCTACACATGTTTTATGCTATTTTACCTGAGAGAGAGCAGCAGGAGTGATTAGCTAGCTAGAAATGAGTTATAATGATTAAATAGCTAGTGTTGCTGCTAATGACTATGATGATTATTATTAGCTAGTGTTGATGGTGATTAGATAGCTACCATAGCTAGTGTTGGTGGTGATTAGCTAGCTAGAATGAGTTTGAAGATGATGATGTGTGCTACACTATGACTGTGATGATTAAATAGCTACTGTTGGTGGTAATGACTATGATGATGATTAAATAGCTTGTGTTGGCAGATTAGATTCAAGTGGAGGCAACATGTGGTGCACATTGAAAGTACTACTAGTCCAAACTAGATCAAGTTTGGATTAGTAGTATGCTTTTGACATGCACCACATGTTGCCTCCACTTGAACCTAATCCACCTTCATTTGACACACTGTTATGGACATATTGATATAACAACCTCATAATTGGTATTGTACCAAAATTTGTATAACGGCATATAAATACACAAAAAATTAAAAATTGAGAAAAGGAATACTAGTAGCGATGGAGAGTAAACACGCTACTACTAGCTATATTAGCAGTAGTGTGGGTGTGAACAAACGCTACGGCTATATGTATTAGCAGTAGCACGTGTAGCAGGCGCTACTGCTAAGGAATAGCTGTAGCGCCTTACTAGTAGCGTGGTGGCCCGCGCTACTACTAGGGTTTTCCCTAGTAGTGCTACGATGGAATTACTCACGCACGGCAGTGAGCATCATGAAATTGGTGATGGAGGATGGATGATGATGACGATGGCAACGGATTCCCCTCTCCGGAGCCCCGAACAGACTCCAGATCAGCCCTCCCGAGAGAGATTAGGGCTTGGCGGCGGATCCGTATTGTAAAACGCGATGAATCCTTCTCTCTGATTTTTTTCTCCCCGAACGTGAATCTATAGAGTTGGAGTTGACGTCGGTGGAGCCTGAGGGGGGCCACGAGGCAGGGGGTGCGTCCTCCACCCTCGTGGACAGGGTGTGGGCCCCCTGGTGTTGATTTTTTCCCCAGTATTTTTTTTAATTCCAAAAATATTCTCCGTGAAGTTTCAGGTCATTCTGAGAACTTTTATTTCCGCACAAAAATAATACCATGGCAATTCTGCTGAAAACAGCGTCAGTCCGGGTTAGTTCCATTCAAATCATGCAAGTTAGAGTCCAAAACTGTTTTGGTATGCGTCATCTGCACTGGCATCGTTCCTCGTCGAACTCCCACTTGAGCTCGGATGCGTCATCTGCACTGGCATCGTTGGCACCTGCAACTGTTTTGGTAGAATCTGTGAGTCACGGGGACTCATCAATCTCACACCCGTGAGATCAAGACTATTTAAGCTTAAAGGTAGTTGTGAGGTGGAGCTGCAGCAAGCGACTAGCATATATGGTGGCTAACAATGCAAAAGAGAGCGAGAAGAGATGCAAAGCACGGTCGTGAAGCTAGAAGTGATCAAGAAGTGATCCTAGAACAACCTACGTCAAACATAACTCCAACACCGTGTTCACTTCCCGGACTCCGCCGAGAAGAGACCATCACGGTTACACACGCGGTTGATGTATTTTAATTAAGGTCAACTTCGGGTTTTCTACAACCGGACATTAACAAATTCCCATCTGCCTCATAACCGCGGGCACGGCTTTCAAAAGATAATACCCTGCAGGGGTGTCCCAACTTAGCCCATTATAAGCTCTCATGATCAACGAAGGATATTCCTTCTACCGGGAAGACCCGATCACTCTCGGAATCCCGGACTACAAGACATTTCGACAGTAATAAAACAAGACCAGCAAAGCCGCCCGGATGTGCCGACAAATCCCGATAGGAGCTGCACATATCTCGTTCTCAGGGCACATCGGATGAGCCAGACGTCGGGTTGGCATAGACCCTAGTTGCCCAAGGGGCGCCGGACATCGCTCGGTTTGGACCAGCAATCGAAGGAGAACTGGCCCGGGGGTTAAAAATAAAGATGACCCTCGGGCTCGCGAAAACCCAGGGGAAAAAGGCTTAGGTGGCAAATGGTAAAACCAAATTTGGGCCTTGCTGGAGGAGTCTTACTTAAAGCGAACTGTCAAGGGGGTCCCATAAATCACCCAACCATGTAAGGAACGCAAAAATCAAGGAACATAACACCGGTATGACGGAAACTAGGGTGGCAAGAGTGGAACAAAACACCAGGCATAAGGCCGAGCCTTGCACCCTTTACCAAGTATATGGATGCATTAATTAAATAAGAGGTATTGTGATATCCCAACAAGTAAACATGTTCCAACAAGGAACAACATCTCCATGTTCCAGCAAGGAAAAAACTTCATCTTCACCTGCAACTAGCAACGCTATAAGAGGGGCTGAGCAAAGCGGTAACATAGCCAAACAACGGTTTGCTAGGACATGGATGGTTAGAGGCTGACATGGCAATATGGATGGCATGATATAGCAAGTGGTAGGTATCGCAGCATAGGCATAGCAAAAGAGCGAGCATCTAGCAAGCAAAGAGAGAAGTGATTTCGAGGGTATGGTCATCTTGCCTGCAAGGTTCTCAGAGTTGTCGAAAGCTTGATCCTCGTAAGCGTTCTCGACAGGTTCCTCGTTCACGTACTCGTCTCCCGGCTCTACCCACAACAAGAACACACGCAAAGGGGACAAACATCAATCACGATGCAATGCACAAACAACATGATGCAAAACATGGCATGATATGCGAGATGTGATATGCAATGCATATGCGTGCTCTGGAAGGGAAAAAGATGAACAAGGCATAATCTTGGCAACCCAAGTATGCCACTGGATAGGTGAGGTGATTTCGGTTGAAATCGATATAAAAATAACCGGAATCGGATGCACGGTTTGCAAATGACAAGCAAAACAAGAATGGCATATTTCTGCGTTAAACAGCATGATGCCACTTAGCATGCAACAAGTAATTAAGCTACTGCATCCAAACATATCAGAAAAGCATATGGAAGTGAGCTACTCAAGATGCTCGTCAAAAGATGAACACTGAGCTACGGCTAAATCACAACACAACAGGTTCAAATAGGCATGGCAAAAGTGCAAAAGATAACAGGTTCACAGACTTAGTGAAAATAACATGCCAGAAATTAACATCAGGATGACATGTTTAGAGCAAGCCAACAACACGCTACAGGAACGTAGTATAGCAAAACAAGGAAAGGAATTAATCTACTCAAAGCACTTGACAAAAGTCCCTTACTGACCATAATCCAAAAGGGATCAGAAAATATAATAACACCCATGTCAATTAAGCAAGTTTCACTACAGTTTTCAGACTTAGCAGAAAACTGGACATGTCAAAAACAGATAACAAGTAGGCATGTTTACGAGCTCGATGCACTCACTACAGAGCATTGCATGACAAACTAAGCATACACCCACCAAGAAGACATGGCATAGAAGCTATTCATGGCAAGAAAAACATCATAGCATGCAAAGATCAACTACAACAAGCTTGGCAAAATCGTATAACATGTAAACAATCTGCCAGGAAACATTTTATAGCAAAAGTAGAGCTTGATTGACTCAAGCTATGGCACTCCATAATTACAAACAAAGGCATGGATGGATAGAGCAAATCCATATGCTCAAAACACTCTTACTGATCATGCTCAAAATAGGCATAGATCTCTCTGAAACAACATGAACACATGGCATAAAAATAACAGCAGGACATGACTTCGTGAAATTACAGTCTCTGAAATAAGCAACATTATGTACCCTAGTTTGCATGCTTGTGCTAGTCGCCACAAATATCACAAAAATACATGGCATACGCCCTTGTAAAGATGGCATGGCATATTACAAAACACATATAGGGATCCAATTCATAGGGTGCACACATCAATCATGGCAAAAATGACAAAAGTGCATGTACTGAAACAGATCTGAAACTAACATCACATAGCCCTCTTCCAACAGCATTTCGGGCATCAAGATGAGCTCAAATGAAAATTATGCAATGAGATGAAATGGTGTACTCATCGGGCGAACGGAGCAGTATGCAGCAAGTTATGATGCGATGAACATGCAACAAAGTCTCTGCAGAAAATGACTTAGAGGATCTCGGGGGGAAGGAGAAGTCAACCCATGATTTCAGATCGGGATCCGACCTCGCCGGAGTTCATCGCCGGAGAGGAGGGAGAGATGGGGACGCGGCGGATCCGGCCGGGGAGGAGGCCGCCGGCGGGCGCGGGGAGGCGCGGCGTGTCGCGGGCGGCGAGGTCGACGAACGGCGGCGGAGTCGAGGCGGCGGCGGCGGCTCGCGGCTGCGCCCGCGAGGCGGAGGTGGTCGGCGCGGGGGCGGACGGGCTAGGCGACGGGCGGCGGCGGGCGGCGCGGGCGTGAAGGCAGGGGCGCGCGGGGGTGAACGGCGGCGGGGCGAGGCGCGGAGGTGGCGGCGCGCGGCGGGCCGGGCGGCGGCGGCGATCGGGCTCGCGCGGGCCCGATCCGGGTCCTGCGGGCCGCGCGGTGGGAGTCGGCGATGTGGGGCGCCGCGGGCGGACGTGGCAGCGTCCCGTTGGTCGGCGGCGGCGGGCGGACGCGTCCGGCTCGATCCGGACGTGTCCGGCGGCGCGGAGGGGAGCGGGGCTAGCGTTAGGAGCGGATTTGATCCGGGATTTCGGGGAAGGGGATGTATTTATAGGTAGGAGGGGCTAGGAGGCTCCAAATTGAGCACGGTTTTCACCCACACGATCGTGATCGAACGGCGATGGACATGGGAGTGACTTAGGTGGGTTATTGGGCTGTTTTGGAGGGGTTTTGGGTTGCAACACACACGAGGCCTTTACGGTTACCCAGTTAACCGTTGGAGTATCAAACGACCTCCGAATGACCCGAAACTTGACAGGCGGTCTACCGGTGCTATACCATGGCCGCTTGACAAACCTCGGTCTATTCCGAGAAAGGTTTAATAACCGCTCACGGAAAAAGGTGAAAGGGGACGCCGGGGAACATAGGAGCGCCGGATTGCAAAACGGACAATGGGGAAAATGCTCGGATTCATGAGACGAACACGTATGCAAATGCGATGCACATGATGACATGATAAGAAATGCATGACATGAACAAAATGCAAAATGACGGAAAACCCAACCACGGAGGGAATATCATATCACATTGCCGAAAATGGCAAGAGTTGGAGTTACAAATATGGCAAGTTACATCTGGGGTGGTACAACACTCCACCACTACGAGAGGATCTCGTCCCGAGATCTAGGACTGAAAGAACTCCGGATATACGGAACGGAGGTGGTCCTCGCGCTCCCAGGTGGCTTCTCGGTCTGAATGGTGAGACCACTTCACTTTCAGGAATTTGATGGACTTGTTGCGAGTCTTGCGCTCAGTTTCTTCAAGAATAGCAACGGGATGCTCATGATAAGACAGATCTTCTTGAAGATCAATCTCTTCGAAGTTGATGGTGCGCTCAGGCGTCTTGAAGCACTTGCGAAGCTGTGACATGTGGAACACATCGTGCACATTTGCAAAGTTTGGGGGAAGCTCAAGTTGATAGGCGAGATCGCCTCGTTTGCCGATGATCTTGAAAGGACCGACGTATCTAGGGGCAAGTTTCCCTTTGATACCGAAGCGACGAGTTCCTTTCATTGGAGAGACGCGGAGGTAGACATGATCTCCGATCTCGAATGCCAAATCACGATGTTTGCTATCGTAATAGCTCTTCTGGCGCGATTGCGCGGCTTTGAGATTCTCGCGAATGACCTTGCACATTGCCTCAGCCTCTGAGATCAAATCGTTGCCAAGCAGTTGGCGTTCACCGGTTTCAGACCAATTGAGAGGAGTACGGCACTTTCTGCCATAGAGAATCTCGAATGGGGCTTTGCCCGAGCTGGCTTGAAAGCTGTTGTTGTAAGAGAACTCAGCATAAGGAAGACAATCCTCCCACTTCATGCCGAAAGAGATAACACAAGCCCTGAGCATATCTTCAAGAATTTGGTTGACACGCTCGACTTGTCCACTACTTTGAGGGTGGAAAGCTGTGCTGAAGCGAATGTTTGTGCCAATGGCCTTCTGAAAAGAATCCCAAAACTTGGAGGTAAAGATGCTGCCACGGTCTGAAGAGATCAATTGTGGAATGCCATGCAAGGAGACAATTCTGGAGGTGTAGAGCTCTGCCAGCTGCGCTGCTATGATAGACTCTTTGATAGGAAGAAAATGAGCCACTTTAGTGAGCTTGTCGATGACGAAAAAGATAACATCATTTCCACGCTTGGACTTAGGGAAACCAGTCACGAAGTCCATTTCGATATGATCAAACTTCCATACTGGAATAGCAAGAGGTTGGAGTAGACCAGCTGGTCGTAGGTGTTCTGCTTTCACCCTTCTGCAGACATCACATTCATTCACGAATTGAGCAATTTCTCGCTTCATTCGAGTCCACCAATACGACTGCTTGAGGTCATGGTACATCTTCGTACTTCCAGGATGAATTGACAGAAGGGAATTGTGCGCCTCGTTCATAATGACTTTCCGTAGATCACCCTTTGGAACCACAATCCGGTCCTCGAAGAAAAGAATATCTCTATCATCAACACAATAGCACTTGTATTTGGAAATGCCCTTGTCAATACCATGTTTCACCTTCTTCACCATGGTATCCAGCAGTTGAGCCTCACGAATCTGATCTTCCAAAGTAGGAGAGACTATGAGGTTGGCAAGAAAACCTTGAGGAACAACTTGGAGATTCAACTTGCGGAAAGCTTCACAGAGATCCGGCTGAAAGGGCTTGAGGATTAAGCTGTTGCAATAAGCCTTCCTGCTCAAAGCATCTGCAATCACATTAGCCTTGCCTGGAGTATATTCAATACTCGGATTATACTCTTGAATCATTTCGGCCCACCGAGTTTGTCTGAGGTTGAGGTTGGGCTGAGTGAAGATGTACTTGAGACTCTTGTGATCGGTGAATATGTCCACTTTCCTTCCCAACAGGAGATGTCTCCATGTTATTAGTGCGTGGACAACTGCCGCCAACTCAAGATCGTGAGTGGGGTAGTTCTTTTCGTTGGGCTTCAACTGACGAGAGGTATAGGCCACAACCTTCTTCTCTTGCATTAACACGGCACCGAGGCCTTGAAGAGAAGCATCACAGAAAACTTCATAAGGCTTGGAATCGTCAGGAGGAGTCAAAACTGGAGCAGTGACGAGTTTCTCTTTGATAGCGTTGAAAGCAATGTCACACTCAGGAGACCAGACATACTTCACATGCTTCTGGAGGAGGTTGGAAAGAGGCTTTGCAATCTTTGAGAAATTCTCAACGAATCTTCGGCAATAGCTTGCAAGTCCAAGAAAACTGCGAAGCTGCTTGACATTCTGAGTAGGTTCCCAATTCAAAACTGCAGACACCCTCTCGGGATTAATAGCAATGCCCTTGGCAGAGATGATATGCCCAAGGTAAAGAACTTCATCAAGCCAGAATTCACATTTGGAGAACTTCGCATAGAATTGATACTCTCTGAGCTTGTCGAGCACCAATCGCAAATGCTTGGCATGATCCTTCTTATTCTTGGAGAAGACCAATATATCATCGAGATAGACCAAGACGAATTCATTGGTGTAGGGGTTGAAGATGAAGTTCATCATTCGAGAGAAAGTTGGAGGAGCATTGACAAGGCCGAAAGACATGATAGTATATTCATAAGAACCAAAGCTTGTTCTGAATGTTGTCTTGGGAATATCTTCTTCACGAATGCGAATCTGATGATAACCCATACGAAGGTCAAGCTTGGAGAACACTTTAGCACCTTTAAGTTGCTCGAATAGCTCATTGATGTTGGGAAGTGGGTACTTGTTCTTGATGGTCTTCTTGTTCAATGGACGGTAATCGACGCAAAGTCGGTTCGTGCCATCCTTCTTCTGGACAAAAAGAACACCACAACCCCAACGAGATGAACTCGGTCTGATCAAACCCAGACGCTCTTGTTCATCGAGCTGTTTCTTCAATTCCTTCAGCTCTTTAGGTCCAAGCTTGTATGGACGCTTGCAAACGGGTTCCGTGCCAGGCTCAAGATTAATAACGAACTCAACTGGCCGGTGAGGAGGCATACCCGGAAGCTCTTCTAGAAAAACATCTTAGTACTCACAAATGACTGGAATTTGAGAGATAGGATCCAATTCACCCTTCTCATTGAGAGAAAATAACCGAATGGTATCATCACGAGCGGCATAGATGATCACATCGTCAGAAGAGTGAGTCAATTGAATTTCCCTGGCGGCACAATCAAGCTGAGCCTTGTGCTTAGAAAGCCAGTCCATCCCGAGAATAAGATCAATATCAGAGTCACCAAGAACAATTGGAGAAGACAGAAATCTATAGTCACCCATCTTGATAGAAACATCCGGGACAAAGGAGCTTGCGTTCATGAATTTGCCCGGAGATACAACTGATATCGGTCTAGCCAAATCTTGGAAAGACAACTCATGCTTCGATGCAAAAGGTATTGAAATGAAAGAATGCGATGCTCCAGTATCAAATAAGACTTTTGCAGGAATATCATTAACAGGAAGATTACCCATGATCACTTCAGACGAATCCTCCGCTTGAGCTGCATTCATCATGTTCACCTTTGCAGACTTGGAATTATGCTTGACCACTGCATTGCTGGAAGATTTCACAGGAGGAGGAGGCGGAAGGCGCCTTTGGTTGAAGCACTTGTTCGCATAGTGACCCTTTTGCTGACATTTGTTACAATTCACCTCTGAGAGCGGACGATGATAAGGAGCATTTGGCCTTGGAGCTTGATTCTGAGACTTGTTCTGATAGCCAGGGTTGGGTGGGTGGGAAGATCCACGACCACCTGAGTTCTTCTGCTGATAAGGCTGACGGAACGGAGGAGGAGGAGGCAAACAGAACTTCTGTTTCTTAGCTGCCACAAGTGAGGAAGAAGAAGACTGAACTGCGTCTCTGACTCTCTTCTTAGAGGCCTCACACTTGAGCTGAGCAGCTTCTTGTTTCAGTGCCATGTTGTAGAATTCATCATACTTTAATGGCTCAAAAAGCACGAGAGCTAGTTGCAAATCTTCTCTGAGGCCACGCCTGAATTGGTACATCATACTCTTCTCATCAGGGATGTCTTGCTTAGCAAAACGAGAGAGCTTCTGGAACTGAGTGTTGTATTGATACACAAACATGTTGCCTTGCTTGAGATTGCGGAACTCCTCACGCTTAGTCTCAACAACACTTTCTGGAATGTGATGAGCTTTGAAGTCACGGCGGAAATCATCCCAGATAATCACACGACCTCCTCTGGAATCTTTGTATTGTTGATACCACTCAGCAGCTTGATCCTTGAGTTGAAAACAGGCAAACTTGACAAAGTCCTCAGGTCTGACATTGCTACATTCGAAGTGCTTGTTGATGTCCACGAGCCAATCATCGGCATCTGTGGCCTCGACACAGTAGCTGAAAGTCTTTGGCTGATTTGCAAGGAACTGATTGAGGGTAGCAAAGTGCGGCTGATTGTTGCCTTGGCCTTGATTTCCCTGATTACCTTGCCCTTGGTTGCGATCTTGCAAGAGCTGAATCAGAATCTGAGCGTTGGCATTGGTGGCTGTCATCAAGGCTTGCCATGCCTCCGGAGGCGGAGGTGGTGGCGGAGGGTTAGCCTGACTTTCTTCATTGCGTTCCGGATTCTGACGCGTTGGCGGAGCCATCCTGAAGAGGGTGACATCCATTAGCATCTTGAAAGAGATATATTCAACCTGAATCAAAGGATCGAAATTGCAACATATAGTCTTCACAATAAACATCCGAACAAGAATGAACGAATGAATTCCAAAGTAAATCATCACACTTCCATAAGTTGAGAAGCCACTTAGAAAAAAGGTATGGAATAAAATCAACAAGGTACATATGTGAACAAATACTTGGTAAGGATTACCCAATCACGAACCAAATATCTGCGGGAAGAAATACTAGAGCTACATGAATTCCCACTTATAAACTCCCGAAACTTTCTGGTTATGCAATCAGGTGTTGGGGATACAGGGGACACAAAATATATCACCCAAACTAACAATACCTAGATCCAGCTATATCCATCCTTCAACACATAACCAAGAAACCCTCGGAAATCGTTTACCTCAACCTTCAAAAAGCATCCGTTATACGAGTTATGCCAATACTCCCGCCCTCGCCTCAGTACTGGGCTATCAGGGTTATCTCACCAACAACTGTACAAAAGAGATTTTCGATGTCGGCGTACTAATCTCAGGTATTCCAGAACTGTAACGATAAAATTATGACGACAACACCTCGGAGCTCAACTCCCCGGGACACCTCCACTAAACCCCTGCTGACAGGAGGCACCAAGACAATGTTGTCATCATAAAACCATCGGAACGATTCTAAGATACCCGCGTGATCCTAAAAATTTTTTTTAGTGAAATTTGAGAAGAGAAGAGTCAAAACTCTACGTCAGGATGCCTTACCAGAGCGATGAGGAGACTGGGAAGTAAAAAGAACTCCTAAACTCTCCGATATATAATTCCTAAATGACTCAAAACATTTTTCTAGACACAACTCGGCCGCTAAAAACGATCAATCAGTGGGGGCTCCTAAGGTCGGGGAAGGCTCTGATTACCAACTTGGAATGCCCTCGATGCGGCTATATCTCCCACGTGTCGAAGCACGACTTAGAAGCATAACCGCATTGAAAGCAATGTCGCAAGTGAGGTAATCTTCACACAACCCATGTAATACATAAGGGAAAGAGATACATAGTTGGCTTACAGTCGCCACTTCACACAATACATAAATAAACATCCATCATCCAGATTACACTCAAGGTCTAACTACGGAACCAAAATGAAAGAAGACTACCCCAAATGCTACACAGATCCCCGATCGTCCCAACTGGGCTCCACTACTGATCATCAGGAAAAGACACATAGTAACGACCACGTTCCTCGTCGAGCTCCCACTTGAGCTCGGATGCGTCATCTGCACTGGCATCGTTGGCACCTGCAACTGTTTTGGTAGAATCTGTGAGTCACGGGGACTCAGCAATCTCACACCCGCGAGATCAAGACTATTTAAGCTTAAAGGTAGGATAGGGTTGTGAGGTGGAGCTGCAGCAAGCGACTAGCATATATGGTGGCTAACAATGCAAAAGAGAGCGAGAAGAGAAGCAAAGCACGGTCGTGAAGCTAGAAGTGATCAAGAAGTGATCCTAGAACAACCTACGTCAAACATAACTCCAACACCGTGTTCACTTCCCGGACTCCGCCGAGAAGAGACCATCACGGTTACACACGCGGTTGATGTATTTTAATTAAGGTCAACTTCGGGTTTTCTACAACCGGACATTAACAAATTCCCATCTGCCTCATAACCGCGGGCACGGCTTTCGAAACATAATACCCTGCAGGGGTGTCCCAACTTAGCCCATTATATGCTCTCACGGTCAACGAAGGATATTCCTTCTACCGGGAAGACCCGATCAGTCTCGGAATCCCGGACTACAAGACATTTCGACAGTAATAAAACAAGACCAGCAAAGCCGCCTGGATGTGCCGATAAATCCCGATAGGAGCTGCACATATCTCGTTCTCAGGGCACACCGGATGAGCCAGACGTCGGGTTGGCATAGACCCTGGTTGCCCAAGGGGCGCCGGACATCGCTCGGTTTGGACTAGCAATCGAAGGAGAACTGGCCCGGGGGTTAAAAATACAGATGACCCTCGGGCTCGCGAAAACCCGGGGAAAAAAGGCTTAGGTGGCAAATGGTAAAACCAAGTTTGGGCCTTGCTGGAGGAGTCTTATTTAAAGCGAACTGTCAAGGGGGTCCCATAAATCACCCAACCGTGTAAGGAACGCAAAAATCAAGGAACATAACACCGGTATGACGGAAACTAGGGTGGCAAGAGTGGAACAAAACACCAGGCATAAGGCCGAGCCTTCCACCCTTTACCAAGTATATAGATGCATTAATTAAATAAGAGGTATTGTGATATCCCAACAAGTAAACATGTTCCAACAAGGAACAACATCTCCATGTTCAAACAAGGAACAAACTTTATCTTCACCTGCAACTAGCAACGCTATAAGAGGGGCTGAGCAAAGCGGTAACATAGCCAAACAACAGTTTGCTAGGATATGGATGGTTAGAGGCTGACATGGCAATATGGGTGGCATGATATAGCAAGTGGTAGGTATCGCAGCATAGGCATAGCAAAAGAGCGAGCATCTAGCAAGCAAAGATAGAAGTGATTTCGAGGGTATGGTCATCTTGCCTGCAAGGTTCTCAGAGTTGTCGAAAGCTTGATCCTCGTAAGCGTTCTCGACAGGTTCCTCGTTCACGTACTCATCTCCCGGCTCTACCCACAACAAGAAAACACACAAAGGGGACAAACATCAATCACGATGCAATGCACAAACAACATGATGCAAAACATGGCATGATATGCGAGATGTGATATGCAATGCATATGCGTGCTCCGGAAGGGAAAAAGATGAACAAGGCATAATCTTGGTAACCCAAGTATGCCATGA
This sequence comes from Aegilops umbellulata, assembly GCA_032464435.1. Taxonomy (NCBI): domain Eukaryota; kingdom Viridiplantae; phylum Streptophyta; class Magnoliopsida; order Poales; family Poaceae; genus Aegilops; species Aegilops umbellulata. Next base: position 188,211,801 of record CP136057.1, read on the forward strand.
GATAGGTGAGGTGATTTCGGTTGAAATCGATATAAAGATCACCGGAATCGGATGGACGGTTTGCAAATGACAAGCAAAACAAGAATGGCATATTTCTGCGTTAAACAACATGATGCCACTTAGCATGCAACAAGTAATTAAGCTACTGCATCCAAACATATCAGAAAAGCATATGGAAGTGAGCTACTCAAGATGCTCGTCAAAAGATGAACACTGAGCTACGGCTAAATCACAACACAACAGGTTCAAATAGGCATGGCAAAAGTGCAAAAGATAACAGGTTCACAGACTTAGTGAAAATAACATGCCAGAAATTAACATCAGGATGACATGTTTAGAGCAAGCCAACAACACGCTACAGAACATAATATAGCAAAACAAGGCATTTAATTAATCTACTCAAAGCACTTGACAAAAGTCCCTTACTGACCATAAGCCAAAAGGGATCAGAAAACATCATAACCCCCATGTCAATTAAGCAAGTTTCGTTACAGTTTTCAGACTTGGCAGAAAACTGGACATGTCAAAAACAGATAACAAGTAGGCATGTTTACGAGCTCGATGCACTCACTACAGAGCATTGCATGATAAACTAAGCATACACCTACCAAGAAGACATGGCATAAAAGCTATTAATGGCAAGAACAACATCATAGCATGCAAAGATGAACTACAACATGCTTGGCAAAATCGTATAACATGTAAACAATCTGCCAGGAAACATTTTATAGCAAAAGTAGAGCTTGATTGACTCCAGCTATGGCACTCCATAATTACAAAAAAAGGCATGAATGGATAGAGCAAATCCATATTCTCAAAACACTCTTACTGATCATGCTCAAAAGAGGCATAGATCTCTCTGAAACAACATGAACACATGGCATAAAAATAACAGCAGGACATGACTTAGTGAAATTACTAAGTCTCTGAAATCAGCAACATTATGTACCCTAGTTTGCATGCTTGTGCTAGTCACCACAAAGATCACAAAAATACATGGAATACTCCCTTGTAAAGATGGCATGGCATATTACAAAACACATGTAGGGATCCAATTCATAGGGTGCACACATCAATCATGGCAAAAATGACAAAAGTGCATGTACTGAAACAGATCTGAAACTAACATCACATAGCCCTCTTCCAACAGCATTTCGGGCATCAAGATGAGCTCAAATGAAAATTATGCAATGAGATTAAATGGTGTACACATCGGTACGAACAATTTGACATATTGTACGCACGAAACGGAGCAGTATGCATCAAGTTATGATGCGATGAACATGCAACAAAATCTCTGCAGAAAATGACTTAGAGGATCTCGGGGGGAAGGAGAAGTCAACCCTTGATTTCAGATCTGGATCCGACCTCGCCGGAGTTCGTCGCCGGAGAGGAGGGAGAGATGGGGACGCGGCGGATCCGGCCGGGGAGGAGGCCGCCGGCGGGCGCGGGGAGGCGCGGCGCATCGCGGGCGGCGAGGTCGGCGAACGGCGGCGGAGTCGAGGCGGCGGCGGCGGCTCGCGGCTGTGCCGGCGAGGCGGCAGTGGTCGGCGCGGGGGCGGACGGGCCAGGCGACGGGCGGCGGCGGGCGGCGCGAGCGCGATGGCAGGGGCGCGCGGGGGTGAACGGCGGCGGGGCGAGGTGCGGAGGTGGCGGCGCGCGGCGGGCCGGGCGGCGGCGGCGACCGGGCTCGCGCGGGCCCGATCCGGGTCCTGCGGGCCGCGCGGTGGGAGGCGGCGATGTGGGGCGCCGCGGGCTGACGTGGCAGCGTCCCGTTGGTCGGCGGCGGCGAGCGGACGCGTCCGGCTCGATCCGGACGTGTCCGGTGGCGCGGAGGGGAGCGGGGCTAGGGTTAGGAGCGGATTTGATCCGGGATTTCGGGGAAGGGGGTGTATTTATAGGTAGGAGGGGCTAGGAGGCTCCAAATTGAGCACGGTTTTCGCCCACATGATCGTGATCGAACGGCGATGGACATGGGAGTGACTTAGGTGGGTTATTGGGCTGTTTTGGAGGGGTTTTGGGTTGCAACACACACGAGGCCTTTACGGTTACCCGATTAACCGTTGGAGTATCAAACGACCTCCGAATGACCCGAAACATGACAGGCGGTCTACTGGTGCTATACCAAGGCCACTTTACAAACCTCGGTCCATTCCTAAAAAGGTTTAATACCCGCTCACGGAAAAAGGTAAAAGGGGACGCCGGGGAACATAGGAGCGCCGGATTGCAAAACGGACAACGGGGAAAATGCTCGGATTCATGAGACGAACACGTATGCAAATGTGATGCACATGATGACATGATAAGAAATGCATGACATGAACAAAATGCAAAATGACGGGAAACCCAACCACGGAGGGAATATCATATCACATTGCCGAAAATGGCAAGAGTTGGAGTTACAAATATGGAAAGTTACATCCGGGGTGTTACACGAGGCGTCTAGAAAAGGTTTCCCTATCAGTGCAACAAGACCAAGACCAGCAGGACGACAAGGCGGAGGTCACCGTGGAGCCCAAGACGGCATCATCACCAGATCCTTTAGCAGGCGAAGACCACTTTTGTTAGGATAGCTTGTACTAGCTGTCCCCTTTCAAATTTGCCCGCCGTTGTTGGCTCCCTTCCCGCTCAATATTTGGGGAGAGGACCAGGGCCTATATAAGTAGAGCTAGCCACCACCGTAGGAAAAAGAGAACTCATTCAGAAGCATCTCACCCACACGAGTTCGTCAAGCACAAGAACACCTCAACCTCAGGAGGCTGTTCTTCCCCTTGTATTGTTCTTCATTAGCCCAAGAGGCAATCCACCACCACACACTAGAGTAGGGTATTGCACCACAACGGTGGCCTGAACCAGTATAAATCTCGTGTCTTTATGTGTTGCGAATTGGTCGAGTTCGTCCGTGAGATCTTAGCGAGCCAGGGCGTGGATCGGTAGGAGGGAAAGAACTTCGTGCGCACCATAGAGTTCAAACCTTAAGGGTTTTGCCGGAACCCGAGATCCGACATTTGGCGCGCCAGGTCGGGGTGCGCCGTAGCTCCTCTCCAACGCCCTGTGCCATCGTACTTCGCCCTCGTGGCAGGCGCCCCGCCATCCGCTCTCGCTGCCAGTATCGACGACGGGGCCGCGGGATTCCAAGCCCTAGCCCCCACCCTGCGGCGGGTGCGGTGGCCGACCAAGTTCAAGCCGAAGATGCCGCCGCGCTTCGACGGCGCGGCGGATCCAACGAATTTCCTACTGGCATATGAGGAAGCCATCCTCGGGGCCGGGGGTGACGACAAGATCATGGCCAACTGGTTTCCCATGGCCCTCGCTGGTGAGCCGCGCGCCTGGCTGCTCAACCTCCTCGGATCCATGGTGGCGTCCTGGGGGGAACTCCGCGACCTCTTCACTGCTCGCTATGCGGTGCCGGCGCACCACGCAGTCGCGGCCCTGCTGGGCATCTCTCAAGCGCCGCCTTCAGACCGCCACGTCAAGCCATTCCTTCATCAGATCGGGGCCGTTTCCAAGCGCCCGGGGGCTCCGCCGGGTTGGGCTGCGCCAGAGGCTGACCTCACCTTCAGCCCAGAAGACCACCCCGACTCCACCGCCGGTTCGGGCATGCTCCCAATGCTCTGCACGCCTACCATCTGCAACATGGTTGTTACCAAGACCCTCATCGACGGCGGCGCCGGCCTCAACTTGCTCTCCGTAGAGGCCTTCAGCCTTCTTCACGTGCCGCTCGAGCGGATCAGTCTGAGCAAGCCCTTCTCAGGAGTTGGTGGCGGCGCCACCCGCTCTCTGGGCAGATCCGCCTCCCAGTCACCTTCGGAGCACGCGACAACTACCGCACCGAGCTGGTCGACTTCGATGTCGCCCGCATCGGTCTCCCGTACAACGCCATCCTCGGGTACCCGGCTCTCGCCCAATTCATGGTGGCGACTCACCCGTCCTACAACCTCATGAAGATGCCTAGGAGCAAAGGCGTCCTCACCATCAAGGGGGACACAAAGGAGGCCGTGACGGCACTTAAGCTTGCTTTCAAGAACGCAGCAGCAGCGCAGCCTGCCGGCGCCGGCACCCCCGAAGCCGAGGAGGCCGCACCTACCAAGAAGAAGCAGCTGTTCATTCAAGACAAGGCGGAAACCAACCAGGTGCCGGTCGGTGAGGACAGGTCCTCAGGGGCCACCTTCACCATAGGCGCCGGCCTTGATTCCGCCCAAGAAGAGGCGTTGGTGAAGTTCTTGCACGCGAACAAGGATATATTCGCATGGGAGCCCGATCAGCTGGTGGGGGTTCCTAGAGAAGTGATTCAGCATCACCTAAAGGTATGCCCCAACATGCGCCCTGTCAAGCGACGAGCAAGGCGGAAATCCACGAAGAAGCAAGCCTTCATCATCTAAGAGACCCGCAAGCTGGAGGCGGCGGGTGCCATTCGCGAGGTTCAGTACACCACATGGCTAGCGAACCCTGTCGTGGTGCCGAAGAAGGGTGGGAAGGAACGGATGTGCGTCGACTTCACCAACCTTAACAGAGCTTGACCCCAAGATCCGTTCCCACTCCCACGCATTGATCAGATCGTCGACTGCACCGCCGAGTGTGACCTGTTGTGCTTCGTGGATGCGTTCTCAGGATATCACCAGATAAAGATGGCGGTGGAAGACGTGGAGAAGACAGCCTTCCTGACCCCGTGCAGGGTGTACTGCTACACCTGCATGCCCATCGGGCTGCGCAACGTGGGCGCGACCTTTCAACGGCTGATGCACATCTCCTTGGGGCGACAGCTCGGGAGAAATACGTAGGCCTACGTCGACGACATAGTGGTGAAGTCTCAGGAGGCGAGAACCTTGATTCAAGACTTGGAGGAGACCTTCGAGAGCCTGCGCCAGGTGAACCGGCGGCTTAACCCGGAGAAGTGTGTGTTCGGTGCCCCTTCCGGCAAGCTGCTGGGATTCCTCGTGTCCCACAGAGGGATCGAGGTGAACCCGGAGAAGATCAAGGCCATCGAAGACATGAGCCCACCACAGACCCTCAAAGAAATGCAGAAGCTGGCGGGGCAGGTGACTATGTTGGGGCACTTCATCTCCAAGCTGGGGGAGCGCGCCTTACCCTTCTTCAAGCTCATGAAGAAGAAGGGCCCGTTCGAGTGGACCCCAGAAGCCGACCGAGCCTTCCAAGACCTCAAGAAATACCTGAACAGCCCTCCGGTGATGGTGGCACCACGACCTCTCGAGCCCCTAGTGCTCTACCTTGCCGCCTCCCCGTACTCCGTCAGCACATCGCTGGTGGCGGTCCGGGAGGAGCGCCAAGCCAGGGGCACGCTGCGCCAAGCTATAGCCAAAGCAGCGCAAGGACAGGGAGGCCCCACTAAAGCCTCTATAGCAGAAGATCAAGCTCGGCAGGACAACGCCGCCGAAACTCCTGAAGGCAGTCAGGTCTCAGGAGCCCCTCCACCTCAGGAGGTGCCCCAACCTCCGCAAGACCCGAGCCTCGATGGTGTGCCAGCCCTCATCGAACACCCGGTGTACTTCGTCAGCACCGTGTTGCGGGACGCGAGGGCGCGATACCCTATGCCTCAGAAGCTCCTGCTCGCGCTCTTGGTAGCCTCACGCAAGTTGCGACACTACTTCCAGGGCCACCCCATCAAGGTCGTCTCGGCCTACCCATTGGAGAGGGTGCTCAGGAGCCCTAACTCAGCTGGAAGGGTCGCTGAGTGGAACATCGAGCTGCAAGCATTCCAGCTGGAGTTCAACACTGCCAGGGTCATCAAGGGGGCCGCGCTCGCTGATTTCATGGTGGAACGGACGGATGCCCCGACACTTGAAGAAGGCGAAGACCGATCCACCTCGCCAGGAAGCGAGGCACCGGACGGTTGGGTCATGTACTTCGACGGCGCCTTCGCGCACCAGGGCGCGGGGGCTTGAGCAGTGCTCACCTCGCCCACTCAGGACAAGCTCTACTACGCCGTGTAGCTCTGCTTTCAGCACGACGAGAAGGTCTCCAACAACATCGCAGAGTACGAAGGCCTCATAGCTGGCCTGAAGGCCGCGACAGCTCTGGGGGTGAAGTGCCTTACCGTTAGAGGCGACTCACAGCTCCTCGTCAACTTCTCCAATAAAGTATACAAGCCAAAGGACGAGCATATGGAGGCATACCTCGCGGAGGTGCGCAAAATGGAGAAGTAGTTCTTGGGCCTGGAGCTGCAGCACGTGCCCCGGAGCACCAACAAGGAAGCCGACGACATCGCCAGGAGAGCATCCAAGCGGCAGCCACAAGAACATCTTCACGAGCGCAGCGTAGTCGAGCACCGCCATAGACCTGCATAGCGCGTCGTCATGGTGCCAAGCTTCCCGCGTAGGCTGTCCAAGTCATCATCGTCTGCCATCCGCAGCCGCTTGAACTCGCCACGGAGCGACGCGAGCCGGGCCGCCCGCACCCGATCAGCGACGATGAAGCGCACCTTGAGGGAGTCCCATATCTCCTTTGCGGTGGGCTTCGTCGATACCGGCAGCAGCACTTCCGCCGACAGCACCCCGAGAAGCATCACCCACGCCGTCTTGCTCTTGTCGGCGTTGATCGTCGTGCCCTCCGCCGGAATGACCACCCCCACAACCCCTAATGAAATTTACAACAGAGATTCACTCACTCATGATTCTACCTAACACGGTCTACTATGCGGGGAGGCGTTTTGGCTCAAAAAATAGTAGAATTTAAAAAAAATCTGAAATTTTTCATAGATGTTTGTGTTAGTGTCGCAAGCATGCTTGACAATTTTCATGCAAAACGGAGCAGCGGCGTTTCGTTTGTGAAAAGAACAAATTTGGGTGTGGCATTGTGGGGTAACAATTGATGATTTTGGATGATGTATTACGATGCTGACAAGGAGGTTATTGGAGCTCATTAAAATAGCAGTATGAAATAAGCCTGCATATATTTGTTGGTTTTCAATTTAACCCTTTCAACTCAACTGAAATTATTATTTGTACATTATTTACTGACATTTACCCCTGTTTTCGCATGCTATATAGAATGATTGCATGTTTTAATCAAGAAGTCCTCAATAGGTGGACTGACTCAAAGTGGAGAAGCATACTGGTAGCTTTTCTGTTGATTGTATTAAGCATTTAAGTTCGTAGCAATTCATAACATCAATATCTTTGGGATGCTTTGTAATATTTTATAAAACTGTGTTTTTGGCCTGATCTGGCGTGCTGTCCATAGACGTCCTTACCCATTTCCTTCTCACATATGGTATGGTTTTTTGGATAGCCTAGACATATGGAGACAATTTGGGGGTGTCGATTCTCTCTCTCTCTCTCTCTCTCTCTCTCTCTCTCTAATAGAATAATGAACAACCGATAAGACTAATATTATAGACCTTCTCCTCAGTCCTACCGTGCATTATTTGACCTTTGTGCTAATACAAGGAAAAATATGTTGTGAACTTGTGAGTTGTGACCTACTCCATCCGTTCCTAAATATAAGTCTTTTTAGAGATTCCAATGTGGACTACATACGAAGCAAAATGAGTGAATCTATATTCTTATTTATATATATATATATATATATATATATATATATATATATATATATATATATATATATATATACACATCCATATGTAGTTCGTATTGAAATCTCTAAAAATACATAAATTTAGGAATGGAGGGAGTATATTTTCTGGGCAAATTTTAGCCTTTTTATTTGCAATTGATGCTGCATGGCATTCACCCTTTCACCCTTATATTTGATGTTAATGTCTGAGTGTATGTGTAATTAGGGTTTCTCTTCACTTGGTTGGTGTTTGAAAATGAGTTGCTGGCTTTCCTTTTAGGCATACCTCCTATTACAGCACACCCGTTTCCTTTTGAGTTTTATGTGAAAATCCTTTTCAGCCAATACACCAAATATGAAGTTACATAACTCAAATAAAATTCAATTTTTTTCCAAAAATACAAATAAATGCCAACGAATTTTTAAAGAATAAATGTTATCAAAGATTGATATGTCTACCTGTCACAAGAGAGGTAGGAGTAGCATGTTCTAGAAGATGTGTTTTTCTGTAGTACTTTCTAAATGGTAAATTGTATGGTTTCAAGTGCCTAAATCCATATTATGTAATAGTTTGCCAGCCAATTGCATATTGCAATGAAGTTTTTGGTTGGAACATCTTGAAACATTTGTTTAAAGGAAAAAATCCTTCATGTGTTGATTTTAATTAATGGATAATAACAATGCACATGCTTTCATGATGCAATCGATTTTAAGAACTAAAAAAGGCATTCAAGTGTAATTATCATTTGTAATGCATTGCAGAATAAAGAGTTCAATGTTTGTCTACCACCTTCTTTATTTTGTGCATCAAGTGTATAGGGTCGAATTACAAGTTTTTTTTATCAAAGTACATTGCAAGCGAACTAGATTCGAATTACTTTTTATTTGTTATTGCCTATCTTTCTATGTATGTAAAATTTTACATGCAACCAATACAAATTTTCAAATGCCCGTGGCAACGCACGGGCAGTCTACTAGTATCACTAAGCACATGAAGTAAGAGGCTCATTAAGCAACACCTCATCCCTCCTTTATAGTATTGGCTTTTTCTATGGACTCAATGTGATCTTGGATCACTAAAAATATAAAATGTAGAGTCTTGTTTTTGAAGCTTGAGCCAATCCTTTGTCCTTGTAATTTTGAGGGATCCACTTTCCTCATCCATGCCATGCCATCCATTGAGCTTTTCTGAAATATTCATCTTGGAATGATGTTAGCTCAATGAGCTATATGTCGTTAGGAATTACCAAAACCACCCAGGGATAGTTGCACTTTCAGAAGGAGCACCTTTATCCGCTGCCTTGCTAACTTCCTTCCGCTTTATTGACTTTGAATTGTCAAGTAAAACCGACAAGAAAAAGCAATAAAATTCTCTCTTCAGAACTCATTCATGCATGATATTGACAATCACTACTTTGATGTAAGGCAAACACATGATACTAGGATGGAATATGTACGAAAAACAGGACGGCATGGCATGTTCACAACTGTTTGTGTAAACTAAGCAAAAACCATTCCAGCGAATAAGAAGCAATGCAAGCTAGACACCACATGAAAGATGCAACCAATATGACTCTGCCAAGTTAAAAGCATCCCATCATAAATGGAATTTCAACAAATTAGAAGCAACGCATGTTATAAATCATATGAAAGATACAACTAATATCGCACTGCATATACTAAAGGTGTCTCGTCATGTTGATTGATGCGGGATACAAAAAAACAATAGTTTTATGTAAGGACATGCTTAATAGACAGATGTACTATGTACTAAATACAGGAAGGCATGTCACATTAACAGGTATAATGTATAAGCTAAGCAGACTAGCACATGCAGTTTAACCAGATTGGAAGAATTACAATCTAGACACCATATGCAACATGCAACCACATATCACGCTGCCAAGTTAGAGCAAGCACCTGCGATGCCAGTGTAGGGAAAATGCTGTAATCAACTACAGAGCTACATTCACTATCTTCATCTAGAATTTCTGTTTCTTGAGAATCATGTCGGGAGGCTGACGCTGCATTCTTGAAATGAGGAGTAGTCCCCTTGCCTTCCTGCCTCGTCATAAGTGATTGATGAGGGATACACAAGAACATTAGTTTGATGTAAGAACATGGTTAATACACAGATGTACTAGTATGTACCAAAAACAGAAAGGCATGTCATATTCAAAGGTATAATGTGTAAGCTAAGCAGATGCAATTTAACTAAATTGGAAGCAATACAAGCTAGACATCCGGCTGGAGTGGTGAGCATGATCATCTAGGACCTGAGAGCCTGGTGGGAGGCGGGGTGCTTCGCCACCATCGTAGCTTTTTAGTTGGCTTCCAGGTGATGCCTATCTTTGATGGGCTTGTCACTGGCTCGGCCAGTGCCCTGACTAGCTATTTGTCTTCTGGTGCTCACGGGATGGTGGTTCATGTAAAAAAATATTTCCTTATCTTACCGACTTCGGCCTTTCGAATACAAGCTAGACACCATATGGAACATGCAACCACATATGACACCGTGAAGTTAAAGCAAGCACCTGGGATGGTGATTCATTGCGAGCGAGGTCATCAACTCCAGAGCTACGTTTACCGTCTCCATCTGCTGACACTGCACCCTTTATAGCGTTGTAACGTCTCTTGCCTACCCGCATACGAAGCTAGAGCGACTTCTCTCTTTTCTTTTTGGCTTCTCTCATGGCAGCAGAGTCTGAAATACCCTTGCATAAAAACAAAATAGTGAGAGTAAGGGTTAAGTGTGTGCAGAACTAGTGCACTGTAAAAGTAGCAGATAGTAGGTGGCTGAAAAATAAATGACATGAGACATATGATAGCTCTACAACATTGCATGGCAAAAAAAATTAGATTCTACTCCGTATGACTTTGTAATATATGAGCACAGGAAATGCAGGTACTCCTCCAGCACACCACCACATGTGGTCATATCTAAGATAACAGTCGACTGAAAATAAATAGGTCATTCAATTTTTCTAATGAACCATCCGATCTATAAGGAACGGGCAGATGGCCTTCGTCTACCTCCCACCAGTCACTGTTGATGATCTTTCTCGAACCGCCAGCGACCACCGGCCCAGACCCCTGCCTATGTCGCCCCTCCCTCCCATCGACCTCACACCACCGTCGTGCTTGGTAGCGCCCCCAGGCCATCCCTTTAATCCCGGCCGACCTCCAGATCGGGCGCCAGTAGCTCTAGGCCGCACACGCCCCTAAGATAAACACCTAGGCGCTACTTCCCCGGCGTAATAGGCGTACTAGCGCCTGTTACACCGGGGAATGCTTCCGTTAATTGGGAATCAACTGGCCAGAAATTGAAATTCATGGGGGCGACGGACCTCTAGCTAAGGTGAAATAGTATATGAGGAGAAACCTTGTGCGTCGTGAGTTACTAGGAACCTCTAGTATCAAGAAGAACCGATCAATTAGTGTCTTCTGTGGGATGAATACCGTGCAAGCAGAGACGTAAGATTTGCACAAATAAGGGAAGAGAAGTACCTTTTTCGGTTGCCGATGGTCACCTCCACATGTCGCGCCGATCTTCTTCTTTTTACTGGGGAAACCGATGTTCTGGAGGGTGCAGGCTTGGACGAACCCATGGCCAAATTGTTGACTGTGTTGCCGTGGCCGTATGGCGGCGGAGGGGAAGCAGATCCGAGGCGGCGAAGGACGGCGTAGCAGGAACAACTCCGGTGCGGTGGAGGGTGGCGAAGTTGGAGCGGCAGCGGTGTTGGGGATATTGCTACTGGGCGTAAACCGGCCTACCTGGGCCGGGTTAACTTCATCAGTAGTCCAAAGGTGTTAAAGCCCGGAGGCTAGACAAAGGCCCAAGGCCATAGTCGGTTCAGTATCTGCAGCCGTAAACCGGCGTGTATATGAACTTGTATTATAAGTTAGGAATAGGGAGAGACCAACCCGGATACGAGTATAAACCGGAGATTGGGACTCTATGAACCGACGGGTGTCACCCGTGTATATAAGGGGGCGACCCGATAGCGGTTCAAGGGCAGACAACCACAACTCGAGGCCTAGGCTAAGCTTGTTTGCTCCCTAGTCATTGAAACCCCATCAATTCCATCACAAACTAGACGTAGGCTTTTACCTTCATCGAAGGGGCCAAACTAGTATAAACTCCCTGTGTCCCCTTGTCCGCTTTAACCCCTTCGAGTTAACCCGTTGCGATGGCTCCACGACTAAGTCCTTTTGCTAGGACGTCTGCCGTGACAAACCCACGACAGTTGGCGCCCACCGTGGGGCTATCGCACGATGGTTTTAAGTTCTTGGAGGGCCGCTTTGAAGGACTCGAGGGATATGCCGTGGGCCGGATGACCAAGAGTCGTTGCGGCAAGATCTACATCGACGACACAGGATGGGGCTCCGAGGCCGGCTCAATTGAGTACGGGTACCGGGTCCCCTTTGGTGGCATACATGTCTTCATCGGCAAGATGGTGAACCGGGCCCTGAGCTGGACACCTGCACCGACCTCGTCGAGACAGCTCAGCGTGCACGACCTGCCCAGGCTAAACCGGCCATGAAGCGTGCCTTCGTGGGAGTCATCCATGGAGGAAGCTATGAGGACGAATCAGGATCTGGTGGTGAAACCGTCGTTTACTCTGGTGACGAATCATCGACCGGAGAAACTGAGTCGTTGTATCAGCTATAAGATGGCCGGATTGGGGGCTGTTCCGATGGCGACAGTATTCCGGACCCCTCCGATCCGCCCAACCGGGTTGGAATATTCATGGCCGGTACACAAGCAGCACCTCACTCATCGACTGCTGCAGCGATGATTTCCGGTTCAGCAGCAGCAACGGCTGCCGGAGCAGGAGGCTCTGTGCGCCCGCCGGCTCAAGTGTTACCCGATCTATTCGATGCATTGGCTGCACTCATGGCGGAGGCTAATCCGGAGGATCAGGATGCTCATAATGCAGAGATCGCAAAGGTGAGAGAGCAGATCTCCCAGGCCAAAGCGGATCTAGCAGCCGAAGAGGTCAGGATGACTGCAGAGCGGGCCGCTTTGGATGCGCAAGCCTATAAACTCATGCTGGACCAGAACACCTCACAGGAAGTCATGAGGAGGAAGTACCGATCTCGTTTGCCCTCAGTTTTTGAAGGAAGGAACCTTTTCAACACCCCTGGAGCGGGAATCAATAGTCCGCCGGTGGTAAACCGGGCGAAGGCGCCTGTGACAGGAGCCCCGGTTCAGCCCCGTTTAATAGATCTGCCTCGTCATAATACTGGTGTACCGCAAGCTGTGCCTACACCTCCGGGTCACTACTCCAATCCGATGGATAATCTCGTTGCGGCTGCGGCACGGTTGGAAGCTATTCCGGTTGAAGGTGATTCATTACAGGCGATAGAGACGCGCCGGGTTAAGGAGCTCCTTAGGACGGCTTTGATCCAACAGGAAGCATATTCATACAGCCATGACCGGATTCATTCTACCCCACGTCCGGCCCAGAGTTATAGCAGGCACATGGAGGAACCAGCTGTGTCAAGTAACGCGCGGCGTGAAGCGCCCCATGGCAACAATCCGACTCCCGATGCCCAGGAGGTAGTAGACCAGGCCCGAACACGCAGGGAAGCTGAGTTAGCAGCGCAGTATCAGACTCGTCAGTTCACGCCGGTTTGTCCCACCACTTCGGTTGAACCGGGGCTCACTTCTAGCGCTTTGGGAGTGCCTTGCCTTATCCCCGCTTTACGCAATGTGCGCCTGCCTAAGGATTTTAAAGGCCCGCGCAAGGTGCCGAACTATACGGCGGATCAACCCCCAGAGAAATGGGTGGAGAGTTATGAGATGGCCATGGAGATGCTTGATGTGGATGAGGCAGCGTGTGCAAAATATTTTACCATGATGCTTGAAGGGACAACCCGCACTTGGTTAAAAAGCCCGCCGCCCAATTCTATCGGTTCATGGGCCCAGTTGCGAGACCGGTTCATCAATAATTTCAAAGACACATGTAAGCAACCCATGTCGATAGTGGATTTAGCTGCCTGTGTCTAGGAGGAAGGAGAATCAATGACTCATTGGGTGCGCAGGGTCTCACTAGTTCTGCATTCCTCAGACCGCATCAATGCGGACACCGCAGTTATAACCTTGAAAGGCAATTGCCGGTTTGGACCCTTGAAGCTAAAGTTAGGACGGATGAAACGCCATTGTACTGACATGGGGACCCTCATGGGCGCCTTGGTAAAGTACGCTGATTCTGATAGTACCAAGGATCCTGTCGGGGATATACCCCGCGGTGTAAACCGGCCGGAAGTTTTCCCGGCCGGACTTGGCGGTTTATCTGAAGACCCGCCCTGACCTTAGCGGTTTACAAGCAATCCGCTTGGTCGTTATGACTCACTGGTAAACCGACGGGCGGATCAGACGGATGACAAGGCCCAAGGCCCAGAAGGCCGGTTCAATTATGGTGGGCCGGTTTAAGAGGAAAGGAATATTTACCTTACAAGGAGTTAAGACCGAGACTTGTATCCGGTTTGTATTAGAGATAGACTAGTCCTAATCCTAATAGGACTCCACATGTAACCCGCCCCTTCAACATATATAAGGAGGGGCAGGGCTCCCCAAAAGGGGGACAAGTTAGAAGCTACAAACTACAAGCAATCAATAATCTCTAGGGCTAGACACAAGAGCCGGTTTACGGCGTCTCCCTCGGGATGATAATGAGACCTAGCCCCAAACAGCATGTAGGGTTATTACCGGATGATGTTTCCCGGGGCCCGAAGCTGTCTAAACCCTTGTCTTGCGTGTTGATCCGCCCTGCGTCTCTCGTCCCACTCAACCCCTCTCAAGCTACCACATGGATGCGTTGGCCTCGCGACTAAGTCCTGCCATTAAGGACATCTGCCGTGACAAATCCACGACAGTTGGCGCCCACCGTGGGGCCCGCGCACGGTGGTGTTAAGTTCTTGAAGGGATCTTTTTAGGGTTCGAAAAGCTACGACCTGCCGGATCAGCAAAGAGCCGGTGTGGAAGAATTCACATCAACTATGAAGTTCGTTAGTCAAAGATTGGAAAAGTTTTTCAGCAGCGACATATACAAGCTTGAGACAAGAGAAAATTAGGGTTGTGATGCGCCAGCACACGCGACCAGAGGATCCGTCGGGTCCGGGTTAATTTCCATGGCCACTGCAAATCGAAGTCCCGCGTCCGACATCAATTGATACAGGGTACAAGTCGCCAAGACCGACAAAAATTTCTGCAGTCCGATCCGCCAAGTTGCGCAAAAGTTTCTGCTACTGGGTTTCAGGCTCAAGCCCCGATGAAATCAGGCGATATTTCATAAAATACTGGAGTATTAATCCTGAACACTTTGTACCTTTTTTACTCTACGTGAGATCCACTCAAGGTTGACCAGAATATTTCACGGAAGATTTAGGAGACATATCGATTGTTACATCAAGAGCCACTACCGAGTCATCCTCATAGGAAGAAGACAAAAATCGCCTGCAGTTTTGGAAGTGGATGAAGCCAGGGAATCAGTTTCTGCCTCCGCCTCAGCCGCCGGGCCTGCGTCATCGGGCCGGCCGCGCCTTGCCATCGCCTCTGCCGTTTCAAGCAGCGGGAGAGTCGCTGTCGCCCCTGCCCCTGCCTTTCTCTGCGTCGAGTCGCTGCATTACTGGCCCCGCGATGCCAAACCATCGGCTGCTGTGCCTGTCACCGGATCCACCCGTTCGCTGGTTCCGCTCCTGCTACGCCAGACCCGCCGTGTTTAACCCATTGTTGTCAGGGGAACGAAGGACGAGCCGCCGAGTGCTGACTTCCATCCACCTGCAGCTTCAAGACCTGAAGGAATTGGTGCTGTTGTTATTTTTTCCTGTGGTGGAGACTAGTCAAATCCAAGTACTACTAGTACTCGGTCACGTGATTATGCGAAGCTGCAAGGCAAATACCACTGGTGGATGAAGGCGTTTAAAAAAAAAAAAAGGGGGCGTCAAGGCTAGCCAGAAGAAAAATCGAGCCAAAGTACAATTGCCAAAATTAGGCGTGCATCAGTGAGGCTATCTTTTTCATCTGATTGCGTCCAACTTTATTCAATACCAGTGTCCTGTTCATCCAAGCACAAACCACCAGGTGCTATCTTTTTTATATAGTATCAGCACATATTAAATTGTTTGAGAACAATTACTCTGGTCTGTGCTATTTTTTCGCAGGATACATCTGCAGGTCGCCGCCCCGATGTTCGGATTACATCCGCCCGCGCCTGTGGCCGAGCACAACTTGCTCGTCCGCACCGGTTTATAACGCGGAGGACAACTGGCTCGTCTGTGCCGGCTTACAAAACCGCAACTGACTCATCACTCTGAAGCCGCTTCTGATGCTGCGGTGGTTTTACTCTCCGTCCAAACATCAGTTTTGCAGTGGCGTTCTTTCGGGCCATGCTGCTCGACAGATACACATGCAAATCGCCGCCCCCGCTGTTCGGTTTACATCCGTCCAACGCATGCGGATGATTCATTGTCCGCGCCGGTTTACAAACATCATGGCCGACTCACCCGTCCGCACCGGTTTACCACACTGCGGCCGGTTTACCCGTGATGGACTTCAGCTTCATCCGGTGATCATTAAGTCCGTGACGAATAATTTCCGGCCCAAATGAATCAGGTGATATCCATCTAAATCTATTTTTTGACATATATTGTTTTTGTAAAAAGAACAATTACGTTGGTTTTGCATATTTTTTATATGCAGGACAATTATTCGCCACAACATTGGTGTTACACCATGCATATGGAGCGTGCACCGGCGTCATTATATATTGGCTTTTTGACCGTTCCACACTGCTTAACGGACGCGCGTGAACAGTCGGTGGTCCGGTTTACATTAACACGCGACCGGTTCTCCATCTGCGCCGGCTTACAAACACCCGTATAGGCCGACTCTCCGTCTGTGCCGGTTTATAATGCCCGCAGGCGACTCTCCGTCTGCGCCGGTTTACAACTCCTGAGGCTGACATGGTGATCATCAACTCTACGGTGGATAACCCCTGGCGTGATATATCAAGCGAAATCCATCCGGACAAATTGTCTATTGCAAAAAGGAATTATGATATCGCTGACCTATTGGACAACCCGTGCCGGTTTATATCGCGATCCAGTCCGCGTCCACTCGTCAGGGCCATGCGAATTACCCAATAGCGCGTGCACAAGCTGCCATCCCCCGCAGTCCGGTCTACATCAGCATACCGGGCCGCACCTGTCTGCATGAGCCATTTATTGAGTATGAACAAGTCACAGCTTGGGTAGCCCGGTTTTCTTTCAAATTGGAGGCAAATTATCATCAAACCGCCGTCTGTACTCGGTGGATCAATGGGCAGGCGCACAAGTCGCCGCCGCTACAGTTTGGTTAACTTGAAATCACCAGTTGGAAGGAACCATTGGCCGAGTTGCTGACACGGTTCATACGGGATCATTTACAACCCGCCGCAGTCACCTCAACCTTCTGTGTATTCACATCGTGTTATCAACACCAATGATATACAAGTTATACCGGTTTATATCACGGTCAAATATGGAGAATCTCAAGCCAACTCCTCGAGTCACCTTGAGACTTGGGGGCTACGATGATATGACGCAGCAAGTCTTGCCAGTTTCAGCCGGTTTAAGAACCCGAGGACGATGGAGGGAAAGATAACCCGATACCGGAGGCTACTGATATGTTGATGAAAATTTAAAGGCCGTCAGAAAATTTCCGGCTTAGAAAGTATATGACAGTTACAAAATCCCGACTCAATGAAGAAGTTTCGGATCATCAGAAAGGATTCCGGTTTGAAACCTGGCGGAAGGGAAGTCAGTATCACTGAAGCTCTCAAATATCCGATTTACAATCCGGTTCAAGAGAAGTTTATTCTCCCACAAAGTTCTGAAGCGCTCAGATCCGGTTTACCCATGTCCGGTTCAAAAAGGAATTAACTTCTCGCAAGTTCGAGTTTAAAGGCCGTCAGAAAATTTCCGGCTGAAAATGAAGATTCCGGTTTAAAATCCGGTTCAAGGGAAAGATGTCTCCAACAAAGCTTTGAAGCCCTTAAATATCCAGTTCAAGATCCCGGTTCAAGAAGAATTTATCTCTTGCAAAAGGTTAAAAATCGCTGAAGAGGACCTGCTGCCATGATGCGCGGTTCAAACATGGGGCTTCCTGTTCAAACATAGGTCGTATTCGAACCAAAGAGAACATAGCTATCCTTACAGAGTCAGTTGGGGACCTAGTCGACTTGAACCGTAGCTACACCTCCAGGGGGCTTGGTCATGTCTTGACGACGGTAATGCCTTCTGGCTGGCACATTTGCCACTGAATCAGTTGGGGACCTAATCGACTTGAACCGTAGTTACACCTCATGGGAGCTCGGTCATGTCTTGATGATGGTAATGCCTTCTGGTCGGCTTTTTAGCCAATGAATCATTTGGGGGCTTGGTCGTGTCCGAACCAATGCAATGCCACTTGATCGGCCCTAGGCCACTGAGTCACTTGGGGGCTTGGTCGAATCCGAACCAATGCAATGCCACTTGGCCGGCGCAATGCCACGAGTCTTTTGGGGACCTGGCCGACTGGCACCATCGCTACGCCTTCGGGGAGCTTGGTTGGATCTGACCATGGTAACATCATCTGACCAGCTCAGTAGAGCTTTTCTTTTTGCAAATGGTTTTATCATTGCCTTCGCTTGAAATTTCGTTTTTATAAGTTTTTCTTTTGTTGCGATTTTAAACCGACAATTCTTGAACCGGTTCGATTATCAAATTATAAATTGGCGGAACACGGTCCATTCTTAGACCGGAGATTATCTGCCCGGTTTGATTTTCTGTTACCATCTTATTATGGAGTAAACCGGTGTTTATCAACCCGGCTCGGCTTTCAACTACAAATTGTGAGTACATGATCAAGTTATAATCCGGAGATTATCAGCCCGGCCTGGTTTGACTACAAGTCACCAGTATTATATATTGTTAAACCGGTGTTTATCACAGCCCGGTACGGTTTTATCATAAACCGGCACAATATGGAAGGAGGTATCATTACTCAAGATTGGGGTTATCACTCTTACTACAAAAAGTTGGTAAACCGACTATATCACAGGTATGATATATTTCATGTTTGATTATTCTTAAGCGCAGCCTTGGTTATAAACCTGGGTTATATGTTGGGCATTATGACCCGTCCAGCGGTAAACCGCCAGGACACTTTAAACTTGTTGTATGCAGAAACAGGTTGAATAAAGCATGATTATAAATCACCGGTGTTTATTAAACCGGCCTGGCTTTAAGACGATAAGTTGCCAGTATCTAATGAGAAATTATCCGGTGTTTATTAAACCGGTCTGGCTTTGGACTATAAGTCGCCAGTATATATTTGGATTGCGCCATTGGAATCTTGCGCTTATAAGTTATTGGATTATACTATTCAACTAGCCAAACTTGGCTGAATTTTCATTATGATATTGGATGAATAAGATTTTCATACCAGATTATATTATCTTGAATAGCCATCATGGCTGGATTTTTATTATGGTTATCAATAACCAGTATTATAATTAAGGTTTTCAAAGTCGCTTTAGCGCAATGGCTTTCATATTATCAATGGATATGCTTTATTCTACAATTGAAGGAATAGTCCCGAGTCACTGCAGGCTTACTACCCGGCACTTGGGGGCTACATTGTTCAAAGTTGAGATTCAAATATGCAAGTCTCATGTCGCTGCAAGCATGCACCATGACACTTGGGGGCTAATGCAAGGTCATTTTTGTTCATCTTATTGAAGACCCATCTCATCACATCGTAATGAGCTGGCCCTTGGGGGCTACCAATTGCTCCTGTCAACTATTCAAGTGTATATCAAAGTCCCAGTTCAATATTATCTTATTGAGCCGGCCCTTGGGGGCTACACATTGTTGTTCAAAGTTTACAAGATTATAATTACAAAGTCCCTGTTGATTATTACATAATGACCCGGCTCTTGGGGGCTACATTGGTTGAAGTTTTTTGGGCATCAGTCAATTACAAGTCCCAGGTTGCTGCAAGCATGACAACCCGGCACTTGGGGGCTACAGGTATTATATTATTATCGAAGAAAGATTTTCAAATTCTCTATTGAGCAAATTAGATTGACCCGGCGTCATCAAATCATTATGACCCTGTGGCTGCAACCCGGTGTCATCAATAATCATAAACCGATGTTGGCAACAATCATGAACCGGTGTGTGCAACAATCATAATCCGGGGTCATCAGTTTTTATAACCCGGCCATTTGGTAATGTTAAACCGGCAAGTTTTCAAGACCGGGATCATCTTCAAACCGGCTGAATATCAGATGAATATTTCAAGACCAATATTTCTTAAACCGACGCTTTGGAAGCCGACTCAAGTGGATTATTCTTCACAATATTTTTCTATGAGAATCCACTGTCAGCAGTTTAAAGTATGGAGCTGATTATTGATCCAGATTTTTCTAGAAGGAGGGAATAACAAAGGTTTAAGGATGATCAGGGTCGGTTTACAAGAATTCTTAACCCGGAGCGCAACCTGTCAAATTTGTTCTTATGTTTATTTTGCAGCATAAGTTTACCATGGATGAATCCAAGCTAAACTTGGGGGCTAATGTCGGGGATATACCCCACGGTGTAAACCGGCCGGAAGTTTTCCCGGCCGGACTTGGCGGTTTATCTGAAGACCCGCCCTGACCTTAGCGGTTTACAAGCAATCCGCTTGGTCGTTATGACTCACTGGTAAACCGACGGGCGGATCAGACGGATGACAAGGCCCAAGGCCCAGAAGGCCGGTTCAATTATGGTGGGCCGGTTTAAGAGGAAAGGAATATTTACCTTACAAGGAGTTAAGACCGAGACTTGTATCCGGTTTGTATTAGAGATAGACTAGTCCTAATCCTAATAGGACTCCACATGTAACCCGCCCCTTCAACATATATAAGGAGGGGCAGGGCTCCCCAAAAGGGGGACAAGTTAGAAGCTACAAACTACAAGCAATCAATAATCTCTAGGGCTAGACACAAGAGCCGGTTTACGGCGTCTCCCTCGGGATGATAATGAGACCTAGCCCCAAACAGCATGTAGGGTTATTACCGGATGATGTTTCCCGGGGCCCGAAGCTGTCTAAACCCTTGTCTTGCGTGTTGATCCGCCCTGCGTCTCTCGTCCCACTCAACCCCTCTCAAGCTACCACATGGATGCGTTGGCCTCGCGACTAAGTCCTGCCATTAAGGACATCTGCCGTGACAAATCCACGACAGATCCCGAGTCTGATGATGAAAAGACAGGGAAGGGAAAGAAGAACGGCAACTTCAGAGGTCAGCAGCATCACTCAGCAGGAAACGGTGGCGGAGGCAAGCGTAAAGCGGATGGCAGCATGGATTTTTTGGCCAATACTAACGTACAGAACGGGGGCCAGCGACGTAAGGGCAAAAACCGCAGCGGAGCGCCTAGTCCTAATCCGGAACGCCTAAATTATCTGTTGAACCAGCCCTGTCCAAAGCATGGGACGAGGGAGGAACCAGCAAACCACCTTTGGAAAGATTGCTATATTATGCAGGAGTTCAAGAGCTCCAGTGCCTTCCGGTATGACCCCGGCTCTGGTGGTGGTTCCGGGTCTGGACCGAGTCACGGTGGAGGAAATTCCGGTTCAGGGTTTAATGGTAACCCGAGCGGACATAACAATCAGCATAATCAGAATAACCAGGGTGGTCACAATCAGCAACAGCAGCAGTCGGGTTACCAGAGCAATCCAAAGCAGCTAAATAGTGGGCAGTATCATGTATTCACCACTAGCTTGGACAAACGGGACCGGAAGGTCCAGAAGCGGGCGGTTAATTCTGTTGAATCGGCCGTGCCCCAGTATCTGCGCTGGTCAGAGCAGCCAATCATATGGAGTAGAGAGGATCACCCTCCCCGGGTTGACAATCTGGTTCAGCTGGCTTTAGTGGTGGCACCTCAGGTGGGAGGTTATAAGTTTACCAAGGTACTCATGGATGGAGGTAGCAGCATTAACATCCTGTACTATGAGACTTTCCGTCGAATGGGGCTAACAGATAAAGAACTTCGGCCTTCAAATACGGATTTTCATGGTGTGGTACCTGGCAAATCAGCATACCCCGTTGGGAAGATAGCATTGGAAGTGGCCTTTGGAGATTATCACGATTCCCGGTCAGAGACCCTGGCGTTCGAGGTGGTGAAAATCCAAAGCCCGTATCACGCCCTCTTCGGTAGACCAGCCTATGCGAAATTCATGGCACGACCTTGTTATGTGTACCTGCAACTGAAGATGCCAGGTCATAAGGGGACCATCACGGTTCATGGAAGCCGCAAGGTCGCTTTGGAATGCGAAGAAGGAGATGCGGCGTACGCAGAGTCGGTTTGTACCACCGAGGAACTCAAGTATTACAAAGACAATGTTGATCCGACGGATATGACTCCTTTAAAGAAGCCTACTACGGAGCATGATCCGGCCCTGAAGTTTACATCAGCCACTTAGACTAAGCTTGTCGACTTCGTACCTGGCGATTTGTCCAAGCAGTTCAGCATGAGTGCCAATCTGGATCCGAAATAGGAAAGCGCGCTCATCGAGTTCATCCGTGAGAATCGGGACATCTTTGCATGGAAGCCTTCTAACATGCCACGTGTACCGAGGCGACTCGCTGAGCACACTCTTAATGTGGATCCTAAATACAAACCGGTGAAACAGTTTCTCCGCCGGTTCAACGAGGAGAGGCGAAAAGCTATTGGAGAAGAGGTGGCCAGGCTCTTAGCAGCTGGTTTCATTGTTGAAGTTTTCCACCCTGAGTGGCTTGCTAATCCGGTGCTGGTCCTTAAGAAAAATGGCACCTGGCGCATGTGTGTGGATTATACTGATCTTAATAAAGCCTGTCCTGCAGATCCTTTTGCCCTCCCCCGTATTGATCAGATTATTGATGCTACGGCGGGTTGCGAGCGTTTATGTTTCCTGGATGCATATTCCGGTTATCATCAGATCAAAATGGCAGTTAAGGACCAGGAAAAGACGGCGTTCATAACTCCTTTTGGAGCCTTCTGCTATGTATCTATGCCTTTTGGGCTCAAAAGAGCCCAAGCAACCTATCAACGGTGTGTGCAAAATTGTCTCCACAAACAGATTGGCCGTAATGTGCATGCTTATGTGGATGATATCGTGGTTAAATCAAGGAAGAAGGAGACTTTGGTCGATGACTTGAAGGAAACCCTTGATAACCTGAGGACGTACAAGATGATTCTCAATCCGGCCAAATGTGTCTTTGGTGTACCGACAGGCAAGTTATTGGGTTTTCTGGTGTCCAACAGGGGAATTGAGGCTAATCCGGAGAAGATCACGGCTATCACTTCTCTGGCTAAACCGAAATGTATTAACGATGTTCAACGTTTGGCTGGCCGGATTGCCGCGTTGAGCCGGTTTATCAGCCGCCTTGGTGAGAAAGCGATCCCGTTGTATCAGATGTTGAAGAAAACGGATCAGTTCGTCTGGAGTTCTGCCGCTGATCAGGCGTTGGAGGATTTAAAGCGGCAATTGGCCAATCCGCCTGTACTCGCCGCTCCCATTGACAAGGAACCATTGTTGTTGTACGTTGCTGCTAATGCTCGTGCGGTCAGTGTAGCTATAGTGGTGGAGCGGAAGGAGGCGGGCAAAGAGTACCCGGTTCAACGTCCGGTTTATTATATCAGCGAGGTACTTATTGAATCCAAACAAAGATATCCGCATTGGCAGAAGCTGGTATACGGAGTTTTTATGGCAAGCCGGAAGCTGAAGCAGTATTTCCAAGGGCATCCCATCACAGTGGTCAGCTCTGCCCCTTTGGGTGATATCATCCAGAACCGGGAAGCAACAGGTCGGATTGCCAAATGGGCTATAGAGCTTGGGCCGCACGGTTTGAAATACGTGCCTCGGACGGCGATGAAGTCCCAAGCACTTGTCGATTTCATTAATGACTAGACGGAGTTGCAGGCCCCAGAAGAAAAGCCGGATCACACATATTGGACCATCCATTTTGACGGATCACGGCAATTGGAGGGCTCAGGGGCTGGAGTCGTATTAACTTCCCCACGAGGTGACAAGTTTTGTTATGTTCTCTGCTTAATGTTCCCTTGTACTAACAATGCAGCTGAGTACGAAGCCTTGCTCCATGGTCTCCGAATGGCTAAAGAGATGAACTTAAGCCGGGTTAAGTGCTTCGGTGACTCGGACCTGGTGGCTCAACAGGTGTCTGGTACTTGGGATTCTAAAGACCCGTTCATGGCTGCATATCGTCGTGAGGTTGATACTGTTGCCGGTCATTTCAAGGGTTATCAGGTGGACCACGTGGACCATCGGAAGAATGAAGCGGCGGACGCTTTGAGCCGGCTAGGCTCACAGCGTAAACCAGTTCCGCCCAATGTCTTTCTCGATATACTACACAGCCCATCGGTTCAACTACCTGGAGAAGCAGATTTGGTTGTTCCTGATCCGGAGGCTCAGTTGGTGGCAGCACTCCACGTTATTCCGGATTGGACACTTCCCTACCTGGCGTATATGAACCGGGGTGAGTTACCAGAGGATGAGACTCTGGCCAGACAAATAATACGGCGGTCCAAGTCCATGACAATCATCAATGGTGAGTTGCATCATTGCAGTGTATCAGGAGCATTTCAACGTTGTGTGTCTCCTGAGGAAGGCTGTGAAATTTTGCGTGAGATCCATGAAGGGGATTGTGGTCACCACGCCGGTTCAAAATCTCTTGTGGCTAAAGCGTTCCGCCACGGTTTCTATTGGTTAACTGCCCATGCTGACGCGGAAGATCTGGTCCGACGATGTGATGGTTGCCAAAAGTTTTCAAGACGCGCTCATGTTCCGGCTCAAGAATTGAGGATGATTCCAATTACTTGGCCGTTTGCAACCTGGGGGCTGGATATGGTTGGGCCTTTCAAAAGGTCCAAGGACAAGAAGACCCACCTCCTGGTGGCGGTTGATAGATTTACAAAGTGGGTGGAAGCAGAGCCTGTTAGTAAGTGTGACGCAGCCACCGCGGTTCAGTTCATCAAAAAGGTGATTTTCCGGTTTGGCTTTCCACACAGTATTATCACAGACAATGGTACTCATTTGTCCAAGGGTGCCATGAGAGAGTTCTGCGAATGAGAGCACATCCTCCTTGACGTGTCATCAGTGGCGCACCCACAGTCCAATGGTCAAGCAGAAAGAGCTAATCAGGAGATCTTGAGAGGCATCAAGCCCCGGCTTATGGTTCCTTTGCAGCGGACGCCGGGTTGTTGGGTTGAAGAGTTACCATCTGTGCTATGGAGTATTAATACTACACCCAACAGATCGACAGGATACACGCCGTTCTTCATGGTTTATGGGGCAGAGGCGGTTCTCCCTAGTGATATCCGTCATGATTCACCTCGGGTTGCGTCTTATGTTGAAGCGGACAATGAGACGGCTCGACAAGACGCTCTGGACCGGTTGGATGAAGAGCGAGACATAGCAGTTGCCCGCCCGGCGATTTATCAACAAGATCTTCATCGCTATCACAGTCGTCGGGTCAGAACCAGAACTTTTCAAGAAGGAGATTTGGTGCTTCGACTCATTAAAGATCAAACTGATATGCATAAGTTATCTCCGCCTTGGGAGGGACCTTTCGTGGTCAGCAAAAATCTGCACAACGGATCATACTATCTGATTGATATTCGAGAGCATAAGGACTCACGTAAGTCAGAGGAGGAGACCAGCAGGCCGTGGAACATAGCTCATCTTCGGCCTTACTATACTTGAGCCATTGGCTCTGCTTATGTACATATTATGACAATGTATATATTCTCAATACAATAAATTGGATCCTCAGCTAAAGCGGGGTATCTGTTCATTTCTATCATGTGTGGTTACATGGAGTTGTTCTGTTTTAAAGCGACCTCCGGTTCACCCCTTGCAAAAATTATAAATATCACCTGGGGGCTCGGTCATGTCTTAACCGATGCAATACCTTTTGATAGGCGAAAGCCACCAGATCACTTGGGGGCTCGGTCGTGTCCGAACCGATGCAACACCTATTGATCGGCGAAAGCCACCAGATCACTTGGGGACATGGTCAAGTCTGAACCGGTCACGCCTCTTGATCAGCCTAAAGGCCTTAGAGTCACTTGGGGGCTTGGTCGAACCCGAACCATTGCCATGCCACTTGATCGGCGTAATGCCACGGTTTCATTTGGGGACCTGGCTGACTTGAACCACAGCTACGCCTATTGGGAGCCTGGTCGTGTCCGACCACGGTAACACCATCTGATCGGCTCAGTAAAGCCTCTTTTTGGCAAACGGTTCTATCATTGCCTTTTGCTTCACATATCTTTTCTTGATGAACTTATTGTTTTGTTTTGGTTGCACTCTTAAACCGAAGTCGTTTTACACCGGTTCAAACAGCCAAATTGGCGGAACACGGTCCATTTTTGCACCGGAGATTATTTAACCGGTTTGGTTTTTCCTGTTAACATCCTTTTTTGGAGTAACAAAATATTTATTATGACAAAAGCACGGTTTACACAGTAATCCGGCGTTATATATTAGGAGCTATTTTCTCCCATGACGGTTTAGGTTGTTAAACCTCCATTTCAAGATTGGCTAACGCCTACTTCATGCCCAATAATGGCAGTTTAAGATTTTATGATTGTAGGAGATATAAATTGGCAATATCGGTCTACCAGATAAAAGTATCAGCATAGATGCACGAAGGCATCTCAAGAAGCAAAAGTATTATCTATCCTATTACAAGGCAGCATGGTACCCAAATAGGATCATTGTTCTCTTGGCGGAATATAATAAGGCAGCTAATTAATCCTGCTTCTGGTTCACGCCTTCTCGCCGCCCCGGTTTGACTGTTGTGGGTCATCTTGCGCCGCTTCAGCTTCCTCATCCCTACCTAGTGGCTGGAAGTCAACAGTGGTCCGGTTGATTCCCATTAATGCTTGAAAGACAGCCTCCTCATGGATCAGTGAAGACGGTTCAATATCAGGAGCGTAAATATGCTTACGGATTGGAGGAATCAGGTTCTCTGCTTCGGGGATTGGTGCAAGCACTCGTTTGTTCTGATCATTATACTGAGCTTGATAATGGGACAAGTCAGCTTCCTCTGCCAGTTGACAGGCCAGAGGGCGCACCGCCCGGTTTATTTCTCTTAGATCCTCTTCATTGAATTCTGAACCATCTTCTTTCAAGCTGGGATAGCCTTGAGCTGCTTCAACAGGATCAAAATCGGGCACCCATGCTTTGGCTTGGATTAAGGCATTGATGGCTACGGTTCGAGCCGCAGACTTTTTTATCTCTTCAATCCGAGCAGGAAGCGTTGACAGTCTTTTCAGCATATCTTGGATCAAGGTGGGTGCTGGATTATTATGTGACGCAGTTGAGATAATCCGCTGCGCTCAAGTGTACAGCTGCTCGATCAAGGTGTAGGCAGCTTTCAGCTTCATTCGCACATCCGACCCCAAATGGCTAATGCGAGTGCCTGCAACATGATGGAGCGGTTAGCAAACCGGACCTATTCTAAGAGGATCAAGATTATCATAGAAGTTACAGGATGCTTACCAAAGATGGCGGCAGTCATTGCATGCACTTGTCGTTTTACGCTGGTCAATTCATCTGTTACCGGTTTAAGGGCAGCTTCAGCGTCTTCAATCTTCTTGGTTAAAGCGGCTTTTTCTGTGGCCCAATCAGCTCGTTCCTTCTTCAAGCCCTCCTTCAGCTGTTCCATGCTGCTTAAAGCGCTGGTTAGCTCCTCCTTTGCTTTGGAGATTTTAGCTTGTTGGGTTTTCAAGTTTTCTTGAAGGTCGGCGACTTGGTTTTCTTTGGCCCTTAGTTCAACCTGCATTCCGACAGTGATACGGTTTAACAAATAAAGTGAACAATGAAGTACCAACCACATATCAAGTTATGCACTTTGTACTTGGGGGCTAATGCCTATTTGATCTACAGTTATCAATTAATTGACAAGTCCCAAGCTCAATACAAGTATTCAACTTGGCACTTGGGGGCTAATGGCTATTTGTTCTGATAAATTTCTGATGCCACGGTATGAAGATTAAAAGTCTCGGTTTCACTACATCAAGTTGAACCGACCCTTGGAGGCTATATCAATGAATTTATGAGGCATGGAGTTTTTTATGTCAAGACCCGATTCAACTATAATAGGTTGAACCGGCCCTTGGGGGCTACAATGCTGATAAGTAGGAACAAACTCATGAAAGTTACCTCAAGTTTCTCCTTCATCATCTTCACCAGATTAGCTTCATAATCACGGCTAGTATATAGCCGGTTCAAATATCCAGAATGAACATCTTGGGCGCTTAAAGCGGTATATGTCGCCAGGTCAACATCCCACTTGCCTTTGCTCATGGCAGAAAATTCTTCTTTGGCAGTATGCTTGGCTAAAGCGACGGGATTTCCCGGCTCTGAACGACCAATGCCAGTGATTACGACCTCATCATCCTTAGACTCGCCGGTTTGTACTGGTGCAGTCGGTTTATCGGCAGGTTTGGAGGGACTGGTGGATCTCTCAATCCGGATGGGGCTGGCAGGCTGGTCAGCAGGACTGGAGGCGTTAACAAAACCTTCTTCAGCAGAAATAACTTCATCTTGCATCAGCAGGTCACTGGCCACATCTTCCTGGATGACCGTTTCAACATTTGGGGTGGCACTCGGTTCAGGAGCAGTTTCCTCTCCAAATGCTTTATCCAGGTGGGCTTTTTTGCTCGGCCTCGGTTTAGCCCTGAAAAGATATACAGAATTAAAAACGGTTTATGTTGCAAGATAAAACACCAGGAACCGTATGATAAGTACAATTTTTACCCAAGCACGGTTTTTATTGGAGGCAGCTGGGTGCCAGTTGACTCGCCAGAGGATGAGTGAGAAGTAACCTGATAATCGGAGTCAGATGGGTTAAGCGGTTGACGAAAACAGCCCGCTTTAGGACGAATACTGACAAGCAAATTAGAGACCTCTGAACGACGTCTCCGAACCGGATTGTTCGGTAGACCGGCGGAGGTAACTACCTGACCGCTGTGTCGAGTTGTGCGGCGCACCTCATGCAGTTGGGTCTTCATAAGAAAGTTGGGATCCAAATAAGCAAGAGGATGAGAAAATTTAACTTTGCGGTTTGCCTGACGGATTTTATGTGAAGGCGGAAGGCTTGAATCAGAGGAAAGAACAATTACCTCTGCATCGTCAGTATGGCTAGCTTCGGCATCATCCTGACAAATATCATCATCAATAAGGTGTATAAAAAGTAAACCGAGGGAATCAAGTTCTGCCTCAAGGTCCGGATTACCCACATCATCATTAGCGGGCGGATCAGAGGAGGCGGTGGTTCTCCGTTTGTGAGCAGACTTCTTAACGACCTTTGTCTTAGGCCGGGTTGGTCTATCCGGTTTATCTGCTTTCTCTTGTGGGATTTTCTTACTCCAAAACGGATCATTACCCTGCATCAAAACAGATATCGGCATCAGTAATAAGCAAGTACAATAGTACCAAAAATAGTACAAAGGAAAAATGCAGGCTTACGGCTGGCGGTTTGTTGGTGGCACAGAAAGGAAGCAGGCCGGTATGATCGCAGACGTACTCCGGTTCGTTCAAAATTTTCTTTACAGCTTCTGTGACTTCTTCATCAGTAAGCTGGATGTTTACATGCCGCAGCGGATCGTCAACACTGCCTGTATATTCACACATCAAACCGGAGCGTTGGATGAGGGGCAGTATACTCCAGGATATCCAGCAACGGGCAAGATCAATTCCAGTTAAA
Organism: Aegilops umbellulata; assembly: GCA_032464435.1. Lineage (NCBI taxonomy): Eukaryota > Viridiplantae > Streptophyta > Magnoliopsida > Poales > Poaceae > Aegilops > Aegilops umbellulata. Next base: position 188,241,116 of record CP136057.1, read on the forward strand.
CCGTTGGCCATGAAGGCTCTGAGCTTGGACAATTGGGGAGCATACTTACTCCTCTCTTTACCAGTCAGCCTCTGAGGAAAGGGGTGAGTGTTGCTAAGCCGTTCCGGACGGAAACCAGGCAATGGATTCTCTTCAGCCGGGGAGGTGTCTTTGCAATAGAACCAGGAATTATTCCACTCCTGGGGATGACTGTGCAGTTTCGCATGAGGATAAGTGACTTCTTTCCTTTTTTGAATCGCCATGCCACCCAGTTCCATATTGGGGCCATCAGTAAACTCTGTGCGCTGGTTCAAGTGAAAGCAGTCTCGGAACAACTCAACTGTGGGTTCCTCTTGGAAGAACACTTCGCAAAGCACTTGGAAGTGGCATATGTTGGTAACATAGTTGGGACCGATATCCTGTGGGCGCAGTTGAAAGTTGGCTAAGACATCCCGATAAAACTTTGAACCGGGCAGACTAAAGCCCCGGGCCAGGTGATCCGCAAAAACAGCAACATCTCCTTCTTCAGGGGTGGGAGGACATTCGGTGCCTGGGACTCTCCAGTGGATGGTGTTTTTACTGCTTAAAGCGCCGGTTAGAACTAAATTGTTCAGCTGTGTTTCCGTAACACGAGAAGGAACCCAGTTGCACTCATATATTTGCTTGGCCATGAGGAAATCTACAAGACAAGTGGTTCCGGTTCAAGTATATGTTTATTAAACCGGAGGTATATCTATTTAAACCGAAGGCAGTCCTATCTAAACTGGAGTTATGCAAGGTGGTAACGTTTGGCGGTTCAACAAGGGGACTAATGATATATACTGGTTCATTAGATTTGCTACGTCAAAGTTAAACCGCCGGATCCGGACATTGAAAGCAGTTGAGGGTCTATAAATACAGAAACAAATTTCACAAGATTTCTCTACAGCGATGGATCTAAAGCCAGTTCAGAAAAAGGAAAATATTTAAAATCTTAAGGCAGAACAGTATTGATTTAAAGAGCAGAAAGATTATTGAGATCTATGAACTTAAGTACGAATCTACAAAACGAATGTTAAAGGACCATTGGTAATCACAGTAGGGTTTCATGGATCTATTCAGAGGTATGAGCAGAAGTATGAACAGCGAGCAAGAACACGGCAGGAGCATGAAACCCTAGAACAGATCTAGGTGGATAAAAGCAGAGGTCTTACCGGAGCTTGGGGAGACGCGGAAGGACGCCGCGGTTTTCTGGTACGGTCAGGTTGATGCAGCGGCCCAAGATGATGCAGAGATCAGCAACAGCGGCAGAGCTCTGAGGCTGGCGACGCGAAGAAGACAAAGAGAAAGGGGATGAAGGGGAGAAAAGGAAATGACCCTTCGGCCCTATTTATGAGGCAAAAGACATGTGTCAGGCGCGCGAATCCAGGAGCCACAAATTTCGGAAGCAGAGCTGTCGCCTCGATTATTGCGGGTCTATTAAACAAAGAAGGCATCATAAAAGCTAGCTTCATGATGACGTCATGCCGGTTTACAGCAACCAAAGAAGCTGACGACACGACGGTTCAACAAATACAGGAAGATGATGAAGATAAGGATTTTGGCTAAGGATTGACATGAACCCGTTCAAATCAATCTGGGGCCTAATGTTGGGGATATTGCTACTGGGCGTAAACCGACCTACCTGGGCCGGGTTAACTTCATCAGTAGTCCAAAGGTGTTAAAGCCCAGAGGCTAGACAAAGGCCCAAGGCCATAGTCGGTTCAGTATCTGCAGCCGTAAACCGGCGTGTATATGAACTTTTATTATAAGTTAGGAATAGGGAGAGACCAACCCGGATACGAGTATAAACCGGAGATTGGGACTCTATGAACCGACGGGTGTCACCCGTGTATATAAGGGGACGACCCGATAGCGGTTCAAAGACAGACAACCACAACTAGAGGCCTAGGCGAAGCTTGTTTTCTCCCTAGTCATCGAAACCCCATCAATTCCATCACAAACTAGACGTAGGCTTTTACCTTCATCGAAGGGGCCGAACTAGTATAAACTCCCTGTGTCCCCTTGTCCGCTTTAACCCCTTCGAGTTAACCCGTTGCGATGGCTCCACGACTAAGTCCTTTTGCTAGGACGTCTGCCGTGACAAACCCACGACAAGCGGTGAGGCGCAGGACGGCGTGGTTGAACTGGCTCGTGTACAGACGACTCGGCCTCGGCTTCAACTACTAGCCGTGGAGGGCGTTGCGGTTGAGGTTGCGGTGGACGACGACGTCGGGGTATCGGCTCCGGCGTGATGGAGGAGGGCAGCGGTTGATGGGTGGGATGGGGTGGCAGACGGAGGATGCCGGGGTTTCGCGGTGATAGAGGCAAAGGTGTCCCGATGTTTCGATGAGATAGCAATCGTTTTCTGTGGGAGTCGACTTTGACGATCCGACTACGAACGTGCGAAGACGTCGCGCCTTAGCAATCGCTAAACCAACTTCCGAGGGGTTATTGACCATGCCGGAGCACGATCAACCTGACCACAAGGGTGTATTTCCTCCAGGCAAACGAAGAACAAGCAAGAAACTGAGATTGCAATCTGGATATTGCGAATAAAAGAGGAAAGCTTTATTGATCAAGGTGGGGTTCTATGACGCCTTTGTCTGGTCGTTGAACACAAACAAAGTACGCGAAGTTGCAGCTATGGCGAACTTTTAATCTAAACAAAACCCAAAGTCTAAAGAACGCCCTAAGGTCTGTATATATGGAGGAAGAGGAGGGAATTTCATGGCCCTTGAGGGTGGGGTCCGAAACCAACCCTAACTCTTGTTTCCCCACACATACGGACTCTAAAAATAGCCTATACTTAAGTATTTCGAAATTACATGGGCCTGGCCCAATAATAAGGTGGCGCAGCACCTAGAATAACCTATGGACGAATATTATGAAGTGGCATCTTGTATATTTCGTCCAAGGCTTCATGCACTCCTTATGGTGGCTTCAAAGTCCTAAAATCATCACTTGTAACTCCGTTCTTGATCCCCTTGCGCATGCCATCAACTCCATGCATGTTCTTGCTCCAATGTTTATCCTTCTCCAAGCTAGGCCCTTCATTTGTAAGCAAAACAAATGTATCCAATTTAGGCAGCATCATATTCTCATGAACATTAGAATCATTACCAAGAAACGAAAGTACCTGGTAATTTAGTTGGCATGCGCGAGCTCTAGTAATTGGTCCAGTATATGTAACAATAGGGGCTGTGGGTGTAACAATGGTATTGATGTCCTCATCATCCTCCCCTTCTTGAAATGAAGTCGTCCTCGACGGAAGCTCATCTTCCTCACCCAAATAAGGCTTCAAATCTGCAATGTTAAAAGTGGGACTAACCCCAAAATCTGCAGGCAGCTCATGTTTATATGCATTATCATTTATTTTCTCTAACACCTTAAATGGACAATCAGCACGTGGCATTAGCTTCGATTTGCGCAAATTAGGAAACCTATCCTTACGCAAATGTAACCAAACAAGATCTCCAGGTGCAAAGACAACATGTTTTCTACCCTTATCTCTAGCAAGTTTATATTTAGCATTCATACGCTCAATGTTTTCCTTAGTTAACTCATGCATTTTTAAAATCAATTCAGAATGTTCTTTAGCATCAAAATTAACCTTCTCCGAAGATGGAAGAGGCAACAAATCAATAGGTGCACGAGGTAGGAAACCATACACAATTTCAAAAGGGCACATCTTAGTAGTAGAATGCAATGAACGATTATAAGCAAATTCAATATGAGGCAAGCATTCTTCCCACATTTTCTTATTATTCTTCAAAACAGCCCTAATCATAGTAGACAATGTTCTATTGACTACTTCAGTTTGTCCATCAGTTTGGGGGTGACAAGTAGTACTAAAAAGCAGTTTAGTCCCCAACTTAGCACATAAACATCTCCAAAAGTGGCTAAGAAATTTAGTATCACGATCTGAAACAATAGTATTTGGCACACCATGCAAGCGAATAATTTCACGAAAGAACAAATCAGCAACATTAACATCATCATCACTTTTATGACATGGTATAAAGTGTGCCATTTTCGAGAATCTATCCACGACAACAAATATGCTATCCCTCCCCTTCTTTGTTCGAGGTAAACCTAAAACAAAGTCCATAGATATATCCTCCCAAGGAACACTAGGTACAGGCAAAGGCATATATAAACCATGAGGATTGAGTCGTGACTTAGCTTTTTGACATGTAGTGCAGCGAGCAACAAAATGCTCAACATCCCGTCTCATCTTTGGCCAAAAGAAATGTGTAGCAAGTATATCCTCCGTCTTCTTCACGCCAAAGTGTCCCATTAGTCCTCCTCCATGCGCCTCCTGCAACAACAAAAGACGAACGAAGCTAGCTGGAATGCATAGCTTGTTAGCACGAAACACAAATCCATCGTTAACGACGAACTTGTTCCATGTTCTACCTTATTTACAATTCTGCAATACATCTTTAAATTCAGCATCGTGCACATATTGATCTTTGATGGTCTCCAAACCAAATATTTTAAAATCAAGTTGTGAAAGCATAGTAGAACGACGAGACAATGCATCAGCAATAACATTTTCTTTACCCTTCTTGTGTTTAATGACATAAGGGAAAGTCTCAATGAATTCAACCCATTTAGCATGTCTACGGTTCAGTTTTGCTTGACTTTTAATGTGTTTCAAAGATTCATGATCAGAATGTATAACAAATTCTTTGGGCCATAAATAATGTTGCCATGTTTCTAAAGTCCGAACAAGAGCATATAATTCTTTATCATAAGTAGAATAGTTCAGACTAGGCCCACTCAATTTTTCAGAAAAGTATGCAACAGGTTTGCCATCTTGTAATAACACACCTCCTAATCCAATTCCACTAGCATCACATTCAAGCTCAAAAGTCTTATTAAAATCAGGAAGTTGGAGTAAAGGAGCATGTGTCAACTTATCTTTCAATACCGTGAAGGCTTCTTCCTGTGTGGTACCCCAAACAAAAGGCACATCCTTCTTTGTAAGCTCGTTGAGAGGTGCAGCAATGGTGCTAAAATCTCTCACAAAAGCCTGTAGAAACTAGCGAGTCCAAGAAAACTCTGCACTTGTGTGACCGTTTTGGGCTGCGGCCAACTCTCAATAGCTTCAATCTTGGCTTTATCAACTTCAACTCCCTGTGGAGTAACAACATAGCCAAGAAAAGATACTCGGTCGGTGCAAAAGGTGCACTTCCCAAGGTTTCCAAAAAAACGTGCATCATGTAGAGCATTAAAAACAGCACATAAATGTTCCAAATATTCTTCCAAAGATTTGCTATAGATTAGTATATCATCAAAATAGACTACCACAAATCGTCCAATGAAAGCACGTAAAACTTCGTTCATTAGTCTCATGAAAGTACTAGGTGCATTAGTTAACCCAAAAGGCATGACTAACCACTCATAGAAACCAAACTTAGTTTTAAATGCTGTTTTCCATTCATCTCCCAATTTCCTACGAATTTGATGGTATCCACTACGCAAATCAACTTTGGAGAATATTGTAGAGCCACTCAATTCATCAAGCATATCATCTAGCCTAGGAATAGGATGACGATAACGAATAGTAATATTATTAATGCCTCTACAATCAACACACATACGCGACGTACCATCCTTTTTAGGCACTAGTATAATAGGAACAACACAAGGACTAAGAGATTCGCGTATATAACCTTTGTCGAGCAGCTCCTGTACTTGACGCATAATCTCCTTCGTCTCCTCTGGATTGGTACGGTATGGTGCACGGTTGGGTAGCGATGCATCGGGAATTAAGTCAATTTGATGCTCAATCCCTCGAATAGGTGGTAATCCCGGTGGCACGTCTTGTGGGAAGATGCCAGCGAACTCCTGCAAAATGTTAGTGACAGTAGGGGGCAAAGAGGAAGGCACGTCCTTGAATGAAAATAATGCCTCTTTGCACACAAAAGCATAGCAAACATATTTGCTAGAATCTAGCTCATCAATATCAGATTTGGTGGCAAGTAAACATGCACCTTTCAGTTTAATTTCAGAAGCAACATTAGATGGTTTATTATTAGCCTTCATTTGTTGCTCAAATTCTTTTGCCACAATCTGATTTTCACTCTTATTTTTCTCCTGTTTTGCTTTATTAGCTCTATTAATATCATCTTTCAAAATGGAATCAGGAGTCATAGGAAGCAAAGTAATATACAGATGCAAAGGAAGATAACACATTCTCAGATTTTTCCTTAGCAATGCCAAAGAAGAAAATCTGGATGATCGACCGAGAGACATTTAGCACTCCGCTTCTAATGTTCTCCTTGATGTACTAGGTACCACGGTGAGTGCTTAAAAGCATCAACATGGCCATCAAGTAAAGGTCGGACTTCGGAAGCACAAAAATCCATAAGGAACAACTATTGGAATAAATTCTACGAGATCCTTATGGGGAAGGTGGCCCACTTTCTCAATCAAGATACTACAACAATAAGTCTTCCGGTTGGGTGTGTTGGCCACAACATCCACTTTACCGGGTTACAAAGAGACCAATATTATAGTTCTTGAAAAATGTTCCAACCATCATATCTGCCTGAGAATCAGATCTGGTTGGTGTTAGGATATTCCAGACTCATCAAGTCTAGAGAGAAAATGAAAGTTTGCAACACAAATCGACGAGATGGCGTTGCGAGATTCTCAGGAAATGAACTACGATAGCAAGCTCCAAAACATGAATGGGTTTTGCTACAAACCTGTGAACATGTTGTCCAAGACAAACATGGCCATGTAGTAGTCTTACAATAAAACACTATCGAGTTCCGGTGGGGAACCATGATCAAGGATATCGAAGTCCTTACATAAGGCATGCTTCTTAAGAAGGAAGTTCTTCTCCTCGAACAAGTCATTCAGTGGCTTGGTGTGCTAGGGATACATATAGAATGAAGGTTGCAAATCTCCAGACCATAGAATACTTCGCACGTGCATGACTATCTTGGGATGATTCCAGAGGAGGCAAAAACAAACCTTTCTCAAATTCATGGCGGCAACTTACACCAAATGCACATGAATTCGACGAGGTCACTTCTTCCATCCAAGCATATGCTTCATGAACGGAACACGAAGGCATTGCTTACAAAGTTTCCAATACTAGTGTAACGTTCAACATGAATCATGCGGGAGACAAAATGCTGCTGATGGGCTCAACAACAACTCATCGGTATTTCCATATCACTAGACTTCCACCATCATGTGAACACGATGATAGCATTGGTCAGACCAATAGGTGTAAAGGTGTATGCTTGAGGGATCAACCACGAGTAAGACAACATTACAAATATCGTTGGTTCTGATTTGACTTGACGATAGCCCATACTCAAATCAAAGATTGGGTAAGACAATAAGTTCAACAACTGACCACGAGGACCAATCGATGGAGATATCATCTTTCTTCAACACACACACAGAAGATATCCCCTAGTGATGAACTAAGTCAGACAAGCTTTCATCTTCCTACTCTCCAAGTTGTTGTTTAGCTCAACCAACTAGCTCAGGGGTATCCAACACATATTCTTGGAGAAAGGGGTGGTTCACAAGAACCCAACTTGATCACGAGCTCAACATAACAGTCAGGGGACAACTTGGTAATACTTCCGAGAAGATATTCGGAAAATCACGAACCACTGATATGTTACTAAGCTCGAGAACAACCTTGCTTTTCAGGGCAAGATGATATGATCAAGAGGGTGAGGGATTGACACAATCCTAACTCATTGATCGAAGAGTGCACCAGGAATAAGGACTAGGTAGCACGGTCAATCTTAGGATGATGATTTGATAACCAACACGCTAAGAATGAGAATATTGTCCATTTACTACCAAGCAACGAGTTGCTCGGAGCATTGATTTCATACATCACAATTCACTTGTCAGTATTCCGGTTACAATAACACGGAGACCGAGGAATGAACGATGATGGCGAGAAGTATCACTTCGTCAAGAATTCATAAGAGGTGGTGCAATTCTCATGAAACTCTTGACATAAAGATGGTAATACTCCAAGGTAGAACAGAACAAAAACTGGATTGACATTTTGATCTGTGGAATACAACTACTTTGACCCAATCCTCGATATGGATGAGGTACTGGAGTTTGTTTCTCCTAGTCATTCTGAAATAGAATGGCTTGACAGACCACAGGAATAATAGGCATCGATAACACGGATGCACAATTACTCCTGACTATCCACTTATAGAGGATGGTCGGGATACAACTGAGGAGGAACAACTCAAAGAACATATAATTTTCTGAGTTGTGGATGCATAAATTAGTATGTCGAGCAAAGTTCAACATTTCTTCTGGATAATCCATGCGGAGAGGTAGGATTGGCAGATTCACAGTATGAATGGAGTACTCATCGAGGCACTCCCGTTGTGATCTTTGATCCAACAAACTTCTGCCATAAATGGTTCATAGTATTTGGAAGAAGGAAATACCACGGACCTCGAGGGCTAATGCAAAGGTTGCTAATATCCTAAAGGCACTAGCAAACACTATCGACATGAGGTAAGTAGGGTGAACCTCGGGTTCAAGAACCCAGGAATAGAATACCTACTACTAATTGGCATCACGGGATGCTTTCGAGAATGGTGGCCAGAATCATCACATTAGAAACACAAGACATGGACAGATTACTAGATGAACCCCTAAGACACCTAGGGTCATAATAATAGCTCCAACATATATGTCGAGGCAATAAATTACCTCAACGCACCGGTTAGTGTGCTTATTCTGACCAAAAGGACATCGAGAACAGGAAGAAAAGATTTGCAAATGCATCTGACTGTTTAGAAACCTGGGGTGACTCGGACAGCATAACGGCTGTAAATGCTCAAAATGATTTAAGACATCCTGCAAAATGGTGGCATAACCACTCAACATCACAATATCAATGTTCTGAGATCAACTAAGAACACATGGAAGTAGTAGGAACCGAACTGAGGCTTGAACTCAACAATCCTAGGCAACTATGGTTTAGTAACACGTCATCCTGGGAGATAGATGAGAAGGCCTAGTTCTTAAACCCCGTAGAAGAGAAGAGGATGACTCAGATCAGAAGGCCATGAGGTATAAGGAGTAAAAAGAGCCTTACGTTCCCTTCCACAATCAATTCCCTTATATAACTAAAGCATTTCTAGACACAACTTCGACCAGTTTGGCTTGGTAATCCTACAGGCAGTCAGGCTCTGATACCAATGCTGTCAGGACCCCGATCCTAAGTCACACCGATCTAGCATGTAACACATCATATCACTTTGCGGCCTCACGCACGGTATTCCACGGGTGCCACCTTACCTGGCCCGGGACCGTTTGCGCCTTTTGGCTCACGTATATGATAGTGTCGCTAGCATCCATATGACAAAGATCCCGGGCCGACATGGCTAGTCGTGAACCCAAGGCGGCACTAACCCATGAGGACAGGCATACATGAATCACATCGAGCATGTCGGTCAACAACGTATATATCCGGGCTGTAGCACTGGGCTAACAGGACTCCGGTAACACCGCGTGACATTTCCCCGAAGGGACAGACACAGGAACGACGTGAAACACATGCCGGCCAGTCAAGTGTTCTGAGCAGTAGTGCTGGGCTAGCAGGACTCCGGTGAACCGGGCTGTAGCGGACTACTATCGCTCAGAAGCACTAGACTACATTTCCCCATATGATAGGCTGCCAAGGATAAACAACTAGATAGTCGGATCCCACACATACCAAGCATTTCAATCATACACACAATATGCTCGATATGTGTAAATACAACATGGCATCACAACAAGACTCTACGACTCAAGTATTTATTCATTAGGCTCCGAGGAGCGAGATATTACAAACATGGGTCTCATGACCCAACAATCAGAGCATACAAATCAAAGCACATGCGGAAGCTTAACATGTCTGAGTACAGACATCTACAAATGAAAAAGGCTGAGAAGCCTGACTATCTACCAGATCCTGCCGAGGGCACAAGATCGTAGCTGAGGTATCAAGCTAAACGTCGAAGTCCAAGCGGTACTACTAGCGAGACTGACGTCTCTCTGCAAAATATAAAATAGGCAAACGTGAGTACAATTGTACTCAGCAAGACTTACATCAGAACTAACTACATATGCATCAGTATCAATAAAGGGGGTGGTGGAGTTTGACTGCAGCAAGCCAGCTTTGACTCAGTGGCTAACCTGAACTACGACTGCAAGTAACTCTTTTGAGGTGGCGCACACGAGTCCACATATTCACCATATCAATACACCACTATGGATCCACTTCCGTCTCCCTACGAGAAGGCCATCCATAGCACTCACGCTTATCTTGCGTATTTTAGAGTATCCACTTTCACTTGTCTATGAACTGATATAGGCAACCCAGAAGTCCATAACCGCGGACACGGCTATTCGAATAGATGATGTTAACCCTGCAGGGGTGTACTTCTTCACACATGTTTCCACCACTTAGCGTCTGCACACGACATGTGCTCGGCAGACTTCAAGCAAAAGCCGACGTGGGTGTAGACCACGACCTACCTAAACACTCAAGTCTCTAGTCCAGGTTTATCGCCTATTCGGGTTCCATCCGCAGGGAGTCCGGCCGAGGTTTCCACTAACGGCCCCGAACGATGTGTACAGGGTCCGAGACACCAAACGGGCGCCCGGCTGCCCGGCCACGTGCCTACCGCAACACAGCCCTCCCCTACGGTCAGCGCTGCGTGCGGCCCCCAGCATACTACAAACACCAGAAACTACTTGCAACTCCTGGACAGAGGACAAGGGTGATTAAGAAGTCGAGCGGGGTCATATTTCAGGGCCCAATGCATGGTAGTAGCTGTTTCATGGATCACAAACACAGAACTCAGTTCCTGAGGACGGCTTCAATGAGACAACCCACCATGTACTCCTACATGGCCTCTCACCAATACCTTTACCAAATCGTATTCACACACTTAGCTCACACACTGTAGGACATGTTCATCACCATTCCAATTCATTCCCGATGAATCAGACCCGACTCAACTCTAAGCAAAAGTCAAGTGTTCTGAGCAGTAGTGCTGGGCTAGCAGGACTCCGGTGAACCGGGCTGTAGCGGACTACTATCGCTCAGAAGCACTAGACTACATTTCCCCATATGATAGGCTGCCAAGGATAAACAACTAGATAGTCGGATCCCACACATACCAAGCATTTCAATCATACACACAATATGCTCGATATGTGTAAATACAACATGGCATCACAACAAGACTCTACGACTCAAGTATTTATTCATTAGGCTCCGAGGAGCGAGATATTACAAACATGGGTCTCATGACCCAACAATCAGAGCATACAAATCAAAGCACATGCGGAAGCTTAACATGTCTGAGTACAGACATCTACAAATGAAAAAGGCTGAGAAGCCTGACTATCTACCAGATCCTGCCGAGGGCACAAGATCGTAGCTGAGGTATCAAGCTAAACGTCGAAGTCCAAGCGGTACTACTAGCGAGACTGACGTCTCTCTGCAAAATATAAAATAGGCAAACGTGAGTACAATTGTACTCAGCAAGACTTACATCAGAACTAACTACATATGCATCAGTATCAATAAAGGGGGTGGTGGAGTTTGACTGCAGCAAGCCAGCTTTGACTCAGTGGCTAACCTGAACTACGACTGCAAGTAACTCTTTTGAGGTGGCGCACACGAGTCCACATATTCACCATATCAATACACCACTATGGATCCACTTCCGTCTCCCTACGAGAAGGCCATCCATAGCACTCACGCTTATCTTGCGTATTTTAGAGTATCCACTTTCACTTGTCTATGAACTGATATAGGCAACCCAGAAGTCCATAACCGCGGACACGGCTATTCGAATAGATGATGTTAACCCTGCAGGGGTGTACTTCTTCACACATGTTTCCACCACTTAGCGTCTGCACACGACATGTGCTCGGCAGACTTCAAGCAAAAGCCGACGTGGGTGTAGACCACGACCTACCTAAACACTCAAGTCTCTAGTCCAGGTTTATCGCCTATTCGGGTTCCATCCGCAGGGAGTCCGGCCGAGGTTTCCACTAACGGCCCCGAACGATGTGTACAGGGTCCGAGACACCAAACGGGCGCCCGGCTGCCCGGCCACGTGCCTACCGCAACACAGCCCTCCCCTACGGTCAGCGCTGCGTGCGGCCCCTAGCATACTACAAACACCAGAAACTACTTGCAACTCCTGGACAGAGGACAAGGGTGATTAAGAAGTCGAGCGGGGTCATATTTCAGGGCCCAATGCATGGTAGTAGCTGTTTCATGGATCACAAACACAGAACTCAGTTCCTGAGGACGGCTTCAATGAGACAACCCACCATGTACTCCTACATGGCCTCTCACCAATACCTTTACCAAATCGTATTCACACACTTAGCTCACACACTGTAGGACATGTTCATCACCATTCCAATTCATTCCCGATGAATCAGACCCGACTCAACTCTAAGCAGTAGCAGGCATGACAAACAAGCATGAATGAGTAGGCACAACATGGGCTCAAACAACTCCTACTCATGCTAGTGGGTTTCATCTATTTACTGTGGAATGACAGGTCATGCAAAGGATAAAGGGGTTCAGCTACCGCAGCAAGTAACACATGAATCGTTGTTGTCCTAATGCAGTAAAAGAGAGCAGGAGCGAGAGAGTGGGATTGTATCGGAATGAACAAGGGGGTTTTGCTTGCCTGGCACTTCTGAAGATATTATAGTTCTTCATCGGTGTCATCGATCACATCGTCGGGATACGCCTACCGAGAGGGGACAAACACCGGCAACTGAGAAAGAACACAATCAATGCGATGCCACAATATGATGCATGATCATGACATGGCAATATGCTGTGATTTGAGCTAATGCAACTAGCTATGATTTAAATGAAGTTGGTTTGAATACATGATTCAAATTCCAACTCCATATATGATTATTTAAATGCCCTTTATTTGTTTTGTCCAAACAGAGGACAAACATTGTTCAAACATGCATGAAAATGGTACAGATGGATTCCTTGAATTTTTCTGATAAATTTTCATATATAAATTATTTCATTCTGAGCTATAGATTAATTTCTATGATTTTTTAGAAGTTTTGGGCATTTTCTGGATTTTCTGAATTATTTTAAAAAACAGAAATTATTTACTGTGTCAGCATGACGTCACAGTGACGTCAACAAGTCAACTGGGCGGTCCAGGTCAAACCTGGACGGTGGGGCCCGCGTGTCAGTGTAATTAGTTTAACCAAATACGGTTAGTACTAATCCTACTTAATTAGCAGGGCTGGGTCCCATTTGTCAGTCCGGCGGGGTCAAAGGTCAAACCCCCCCTGGTCAGCGGGGTCAACTCGCCGGCGTTTAGCCGCCGGCGAGGGCAGCGGCGGCCACGGGCTTCGGAAAAGCTCCACAGAGCACGGCTGGATGCGCGGGAGGGAGCTCTAGGACGCTGGCGGCGCGGCGCGTCGGATGGTGGTGGTCTCCGGGCCTAGAATAGCCTGCAGCATCGCCGGCGACGACCACCGCGGCGGCCGGAGCTCGAGCGAGCTCGGGGTCGAGGCTACGACATGCAAAAGGACGAAATAAAGCTCCCGCGGGGCTCTACGTGTTGTCGCGAAGCGTTTGTACGCACTGGCGTGACCAAATGGTCGCCGGAGCTACGCCGGCGACAAGCTCGGGCGGCGGTGGTTCTCGGTCTCGATGACCGCGACGGCTAGAGGACGGGGAAGATGCGGGAAATAGAGGGGAAATGCGGCGGAGCTCACTGGGAGGTCGTTGATAAGCTCAGCGTGCTTGGGGGCGGCTCGGTGACGACGAATCGGTCGACGGCGGTCGTCGGTGCAGAGGACGAAGATGGCATCGATGAGGGCTCCCCAGGGCGTCCGGCGTCGTGTGGCTCGGCGGGGAAGACGACGACGTCGTTTCAGAGCTCGGGGTTGTGTCGGAGAGGTTCGGGGATGGCTGTGGCCGCGGCGGCAGAGAGCGCGGCGGCGACAGCGGCGCTCGGGCGCGGGTGAGAGAGAGGGGTAGAGGTGGGGGAGAGAGCAGAGGAGGGGAGAGTGGCGTCCAGGGGTCGAGGCGGCGCCGAGGAGAAGACGCGAGGCGTTGCGGTGGCCTCGATGACGCAGGCGAGCAGGGAGGTGCGTGGCGCCGCGGGCGCGCGGGCGCTGTCTCCCTCCCCTGCCTACTGGCAGAGGTAGGGGACGACTGGCATCGGCCAGCTGGGCTGGGCCGGCTCCTGGGCCGCACAGGTAATTGGCCCAGGTACTAACTCTCTCTCTGTTTTCCTGTTTATTAATGTTTTCTATTATTCTGTAGACTTTAAGCTTTTATTAAAATACTAAAACTAACCCATAAATCATGAAACTGCTCAAAGCTACTGTTTGGAATATTTCCAACAGTAAAGATTTTAGTTCATGATTATCTGAGCATTTAAAATATTTTATAGCATTTAAATGCCCAAATTCAAATAGCATATGATTTAATTCAAAAATCCAGAATGGCCTAGAAATATGTGCATGACTTTTGGCAGAGGTTTTCACCTTTAACAAAAATCATGAGCTTTTATAAAGGCATTTGGGATTATTGAAAATATTTTTATTTGATCCTAATTGCATTCCATTTGGTGCTAGGGTTTGTCATCCCCATTTCAAATTTCTTTGGAATTTTAACCATGATGCAAGGATGCAGATGCAAAGACAAACAAGGTCTGAACTGGGGCTGTGACAACTCGCGCGCGTGCGCTGTCTCCCTCCCCTGCCTACTGCCAGAGGTAGGGGACGACTGGCATCGGCCAGCTGGGCTGGGCCGGCTCCTGGGCCGCACAGGTAATTGGCCCAGGTACTAACTCTCTCTCTGTTTTCCTGTTTATTAATGTTTTCTATTATTCTGTAGACTTTAGGCTTTTATTAAAATACTAAAACTAACCCATAAATCATGAAACTGCTCAAAGCTACTGTTTGGAATATTTCCAACAGTAAAGATTTTAGTTCATGATTATCTGAGCATTTAAAATATTTTATAGCATTTAAATGCCCAAATTCAAATAGCATATGATTTAATTCAAAAATCCAGAATGGCCTAGAAATATGTGCATGACTTTTGGCAGAGGTTTTCACCTTTAACAAAAATCATGAGCTTTTATAAAGGCATTTGGGATTATTGAAAATATTTTTATTTGATCCTAATTGCATTCCATTTGGTGCTAGGGTTTGTCATCCCCATTTCAAATTTCTTTGGAATTTTAACCATGATGCAAGGATGCAGATGCAAAGACAAACAAGGTCTGAACTGGGGCTGTGACATTTTATCCTTATGAACAAGAGTATACTGACTGTTTCTACCATGGTGTACATAATTTTTGTCAAATTGACATGGTATACCAAGTAATAAGGAACATGCTTGCATAGGTACCACATCACAATCAACATAATCAGCATATGTAGAGATACTAAAATGCACACGAACAGTACGTGTTACCTTATCCTTGCCGCTGTTGTTGAACCATTGGATGTAGTAAGGATGTGGATGTGGTCTTGTGGTGAGAGAAAGCTTCTCCACCATATCCATGCTAGCCAAGTTGTTGCAGCTCCCTCCATCTATGATGACGCGAATAGAACGTTCCTTCACAACTCCCTTTGTATGGAACAAATTATGCCTCTGATTTTGCTCAGCTTGTGTAACCTGCACACTCAAACACGTTGAGCAACTAAACATTCATACCTGTCAGCATCTTTAGCAGCCATGTATTAAGTCTCATGATCAGAATCATCTCCACCATGTTCTTCATGTGTAATAAGAGACAAAGTCTCTTCATCATAGTCACTAGCGGACTCATACCCACCATCCTCAGTAGCAATCATCACACGCTGAGATTGGCATTCTCTCGCAAAATGTCCTCTTCCCTTACAACGACGACAAATAATATCACTTGTGTGCCCTGTTGACGCCATGGAAGAAGAAGAGCTCTGTGTAGGCCCAGCAGATGTGCTCTTGGCAGATAGTGGTGGTTGTGCCTGCTTTCTTGTATCACGGTTGGAGGTGGCAGCCGACGGAGGTGCCAGTCTAGTAGAACGTGTGGAAGTAGATGATGCACGTGGTGTCCATGATGAAGGTCGACCTGCAGAAAAGTTAGTTCGCGCTAATGCCTGTCGATCCTGCACTTCACGTTCAGCTTTACAAGCAAGATGAAATAAACGAGTGATATTATTATAATCCTTATAGTCTAGAATGGTCTAAATCTCTCTATTTAATCCACCCAAAAAACGTGCAAGCATAGCTTCATTCTCCTCAACAATACCACATCTAATCAAGCCAGTTTGTAATTCCTGATAATATTCTTCTACATAATTTTTTCCTTGTCTTAAGCGCTGCAATTTTTGAAGTAATTCACGTTGATAATATGGTGGAACCCAACGAGTACGCATAGCAGTTTTCAAAGCATCCCAAGTAGCTGGAACAGGATATAGTCGACAATGTTCAGACCACCAAACACATGCAAAGCTAGTGAAAGCACAAACAACAGCAGGAACACGTCTCTCCTCAGGATATTGTAAACAGGTAAATCGTTGTTCAGTTTCTAACTCCCAAGTGAGATATATATCAGGAACATATCTACCCTCAAATGGTGGAATATTCAATTTCAGTTTAGGGAGATGGTCATGATCTCGTACCTGAGGGGGAGCCCTAACATTGCCATTATTTGCATGTGGACGATCTGGTGGTTGTAGTGCTGGTGGTTGCACGTAGTTCTGATGTTGATCAACCTCATCCTCGTAATCTCCCACATAATCATCCTCCCCCACATCAGCAGCAAGAGCCACAGAAGTATCAACAGCAGCACCAGCAGCTTGGCCAGGCTGAAGAGGGACACGGCTCGCTCGGCGGAGGGCTGTTTCGCGATGTGGAGGTAGTAGTTTTTGTTGTTGTTGTTGTTGTTGTTGTTGTTGTTGTAGAGGTGCGTTAGGTGCAGCCGGTGGTGGTGGTGGTAGACGCGCGGGCAATTCATTAAACTTGTTATCGAGCTTTGTTTCGAACGCCTTCTCAATGCCATCTATCTTCTCCATGGCCTCTTCAAATATATTTAGCACATCTTCCACCTGTCCACTCATCATTTGTTGAAACTTATCATATAACGCTTTGTTTGTCATGTTCTCCCAGTCAGTCTCGTCGGCTTGTGAGCCTGCCATGGTTAGCAGCAATAGAAACACACAAGAATATGATTCTACAAACTACTAGGAAGTGGTGGTGGTGCTGTGGTGGACAGTCACAAATCCGTCAAGCAAATCTCAAATTCTTACCAATTCTTACCCAGCAGCAGGCGATGAACGAAACCGTTGTAGTCAAAACTCTCAAAAGCTTGGATAGAGCAATTCCAGGGAGAGTCAAACGCACGACGTAGATGTATGTGGAGCTGGGAAGGCTTATAGTATGGTAGCAAAAAGGTCAGCAATAATCAATTCAGAGATGCAAAGTGGAATAAACGCTCAACGACGGTACTGTGCTGGTCCTAGGCTAGACCGTGATAGAGACGCGAGCCTAGAACACTAACAAAATCATGGCGCTGCACGGAAACAAGGGAGAAGCACACTCTGGAAAAAAATTCGCTCTGTTTTTTTTTGCGCTCTTTTTTTTGCGCTCCTCCTTTTTTTGCGAAAAATCACTATAGTGGCGAGTGTCTCAAAACTCTTCTCAGGTCAAACAGACAGGATGGGTACGAATTTTTTTGACATTTTTTTTCAGAAATCAGGGCAGCGACGACGAAAAAGTGCGACAAAAAATCACTATGATGGCGAGTGTCTCAAAAGACTCAGAACAACCTAAAAATAGGATAGGGAAAAAATATTTTCGGTCGCCGAAATTTTGGCCTAAAAACTGCCCGGGGTCTCCAGACTCTTTTTTTTTTCCGAGACCTACGCAGGCAAGGAAACACGAATCGGAATTAAGATGGATCTCGAAAACAAACCTAATATGAGAAGAACTCGGATTGGTGGTGGATATATGGTGGTGGTATATGGCAGCGGTGGTGGTATATGGCAGTGGTGGTGGTATATGGATATAGATTGGTGGTGGTATATGTATACGGATTGGTGGTGGTATATGGATACGGATTGGTGGTGGTATATGGATATGGATTCAGAGCGGTGGCGGATAAGCAATGGTGGTAGATGGCAAGGCGATGATGTTGGTGCGGCGGCGGCGTGACAACTTATGACCAGAACTGAAACTCTAAAAGACTAGACTCTAAGACCAGCAACTTGACACGGCGATGAAACCGCAAATTCAACAAAACAAAAACCCTAAAAAGATTATGCAAAGGCTCAGATTGGTTCGGATATGATGAAGTAACCCTAATTTTTTTGTGGCTTTTTCGTGGACTGTAGATATGAAGAACAGACTCGATCTAATCTACGAAAAACTGTAAAATCTCACCGAGCAACCTGGAAACCTGATACCACTTGATAGAGGCAAATGTGTCCCGATGTTTCGATGAGATAGCAATCGTTTTCTGTGGGAGTCGACTTTGACGATTCGACTATGAAGGTGCGAAGACGTCGCGCCTTAGCAATCGCTAAACCAACATCCTAGGGGTTATTGACCATGCGGGAGCATGATCAACCTGACCACAAGGGTCTATTTCCTGCAGGCAAACGAAGAACAAGCAAGAATCTGAGATTGCAATCTGGATATTGCGAATAAAAGAGGAAAGCTTTATTGATCAAGGTGGGGTTTTGTGACGCCTTTGTCTGGTCGTTGAACACAAACGAAGTACGCGAAGTAGCAGCTATGGCAAACTTTTAATCTAAACAAAACCCAAAGTCTAAACGACGCCCTAAGGGCTGTATATATGGAGGAAGAGGAGGGAATTTCGTGGCCCTTGAGGGTGGGGTCCGAAACCAACCCTAACTCTTGTTTCCCCACACATACGGACTCTAAAAATAGCCTATACTTAAGTATTTCGAAATTACATGGGCCTGGCCCAATAATAAGGTGACGCAGCACCTAGAATAGCCTATGGCCGAATATTATGAAGTGACATCTTGTATATTTCGTCCAAGGCTTCATGCACTCCTTATGGTGGCTTCAAAGTCCTGAAATCATCACTTGTAACTCCGTTCTTGATCCCCTTGCGCATGCCATCAACTCCATGCGTGTTCTTGCTCCAATGTTCATCCTTCTCCAAGCTAGGCTCTTCATTTGTAAGCAAAACAAATGTATCCAATTTAGGCAGCATCATATTCTCATGAACATTAGAATCATTACCAAGAAACGAAAGTACCTGGTAATTTAATTGGCGTGCGCGAGCTCTAGTAATTGGTCCAGTATATGTAAAAGTAGGGGATGTGGGTGTAACAATGGTATTGATGTCCTCATCACGCGGCTGGTGGAGAGGTTGTTTTGGCGCCCACGGAGTACAAATGGGAATCGGACGGGTGGGGGGGAACCATGTTTCAGTCTGGGACGCGCTTGTTTTTGGCTTTTTTGAACAGAATATGGGACGTGCTTGTTTGAAATTTGGGGAAAGTACAAACTTTGCCCCCCTCTTAAATTTCGGACCTACTGCGGTTCGGGGGTAGGATGGTAATCCCAGGTGTCCCAAATAGTGGGCGGGGGCGATTTCGGCCGCGCGCATGTGTGCTTAGGCGGCCATTGTGTATGAATGTTTTTCAGATGCGGTTGTGTGGCGTCTAGATGAAGCTACAAACCTACCCCGGTTTAGACCTTTGGACGTCGGGCCAGTAGGTTTCACGGGTCGGAGTTATTAGAAAAGTAATTTCCTTGTACTACCAAACATTGTCTCACGCGGTTTCGGGCGAGTAGAGGCTCTTTTGGCGCTTCGTTCGAAATTTTGAAACACAAGCATTCACGTTTAGAGTACTCTTGAACTATGACGATTGACCTAAATAGACAACGTTATATTTGACCTTGTATGTTTGAAAACCTCATTAAATTATCCGCTTCTTTTTGAAATTTTGACACTTGAAAATCCTATAACTACGATTATTTTGGAATGGAGGAGCTAAATTTGAATCTATTTTGTACACGACTACATATGCTATTATGTACAAAATCAGAGCAAAGATTGGTGCCCCCATAATTTAGGTATGGTTTACAAATGCCATGATATCAAATTCAAATAATTGAATGGACTTCATGTTGAATTTGATTTTTTTTAAACCACCTTAAGTTGAATTCAAATGTATGCTAGTTCATAGGTAGCTATTTATAATGTCCATTGTGTAACTTTC
Source organism: Aegilops umbellulata (assembly GCA_032464435.1). Classification (NCBI taxonomy): domain Eukaryota; kingdom Viridiplantae; phylum Streptophyta; class Magnoliopsida; order Poales; family Poaceae; genus Aegilops; species Aegilops umbellulata. Next base: position 188,261,387 of record CP136057.1, read on the forward strand.
GTATGTATAATGTGCTTTACACACACAACATGAACTATACTCACGTTTATATTCGATTGCTAAAGCGATGCATTGTCTGGAGTTCAAAATACTAACTATGTGGATCAATTGTGTCTAATAATAACATAGACATGCTCAAATTCGATAGAATCTAGATGTCTGATGGATCAATGACCGCTCCTTACGCGAATTGCAAATATCATGATCCCATCCTAATATTTGGATACAATTTATATCTTTAATCAATGTGTAGAGCACTCTTTTTACGTGTAGTTTCACTCTCCATCGGTGGTCTCTCACACATGCTCATACACCCTCTCCCGAGGTGTCTTTCTCGCACACATGCTCGACATATAACCCTCCCTCCCTCTCGTAACCATTTACAACTATTTTCACTAACCTTTATCACAAGCACTCTTCCTCTCACAAACATACACACGCACAATCCTCATTGACCCTTTCTATATACATGGACCTGCCTACGTGTCTCATGTACACACATTATCTTTACGCCTGTCTCTCACGCATTGTCTCACACCTCTCTTCCTAATCGACGAGTATGATTCTAGCAGAGCATTCTGTAGGATGCCCCTTAAAGTTAGGTTGGATGAATAGTAATATCAGAGATAAAGGGGTTACCTTAGTCCGAGAACCTAGGGTTACAAATCCTAGCCAGCTTTGTCAGTGAACACAGAGTCCTTCACAATTCTGCTATCTTTGTCTTGTACGACTAGTCATCCATGGGTCTTCCTAAATGCGTCACGGGCCGACCAATGTGGCGCAGGACGGAACCGAACGAAAGGCCTCACCTCGACCCACCGGACCTCACGCGGTGACACACCCTCTGCCCCCACATCTCATTATCTTCTCACACCCACACATACCAACACAAACACCACACACACAGAAATTTTCTCCCGGTGCCTCTATTCCCTCCCCCCTTGCATATACACACTCAAGGGAATGGAATCTCTTGTCTTGACGTCATATTTGTCTCTCTCTCTAGAACACTCTCACTTCTCATGCTATCTCTCCCACGCCCCCCCCCGTCGGCCCCTCTATCCATGCCTCTCTCGAATACGTAATACACACACATACCTCTCTAGGCCCCGCCAAATGCATCAACTACACATTCACACATGTTACATCATGTACCCCATTGATCTAAAAAGCCCTCTCTTCACATTTATTTCGCATACAACATTCCTTTTGAATAAAGTGTGGCCAAAAAATTATTTTAGAGTTTCTACATATATACAACATTACAAAGTTATATGGAGGAGTACGAACGCTAATTTGCATTACATGGTGCCCACAATGATATTTATTCCGCACTGTGAATTTGTATATTTTTATACTATATACAAAGTTAGTCATAATAAAGAGAAACGAAGAGCATCTCTCTCTCCATCACATACCCCCCCTGTACGCCCCTTTCACGTATGCACACAAAACTATCTCCAGGTCCTCTAAAAGTAAGACCCCAGAAAATTCACGCATGTTTCATCTTTCTCTCGCGATATATGCAATGACGATCATTGTATTTGAAGCGAAAGCATGATACGTACATTGGACTTTAGAATCCACTCATTACGGTCACCATTTACGTTTAGTGGTTATTATACAGTCACGGGCTCATCGTACAACTCTGTATTTGCTCATGACATGGCTAGTTGACCAGTTAAACGCTCCACGTGGCACCTCTAGTGTTGCATCACATTATCTCACTACCATCGTGCCCACCTGTCGACTTGTATCTACTCTACATCTACACTCTTATAAAATACATAAAATACACTCTTATAAAAAACAGAGTTGGTGATGATGGTGTGCCTGCCATCCTGCAATATAGGCCGTCCGATTTATATCTGACGGATAGGAAAGAAACTATGGCAATTTTGCAAAAAGGTACCCACACCTCTCTCCACATTTGCAAATAAGGCCTTCCCTCGTTCATCCTTTTCTCTCACAAGATAAACAAGTCATACAAATGCATCTTGATGTTACGTGCAACGCACGGGCATCTTGCTAGTAAGAATGAAAACAAACAACAAAAAAAATATTTGGACGGTGGTTCGAAGTCATGACGGCGGGCACAGCGGACAAGGTGGCCTTGTATTGGTATGCTGAGCCGTCTGTTTTAACACACATGAGCTAGTGTGGTGATTATACACACACGTGCACACGAACTTCATCCACGCAACACTCACACAAACACATGCACCCACATACGCACGCAACACTCACACATACACACGCAGCCACGCACGCATGCAACACTCACACGCACACACGCACGCATGCATGCACACACCAGTACACCACATGACCAACACACACTCTCACGCTCAAGTGCTCAACCTACATGTGCATGCGCACACATCAGGCCCTGACAAACACATACACAACCAGGTGATTCCCGCGCACGGGTTGGAGCCTTGTCGTGCCTGCATAAATTTGTGTTTATCTGACTTTTTGCCTATGCGAACTGACAGGTGGGACCCACAAGGAACATGGTCAATTTAACTTGTCAACATGGCGCCATGCAGACTATTTGTCCGGTCAACAGAGTGGAATCCGATGCTGAACTCTGAGCAAGTGACTGTATAATCACCACAAAACATATATAGTGACCGTAATCAGCTTATTCTGAAGTTCGGTGACCGTATTATGCTCTTCTCTCTGTAGGCCCTCCAAAACTACATCTCTACACGTTCTCGCATGTTACATCTAACAACTATGCAATACAGCACTACTACTACTACACTCTAACACAATAAATCATATGTGTTTTTAGTTTTACTAGATATCATATTGTTACTTATAATTTTCAGTTTGCATACATTAAAATTGCCTTTGAAATGTATGGCCAGTATCATCTACCGCGCGGGAAAAATCCCGCGCTTTCCTGTTTAATCGGGTTTGTATCGATGGATCGTGCGAAACAGCAAAACTATAGTACTATACAGACAAGTGACAGTCCACTGGGCCGTCGTGTCGTCTACTCCTCCGTCGTAAGAGTGAGCGCTTGCTTTCATAAATCTTCTAGTCCCTTTCGCTGACATGTGGGACATCAAGCTACCGGGTCCACGTGCCATACCGGAATACAGTGCAGAGCAGCCGGGGTGAAGCAACCCAGTCATGGCGCCGGCGTAGTAATGAGCAATGAGGCGTTAAATCACAAAGCTGCACCTTTCCCGCAGTTAAGTTGGAGGGACGAAGCAACCATCATTTCACTCGTTGCTGAATCCGCTTCTCCCTCATCTTCTTCAACTTAACCACGTGTTGCTTCTGTCGTTGTTCTGCCTCATGTGGGACGCGGATCGGCTTGGTAAAGCACTGACACGTGGGACCGCATGTTAGCAAACCACCAGGACAACGTCCTCCGAAAATAAGAAGCCTAATCCTAGACTTACAAAGGGCTATGTAGCTGCTACGTATACTTTCCATCTAATCTATATATGCCCCCCTGATTTTCAGGTGGGGTGGGCCTAATCCTCTCCTTTAATCCAATCAAATAGTCCCACATGACATCAGTTCGTAACTTTACGTAAACCATTACGTGGATGTACCATTGCTCAAATAAGAAACCTCCCCCGCCATCCGCGCGGCAAAATCACCTCCTTTTTACTAATCTTGATTCTATAATTTTTTAGATCAATATAATTGAGATTTGTATAGATAGCACACATGAGCAAAACAAAGTGGTACGGTTAAGGGCATCCACAATGTGTAGCCAAATGTGAAAATAGCTTTTGGCATCGTGGGAACCATTGTGGACGGTGTTGCCAAAGCCAAAAAGATGGAACGGAAGCTCCCTAATTGATTGATTGAAGGAATAGAAAAATGCAGCGTCTCTCCTCTTTCTCCCATGCTTGGACGCATGTAGTACAGTATAGAGCACATAGTCTACTCCCCTGTCCCTTCTATCACAAATCACAAAGCAGTGAGGCGTAAAATCACAAAAGCACGGACGAAGCAACCATCATTTCACTCTTCGCTGACTCCGCTTCTCCATCGTCTTCTTCGAGAAACCATCTCACCGCACTAGTACTCCTAGTAGTACTAGTAAAGGACTTCCTGGATGCAAATAAGGCGGTTGTCTCGGCTTGCAGGCGGCACTTGCGAACGACTTACCGTGGTCTCCCTCAATGGTGTTCTCCGTCGAACGCCCTTCGCCAAACCACCCAAAAAAAGATATCGTCGACGTCACCGCAATGGGGAAGGAAGTCAAATATAGTTACTACCTCCATTTTTTTGTACACAAGGCCAGTATATCAAAATTACAATTTGCAAAGGGCCACTAACACTAATCGAGGCAAAATTGATGGGGTTAGCAACCAAGGACATTAATATCCCCTTCATGCATGCGGAAGTGAGAAGGTTGGTTTGCATGGCGCTGCATTAATCAAGCGATGATGAGTGAGATGGTTAGCTCTTTGGTCTTTGGAGAAAAAATACACATTAATTGACACGTGAAACGAGGGTTTGTATCGATTAAATCCCGTGAAGGAAAACCCCGCCTTTCTTTTTTAACACTAGTACTCCTAGTACGTACGTACTTATCCTGTTTGGGTCTAGGCCTTGCATTGCCAAACTTCGCCACACATTTTTGCCAAGCTTGCCTAAAGTTTTCAATATGAGAAGGAGGTACACTTGCGCATGGCTCTCGCGGTCGCACCGCACCCTCACACGGTCGCTCCTGCATGTCGTGGTCGCACCGCACCCTCACACAGTCGCTCCTGCATGCCGCAAACCCAACCAAGGGAACGCACCCTCACTGACACGTGCTGTCTCATGTGAACATACCAAACTCAGCCATCCTATCGCTGACACATAATTTTTGTTCATAGAGTATGTTTATCCAACCGCATGTTGGGGAGTATCCATACGGCCCGTGCGGTGGTCTGTTGGGGAAGAAGAAGAGGTGAGGAAGAAGGAAAGAAGGGTTAGGAGACGTAGGATATTCAGCCAACCGCCTGAAATGGTAGACTGACCCAAGTCAGGCGACTTGCATAACAAATATATGTTTTTACACAGCAAAAGATCCATAAAAACAACAACATAAAGAAAAACTATCACTGCTCGCGGAAAGAGACATCCTCGTCGTCTTTGGCTACCGGCGCGAACCAGCCGTCGCAGCCGACGTGTGTCTCCACACCGTGGCTGTCCTCGGCCTCCAGCTACTCGTTCAAGAGGAGCGTGCGGGAGGTCTGCACGGACGAGAGCATAGCCCAGTTCAAGTCGAGGACGTCCGGTTCCGCCTGCAGGAGGGCCTCGATGGCAGCAGCATCCGCGTGCTCCGTGTCGAGTCGAGCCTCTGCCACCCGGTTTAAGTCCAGGACGTCCGGTTCCGCCTGCAGGAGGGCGTCGATGAGAGCGGCATCCGCGCGCTCTACGTGGAGTCGAGGCTCTGCCACCCGGTTCAAGTCCAGGACGTCCGGTACCGCCTGCAGGAGGTCCTCGATGGCAGCGGCGTCCGCGCGCTCCGCCTCAAGTTGAGCCTCTGCCGCCCGGTTCACATCCACGACATCCGGTTCCGCCTGCAGGAGAGCCTCGATGGCAGCGGCATGCGCGCGCTCCGTGTCGAGTTGAGCCTCTGCCTCCCGGTCCTCCTTTAGTATCGCCATGTTGAACCGCTGGTCCGCCTGCACCATGGGGGACTCGGACGCCGGCATGAAGTCGACGTCCATCGTCTCATACCCATCGGGGGCCTTCTGCGCCGCGACCTCCGCCATGAACATTGGATCGGCTTCCTCCTCCTCGTAGCTTAGGTCCAGAGAACTCGAGGATTGGCCCGCCGCAAAGAGAGCTTGGGAATAGAGGTCTGCGGCGCTCCGGCGTCAGCATCTTGTAGTAAGTGATCTTGCGGCGCACCATGGCTTTCCGGTAAACTAGGGGACACTTGATGCGGGCTAGGGGATCGAAAGGTGGGGGAATGGGCTGGAGATTTGGTGTGGTTTTAGGGCAGTGGCTGGCGTAGGCTGAGCAGCGAAGGTTCTGGTGTGAATAGTGGTTCCGGTGACGACCGGTCAATCGGTTTTGACTGTCCATCGCTCTTGTCGCGTTCGCATTGCAGCCCGGCACGCTGGACTCTCCACGTCGCTCACCGAATGGAACGTGCTTCGTCTTGCGTTTTCGCTCGCTTGTGGGACCGCAGTTGAGAGCAAACCGACGTCCCTCCCCCTCCCCCGCCCGCTTCATTTATTATACCACCACTCCCTCCGTTTTATGCGGAGTAAATAAAAATAGAGGGAGTATACTATGGATGAGGATCCCCTGACATGGCCGAACCCATTGAGTAACTGACATGCGGGGCCTAGCAAGCATGGGATCCGCTAGTAAGTGACCAAAGGGAGGGTAAGGCAGGGATACCTACGTCAGAGGATCCACTTCCACTATACTACTTTGACCAAATGTTAGAGTGATAATATATGACATGCAACTTACACGAATGTTAGAGTAATAATATATGACATGCAACTTACACAAAGCATACATGGTCTAATGCGTTTTTCGAGGCTAACTTTGACCAAATGTTAGAGTAATAATATATGACATGCAACTTACCCAAAGCATACGGTCAAATTCGTATGTGAAAGGAGTTTCCAATGATATAATTTTCACATTATACATCTCATGTACTATTAATCTTGTCAATAGTCAAATTGGAAACCATCTCGAGTACAAATCTAGGAGTACGTACGAATCTAACAATATTGATTGGGAGTTGTTGAATGTTGATACCTTTTTGATCAAAGTAGAGATACTTTGACTACACATAAAACTTATATGTAAACTAGAAAGGATAGGAGGGAGTATATTGTACGTTCAAAAACGAAACGAACATTGAATACCCTTTATATATGATTTGCGGATGCTATGATCACCGGTTCAAAATTTTGAATCCGCCTTAGGTATCACGTGCCCCCACTCGTTCCCTATTGATTTCATCTCGGGGTCCGGAGATCCATTTAAAGAGGAGTAGGGTGGGTACATGCAAATGATACTCGATGGAATGTTCAAATGAGGCATGCGGGAGGATGGACTCGACTGGAGGGCGACATGATCGATGGAGAAGAGGGTTGGAGAGGAATGAGAAATAAGCAAACGCCACATGATTATACTTGAATGGCTCAAATAAACAATAAGTTGTCTCTCTTGGCCTACATAGTGAAAGGCCTAATGCGCAACGCAGAGCACTGACGCTCGAATATGGCCGGGAAAACAGGGAAACCGACATGTGGGGCACACCCGTCGGGACGATGTAGTGCAGACTAGTCCAATGGAGGAGCTGGCCCATGACCTCCTCGCCACCGACAACCGTTCATGTGGGTCGTTGGGGCCAACAACGGGGCGCAGCTCCAGCACCGCCTCTGGACACGGCGACCGCGGTGAGCGACACACTCATATCGTCGCTAGACACGACCGGTTTTAGTGTGCCGAGGGTGGCGTTAGTGCTGTGGCACGACCAACGGTATGTTTGGTTTGTGCCCAAGGTTGCCCCATCAAAGCATTGGGTAGCCAAAAATTTGGTTGAGGTATTGGTTGCCCATGATTTGGCCGACATTGGCAAGAAAAATGAACTAGAGTTGGCTAGAGTTCATTGGCATGCCAAAGAAATGGCAACCATCCAAACAAAGACCAATCTTTGGGTCATGACCAAAATTTTGGTTGAGGTATTGGTTGCCCATGATTTGGCCGACATTGGCAAGAAAAATGAACTAGAGTTGGCTAGAGTTCATTGGCATGCCAAAAAAAATGGCAACCATCCAAACAAAGACCAATCTTTGGGTCATGAGCAAAATTTTGGTAAGGTGCACTTTGGCCACAATCCAAACACACCCCAACACCCGGCTCGTCGAGGATGCACGGGGAGCCGCTACGCGTCCGCGGAGTGGTGTAGCGCGGCCAACTGCATCCTCTAGACCTGAGACCATGTTGGGTCGTCTTGCTTTTTCAATGACATGCGGGGATCGCATGTGAGCAAAGGGCATCTCCAACGTTGCCACGACCGCAACTGACTACCCTGGCACACCAAAACCCTCGTCCCTCGCGCCATCGCGCGGTGCGTTCCCAACTGGAGCCAGCTGCCCGCATTCATGCCATCCGTTAGTATGTCGTTGTTAAGAGGCTCGGTGCCCGAGGAACCAACTCCGGCGACTTAATGACGCACCCGAACGCTTGGCCTCACTGGAATGCGCTACTTAAAGCGGCAACGCCCAGCTAACCTCCACACCATAGCGCATCGTCCTCCTACCTGGCACCACATCCGCCATGACCGCAAGTGCGAACGCTCTGTGGGAGAGCTTGTCTTCGGGGATGAAGCTCGAGGTCGCTGCTCTCGCTCAAGTCGCCTCTCACGACGCAATAGTGGCGTAGCCGGACGCGGACACGAACGCACAAGTGGTGTCCACGCTGGCGGCCGACGACGAGAGCACCGTCAGCCACGCATCCTACTTGCCGCCGTCCAACGTACGACACCGCCGAGGTCGGGGACTCCTCCGAGGATGATTAGGGCATGGGAGGCGGCAGGGCATGGTGTGCCAACTGGCTGGTCCGTATCCCGTGTTCTACTCTTCCTCACCGGAGACCGCACCTTCACTTCACGGGTCTTGAACCCCGCCCCCGTACATTGAGATCGCAGATGGAGGACATCGGTCACCGCCGTAGAATAGGTTTACGGTCGGGTTTCTTTTATTTTTTTGTCCTATAAAAGTTCGAAATGTAATGAAAATCTGCCGTGTTTCCATTAATCTCGGCCGGTGTATATGAGCTTTCACAATAATATACATATTGTAGGAGTACTAGAAAGATGCCCGTGCGTTGCACGGAAGATCAAGATCTTGTGGGAGAAAAGGATGAACGAGGGAAAGCCTTATCTGCAAATGTGGAGAGGAGTGCGGGTAAATTGTCATAGTTTCCTTCCTATCTGTTAGATATAGATCGGACGACCTATATTGCAGGATGACAGGCACACCATCATCACCAACTCTGCTTTTTATTGAACCGAGACAAATCTAACATGCGAAGTAAAATAAACACATAGGGAATATACATACACAAATTATCTTAGGCACTCCAATAGTACGTCCACTACACATTCACGCATTTCACATCTTTCTACATCTACGGGAACCTACGAAAGGGTTAACGTAAATTGCCTCTCTCTCTCCTCCCCTGATTTTCATGGTGGTGGGCCCCTCCCTCCCCCCAATCTACAATCAACAGCTCACACGTTTCACATTACGTTAATTATGTAACTGGGATTACGTAGGTGTAGCATTACTCGTCCTAAAAAACCCAACTAAGCCAACCTCCCAGCATATCGCGCGGGAAAAACCCGGCCGCGCCGTTTTAGTCAGGATTACCGGATTACTAGTAGTAGTATCGATGGATCGCGCGAAGCAACAATATTTTTTGAGGGGGAAGCACCTAGTTTAAAAGGAAAAAAGGCGGTACACTCACAGAACTCCTGTCGCGGTCGCATTGCACCCCACACACGTTTGGTCCTGCACACGGCTCACGCAAACGGAACGCGCTTTGGCTTGCCTCTTCGCTGACATGTGGGACTGCACTTGGAGAAACCGACCATGCGCCAAACTCCCCCCGCTCACTGCGCGAAAATCCTCCCCCCCACACCCAAAAACTCCTCCCAAATCCGATTCAACCGCCCTTCGGCCAACTAGCCAATAATATTCCACAAACCCCCTCCCCCCTGTTCCCCTCCACTCTATTCGCTCTGCCAAAGCCGCCCTCCCCGCCGTGCCGATACGTCGGTGCCGTGGTTCGGCGATCCTCTCGCTCCCATAGTACGCTCTCGTAGACTGCCGTCCTCTAGCCGCACCGCCACCTCTGGCTACGTTCTTGTGGAGGCGCATGGCGGTCAGCGCCGCCACCGCTGGTGACATTCGTGTGGAGACGCACGGTGGTCAGCTTCTCCCACGGTATGCGCATTCTAGACTGAGGCCCCGTTCATGTCGGCGTAGCGCTGAATGTTAGCTGATAGACGCTGTTAATCTCACTATTTGCCGAAGTAGTTTACTATCAATATGCTCTGCTTAAGAAGCTTCCTTGCCCTGTTCTGCACTCAATCTGCTTAGCTGAGATGGCATGCCAAAGCCGATTAGTTGCTAAAATATCCTGCCATATATTTATTGTGACGTAGATTGCCATGGTCTAGTAGCCAATCTGTTAGGTGAAATAGCTCTACACCGTTTTATACTCGATCTTTGTTGCTGCTATGGCCTTCGATAGTTCGATGGCTGTGTGCTCGGCCTCATTGACTGCTGAAACAGCCTACCATAATTTGGGACTCAAATCTGTTTGCTGAATTAGCTTTACATATATTTCGTTACTTAGACCTGCTCGTCCAAATATCTTGCCATAGCTTTAGACATCAACCTAGGTATTTTTTTCTGGACTTCATAAAAAAGCATATATGTTTTTCCTGTAATATCTAGTAGAAGAACTAATTTGTATGTCTAACAGATGGACAGGACTTGGATAACTTCTGCTCGAAGATTCTCTGCTGCATATGTTGAGGGGGTTGAAAACTTCATGAACTTTATCAGAGCTGAGTACGGTGGTCCGAAATCAGATGTGCTCTGCCCGTGTAGCAGTTGTATGAATTCAGTTACAAGACCCCAGTCAATTGTGCAAAATCATCTACACTTGTATGGGATGTCGGTCACATATACTAGGTGGGTTCATCATGGTGAAGCTGTGAACGTCAATGTTATTGACTACGTGGAAGCAGCAGATCACCATCTTGATCTGCCTGATGCTCAGGTGGAAGAGGAGGAGGAGGTGGTGGTGGCGGAGCCAGTGAGTTTGACCAACATTGAAACAATGCTACGAATTGCTCGTGCATTCCGTGAACTTTCACCTGCAGAAGAAAAATGGTGGGCCCACATGTTGGAACAATGCAACGTTGCTGTCACCCCAAGAAATAAGCTGCCAGTATTCTCATCTATGGTCACCTTTCTTCAGGTGAAGACATCTGAGCGGAAGACCAAAAATCATTCGATGCGATGTTGGCTGCTTTCCACAAATCTTTCCCAGATGCGTCTGAGCTGCCACACACCTACAGTAAAATGAAGAATTTCCTTCGTGCAGTTGGAATTGGATATGATATGATCCATGTTTGTAAGAATAATTGTGTTCTGTTCCAGAAGGATTATGCCAACTTAAGTGAATGCCCGAAATGCAAATCATCAAGATGGAAAGATGGCGATGCTGTGAAGAGGATTCCTCATAATGTTCTGAGACATTTTCCAATTACACCAAGATTGCAGAGGTTGTTTCATGATGCTGAAACGAGAGAGGATGTACTGTGGCATTCTAGGAACTAAGAGTACAGAGATCAGAATGTAATGAGCCATCCATCTCATGGTAGTGAGTGGAAAAGCTTCAATGATAAACACAAAGAGTTTGATGCTGATCCGAGAAACATTAGACTTGGCTTAGCTTCAGATGGATTTAACCCATTTGGCCACCAGAGCGTCACATATAGCATGTGGCCAGTGCTTGTTATCCCTTACAACATGCCTCCAAATGTCTGCACCAAAGAATCAAACTACATGATGGCCTTGCTCATCCCAGGTCCAAAAAGTCCTGAAAAGGATTTTGATTTGTTCATGGAGCCTCTTGTGGAGGAACTTCAACAGCTATGGAAGGGTGTTCTCACTTGAGACCTATATAGCAGCCCACCAGCTGATTTCTTTCTGCGTGCTGTTATAATTTGGTGCATCCATGATTATCCGGCTTTGGGCACTATGTCAGGGCGAACGACACATGGTTACAATGCATGTGTTCGCTGTGACATGAATCCGCTGTCATACACAATACTTAGCAAGATCTGTTACATTGGACACCGCTGTTTCCTTGCCAAGGACAAGCCGCATCCTAGAAAATACTGAAGACATGTGTTCAATGCAAAGCATGAAAACCGTGATGTGCCAAAGAGGCTCACCGCCAATGAGTTGCAAGTGGAATTAGAGAAGGTCAGACATATTACACCAGGAATCCATCCTGGTAATGGTAGCGGGAAAAGGAAGCATGGCAGGGTATAAGAGAGATTATTGTTTACCCACAGGTCCACTTTGTGGGACTTGGAGTATTGGAAAGATTTGGATCTGCGGCATAATCTTGATGTGATGCACATCGAGAAAAATATATGTGACAACATTATCGGCATACTTCTTAATATTGAAGGCAAGACAAAGGATATCTTAAAATCTAGGATTGATTTGACACACCTGGGTATCAGAAAGGATTTGCAGGTGCAAGATGAAGGTAAACCACGGGATATGGCACCAGCTGTGTACGCCTTGGATAAGGTAAAAAGAAAATAATTCTGCGAGGTCCTGTCACGTGTGAGATTCCCACATGGATTTGCTTCCAACCCTGAAAGGAGAGTTAGTGCAGATGGAAACAAGGTACAAGGGTTGAAAACTCATGAATGCCACGTCCTACTTCAAAGGGTTTTACCTGCTATCCTTAGAGGATTGGGCCGCCCTGACTTATACAGAGCAGTTGCAGAGTTGGGACAATTCTTCAGGGAACTCTGCAGTAGGAATATCAGGCTAGATGCTTTGGAGCGTCTTAGAGACAAGACACCAACTATCCTATGCGACCTTGAGAAGATATATCCTCCAGCCTTCTTTGATGTGATGGTGCATTTGGATGTTCATCTACCTGATGAGGCACTACTTAGAGGTCCAGTACAGTATGGCTGGATGTACCCTATTAAAGGGCGGCTAGGTACTTTCAAGGGCTATGTTAGGAATAGAGCTAGACCCGAGGGTTCCATTGCAGAGGCCTACATTGCTACAGAAGCATTGACATTCTGCTCAAAATACATTGAAACAGCTGATCAGCTTAGCAAAGAGGTGGGTGAAGACAATCCTGGGCTCAATGTGTTTCGATTATTCTGTTCGAGTTACAGGGAAGAGTCGACAAGAGGACAAGCCTAAAGATTTGGACAAAATGGTTTGGTATGTGTTGAATAACTGTCCTGAGATACTACCTTATATCAAGTAAGTGCAGTACTGCAACTTATACATCGTAATCTACTAAACTTGCAGCACATTCTTATATATTTAGATGTTTGACGCGATCACTATGTTGTGGAACATCTACAAAGAGGAGTTACTGCCGCAAAATCCAAGAAACATTGACAAACTGGTTATGACAGGATTTGCGAAATGGTTCAAGAACCATGTAAGTTTTTGAAGTGCACTGTTGGTTTTTTTAATATATTGAGTACATAAGTTGAACATCTTTTCTATTTTCTAACCATAGGTTAAGAAGATGCGGGAGGATGGGCAGGCAGTTGATGATGCCCTTTAGTCACTAGCAATGGGTCCTGATACTCGGGTAAGACATTATGAATCTTGCGTTGTTGGAGATGTGCACTACAACACCCTTGCACGAGACGAAGGCAGGAAGACACAAAACAGTGCCATCATGAGCACGGATACGTATGACAAAGAGACAACTGAAATGTATGCTAACATAACAGAAATTGTTCAGTTGCAGTATATCTCCAGTTTCGAGGATCATCGGTGTGTGGTTCTGTTGTGTTGTCGTTGGTATAACCTGTTTTCCAGGATCGCAAAACCCAGAGTTGATGATTATTTCAAATCCATCAATGTCAAGGTGGCGTACCAGACCAATGAGCCTTTTATTTTGGCAAATCAAGCAACATAGATATTTTTCTTGGAAGACACATTTGCACGTAGCGATGACTGGAGAGTATTGCAAAGGTTTGAGCAGAGGAATTCGTTTAATGAAGTTGCACAACAAGATGATGCTTACATTGCTCCTGATGTACAAGATAACACAGATGTTCCTAATATCTTTGAGAACCATCACGTCAATGACGCCGGCGAAAAGATTGCCTGTCGTGCTGTGGACATACAAGAGTTGATCAAGAAGAAGCCAACGTTCGAGGACGTTGAGGACGAAGAAGAAGATGACACCGTGAGGAATTATGATTCAGACTGATACACATGGCGAAGATGTTGACGCTGCTGCTGCGGATGATGATTACATTGCTTTTGTCGTATTTGTGTGTGAGAAGACGTTTTTTTATCTACTATGTGAAATTATGTTTGCTATGACAACTGAAACCTGATGAACATGTTATTTAGTATTTTGCTGTGAGAACATCACTTGTTATGTATGCTGATTTGTGTTTGGTGATTGTATGACAACTAAAACATGATGACATTGTTGTTTAGTTGTACTCATATTTGCCTGTGAAACTTGAATTTGATGACATAGTTTGCCGTTGGACTGCAATTTGCTCGACGTCTTCGAATGAGAACAAAGCTGACCCGGCAGGGCCTCTGCTATTTATTTATTTATATGAGCAAAAGGGGATACCCCCTGATTTCCGTTAATGGAAATCATTAGATGTTCATAACACTACGCCCAGCCTGCTACACAGGTTTCATTCATTACTAGTTTCAGCAAAGTGCTCATGTCGTAGCCACTGAATACATCATGAGTGCTACATACACTGCAAATAAAGAGACAATCATTCTATAGAGCACATCGATTTTGCCATTATCTTCACAAGATCTTTCATCTCCTCATTGTTGTCAAGGCCGTTCAGCAGCTGTTGCTTGGCCATGATCAGAGGAACTGCCTTTAACCTTCTGCTCTGCATCTTCCTTTTCTGCCGTTCCTTCAGTTACTTGTCCAACACCCCATCCTGCTGGTATTGGGATTCCTCGGCTAACGAAATAATCAGCGTAGTTGCATTCCCCCACATCAACAACTTCCCAGAAATACAAATCACACGAATCTTCCCTTTTCTGCACGAATCAAATTGGAAGATCGTTACTTGTCGAACACTCCATCCTGCTGGTATTGGGATTCCTCGGCTAACCAAATAATCAGCGTAGTTGCATTCCCCCACATCAACAACTTCCCAGAAATACAAATCACACGAATCTTCCCTTTTCTGCACGAATCAAATTGGAAGATCATCAACCAAACTGTTAAAAAAATCAGCAACTGAAAGCAGCAGAACAACACTTAAACATATTATTACCCCATGATTCGGGCATTTGTAGAAGACTCGGCCAGGGTTGCGGATTGTGGTTGAGACGCGACGAATGAATCTGCGTGATTTGCAGCAGTGGCACCACACCAACGACAGCGGGTTGCGATGAGCAATCGGCTGCGGTGCGCGTGTCGGCGGGGAGACCCACAGGCGATGGTACGGGTGGCGACTTGGCGCATATCTGGTTGTTGCCTGTTGAAGAGCAGGTGGACGAGCAGCCAACGAACATGGTTTCTGCGGCCAGAGCTTCTGATGCTAGGCAGAGTAAGTAGAGAAGAGGAGAAGCGAATGTTGGATATGTCAGTTTCATTACTTGCAGAGTAGCATAGCACCACATATAGTCATAGTCTATGTTTGGATTCGAACCAGCTACAGGAGCACGTCTTTCTTTTTTCTAAAACTCGGCAACGTCTCTTTACTGGTACACTAGCTTGTTCTGTACGCCTTCCCAAGTCTTTTATTTTCTTTCCCTTTTTTTGTGAGGAAGGAAGGAGGACAAATTTTAGAGTTCCTGGGACTCGAACCCAAGACCTCTCGGTTGAAAACCAAGGGTGCTAGTCACTTATGTGGCGAACGTTCCCTATGAGGAGGACAGAAGACGAACGCATTTTCCTCGTAGTTTTCTTCCTATATATAAAAAAGTATGCTACTTGGTGTCCGCTTAGTCAACAAACGATTGTGCCAACCTTGACCGTTTGATTGACATTCAACGTCTGTCGCGTTTCTTCAGTCTCTTCTTCCTCGAGCCGCCAAAGCCAAACCAGCGCCGGAGGGACCGCCTGCTCCCGTGTAACATCCCAAAATTCTAAATTTTGGAATGTTATATTAAATAGATAGATTTGATTGATTATTTGATTGATTGAGTGGAAGTGAGTGAATTCGAAACTTTTTGAAAGTTAAATGAGAGGGAATAAAAGGACTTTCCCAAACTTCCATCTTTGCTTTCTAATCTCCGTGAATTCAAATACTTTTCATCACAAAAACCCCGGAGAGAAGATGACATGACTTCTTCCATTTATTTAAATGAAAAGGGGTGTAGAAAATATTTGAATTTCATTTGAAACTATTTTCAAATTCGAAAACTTTATGCAACTCAATGATTTTCACGAGGGAAGATAAAATGACTTCTTCAAATTATATGAAATATGAGTTGGGAGTTTCAATGAAATTCAAATTTAAAATCCATTTGAAATTATTTTCAATACTGAGTTATTTGAGTTTTATTCAAATTATTTTTCTCCAAAAACAAAATATATGGAAATTAGGGTAACATGATTCCCTACAACAGAAAATTGGAGAGAAATAAATTTGAAATCATTTTGGGATTTTTAAATATGATTTTATTGGATTTTATTAGGGCAGTGGCACTCTTTGAATTATCTGAATTTGTGAGGATTTAATTTTGCATTATGAAAATGCCCATGTTGTAGGAAATCTTTTTTTGCAAATTTTGGTATATTATATGCCTATATATTATTATTTTGTATTTGTTTTTTATCTATTTTTGTTTGTCTGAAAAATGTTTTAAAAAAAGTCTTCTCCGCCGTACTGGGCCGGCCCAGCTCCTGCCAGGCCAAGGCCCAGCCCAGCGCGCCGTACCTCTCCTTCCCCGACCGAAAGTCCCGCTCGGGCACGCCGTCCGCCGCCGCCGTGGCGGACCAGGCCATCTCCGCGCCGCCTTGCCCCCTCCCGCACGCCACCTTGCCCCCCTCCTATATATTCGGGCGCCCCGGGCCCCTCTCTCTCGCCGCGCCGCCCCTCACCTCGCGTCGCCGCCGCCGCACTTGCTGCCGCCGCTGCCGCCTGAATCGCGCCGCCGCCGCTTGCGCTCGCCACCGCTGCCCCGTGCCGCCGCAATCCGTTGCCCCGACGCCGCACCGCTCGGCGGAGCCGCCCCCCCCCCCCCCCCCCGTCACGCTGGATTTCGCTGCCGCCGCGCCGAACCTTGCCAGACTTCGCCCGCCGCTTAACCGCCGGAAAACCGGTATAAAACCACCTCCGGTTCGACCGGTTTTCTTTTAGGTTTAGGTTTTCTTTCGGTTTAGTTTTTTTCCTTTTCTAGTTAGTTTAGTTATTTAATGATCGTTCTCTGTTTAGGTAGATCTAGTGAACGATTTCGTTCGTTAACGTTCGGTAACGAACGTTCACTATTTAGTCTTTATCTTTTATTTTAGTTTTTCGCCAGGGACTCGTTTGTGATATTTTTATTTACAGATTAGTCCCTCTGTTTCAAACGACCACATCTTTTTACTTGTTAGTCCAAATCCAATGAAACCAACGCCCACTTCTTCGTTATGATCCCCTTTATCCAGTAAAACAACTTGAACATGTTTTTGAAATTTTAAAATTTGAATTAGACCAGATTTGAATTCAAACCTCGTTTAATCGTAACTTGAGTTTTATAACTCTGTTTGAGTTTATTCTTTTTGCAAATTAAAGCTCTTGACCTAAACTTTCTGATAAGGCCAGGTTCACATAATTTTGGTACTGTTAGAAATTGTTTTCTATTGCAAGAGTTGTTTGCTTGTTTTCAAAGTTTTCCAAGTTCTTTTCTTCGATTCTTTTGCATGATTGCTTATGTGTGGTTACTATTGCTTGCTTACGATAGATTGACCGGAGTGTGACTAGTAGATCTATCAAGAGTGTTGAGTGCGAATCATCTTCATCAACATTGCAGGCAAGTTCACACTTTGATCATACCTCTTTTACTACCCAGTTTTATTGCATTAGATCAATCCTCAAACCTTGCATGATTAGGATCTAATTAAACTATGGGATGGGAAGTAGTTGAGGTAGTACCTATTACCTGTTTTATTATCAAACCCTTGGGAGTTACTTCTACGTTTGCTTATTATGCCATGCTATGCTAGGAGACGTGGATTGGGTGAGTGATATCCATGACAGATATGAGATTGTTAATTAATGGTTTATATAAGGTGGCAACTTAAACACACATCTGGGTGGATTGAGGTACCTGGGTATTCCAGGATTACCTGTTGTTTTTCTTTATGGACCGCCACCCAGGCACAAAGGGATCATGAGATTATTCATACTAGAAACTTCCGTGTGTAGCCACAAACCATTATGGGCTCTGGCATAGTTGATTATGTCGTGCGAACTCTTACAGGGTAGACTAGCAGATGTAGGGGAAAGTAGGTGTACCGGTCTATCCATCGTAAGGTGCTAGCGCTTCTGAAAGACTGTGTCTCGGTCATCCGTTTCTCAAACACCATGTAGTGCGAGAAATCCAATGGAGGCGATCGAGTCTTGTGGGGAAAAGTGCGCAAACCTCTGCAGAGTGTACAAACTAATCATAGTTAGCTGTGTCCCCGGTTATGGACGTCTTGAGTATCTAGTTCTTGGATTATCATGTTGATCTCATCACGTTCTTTAATTAATTTTGTTGGGTTTTAATGATGATGCTTAATTGGGATTGAGAATGCTGTCAACCATTCTCAATGTTTAACAACCACCATGATAGTTAAATAAATTTATTCCTTTGCAGTAGGGAAAAATTGTCTTTACGCAAAACTGTAACCATAGAGCTTTTCCACCAGCCATATATGCATGTAGTGATAGTCATTATTCATCATTGCTCTACGGTGTGAATTTGCCAGTACATTCAATGTACTGATCCTTTGTGGCTGCAACGTCTCATGTTGCAGGATTATCTTACGACGAGTAAGTGATACGTTAGGGTTATGATTTCTACACTCAACTTTGCCGTTGGTGTTGATGGGAATCCACAACCTTGTTACTTCCTCTATTTTGGATTGAGGTAATAGTATTTACGTTATATTATACATGTGATTTACCTCTGTTATAAAACCTCGAGTACTGTGTGTGTCAGCATACCGATCCAGGGATGACACTTAAGCACAGAGACTTGATCCATTCGGGTCGGGTCGCTACATCCCGCCTCCCACGTCTGGCTGTGATCTTCCCCGGCTCCTGTTCGTTCCCGTCCGAGGCCTCACCATCGTCCTCCGCCTTGGTTCGCTCGCCGCGGCGCCGCCCTCCAGTGTTGTCAACAATGTCAACAACCGAGAGGAATAAGGAGATGACTGTACATGGTGAGGATGACAGTAGGGACCCAGCAGCGTGCGCAGTAATTTTCTTTTTTTGGGACGGAGAAGGGTATCAACTGGGTTGTGCGGGACCCGTGGCCCGTCTAGCCCAGGCTTTTATTTCATATGTTTAGCACATGACCAGCCCAGTTTGTTTTTTTCCTTTCTGAAAATGGCTAGCCAGCTATTTTGTTTATTGCAGAATAACCAACGTAGGCCTACTTGCTTTTCTACGCCCTGCAGGGCCGGAAATCTTTCAAGACGAGGAGGGATGCATTTTGCCCAGAAAATGGGCTATAAGTAATAAGAAATGGGCTATAAGTAATAATAAATGGGCTGTAAAATGAAAAAATACAGCAAACAGGCAATTAGTTCCAAAATACTATTTTCTTTGAGATTTTGATATTTTAAATTTCATTGTTTTTGTGCGGGTAAAATTAAGGTATATTTAGATTTAAAATTAATTTGAATCTGGCTAGATTTCGGGCTGTATGCTGTTTGGGACAGATTTGGAGGCTGACTTGTGGGTCTACTAGGTTGACGTGTACTTTGGCTTTGTCAACTTAGTCCACAAACGATTCTAGCAGCAGTGACCGTTGGATGTTAATCCAACGGCCATGCTGTTTCTTCAATATATGATCTTCTTCCTCTAGCCGCCCAAACCAGCTCCGGTGGGACTGCCTGCTCCCGCCTCCCGTGGTCGGCTGTGCTGCTGCATAGGCCGCACCGCCCCACCCTACTTCATTGCTGGCCAGGCCATTCCTCTACTCACCCACACCTCCCGTTATTTTCCAGCGACGGCAGCCGGACCAGTAAACCCTCATACTCCCCACCGCGTGGGCAACCATTGCCGAGTCTTCCCCGGCTCCGTGTCGTTCCCTTCCTAGGCCTTGTCGTCGTCCACCGCCATGGTGCTCTCGGCGCGGCCTGGTCAACATGGTCAACGAACGACATCCATCGGTCGTGGACTGTATGCGCAAAATAATGATTCCTCCACCCAACAGCTGGGACCCACCGGAATGGCCTCTGTATTTCACGAAAAAAACTTTCCCCCCGCTGACATGTCGGACCCACCAGCTATATCTTCGCATGCAAGGAAGTGCCTCCTTATTACGCACAAAAAATATGAATACCCCCTGCTAGCTGGGACCCACCATAGTGGGAGGATGACTTGTGGGCCAACTAAGTTAACGGGGACGGAGGGCTTTGTCAGCTTAGTAAATATGAACGATTCTAACTCTAGTGACCGTACGATGTCCATCCAACGGCCGTAGTGCTTCTTCAACCTCTGGTCTTCTTGCTCCAGTCGCCCAAAGCAGCGTCGGTCGTGCCGCATGCTCCTGCCTCCCGTGGCTGGCTGTGCTGCCGCGGAGGCCTCACCGCCCCCTACTATTCCCACCGCTGGCCAGACCCTGTGGCGACGGTAGCCTCACACCGCAGCCGAACCAGTAAACCCTCGTACTCCTCTCCGCGCGGGCTTCCACTGCCGCGTCTTCCCCGGCTCCGCGTCGTCCCCTTCCTAGGCCTCGCCGTCGTCCACCGTCGTGGTGCTCTCGGCGCGGCCTGGTCAACATGGTCAAGGAACGACTTCCATCGGACGTGGACTGTACGTGGAGAGGCTAACAGCTGGGTCCACGGCTGCAGCAAGGAAGTGCCTCCTTATTACGCGGAAAATAATGATTCCTCCACCTGACAGCTGGGACCCACCGGACGGGCCACTGTATTTTGCGGAAAAAACGTTTCCCCCTGACTGTTGGGACCCACCAGCTTCATCTTCGCACGAAAGGAAGTGCGTTCAGGCAAAAAAATGATTCGCCCCTGACTGTTGGGACCCACCAGCTACACCTTCGCACGCAAGGAAGTGCGTTCGGGCAAAAAAAATGATTCGCCCCCCTGACTGTTGGGACCCACCGGCTACATCTTCGCACGCAAGGAAGTGCGTCCGGGCAAAAAAACGATTCGCCCCCCTGACTGCTGGGACCCACCAGCTACATCTTCGTAGGCAAGGAAGTGCCTGACAGTCGGGACCCACCTGGTCGAAGCATACATAGCGTTGTCATTCTGGTCACGAACGTGTACGTACATACTGGTCGATGTAGAGGCGCGCACGTGTCGTAGTAGAGGCGCGCACATGTTGTAGTAGAGGCGCGCACATAGCATGTACACGTACGTACAGCGTCCAGGGTGCAAGAAAGAAAATACGGCCATGTATGTGTACATACGGGCAGGGTCTCGAACGCCTACTCGCGCATACGTACGGCCAGGGCTCGTGTACATGGCTAGGTTGGAACGGAGAAACAACGTCATCGTCGTGTTCATGGGGAGGCAATGGAATGCGTCATGTTCATGGGGAGGCAACGGAATGCGTCGTGTTCATGGGGAGGCAACGGAATGCGTCGTGTTCATCGGGAGGCAACGGAACGCGTGGGAGCCAACCGGCTGGGTCGGAACAGAATGTGTGGCCGTGTTCATCGGGAGGGCTTGGACGGAACAGGCGATGGAAACGAGGCCTGGCGTATCGCAAAACGGAGGAAACAGATCTCCTACGTTCGGAACAGGGTCCTGTTGATTGGGAAGGGTGTGGCGTACCGCAAAACGGAGGAAACGGGCCTCCGATGGTCGAAACGGGGGTCCTGTTGATCGGGAGGGGTGTGGCGTACCGGAAAACGGACGAAATGGACCTCCTACGGTCAAAACGGGGGTCCTGTTGATCGGGACGGGTGTGGCGTACCGCAAAACGGACGAAACGAACCTCCTACGGTCGAAACGGGGGTCCTATTCATCGGGAGGGGTGTGGCGTACCAGAAAACGGGACTCCACGGGATACTGTTCATCTCCACCGTCGACCTCCTCCAGCCTCCACGGGCTACCGTCGACCTCCTCTAGCCTCCATGGGCTCCTGTTCATCCAGCCTCCACCGCGCGCTACTCCATCGGCTACTGTTCAACCACCCCTCCACGGGCACCCCTCCACCGTCTAATGTTCATCCAGCCCTCCACACCACGGGGTCCTGTTCAACCACCCCTCCACGGGCACCCCTCCACCGTCTACTGTTCATCCAGCCCTCCACCACACCATAGGGTCCTGTTCATCCAGAGGCAACGCCACCGCTCACTGTTCATCCAACCCCCCCCCCCCCCCGCAACGCTCACTGTTCATCCAATCGACCGGCTTCAGTTAGCAGCAGTAGCGAAGGAATCGCTCGATCGGGTTTAGTTAATAGCCATCGATCGATCGCTCGGGTTCAGTAACGCGTAGCCTGTAGTGCAATCGCTCGGGTTCAGTTAGAGCCCAACGCCTCGTTCGGGTTCAGTTAGAGCCAACGCCTCGCACCCACGCATGTACGTGTACGAGAGAAACGCGCATCGCTCAGCCCTCGACCTCCCACCGTAAGCAAGAACTCCCCGAAATTTTCCTCCCCCTCACTTCTACCATGGTTTTTTCCGTCATGGACGGCCCAAAGAATGTCATGCAGCTGCGTTTCCAGCCCGCCCAGGACGAAAAGCCCATTTTCTGTCATGATTTTTTGTCATAGAAGTAGGAGCCACGACATCTATGATGATACCGGGTTTTGTCACAATTATCGTCATAGAAGTGTCATATGTATGATAGAAAAAAATTCATTCGGCCCAAAATGTCACGGATGTGTCTTTTTTTTGTAGTGATGCTCACTGACAGAACTATTCTCCTCCATTTTGCAGCTGTAGAACTTATTGGAGACTTCATATCTCTCAATCCGGGAAACTCCTGGAACATCTCATATGCTCCATGACGTTCAAAACGTCGTTGAAGTCTCAGTTCTAAGCCGTAAAGCATGACACACTGAACTATCGAGTAGTCATCAGCTTTGCTCTGCCAGGTGTTCATAACATCTGGTGTTGCTCTTGCAGCGGGTTTGGCACCTAGCGGTGCTTCCAGGACGTAATTGTTCTGTGCAACAATGAGGATAATCCTCAAGTTAGGGACCTAGTCCGTGTAGTTGCTACCATCATCTTTCAACTTAGTTTTCTCTAGGAACGCATTAAAATTCAACGGAATAGTAGCACTGGCCATTTATCTACAACAACATAGACATGCAAAATACTGTCAGGTACTAAGTTCATGATAAATTTAAGTTCAATTAATCATATTACTTAAGAACTCCCACTTGGATAGACATCCCTCTAATCATCTAAGTGATCACGTG
The DNA here is from genome assembly GCA_032464435.1 of Aegilops umbellulata. NCBI lineage: Eukaryota > Viridiplantae > Streptophyta > Magnoliopsida > Poales > Poaceae > Aegilops > Aegilops umbellulata. The sequence goes on from CP136057.1 coordinate 188,284,716, forward strand.
ATCCATATCAACTAAACCATGTCCGATCATCACGTGAGATCGATGGAGTAGTTTTCAATGGTGAACATCACTATGTTGATCATATCTACTATATGATTCACGCTCGAACTTTCGGTCTCAGTGTTACGAGGCCATATCTGTATATGCTAGGCTCATCAAGTCTAACCCGAGTATTCTACATGTGCAAAACTGGCTTGCACCCGTTGTATGTGAATGTAGAGCTTATCACACCCGATCATCACATGGTGTCTCGGCATGACGAACTATAGCAACGGTGCATACTCAGGGAGAACACTTGTACCTTGAAATTTAGTGAGAGATCATCTTATAATGCTACCGCTGTACTAAGCAAAATAAGATGCATAAAAAGATAAACATCACATGCAATCAAGTAAGTGATATGATATGGCCATCATCATGTTGTGCCTTTGATCTCCATCTCCAAAGCACCGTCATGATCACCATCATCACCGGCTTGACACCTTGATCCCCATCGAAGCATCGTTGTTGTCTCGCCAACTATTGTTTCTACGACTATCATTACCGCTTAGTGATAAAGTAAAGCAATTACATGGCGATTGCATTTCATACAACAAAGCGACAACCATATGGCTCCTGCCAGTTGCCGATAACTGTTACAAAACATGATCATATCATACAACAATTTATATATCATCACGTCTGCCGGGGGAATCTGGCTCCTCGAGCACCTATGGGGACGGAGCCCCTTCTCAGGTCGGCGGGGGGCGGAGGTCGCGCAAAGAGCCGATCGAGGCGAGACACGCGAGGGGTTTTTACCCAGCTTCGGAGCTCTCCGGAGAGATAATACTGAGTTCTTGCTCGGGAGTGCTGGGTGCTACAGTACACACCATCAGCTAACGAGACCGAGCGTGAGTGTTCTACTGTCCGTCCTCCTAGAGGCCATCCCCCCTACGTTGTGCATGGGCCTCCTTTTATATGCTCAAGGGGTCTCCAACAGGTGGCAACATAGGCAGGGGCAAAAATGGAAAGGTGGTGCGGTAGGTAAAGCTACCTACATAGTGAATCATAGCTAACCCTGACGGCAGGGGACAAAGGCATTAAATGCCTATCTACGTCGCCCAGACGGTGCAGAAAAGGGGCCATCAGGGGCGCCACCGCTTGCCATGATGGCGATCTTGTCAGAGCTGCATGCCACAGTGTACCCCTGGCTGCACAGCCTCCCGCCACGTACGCCTGGAAGGGTCCCGGAGCGACACGTAGGTGGGTGAGCTGGAGCGCAGGCACAGAGTGGTTGCTTGCCGCGGCAAATGCCTTGCCACGGCCGTTGTCTTGCCGCGTCCAGGCGCTTGTCGCTCGTCGAGTCCTGCCGGGACGCGTGGCGCGTCGCGGCAAGTTCTTTGAGATGCTCTGGTTGGCCTTCCCGGCAAGCTCCTCTTGTCGGGGTCTTGTGCCTCGAGTGGCCTTCCCGACAAGCTCCTCTTGCCGGGGACTTGTCTCCTTGGCTTAAATACTTTGTTCTTGAATGGCTCCCAAGGAACCATAGAGGGCCCAGGTGATCACCTGGCAAGCCTTGCCGCGGGGTGCTGCGACTGCCCGTGCACAAGTTCGGGATACTAGGGTACCCCTACTCTAGTACACCGACAGGAGCCCCCGGGCCTGGGCCATACACAGTGCCGAGCGCTGTTGGGCCAGGCCCAAAACAGGGCACGGGCACGCGCGGCCTGGGTCACGTCGTACCTTACTCCACATCCATCGCGCCCTCCCCGAACGGCACGCGTCGATTGCGGCGTCGTGGGAGAGGTCGTGGGTGGTACTTTATTCGGGAAAGTGAAACGCCCGCCTCCTGGCGGTTCGTATCTTCCCCATAAACGGAGGGAGGCGTGGAGGCGTGGTCTTCGAGGCGTCCACCCCCCACGATCATGGGTTGGGGGAGAGGTCTCCTCATCCGTCGCCTCAGCTCTGTACGCCTGCCACGCGGCCTCCATGCGCTTGGAGTGGCGAACGGTGGAGGCGGGAAACCGGGCCGTCATGGGTCGAGGCAGAGGGTCGGGCCCAGTTCCCTGCTCCTTTCGTGTCTTGATTGGCTGAGCGGGGCAGCCGAGCCCCCACCCCGCTCCTTTATAAGGAGCAGGATGGGGGGGGCGGAACCCCGCATTCTTTCATCTCCAACTTCCTTTAGCTTCTGCTCCCCTCTCCCTCATTCGCCATGGAGAAAGGGAACCCTGGTCCTTCGACGGTGGCGACGAGGGTTGCCGCTAGGCAACGCGTCCCTCCTCCCCCCGCACCCTTGGTGGCAGAGCCAGCCGCAAGGGGAAGAGGAAGGGGACGAGGCCGTGGGCGAGGTCGAGGGAGAGGCCGAGGCGGTCGGGGAAGAGGTGGGCGAAGCAGCCCGCCGGCCTTGCCTCCGCCAGCAGATCCTCTCCCCGTGGCGGACCATATCGGGGACGACCCTTGCGAGTTCTTCGTCAGGCTGTGTGGGCCGCCTCGTCATCGCCTTCGTCTCCCGACTCCGTTTGCGAGCGAGATGGAGTTGGATCCGCCCGAGACACTGAGGTTGCACATGAGGGGCTGTGGAATCAACGGTACGCGAGTCCGCGTTGATTTCCCGGCCCCTAATGTGATGTATCTTGGTCGAGGGTGGAAGACGTTCACCCGCATCCACAGCTTGACGGCGGGGCTCACCCTCCATTTTAAGCTGATGGAGGGCGGTCTCCTCTCCGTCAAGGTCTTCGGGTGCTTCGGGACTCGGGCACGGTGCTGTGTGGAGAGCTCCTCCGATAGCGAAGGCTCCTCCTCGGGTGGGAGTGACGAGGAGGACAGCGATAGCGACGACGAGGGTGGCGGGCGGCGGGATGACGGGTCCGACTAGGTGTCGGGTGCCGCTCCGCGTGGCACCGGCGACCCCATCATCCGCGTCGCCGGCTCCTCGAGCTTCTCGGGGCCGTCTCCTTGGGCGGCTAGCGTAGGGAGGCTGCGGAAGAGGAAGAGGGCAGGCGGCAAGGCCGTCAACTCGGAGTACGAGGGCACGACGCCCTCGACAGCGTGCTGACGTCCTGCCGCCTCGTCTTCGAGCCCTCTTCCGGCACCGCCATCACCATCCAGCCTCTGGACGACCACCGAGACATTCTCTTGGTGTCTTCTGCCACCCGTAGCTCATCTAGGCGCCCCTTTTGCCCTTTTCGCCTTCTTGACCTGCCTCCTGAAGAGAGGGACAAGAGAGGGATTACGGGCACCTTATCTCTTTTTAATTTGTAAGACCTCGCGCCTTAGTTGCATTTAAAGCTTGTAATCCCATCATTCATGTTTTTCATTCTCTTATGAACTGTACCTGAGTGGAATGCTCTTTAATGAAAAGGGGATGCTTGCCGGGTCACTTGTCTCATGGGTGGAACCCACGTCAAGGAGCGAATCCTTTATATCTTTAAGATAGACACTTCCTTTCCCGGCAGCAGGCCCTGCCTTCTTCCCGCGCCGCTCGACCTTTCTCACGCTTTTGGCGGAGGCAGGGAGGAGGCGGGTTCAGGCTCCTCGTTTCTTCCCTTTGCTGCCGCGACTACGACCAAATCTGGCCCCGGGAACGAGCCCTAGGGCCTAGAGTTAAGGGAGCACGGTAGCTTTTAGGAAGAAACGAGGTTTCGCATACCCCAGCCCATAAGAGAATACATGATAAGGGATGAAAAACTTATCTGAGATTGCAGCCCCCGACAACTTCGGTTCGCCGTGGGCTAATCTTTGCACTTGCAGCCCCCGGCAACACTGGCTTGCCGGGGTCTTGCAGCCCCCGGAAACACTGGCTTGCCGGGTTCCAGATGTTGATCTGCCCTTCTTCTCCTTTTCGTCCTTAAGTGGTCCGGTCAGGATATGCGAGCCCTGCGAACCAAAGGAAACAAAAGAATGGCAAAGGGACGCAAACTCGACCTCTAAGTTAGGGGTTAGCCGCAACTAAGCACTGTCAACCCTAACCAAGGACGAGACTCGACTCAGCATGCATGCTAAAACTCAGGGCGCTAGCGCTTTATCTTCGCTCAGGGTCTGCGCCTGGCTTTGTACAAAGTATTACATGCAACAGCGGCAAGACTTGTACAAAATGGTGGTTGCCGGACAGGGTCCGACAACCGCGCCTTATGGGTAAAACTTACGAAGATGCTCGATGTTCCAGGAGTTGCTCACCGGAAAGCCATCTTCGGTCTCAAGGTGGACATCGCCAGGCCTAGTGACTCGTTTCACCCGGTAAGGGCCTTCCCACTTCGGCGTCAACTTGTTGGAATTCTTGGTGGAATGAACGCGCCGAAGAACAAGGTCGCCTTCCTCGAGACTTCTGGCTTTAACTTTGCGGCTATGGTAGCGGCGCAAAGCTTGCTGGTATCGAGCAGCTCGTACAGCAGCCGGAAGACGGTCTTCCTCAAGGAGCAGCGCGTCATCTTGTTGCAACTGCTCTTGCTCAAGCTCATCATAAGCGAGCACTCGAGGTGACCCGTATACGAGTTCCGTGGGGATAACTGCCTCTGCTCCATAGACTAGAGCGAAAGGTGTCTGGCCAGTGGCTCGATTTTGCGTCGTCCTGATCGACCAAAGAACCACCGGTAGCTCCTCGATCCAGTTTCTTCCGCACTTGTGCAGCCTGTCGAAAGTCTTGGTCTTGAGCCCACGCAACACTTCAGCATTTGCCCTCTCCGCTTGACCGTTGCTCCTGGGGTGAGCAACAGAAGCGAAGCAGACCTTGGCGCCAAGATCTTGGACGTACTGCATGAAGGTGCGGCTCGTGAATTGCGTACCGTTGTCGGTGATGATCCTGTTAGGGATCCCGAAGCGGCAAACAATCGACCTGAAGAACTTGACTGCTGACTGTGCTGTTACCTTCCTCACTGGTTCCACTTCCGGCCACTTTGTGAACTTGTCGATTGCGACGTACAAGTACTCAAAGCCCCCGACTGCTCGGGGGAAGGGGCCGAGGATGTCGAGCCCCCAGACCGAAAATGGCCAGGATAAAGGGATCGTCTGGAGAGCTTGAGCTGGCTGGTGTATCTGCTTGGAATGGAACTGGCACGCTTCACACTTGGTTACTTGTGCAGTTGCATCCTGGAGGGCTGTCGGCCAAAAGAAGCCTTGCCGGAAAGCTTTGCCGGCAAGCGCTCTTGCGCCAATGTGGTGACCACAAATGCCTCGATGTATCTCTGCCAATAGCTTCTGTCCATCTTCCCGGGGAATACACTTCAATTTCACACCGTTGAGTCTTCTTCTGTACAGTGTGTTGTCGACAAACTGGTACATACTTGACTGTCGGGCTACTCTTTCCGCTTCTTCTGGCTCTTCGGGAAGTTCTCCTGTCTGGAGGAAACGGACGATCTGTTGTGCCCTTGCTGGAGCCTGTGGCTCGACAACAAGGACTAAAGGCATATCTGCTGCTGCGGGAACATCCGCTTCTATGGAGAGAACCTGCGGCTCAGCCGGAGCTTGATGATCCCCGGCAAGCTTGCCGGAGCAAAACTTGTCGGGAGCGTCTGCTACAGCAAAACAAGCCCTGGGGCTTGTCGGAGCAGACTGCTCCTCAGCACTCTTGGCGTTGATCTTGGGGACCTTCTTGGCGGCGGCTTCGGGAAGCTCTGCCGGAAGATAGTCACCGGAAATCAACTTCCTCTTCTTGCTCTGTCCAGTTGATGGCGTCACAGACGGTTGAGTCAGCTTGAGAACAAAGATCCTTGGTTCCACAGGTAACTTAAGTGATGCGCACTTTGACAGGCCGTCAGCAATGTCGTTCAGAGCTCTTGGAATGTGTTCCATCTGTAGGCCGACAAAGCGCTCTTCTAGCTTCCTCACTTCATCAACGTAAGCTTCCATCAACGGACTCTGATAATTCTTGTTCACTTGGCGGACGACAAGCTGTGAGTCACCCCTAACAATGAGCTGCTTGATCCCAAGGTCTGCCGCGATCCTGAGACCAGCGAGGAATCCTTCATACTTTGCAGTATTGTTCGTGCTTGCTCCTTGGGAAAGTGCATCTGGACCACGTACTTGAGGCGCTCTCCGGTGGGTGCGACAAGCAGCACGCCAGCACAGGCGCCTTGCAGCGAGAAAGCCCCATCAAAGTACATCAGCCACTCTTTGTTTGTTTCCTTGACGGGGATGCTTGTCTCTGGAATTTCGTTGTCTGGTGTTGGCGTCCACTCTGCTATGAATTCTGCCAATGCTCTGCTCTGGATAGTTGAAGTGCTCTCAAACTTGAGGCCAAAGCTTGACAGTTCCAGTGCCCACTCAACAATCCTGCCTGTTGCTTCTGGATTCTGCAGTATCCTCTTCAGCGGAAAGCGAGTGACAACTGTTATCTCATGTGCTTGGAAGTAATGGCGCAGCTTTCTCGAGGCCATGAGAAGGCCGAAAAGCAATTTCTGCACACCAGAGTACCTTGAACTAGCCCCCTGTAGAAGGGAACTGACAAAGTAGACTGGGCGTTGCACCATTTTCTTCTGCTGCATCTCTTCGCACGTCTACGCAGATCCATCTTTGTCGGGACTAGGGCTTGTCGGAGAAACCCCCTGCTTGTTGCTGGATGTGCTTGCCGCGGTCGCTGGCTCATCATCTGCCTCCCTTTCTGCTACCAACGCAGCACTAACCACTTGATTGGTTGCCGCCAGATATAGCAGCAACTTCTCATGTGGCTTAGGTGCGACAAGTATTGGAGTGGAGGACAGGTATCTCTTCAGGTCTTGCAGCGCAGCCTCCGCTTCCGGAGTCCATTTCATTGGACCTGCCTTTTTCAAGATTTTGAAAAACGGCAGGGCGCGCTCAGCAGACTTAGAGATAAACCTGCTGAGAGCCGCCATGCAGCCGGCAAGTTTCCGCACATCCTTGACGCACTTCGGTGCTTCGATTTGCTCAATGGCCTTGATCTTGTCGGGATTGGCTTCGATTCCTCTCTGAGACACGAAGAACCCGAGAAGCTTGCCAGAAGGGACTCCAAACACGCACTTCTCGGGGTTGAGCTTGAGGCTGATCTTGCGCAGATTTGCAAAAGTCTCTTCTAGATCTTGAATCAGAGTTGCTTTATCCCTGCTCTTGACCACTATGTCATCCATGTAGGCTTCCACGTTTCTGTGTATTTGTGGCTCAAAAGCAGTATTGACTACCCTTGCAAATGTTGAACCAGCATTCTTCAAGCCGAAAGGCATTCGTACGAAACAGTACGTGCCACATGGAGTGATGAATGCGGTTTTCTCCTCATCCTCTTCTGCCATGAAGATCTGATGGTATCCTGAGTATGCGTCAAGAAATGAAAGCAAATCACATCCGGCCGTGGAGTCAACAATCTGGTCAATGCGCGGCAAGGGAAATGGATCTTTGGGACAAGCTTTGTTAACATCGGTGAAGTCGATGCAAAGACTCCACTTCCCGTTTGCTTTGCGCACGACTACAGGATTGGCCAACCACGTAGGATGGATCACCCCTGTGACAAGGCCTGCTGCTTCCAACTTCTTGATCTCTTCTGCAATGAATTCTTGGTGCTTCACTGCTTGTTTCCTGACTTTCTGCTTGACGGGCCGCGTGTGAGGACAGACGGCAAGGTGGTGCTCCATTAGTTTCCTGGGAACGCCGGGGATGTCAGACGGTTGCCATGCAAACACGTCGGCATTCGCCCGCAGGAAAGCAACGAGCGCGCTTTCCTATTTAGGGTCGAGAGTGGCACTGATGGTGAAAGTACCACCAGTGCCGTCCTCCTTGGCGGACACCTTCTTGGTCGCTGGCGGAGCTACCATTGTCTTCTTACACTTGCCGGTCGAGCTCGATGGTGCGTCCTCGACGGTAGCGTAGCACTCCGAAGAGGTGCGCTTGCCGGAGTGGGCATCAGAACTCTTGCCGGACTTGGTCTTCTTCTTCCCCCCGGGAGCTTCAGCAGCAAGTGTCTCGCGATCTGCTGCGGCTGCTGCTTCCCGGTAGATCTTGTCGGCACAGATAAGAGCATCTTTCTTGTCACCAGGGACAGAGATGACGCTTATCGGGCCTGGCATCTTCAGCATGTTGTACGCGTAGTGAGAGGCCGCCATGAACTTGGCGAGCGCTGGACGGCCGAGAATTCCATTGTAAGGCAATGGAAAATCGGCAACGTCAAAAGTGATCCTCTCAGTCCTGAAGTTCAGCTCGCTGCCAAATGTCACCGGCAGCGTGATCTTCCCCTTCGGCTTGCTCCTTCCCGGGTTAATTCCTTGGAATGTGCCGGTATCTTCGAGCTCGCTGTCAGGGACTTGGAGTTTTCGGAGCACAGCGAAGGAGATCAGGTTCAAGCCGGCCCCACCGTCAACTAGCATCTTAGTGACCTTGAGGTTGCGGATAGTTGGCGAAACCAACATCGGCAAGCACCCGACCGCAGTTGTGCGATCAGGGTGGTCCTCAATATCAAAGATGATAGGCGTGCTGGACCATTTCAAAAGCTTGCGTGACTCGATGGGTGGTTCCGCTGCGTTGACTTCCCGCACCCACTGCTTGAGTTGGCGGTGTGAAGTATGCAGAGAAGCACCACCGTCAACGCACAAGACCTCTGTGGCTTTCTGAAACTCCTGCTCGCTGGTCTCATCATCATCCATGTCTTCGTCGTCGTCATCTTCATCTTTGTCGCGGCCGCGGGGAGGCCTGTCTCCTTGCCGCTGATTGGCCTTGCCGCGGCGTCCTCCCCGGCCGGTGCGCTTCGTACCGGATCCTTCAGCACCTGCTTGGGCTTTCTCCTTGTCACGTCGCTCGTACTCGGCCTTTTGCAGCTCGACAAGCTGTTCGACCTTCTTGCAGCTCTGGAGGTCATGGCCCTTGGTGCGGTGGATCTTGCAGTACTGTTTATTGGTGCCGTCCTGCTTGTCGGCGGCCGCCACAACCTAGCAGTTGGCGCATGCGGCAACCTCCTTGCCGGAGCTGCCATCTTTGGCTTTCTTGGCACCACCGTCGCTGCCGGACTGCTCAACAACTAGCACATCTTTGCCTTTCCTCTTCCTGTTGTTCCGCCGCCGGTTTTTATTTGCCGGGGTGGCATCCTCGCTGTCAGATCCTCCCGTTCCTGTATTCTCTCCGGGGAGTTTCCTCCCTTCCTCAGCACGTGCACACCTGTCGGCCAGAGCATATAGCTCGCTGACATCTCTGATCTTGCACATCGCCATCTCCTCCCGCATCCTGCAGTTACGCACGTTCTGATGGAACGTGCTGATGACCGCGCCAGGGTGGACATCTGGGATGTTGCATTGCACTTGGCTGAATCTCTGGATGTACTTGCGCAAGGGCTCTCCTTCTTTCTGGGCAAGCAGGTGAAGGTCACTCTCCTGGCCATGGGGTTTGTGGCCGCCCGTAAAGGCGCCGACAAACTGGTGGCATAGGTCTGCCCAGGAAGATATGGAGTTTTCCAGCAAGTGCATGAGCCAGGACCTGACGTTGGGCTTGAGCACCAGTGGGAAGTAGTTGGAAAGGATCTTGTCGTCTCGCCCCCCGGCAGCCTGCACCGCGATGGTGTAGATGTTGAGGAACTCCGACGGATGCAACCTGCCGTCGTACTTCTCTGGTACGTCTGGCTTGAAATTCTTCGTGCTGGGCCACTGGACTTGCCGCAGCTCACGAGTAAACGCAGGGCAACCTACCGCATACGGCAGGTCGCCTGGTTCCCCTGGCGCATGCATGTCGATAGTGGGCCCAGCGCGCAGGTCTGATTGACGCCGCGTTTCTCTTCGACGCTCGATGCGGGTACGAGCGTCTTCTTGCTGCCGTTCGTGAAGAACGTGGCGCTGATCGCGACGAGTTCACGGGTCTGATGAAGCGGTGGAGTCGCTGTCACGGTGGACCTGGCGAGTCGGCGATCTTGGCCTTCGGGGCGGGGAGTGCACGGTGGTCGCACCCCCACCGGTCTTGTCTCCATCGGCTCGCCCCTGGCTGGCTTGCCGCTGCTGCGATGTGGTTGGCTGCCGCGGAGTGTCGACGTTGGCGAAGCCGATGAGGCTCTGAATGGTGGCCCTCCAGTCATCGATCTTGTCTGGCGTTGGAGGGAAGTCTAGGAGCAGTTGAGCTCGTGCCAAGGCTTCTGCTGGAGTGGCGGGTAGCGGTGGCGAACGGTGCGAGGAGCGGGATATGCTCGGACTTCCAACGACGTTAGATGGAGCAGTATTCCGTCCAGGCGACCGTGCCTCGCTTGCGCCAGCACGTTGGCGTGCATGCTGGCCTTGAGCATCTCGAGATCCGCCAGCTCGATTTGGGTCCAGCGAACGTATGGTACCGTGAGTACCACGACGCTGCCGGTCCCGCGCTTCCTGAGATGGGCGCAGAGCATCCACGGACGCCCGGTCGTCGTGGGAGCCTGCTACGCCGCCGACGGGCAGCGCAGCCTTGTCCTTGGACCTGGCGGCACCGTGGGCTACCTCGTCAATGCCCGTTCTTCCGCCGGCGTCTTCCCCACCAGCCGTTTGCTCCGGCGGCGATGGGTTCGACGCGGACGGAGCAGCCGCCTCCGAAGCCTTCTTCTTCAGCGGCATGTCGATGAAGTCGATGAAGATTTAGCTCGCGTGCACGCCGGATCAGGTTCACACAACCTCGACGCCCCCTACCTGATGCGCCAAAGATGCCGGGGGAATCTGGCTCCTCGAGCACCTATGGGGACGGAGCCCCTTCTCGGTTCGGCGGGGGGCGGAGGTCGCGCAAAGAGCGGATCGAGGCGAGGCACGCGAGGGTTTTTTACCCAGCTTCGGAGCTCTCCGGAGAGATAATACTCCTACTGCTGCTTTGTGGATTGTATTGAGTTCTTGCTCGGGAGCGTTGGGTGCTATAGTACACACTAGCAGCTAACGAGACCGAGCGTGAGTGTTCTACTGTCCGTCCTCCTGGAGGCCATCCCCCCCTACGTTGTGCATGGGCCTCCTTTTATATGCTCAAGGGGTCTCCAACAGGTGGCAACGTAGGCAGGGGCAAAAATGGAAAGGTGGTGCGGTAGGTAAAGCTACCTACACAGTGAATCATACCTAACCCTGACGGCAGGGGACAAAGGCATTAAATGCCTATCTACATCGCCCAGACGGTGCAGAAAAGGGGCCGTCAGGGGCGCCACCGCTTGCCACGATGGCGATCTTGTCAGCGCTGCATGCCACAGTGTACCCCTGGCTGCACAGCCTCCCGCCACGTACGCCTGGAAGGGTCCCGGAGCGACACGTAGGTGGGTGAGCTGGAGCGCAGGCACAGAGTGGTTGCTTGCCGCGGCCGTTGTCTTGCCGCGTCCGGGCGCTTGTCGCTCGCCAAGTCCTGCCGGGACGCGTGGCGTGTCGCGGCAAGTTCTTTGGGATGCTCTGGTTGGCCTTCCCGGCAAGCTCCTCTTGTCGGGGTCTTGTGCCTCGAGTGGCCTTCCCGGCAAGCTCCTCTTGCCGGGGACTTGTCTCCTTGGCTTAAATACTTTGTTCTTGAATGGCTCCAAAGGAAGCATAGAGGGCCCAGGTGATCACCTGGCAAGCCTTGCCGCGGGGTGCTGCGACTGCCCGTGCACAAGTTCGGGATACTAGGGTACCCCTACTCTAGTACACCGACAACGTCATGACCATATCACATCACAGCAAGCCCTGCAAAAACAAGTTAGACGTCCTCTACTTTGTTGTTGCAAGTTTTACGTGGCTGCTATGGACTTTTAGCAAGAACCGTACTTACCTACGCATCAAAACCACAATGATTTTTCATCAAGTTTGCTGTTTTAACCTTCAACAAGGACCGGGCGTAGTCACACTCGATTCAACTAAAGTTGGAGAAACAGACACCCACTAGCCACATGTGTGCGAAGCACGGCGGTAGAACCAGTCTCAGAACGCGGTATTGTAATGTCGGTCTGGGCCGCTTCATCCAACAATACCGCCGAATCAAAGTATGACATGCTGGTAAGCAGTATGGCTATTATTGCCCACAACTCTGTGTGTTCTACTCGTGCATATAACATCTACACATAGACCTGGCTCTGAAACCACTATTGGGTAACGTAGTATTTTAAAAAAATTCCTACGATCACGCAAGATCTATCTAGGAGAAGCATAGCAATGAGCGGGGAGACTGTGTCTACGTACCCTCGTAGACCGAAAGCGCAAGCGTTAAGTAACGCGGTTGATGTAGTCGAACGTCTTCGCAATCCAACCGATCAAGCACCGAACGCACGGCGCCTCCTCGATCTGCACATGTACAACTCGATGACATCCCTCGTACCCTAGATCCAGCTGAGGACTAGGGAGATTTTCATCAGCACGACAGCGTGGCGACGGTGATGATGAAGTTACCCACGCAGGGCTTCGCCTAAGCATTGCAACGATATGACCGAGGTGTGTTTCTGTGGACGGGGGCACCACACACGGTTAAGAGGAACTTTGGTGTGTCTTTGGGGTGCCCTCTCGCATGTATATAAAGGGGGGAGGGAGGAGGAGGCCGGCCAAGGGGAGGAGGCGCGCCAAGGGGGGGCAATCCTACTCCAAGTAGGATTCGGCCCCCCTTTCCTATTCCAACTAGGACAAGGGGGAAGGAGAGGGAGGAGAGAAGGAAAGGGGGCTGGCCCCCTAGTCCAATTCGGTTTGGGCTAGGGGGGCGCGCGCCACCTCTTGGCCTTCCTCCTCTCTTCCACTACTAGGCCCATGAGGCCCAATAACCCCCCGGGGGGTTCCAGTAACCCCCCGGTACTCCGGAAAATAGTCGATACATCTCGAAACTATTCTGGTGTTCGAATATAGTCATGCAATATATCTCATGTCTCGACCATTTCGAGACTCCTCGTCATGTCTGTGATCTCATCCGAGACTCCGAACTACCTCCGGTACAACAAAACACATAAACTCATAATACTGACCGTCATCGAACGTTAAGCGTGCGGACCCTATGGGTTCGAGAACTATGTAGACATGACCGAGACTCATCTCTAGTCAATAACAAATAGCAGAACATGGGTGCTCATATTGGCTCCTACATATTCTACGAAGATCTTTATCAGTTAAACCGCATAGCAACATACGTTGTTCCCTTTGTCATCGGTATGTTACTTGTCCGAGATTCAATCATCGATATCATCATACCTAGTTCAATATTGTTACCAACAAGTCTCTTTATTCGTTCCGTAATGCATCATCCCGTAACTAACTCATAAGTCACATTGCTTGCAAGGCTTATAGTGATGTGTATTACCGAGAGGGCCCAGAGATACCTCTCCGACAATCGGAGTGAAAAATCCTAAACTTGATCTATGCCAACTCAACAAACACCATCAAAGACACCTGTAGAGCATCATTATAATCACCCAGTTACGTTGTGAAGTTTGATAGCACACTAAGTGTTCCTCCGGTATTCGGGAGTTGCATAATCTCATAGTCATAGGAACATGTTTAAGTCATGAAGAAAGCAATAACAATAAACTAAACGATCATAGTGCTAAGCTAACGGATGGGTCAAGTCAATCACATCATTCTAGAATGATGTGATCCCGTTCATCAAATGAAAACTCATGTCTATGGCTAGGAAACTTAACCATCTTTGATTAACGAGCTAGTCAAGTAGAGGCATACTAGTGACACTCTGTTTGTCTATGTATTCACACATGTACTAAGTTTCCGGTTAATACAATTCTAGCATGAATAATAACCATTTATCATGATATAAGTAAATATAAATAACAACTTTATTATTGCCTCTAGGGCATATTTCCTTCATTTTGCCCTCCGGCGGAGCAATTCCGCCAGGGGAACTTCCCTCCCGGAGGGTGAAATCATCGTCATCATCATCACCAACAACTCTCCCATCTTCGGGAGGGAAATCTCCACCAACATCTTCAACAACACCATCTCCTCTCAAACCCTAGTTAATCTCTTGTGTTCAATCTTTGTACTGGAACTATAGATTGGTGCTTGTGGGTGACTTGTAGTTTTGATTATATCTTGTAGTTGATTACTACATGGTTTATTTGGAGGAAGATTATATGTTCAGATCCATTATGCAATTTAATACCCCTCTGATCATGAGCATGATTATAATTTGTGAGTAGTTACTTTTGTTCTTGAGGTCACGGCAGAAATCATGTTCCAAGTAATCATGTCAACTTGATATGTGTTCGATATTTTGATAGTATGTATGTTGTGATTCCCTTAGTGGTGTCATGTGAACGTCGACTACATGACACTTCACCATATTTGGGACTAAGGTAATGCATTGTGGAGTAGTTATTACACGATGAGTTGCGAGAGTGACGGAAGCTTAAACCCTAGTTTATGCGCTATTCCGTAAGGGACCGATTGGATCCAAAAGTTTAATGTTATGGTTAGAATTTATTCTTAATACTTTTCTCGTAGTTGCGGATGCTTGCGAGGGGGTTAATCATAAGTAGTAGGTTTGTTCAAGTAAGAACAGCACCTAAGCACTGGTCCACTCACATATCCAACTATCAAAGTAGCGAACACGAATCGAACCAACATGACGAAAGTGACTAGATGAAATTCCCGTGTACCCTCAAGAACGCTTTTCTTATTATAAGAGACCATTTTGGCCAGTCATTTGCCTCAAAAGGATTGGACTACCTTTCTGCGCTTTTGTTACCATTACCGTTACTTGCTTGTTACAAATTATCTTGCTATCAAACTACTCTGCTACTTACAATTTCAGCGCTTGCAGACATTACCTTGCTGAAAACCACTTGTCATTTACTTATGCTCCTCGTTGGGTTCGACACTCTTACTTATAGAAAAGGCTACAATTGATCCCATATACTTGTGGGTCATCAAGTATATTTTATGGCACCGTTGTCGGGGAGTGAAGCGCTTTTGGTAAGTGGAAATTGGTAAGGAAAAATTATTACTACGTGCTAAAATTTATTGCCACTTGCTACTGTGGAAAACAATCATTTGAGGGGTTTGTTCAGGGTATCTTCACCTCGACCGGAACCACAATTAGTTACCCCTCAACCTATTGCATGTACTGAAAATATTGAATATGAAATTCCTTCGGGTATGATAGAACAACTGCTAGCTAATCCTTATGCAGGAGATTGAACCGAACATCCTGATATGCACTTGATATATGTGGAAGAAATTTGTGGGTTATTTAAGCTTGCAGGTCTACCCGGAGATGAAGTTAAGAAGAAGGTTTTCCCTTTATCTTTGAAGGGAAAGGCATTGGCATGGTATAGGCTATGCGATGATATTGGATCTTGGAATTGGAATCAATTCAAATTGGAGTTTCACCAAAAAAATTATCCTATGCATCTAGTTCATCGTGATCGGAATTATATATATTATTTTTGGCCTCGTGAAGGAGAAAGTATCGCTCTAGCTTGGGGGAGGCTTAAGTCAGTGTTATATTCATGCCCCAATCATGATCTCTCAAGAGAAATTATTATCCAGAATTTTTATGCTCGTCTTTCTCATCATGATCGAGCCATGCTTGACACTTCTTGTGTTGGATCTTTTATGAAGAAGACTATTGAATTCTAGTGGGATCTTTTGGAAAGAATTAAACGCAACTCTAAAGTTTGGGAACTCGATGAAGGTAGATCATCAGGTATTAAGCTTAATTATGATTGTGTTAAATCTTTTATGAAACCAATGCTTTTCAAAAGTTTAGCACTAAATATGGACTTGACTCTGAGATAGTAGCCTCCTTTTGTGAATAATTTTGTACTCATGTTGATCTCCCTAAGGAGAAGTGGTTCTGTAAGTGCATCTAGTGCCAGCCCTAGTTGGTTTTGGAGTATTGACGACAAACCTGGTTGAGGGACTAATGTGTTTGTGAGAATTGCAGGATAACACAGGTAGTAGTCCCTCATTGATTCGGTTTACCTACCGGAGATGACCCCTAAAAATGCATGAAGACATTGACGACAATGGTGGTATGTGAAGATATTCACATTGAAGACTATGACAAGAGAAGACATTGCGTGAAGACTATGGAGCGCGAAGACTTAGTTGTTTTGTTGTTTCCTTTTCTTCTTTGTTGAGTCATAGGAACCACCGTACTGTTAAGTGGGGTCCCAGTGAACAAAGTCAGAGAAACTGAAGTGATGCTCAACCAATATCCTATGTCTTCGACTGAAGACAATGAGAGCAAATCTTATCCAGAGTTGGATGAGTCAGCTTTACTTGTAGCCAGCGTGTGTTTGAAATCTGACCGTTGGAACACGTGTCAGTTCCTTAGTGACCCAGGGTCATTTCGGACAAATCAGGTCGGGTTGCCCAGTGTCTATAAATAGCCCACCCCCTACACCATAAATTGGTGGCTGCTTAGAGTTAGTGCACGGCTTTTGTCGTTTGAGAGCAACCCACCTCCGAAGCTTTTGAGAGAGAGAAATCCTTGCGAGGACAAAGCCCAAAAACCCAGAGCCAAAGAGTGTTAGGCATCACTGAAGTCTTTCTGTCCGCATGACCTGAAGACTTGTTACACTTGACGACTGTGAATCCTCCAGCCGGTTAGGCGTCGCGTTCTGAGCATCCAAGAATCATTGTGGATCGCCGGTAAACAAAGTATGTGAAGGTTTGGAAGTCTACCTTGAAGACTTACCAGAGTAATTGGGCGAGGACTGGGTGTCCTTAGCTCAAGGGGAATAAGGTGAAGACGCGGTCTTCTGAGTTGAATCTCAGCCTCCCTAACCAGACGTACAGTTGTCACAGCAACTGGAACTGGTCCAACAAATCCTATGTCCTCAACAAGTGGCTGGTTCTATCCTCTCCCTCTCTTTACTTATAGTTTGTCTTCGTGAAGTCATTGCCTGCTTGCACTACTTGTTTGACTTCTGTGTGACTACTATCATTGTTTGGCTTCATACTATCTTCCATCCTGATCTTTACTACCTAGCTGCTATTAGTCTTTGTGCTTTCACTTCATTGAATACTTGGCTATGGCTTGCCTGGTGTAGTCTACCTTCCGCTGCATATCAATAGGTTCATTTCTAATGTTTATCTTCGAAACTCTAATGTTTTGAAGACTTTCATAAAAATCGTCTATTCACCCCCACCCCCCTCTAGTCGATAACTAGCACTTTGAATTGGTATCAGAGCAAGGTACTCCCTTGTTCTGTGTGATTCGGTTTAACCACCTGGAGTTTTAGCTATGTCGACTGCAGGGATAATCAAGGTCTCCGCTGCTTGCCCCGTCTTCGATGGAATTGAATATCCCTACTGGAAGAATAAGATGTGCATGCATCTTGAAGCCATTGATGTCGACCTCTGGTATGTCGTCAAGAATGGCGTTCCCAAGACTGGTGAAGGTGTCACCCCTGCTGATGTCAAGAAGTTCATTCAACTGGATTCTACTGCCAAGAACATCATCTGTGGTCATCTGACCAAAGGACAGTATGGCCGTGTGAGTGCTCTGGAAAGGTCGAAGCTAGTCTGGGACTGGCTCTCCAAGGTCAACGAAGGCGTCTCAACCCAGAGAGATCAAAGCATCAGTGTTCTTTGCAACCTCTTCAACCGCTTCAAGAGAAACGACAATGAGAATGTCCAACTCACGTTTGATCGCCTCACTGACATCACCAATGAGCTTTGTGCTCTCGGCGCCATTGAGATTACCAAGCCTGAAATCATCAAGACACTACTGAGATCACTTGACAGCTCGTTCGACACCCTTGCCCTCATGATACAAGAACACCCTGAATTCAAGACACTCGATCCGTCTGATATACTTGAGAGGCTCAACACACATGAGTTCTAGCTATCTGAGAAAAGAGATATCTATGGTACCAACTACGGCCGAACTCGTGCATTGAAGGCAAAAGTTGTTTCCTCATCTGAAGAAGAATCTGACTGCAGTTCTGATGATCCTGAAGACATTGGAAAGGAACTTGCTATGCTTGTGAAGAAGTTCCAAAAGTTCACCAAGAAGAAAGGCTTCAGAAAGTCTTCACGATCAGCTCAATAAATGATGAACCTTCCACTCATGACTACAAGAAGAGAACATGTCACAAGTGCAAGAAACCTGGACACTACATCTCTGAGTGTCCACAGTGGGACAATGAGAACAACAAGAAGAAGAAGAGCAAGGAATATGATTTTGATGACAAGAAGAATAAGAAATCCTCAAAGTCTTCTTCCAAGTCCTCATCCAAGTCTTCATCTCATAAGAAAAGCTCATCTGGCAAGGCTCGTGCTTTTGTTGGCAAGGAGATGGATTTAGAGGAGGAGTCTCCTTCTGAGGAGGCAGAGGTGGAGTCCGACCCTGGCGTTGCAAGTCTGGCTCTAGCTACAGCCTATGTTGCCAAGTCCATCTTCAACACTGAAGACAATGGCTCCGTCACCAACGCTGAAGCTAATGACAAGGACGACTTTGCTCCCACCTACTGCTTCATGGCACGTGGTGCCAAGGTAAAATCACGCGATGCTTACTTTCAAACATCAAGTGAAGATGACTCTGATTGTGAATCCAAACCCAGCTACAAAACACTTGCTAAAATTGCAACTGAACAACATAAAGCTATGGAACATACTCAAAAACTGTTAGACAAAAGCGATGACCTGTTGGACGCTGAAATGACCCGTTCTCAGTCCTTAATTGAAGACATAAAAATCTTCATGTTAAGTACCAGGAACTTGAAAGTCGTCATGAAATGCTCTCAACCACTCATGAAAAGCTCTCCTATGATTATATTCAAAGGAAGCAAGAGCTTGAGAAATTGAGAGCGGCTCATGAAGATCTTCAAAAAGAGAATGAGTTATTTCGCGCTCAACAGATCAGTTCCGCTCAGGAAGGATTTGAACCACCTTGTCTAAAATGCCTTGAGCGTGATAACGCTACTTCTGTTGCTGAATGTTCTACTGCTGCTACTGTTGCAATATCTTCAACTGCTGATGTGGTAACTAACCCCTCTGCGGAGGATACCAATACTATTGCTGATGAAAATGCTAGGTTGAAGACATTGCTTGAAACAGGGATGTACAAAAGTCTCAAAGGGCATCAGACACTGTGCGATGTCCTCAAAAAGCAGATTCTGAACCGTAACCCTAGGAAAGAGGGCGTTGGGTTCGAGAGGAAAATGAATGTTGATGGCTCCTACTGGAAGCCTCAGTAGTACCCCAAAACCACATGAGTTGCTGCAAAGGGACCTTCAGTGGATCCATCCACCTTATCTGGCTTCACCTGTGCTAACCCTATTATCATTGATGAATCCTTTGATGCAAACTATAAACTTTTTAAGAATTAGAATGGTGAAGTGTTTGCCAGGTATATTGGTACTAACTGTAGGAATGGGCCACCTATGAAGAAGATCTGGGTTCCCAAAAGTTGTCTTGAGAATCTTCCTGTGAATGTCATCATGACACCACCTGGGAAGAAGACAAATTCCAGACCAAAGGCTTCATATGGCCCAAAGGCTTCATATAGACAGAGGACTCACCTGATTCACCCTAACGCCAATGTTTTGCAGGGAAACCATACTCAAACTTATGAATATGAGCATGTTTCTTCAAACCTCTATGTTCATAAGACTAAGAACTTTTTGGCTTATTCATATGAGTATCATTCATCTCCTGCAAGGCTATTTGCTGGGGCTCCAAAGCCGAAGTTCTTAGATGCTACACTTAGACTCATTACTTCTAAGCCACCCCTGAAGATGTGGGTGGTTAGGAAGAATTAACTTTCTTTTGCAGGGAAAGGTCTCCAGCCGGAAATCAGAGGCGTCTGATGCTATTGCTGGGGACCTAAAACATCTTGTAGGGCGCAAGATCAAATGCCCAAATGGTCTCACTATGTATTTTGTTCCTAAATCGTTTGCCAATCATCCTATCTGTCCTAATCTTGATCTGAGCTTTGATAATCCTCTTGCCCGTCAAATGTTTATGCTTCACAATACTCTTGGTGAAGCCTATCTCCCTAACTGTACTGTAGGGTATGACACCTCATGCTTCAGAATGGATTATGGACAGCGGATGCACTAATCATATGACTGGTGATCGAAGTCTTCTCATGGACTCAACCTTACGTCCATCTGACAAGAGTCACATCACATTTGGTGACACTGGTAAAAGCAAGGTATTGGGTCTAGGTAGAGTTGCAATCTCAAAGGATTAGCACATAGATAAAGTGATGCTTGTTGAATCCCTTGGTTTCAACTTAATGTTTGTCTCAATGCTTTGTAACTTGAACATGATTGTGATATTTGGAAAATATCGTTGCCTTGTACTTATGGAATCTGACAAGTGTCTAGTCTTTGAAGGGTACTGGAAAGATGATCTATACATGGTAGATTTCTCAGCAGGGACACAACTTGCCGTATGCCTTCTTGCAAAAGCTTCAGAGTGCTAGCTCTGGCATCAGAGGCTAGGGCCTTCTGGCATGAGGAACTTACACACTCTCGCAAAGAAGAAGCATGTCATAGGCATCGAGGGCGTCAAGTTCAAGAAGGATCACTTGTGCGGTGCCTGCGAAGCTAGAAAGATGACTAGGGCCAAGCATCCCTCGAAGACAATCATGACGACATCTCAACCCTTCGAGCTGCTACACATGAACTTATTTGGCCCTACTCACTACTCTACTCTCACTACTACTGCTTGTCTTTATGGCTTCATCATTGTTGATGATTACTCAAGATATACGTGGGTACACATAATTCTCTACAAGAGTGAAGTGCAGGATGTCTTCAGACGCTTTGCCAACCATGCCATGAACAACTATGGCGACAAGATCAAGTATATCAGGAGTGAAAACGGCACAGAGTTCAAGAACACCAGCCTCAATCTGTACTTGGATACCTTAGGCATCACTCATGAGTTCTCAGCTCCATACACACCTCAGCAGAATGGCATCGTGGAGCGCAAGAACAGAACGCTCATTGAGATGGAACGAACAATGCTTGATGAATACAAGACTCTAAGAAAGTTCTGACCTGAAGCTATTGATACTGCATGCCATGTCATCAACCGTGTTTATCTTCACAATCTTATGAAGAAAACATCCTATGAACTCCTCACTGGTAAGAAGCCAAATGTCAGTTACTTCAGAGTATTTGGTGCTAGGTGCTGGATCAAGGATCCACATCACACTTCAAAATTTGCACCGAAAGCACATGAAGGTTTTATGCTCGGTTATAGAAAGGACTCGCACTCCTACAGAGTTTTCAACCTCTTTCTCTATAAAGTGGTTGAAACTGTGGATGCGCGTTTCGATGATACTAACGACTCGCAAAGAGAGTACCTGCCAAACGTGCTAGATGAAGTTCCACCCAGTGAATCCATCAAGCTAATGGGAACTGGAGAAATCATACTCTCTGAAGCACAACCTGAAGATGAACTTATCATTTCTGCACCTAATCAACCTGAAGACAATGCTCAGCCCGAAGACAATCCTCCCAACGATGACAATGATCAGCAAGAGCAAAATCTTCGTCCAGTTCATCCTCATGTTGCTAATGAAGTACAGATTGAGAAGATAATTGATAGCATCAATGCGCCTGGTCCACTCACTTGTTCAAGAGCAACACAACTAGCAAATTTCTGTGGGCACTTTGCATTTGTCTCAATATCTGAACCCAAGAAAGTTGATGAAGCCTTCATGGAACCTGAATGGATTCAAGCTATGCAAGAAGAGCTTCAACAGTTCAAGCTGAACAATGTCTGGGAACTTGTCAAGCGTCCTGACCCCCGCAAGCACAACATAATAGGCACAAAATGGATATATCGCAACAAACAAGATGAGCATGGTCAAGTTGTCAGAAACAAGGCTCACCTCGTTGCTCAAGGATACACTCAAGTTGAAGGGATTGACTTCGATGAAACATTTGCTCCTGTGGCTAGGCTTGAAGCTATTCGCATACTGCTAGCCTATGCTAACCATCACAACATCTTGCTGTATCAAATGGATGTGAAGAGTGCATTTCTCAATGGCAAGATTGAAGAAGAAGTGTATGTTGCACAACCTCCTGGCTTCGAAGATCCAAAACATCCTGATATGGTGTACAAGCTAAACAAGGCACTATATGGCCTCAAACAAGCCCCTCGCGCTTGGTATGACACGCTCAAAGACTTCCTGGAGAGCAAAGGCTTCAAACCTGGTTCCCTGGATCCCACACTCTTCACGAAGACATATGATGGTGAACTGCTTGTGTGCCAAATATATGTGGATGACATTATCTTCGGCTGCACCAACCAGAAATACAGTGATGAGTTTGGACACATGATGCAAGAGCAATATCAGATGTCCATGATGGGTGAGCTGAAGTTCTTCCTTGATCTTCAAATTCATTAGCAAAGAAATGGCATCTTCATATCTCAAGAGAAATACCTCAAAGACTGCCTGAAGAAGTTTGGAATGCAAGACTGCAAAGGTTACACGACACCAATGCCAACCAAGAGTCATGTGGGTCCCGACGCCAATGGTAAAGAGTTTGATCAAAAGGTATACCGCTCCATGATTGGTTCTTTACTTTATTTATGCGCATCTAGGCCAGATATTATGCTTAGTGTTTGCATGTGTGCTCGATTCCAAGCGGCACCAAAGGAATCGCATCACTTACCTGTGAAGCAAATTCAACGATATTTGGCTTACACCCCAGCATTAGGATTATGGTATCCAAAGGGCTCAAAGTTTGATCCAGTTGGATTCTCGGATGCTGATTATGCTGGTGACAAGGTGGATCACAAGTCTACATGAGGCACATGTCACTTTCTGGGACAATCACTTGTCTGTTGGTCTTCAAAGAAGCAGAACTGTGTATCACTCTCCACTGCTGAATCTGAATACATTGCTGCTGGATCTTGCTGCGCTCGGCTTCTATGGATGAAGCAAACACTCAAGGACTATGGCATCCATCTGAAACAAGTACCACTCTATTGCGACAACGAAAGCGCCATCAAGATTGCCAACAACCCAGTTCAGCAGTCGAAGACAAAGCATATTGAAATTCATCATCACTTTCTCAGAGATCATGTTATGAAGGAAGATATTGACATCATTCACGTCAACACTGAAGAGCAATTGGCAGATATCTTCACAAAGCCCTTGGATGAGAAAAGGTTTTGCAAGTTGCGGTGTGAGCTAAATATCTTGGAATCCTCAAATGTCCTGTGATTAGGCACACATCCTAACACTTATGCATGTTGATGACTTAGATGTGCAACACACGAAGTAATGTATGTCTTCAATCAATGAAGACTTACACTCTGAGTGTGAATACATTAATGCGGAATTTGACTTCGGAGCGCCAAGATAATTGTGCGCCGTGTCTGGGTCTAATACTTCCTATACGGTGGGTAAGGCCACCACCAAATTCTTCTATTTGAACTGTTTCTCTCATGGCGTTACATTTGCTATGTCTTCGCATTTGGTTTGTCTTCAATTTCAACATGTATTCATGATTATCTTCACTATGTTGATTTGGTTGCATTCTGATATGTACATATATTAGTGTTCTGTCCTCTACGACATTCACTTATAGCTATGTATTCTCGCTTGAATCTTTCGAACTAAGTGAATGTGATCGGACCCTAACCTCTCTATGCTTCCTACCTCAAACTCTATCTATCCTAATCATATGCATTCTGTTGAAACTGTCGAATGTCTTCTCTGTGTCCTTGTCAGCAGAAGATACAGAGACAAACATTAAATCTGTTTTAAATGCTCAATTCTTATTGCCTGAAACCCGGAGGAGCCGGAACGACCATCCAACAGTCCAGGCGGGCGTGGCAACATGGGACAACTCTCAATGTGTTGCATGTATGCCATGTGTCCCTCAGATGTGAACCGCCAGGGGCACCTGCGTAATTGTGCTATGCCGTCTCTTTCCCTATAAATACATATCCAATCGCAGTCAAAATCCTTCTTCCACCTCTGCAACTTGACAAAACCTAGCGCCACCGCTAGCTCTTGACGACGCCGGCGACAAAGCGCTTAGCTGTCGCGACCTCTCCGCCGGCCGCGGACATCGTCTTCTCTGCCGCCGCCGTAGGTGTCCTCCGTCGCCAAGTTAGGGCACGAAAGATCAAACTGCTCGGCCTCATCTTCTACTCCATCTAGCAGTTCATCGTGTGGTAAATTAAAACCCTCTTTTTACCGTCTTTTTGATCCTATAGATTCATCCTTTATACCAAAAGTGGTTTCTGCCTCCAGAAATTTGGATCTATCATGTCTGCATCTCATATAATGCCTAGTATATTTACTTATGCTTCACACATAGTTAGATTCCTCACTTGTACTTGTTCTTGGATTCGTACAAATATGGAACCAACTCTCAACATATAAGTGAATGTCTTCGTGCTATGAGGTTAATGTCTTCTAAACTGATTTATCTTTAGAATCTTCTGAGAATGCATATGACCTCTTCCCCTTCCCTCGCATTTCTAATGCTGTCACAGGTACATGTCCATGGGAGAATCTCTTGGTTCTCATAGTCTGCATTCATTTGCAGAATTCTTACAACATCACATCAACTCTCCCGAAGTCAGTTCCTATCTGACCAGCAGACGGAAGCCTTTGACAGTGTTGAAGCCTTTCAGTCTGAACTTCATGGCAACAGAGAAGTCTGCAAGGAAGGGTGGCAGACAGCGCCGTGGGAACACCTCAAGAGATTTGCCTCCTGACCTCTATGAGCTGTACAAGACTGATCCAGAGAAGGACTACAATCAGAGAAAAACCTGAATCCAATGGATTCGAAGATATTGGGCAGAACAATGGTACAAGTACAGGTTTGTGACCCAGGAATATGCTGAGAAGAATGCCATCAAGCAACCATGGGGAGACATTTTGTACAAAAATCTTCCACCCAGGTCCAAAGCTGAAGCCATTGAACAAGGCTTCTACCCTTGCATGGTCGGTACCACAGCCTACAGATGCCGACCCGTCTTCATTGCTATGGTGTCGTGACGACAATTTGTTCACGCGCAACTTCCAGTTTGCAAAGAACTCTGCCAAAGAAAACAAGAAGTCGCGGGGATTAGACTTCAATCTAGGCCCCTCTGCTCCTCGTGCCGATGGCACACGCGAAGCTGAACCCAATCTTGTTGGGCCCTTCTACAACCTAGAGGGTCTCATCACTCATATTATGGTTCAAGGGATAGCCATGGATGAGCCTGCTGACAACGTTGATTCTGATGAAGCGCCTGCACCTCCGAAGCCAAAGAAGCTGAAGAGACCTAAAGCTTCGAAACCTTCCCCTACACCAAAAGCTTAACGAGTGAACCCCCTGGCCACTGCTCCTCCTGCACCAAGTGTGCAGTCTAAAGATCTCTCATGCATCTCCAAGTCAGAGTAGAAGAAAAAGAAGCCTGTGCACACCACTGGTCCAGCTCTGACCCCTGTTGCTGTTTTGAGGAACGAGAATGACACCATTGATCTATCAAGTGACGATGATCTTGCTGATGACGCTCTTGAGCAGTTGATAAAGAGCAAGCAAGAGGCAGAAATCTTCAATGACTTGCCTCTCTTTGATGTGGAAGTATTGAAAAACTTCATGGATGAGTGGTTTGACACCCCCAATGTCAGCTTTGACGATCTGCAACTTCCAATTGGCCTAAGCATCTCCTTCCATGGCGCCATTGCTCCTGAGATGGCTCTTGCTCAGAAAATTGTTGAGCTGAAGCATAAGATCGATTATGAAAAGGATCAGTTCAAGAAGCACATGGACAAGCTCAGCGTGGCAGATGTCCAGAACTTCAAGGTCATGCTGCATGAGCTCAAGGAAGCGTTTCACAAGAAACGTGATGAAGCCAAAGGTTCTCGTGAGCACATGAAGACTCTCGCTGCCAAGTGTGTTCAAGCTTACAATGAAGCTGAGAAGCGCAAGGCACTTGGGCGTCCTGGCATCGACCCAAGATGGCTGCCAAGAAGAAGAAGCCATCTGTGGACCAAGCTGAACCAACCAGGCGGGAAGAACCTCGCATTGTCTTCCCAGCCAGTATGACAGGCGTGAAGCCTAAGGTCCCCACAGTGGCTTCAGAGCTTCAGAAGACAAGGGCAGCTGAAGCCAAGGCCAGAAAGCGCAAGACCAAGAACACCACTGATGAAGCTCCACCCACCAAGAAGCGCAAGACCAAGAAGAGAGATCGGGCTGCTCCCACAGAGCCCCTTTTAGTCAAGCCAATTTCTGTTGCTCGTCCTGAATCTGCTCAACAAGAACGTCGGATGATAGTTCATGAGCCTGCTTCCACAAAGGCTCCTGAAGCTGAAGACATTCCAGCTGTTGACCCCATCACAGCTAAAGACATTGGTCAATAAGACAATGTTGAAGATGATTAAGTCCTTCCTCAAATCGAGCACAATGTGGTATCATCGCCTGTTCTCACGAACATCGAACTCATCAGCATTGGTCGTCCATTGACACCAATTGCTCAGGATGACTCATGGGCTGATCACCCACAAGACTCCCCCCGTCAAGAAGAAACACCAACTACTCCCCCAACTCAAGTCACCACTCCGGTGCTTGAAGATGATGACTTTGTGGCCCAACCAACTCCATCTCCACAAGCGTCGCCAGCATTCCACAGGCTTCGCAAAGAACCAAGGCCTCAAGTTAATCTGTCAAGTGTTCCAGAAGGAGAAGAGTGCCGATCTGTTTCATGCCAAGTTTTTCCTGAAGCCTCTCCAACTGTGAACAACCCTGAGTCTGAAGCAAAAGCGGCTGAAGATATTCCGGCTGCATTAGTCGATGACCAAGAAGAACCAAGAGAAGAAGAAGCATGTGTTGCTACACCCCCTACCAACCAAGTTGTTCTCGAGGAGAACGTGTCTGACCCTCCAGCTACTCAAGTGGAGGTTAACAACATTGAGGCGGCCACCAACACCAACACTGAAGCCAATGACGTTGTCATGGCTGAAGCTAATGTGGCGCCTGAAGTCAATGTGGTGCCTAAAGTGATAGCACCTGAAGTCAATGCTGCACCTGATGCCAATCTGCAGCCTGAAGTCACCGCCACTGCCACTACTCCTGTACCGCCTCCTAGACCACATACTATTGAGAAAGCATACAACTATGGTCAGTTGGTCACTGTCAGATGGCCTATTCTGGTTCCTCCTCCTGCTGCTGGTCCGCAATTTCACTATCATGTCGAGCACATGCCACATGTCCAGAAGCCAAAGCCAAGACTGCCCAGGTTTCCAGGTACTGCCACTTCACCAGGGTCCTTCAATGCAAATGGCTTAATAGCGCACAACACTTTCTTTGATAGCGCTAAGAACCCCTATTCAAGGCCAAAGATTTCATTTGATCGGTTCTGGAGCTATCAACAGCGCAGCTACTACTCATGTGTTCTCTATGATCAAGAGCGCATCTTTCCTCATATGTGTCTTGATTGCGAAGCCATTGCTGGATTGCCATGCCTTGAAGAAGCCCTTAACTGCTTCCGTGATGCTGGACTGCTGAACTTTGTGACTGATAAGGATCATTGGAATGAAGAACTTCTGCTTCAATTCTAAGCCACCCTCCACATTCGCGGCTACAACAGGGATCCGAAGACTTGGGTCCTTGAGTGGATGACAGGCAATGTCCATCATGAAGCCAAAGCCTTTGACATCATTGAGCTAACCGGCCTGCCCACTCCAGGAGAATTATATGAACCTGGTTGTCAGCTTCACCGCAATGCTCTGGAGAGTATCTTCCACAAGCCAGAGCCCAACATGAGCCAAATGCTGAGCATGATGAAGCCTCTGCCACATGACGCTGATTACCCAAAGGAGTTCTTTGTCGAAGACCTAGAGTATCTGCCCCGCACTATTTATCACATCGTCAGGCAAACTCCATGGCCTGTCAAAGGACATTCGTCAGCAGCAAAACTTGAAGGAGCAATGAAAACTTTGGTCTTTTATATCTTCAACGACATCAGCTTCAATGCTCAAGACTTCTTTATCAGGCAGTTGGTTGCATCATGCTCTGATCTCTTTGGATTGAAGTTCTACGCTCCATGGGTCATGCGCCTCATCAAGCTACACTCAGCTGTCAACTATCAGCCCTCTGCTTGCAACCATCTGATCTTTCTGCCAGAGGTTGATATGTCAGTTGAAGCCATAGACCCAGAGCCTGCCAAGGAGCCTGTTTGTCTTCACAATGCTGATCACCAAAGCTTCACGCAACCCATTGGAGGAGTCCAGGCAGTCACTCATATTTATCCTTTGGCTGGCAATACATGCTTACCTCACCGTGCACAAACTGAAGCCACTGAAAGCACTATTGCTCAAAGGCCTCAGAAGCGATCTCATGTTCTCAATGACCAAGAACTTCTCATTGCCCTGCATCAGAAACAGGATAAGTATCACTTCTGGCTGAAGCGGCAGATGCAAAGCCTCTTGGTGGACGTCAATCGCATTTGCAATCTTGCCACCAAGAATGCCTTTGCTACACATGAAACCTGTCGGAGGTCATGGAAGAGTTTGACATTGCTCAGTGCTGAAGCAGATCTTCAAGACGATGGCTTCACTGAAAGATTCAAGTTTGACTCCACTCCTCCAAGGAATGCTGTCTTGCGTCGAACTCCGTCTCTTGAAGACTCTGATTATTCCTCCTCCGCTGCAACGGTGAATGCCAGAGTGATCGATGATCAAGATGATGCTACTTCATCACCCCCAACTTCAGCGCATATCGACACTGCACCGCCAAACCCCGATGCCGACCCTGCATCTTCTCCTACTCCTTCTGGGAACGAGTAGAGGCTCTATGTCTTCAAACCTTATTGGTCCTTACGGACAAAAGGGGGAGAATCATATGAGTTGATAGTCTTTAAGCGGGTCCATATGGGCAGTTGCTTTATATTTTTCCTAGTGTTTACAACTCTTGCTTTTGATACAGTTGGTTTTTTGAGTTGTAACACTTAAAATTGATGGTCGACTGCTACGCTTTCTGCCATTCTGTGATGCGATGATAAAATCCGCATATGCGATGATAAATTCCGCACTTAGTCATTTTGCAGAAGTCCATTTTCCATTATGCATATCATTATCTTTGTTATATCAAATCATGCATGATGAATTGTCTTCATAAGTTGAAGAGGATCTCCACAAGTACAACATGCCATGTGCATTTGCATTACAAAAGAAAATTACTTATATGCACATCTTCATGGGGAGCGATTGTTTCTGTACCATGTTGTTGTGTACTGCCACAAGACTTGATCTCTGGGCTGGCAATGCAAGGTAAACCGGTTGCTCTGAGACGGGGTGCCACAACGCTTGGTATCAGAGCCGCACTGATTGTAGGAGACGCTAAACCATTAGTGCGTTAGTGAAATGGTAGATAGCTTCGTTGAGTGCCGGTAGTCATAGAAATTGGTTGTTGCATTGCATGCATGTTTATTTGTTATTACTAACCGTATGGTTTGTGAGTGTAGATGGCTCCAGTACCGATCTTGTACCATCCTGAGCGAGCTCCGTACACAACGCCGCACCTGCTTCAGAACGTGTGGCGACGACTCTACCCAAAGGGTGCTGATCCAGAGTATCGGGTGTATCGCGAGCATCTGGCCGGTGCATTGTATGAGTATTATGCTGAGGTCACTCTAAACCACAGTTCCCCTTTCGGCGCTTACACTTGTTCGAATAAGGGTGGTCTTGCTTCTACGCCATCTCAGGCGGTTCAGTTTGCTGCTATCGAGGCTCTTGTAGACTTGCGCTACAACGAGGTTCGCATGCACACGCACCCATGTCTTTTCTACTACCCATCTCTGCACGAGAATGGGCGTATCCTCTTTCCTTTGATTAATCCAGTGTGCGATCATCCCACTAGTCACCTTTCTCGTTACATCACCGCCAGTTATCTCCTTAACTACGAGTTAGCTCGGGAGCTTTCACGCGCCCACGCAGTTCTCACGGCTGCTCGTATGAGGAACCCTCTTCCCACTGTCATCTATACTACTCCAGTTCTTTCCGCCTCCGTTCCCCCGGCTACCTCGCAGGGTACTGTTAACCCTCTGATGGTGACCCCTCGCAGGGCTCCTGCTGCATGGTATTCCCTTGTCGCTACTCCTGCCGCTCCTATGCTTAGATCCCATCCCCCGCTTGCCCCTGAGGGAGAGCCCTCGAGGCAGCGCTATCGCGTCTCTCTTAACCCGGAGGTCTCTACTATCAGTTCAGGATCTGGGTCTGGCTCAGGAGAGGAGCCCGCAGCAGTGCAGTCCGAGCAGTAGACCGTTAGAGTATCGCTTTCGTCAGGTGTATTATGTATGGGTGTAATCGCACGTGTCATGATGGTTAGTTTCATGTATGAGGGTAGTAGACCCGTTGTGATGTTTACTTTCATGTTGAGCCTATGTATAATTATGTTGGAACCTTATATTCACTTTGGTTTTCATTCACTGTTTTCTTCCGGGATTTGTCATTGGCTTTCCTCCCATTTTGGAAAATTCTCATCATGGTTGCTATTATTGGGAAAAACAAATAATAGGATGACGCGTGGAGGTAGTGGCAGTCAAGCTCGTGAGGATGTCCCTGTCCGTCGCTCCGTAAGGCAGGCAGGACATTCCCCCAAGCCTTACCAGCCACCTCCGTCTCCACCACCAAATCTGCTGTCCACTGATCAAATCATGCGCATGTTTGAAGAAAGAAGGAGCAACGATCTGCTGGAAATACTGAAATTGTGCAAGTTATGGTTGGGCAAAATGGAAACCAGAATGGCCATCACTCCAAGCTGTCAGTTTTTCAGCGAACCAAGCCTCCCAGCTTCAGCTAAGCTATTGATCCATTGGATGCCGATGACTGGCTAAGGACTATTGATTGGAAACTAGAGATTGCTCGCACTGAAGAGGGAGACAAAGTTCCCTTGGCAACGCATTATCTCGAAGGAGCTACCGCAATATGGTGGGATAATGCTAAGGGTATATGGCCCGCGGACGAGGAAATTACTTGGATAAAATTCAAGGACCATTTCCGCAAGTATCATATTCCCACCGGGATTATGAAAATCAAGCAGCGCGAATTCCTCGCCCTCACCCAAGGCAACATGACAATCAACGAGTATCTGAATAGATTCAACCATTTGGCCCGCTATTATCTCCATGATGTGGCCACAGAAGAACGGAAGATCGACAGGTTTCTTGGAGGACTGAATCAGCATCTCAGGTGCACTCTCAGCATGTTTGATTTTTCGGACTTCCTGACTCTGGTGAACAACACCCTCATAGCAGAAAGGGAACACAAGCTCCTCCACGACAACACGCCAGTTGATAACGACCACAAGCGCAAATTCGAGCCAAAGAAGGATATGCAACCAGTGCAGAAGGCTCGTACTTGGCAACAAACTCATGTTGATTACAAACCCAACTGGCAGCAGAATGTCAACAAGACTACCACTCAACTCAAGAATGTCGTGACCAGCCCGATGCGCGAAGATTGTCAGCACAACAATTCATGCTTCAGCTATGGTCAAACAGGACACTACGCCAGGCAGTGTCCCAAGAACAACAAACAAGCAGCTCTATTCCATCCGCAAGTCAACTACATGGAGCCATATTCCTCCCCAGATATGATCCAGGGGCAAATTCATCATATCTCCGCAGACGAAGCCCAAGAGGACCAGGAAGTCGTCATTGGTATGTTTCTTGTTAATGACATACCCGCTGTAATTTTATTTGACTCTGGGCTTCCCACTCTTTTATTTCAGGGAGTTTTGCTTCCCAAAACAATTTTCCTTGTTTGATTTTGGGAAAGCACATGCTGGTACAATCCTCGGGATCCCTACTCAGAAGCAATCTCGTCTGCCGTAATTTGGAAATTGACATCAAGGGCATCAAGTTTCCAACATCTTTGATAATCATCGACTCCAACAAATTGGATGTTATTCTGGGAATGAATTGGTTAACCCAATACCAAGTATGCATCAGCTGTGCGACCAGAGAAGTTACCCTGAAAAACATGGAAGGTTGCACCACAAGTTTTTATGCCCGCAAGCGCATACCCATGAAGGATATGCTTTTCGCAGCAGTGGTAGAAGAAGTGGAATTAATTCCAGTGGTTAGTGAGTATCCAGATGTATTTCCTGAAGAATTACCAGGCATGCCGCCAGACCGAGAATTGGAGTTTGCAATTGACTTGGTGCCTGGAACCTCCCTGATACACAAGAAATATTATCGAATGCCTTCATCAGAATTGGTGGAATTAAAGAAACAACCAGATGAGATGCTGCAAAAAGGATACATCCGTCCAAGCTCTTCACCATGGGGATCACCAGCGATCTTCGTGGACAAAAAGGATGGCAGTCTACGAATGTGTGTAGACTACCGATAGCTGAATGACGTCACCATCAAAAACAAGTATCCACTGCCAAGGATTGATGATTTGTTTGATCAACTCAGCGGGGCCAAAGCATTCTCCAAAATTGATTTAAGGACCGGATATCATCAGCTCAAGATAAAGAAGGAAGATATTCCGAAGACCGCGTTCACAACCCGGTACGGTCTTTATGAGTATACCGTTATGTCCTTTGGCCTCACCAACGCCCCAGCCTTCTTCATGCATATGATGAACAAGGTGTTTATGGATTTCTTGGATAAGTTTGTGGTGGTGTTCATTGATGACATCCTCATTTACTCCAAGAGCAAGGATGAACACAAGGAACATCTCCGAGCAATTTTACAAAGGCTTCGCGACCATCAACTTTATGCCAAATTCAGCAAATGTGAGTTTTGTCTCCAAGTGGGATTTCTCGGGCATGTCCTCTCGGCAGAAGGAATCTCAGTGGATCCAAGCAAGGTGAAGGATGTACTTGATTGGTCCGCACCCACAACAGTTTCAGAAATCCGGAGTTTCCTTGGACTAGCTGGCTATTATCGCCGTTTTATTGAAGGATTCTCCATGATCGCCAAGCCCATGACTGAGCTCCTAAAGAAGGACAAGAAGTTTGAATGGACTGAGGACTGCGAATGGTGTTTCAATGAGTTAAAAATCAGGCTGACATCAGCACCAGTATTAACTCTTCCAGACATCTACCGTAGTTTTGATGTCTACTGTGACTTATCCAGAAAAGGCCTTGGATGTGTACTCATGCAAGATGGCAAAGTTGTGGCTTATGCATCCCTACAACTACGGCAACACGAAGGAAATTACCCCACTCATGATTTTGAATTGGCCGTGGTGGTGCACGCTCTGAAGATCTGGAGACACTATCTGATTGGAAAGAAGTGCCAGATATTTACCGACCACAAGAGTCTCAAGTATATATTCACTCAACCCGATTTGAACCTTCGACAGCGAAGATGGCTTGAGTTTGTTAAGGACCACGACCTCGGGATAAATTATCACCCGGGCAAAGCTAATGTAGTGGCTGATGCCCTCAGCCGCAAACCAGCCAACCTTAATGCCCTCATGGATTCATTGCCTCCTGAGCTTTATGAAGAAATCACTCAGCTCAATTTGGTGATCACCGATGGCCGTCTTGCCAACATATTAGAAGTTGCCCCTATTCTCGAAGAAGAAATCCGCAGTGCTCAGGCAGATGACAAACTATTTAAAATATATGTTCAGAAGATGCACAAAGGGCATGCACCGAATTTCTCTAGGGATAAGAGAGGTTCGCTAAGATTCCGAGGAAGACTTTGCATACCCAATGAAGAAAGTCTAAAGAAGAAAATATTGGCAGAAGCACATGAAGCGCCATACTCAATTCACCCCGGTGGTACCAAAATGTATGAGGACCTTCGTCAAGTGTTTTGGTGGGATGGAATGAAGAAAGACATCACATACTTTGTGGCATGTTGCGATATATGCAACAAGGTAAATGCGGAACACCAAAAACCCGTCGGACTCCTTCAACCTCTGCCGATATCCTAATGGAAATGGGACGACATCTGCATGGATTTCATCACCGGATTACCAAGGTCTCATCGAGGAAACGACACAATATGGGTAATAGTGGACACCTTAACAAAGGTGGCACACTTCCTCCCTATCCGGACCACATACCGTGCAAATCAACTCACACAGCTGTATGTGTCAAGAATCGTCAGCCTGCATGGAGTACCTAAGACTACCACCTCCGACAGAGGATCTCTATTCACCTCCGCATTTTGGTCCCGACTACATCAAGCCTTGGGGACCGCTCTGAAGTACAGCACGGCTTATCATCCTCAGACAGATGGACAGACTGAGCGAGTAAATCAAATACTCGAAGATATGCTCCGGGCATGTGTATTGGCCCAAGGAACCAAGTGGGAAGAATTTCTACCCTATGCCGAGTTTTCCTACAACAACAGTTTCCAGGCCAGCTTAAAGATGTCACCCTATGAAGCTCTGTATGGCCGGAAATGCCACACTCCATTGAACTGGTCTCAAACCGGAGACAGACGTATTTTTGGGATTGATTTAATGCTCTAAGCGGAGAAGCAAGTCAAGGAAATCCGAGACAGACTGTAGTTGGCCAAATCACGAAAAAAAAGGTACTATGATGCCAAACACCGTCAGATCAGCTTCGAACCCGAAGAACACGTATATCTCCGAGTCACCCCTATGAAAGGAGTCAAGAGGTTTCATACCCGTGGAAAGTTGGCACCCTGATATATCGGTCCGTTTCCAGTCATGGCCAGAGTCGAAACAGTTGCATATCAGTTGGAGTTGCCACCGGAACTGTCAGAAGTGCACAATGTGTTTCATATCTTGCAGCTGAGGAGATGCATCTCGCCTCCTGAAAAGAGGACTGATATGGCAGAGATAGAATTGGCTAAGGATTTGACTTATGAGGAAACGCCAATCAGGATATTGGAACAGACAGAAAGGGTCACTCGCAGCAAAGAAATAAGGTTTTACAAGGTTCAGTGGGAGCATCACACCGAAGAGGAAGCCACCTGGGAAAGAGAGGAATTTTTAAGGAGTGTATACCCAGAATGGTTTTCCCAAGCAACCGAATCTCGAGGACGAGATTCATCCTAAGTGGGGGAGGTTTGTGACAGCCTGGATTTTGCCTTCTCTCTTTTTCCGGACATGTCTTCTCTCTTCTTCCGGACTTGGTTTTTGCCGTGATTTTGCCCTGACTTGATTTGGATTTTGGAATCATTTCAAATGGACTTGTCACTTGGTCATATCCGTGACTTTGACCCAAGTGACCTATCTACTTTATTCCTCTGATAAATCCCTAAAATAATCAAATGAATATTTTTCATAAAAGAAAATTATTCATTTTCCCTCTGAAATTCAATTCAGAAACTTGTGCTCCAAAGCAACCCCAAATTTTCTTGCCCAGAAAAATCTGAAATATTTCCTGAATATTCTTAGAACCTTGGCACACCTTCCCATGCAAAAATATTTCATCACTTTTTGGAAAATTTTTGCTATAGAAAATCATTTCTCTTCTGGCCCAAAATTCCAGTTTGTACAACAAGTACATTTTTCCTTGATCTTTTGGCCCTGATCTTTCTTGAGCTTAAACACCCTCCTAATAAAACCTAAACCCCAAGAGATCAGCCCTAATGACCTTCTAGAAGATTGCTTAACTTGGCGACCAAGTTTCTGGTCAGGAACTTGTCAGCTTAGTTGAGTCCAATCTGGTCGGCCTGGGTATGAGCTATCACCACTCCTAGACTAAACACTGCATGGACGAAAGTGTAGACAAGGTTTGGATGCTCCTGGGTGTCGTATTGACCATGCCAGTGTGGTGAACGCATGAAGACACGGCGCCTGGCAACGTCTCGACGCGCTCTGGCTGGCGCTTTCCTATCTGTTTCGCCGACGCCTGCCGCGCCGCACCTACAGTGTCGACCCATCACACTTGACCTCTCCCTGGCGCTCTTCGATGCCGGAGCCGTCGTAGCAAGCACGGGCACGTCGTGGGCAAAAGCCACAGTGCACGCGTGTGCTTGTCCGCTTCCTCCACCGCCTCCCGTGCTTGTCCGCGAGCGTGGGCAAGCTCCTGCGTTGACGCTGAGTGTTTGCCCCCTCGCACTAGAGATTTTCGTCGCCGTTCGCCGTGTGTCCAGAGAGCTCCGGCGGCGACATGTCCCCCCTCGCTCCGGCTATATATAGCACTCCCCGCCTTGATTTCTAGCCAAGCACCACTCCACACCACCTCCACGAACATGTAGACGAGCAGCAGCTCGGTCGGGCAGGCATCTGGCCGTCGCCCCGACCAGAGAACTCTGGCGACCCCCGCAGCATGGCCACCGCTCTCCGGTGCCTCTCGAGCTCAAGCAGCTGCTCGGGTGGGGCATTGGGGACCTATTGGTGCTGTCTGGACGCCGCTGAGCCCTCGGAGCCGCCCCTAGCCGTCGTCTTCAACCTCTCCGGCGAACCCCGTCCACCACCGAGGCTTGCGAGCTCAACCGCGAGCAGCTCCGTCCACCCCATGCCAAGCCACAGGTATGGGCAGGTGCGCCATGAGCCCAGCTTCAATCCTATCCCTCTAGCCTAGCCTGAAACCCCTTTGTCGCCGGAGTTCACCCCGCCTCTCTGATCTCGCGCTCCCCCTCTCTCTCCTGACGTGCGGGACCCACCCGTCGGCCTCACCTCTCGCGCCCGAAGCGGTACGAGTGGAGGCGCCTTTTCTGTTTACGCCTTCGACGTCACCCCCCAGGATTTCTGTTTAATTCAAATATTATTCAGAAATTTGACTAAACTTTGACCAGCCACCATTTCTTAACCATAAGTCCAAATGATTTGATTCTTTTTGCATTGTCTTTGTTTCAGAAAACTCTAGCAGCACACCAAAAGGTAGATTTTTCCTTACTGTCTAGAATTTCTGGTGATTTTCAGAGTGGTTTTTGATAATTGTTTTTGTGGTTTAAAATTCTTTTCAGAAGGAGAAGCTTGTCTTGAAGCAAACCAAGAGGGGTGTGATCCTCCTCTACACTAAGGAAAGCCACACTAGCATTTGGATGGTGTTATTTCAATATCTATGATTTTCTACTTGAATATGAGTTCTTATTTGCATTTAAAATTTGATGAATAAATTTGGTTAATTTCTAGTTATTTTATCATGCTTGCTATGATTGTTTTAGCTACTGGTTGAATGCGTGAACTTGTTTAGTTAAGTGAAGTAAGACTTTGCCCTAGTTATATTGCTGTGGAAACTAATGATAGTTCTTTTATTTAGTGATACTTTTATTTACATGATGAACTAATAAAAATATTGCTTGATAATGAAAATGAGTTATAACCAGACAAGTTTTGATTTTGAGTATTGCAAGATAATTATATTGTTAAGTTTGA
The DNA here is from genome assembly GCA_032464435.1 of Aegilops umbellulata. Classification (NCBI taxonomy): domain Eukaryota; kingdom Viridiplantae; phylum Streptophyta; class Magnoliopsida; order Poales; family Poaceae; genus Aegilops; species Aegilops umbellulata. The sequence continues at coordinate 188,321,748 of CP136057.1, forward strand.
TCCATGATTATGAGTTGATTGCTTTGCATGACAAGTAGTTGCTTGATTATGCCATTATATCATATTATTGATAAAAAGTTTTTATCAAAGTTAAATTTGATTAGGTTCAACTTGAATATGATGTTGATCACATCATGGTGCCACTGAATCGGGTTTTTTATTCAGTGCGACCACATTTACCTTGTGGGAAGGTCTTGATTCGGTCTTTTGTTGTGACTATCGCCAGTGCCTCCCGCGAGGGAAGGTTATGGGCGTGCATACCCTGGCCCGGTAGGCAGACACAACCATGTGTGCTCGTTTTTGTTTTTATGGTACCTTGTCCCTGTTTGGGACCATTTTGCCACGGCGGTGGCCGTTGGTGTCTTTGGTAGACACGGGGCCACCCAAGACCTAGCCCTGAGAGGGAGTTGGTCGGAGTGGCCGGGGAGGGTGCATGAAAAAGGGAGGGTTTCGTCGGAACGCTTTGGTCCACCCGAATAGGAATGCGAGGCCAGGTGTTCGGTAGTGTGGGTAAAGTGCGCTACCTCTGCAGAGTGTACTTAATCTATCGATAGCCGCATCCTCGGTTATGGGCATAACTCGTGAGTAAGTCACACCATGGATCAACTTTTATAATTGATCTTGCAAACTAAAATGATTGTTGTGATGCACTATGATTCTTGTGGTTCATGAACTCGGGAGTTGTTCATGAGTGATTGGTTTCAGATGTGACCCCGGTAATGGTCACCGTTTGGTTACGAGGTAACCTTCTGGTAAGCGAGTCCGTTGGACTTAGTGCACGTATCATTTGTATTGCATCGGTAGTAGTTCTTGCATTGCATTAATCTGATTAAATATCATGATATTGTCTATCATCGTGCTATGTTTGTTGTTAGCTTGCAAGTACATTCAATGTACTGACCTGGCGTGTTATGCCAGCTTTCAGGCAAGTCGGTTCACATCGGAGTGCATCTCGTGTCTAGGCCGTGTCCATGTCGGTGTCCCTGTGCTATGGAGTTCCACTTCGTCGTTCTTCCGCTGCCACGTAGTTCGTGTGATCGAGGCGCCCGTCATCTTCATTAAATGATGTGCATACTATCTAGCAGCACCATCCATGCCGCTTGGCCTCGTAGCTCGATGTAATATAAGACTTATGTAATCCGCTAGCATCAATAAAGCGGTTGTTTTTGTACCATGTTATTGTGTACTGCCAGAAGACTTGATCTCTGGGCTGGCAATGCAAGGTAAACCGGTTGCTCTGAGCCAGGGTACCACAATGCTTGGTATCAGAGCCGCGCTGATTGTAGGACACGCTAGACCGTTAGTGCGTTAGTGAAACGGTAAATAGCTTCGTTTGGGTGCCGGTAGTCATAGAAATTGGTTGTTGCATTGCATGCATGTTTATTTGTTATTACTAACCGTATGGTTTGTGAGTGTAGATGGCTCCAGTACCGATCTTGTACCATCCTGAGCCAGCTCCGTACACATCGCCGCACCTGCTTCAGAACGTGTGGCGATGACTCTACCCAAAGGGTGCTGATGTAGAGTATCGAGTGTATCGCGAGCATCCGACCGGTGCATTGTATGAGTATTATGCTGAGGTCACTCTACACCACAGTTCCCCTTCCGGCGCTTACACTCATTCGAATAAGGTGGTCTTGCTTCTATACCATCTCAGGCGGTTTAGTTTGCTGCTATCGAGGCACTTGTAGACTTGCGCTACAACGAGGTTCGCATGCACACCCACCCAGGTCTTTTCTACTACCCATCTCTGCACGAGAATGGGCGTATCGTCTTTCCATTGATTAATCCGGCGTGCGATCGTCCCACTAGTCACCTTTCTCGTTACATCACCGCCAGTTATCTCCTTAACTACGAGTTAGCTCGGGAGCTTTCACGCGCCCGCGCAGTTCTCACGGTTGCTCGTATGAGGAACCCTCTTCCCGCTGTCATCTATACTACTCCAGTTCCTTCCGCCTCCATTCCCCCCGCGACCTCGCAGGGTACCGTTAACCCTCAGAAGGTGACCCCTTGCAGTGCTCCTGCTGCATGGTCTTCCCTTGTCGCTACTCCTGCCGCTCCTATGCTTAGATCACATCCCCCGCCTGCCCCTGAGGGAGAGCCCTCGAGGCAACGTCATTGCGTCTCTCTTAACCCGGAGGCACTACTATCAGTTCATGATCTGGGTCCGGCTTAGGAGAGGAGCCCGCAACAGCGCAGTCCAAGCAATAGACCGTTAGAGTATCGCTTTCGTCAGGAGTATTATGTATGGGTGTAATCGCACGTGTCATGATGCTTAGTTTCATGTATGAGGGTAGTAGACCCGTTGTGATGTTTACTTTCATGTTGAGCCTATGTATAATTATGTTGGAACCTTTTATTCACTTTGGTTTTCATTCGCTGTTTTCTTCTGGGATTTTTCATTGGCTTTCCTCCCATTTTGGAATTTTCTCATCATGGTTCCTATTATTGGGAAAAACAAATAATAGGATGACGCGTGGAGGCAGCAACAGTCAAGCTTGTGAGTATGTCCCTGTCCGTCGATCCGCAAGGCAGGCAGGACATTCCCCCGAGCCTTACCAGCCACCTCGGTCTCCACCACCAAATCTGCCATCCGCTGATCAAATCATGTGCATGTTTGAAGAAAGAAGGAGCAACAATCTGCTGGAAATACTGAAAAGTGTGCAAGGTATGGTTGGGCAGAATGGAAACCAGAATGGCCGTCACTCCAAGTTGTCAGATTTTCAGCGAACCAAGCCTCCCAGCTTCAGCAAAGCTATTGATCCAAGGTAAACCGGTTGCTCTGAGCTAGGGTGCCACATTAGCTTAGCATAATGATCGTTAAGTTTTATTACTATTGCTTTCTTCATGACTTATACATATTCCTTTGACTATGAGATTATGCAACTCCCGTATAATGGAGGAATACCGTGTGTGCTATCAAACTTCACAACGTTACTGGGTGATTATAAAGATGCTCTACAGGTATCTCCGAAGGTATTTGTTGGGTTGGCATAGATCGAGATTAGGATTTGTCACTCCGAGTATCGGAGAGGTATCCTGGGCCCTCTCGGTAATGCACATCGTAATAAGCCTTGCAAGCAATGTAACTAATGAGTTAGTTATGGGTTGATGCATTACGGAACGAGTAAAGAGACTTTCCGGTAATGAGATTGAACTAGGTATGAAGATACCGACGATCGAATCTCAGGCAAGTAAAATACCGATGACAAAGGGAATAACGTATGGTGTCATAACGGTTTGACCGATAAACATTTTCATAGAATATGTGGGAGCCAATATGAGCATCTAGGTTCCGCTATTGGTTATTTACCGGAGAGGTGTCTCGGTCATGTCTACATAGTTCTCGAACCCGTAGGGTCCGCACGCTTAACGTTCGATGACGATTTGTATTATATGAGTTATGTGATTTGGTGACCGGATGTTGTTTAGAGTCCCGGATGAGATCAGACATGACGAGGTTTCTCGAAATGGTCGAGAGGTAAAGATTCATATATAGGAAGATAGTATTCGGACACCGGAAGTGTTCTGGGGTTACCGGGTACGTATCGGGTCACCGGAAGGGGTTCCGGGCTACCCCCGGCAAACTATATGGGCCCTATGGGCCAAGAGGGGATACACAGCATCCACAAAGAGGCTGGTGCGCCCCCCATATCGGCTGGCCAAATTGGAGAAGAAAAGGGGAAGGAGGAAAGGAAAAAGGGAATAGGATTCCCTCTTCCCCCTCTTCCCTTCCCACTCCGAATAGGAATAGGAAAGGGCGAAAGCTGAATTGGGAGGTGCCCAAGTAGGATTCCTCCTACTTTGGGCGCCCCCTTGGCTGCGTCTCCTCCCCTACAACCTATATATATGAAGGGGGCACCGCTAGAACACACAACAAACATTGTTAGCCGTGTGCGGTGTCAAAACCGGCGGATCTCGGGTAGGGGGTCCCAAACTGTGCATCTAAGGTCGATGGTAGCAGGAGACGAGGGACACGATGTTTACCTAGGTTTGGGCCCTCTTGATGCAGGTAATACCCTACTTCCTGCTTGATTGATCTTGATGAATATGAAGATTACAAGAGTTGATCTACCATGAGATCGTAATGGCTAAACCCTAGATGTCTAGCCTGTATGATTATGATTGCCTCTACAGACTAAACCCTCCGGTTTATATAGACACCGGAGGGGCCTAGGGTTGTACAGAGTCGGTTTACAGAGGAAGGAATCTTCATATCTGAACGCCAAGCTTGCCTTCCACGCAAAGGAGAGTCCCATCCGGACACAGGAGGAAGTCTTCTATCTTGTATCTTCATGGCCCATTGGTCCGGCCCACGTCACATAGGCTGGACATCCGAGGACCCCTTAATCCAGGACTCCCTCAGTAGCCCCCGAACCAGACTTCAATGACGATGTGTCCGGCTAGCTAATAGTCTTCGGCATTGCAAGGCGGGTTCTTCCTCCGAATACTTCGAAGCGTCTGATCTGAAGAATTATACTCGGCTTTCCATTTAATGTCATACCCCTGGGCTTCTGCGCCTCCATTGCTTCGGCTTCCACGTGTCGAGCGAACACGAAAGGTCAGAGTATTTTTGCACATAACACCCTGGCCATGTAAGAAAGGCGTATATTTAAGTGGACTGGATCTCAGATGCCATCTCACACCAGGCGGAAAATCCTTAGATCTTGCTAGGCGAAATCATTCGAGCATGGATAGTGTTCCCATTTCTTCCTCCCGCCCCCATGGCTCCGAAAAAGGTGATCGGGAGAAATTTTCAGTATCCCATGAGCAGCTGAGTAAGCTACAAACACAGGGATTCCTTCCCCCCATGGATCTAGTCCCCGTTTGGGCAGGATTAACCTCCTTTACAGGCGAAGCCCTGGCAGAAAATTTCCCTAATCCGACCAGGGGGAGCGAGTGTGCTTCATATCCTTCTTAATAAGAGGTGTTGGGTTTCCAATCCACCCTTTCCTCCGAGGCCTCCTGGAGTACTATGACCTCCAACTGCACAACTTCACTCCGGCCTCCATCCTGCATATCGCGAGTTTCGTTGCTCTTTGCCAGCTATTCTTGGGCTGTGAGGCCCACTTTGATCTATTCGGGGTGGGTGGTGCTAAGATATGGCACATAGCAGGGACCGGATACCTACCCAGCACGCCAAAGAAGGCATCCAAAGAGTGGCCCTCGGAGTGGTTTTATATTGAAGATGTCGCTCTCCCCGACCTAGTCTGAATGGGTCTTCCTGAATTTTCCAGCGCTCCATTGAGGAAACGCCAGAACTGGCGTCCTTGGAGCCTCGAGGAGAAGGATAGCGCAGAAGTCCAACAATTAATAGGCAAGATCAGGACACTCGCCCAGTCCGGATTATCAATAATCGAGGTAATGGCCACTTCCATACTGCGAGGTGTTCAGCCACTCCAATTCAGAGGGCTCCCTATGTGTCACTACAATGGAGAAGATGACACCTCACACTGCGGACGGAAAGGTCTGGACACCCCTGCTGCCCTGGCCACAATATGCCGATCTGTATAAAGGGGAGAAAGATGAGTTTACTCGCTTTAAGCGCCAAGAGGGATTCTCAATGTACAATCCCCCTAGTTGGGTGAGTTTTAACCCCACCTCCTTACTCAATCCTTTCCCCGGGTCATTTTTAATTGACATTTACCCATCCATTTTTAACAGGAATGGCAGAAGGTTATCGCGGGGATCTATAGCCCTGCTCCACAGCCGAAGGACCATAACTGAGACCTCGATCCCGGATTTGAAGAGGATCTAGACATATTTGTAGAACTCCAAGAGGGAGTCTTCTACCAGGTGAGGTATGATGGCATAAAAGTGGCCATCGTGGCCGATTATCCTGGCCTCCTTCCTACCTCACATGTAAGCAGCCAGGAGACATCTCCTCCGAAAGAGCTTCCTCATTATGCCTCACCCACCGCACTGTCTAGTGCTCCAAAGGGGAGGCGCTCGGCGCATCATGCCGCACCAGAGGCGTCTCATAAGAGAGCGGCGCCTACGCCGGGCGGGTCTTCGAAGAGGAAGGCAAATGACAACGCGTCCGAGCCTTCATCAAAGAGGTATGACTCTAAATATGCCCCCTGGCAGTCACATTGAACCATGACAGTGTCCGCTGTGTTTTATCAGGAAGAGTGTTCGCCGGACTATGTCCGGGGATCCTGCCGGTCGCGCCTCCATCAGTCAGGCTCCAAACCCTGCCTCTAGGGCGGGGGCTGACACAAGAGCGACGCCAGATTGTCCTCCTTCATAGGATTCAAATAATGTATCCGTCACGAACTCTGAAGTGGATAGCGCCATGAATCATCGGCGCCGGAGGGCCGCTCTTCACGACCCTGGCTTTACTAAAGAGGCGTTCAATGCCTTCAGCTCGGCTGATGCGTACATCCGAGCTCCTCGGGACGTGCTTGTCAGAGCCACTGACCAGCATTTGAAAGATATGCGAGTAAGTACGCATTGTACAGATCTGGTAATCATGTATTAGTAGCCCTCGAGATTTGAAACAGTTTGAAATAACTGATTTATGGATGACTGTATAATCAGGTACTCGCAGAGAAGAACAACATGCTGTCTCATGAGCTGGAAAGGTTCCGGACTCAGCTAACTGTTGTGACCGCCGAACTGGAGAAGTCCAAGGAGGCACCGCCTGGTAACGTTCCCCTCCATCCAGAAAAAGTATAATCATGTACTAGTAATGTTAATACTGTTGTGTTTCTAATGACAGGATCAGCAGATCAACTGAAAGAGGAACTGAAAGTCGCACAGGCAGGTGAACAAGAGGCCAAAAGGCAACTGGCCGCAGGCAAACGTGTGATGGCACGGGTCAGGGATGATAAGAACAAGCTGCATGATTCCAACACCCTGCTGGGCGAAGAACTAAAAGATGTACGAGCCCAGCTAGCTGACGCTGTAAAGGAAAATAGGAGGCTACGAGGCAGCATATTCAGTATGCTTTTAAACTTACCTCCGTGTAATTCGGCAAAAAAATGAGCTGACGAATTTATGTCTGCAGGTATGTTGACTGGCCGTCCCGAAGAGGAAATGTCCGGATCTCAAGGCGACCTGCTGCAAGAGCTGTCCCAAGTGCACAAGTGAGCTCCCAACAGGGTTGTAAGCTAGACAACATAGAGGAAGAAATTTTTGAGTCCAAGTGACTATGTACTTCAATTGACAAATTTGTCCCTAGCCGGATTGTAAAACGATTGTCATGGCAGGCCTTTTCACTTCGACCTCTGGACCCGAAGGTGCGGAGTGTTTCCGAATACCGGAGCGGCATTATAGACCGGGGTATGCATGGAAACCAGGCAGAGGGGTCATAGTTGCTTGAACAGACAAGTTGTATCCGGCTAGCTATGTTATATAACTTGTTGATTGTAAGAAACATCTTCCAGGGAGAATAGTTCCGTTAAGGGTTCTTTTCCCTGGGGTGAACATGCGTTAGTATGCATGCCCGAACTGTGATTGAAAAATCGCAGTATACGTAACATCTGGGGGTTCATAGTGTAATTAGGGTATAACGTCTTTAGTCCGCCGACTGAATATTCCCTTAAGAACGCTAGCTTTCGGCTTCACCCAGTCTGAGGTATAAGTCCAGATGACCCGACTGTAGCAATCACAGAGGTGCTCCCTTTATACCCTAGCCGAACAAACGGGAACGTAGGGCATAAGCACAGGATCCAGGCAACCCATCTTGACCAAAACTTAAGTCATAACGGTGCATATAATGGCGAAGAAAAGGTACATATGAGGAAAGGACACATATGTGGGGAGCTTGATGCTCGGAATATAATAATAATAAGCTTCTATAAAAGAAGCCCCCGGGTATCATGAGCGTATACATTTAAGGGTGTGTACATCATAGGTGTGCGGTTTAGCCGCACAAGAGCTATTGAGGTGGAGAGAAAAAAAATTAAAGAGAGAAAAAATGGGAACAAAGGGAGAAGGAGACGAACAAAGAGTACGGCTCTAGGCATAGAATCTTCGGAGTCTAGCGACATCCCACGGCTTCGGCTCTAAGCGATTGTCTGATGCATCACGCAGGCGGTACGCTCCTCTAGTGAGAACTTCATCTATGATGAAGGGACCCTCCCACTTGGGCTTGAGTTTGTCCTTTTTCTTTTCTGTCAAGCGTAGAACGAGTTCACCAACATTATAAGTCTTGGCCCGCACTTCTCTGCTTTGGTATCTGCGAGCCTATTGTTGATAGAATGCAGAACGTGCTTTTGCAACGTCGCGCTCCTCCTCTAGGATATCTAGACTGTCCTGACGATCTAGCTCGGCCTCTCTCTCTCTCTCTCTTCATACATGCGCAATCGAGGTGAGTCATGAATGATGTCGCAGGGCAAAACGGCCTCTGCGCCGTACACCATGAAGAATGGTGTGTATCCGATAGTGCGATTGGGCATGGTCCGCAGCCCCCAGAGTACAGAGTCGAGCTCCTCAACCCAGTGCTTGTCTGATTCTTTCAACGATCGCACTAGTCTAGGCTTAATGCCGCTTGAGGGAGTCCTGGATTAGGGGGTGTTCGGATGGCCGAACTATCCCACAGCCGGACTCCAGGACTATGAAGATACCAAGTTGAAGACTTCGTCCCGTGTCCGGAAGGATCTTTTCTTGGCGTGGAAGGCAAGCTAGGTGTGCGGATATTCAAGATCTCCTACCAATGTAACCGACTCTGTGTAACCCTAACCCTATCCGGTGTCTATATAAACCGGAGGGTTGTAGTCCGTAGGACAACCATCATCATACACAATCATACCGTAGGCTAGCTTCTAGGGTTTAGCCTCCTTGATCTCGTGGTAGATCTACTCTTGTACTACCCATATCATCAATATTAATCTAGCAGGAGTAGGGTTTTACCTCCATCGAGAGGGCCCGAACCTGGGTAAAATAAAGTGTCGCATGTCTCCTGTTACCATCCGACCTTGACGCACAGTTCGGGACCCCCTACCCGAGATCCGCCGGTTTTGACACCGACACCGCTCATGATAAGACCATTAGCTCATTCGACTTGACCGTTTGTTTGTGGGTAATAGACCGAGGCGTAATCAAGCTTAATGCCCAATTTAGCACACTAGGTTTTCACTTCATCGGCTGTGAAATTGGAGCCATTGTCGGTGATGATGCTGTGTGGGACACCATAACGGTGCACGACACCGGGTATAAAGTCTATCACCGGTCCGACATCGGCCATTTTAACTGGTTTTCCCTCTATCCACTTGGTGAATTTATCTACCATGACTAGCAGATATTTTTTCTTACGGCTTCCTCCTTTAAGGGGTCCGACCATATCAAGGCCCCAGACCGCGAAAGGCCAAGGAATGGGGATTATTTATAGAGCAGTAGGCGGCATATGGCTTTGAATGGCGAAAAGCTGGCATCCGACACAATGTTGGACCAGGTCCTGTGCATCTTCTCGAGCCGTTGGCCAAAAGAAGCCTGTACGGAAGGCCTTACTTACAAGGGCCCGAGCCGTGGCATGGTGACCACCGTGACCAGCATGGATTTTGGCCAGGAGCTGCCGTCCCTCCTCTTCGGAGATACATCTTTGAAGGACTCCGGTAGCGCTTTTCTTGTAGAGCTCTCCGTCATGGACCTTGTAGGCTTTCGAGCGCCGAACAATGTAGCGAGCCTCATTCTGGTCCTCAGGGAGCTCTCGCCTATTAAGGTAGGCCAAGAAGGGTTCGGTCCATGGGGCAATTACTGCCATTATTAGATGGGCCGATGATGTTATTTCAGTGGCTGAGCCCCCGATGATAACAGTATTGTGTTCGGAATCTGGGGGTGTAATCTGATCTGGACTGGTGTTGCTGCTCTCACCCTGCCACACCACAGATGCCTTGAAGAGCCTTTCCAGAAAGTTGGTAGCTGGGACGGGGTCACGCTTGGCGCCCATGCGAGCAAGGACATCCGCCGTTGATTACTTTCTCGAGCCACATGATGAAACTCGTGTCCCTTGAACCTAGCTGATATTTTGAGTATGGCGTTATGATAGGCCGCCAACTTGGATCTTTGGCGTCGAAGTCTCCATTTATTTGGGATATTGCGAGATTTGAATCCCCGCGCACCTCCAGGCGTTGTATTCCCATGGAGGCAGCCATCCGAAGACCGTGCAATAAGGCCTCATATTCGGCTGCATTGTTGGAGTCTGTGTATAATATTTGGAGTACGTACTGGACTGTGTCTCCAGTGGGGACGTTAAGACGACGCTCGCTCCTAAGCCAGAAAACATTTTAGAGCCATCGAAGTGCATGACCCAGTTGGAATATGTGTCGTACTCTTTAGGGAGTTAGGCCTCTGTCCATTCGGCGACAAAGTGGGCCAATACTTGGGATTTAATGGCTCGGCGTGGTTTGTATGTTATGTCGAATGGCAGGAGCTCGATGGCCCACTTGGCAATCCGGCCCATAGCGTCGCGGTTGTTTATTATGTCATTGAGTGGTACTTCGGAAGCCACCGTGATCGAGCACTCTTGGAAGTAGTGTCGTAGCTTCCGGGATGCCATGAAGACCGCATATGCTATCTTTTGGTAATGACGGTACTGGGATTTGCATGGTGTGAGGACAGTAGATACGTAGTATACCGGTTTCTGGAGTGGGATTTTGTGTCCATCGTCCTCTCGCTCAACAACGAGCACCGCGCTCCCTACCTGGTGTGTTGCAGAGATGCATAATAACATCGGTTCGCTGACGTTCAGCACGGCCAGGATTGGTTTGCTCGCTAAAAGAGCCTTTATTTCTTCCAGTCCGGTCGTTGCCGCATCCATCCACTCGAAGTGGTCGGTGCGTCGGAGAAGGAGATAAAGTGGCAATGCTTTTCTCCTAATCTGGAGATAAAGCGGCTTAGAGCTGCCACGCATCCGGCTAGTTTTTGGACCTGTTTAAGGTCTGTTGGTATAGCCAATTGTGACAAAGCTCGGATTTTGGCTGGATTTGCCTCAATTCCTCTATTGGAAACGATGAAGCCCAACAGTTTTCCAGCGGGAATGCCAAAAACACACTTTTCCGGATTGAGCTTGATGACATATGTGCGGAGGTTGTCGAATGTGAGATGCAGGTCGTCTATTAATGACTCGGCGTGCCTAGTCTTGATGACAACGTCGTCCACATATGCTTCAACTGTCTTGCCGATTTGTTTCTCCAGGCATGTTTGAATCATGCGTTGGTAGGTGGCGCCGGTGTTTTTAAGACCGAATGGCATAGTGTTGAAGCAGAAAGGCCCGTAAGGGGTAATCAATGCCCTTGCAGCCTAATCGGACTCCTTCATTTTGATTTGATGCTACCTGGAGTATGCGTCGAGGAAACACAACGAGTCGTGTCCTGCAGTAGCATCAATAATCTAATCGATGCGGGGGAGGGGGAAGGGTTCCTTAGGGAAGGCTTTGTTGAGGTCTTTGAACTCAACGCATATGCGCCAGGATTTGTCCTTCTTTGGCACCATCACCGGGTTTGCTAGCCAGTCTGGGTGTTTTATTTCTCTAATGAATCCGGCGCGATTAACTTTGCTAGCTCCTCCCCCATGGCTTGTCGTTTGGGTTGAGAAAAGCACCGCAGTGTTTGCTTGACCGGCATATATCCCTTCAATATATTGAGGCTATGTTCGGCCAACATGCGTGGGATTGCTGGCATATCAGAAGGGTGCCAGACGAATATGTCCCAATTCTCGCGCAGGCACGCTCGTAGTGCCGCGTCAACTGTTGGGTCCAGCTATGCCCCGATGGAAGCTGTCTTCTTGGGGTCCGTCGGGTGGACTTGAAATTTGACTATTTTGTCTACTAGTTTGAAAGAGGTGGATTTGGGCCGCTTATCAAGGATTACGTCGTCCCTATCCACCATGGAGTGTAGTGTAGTTAACTCTTCGGCTGCGAGGGCCTCGGACAGTGCCTCGAGGGCCAGGGATGCGGGTTTTTTGGCGCAGAGGGCTATGTCTGGATCACTGGCGAGAGTGATAATACCGTTGGGCCCGGGCATCTTGAGCTTCATATACACGTAATGAGGTATGGCTTGAAAGCATGTGAATGTGTCTCGCCCCAACAGGGCGTGATATCCACTATTGAAAGGGGTCACTTGGAAGGTTATCTCTTCGGACCGATAGTTCTCCAGCATGCCGAATACCATGTCAAGTGTAATTTTCCCCGCGCACCGCGCCTCTCGGCTGGGTATGATTCCTCGGAAAGTCGTATTATTTTGCTCGATGCGGCTCCTGTCTATTTCCATTTTATTGAGTGTGTCCTCGTAGATGAGGTTTAGCCCGCTGTCGCCGTCCACGAGCACTTTAGTGAGCCGAAAGCCATCCACAATTGGATTGAGGACCAAGGCGGCTGGTGCTCGAACTGACCGGAATTTTGGTTCGTCACTGGCATTGAAAGTGATGGCCGTGTCATTCCAGGGGTTTATTGCTGTGACTTGGCAGACTTCGGCGAGGTCGCAGAGTGCCCTCTTGCGCCGATTGTTTGAAGCGAAAGTCCCGAAGACCGTCAGTACTCTGAGGTCATCACCTTCTGGGGGGTGTTGCTCTGAGGTGTCTTTGGTGAGGATATCCTCGCTGCTCTTGGCCACTTGCCGGAGTATCCAACATGCTCTAAGGTTGTGGGTTGGTATGATATCCGGTGTCATGTGTATTTTGCATGGCCTATCGAGCCATCCCTCCAGAACGGTTATGCATCCTGTAGTGGGCTTAGTTTTCTTCACTATGGGGTCGGGTGCCCCGTGAGGGTGCATCCTTTTTGCTCGCCAGGGGGTTGAGTGGAGACCGATGGTTCCCAACGAGCTGTCTGAGTTTTCCAGGCACTTTCCATTATGCAGTACTTCTGTACTATGGTTGCCAAGTCAGCGAAGTGTAATACGCGACGGTGGTTGATGGCGTTGAGGATTCCTTCGTTCGTGCAATTATTGCAGAACACTGAAATCGCGTCCTCGTCGCGACAATCTTTAATCTTGTCTTTGACAAGGAGGAATCTGGCCCAAAAGTGATGGACTGTTTCCTGAGACTGCTGTCATACGTACATGAGGTCGCATATATCCGGAGGACCGGAATTGCTTGGCGAATATTGCTTGTAGTGGGTGGGTGGCTTTAAATTCGAACCCTGACCCAATTCGGAGTCCAGAGTTTGAAGAACTTCCGAGCTTATTAGTTCGGACTCCGGGGTGTTAAATGATTTTCCAGGCCCGACACCCTATTCTAGGTTCGGAGGACCGGGAGTGTCGTCCCACAGACAGGTATCCGGCTCTTCAAGCTCGGAAATCCGAACACAACTCGTCTTCAACATAGGGGAAGAGATGTTGTTTTGCTCCTCTACGACCGCTATCTGATGGGTGATCGACGGAGATTTGATTTCTCTCTGATCGTGTTTAAGCCCAATCTGATCATAGTTTGTAGCGACCCCCATAGCGGCGATGCAATCCAGGAGTTCGTTTAAAGATGACATCTCCGCCAGATCCATCCGTTTGGAGTATTCGTAGTCAACACGGAGACGATTTTTGATGACCTGAGAAGTCATCATCGGCTTGACAGCCGAGCGGGCGGTCTTAGTAAAGCCGCCCAGCCGGAGGGTTTGGCCTGAGGCCAGGGCTCCTTTGGAGGTGATACTGTCCTTGATAACAAGGCGAGCCATTAATTATGTCTTTGACGTCACAGCGGAACTCTCAATGAAAGCACCAATGTCGGTGTCAAAACCGGCTGATCTCGAGTAGGGGGTCCCGAATTGTGCATCTAAGGTCGATGGTAACAGGAGATGGGGGACATGATGTTTACCCAGGTTCGGGCCCTCTTGATGAAGGTAATACCCTACTTCCTGCTTGATTGATCTTGATGAATATGAAGATTACAAGAGTTGATCTACGACGAGATCGTAATGGGTAAACCCTAGATGTCTAGCCTGTATGATTATGATTGCCTCTACGGACTAAACCCTCCGGTTTATATAGACACTGGAGGGGACTAGGGTTGTACAAAGTCAGTTACAGAGAAAGGAATCTTCATATCCGAACGCCAAGCTTGCCATCCATGCAAAGGAGAGCCCTATCCGGAGACGAGAGAGAGTCTTCTGTCTTGTATCTTCACGGCCCATCAGTCTGGCCCATATCACATAGGCCAGACGCCCGAGGACCCTCTAATCCAGAACTCCCTCAGTAGCCCCCGAACAAGGCTTCAATGATGATGTATCCGGCGCGCAGATTGTCTTCGGCATTGCAAGACGGGTTCCTCCTCCGATTACTTCAAAGCACCTGACTTAGAGAGCTGTATTCGGCTTGTGATTTAATGTCATGCCCCTCAGCTTCTGTGCCTCCATTGCTTCCGCTTCCACGTGTCGAGCGAATACGAGAGGTCAGGGTATTTTTTGCACATAACACCCCGGCCATGCAAGAAAGGCATCTCTTTAAAGAGATTGGATCTCAGATCCCATTCCACATCCAGCGGAAAATCCTTAGAGCTTGCTAGGAGAAACCATTCCAACATGTCTAGCATTCCCAGCTCTTCCTCCCGCCCCACGGCTCTGAAAAAGGCGACTGGGAGAGATGCTCAGTATCCTACGATCTGGTGGTTAAGCTTCAAACGCAGGTCCTTCCCCCTGCGGATCTAGTCCCTGTTCGGGCAGGATTGACCTCCTTCTCTGACGAAGCCTTGGTGGAAAATTTCCCCAATCCAACCAGGGGGGAACGGGTGTGCTTCGTTTCCTACTTGTTGAGGGGCGTCGGATTTCCAATCCACCCCTTCCTCTGAGGACTCCTGGAGTATTATGGCCACTAGCTGCACAACCTCACACCGGCCTCAATCCTACATATCGCGGGTTTTGTTGCTCTTTGCGAGCTATTCCTGGGTTGTGAGGCCCATTTTGATTTATGGAGAAAGCTATTCTGCCTCGTCCCTCACACCCAAGAGGGATCGATATTCGAGGTGGGCGGCGCTGAAGTATGGCGCATAGCCGGGACCGGATACTTATCCGGCACACCGAAGAGGGCATTCGAAGAGTGGCCCTCAGAGTGGTTCTATATTGAGGACGTTGCTCTCCCCGACCCAATCCGCATGGGTCTTCCCGAATTTTCCAGTGCTCCATTGAAGAAACGCCACAGTTGGCGCCCTCGGAGCCTTGAGGAGGAAGATAGCGCGGAAGTCCGTCAATTAATGGGCAAGATATGGACACTCGCCCAGTTCGGATTATCAATAATCTAGGTAATGGCGACTTCCATAGTGCGGGGGTGTCCAGCTGCTCCAAATCAGAGGGCTCCCTATGTGGCACTACAATGGGGAAGACGATGCCTCACATTGCGGACGGAAGGGTCCGGACACACCCGCCGCTTTGGCAAAAATATTGGCCGAACTGTACAAAGGGGAGAAAGAGGAGTTCTCTCGCCTTAAACGCCAAGATGGATTTTCCATGTACAATCCACCTAGATGGGTGAGTTTTAATCCCACCGCTTTACTCAATCCTCCCCCTGAGTCAATTTTGATTGACACTAACCCGTCCATTTGTAACAAGAATGGCGAAAGGTCATTGAGGGGATCTATAGCCCCGCTCCACAGCCGGAGAACCATAACCGGGATCTTGACCCCGGATTCGAAGAGGATCCAGACATATTTTTAGAGCTTGAGGAGGGAGTATTTTATCAGGAGAGCTACAATAGCACAGAAGTTGCCATCATAGCCGACTATCCCGCCCTCCTTCCTGCCTCACATGTAAGTAATCAGGAGACATCTCCTCCGAAAGAGCTTCCTCATTCTGCCTCACACACCGCACTGTCTCGTGCTCCAAAAGGGAGGCGCTCGGTGCGCCATGCTGCACCGGAGGCGACTTATAAGAGAGCAATGCCCGCGACGGGAAAGCCTTCGAAGAGGAAGGCAAATGAAAACACGACCGAGCCTTCATCAAAGAGGTGTAGCTTTTTAAATACGCCCCTTGGCAGTCACATCAAACTGTGACATTGTCCACTACGTCTTATCAGGAAGAGCGTTCGCTGGACTATGTCCGGGGATCCTGTCGGTCGTGCCTCCACCAGTGAGGTTCCAAATCATGCCTTAAGGACGGAGGCTAACATGGGAGTGAAGCCGAATTGTCCTTCCGTAGAGGATTCAGATGATATGTCCGTCACGAACTCTGAAGTGGAGAGTGCCATGAATCATTGGCGCCGGAAGGCCGCTCTCCATGACCCCGACTTTTCAAAAGAGGCATTAAATGCCTTTAGCTCGGCCAATGCATACATCGGAGATGCTCGGGATGGGCATGCCAGAGCCACGGACCAGCATTTAAAAGATATGCGGGTAAGTACAGATTTAGTAACCATATACCAGTAGCCACCGAGACTTGAAGCAGTTGGTACAACTGATTTAAGGATCATCGTATAATCAGGCACTCACGAATTGGAATAGCCTGTTGTCTCAAGAGCTGGAAAAGTGTCAGACCCGGCTGGCTGCGGTTACCGCCCAACTGGAGAAATCCAAGAAGGCAACGCCTGGTAATATTCCCTTCCATCCAGAAAAATGTAATCATATAGCAGTAATGTTAATACTGTTGCGTGTCCGATGACAGGATCAACAGATCAACTGGAAGGGGCACTGAAAGTCACACAGGTGGGCGAACAAGAGGCCAAAAGCCAACTGGCCGCAGGCGAACGTGTGCTGACACGTGTCAGGGATGAAAAGAATAAGCTGCGGGATTCCAATACCCTGCTGGGCGAAGAACTAAAAGACGTGCGAGCACAACTGGCTGACGTTGTCAAGGAGAATAAGAGGCTACGAGGCGGCATATTCAGTATGCTCTTGACCTTACCTTTGTGTAATTTAGCGAAGAAAATGGTCTAACCAATTTATGTCTGTAGGTATGCTGACTGGCCGTCCCGAAGAGGAAATGTCCGGCTCTCAAGGCGACCTGCTGCAAGAGATGTCCCAACTGCATGAGCGAGCTCGGCAAGGAATGCGGAGCATTGCCAAAGCTTTGTGGCCATCTTCCTCTCCTCCAGGAAGTATGGAGAAGCTTGTGAAGCTATTCCAAGGAGCTCGGCCTGCCGAGAGGGTGCACGAGAGGCCTGGGCCATGGTAAAAACACGGTACACCAAGCTTGATCCGAATCATATGGCCCGGTTTGGGCCGTTACAGTCAGATGGAAAAGAAATTCCAGTTAGTCTAGTATATGACCAGGTAAAGATAGCCGCCAAGTATTCCCAACAGGATTGTAAGCTAGATAGCCTATTAGATGCCATATAGGAAGAAGTTTTTAAGTCCAAGTCACTATGTACTTCAGTTGACAAATGTGTCCCTAGCCGGATTGTAAAACAATTGTCATGGCCGACGTTTTCGCTTCAACCTCTGGAACCGAAGGCGCCAAGTGTTTCTGAATACCGTAAAGGTAATATAGACCGGGATATGCGTGGAAACCAGGCGTAGGGGTCATAGTTGCTTGAACAGACAAGTTGTATCCAGCTAGCTATGTTATATTACATGTTGAATGTAAGAAACATCTTCCAGGAGAATAGTTCCGTTAAGGGTTCCTTTTCCTAGGTGAACATGCGTTGGTATGCATGTCCGAACTGTGATCAAAAAGTTGCAGTATACGTAACATCCGGGGGTTCATAGTGTAATGAATATAAAATATCTTTAGTCCGCCGACCGAATATTCCCTTAAGAATGCTAGCTTTCAGCTTCACCTAGTCTGAGGTACACGTCCAGATGACCTGGCTGTAACAATCGCAGAGGTGCTCCCTTTATTCCCTAGCCGAACAAACGGGAACGCAGGGAATAAGCACAGGAGCCAAGCCACCCAGCTTGGCAAAAACTTAAGTCATAACGGTGCATACAATGGCGAAGAAAAGGTACATATGAGGTAAAGACGCATATGTGTGGAGCTTGATGCTCGGAAGATAATGATAAGTTTCTGTAAAAGAAGCCCCCAGGCATTATGGGCGTATACATTTAAAGATGTGTACGTCATGTGTGCACGGTTCAGCCGCACAAGAGCTTAAAGCTAAAAAACTGAAGAGAGGAAAAAAACGGAGACAAAGGGAGAAGAAAACAAACACAGGGTCCGACTCTAGGCGTAGAACCTTCAGAGTGTAGCGGCGTTCCACGGGTTCGGCTCTAGGCGATTGTCCGATGCGCCACGCACGCGGTACGCTCCTCTAGTGAGAACTTCATCTATGATGAAGGGACCCTCCCACTTCGGCTTGAGTTTGTCCTTTTTCTTTTCTGGCAAGCGTAGAAAGAGTTCACCAACATTATAAGTCTTGGCCCGCACCTCTCTGCTTCGATATCTTCGAGCCTATTATTGATAGAATGCGGATTGGGCTTTTGCAACATCACGCTCCTCCTCCAAGGCATCTAGGCTGTCCTGCCGATCCAACTCGGCTTCTCTCTCTTCATACATGCGCACTCGAGGTGAGTCATGAATAATGTCGCAGGGCAAAACGACCTCTGCGCCCATACACCATGAAGAATGGTGTGTATCCGGTAGTGCGATTGGGCATGGTCCACAGCCCCCAGAGTACGAATTCCAGCTCCTCAACTCAGTGCTTGTCTGATTATTTCAACGATCGCACTAGTCTAGGCTTAATGCCGCTCATAATAAGACCATTAGCTCATTCGACCTGACCGTTTGTTTGTGGATGATATACCGAGGCGTAATCGAGTTTAATGCTCAATTTAGCACACCAGGTTTTCACTTCGTCGGCCGTGAAATTGGATCCGTTATCGGTGATGATGCTGTGTGGGACAACATAACGGTGCATGAAAATCTATCACCGGTCCAGCTTTGGTCGTTTTCACTGGTTTGGCCTGTATCCACTTGGTGAATTTATCTACCATGACTAGCATATATTTTTTCTTATGGCTTCCTCCTTTAAGGGGTCCTACCATATCAAGCCCCCAGACCGCAAAAGGCCGGGTAATGGGGGGTGTTTGTAGAGCAGTAGGCGGCATATGGCTTTGATTGGCTAAGAGGTGGCATCTGACACAACGTTGGACTAGGTCATGTGCATCTGCTCAGGCCGTCGGCCAAAAGAAACCTATACGAAAGGCCTTACTTACAAGGGGCCGAGCCGCGGCATGGTGGCCGCCAAGACCAGCATGGATTTCAGCGAGGAACTGCTGCCCCTCTTCTTCGGAGATACATCTTTGAAGGACTCTGGTAGCACTTTTCTTGTAGAGCTCTCCATCATGGACCTTGTAGGCTTTCGAACGCCGAACAATGCAGCGAGCCTCATTCTGGTCCTCAGGGAGCTCTCGCATATTAAGGTAGGCCAAGAAGGGTTCAGTCCATGGTGCAATTACTACCATTATCATATGGGCCAATGGTGTTATTTTAGTGGCTGAGCCCCCGATGATATCGGTATTGTCTTTGGAATCTGGGGGTATAATCGAATCCGGACTAGTGTTGCCGCTCTCATTCTGCCACACCACGGATGGCTTGAAGAGCCTTTCCAAAAAGATGTTAAGCGGGATGGGGTCACGCTTGGCGCCCATGCGAGCAAGGACGTCCATCGCTTGATTGCTTTCTCGAGCCATGTGGTGAAACTCGAGTCCCTCGAACCGAGCTGATATTTTAAGTACGACGTTAAGATAGGCCGCCATCTTTGGATCTTTGGCGTCGAAGTCTCCATTTATCTAGGATATTGCAAGATTTGAATCCCCGCGCACCTCCACGCGTTGTATGCCCATGGAGGTAGCCATTCGAAGATCCTGCAATAAGGCCTCGTATTCGGCTGCATTGTTGGAGTCTGTGTATAGTATTTGGAGTATGTACTGGACTGTGTCTCTTGTTGGGGACGTTAAAACGACGCCTGCTCCTAAACCGGCCAACATTTTAGAGCCATCGAAGTACATGACCCAGTTGGAATATGTGACGTACTCTTTAGGGAGTTCGGCCTATGTCCATTCGGCGACGAAGTCAACCAATACTTGGGATTTAATGGCCCGACGTGGTTTGTATGTTATGTCAAATGGCAGGAGCTCAATGGCCCATTTAGCAATCCGGCCCGTAGCATCGCAGTTGTTTATTATGTCATTGAGTGGAACTTCAGAAGCCACCGTGATAGAGCACTCTTGGAAGTAGTGCCGTAGCTTCCGGGATGCCATGAAGACCGCGTATGCTATCTTTTGGTAATGAGGGTACCGGGATTTGCATGGTGTGAGGACAGTGGATACGTAGTATACCGGTTTCTGGAGTGGGAATTTGTGTCCGTCCGCCTCTCGTTCAATGACGAGCACCGTGCTCACCACCTGGTGTGTTGCGGAGATGTATAATAGCATTGGTTCGCCGACGCTCGACGCGGCCAGGATTGGGTTACTCGCTAAAAGAGCCTTTATTTCTCCCAGTCTAGTTGTTGCCTTGTCCGTCCACTCGAAGTGGTTGGTGCGTCGAAGAAGGCGATACAGTGGCAATGCTTTTTCTCCTAATCTGGAGATAAAGCGGCTTAAAGCTGCCATGCATCCGGCTAGTTTCTGGACCTGTTTAAGGTCTGTTGGTATAGCCAATTGTGACAAAGCCCGGATTTTGGCTGGATTGGCCTCAATTCCTCTATTGGGAACAATGAAGCCTAGCAGTTTTCCAGCGGGAACGCCAAAAACACACTTTTCCGGATTGAGCTTGATGTCATAAGTACAAAGGTTGTCGAATGTGAGACGTAGGTCGTCTATTAGTGACTCGACGTGCCTAGTCTTGATGACTACGTCATCCACATATGCTTCAACTGTCTTGCCGATTTGTTTCTCCAGGCATGTTTGAATCATGCGTTGGTAGGTGGCGCCGGCGTTTTTGAGCCCCAAGGGCATAGTGTTGAAGCAGAAAGGTCTGTATGGGGTAATGAATGCCGTTGCAGCTTGATCGGACTCATTCATTTTGATTTGATGGTATCCGGAGTATGCGTCGAGGAAACACAGTTAGTCGTGTCCTGCGGTAGCATCGATAATTGGATCGATGCGTGGGAGGGGGAAGGGATCCTTAGGGCAAGCCTTGTTGAGGTCTTTGAAATCGACCCACAAACGCCAGGATTTATCCTTCTGTGGTACCATCACCAGGTTTGCTAGCCAGTCCAGATGTTTTATTTCTTTGATGAATCCGGCCTCGATTAACTTGGCTAGATCCTCCCCCATAGCTTGTCATTTGGGTTCAGAAAAGCACCGCAGTGTTTGCTTGACCGGCTTATATCCCTTCAGTATATTGAGGCTGTGTTCGGCCAACCTGCGTGGGATTCCTGGCTTATCGGAAGGGTGCCAGGAGAATATGTCCCAGTTTTCGCGTAGGAACGCTCATAGTGTGGCGTCAACCATTGGGTCCAACTGTGCCCCAATGGAGGCTGTCTTCTTGGGGTCCGTTGGGTGGACCTGAAATTTGACTATTTCGTCTGCTAGTTTGAAAGAGGTGGATTTGGGGCATTTATCAAGGATTACATCATCCCTGTCCACCATGGAGCGTAGTGTGGTTAACTCTTCGGCCGCGAGGGCCTCAGACAGTGCCTCGAGGGCCAGGGATGCGGTTTTGCTTTTGGCGCGGAGGGCTATGTTCGGATCACTGGCGAGAGTGATAATATCGTTGGGCCCGGGCATCTTGAGCTTCATATACCCGTAGTGAGGTATGGCTTGAAAGCGTGTGAATGCATCTCGCCCCAACAGGGCATGATAACCACTATTGAAAGAGGCCACTTGGAAGGTTATTTCTTCGGACCGGTAGTTCTCCGGCGTGCCGAATACCACCTCAAGTGTGATTTTCCCTGCGCAAAGCGCCTCCCGGCTGGGATTTATTCCTCGGATGGTCATATTACTCTGCTCGATGCGGCTCCTGTCTATTTCCATTTTATTGAGTGTGTCCTCGTAGATGAGGTTTAGCCCGCTGCCGCCGTGCATGAGCACTTTAGTGAACCAAAAGCCATCCACAATTGGATTGAGGACCAAGGTGGCTGGTGCCTGGACTGACCGGATTCTTGGTTCGTCACTGGCATTGAAAGTTATAGCCGTGTTGTTCCAGGGGTTTATTGTTGCGACTTGGCAGACTTCGGCGAGGTCATGGAGTGCTCTCTTGTGTCGATTGTTTGAAGCGGAAGTCTCGAAGACCGTCAGTACTCTGAGGTCGCCGTGCTTGGGGGTGTCTTTGGTGAGGATATCCTCGCCGCTCTTTGCCACTTGCCGGAGTATCCAACATGCTCTGAGGCTGTGGGTTGATTCGGTGTCCGGCGTCGTGTGTATTTTGCATGGCTTATCGAGCCATGCCTCCAAAACGGTTCCACACGCCGCAACGGGCTTAGTTTTCTTCAATATGTGGCCGGGTACCGTGCGAGGGTGCACCCTCTTTGCCCGCCCAAGGGGTTGAGCGGAAACCGGGGGTTCCCAGCGAGCTGTCTGAGTTTTCCAGGCACTTTCCATTGCATAGTACTTTTGTACTATAGTTGCCAAGTCAGCAATGTGTAATACGCGATGACTGTTGATGGCGTTGAGGATTCCTTCATCCGTGCAATTATTACAGAACACTGAAATCGCGTCCTCGTCGCGGCAATCTTTAATCTTGTCTTTGACAAGGAGGAACCTGGCCCAAAAGTGATGGACTGTTTCCTGAGACTGTTGCCGTATGCACGTGAGGTGGCATATATCCGGATCACCGGAATTACTTGGCGAATATTTGTTGTGGTGGGTGGGTGGCTTTAAATCCGAACCCTGACCCAGTTTGGAGTCCGGAGTTTGAAGAATTTCCGAGCTTAATCGTTCGGGCTCCGAGATGTCAACTGATTTTTTAGGCCCAACGTCCGACTCTAGGTTCAGAGGGCTGGGAGTGTCGCTCCGCAGACAGGTATCCGGCTGTTCGAGCTCGGATATCCAAACATAGTTCGTCTTCAACATAGGGGAAGAGTCGTTGTTTTTCTCCTCTATGACCGCTATCTCATGGTTGATCGGCGGAGATTTAATTTCTCTCTGGTCAGGTTTAAGCCCAATCTGATCATAGTCTGTAGCGACCTCCATGGCGGCGATGCGATCCAGGAGTTCTTTTAAAGACGACAACTCCGCCGGATCCATCCGTTTGGAGTATTCGGAGTCAACACGGAGGCAATTTTCGATTACCTGAGAGGTCACCCTCGGCTTAACGGCCGAACGGGCGATCATGGTAAAGTCGCCTAACCGGAGGGTTTCGCCTGAGGCCAGGGCTCCTCCGGAGGTGATGTTGTCCTTGATGACAAGGCGAGCAATCGATCCTGTCTTTGATGTCATAGTGGAACTCAATGAAAGCACCAATGTCGGTGTCAAAATCGGGAGATCTCGGGTAGGGGGTCCCGAACTGTGCGTCTAAGGTCGATGGTAACAGGAGATGGGGAACAAGATATTTACCCAGGTTCGGGCCCTCTTGATGGATGTAACACCCTACTTCATGCTTGATTGATCTTGATGAATATGAGGATTACAAGAGTTGATCTACCACGAGATCGCTAAACCCTAGATGTCTAGCCTGTATGATTATGATTGCCTCTACGTACTAAACCCTCCGGTTTATATAGACTCCTAAGGGGACTAGGGTTGTACAGAGTCGGTTACAGAGAAAGGAATCTTCATATTTGAACACCAAGCTTGCCATCCACACAAAGGAGAGTCCTATCCGGACACGGGAGAGAGTCTTCTGTCTGTATCTTCATGGCCCATCAGTCCGGCCCATATCACATAGGCCGGATGCCCGAGGACCCCCTAATCCAGGACTCCCTCATGCGGCGTCCCCTCCATAGTTTATGCCTCCGGTCATATTCACGTAGTGCTTAGGTGAAGCCCTGCGCGTATCACTTCACCATCACCGTCACCACACCGTCGTGCTGACGGAACTCTCCCTCGACACTTTGCTGGATCAAGAGTTCGAGGGACGTCATCGAGCTGAACGTGTGCAGGACTCGGAAGTGCCGTACGTTTGGTGCTTGATCGGTCGAAATGAGAAGAAGTTCGACTACATCAACCGCGTTGTCAAACGCTTCCGCTTTCAGTCTACGAGGGTACATGGACACACTCTCCCCCTCTCATTGATATGCATCTCCTAGATAGGTACTGCGTGAGCGTAGGGAATTTTTGAAATTGCATGCTACATTTCCCAACAGTGGCATCTGAGCCAGGTCTATGCATAGATGATTTGCACGAGTAGAACACAAAGAGTTGTGGACGATGATAGTCATACTGCTTACAACGAACGTCTTATTTTGATTCGGCGGTATTGTTGGATGAAGCGGCCCGGACCAACCTTACATAACCATGTTCATGAGACCGGTTCCACTCACAGATTTTGCATAAAGGTGGCTGGTGGGTGTCTGTTTCTCCAACTTTAGTTTAATCAAATTTGACTACGACCGGTCCTTGTTGAAGGTTAAAACAGCAAACTTGACTAAAAATCATTGTGGTTTTGATGCATAGGTAAGAACGGTTCTTGCTAGAAGCCCGTAGCAGCCACGTAAAACTTGCAACAACAAAGTAGAGGACGTCTAACTTGTTTTTACAGGGCATGTTGTGATGTGATATGGTCAAGGCATGATGTGTTATACGTTATTGTATGAGATGATCATGTTTTGTAAAAGTTATCGGCAACTGGCAGGAGCCTTATGGTTGTCGCTTTATTGTATGAAATCCAATCGCCATGTAATTGCTTTACTTTATCACTATGTGTTAGCGATAGTTGTAGAAGCAATAGTTGGCGAGACGACAACGACGCTGCGATGGATATCAAGGTGTCAAGCCGGTGACGATGGAGATCATGATGGTGCTTTGGAGATGGAGATCAAAGGCACAAGATGATGATGGCCATATGATGTCACATATTTTGATTGCATGTGGTGTTTATCTTTTATGCATCTTATTTTGCTTAGTATGACGGGAGCATTATAAGATGATCCGTCACTAAAATTTCAAGATATACGTGTTCTTCCTCAGTATGCACCGTTGCGACAGTTCGTCGTGCTGAGACACCACGTGATGATCGGGTGTGATAAGCTATACGTTCACATACAACGGGTGCAAGACAGTTTTGCACGTGCAGAATACTCGGGTTAAACTTGACGAGCCTAGAATGTACAGACATGGCCTCGGAACACTGGAGACCAAAAGGTCGAACGTGAATCATATAGTAGATATGATCAACATAGAGATGCTCACCATTGAAAAGTACTCCATCTCACGTGATGATCGAACATGGTTCAGTTGATATGGATCACGTGATCATTTAGACGACTCGAGGGATTTCTATCTAAGTGGGAGTTCTTAAGTAATTTCATGAATTGAACTTAATTTATCATGAACTTAGTCCTGATAGTATTTGCAAATCTACGTTGTAGATCAATAGCTCGCGTATAGCTCTCCTGTTTTATTTTTGATATGTTCCTAGAGAAAACTAAGTTGAAAGATGATAGTAGCAATGATGCGGACTGGGTCCATGATCTGAGGATTATCCTCATTGCTGCACAGAAGAATTATGTCCATGATGCACCACTAGGTGACGAACCTGTTGCAGGAGCAGATGTAGACGTTATGAAAGTTTTGCAAGCTCGGTATGATGACTACATGATAGTTTAGTGCACCATGCTTTACGTCTTAGAACCGGGACTTAAAAATGTTTTGAAATGCCATGGAGCATATGAGATGTTCCAAGAGTTGAAATTGGTATTTTAGACTCATGCCCATGTCCAGAGGTATGAGACCTCTAATAAGTACTTTGCCTACTAGATGGAGGAGAATAGCTCAGCCAGTGAGCATGTACTCAAAATGTCTGGCTACTACGATCTATTGAATCAAGTGGGAGTTAATCTTCTAGATAAGATAGTGATTGACAGAATTCTCCAGTCACTATCACGAAGCTACTAGAACTTTGTGATGAACTATAGTTTGCAAGGGATGACAAAAAAGATTCCCGAGCTCTTCGCGATGCTGAAATCGGAGAAGGTAGAAATCAAGAAATAGCATCAAGTGTTGATGATTAACAAGACCACTAGTTTCAAAAAAAGGGAAGGGAAAGAAAGGGAACTTCAAGAAGAATGGCAAACAAGTTCCCACTCCCATGAAGAAGCCCAAAGCTAGACCCAAGCCTGAAACTGTGTGCTTCTACTGCAAAGGAAATGGTCTCTGGAAGTGGAACTGCCCTAGATACTTGGCGGATAAGAAGGATGTAAAAGTGAAAAAGGTATATTTGATATACATGTTATTGATGTGTACTTTACTAGTGTTCATAGTAACCCCTGGGTATTTGATACCAGTTCAGTTGCTAGGATTAGTAACTCAAAACAGGAGTTGCAAAATGAACAGAGGCTAGTTAAGGGCAAGATGATGATGTGTGTTGGAAGTGATTCCAAGGTTGATTAGTGTTGAACCTAAATAAATGTTATTCGGTGTTTGTGTGGAGCATAAATATGATTTGATCATGTTTATTGCAATACAGTTATTCATTTAAGTCAGAGAATAATTGTTGTTCTGTTTACATGAATAAAACCTTCTATGGTCATACACCCAATGTGAATGGTTTATTGAATCTCGATCGTAATGATACACATATTCATAATATTGATGCCAAAAGATGCAAAGTTGATAATGATAGTGCAACATATTTGTGGCACTGCCGTTTAGGTCATATTGGTGTAAAACGCATGAGGAAACTCCATGCAGATGGACTTTTGGAATAACTTGATTATGAATCATTTGATGCTTGTGAACCATGCCTCATGGGCAAGATGACTAAGAATCCGTTCTCCAGAACAATGGAGCGAGCTACTGACTTATTGGAAATAATACATACCGATGTATGCGGTTCGATGAGTGTTGAGGCTCGCGGCGGGTATCGTTATTTTCTGACCTTCACAGATGATTTGAGAAGATATGGGTATATCTACTTAACGAAACTCAAGTCTGAAATATTTGAAAAGTTCAAAGAATTTCATAGTGAAGTGGAGAATCATCGCAACAAGAAAATAAAGTTTCTACGGTCTGATCGTGGAGGCGAATATTTGAGTTACGAGTTCGGCCTTCATTTGAAATAATGTGGAATAGTTTCACAACTCACGCCACCTGGAACACCATAGCGTAATGGTGTGTCCGAACGTCGTAACCGTACTTTATTAGACATGGTGCGATCTATGATGTCTCTTACTGATTACCACTATAGTTTTGGGGTTATGCATTAGAGATAGCTGCATTCACGTTAAATAGGGCACAGTCTAAATTCGTTGAGATGACATATGAAGTATGGTTTGGCAATAAACCTAAGCTGTCGTTTCTTAAAGTTTGGGGTTGTGATTCTTATGTGAAATAGCTTCAGCCTGATAAGCCTGAACCCGGATCGAAGAAGTGCATCTTCATAGGATACCCAAAAGAAACTATTGGGTACACCTTCTATCATAGATCCGAAGGCAAGATCTTTGTTGCTAAGAATGGATCCTTTCTAGAGAAGGAGTTTCTCTCGAAAGAAGTGAGTGGGAGGAAAGTAGAACTTGATGAGATAATTGTACCTTCTCTCGAATTGGAAAGTAGCTCATCATAGAAAACCGTTCCCGTGCTTCCTACACCAACAAGAGAGGAAGCTAATGATAATGATCATGAAACTTCAGATCAAGTTACTACTGAACCTCGTAGGTCAACCAGAGCACGTTCCGCACCAGAGTGGTATGGTAATCTTGTTTTGGAAGTCATGTTACTAGATCATGATGAACCTACGAACTATGAGGAAGCGATGATGAGCCCAGATTCCGCAAAATGGTTTGAGGCCATGAAATCTGAGATAGGATCCATGTATGAGAACAAATTATGGACTTTGGTTGACGTGCCCGATGATTGGCACACCATAGAAAATAAATGGATCTTCAAGAGGAAGACAAATGCTGATAGTAGTGTTACTATCTCCAAAGCTAGACTTGTCGAAAAAGGTTTTTGACAAGTTCAAGGTGTTGACTACGATGAGATTTTCTCACTCGTAGCAATGCTTAAGTTTGCCCGAATCATGTTAGCAATTGCCACATTTTATGAAATCTGGCAAATGGATGTCAAAACTGCATTTCCTTAATGGATTTCTTAAAGAAGAGTTGTATATGATGCAACCAGAAGGTTTTGTCGATCCTAAAGGTGCTAATAAAGTGCAAACTCCAGCGATCCATCTATGGACTGGTGGAAGCATCTTGGAGTTGGAATATACACTTTGATAAGGTGATCAAAGCATATGCTTTTATACAGACTTGTGGTGAAGCCTGTATTTACAAGAAAGTGAGTGGGAGCACTACAGCCTTTCTGATAAGTATATGTGAATGACATATTGTTGATCAGAAATGATGTAGAATTTTCTAGAAAGCATAAAGGAGTGTTTGAAAGGAGTTTTTCAAAGAAAGACCTCGGTGAAGCTGCTTACATATTAGGCATCAAGATCTATAGAAATAGATCAAGACGCTTGATAAGACTTTCGATGAGTACATACCTTGATAAGATTTTGAAGGAGTTCAAAACGGATCAGTCAAAGAAGGAGTTCTTGCCTGAGTTGTAAGATATGAAGTTGAGTAAGACTCAAAACCCGACCTCGGCATAAGATAGAGAGAGAATGAAAGTCGTTCCCTATGCCTCAGCCATAGGTACTATAAAGTATGCCACGCTGTATACCAGACCTATTGTGTACCTTGCCATGAGTTTGGCAAATGGGTGCAATAGTGATCCAGGAGTAGTTCACTGGACAACGGTCAAAATTATCCTTAGAAGACTAAGGAAATACTCTCGGTTATGGAGGTGATAAAGAGTTTGTCGCAAAGAGTTACGTCGATGCAAGCTTTGACACTGATTTGTATGACCCAGAGTCTCAATCTGGATACATATTGAAAGTGGGAGCAATTAGCTAGAGTAGCTCTGTAGAGCATTGTAGACATAGAAATTTGCAAAATACAAGTGGATCTGAATGTGGCAGACCCATTGGCTAAACTTCTCTCACAAGCAAAACATAGTACTCTTTGGGTGTTAATCACACAGCGATGTGAACTAGATTATTGACTCTAGTAAACCCTTTGGGTGTTGATCAAATGGCCGTGTGAACTATGGGTGTTAATCACATAAAGATGTGAACTATTAGTGTTAAATCATATGGCGATGTGAACTAGACTATTGACTCTAGTGCAAGTGGGAGACTGAAGGAAATATGCCATAGAGGCAATAATAAAGTTGTTATTTTATATTTCATTATATCATGATAAATGTTTATTATTCATGCTAGAATTGTATTAACCGGAAACTTGATACATGTATGGATACATAGGCAAAACACAGTGTCCCTAGTAAGCCTCTACTAGACTAGCTCGTTAATCAAAGATGGTTAAGTTTCCTAACCATATACATGTGTTGTCATTTGATGAATGGGATCACATCAGTAGGAGAATGATGTGATGGACAAGACCCATTCGTTAGCTTAGCATAATGATCATTAAGTTTTATTGCTATTGCTTTCTTCATGACTTATACATATTCCTTTAACTATGAGATTATGCAACTCCCGGATACCGGAGGAATACCTTGTGTTCTATCAAACGTCACAACATAACTGGGTGATTATAAAGATGCTCTACAGGTATCTCCGAAGGTATCTTTTGGGCTGACATAGATCGAGATTAGGATTTGTCAATCCAAGTATCGGAGAGGTATCTCTGGGCCCTCTTAGTAATGCACATCGTAATAAGCCTTGCAAGCAATGTAAATAATGAGTTAGTTAGGGGATGATGCATTACAGAACGAGTAAAGAGACTTGCCGGTAACGAGATTGAACTAGGTATGAAGATACCGACGATCGAATCTCGGGCAAGTAACATACCGATGACAAAGGGAATAACGTATGGTGTCATAATGGTTTGACCGATAAAGATCTTCATAGAATATGTGGGAGCCAATATGAGCATCCAGGTTCCACTATTGGTTATTGACCGGAGAGGTGTCTCGTTCATGTCTACATAGTTCTCGAACCCATAGGGTCCGCATGCTTAACGTTCGATGACGATTTGTATTATATGATTTATGTGATTTGGTGAACGAATGTTGTTCGGAGTCCCGGATTAGATCACAGACATGATGAGGAGTCTCGAAATAGTCGAGAGGTAAAGATTCATATATAGGACAATAGTATTCGGACACCGGGAGAGTTCTGGGGTTACCGGGTACGTATCGGGTCACCGGAAGGGGTTTCGGGCTACCCCCGGCAAACTATATGGGCCTTATGGGCCAAGAGGGGATACGCACCAGCCATAAAGGGGGTGGTGCTCCCCCCATATGGGCTGGCCAAATTGGAGAAGAAAAGGGGAAGGATGAAAGGAAAAAGGGAATAGGATTCCCCCTTCCCCCTCTTCCCTTCCCACTCCGAATAGGAATAGGAAAGGGGGGTGGATGAATTGGGAGGTGCCCAAGTAGGATTCCTCCTACTTGGGGCACCCCCTTGGCTGCCTCTCCTCCCCTCCAACCTATATACATGAAGGGGGCACTGCTAGAACACACAACAAACATTGTTAGCCGTGTGCGACGCCCCCCTCCACAGTTTACGCCTCCGGTCATATTCACGTAGTGTTTAGGCGAAGGCCTACGCGGATCACTTCATCACCGTCACCACGCCGTGAATAGTTCAAGGCACGCCATCAAGCTGAACGTGTGCAGAACTCGGACGTGCCGCACGTTCGGTGCTTGATCAATCGGAACGAGAAGAAGTTCGACTACATCAACCGCGTTGTCAAAAACGCTTCCACTTTCGGTCTAGGAGGGTACGTGGACACACTCTCCCTGTCTCGTTGCTATGCATCTCCTAGATAGATATTGCGTGAGCGTAGGAAATTTTTGAAATTGCATGCTCATTTCCTAACACCTTCAACATGTGGTGCTTGCCCCCCATCTTTGCTAGCCAAAAATTCCACACTAAGTAGAGATACTACTTGTGCATCCAAAAACCCTTAAACTCAAATCTTATTTTCAAGAATCCACCATACCTACCTATGGATTGAGTAAGATCCTTCAAGTAAGTTGTCATCGGTGCAATAAGGCAAAAAAAGTTGCTTCTAGAAGTGTAAGATCATTTTGTGTAAGAGAAAATTGAGTATTGTACGAACTTGTGATGGTAAAGAAATAAAAGCGACAGACTGCATAATAAAGGTTGCCATCACAAGGGGCAATATAACGTGACGTTCTTTTGCACTAAGGGGTTGAGCATACAAACAAATAAGCGCATGGCAACCTCTGCTTCCCTCTGCGAAGGGCCTATCTTTTACTTTTATGTATTTACTTTTATGCAAGAGTCAAAGTTCTTCTCTCTTTTCCTTTTAGTTTTCTCCTTTGGCAAGCATCATGTGGTGATGAAAGATTTAGGCACATATGTCCAGGTAAATATGGGTAGCATGAGTTATTATTGTTGACATCACCCTTGAGGTGAATACGTTGGGAGGCGAAACTATAAGCCCCTATCTTTCTATGTGTTCGGTTGAAATGTTTTGCTCATGTGTATGCGGTGAGTGTTAGCAATCATAGAATACTATATGATGGTTGAGTATGTGGATTTACCTAAAGGCTCCGATACATGACCCTTCCTGAAAAAGATGATGAATTGTAGTTGCAAAGTTGACTGAGAACATAGTATGTTGGTTTCTAATAGAGTTTATGCTTTATACTTCGATAGTGTGATGAATTGTTACTTATTCATGAGAAGTCTATGACAAAAGTTCTATGATAAAAGTTTTATGTTAAAGTTTGTTGCTGTTACAATAATTCACATGATACTTCTATGTCAGTATTTTGTTTTTATCAATACCTCTCTATCTCTAAGCATGTGGACATGTTTTTCGATTTCGGTTTTCGCTTGAGGACAAGCGAGGTCTAAGCTTGGGGGAGTTATACGTCCATTCTGCATCATGTTTACCTACTATTATTTATAATGTTTTTATGCATAAATATTGCTTTTTGGAGTAATTCTAATGCCTTTTCTCTCATAATATGCAAGGTACACACAAAGAGGGAGAATTCCGGCAACTAGAAATCTGGACCTGGAAAAGCTACGTCAGGCCACCTATTCGGCACAACTCCAAATGAGCTGAAAATTCACGGGGAATTTTTATGGAATGTATAAGAAATATTGGAGCCAATAAGTACTAGAGGGGGCCCACCAGGTGGGCACAACCCACCTAGGCGCGCCAGGGATCCCAGGCGCGCCCTGGTGGGTTGTGCTCTCCTCGGCCCACCTCCGGTGCCCATCTTCTGGTATATAAGTCATTTTGACCTAGAAAAAAAATAAGGAGAAGACTTTCGGGACGGAGCGCCGCCGTCTCGAGGCGGAATTTGGCAGGAGCAGTTTTACCCTCCGGCGGAGCGATTCTGCCGGGGGAACTTCCCTCCCGGAGGGGGAAATCATCATCGTCAATCATCATCACCAACAACTCTCCCATCTTGGGGAGGGCAATCTCCATCAACAACTTCAATAGCTTCATCTCCTCTCAAACCCTAGTTCTTCTCTTGTGTTCAATCTTTGTACCGGAAGTATAGATTGGTGCTTGTGGGTGACTATTAGTGTTGATTACATCTTGTAGTTGATTAATATATGGTTTATTTGGTGGAAGATTATCTGTTCAGATCCAATATGCTATTTAATACCCCTCTGATCTTGAGCATGATTATCATTTGTGAGTAGTTACTTTTGTTCTTGAGGTCACGGGAGAAATCATGTTGCAAGTAATCATCTGAACTTGATATGTGTTCGATATTTTGATAGTATGTATGTTGTGATTCCCTTAGTGGTGTCATGTGAACGTCGACTACATGACACTTCACCATATTTGGGCCTAAGGGAATGCATTGTGGAGTAGTTATTAGATGATGGGTTGCGAGAGTGACAGAAGCTTAAACCCTAGTTTATACGTTGTTCCTTAAGGGGCCGATTGGACCCAAAAGTTTAATGCTATGGTAGAATTTATTCTTAATACTTTTCTCGTAGTTGCGGATGCTTGCAAGGGGGTTAATCATAATTAGGAGGTTTGTTCAAGTAACAACAACACCTAAGCACCGGTCCACGCACATATCAAATTATCAATGTAGCGAACACGAAATCGAACCAACATGATGAAAGTGATGAGATGAAATCCCCGTGTACCCTCAAGAATGCTTTGCTTATTATAAGAGACCGTTTTGGCCTGTCCTTCGCCTAAAAAGGATTGGGCTACCTTGCTGCACTTTTGTTACCGTTACCGTTACTTGGTTGTTACAAGTTATCTTGTTATCAAACTACTCTGCTACTTACAATTTTAGCGCTTGCAGACATTACCTTGCTGAAAACAACTTGTCATTTCCTTCTGCTCCTCGTTGGGTTCGACACTCTTACTTATCGAAAAGGCTACAATTGATCCCATATACTTGTGGGTCATCACCGGTCCACCCACATATCAAATTGCAAAGTATCGAACACGAATCAAATCAACATGATGAAAGTGACTAGATGAAATTCCCGTGTACCCTCAAGAATGCTTTGCTTATTATAGGAGATCATTTTGGCATGTCCTTTGCCTCAAAAGGATTGGGCTACCTTGCTAAACTTTTGTTACCGTTACTGTTACTTGCTTGTTACAAATTTTCTTGCTATCAAACTACTCTGCTACTTACAATTTCAGCACTTGCAGACATTACCTTGCTGAAAACCACTTGTCATTTCCTTCTGCTCCTCGTTGGGTTCGACACTCTTACTTATCGAAAAGGCTACAATTGAACCCATATAATTGTGGGTCATCACGCCCCCTCCTGTAGCGCACCATGGCGCATGAACCTCGCGAGCTCGCCGCACCCGTGCCTCGCCTCGCCGAGCTCCATCCCCCGCTAGATCGAGGCGCTTGCGTCGCTCGATCTTGCGCAAAAGGGACAAATGGCCTCGCCACCGCCAACGCTGCATGGACTTTACCCGGCTACGCACACCGATGGTGGCGAGGGGAGCATCTCCGGTGGGTGGGCTCCCAACGGCGTGCTAGGTTTCCTCTCCCAAGCCGCCCGCGGGAGCGGCATGAGAGAGGAGCGGGCCTTTTTATTTTCAGTGGTAAGAGCATCTACACCTGGGTGCCCCAAAACCCGCGTCAAATGCCCGGGCGGACGGCCTGGATACTGACCGGTCACAAAAAATCAACCTAGATGGACGCCTCAAACGCCCGGGCTGCCGACATCTCACATATCCCGCCCAAATATGGGACGGAAATGGGGCACCCAGGCGCGTCCGCAACGTCGGACCCGACATCTCTACCCCACCTCAAATTGCACCAAATTCATCCCTTTCCCTACCGGATCCATTTGCTCTCTTCTCTCTTTTTCCTCCTCGGTGGCGTCCGTCTTGTAGCTCCACTGCCGCACATGGTCCGCAGCTGTTTCGAGCCTCTGCGCCGCCACCACGGCACAACACGCCTCTCTCCTGTCCTCGCCGACGGGGAAGTCATCGCCGACCCGGATGCCACCGGTACGTCCGGCAACTCTCGTTCTCCACCTCGCTGTCTATGTGTTCGACACATTGGCCGACCTAGTTTTTGTGAATTTTTAGGGAAAACGATGAATTTCTATGGAGTATGGACCGACGGAGGTTGATCAAATTATTCAAGATGAGTTCTTCGATTCGTTGGATTCAGATGAAGAAGTGGACATGATCAAGAGGAAATGGGCCGGCTGGTGGAGCATATGCGGACCAACAATGAAAACCAAAGAGTTGATGTTTGAGTTGTGCACTTAAAATAAATCTTAGGTAAACACTATGTATTCTCGGCACCAACATTTGTTATTTATGTGTGACATTTGCGTGTATGATGGATGTGCATGGATTTGAGAGTCCGAATTTGAAATATGTGGATGTCAGGCACGGGATATGAGGGTCGATCCAGATGCATCCGCGGGCGTGCCCGGGCGCGTCCTCGAACGTATAAAGGGGCCGGATTTGCCAAGTCCAGCTGTAGATGCTCTAAGAGTTCCACAAGGTGAAAATACCAGAAGAAACATTATAAGTGCATCTCCAACGCTGACCCGTAACGGGACACCACGTCCATCCGTGAATAGGGGACCAGTTTGCGGATATGGATGCGAAAGCTGGCCATCTAAAGCTAGTCATATACATTCTCCCTCAAAAAAATGTAAAGGTTGCATACATCCGCACGCTTAAAATAGCCGCATATCTAGTTTCTGTTTAGCTAAATAATATTTAAATACTCAATTGCAATGGTAGATCAAATTTAAATATTACACTTCAATAATTTTGTCCCCTTTAACCATCCACATATGCTTGACCAGATCTTTCTCCAGTTGCTCGATGCTGAATCTGATGATGCATTTGAAAAACTCATTGAATGTGGCCGGATTCTGGAAGTTTGATAGGATCACCCATGTTTTCAAATTTAAGACCTGCGACCGTATCCTCACCTTCATTCTCCATCATCATGTTGTGCATGATCACACAACATGTTGTCAAACATCATGTGATGCAACTGCTTCAAGAATGATGTTGGGTTTCTTAACATGACTCTAATATTTCCCTGGTAGAGCTTTTTGGTAGTTCTTACATCTCCCATGCATGCAATCAAGAGATCCAAGCAAACCTGGGCAACCTCTCTTGCTTCAAAAATTTCCAAGATCCTGTCGGTGTCTGCCATAGTTGCTTCTCTCAGGTACTGAGGTCCAAACACTGAGACCACAATACTAGCAAATGTTACCATGGCATGGCAGCATGTGCTCTCAGACATCCATAGGTATTCGTCCCACGAATCAGCGGTCGTTCCATGCAAACATCTGCAGTGCAGCCGTGTGATAATACACAAGTATAGGGGATCAGTTGTAGCCTCTTTTAATAAGTAAGAGTATCAAACCCAAAGAGGAGCTAAAGGTAGAACAAATATTCCCTCAAGTTCTATTGACCACCGATAGAACTCTACGCACGCTTAACGTTTGATTTACCTAGAACAAGTATGAAACTAGAAGTACTTTGTAGGTGTGATAGGATAAGTTTGCAAGATAATAAAGAACACGTAAGTAGAGACTAGGGGCTGTTTAGATAAAGACACAATTAAGTTAGTTTTAGTAGAGAGCTTTTTGTCACAAGTAAGTTATTTGTCCCTAGGCAATCGATAACTAGACCGGAAATCACTATTGCAATTTTATATGAGGGAGAGGCATAAGCTAACATACTTTCTCTTCTTGGATCATATGCACTTATGATTGGAACTCTAGCAAACATCCGTAACTACTAAAGATCATTAAGGTAAAACACAACCATAGCATTAAAGTATCAAGTCCTCTTTATTCCCACACGCAAACAACCTACTTACTCGGGTCTATGCTTCTGTCACTCACGCCACCCACCATAAGCAAATCATGAACATATTGCAAACCCTACAGCGGGGATCCCTCACGCTTGCGCGACATCAAGAGCTCCATAAGACATCACCAATAATAAAACATGCAACTCAAACCAATCATGATCATCAATTAACCCATAGGACAAAATGGATCTACTCAAACATCATAGGATAGCCATACATCATTGGGAAATAATATATAGCGTTGAGCACCATGTTTATGTAGAGTTTACAGCGGGTAAAAGAGGGGTTACACTGCTGCATAGAGGGGGGAAGAGTTGGTGATGAGAGCGGTGAAGTTGTTTGTGTAGATCGTTGTCGTGATGATGGCCCCGGCGGTGTTCTGGCGCCACCGGGAGAGAGGGGGAGAGAACCCCCTTCTTCTTCTTCCTTGACCTTCCCCCTAGATGGGAGAAGGGTTTCCCCTTTGGTCCTTGGCTTCCATAGCTATGGAGGGGCGGGAGCCCCTCCGAGATTGGATCTCTCTCTCTCTCTCTGTTTCCTTCTGTTTCTGTGCTCCCAGATTCTGCCCTTTCACCGTTTCTTAAATTCCCAGAGATCAATAACTCTGATTGGGCTGAAAATTTAACATGATTTCTATCTGGATATTAGCTTTATTCCGGCGAAAGAAGGGCGCCAACCACCTTATGGGGTGGCCACAAGGTCAGGGGCGCGCCCTCCACCCTTGTGGGCCCCTCGAGCATCGTCTCGTGTTGATTCTTTTTCCCAAAAATCACATATATTTTAAAAATAATCTCCATAAGTTGTTATCCCGTTTGGACTCCGTTTGATATGGATTTTCTGTGAAACAAAAAACATGCAACAAACAGGAACTGGCACTGGATCAATATGTTAGTCCCAAAAAATAGTATAAAAGGTTGCCAAAAGTAGGTAAAAGTTGTAGAATATTAGCATGGAATGATAAAAAATTATAGATACGACGGAGACGTATCAGCATCCCCAAGCTTAATTCCTTCTCGTCCTCGAGTAGGTAAATGGTAAAAAG
Source organism: Aegilops umbellulata (assembly GCA_032464435.1). NCBI lineage: Eukaryota > Viridiplantae > Streptophyta > Magnoliopsida > Poales > Poaceae > Aegilops > Aegilops umbellulata. Next base: position 188,359,032 of record CP136057.1, read on the forward strand.
GATAATTTTTGATGTGGAATGCTACCTAGCATAATCTTGATCATATGATCTAATCATGGCTTGAATATTAAGACACGAGTGATTCAAAGCAATAGTCTATCATTTGACATAAAAAACAATAATACTTCAAGCATACTAATAAAGCAATCATGTCTTTTCAAAATAACATGGCCAAATAGAGTTATCCCTACAAAATCATATATTCTGACTATGCTCCATCTTCACCACACAAAATATTCAAATCATGCACAACCCCGATGACAAGCCAAGCAATTGTTTCATACTTTTGATGTTCTCAACCCTTTTCAACTTTTACGCAATACATGAGCGTTAGCTATGGATATAGCACTATAGGTGGAATATAATATGATGGTGGAGGTTGTGTGGAGAAGACAAAAAGGAAGAAAGTCTCACATTGACGCGGCTAATCTATGAGCTATGGAGATGCCCATCAATTGATGTTAATGCGAGGAGTAGGGATTGCCATGCAACGGATGCACTAAGAGCTATAAGTGTATGAAACTAAGTGGGTGTGCATCCAACTTGCTTGCTCATGAAGACCTCGGGCATTTTGAGGAAGCCCATCATCGGAATATAGAAGCCAAGTTCTATAATGAAAAATTCCCACTAGTATATGAAAGTGACAATGTAGGAGACTCTCTCTATGAAGAACTTGGTGCTACTTTGAAGCACAAGTGTGGTAAAAGGATAGTAGCATTGCCCCTTCTCTCTTTTTCTCTCATTTTTTTGTTTTCTCTTTTTTTGGGGGCCTTCTCTTTTTTTGCTTTTTTTCGTCTGGAGTCTCATCCTGACTTGTGGGGGAATCATAGTATCCATCATCCTTTCCTCACTGGGACAATGGTCTAATAATGATGATCATCACACTTTTATTTACTTACAACTCAATATTACAACTCGATACTAGAACAAATATATGACTCTATATGAATGCCTCCGGCGGTGTACCGGGATGTGCAATGATCTATCATAGCAATGACATAAAAAAATGGACAATCCATGAAAACATCATGCTAGCTATCTTACGATCATGCAAAGCAATATGAAAATGAATGCTCAAGTCATGTATATGATGATGGAAGTTGCATGGCAATATATCTCGGAATGGCTATGGAAATGCCATGATAGGTAGGTATGGTGGCTGTTGTGAGGAAGATATAAGGAGGTTTATGTATGATAGAGTGTATCGTATCACGGGTTTTGGATGCACCGGCGAAGTTTGCACCAACTCTCGAGGTGAGAAAGGGCAATGCACGGTGTCGAAGAGGCTACCAATGATGGAAGGGTGAGAGTGCGTATAATCCATGGACTCAATATTAGTCATAAAGAACTCACATACTTATTGCAAAAGTCTAAAAGCTATCGAAACAAAGCATTAGACGCATGCTCCTAGGGGGATAGATTGGTAGGAAAAGACCATCGCTCGTCCCCGACCGCCACTCATAAGGAAGATAATCAATACATAAATCATGCTCCGACTTCGTTACAAAACGGTTCACCATACGTGCATGCTACAGGAATCACAAACTTCAACACAAGTATTTCTACAATCCACAATTACCCACTAGCATGACTCGAATATATCCATATTTATATCGCAAAACTATTGCAAGGAATCAAACATATCATATTCAGTGATCTACAAGTTTCATGTAGGATTTTATGACTAACCATGTGAATGACCAATTTCTGTCAACTCTCTAAATAGATATAAGCGAAGCAAGAGAGTTTAATTCTTTCTACAAAAGATATTCCCACTCTCTAACAAATATAAGTGAAGCAAAAGATCATTCTACAAATGGCGGTTTTCTATGTGTAGGGAAACAGGCAATCCAAACTTCAAATGATATAAGTGAAGCACATGAAGTGTTCTAAAAGCCATACTCAAAAGATATAAGTGAAGTGCATGAAGCATTCTATAAATAAACCAAGGACTATCTCATACCAGCATGGTGAGTTATTAAAAGGAAAATAAAAAGCACACGACGTTGTAAGATATACGCGTATCATGTGGCGAATAAAAATATAGCTCCAAGTAAAAATTACCGATGATTGTTAGAAGAAAGAGGGGATGCCTTCCGGGGCATCCCCAAGCTTAGTTGCTTGGGAGTCCTTCAATATTACCTTGGGGTGCCTCGGGGATCCCCAAGCTTAGGCTCTTGCCACTCCTTATTCCTTCATCCATCATGATCTCACCCAAAACTTGAAAACTTCAATCACACAAAACTTAACAAAACTCTCGTGAGATCCGTTAGTATAATAAAACAAATCACCACTTTAAACTACTATCGCAAACTCATTAATATTTTATTTTTTCATTGTAGCTACTGTAATATAACTTTTTTGATGGCTTATACCACCTATACAATCGATAGTTTCATCAAAACGTGCAAAACAATGCATCAAAAACAGAATCTGTCTTAAACAGGATAGTCTGTAGTAATCTGAACATCGACCATACTTTTGTAACTCCAAAAATTCTGAAAAATTAGGACAAAATAAACAATTTGTATAGAAGTATTGTGCAAAATGTTTCAGAAGTGTTTGACTTTCCAGTAAAAAATGTAAAATCACGCACTACAGCCAAAGTTTCTGTTTTTGCACTGCACAAACCAAACAAGCAATCTAATCATCCTAAAGGCAAATCTTGGAACATTATTTTTATAATACAATGGATTTATACAAGGGGATAATTATTTTTGTTGAAAAGTTTTTATAATTCAAGATTTTCAAAGTTTCCATGGGCATGAACAAAGTTCAAGGAGCTCCCCCATTTCAACGGTGCTCGTCTTTCTTGCTTTCACTTTACTTTTCAAAAAAGTTTTAGGTTCCCCACTTTATTTTTTGTTTTTGAACTTTATAAAAGCACTCAACAGAAATAAATGACTCTCTAAAACTTCCGAGTTGTCTCTCTGGCAGTGCTTTCTTTAAAGCCATTAAGCTAGGCATAAAGTGCTCAAGTAATGGATCCACCCGGATCCCAAGGTATATCAAAGCCAATTTTAATTAACAACGATTTGGCATTTAGTAATGAGCACAAAGCAACATATATCATCCAATGACGAATTCTAACTCTCTTCCTATGCAACGGCATGTCATACAAGAACAATTCACGCACATCAAGTAAAGGACAATGCATAGTATAAGCAATTTCTTGCAATTTTATTGTATTGGAAACATAGAGAGGCGGAGATGTAGTTCCTCTCTCATAATAATTGCAAGTAGGAGCAACAAGCACATGCATATTATATTCATCAAAATCATCATGTGCAATGGTAGAACTCACCCCACCAATATAGTCCTTAACAAACGCAAACTTCTCCGATATAGTGTAGTTGGGAGAAATTAAAAAGATAATAGGATTATCATGTTGGGTGCAATAGCAACAATTTCATTCTTAACATAAGGAACTATAGAAAGTTCATCTCCATAAGCATAATTCATATGGGCATCTTGGCCACAAGCATAGCAATTGTCAAGTTCATCAAAAAGGGATATTTCAAACGAATTAAAGGGATCATAGCAATCATCCTTCGGTAAGCACGAAGGGAAATTAAACAATGTATGAGTTGAAGAGTTACTCTCATTAGAAGGAGGGCACGAGTAGCTAATCCGCTCTTCCTCCTTTTGTTCTTCGCTCACCTCGTCATCTTTTTCATCTAATGAGCTCACGGTGTCATCAATTTCTTCTCCCATAGATTCCCGCAAAATATTAGTCTCCTCTTGGGCGGCGGAGACTTTCTCAATAAACACATCAATATAGGCACTTTATTCATAATTATCATAGCAATATTTGAGTATAGCTAAATTTTCAGGTCTCTAAACAGCATCATAAAGATTTTCACACTCTTTAAACAAAGATTCAAGTTCATAAGCACCCATAAAAGCAACAAATTCTTCTATTAGTTCCACATCATAGTAATCATATGTACCATTAGCATAAGAAGCCAAGGTTTTATCATCATTAAATTTGCATGAAAAGGGAAGGTGTGGAGCATTCATCCTAGAGCAACAAGTATAATCATATCTCAAGCATAGTTGCCGAGCATACCAACGCAACATATAAATTTGATCCCATAATAGTTTCCCTTTTTGAGTCAAGCGATAATCCCTAAAGTATTCACGTTGATCCAACATTACTCCCATCATATAGTTGAATGGGGTTTTCTCAGGATTATCAAAGTAGTGCATAATATCTTTCAAATAACAAGCATCAAGGGTTTTAGGAGGTTCCCCATCTCCATGAGTAGCACGTACACTTAATGTTTTTGGTATTTAGTGTTCCATATCCATAACTAAAGATAGAGAACAACTTAGAATAACAAATAAAATCTACTTAGTGATAAAGCAAACAAGCACACACGAGAATATTCACCCCACGCTATTGCTCCCCGCCAATGGCGCTAGAAAAAGGTATTGATAACCCACAAGTATAGGGGATCAATTGTAGCCTCTTTCGATAAGTAAGAGTGTCGAACCCAGCGAGGAGCTAAAGGTAGAACAAATATTCCCTCAAGTTCCATCGACCACCGATACAACTCTACGCACGCTTAATGTTCGCTTTACCTAGAACAAGTATGAAACTATAAGTACTATGTTGGTGTGATAGGATAAGTATGCAAGATAATAAAGATCACGTAAATAGAAACTAGGGGCTGTTTAGATAAAGACATAACTAAGTTAGTTTTAGTAGAGAGCTTTTTGTCACAAGAAAGTTATTTGTCCCTAGGCAATCGATAACTAGACCGGAAATCACTATTGCAATTTTATATGAGGTAGAGGCATAAGCTAACATGCTTTCTCTTCTTGGATCATATGCACTTATGATTGGAACTCTAGCAAACATCCGTAACTACTAAAGATCATTAAGGTAAAACACAACCATAGCATTAAAGTATCAAGTCCTCTTTATTCCCACACGCAAACAACCTACTTACTCGGGTCTATGCTTCTGTCACTCACGCCACCCACCATAAGCAAATCATGAACATATTGCAAACCCTACAGCGGGGATCCCTCACGCTTGCGCGACATCAAGAGCTCCATAAGACATCACCAATAATAAAACATGCAACTCAAACCAATCATGATCATCAATTAACCCATAGGACAAAACGGATCTACTCAAACATCATAGGATAGCCATACATCATTGGGAAATAATATATAGCGTTGAGCACCATGTTTATGTAGAGTTTACAGCGGGTAAAAGAGGGGTTACACCGCTGCATAGAGGGGGGAAGAGTTGGTGATGACCGCGGTGAAGTTCTTGGTGTAGATCGTTGTCGTGATGATGGCCCCAACGGAGTTCCGTCGCCACCGGGAGAGAGGGGGAGAGAGTCCCCTTCTTCTTCTTCTTCCTTTACCTTCCCCCTAGATGGGAGAAGGGTTTACCCTCTGGTCCTTGTCTTCCATGGCGGCGGAGGGGTGGGAGCCCCTCCCAGATTGGATCTCTTTCGCTCTGTTTCCTTCTGTTTCTGCGCTCCCAGATTCTGCCCTTTCACCGTTTCTTAAATTCTCGGAGATCCTTAAATCCGATTGGGCTGAAATTTTAACACGATTTCTATCCGGATATTAGCTTTTTGATACGTCTCCGTCGTATCTATAATTTTTTATTGTTCCATGCCAATATTCTACAAATTTTACATACTTTTGGCAACTTTTATACTATTTTTGGGACTAACACATTGATCCAGTGCCCAGTGCTAGTGCCTGTTTGTTGCATGTTTTTTGTTTCGCATAAAATCCATATCAAGCGGAGTCCAAACGGGATAAAAACTGACAGAGTTTTTTTTGGAATATATGTGAATTTTGGGAAGTGGAATCAATGCGAGACGATGCCCGAGGGGCCCACGAGGGTGAGGGGCGCCCCCAGGGGGTCAGGTGCGCCCTGGGCCCTCGTGGCCACCCCGTAAGGTGGTTCATTCCCTTCTTTCACCGCACGAAAGCCAATATCCGGATAGAAATTGTGTCCAAATTTTAGCCCAAACGGAGTTATGGATCTGCGGGAAAATAAGAAAGGTGAAAGGGGAGAATCAGGAGTGCAGAAACAGAGAGAGACATATCCAATCTCAGAGGGGCTCTCGCCCCTCCGCCACCATGGAGGCCATGGACCAGAGGGGAAACCCTTCTCCCATCTAGGGAGAAGGTCAAGGAAGAATAAGAAGAAGAAGAAGAAGAAGGGGGGCTCTTCCCCCTCTCTCCCGGTGGCGCCGGAACACCGCTGGGGCCATCATCATCACCGCAATCTACACCAACACCTCCGTCATCTTCACCAACATCTCCATCACCTTCCCCATCTATCTACAGCGGTCCACTCTCCCGCAACCCGTTGTAGCCTCTACTTGAAAATGGTGCTTTATGCTTCATATTATTATCCAATGATGTGTTGCCATCCTATGATGTATGAGTAGATTTTTGTTGACCTATCTATAATTGGTGAATTGCTATGATTGGTTTAATTTGCTTGTGGTTATGTTGTTGTCCTTTGGTGCCCATCATATGAGCGTGCGTGTCGATCACACCATAGGGTTAGTTGTATGTTGATAGGACTATGTATTGGAGGACAAGAGTGACAGAAGCTTCAACCTAACATAGATTGATGCATACAATATTGAAGGGGGGCCAATATATCTTAATGCTATGGTTGGGTTTTACCTTAATGAACGTTAGTAGTTGCGGATGCTTGCTAATAGTTCCAATCATAAGTGCATAGAATTCCAAGTCAGGGATGACATGCTAGCATTGGCCTCTCCCACATAAACTTCTATCGGTCTAGTAAAGTAGTCAATTGCTTAATTTCGCAACTCCTACTACCATTTTTCCACACTCGCTATACTAACTTTATTGTTTCTTTACCTAAACAGCCCCTAGTTTTTATTTACGTGCTCTTTATATTCTTGCAAACCTATCCAACAACACCTACAAAGTACTTCTAGTTTCATACTTGTTTTAGGTAAAGCGAACGTTAAGCGTGCGTAGAGTTGTATCGGTGGTCGATAGAACTTGAGGGAATATTTGTTCTACCTTTAGCTCCTCGTTGGGTTCGACACTGTTACTTATCGAAAGAGGCTACAATTGGTCCCCTATACTTGTGGGTTATCAAGACCTTTTTTTGGCGCCATTGCCAGGGAGATCTACGCCAAGTCAAGACATACCAAGTACCCATCACAACTTTTATCCCTCGCATTACATTATTTGCCATTTGCCTCTCGTTTTCCTCTCCCCCACTTCACCTTTGTCGTTTTATTCGCCATCTTTTTCCGTTCGTCTCTTTTCGCTTGCTCTATGTGTGTTTGTTCTTTGCGCAATCTGCAGCCATCATGTCTGAAACTAGGGATGTTATCATTGATAAGGATAATAATATGTAAAACTTTGACGCTTTTGATGATCCCACTATTTTACACACTAAAAAGTTTCGGATTGGTAGTGGTAATATTATTGGAAAAGGAGTTATTCAAGATTTCTTTGCTCGTGCTGGTACCCTGCCTACTATGGGTGGGTCTGTTCTTCATAGAACCAGTAGTCTTGTAGATGTTATATCTTCGCTCGTAGTTGAACTTGAAAGACAATTTATTCATATGCATCCTTGCATACAAAGGATTTTTCTAGAGTTTTCCAATATCGAGCATTCTTCTGTTAAGCGAGCAGCTACTATCTTTTTGGCAGATGAGTTCAGATTTATAATGAAAGAGGCTAATGAAATTTTTGCGCATTATAGGGTGGACGCTGGTCGTCCTCCCATAGAAGCTATCCTTTTTAATCAAGAAGACTTAATGCGTTTACGATCTCTAGATCATGTTGCTTACAATGAAAACCTTAGAAAGAAGGTTCCTACCAATGTTCTAGTTGATAGAATTTCTGAACTCAATGATGATTTTGCTATTCAGAACAATGGGTTAGGTTTTTATCTTGAACAAAGGCTCATGACTTTTTGCCAAAAGAATGCGTATAACGATGATTTGGTTGTGCAATATAAGGGGCTAAAGGAGGAACCCATACCTCCCGAGCTTGATCTTGGGGGCTTTTGTCCCATTAAATTTAGCCCTTTTGATTACTTTTGCTTGCCACAAAGAAAACTTCCTGCCGAACTTAGGGAATATGAGATGATTTTTCATGATTTGCCTTACCATTATTATGGTAATACCTAGATCTATCCTTGCCTTTTTGCCTAGCTAGGGGCGTTAAACGATACCGCTTGTTGGGAGGCAACCCAATTTTATTTTTGTTTCTTGATTTTTGGTTCTGTTTAGTAATAAATATTTCATCTAGCCTCTGTTTAGATGTCTTTTCATGTTTTAATTAGTGTTTGTGCCAAGTAGAACCTTTGGGAAGACTTGGGTGAAGTCTTTATGATCTTGCTGTAAAAAACAGAAACTTTAGCGCTGACGAGATTAGCTGCCATTTTTTACTGGAAAGTGCTTTTAGGTTGATTCTTTTTTAAGATGATTAATAGACAAATTCCTTACGTCCAGAAATTTATTTAAGAATTTTTGGAGTTCCAGAAGTATACCTTTGGTACAGATTACTACAGACTGTTCTGTTTTTGACAGATTCTGTTTTTCATGTGTTGTTTTCTTATTTTGATGAATCTATGGCTAGTATCGGAGGGTATAAACCATAGAGAAGTTGGAATATAGTAGGTTTAACACCAATATAAATAAATAATGCGTTCATTACAGTACCTTGAAGTGGTGGTTTGTTTTCTTTCGCTAACGGAGCTCATGAGAATTTTCTGTTGCGAAGTTTTCAAGTTTTGGGTGAAGATTTGATGGATTATGGAATAAGGAGTGGAAAGAGCCTAAGCTTGGGGATGCCCAAGGCAACCCAAGGTAAAATTCAAGGAAAACCCAAAATCCTAAGCTTGGGGATGCCCCGGAAGGCATCCCCTCTTCCGTCTTCGTCCATCGGTAACTTTACTTGATGCTATATTTTTATTCGCCACATGATATGTGTTTTGCTTGGAGCGTATTGTATGATTTGAGTCTTTGCTTTTTAGTTTACCATAATAATGTTGCTGTACACACCTTTTGGGAGAGACACACATGAATCGGAATTTATTAGAATACTCTATGTGCTTCACTTATATCTTTTGAGCTAGATAATTTTCCTCTAGTGCTTCACTTATATCTTTTAGAGCACGGTGGTGGTTTTATTTTACAGAAATTATTGATCTCTCATGCTTCACTTATATCATTTTGAGAGTCCTTTAGAACAGCATGGTAATTTACTTTGGCTATAAAATTAGTCCTAATATGATAGGCATCCAAGGTGGGTATAATAAAAACTTTCATAAAAAGTGCATTGAATATTATGAGAAGTTTGATACTTGATAATTGTTTTGAGATATGAAGATGGTAATATTAGAGTCGTGCTAGTTGAGTAGTGGTGAATTTTATAAATACTTGTGTTGAAGTTTGCAAGTCCCGTAGCATGCACGCATGGTAAACATTGTGTAACAAATTTGAAGTATGAGGTATTATTTGATTGTCATCCTTATGAGTGGCGGTCGGGGACGAGCGATGGTATTTTTCTACCAATCTATCCCCATAGGAGCATGCGCATATTGCTTGGTTTTTGATGACTTGTAGATTTTTGCAATAAGTATGTGAGTTCTTTATGACTAATGTCGAGTCCATGGATTATACGCACTCTCACCTTTCCATCATTGCTAGCCTCTTCGGTACCGTGCATTGCCCTTTCTCACCTTGAGAGTTGGTGCAAACTTCGCCGGTGCATCCAAACCCCGTTGAGGGAGTCCTGGATTAGGGGGTGTCCGGATAGCCGGACTATAACCTTTGGCCGGACTCTTGGACTATGAAGATACAAGATTGAAGACTTCGTCCCGTGTCCAGATGGGACTTTCCTTGGCATGGAAGGCAAGCTTGGCAATATGGATATGTAGATCTCCTCCCATTGTAATTGACTCTGTGTAACCCTAGCCCTCTTCGGTGTCTATATAAACCGGTTTAGTCCGTAGGACAACAACAATCATACCATAGGCTAGCTTCTAGGGTTTAGCCTGTCTGATCTCGTGGTAGATCTACTCTTGTACTACCCGTATCATCAATATTAATCAAGCAGGAGTAGGGTTTTACCTCCATCGAGAGGGCCCGAACCTGGGTAAAAACATTGTGTCCCTTGTCTCCTGTTACCATCCGCGTAGACGCACAGTTCGGGACCCCTACCCGAGATCCGCCGGTTTTGACATCGACATTGGTGCTTTCATTGAGAGTTCCGTTGTGCCGTCGCCATCAAGAAGGATGCCTCGTCCCATCTTTAAAGACGGTACTGTTGCTGAGGGAGCTTTGGCTGTCGGCCAAACTCTCCGGCTAGGTGGTTTTCTTATGACCGCCTGTTCGGCCGCTGCGCCGACGATGACTTCTCGGGTCATCAAAAGCAATCTCCACGTCAACTCAGAATTTGACGAGCAGTTAGATCCAATGGAGCTCTCTTCCCTAAATGGGCTCTTGGATCGCATTGCCGCCCTGGGAGTCACTATAGACTACAATCAGTTTGGGCCTAAACACGATCTGAGGGAGATTAACTCTCCCCAGGCCACCCATCACGTTGCGGTGGTGGAGGAACAATGCGGCGACCCTTCCTCTATCTTGAGGACTAGCTATGTCCGGATTCCCGAGCCCTCCAAGCCGGATACCTGTACACGGGAGGACGTCACTCAAGCCCTGAACCTAGAGTCAGGCAGCAGGCCAGATTCATCGGACAACATCCAAAAACCCGAATTTCCGAGATTGGAAACTCCTTGGCCCCTAGGTCTCAGATTGGGTGAGATTTCGGATTCAACTCCACCCACCCACCCAAGCATAAGCGATCTTTCCCAAATTAGGCAAGAGCCCCGAGAAACAGTACACCATTATTGGGCCAGATTCCTCCTGGTAATAAACAGGATCAAGGACTGCCGCGAGAAAGACGCAATCTCATTCTTCTGCAGTAATTGCAAAGACAAGGGAATCCTCAACGCCATTAGTCGCCGTGAAATTACACGCTTTGCCGACTTGGCGTCCATAGTACGAAAGTACTGTGCGATGGAAAGTGCCTGGAAAACCGAAATAAAATTTGGGACAATCTGGTCCTAAATACAAACCCAGTCCGAAATAAGAGGGTGCATTATCACCAGACACCCGGGTTAAATACCAAAAAGCAAAAACCCTCTACAGGGCATGGAACCGTACTGGAGGGATGTCTCAATGGACCCTGTAAAATTCACAGTACGGACGGCGCCACACCAACTCATAACCTCAGAGCATGTTGGATACTCCGGCAGGTAGCCAAAAGTGGCGAAGACCTTCTAATTCCAGAAGCCACAGAGCACCATCCCAGGGATACCAGTACAGTATTAACAGTCTTCGAGACCTTCGCATAAAATAATATGCGAAAGCGAACACTCCGTAGCCTTGCCGAAGTCTACCACGTGGCGACAATAAACCCATGGAGTGACACGGCTATTGCTTTTAATGCCAGTGACGAACCTAAATTCCGAACAGCCCGAGCACCAGCCGCATTGGTCCTCAGTCCAATAGTGGACGGCTTTCGACTAACCAAGGTACTCATGGACGGCGGCAGCGGATTAAACCTCATATATGAGGAAACCCTTCAAAAAATGGAAATAAACTGGAACCGCATTGAGCGAAGCAGCACAACCTTTAGAGGAATAATCCCCAGTCGGGAAGCGCGCTGTACAGGTAAAATCACACTAGATGTGGTGTTCGGCATGCCGGATAACTACATATCCGAAGAGGTTACGTTCCAAGTGGCCCCGTTCAGTAGTGGATACCATGCCCTGTTAGGGCGGGAGGCGTTTACAATCTTCCAAGCCATACCCCATTACGGGTACATGAAGCTCAAAATGCCCGGGCCCAACAGAATCATCACTCTTGCTAGTGATCCGGACATAGCACTCCGCGCCGAAAATAAGACAGCCGCACTGGCCCTTGAGGCACTATCCGAAGCCCTAGCGGCTGAGGAACTGACTGCACTGCGCTCCACGGTGAACAGGGACGACGTGATACTCGATAAAAGATCCAAGTCCACCTCCTTTAAACTGGCGGATGAAATAGTCAAAATCCAAGTCCATCCAACGGACCCTACAAAAACAGCTTCCATCGGGGCATAATTAAACCTTGATGTAGACGCCGCACTACGAGAGTTCCTACGCGAGAACTGGGACAGTTTTGCCTGGCACCCTTCAGACATGCCAGGAATCCCACGCAGGCTGGCCGAGCACAGCCTAAATATTCTAAAAGGATTCAAGCCAGTCAAGCAGGCTCTTCGGCGTTTCTCCGAACCTAAGAGACAAGCCATGGGAGAGGAACAAGCCAAGTTATTGGAGGCCAGATTCATTAGAGAAATTAAACATCCGGACTAGCTAGCAAACCCGGTGATGGTACCAAAGAAGGACAAATCCTGGCGCCTGTGTGTCGATTTTAAGGACCTCAATAATGCTTGCCCAAAGGATCCCTTCCCCCTCCCCTGCATCGATCAAATTATCGATGCGACAGCAGGACACGATTCATTATGTTTCCTCGACGCATACTCCGACTACCATCAAATTAAGATGGCAGAGCCAGACCAAGCCGCAACGGCATTCATCACACCATACGGCCCCTTCTGCTTCAACACAATGCCCTTCGGGCTCAAAAACGTCGGCGCAACATATCAGCGCATGATTCAGACATGTTTGGCAAACCAGATCGGCAAGACAGTGGAGGCATACATAGATGACGTGGTCATCAAAACCAAACATGTCGAATCCCTAGTAGACAACTTGAGGCTCACATTCGATAACCTACGAACATATGACATCAAGCTCAATCCGGAAAAATGCGATTTCGGCGTACCAGCCAGAAAGCTCTTGGGCTTCATTGTATCCGGCAGAGGAATTGAAGCAAATCCGGCCAAGATCCGAGCTTTGTCACAATTGGGTATCCCAAATGACCTCAAACAAATACAAAAATTGACTGGATGCATGGCGGCTCTAAGCCGCTTTATCTCCCGCCTGGGAGAAGAGGCATTACCCCTTTATCGCCTCCTTCGGCACACCGAACACTTCGAGTGGACTGATGCCACCACAACCGGGCTGGAAGAAATAAAAGCCATATTGGCAACCAACCCAGTCCTGGCCGCGCCAAACATTGGCGAACCAATGCTATTATACATTGCGGCAACTCATCAAGTTGTGAGCGCAGTGCTCGTCGTCGAACGAGAAATGGACGGACATAAATTCTCCCTTCAAAAGCCGGTTTACTATGTATCCACTGTCCTTACTCCGTGCAAGTCACGGTACCCGCATTACCGAAAGATAGCGTACGCGATGTTCATGGCATCCCGGAAGCTGCGACACTACTTTCAAGAGTGTTCGATAACGGTAGCCTCAGAAGTGCCACTAAATGATCCGCGACGCAACGGGCCGGATTGCCAAATGGGCCATAGAGCTCCTCACGTTCGACATAACTTACAAGCCACGGCGAGCTATTAAGTCGCAAGTATTGGCCGACTTCGTCGCCGAATGGACGGAAGCCGAACTCCCTAAAGAGTACGGCACATATTCCAACTGGATCATGCACTTCGACGGCTCCAAAATGTTGGCTGGTCTGGGGGCCGGCGTCGTTTTGACGTCCCCAACAGGAGATACAGTTCAATACGTACTCCAGATAATGTATACGGACTCCAACAACGCAGCCGAATATGAGGCCCTTCTACATGGTTTCCGGATGGCAGTATCCATGGGCATTCAACGCCTAGAGGTGCGCGGGGATTCGAACCTCGCAATATCCCAAATAAATGGAGATTTTGATGCTAAGGATCCGAAAATGGCAGCTTATCGCAATGTCGTTCTAAAAATGTCAGCTCGGTTCGAGGGGCTCGAATTTCACCATATAGCCCGGGAAAACAATCAGGTGGCAGATGTCCTGGCACGCATCGGCGCAAAATGCGATGCAGTCCCCCCAACATCTTTTTGGAGAGGCTGTTCAAGCCATCCGTAGTATGGGAAGGGGAACCCGGCAATAACAGCCCGGACCCAACCGCACTGCCCGATACCGAACACTCTGACATAATCGGAGGCTCCTCCAATGAAATAACATCTTATGCCCACGCAATAATGGCCGTCATCACCCTGTGGACAGAACCATTCCTAGCCTACCTAACTAAGCAGGAACTCCCCGAGGACCAAAACGAGGCACGCTGCATAGTGCGGCGATCTAAAGCCTATAAAGTCCACGAGGGAGAACTTTATAAGAAAAGAACCACCGGAGTCCTTCAAAGGTGCATCTCCGAAGAGGAAGGGAGGAATCTTCTGGCAGAAATTCATGCCGGACTCGGCTGCCACCACGCTGCAGCTCGGGCCCTTGTAAGCAAGGCCTTTCATACAGGCTTTTATTGGCCGACGGCCCGGGCAGACGCTCAGGACTTAGTCCAACGCTGTGTTGGTTGCCAACTTTTTGCAAACCACAGCCATATGCCACCCACCGCCCTCCAAACTATCCCCATCACTTGGCCCTTCGCGGTCTGGGGGCTTGACATGGTTGGACCCCTTAAAGGTGTAACCCACAAGAAAAAATACTTGCTCGTCATGGTGGATAAGTTCACCAAATGGATAGAAGCCAAGCCTGTTAAGACGGCCGAATCCGGACCGGTGATAGACTTCATATCTGGGGTCGTACACTGTTACGGCGTCCCCCACAGCATCATCACTGATAACGGCACGAACTTTACGACCGACGAGGTAAAACTCTGGTGCAAAAACATGGGCATCAAGCTCGATTATGCTTCAGTCTATCACCCACAAACTAACGGTCGGGTCAAGCGTGCAAATGGTCTTATCATGAGTGGCATCAAACCCAGATTAGTGCGGTCCCTCAAGGAATCTAACACGCACTGGGTAGAGGAGCTCGACTCTGTACTCTGGGGGCTGCGGACCACGCCGAATCGCACTACCCGATACACACCATTCTTTATGGTATACGGCGCAGAGGCGGTTCTGCCCTGCGACATAATTCATGACTCACCCCGAGTGCGTATGTATGAAGAAAGAGAAGCCGAGCTCGATTGGCACGACAGTTTGGACGCTTTGGAGGAGGAGCGTGACGTGGCAAAAGCCCGTTTCGCATTCTATCAACAACAGGCTCGAAGATACCAAAGCAGAGAAGTACGGGCCAAAACTTATAATGTTGGCGAATTAGTTCTACACCTGCCGGAGAAGAAAAAGGACAAACTCAAGCCCAAATGGGAGGGTCCCTTCATTATTGACCAAGTCCTGACTAGTGGAGCGTACCGTCTGCGGGATGCATCGGATAATCGCCTCGAGCCGAACCCATGGAACGCAGCAAGATTCCGAAGATTCTACGCCTAGCGCCGGACTCTGTGTTCGTCTCCTTCCTCTGTCCATTTTTTATACACTATCTGTCTTATATTTCTCTCCTTCTCCTTCTCTTTTATCTCACAGCCTTTAAAGGGCCAATTTGTGCCTTGTTTGCACACAAATGACACGCTATCCGCGCTCATTATACCTGGGGGCTTATTTAACAGAAGCTTATTTATACGGGCTTTATGCCCAACACATGTGTTATCCTTCCGCATGTACCATTTATTCACCATTATATGCATCGATATGACTTAAGTTTTGGCCAAGCTGGGTTGCCTGGCTCTTGTATTTGTGCCCTATGTTCCCGTTACTTCGGCCAGGGCATAAGGGGAGCACCTCTGCGATTGTTACTGCCGGGTCAGCCGGATGTGTACCTCAGACTGGGTAAAGCCAAAAGGTAGCGTTCTTAAGAGAATATTCGGTCGGTGAACAAAAGACGATTTTTTACCCATTTTTATATATGCCCCCAGATGTTTTTACTGCGATTCTTTCCGTAGCCCGGACATGCACTTTAGGGCATGCCAACCCAGGGAAAGGAACCCCTAACGAAACTATTCTCCCTGGAAGATGTTTCTTACTAATCATGTAATATAACATAACTAGTTGGGCACTTGTCTGTTCAAGCACTAATGACCCCTACGCCTGGTTTCCATGCATGCCCCGGTTTTTCATAACTGAGAGGGTATTCGGATTCACTCCGGACTATCGGGTCCAGAGGTCGAAGCGAAAAGGTCCACCATGACAAATGATCTACAATCCGGCTAGAAGGCATTATACATGTCACTTTAAATTACATCGTCAATTTGACTGGTTAAATTCCTCTTCTATACCATCCAATAGGCTGTCTAGTCTACAGTCCTGTTGGGAATACTTTGCGGCCAATTCTACTTGGTCGTACACTAAGCTCACAGGGATCTCCTTCCCATCGGGCCCCACAGGTCCGACCTCGGCCATGTGGTTTGGGTCAGCCTTCGTGTACCGCGTCTTCACCATGGCCCAGGCTTCCCTGGCACCTTGACGGCAGGCCGATATCTTCCACAATCGGAAGCGCCGCTGTGCTCCTTTCAGCTTCTCCGCAAGCTCTCCAAGGCCTTCGGGCACGGAGACGGATGGCCACAAGGCCTGGGCGACGCCTTGCATCACCTGCCGAACTTGTTCGTGCAGTTGTGAGAGCTCGGGAAGAAGGTCACCCATAGAACTGAGCATTTCCTCCGCGGGACGACCTATTAGCATACCTACAGACATAACTCTGTTAGCTGACTTCTTTGCAGAACTCTTTTCAAAGTTCGTTCAAGCACTTACTAAAAATGCCGCGTCGAAGCCACAAATTCTCCTTCACGGAGTCCGACAGTTGGGCACGAACATCCTTTAGTTCCACGCCCAGCAGGGTGTTGGCATCTAGGAGATCATTGTTCTCCTGCCTCACCCTCGTAAGCACGCTCTCGATGGCCTTTAGCTGGCGTAGGAGGTGTTTCTTATCCGGATTTACTCCGGCGTCATCTACAATTTTATTGTCAGATTTGCATATACGCCGCACTTTACATGATACTTATTATTTGAAGCATATATTACCAGAGGGGGTCTCCTTGGGCTCCCCTGTTGTGGCTAGTGTGGCCTGGAGTTGGGCTTTGCACTCTTCCAGCTCATGGGATAGTTGGGTATTCTTTTCTGTAAGAACCTGCATAACAAATGATCCTTAAATCAGTTGTTCTAACTGTTTCAAGTCTCAGGGCCTACTAATATATATAATCATCAAATTTTCTCACCCGTATGTCCTTCACATACTGATCCGTGGCTCTGGCTAGACCATTTTGAGCAGCACGAAGGTACGCGTCTCCCGAATTGAAGGCATCAAATGCCTCTTGGGAGAAACAAGCGTCACGGAGAACAGCTCGGCGACGCCTGTGGTTCATGGCACTATCCACCTCGGAATTTGTGGTGGACAGTCTATCTGCATCCTTTGTCGGAGGACCATCCGACGCACGCCTCGTATTCGCTCCCACTTCCGGATCCGGCCTTGAAGCCTGGCTGGTGGAGGCGTGATTGGCGACCTCTCCGGATATAGTCTGGTGAGCGTTCTTTTTCCTAAGTAAAGCACGGGCGTTAGTATGCCTCTGAGAATGATATCTTGGAATAAGACGGCCTGCCGTACCGGTGCGCCAGTGTCTCAGTCCAGACTGCGTTTCTTTTCAGCCTGCCTGGCCTCGCAGCCCCTTGTTGGCTAGTCGCCGCAGGCTCGGCATTCCGCCCCAAGGGCCTCCCCTGCGAAACATCGTTGGTATACGGTAATCGAAAATACGCAAGGATGGATCCTTTTCAAAGTGTTGGGACTTTGGTCTCAGTTACCTGTGAGGCTGGAAGTAGCCCAGGGTAATCGGTCGTAATAGCCACCAAGGCAGTTTCATCACTCAATTGGTAAAATACCCTATTGATTAGCTCCACAGATATGTTCGGATCCTCTTGGTAGGCCGGATTGAGGAACCGTTCCGGATCCTCGGGCTGTGGGGGCGGGCTGTTTATCTCCCTTACGGCCTTGCGTAGTTCCTGCGCTGAAATCGCAAGATGAAATACTTAACTATGGGAATATGGAACGGCTGGGCAAGAAAACGTATCGACTTACCCAGCTCGGAAGATTATACATAGAAAATCCGCCCTGTGGATTGACGCGGAGGAATTCCTTCTCTTCTCCCTTGTACAAAGTGGACAAGATCTTTACTAGAGCAGGAACCGATTCCGGCCCCTTACGGCCGCAGCGGGTGGCGTCAGCCTCCCCATTGAAATCCCACATGGGGTGGCCTCTATACTGAAGCGGCTGCACCCCCCGTATAATGCATATGGCCATGACCTCAATCATGGTCAATCCGGATTGAGCTAGCGACCTTATCCGGCTCATCAGGTAAAGAACGTCCCTGTCATCTTCCTCCTGGGGGCTCCGTGGACGCCAGCTCAGGCGCTTCTTCAAATGAGCATTGTCGAACTCAGGGAGGCCGATCCGAATAGGATCCGGGAGGGGGACGTCTTCTATATAAAACCATTCTGAAGGCCAGTCTTCGGACGTCTTCTTTGGGGTTCCGGATAGATATCCGGTCCCGGCGATGCGCCACACTTCGGCTCCGCCCACCTGATATATTGACCCCTTCTGAGAACGGGGCACAAGGCAGAACAACTTCTTCCACAATGCGAAATGAGCCTCGCAGCCCAAAAACAGCTCACAAAGGGCTACGAAGCCCGCAATATGTAGTATGGAGGCAGGCGTAAGGCTGTGCAACTGGAGGCCATATAACTCCAGGAGCCCCCGGAGAAACGGATGAGTTGGAAATCCGAGCCCTCTTATCAAATGAGGGACAAGGCATACCCTCTCTCCCTTGGAGGGATTGGGAAGGCTCTCCGCTTGCTCTCCGCCATTATAGGTGGCGATCCCGGCTCGAACCGGGACCATGTATGCTGGGGGGAGAAATCCCTTGGTCTGAAGCATCACTATCTTGCTGTGCGGGAGGGAACATCTCTCCCAATCTCCAGGCTTGGGGCTGGGGGAGCGAGAGGAGGAGCTGCGTCGACCGGCCATGATGGAATGGATCTCTGTCGGATGCGCTCCGATGAATGCTCGCTAAGGGAGGATGGTGTGATTTGGATCTGAATCCTCGTCTCTTTAATAGGAAGCTCATTTACATAGCTAGGGGGGTAAATGTAAAAATACCCTGGCTCTTCACATTCACTTGACATGTGGAAGGTGGCCATTACTGGGCGTGGAAGCCAAGGAGCGCAACATTCATGAGAAGCTGGACATTATTTAATAGGTATGCGGAACTTGGAGGGGAACCCGCCTTGCAATGCCGAAGACAATCTGCGCGCCGGACTCATCGTCATTGAAGCCTTGTTCGGGGGCTACTGAGGGAGTCCTGGATTAGGGGGTGTCCGGATAGCCGGACTATAACCTTTGGCCGGACTCTTGGACTATGAAGATACAAGATTGAAGACTTCGTCCCATGTCCAGATGGGACTTTCCTTGGCGTGGAAGGCAAGCTTGGCAATACAGATATGTAGATCTCCTCCCATTGTAACTGACTCTGTGTAACCCTAGCCCTCTTCGGTGTCTATATAAACCAGAGGGTTTAGTCCGTAGGACAACAACAATCATACCATAGTCTAGCTTCTAGGGTTTAGCCTCTCTGATCTCGTGGTAGATCTACTCTTGTACTACCCATATCATCAATATTAATCAAGCAGGAGTAGGGCTTTACCTCCATCGAGAGGGCCCGAACCTGGGTAAAAACATTGTGTCCCTTGTCTCCTGTTACCATCCGCCTAGATGCACAGTTCGGGACCCCCTACCCGAGATCCGCCGGTTTTGACACCGACACCCGTGATATGATATGCTCTATCACACATAAACCTCCTTATATTTTCCTCAAAACAGCCACCATACCTACCTATTATGGCATTTCCATAGCCATTCCGAGATATATTGCCATGCAACTTTCCATCGTTTCATTTATTATGACACGCTTCACCATTGTCATATTGCCTTGCATGATCATGTAGTTGACATCGTATTTTTGGCAAAGCCACCATGCATAATTTATCATACATGTCACTCTTGATTCATTGCCCATCCCAGTACACCGCCGGAGGCATTTAGATATTCATATTTTGTTCTAGTATCGAGCTGTAATCATTGAGTTGTAAATAAATAGAAGTGTCATGATCATCATTAATAGAGCATTGTCCCAAAAAAAGAAGAAGAAAGGCCAAAAAAAGAGAAAGGCCCAAAAAAGGGGAAAAAGAGAAGAAATAAAAAGGGACAATGCTACTATCCTTTTTTTTCCACACTTGTGCTTCAAAGTAGCACCATGATCTTTATGATAGAGAGTCTCTTGTTTTGTCACTTTCATATACTAGTGGGAATTTTTCTATAGAACTTGGCTTGTATATTCCAACAATGGGCTTCCTCAAATGCCCTAGGTCTTCATGAGCAAGCAAGTTGGATGCACACCCACTTAGTTTCTTTTGTTGAGCTTTCATATATTTATAGCTCTAGTGCATCTGTTGCATGGCAATCCCTACTCCTTGCATTGACATCAATTGATGGGCATCTCCCTAGCCCGTTGATTAGCCGCATCAATGTGAGACTTTCTCCTTTTTTGTCTTCTCCACATAACCCCCATCATCATACTCTATTCCACCCATAGTGCTATATCCATGGCTCACACTCATGTATTGCGTGGAAGTTGAAAAAGTTTGAGATTACTGAAGTATGAAACAATTGCTTGGCTTGTCATCGGGGTTGTGCATGATGAGAGAATTCTTGTGTGACGAAAATGGAGCATGACCAAACTATATGATTTTGGTGGGATAACTTTCTTTGGCCATGTTATTTTGAAAAGACATGATTGCTTTATTAGTATGCTTGAAGTATTATTGTCTTAATGTCAAATGATAGACTGTTGCTTTGAATCACTCGTGTCTTAATATTCATGCCATGATTAGATTATGTGATCAAGATTATGCTAGGTAGCATTCCACATCAAAAATTATCTTTTTTATCATTTACCTACTCGAGGACGAGCAGGAATTAAGGTTGGGGATGCTGATACCTCTCTGTCGTATCTATAATTTTTGATTGTTCCATGCCAATATTCTACAACTTTTACATACTTTTGGCAACTTTTTATACTATTTTTGGGACTAACATATTGATCCAGTGCCTAGTGCGAGTTCCTGTTTGTTGCATGTTTTTTGTTTCGCAGAAAATCCAGATCAAACGGATTCCAAACGGGATAAAAACTGACGGAGATTTTTTTTGGAATATATGTGAATTTTGGGAAGTGGAATCAATGCGACACGATGCCCGAGGGGCCCATGAGGGTGAGGGGCGTGCCCCAGGGGGTCAGGCGCGCCTTGGGCCCTCGTGTCCACCCCGTAAGGCGGTTCGTGCCCTTCTTTTGCCGCAAGAAAGCCAATATACGGATAGAATCGTGTCCAAATTCAGCCCAATCGGAGTTACGGATCTCCGGGAATATAAGAAAAGGTGAAAGGGTAGAATCAGGAGCACAGAAACAGAGAGAGACAGAGAGATAGATCCAATCTCCGAGGGGCTCTCACCCCTCCGCCGCCATGGAGGCCATGGACAAGAGGGGAAACCCTTCTCCCATCTAGGGAGAAGGTCAACGAAGAAGAAGAAGAAGGGGGGCTCTCTCCCCCTCTCTCCCGGTGGCGCCGGAACGCCGTCGGGGCCATCATCATCACCGCAATCTACACCAAAACCTCCGTCATCTTCACCAAGATCTCCATCACCTTCCCCATCTATCTACAGCGGTCCACTCTCCCGCAACCCGCTGTACCCTCTACTTGAACATGGTGCTTTATGCTTCATATTATTATCCAACGATGTGTTGCCATCCTATGATGTCTGAGTAGATTCTTGTTGTCCTATCGGTAATTGGTGAATTACTATGATTGGTTTAATTTGCTTGTGGTTATGTTGTTGTCCTTTGGTGCCCATCATATGAGCGCGCACGTGGATCACACCATAGGGTTAGTTGTATGTTGATAAGACTATGTATTGGAGGACAAGAGTGACAGAAGCTTCAACCTAGCATAGAAATTGATGCATACGGGATTGAAGGGGGACCAATATATCTTAATGCTATGGTTGGGTTTTACCTTAATTAATGTTAGTAGTTGCGGATGCTTGCTAATAGTTCCAATCATAAGTGCATAGAATTCCAAGTTAGGGATGACATGTTAGCTGAGGGAGTCCTGGATTAGGGGGTATCCGGATAGCCCGATTATAACCTTTGGCCGTACTATTGGACTATGAAGATACAAGATTGAAGACTTCGTCCCGTGTCCGAATGGGACTCTCCCTGGCGTGGAAGGCAAGCTTGGCAATACGGATATGTAGATCTCCTTCCTTGTAACTGACTCTGTGTAACCCTAGCCCCCTCTGGTGTCTATATATTAACCGGAGGGTTTAGTCCGTAGTAACAAAAACAATCATACCATAGGCTAGCTTCTAGGGTTTAGCCTCTCTGATCTCGTGGTAGGTCAACTCTTGTAATACCCATATCATCAAGATCAATCAAGCAGGAGTAGGGTTTTACCTCCATCGAGAGGGCCCGAACCTGGGTAAAAACATCGTGTCCCCTGTCTCCTGTTACCATCCGCCTAGACGCACAGTTCGGGACTCCCTACCCGAGATCCGCCGGTTTTGACACCGACATTGGTGCTTCATTGAGAGTTCCACTGTGTCGTCATCGTTAGGCTTGATGGCTCCTTCGATCATCGATAGCGATGCAGTCCAGGGTGAGACTTTTCTCCCCGGACAGATCTTTGTATTCAGCGGCTTCGCACTGCGGGCCAACTCGCTTGGCCATCTGGAGCAGATCAAGAGTTACGCCCCTGGCCACCAGGTCAGGTTTGCAAGTTTAAACTACACGGCCGACATCCACGGAGACTTGATCTTCGACGGATTCGAGCCCCTGTCGAGTGCGCCGCACGGTCACGATGAGCATGATTTAGCTCTGCCGTCGGACATTGTTCTGGAGATCGCACCGGCAACCGCTCCGACCCACAATTTGGAGCCAATTGCGCCATCCATGGACGGGTGGCTAGACCCCGCCACGGAGGCCGCAGTTTCAGCGGCGCTCGAGCCAAATACCAACCTTACCCTTCACGAGAGCCGTGACTCCAAACTGCCGGATTCTTCTCCGGCTAGGGACTCCAAACCACCTGCGCCCGTGCCTATGAATCCGACTGGGCGCCGATCATGGAGTTCACCTCCGCGGATATCTTTCAGCACTCGCCCTTCGGCGACATACTGAACTCATTAAGGTCCCTCTCCTTGTCAGGAGAAACCTGGCCAGACTATGTCCGGCAGGATTAGGATGCGGATGACAAAGAAATTCGCCGCCCACCCACCACCCACTTAATAGCCACTGTCAATGATTTGACCGACATGCTCGACTTCGACTCCGAAGACATCGACGGTATGGATGATGATGCAGGAGACGAACAGGAACCACTGCCCACAGGGCACTGGACAGCCACCTCATCATATGATATATATATATATATATATGGTGGACACACCCAAAGAAGGCAATGGCGATGGGACAGCGAGGGATGACCCCTCCAAGAAGTAGCCCAAGCGCCGACGTCAGCGGCGCCGCTCTAAGTCTCGCCAAAGCAAAAGCGGTGATACCGGCACAGGAGATAATAACACCCCGGACAGTGCCGAAGATGACGACAATCCCCTCTAGCAAGATTTAGAGCAGGAGGGTGGAGAAGCTAGCCCTCCTGAGAGAGTGGCAGATGGAGAGGTCGAGGATGATAATTACATGCCTCCCTCCGAAGACGAGGCAAGCCTTGACAACGACGAATTTGTCGTGCCTGAGGATCCCGTCGAGCAAGAGCGCTTCAAGCGCCGGCTTATGGCCACGGCAAATAGCCTTAAGAAAAAGCAACAGCAGCTTCGAGCTGATCAAGACTTGCTAGCTGACAGATGGACTGAAGTCCTTGCGGCCGAGGAATATGAACTCGAACGCCCCTCCAAGAGTTACCCAAAGCGCAGGTTGCTACCCCGATTAGAGGAGGAAGCATTAAAACCTACATCCCCAGCGTATGACGCGGCTGATCGGCCACCTTGTGGCCGCGACAGAGAGGCATTTTAGCCAAAAGCTCGGGCCGCACCCCGACGCCACTCAAAGAAAAATGTCAAGGCACGGGGAAATACGCTAGACCTGCGGGACATATTGGAGGACAAGGCAAAGCAAGCAAGATCGATCTACGGATCGCGAGGGCGCCCCACTACGCGAGACGATAACCGTCACGCCGGATATAGTAAAAGTAAATCCGGCCAGGCCAAACATAGCAGACAAGACTCATTTGAGCTGCGTCGCGATATAGCCGAGTACAGAGGTGCCGCACACCCCCTATGCTTCACAGATGAAGTAATGGATTACCAAATCCCGGAGGGTTTCAAACCCATAAACATCGAATCATACGACAGCACAACAGATCCTGCGGTATGGATCGAGGACTACCTCCTACACATCCACATGGCCCGCGGTGACGATCTACACGCCATCAAATACCTCCCACTCAAACTCAAAGGACTAGCTCGGCATTGGCTCAACAGCCTGCCAGCAGAATCCATTGGCTGTTGGGAAGATCTGGAAGCCGCATTCCTCTACAACTTCCAGGGCACTTATGTGCGACCACCAGATGCTGATGACTTGAGACACATAATTCAACAACCAGAGGAATCGGCCAGGCAATTCTGGACACGGTTCCTAACCAAGAAAAATCAAATCGTCGACTGTCCGGATGCAGAGGCCCTAGCAGCTTTCAAGCACAACATCCGCGACGAGTGGCTCGCCCGGCACCTTGGCCAGGAAAAGCCGAAATCTATGGCAGCACTCACGACACTCATGACCCGCTTTTGCGCGGGAGAGGACAGCTAGCTGGCTCGCAGCAATAACATATCAAAGAACCCTGGTACTTCGGATACCAAGGATAGCAATGGCAGGACACGTCGCAACAAACATAAGCACCGCATCAACAGCGACAACACCGAAGATACGGCAGTCAATGCCGGATTCAGAGGCTCCAAACCTGGTCAGCAGAAAAAGCCATTCAAAAGAAGTACTCCGGGCCCGTCCAGTTTGGACCGTATACTCGATCGCTCGTGTCAAATACATGGCACCCCCGACAAGCCAGCCAACCACACCAATAGGGATTGTTGGGTGTTCAAGCAGGCCGGCAAGTTAAATGCCGAAAACAAGGATAAGGGGCTGCATAGCGATGACGAGGAGGAGCCCCGGCCGCTGAACACCGGAGGACAGACGAGGTTCCCCCCCACAAGTGCGGACGGTGAACGTGATATACGCAACCCACATCCCCAAGAGGGAGCGGAAGCGTGCGCTAAGGGACGTACATGTGTTGGAGCCAGTCGCCCCAAAGTTCAACCCATGGTCCTCCTGTCCGATCACCTTCGATTGCAAGGACCATCCCACTAGTATCCGTCATGGCGGATTTGCCGCACTGGTCCTAGACCCAATCATTGACGGATTTCATCTCACTCGAGTCCTTATGGATGGTGGCAGCAGCATGAACCTTCTTTATCAGGACACAGTGTGCAAAATGGGTATAGACCCCTCAAGGATCAAACCCACAAAAACGACCTTTGGCCGGATTAGGGGTCCACGAGGGAGAGATTTATAAGAAAAGCACTACCGGAGTCCTTCAAAGGTGCATCTCCGAAGAGGAAGGGCGGAAGCTTCTGGTAGAAATTCATGCCGGACTTGGCGGCCACCACACCGCAGCCCGGGCCCTTGTAAGCAAGGCCTTCCGCACAGGTTTTTATTGGCCGACGACTCGGGCAGATGCACAGGACTTGGTCCAACACTGTGTCGGTTGCCAGCTTTTTGCAAACCATAGCCATATGCCACCCACCGCCCTCCAAACAATCCCCATTACCTGGCCCTTCGCGGTCTGGGGGCTTGACATGGTTGGCCCCCTTAAAGGGGGAACCCATAAGAAAAAATACCTACTGGTCATGGTGGATAAATTCACCAAATGGATAGAAGCCAAACCTGTTAAAACGGCCGAATCTGGACCGGTGATAGACCTCATATCCGGGGTTGTACACCGTTATGGCGTCCCCCACAGCATCATCACTGACAACGGCACGAACTTTACAGCCTATGAGGTAAAACTCTGGTGCAGCAATATGGGCATCAAGCTCGATTATGCTTCTGTCTATCACCCACAAACTAACGGTCAAGTTGAACGAGCAAATGGTCTTATCATGAGTGGTGTCAAACCCAGATTAGTGCGGTCCTTAAAGGAATCTAACACACACTGGGTAGAGGAGCTCGACTTCGTACTCTGGGGGCGGCGGACCATGCCAAATCGCACTACCGGATACACACCCTTCTTTATGGTGTACGGTGCAGAGGCGGTTCTGCCCTGCGACATAATTCATGACTCACCTCGAGTGCACATGTACGAAGAAAGAGAAGCCGAGCTCGATCGGCAGGACAGTCTGGACACCCTGGAGGAGGAGCGCGACGTGGCAAAAGCCCGTTCTGCATTCTATCAGCAACAAGCTCGAAGATACCAAAGCAGAGAAGTACGGGCCAAAACTTATAATGTTGGCGAGCTAGTTCTACGCCTGCCGGATAAGAAAAATACCAAGCTCGAGCCCAAATGGGAAGGTCCCTTCATTATTGACCAAGTTCTGACTGGTGGAGCGTACCGTCTGTGGGATGCAGCAGATAATAGACTGGAGCCGCACCCATGGAACGCAGCCAGGCTCCGAATATTTTACGCCTAGCGCCAGACTCTATGTTCGTGTCCTTCCTCTGTCCATTTTTTGCATATACATTATCTGTCTTTTCTCTCTTTCTTTTTTTCCTTTTCTCAATGCCTTTAAGGGCCAACTTGTGCCTTGCTCGCACACTATTGACGCGCTAACTGCGCTCATTATACCTGGGGGCTTCTTACACAGAAGCTTAATTATTTATCTGGGCCCCGTGCCCCGCACATGTGTTATTCTTACGCATGTACCTTTTCTTCGCCATTATACGCATCGATATGACTTAAGTTTTGGCCAAGCTGGGTTGCCTAGCTCTTGTATTTATGTCCTACATTCCCGTTAATTCGGCTAGGGCATAAGGGGAGCACCTCTGCGATTGTTACTGCCGGGTCAGCCGGATGTGTACCTCAGACTAGGTGAAACCGAAAGCTAGCGTTCTTAAGGGAATATTCGGTCGGTGAACAAAAGATGATTTTTATTTATTTTCCATATGTGCCCCTAGCTGTTTTTTTCCTGCGTCCCTTTTCACAGTCCGGACATGCACTTTAGGGCATGCGTACCCAGGGAAAGGAAACATTAACGGAACTATTCTCCCTGGAAGATGTTTCTTACTACCCATGTAATATAACATAACTAGTTGGGTACTTGTCTTTTCAAGCACTAATGACCCCTACGCCTGGTTTCCACGCATGCCCTGGTTCTTATATAACTGAGAGGGTATTCGGATACACTCTGGACTATCGGGTCCCGAGGTTGAAGCGAAAAGGTCCGC
This sequence comes from Aegilops umbellulata, assembly GCA_032464435.1. NCBI lineage: Eukaryota > Viridiplantae > Streptophyta > Magnoliopsida > Poales > Poaceae > Aegilops > Aegilops umbellulata. Next base: position 188,386,524 of record CP136057.1, read on the forward strand.
CATGACAAATGATTTACAATCCGGCTAGAAGGCATTATACATGTCACTTTAATTACATAGTCACTTAGACTGACTGAATTCCTCTTCTATACCATCCAACAGGTTGTCTAGTCTACAATCCTGTTGAGAATACTTCGCGGCTAATTCTACTTGCCCATACACTAAGCTAACGGGGATCTCTTTCCCATCAGGCCCCACAGGTCCGACCTCGGCCATGTGGTTTGGGTCAGCCTTGGTATACCGCATCTTCACCATGGCCCAGGCTTCCCTGGCACCTTGACGACAGGCCGATATCTTCCATAATCGAAAGCGCTGCCGCGCTCCCCTGAGCTTCTTCGCAAGCTCTCCAAGGCCTTCGGGCAGGGAGACGGATGGCCACAAGGCCTGGGCAATGCCTTGCATCACCTGCCGAACTTGTTCGTGCAGTTGTGAGAGCTCTGGTAGAAGATCACCCGCAGACCCGGGCATCTCATCCGCGGGACAACCCGTCAGCATACCTACATACATAACTCTGTTAGCTGGCTTCTTCGCCGAACTCTTTTTAACAAGTTCGCTCAAGCACTTACTGAAAATGCCGCGTCGAAGCCGCTTATTCTCCTTCACGGAGTCAGATAGCTGGGCGCGAACATCCTTTAGTTCCACGCTCAGCTGGGTATTGGCATCCTGGAGATCGTTTTCTCCTGCCTAACTTGTGTGAGCACGCGCTCACCAGCCTTTAGCTGGCGTACGACATATTGCTCATCCGGATTCACTCCGGCGTCATCTGCAATATCTATTGTCAGATTTGCAGGCACACCGCATTCTATATGGTACCTATCATTCTTTTGAAACAAGTGTTACCAGAGGAGGCCCTCTCGGACTCCTTCAATGCGGCAACTGCGGCCCGTAGCTGGGCCTTGCACTCCTCAAGCTCATGAGACAATTGGGTATTCTTCTCTGTAAGAACCTGCACAATAAATGATCCTTAAATCAGTTATTCTAACTGTTTCAAGTCTCAGGGGCTACTGCTATGTATAATCATCAAATTTTCTTACCCGTATATCCTTTACATACTGGTTCATGGCTCTAGCTAGACCATTTTGAGTTGCACGGATATACGCATCTCCTGAGTTGATGGCATCAAACGCCTCTTGGGAAAAACAAGCGTCACGGAGTACGGCTCGGTGACGCCTGTGGTTCATGGCGCTCTCCACTTCGGAATTTGTGGTGGATATTTTATCCGCATCCTCTGTCGGAGGAGCATTCGGCGTGCACCTCGTGTTAGCTTCCGCTTCTATGTCCGGCCCTGGAGCCTGACTGGTTGAGGCGTGATCGGCGACCTCTCCGGATATAGTCCGGCGAGTGTTCTTCCTTCTAGGAAACACGGGCGTTATTATGTTTTTAAAGACGACAACCATGGAGTGAGGTGTTGCATCATTCCTCTGCGCCGGCGTCTCCGTCCGGACCGCTTTCCTTTTTAGCCTGTCCGGCCTCGGAGCCCCTTGTTGACAAGTTGCCACGGGCTCGGCGTGGCGTCCCGAGGGCCTTCCCTATAAAACACCGTTTGTATACGGTAGGTGAAGTGTGTAAAAGCAAATCCTTTTCAAAAGTTTGGGACTTTGGTCTCATTCACCTGCGAGGCTGGGAGTAGCCCAGGGTAGTTGGCTGTAATAGCCACCAAGGCGTCATCACAGCTCAATTGGTAGAATACCCTGTCAATCAGCTCTACGAATATGTCCGGATCCTCTTTGAGGACCGGGTCGAGAGACCGCTCAGGATCCTCTGGTTGTGGAGGTGGGCTATTTATCTCTGAGGGAGTCCTGGATTAGGGGGTATCCGGACAGCCGGACTATAACCTTTGGCCGGACTGTTGGACTATGAAGATACAAGATTGAAGACTTCGTCTCGTGTACGGATGGGACTCTCCTTGGCGTGGAAGGCAAGCTTGGCAATACGGATATGTAGATCTCCTTCCTTGTAACTGACTCTGTGTAACCCTAGCCCCCTCCGGTGTCTATATAAACCAGAGGGTTTAGTTTGTAGGAAGAACAACAATCATACCATAGGCTAGCTTCTAGGGCTTAGCCTCTTCGATCTCGTGGTAGATCAACTCTTGTACTACCCATATCATCAATATCAATCAAGCAGGAGTAGGGTTTTACCTCCATCGAGAGGGCCCGAACCTGGGTAAAAACATCGTGTCCCTTGTCTCCTGTTACCATCCGCCTAGACGCACAGTTCGGGACCCCCTACCCGAGATCCGCCAGTTTTGACACCGACATAGGTGCTTTCATTGAGAGTTCCTCTGTGTCATCATCATCAGGCTTGATGGCTCCTTCGATCATCGGTAACGATGCAGTCCAGGGTGAGACTTTTCTCCCCAGACAGATCTTCGTATTCGGCGGCTTCGTACTGCGGGCCAACTCGCTTGGCCATCTGGAGCAGATCGGGAGTTACGCCCCTGGCCACCAGGTCAGGTTTGGAAGCTTAAATTACACGGATGACATCCGCGGAGACTTGATCTTCAACGGATTCGAGCCCCTGCCGAGTGCGCCGCACTATCACGATGAGCATGATTTAGCTCTGCCGTCGGACAGTGTTCTGGAGATCGCACCGGCAGCCGCTCCGACCCCCAATTTGGAACCAATTGCGCCATCCATGGACGGGTGGCTAGACCCCGCCACGGAGGCCGCAATTTCAGCGGCGCTCGAGCCAAATACCAACCTTACCCTTCACGAGAGCCGTGACTCCAAACTGCCGGATTCTTCTCCGGCCAGGGACTCCGAACCGCCTGCGCCCGTGCCTATGAATCCGACTGGGCGCCGATCATGGATTTCACCTCCGCAGATATCTTTCAATACTCGCCCTTCGGCGACATACTGAACTCACTAAGGTCCCTCTCCTTGTCAGGAGAAACCTGGCCGGACTATGTCAGGCAAGATTGGGATGCGGATGACGAAGAGATTCGCCGCCACCCCACCACCCACTTAGTAGCCACTGTCGATGATTTAACCGACATGCTAGACTTCGACTCTGAAGACATCGACGGTATGGACAATGATGCAGGAGACGAACAGGAACCACGGCCCACAGGGCACTGGACAGCCACCTCATCCCATGATGTATACATGGTGGACACACCAAAAGAAAACGACGACGAGGAGCGGAAGGACGCAGCAAAGGATCGTTCCCTCGAGAAGCAGTCAAAGCGGCGGCGTAAGCGCCGCTCCAAATCCCGCCTCGGCAGAAACAGCGGTCATACAGACCCAGCGATAGAGCAGGGTGAGCCAGCAGACAATGAACACAACATTGAGCAACCGTCCAACGATGGCAACACAGAGGATCAAACCAAACAACCCATCTCCGGCGAAGATAATAACATCACGCCAGATAAGCTCCTGGAGCAGAAGAACCTCCATAAAAGGCTTGTCGGCTCTACGCGGAGCCTGAAAAAGCAGAAGCGAAAACTCAAGGCTGCGGAAGATACACTCCGAATCATATGGAGCAAAGTACTCAAAGACAAGTATGGCGGCAGTCGCCACACAAAGAGCTATCCGAAGCGAAAGCTACTACCTGAATTCGAGGAGGCCTTGGATCCCCCACAATCAAAAATCAAAATAGCCATCCGGTCGGATAGACGACCTCATGGCCAACACCGAGCGGCAAACAACGCCGCACACAAGCCAGTACGCGATCCACGTGAGGACTCGCATCAAAAGGACGCCCCAACCAGATCTATCTATGGTCCAAGAAAGCACGCTCCAGCACGCAATGCAACACAACAAAAATCCGAACACCACGGTACACCAAAAACAGGGGTGCCGCACACCCCCTATGTTTCACCGATGAGGTGCTGGACCATGAATTTCCAGAGGGATTCAAACCCGTAAACATAGAGGTGTACGACGGAACGACAGACCCTGGGGTCTGGATTGAGGACTACATCCTCCATATCCACATGGCCCGAGGAGATGATCTCCATGCCATCAAGTACTTACCCCTCAAGCTCAAAGGGCCAGCCAGGCACTGGCTCAAAAGCCTCCCCGAAAACACCATTGGAAGTTGGGAAGAGCTCGAGGATGCTTTACAGGCAAATTTTCAAGGGACCTATGTCCGACCACCGGATGCAGACGATTTAAGTCATATAACTCAACAGCCCGGAGAGTCAGCCCGAAAGCTTTGGAACAGATTTCTTACTAAAAAGAACCAAATAGTCGACTGTCCGGACGTCGAAGCCCTAGCAGCTTTCAAACATAGCGTCCGAGACGAATGGCTCGCCAGACACCTCGGCCAAGAAAAGCCAAGAACAATGGCTGCATTAACAAGCCTCATGACCCGCTTTTGCGCGGGCGAGGACAGCTGGTTAGCCCAATGCAGCACCAGCGACCCAAGTACATTCAAAGTCAGGGACGGAAACGGGAAGCCACGACGCAGCAAAAACCAGCGTCGGAATAAAGAAAACAGCTCGAAGAGCACGGTGGTAAACGCCGGATTCAAAAGCTCTCGGCCAGGTCAGCAAAAGCTGCCCTCTAAAGGCAATATAAACGAACTGTCTAGCCTAAACAACATTCTGGACAAACTATGTCAAATCCACAGCACCCCCGATAAGCCTGGAAACCATACCCATAGAGAATGTTGGGTCTTCAAGCAGTCCGGCAAGCTCAACGCCGAACACAAGGGGCTAGATACACCAAGCGAAGACGAGGACGAGCCTCGCAAGCAAAGCACTGGGAAACAGAAGAAATTCCCACCAGAAGTCAAAACAGTAAACGTGTTACACGTGATAAATAAAGACAACACGGCACTCACAGAGATACGTGCCCCAGGGCCTACCCCCACAGAGTTCCGCCACTGGTCGTCTGAACCGATCACCTTCGACCATCGGGATTACTATGCAAGTATCCGCCACGCAGGATGGGCTGCCTTGGTGTTAGACCCGATAATTGAAGGATACCACTTTACACGAGTCCTGATGGACGGCGGCAGTAGTTTAAACCTGATATATCAGGACACAGTTCACAAAATGGGGATGGACCCAACAAAAATCAGCCATAGCAATACTTCCTTTAAAGGAGTAATGCTAGGCCCAGAAGCCCATTGCACGGGCTCCCTCCTACTAGAGGTTATATTCGGCTTCCCCGATAACTTCCGTAGCGAAAAGCTAACCTTCCACATCGCTCCGTTTCAAAGTGGCTATCAAGCACTACTAGGACGTGAAGCTTTCGCTTGCTTTAACGCAATACCGCATTACGCGTCTCTTATGCTTAAGATGCCCGGTCCACGTGGCATCATTACAGTAAAGGGAAATATTGAGCACTCCTTGCGCACGGAAGACCGTGTGGCTACCTTGACAGTCGCACACTAGACGACATCACCAACTAGAGCATCTAACAGGTCGTTAAGACCACGAACATGGCTAGACGAGTCCGGTGTAGCTACACAATTGATACAGGTTTGATGGCTATACCCCTATAACAATACAAGGGGCTCCACGCATGTAAACAAGTGATAATAAAGCTCAAATTTACTCATCTTGAACTGTACTTGGTTTATTTAGTATAACCTACCCTTTGCACGACAACTTTGCAACTAAGTTCCTTTCTTTTACAGATGACCATCGTGCTACACCCGTTCGGGATGCGGCACAACGGAGACACAGGCGCAGACGTGCAGCAGGGACCCGTTCAAAGGATTCTCTTTAGATTAAGACCCTGCGTAAACCTTTTTTACTGTCTCTTGTTGATACACATCCCCAGATTCTCAGTAAAACTAAGATGGATGCTGACGTATTGGCATGTGGCCACATCAGATTATTGCATGTACCTGGACACCAGGGGCTTATTATAAAGGGCAACGTTTAGCCCAGTTTATATCATAAAGACCGAATACCTTAGGGAGTGTTCGGCGTCGTGAGTTTGGCCTTATATGCATCAGCTCCGAATCATGTCTTTGGTCAAATGTTGGGTTTGGCCAGCTCCTGTGTTTTGCTGCCTTACGTTTCGTTGTATCGGCTAAGGCGGCACCAGGAGAACTACTGCGATTGTGCCCTGGTTCAGCCAAGCGAGCACCTCAGTAGAGAAAGCCGAAAACTGACTGTCATGATATAGCGTGAGACTGGTCAACCACTCGATGACCCATCGGAATCTTCGGGATTCCTCCACCTTAACGAAGGGTCGTTTCCTGGCCAGGCACATACGCGCCCCGAATTCGGATGAGAGCGGAGCCACCAAGGGCTATATAGTAGCCCCACTGTCAAACTCCTATGGCTAAGTGAAAGTGATAAAGCATTATAGTCCGATTGCCTAGTTCGCTACGCTATCACCTCCTTAATGGACCAAGACGTTGGATCAAGTGTGAATATGCGTCTTCTGTGAGCACCCCCGCATTATATGCGTGGGGGCTGAAGCCGACGACTACCATCATTCAGGTTATATACATATATATACATAAACGGCCGCACAGGAGGTATTATAATTCTTGCACGCACAAGTATAAAATAGCCTTTACATTTCAGCAAAACATTGTTTTAAATGGGAATACATGTCATTAGAACATAATATTCTTCGAGCACTGCGCCTCTATTGAACGAGCGCCCTCAAGAACTTCTCGAAAATAGTGCTCGGTAGGTACTCGGCTTTGGTCCGAGTCTTGGGCTGCAATGGCGGTGGCCTCCATCTCTGCCCAGTATGTCTTGACACGGGCAAGGGCCATCCGCGCACCCTCTACACACGCCGACCTCTTCATCGCATTGATATGCGGCACGGCGCCAATAAACTGCTGCACCAAACTAAAATAGCTATTCGGCTTTGGCCTTTCTGGCCATAGATGATCCACAACAGACCTCATGGCAAGTCCGGACAACCTATTCAGCTCGGCCCATTCGGCCAACCGATCAGTTAATGGAAGCGGACGCTCTGGATCGTTAAACTTTGACCAGAACAGCTTCCCCACTTCACGATCGTTTTGATCTCGGAAGTACTCGGCCGCATCGGCAGCACTCGCTGCCAAGTCAAGGTATGCATCCGCCGAACTCCATAGCCGGTCTAAAGGGGCATACTTAGGATCGCCGAACTTCATCCGCAACATAAAGGGCTTCCCAGCCGTGATATCTCCTGCTTGACGCAGCTCCTCCTTCATCGCTCTCATGGCAGAGCGGGTGTGTTTGGCCGTCACCAAGGCCTTCTCTAGGTCTGCCCTCTTCGCTTGATCTTCCTTTTCAAGAAGCTTGTAACGGTCAGCAGCATTCTTCAATTCCACATCCATCCTGGCTATTTCCCCCTTGCTTTGGCAGTGAGCAGCCTGTTCGGCTTTTAGCTCCTCGACTGCCTTTAGGGCAGCCGCATCACTTTTTCTGGCTTGTTCTTTGACTCGGGCAAGTTCTGCCCATAGGTTCTCCACGGCTGCAGCTCCATCTGCATTCACACACTGTTACAGATACTGGCATCATGCTCCTCTTACCATGTGTCTCTAGAGAAATCACATACCTTGTGCCTCGTCAAGCCGCTTGTTGACAAGTACGATGTCGGCATCTTCCACGTCAAGCTGCCGCTTTAACTCGGCAAATTCATCAGTCCGGCTGGCCACCGGACACTTCGCGACCTGCATATTAAGGTGGCAAAATTATATCTGGGACTATGATCCTCTGCGCGCCGTCGTCTTCGACAGCACCCAGAGTCTCAGGGGCTACTATCTACACAGGGCGCATCTTAAAGTATGCGGTATTGTCAAAAAGGTACATCATTTCACGTACCTCAAAACCCGTCAGTACACTCATGACAGCTTCATGCAACCCGCTCTCCGCGGACGAAATCCTTTCAATTACCGTATCCATCAACGTATGGTGCTCTTATGAGATAGCCGCTCGCTCTAGCAGATCCCTCAGCACCTCCAACCGCGCACCAGTCGGTGCCGGACTTTTTCGATTGCTTTCTTCAAAAGTCGGATACTGAGGGCTTCGGGTAGCCATATGACTACCTTCTGGCCTTGCCGGATCAGGAGAAACCCTCCGCGACGACACCTCGGGGTCGCCCGCCTCATGAGGCGGTATGGCAGGGGGAGGCGTTCCGCTCTCCATCATCTCTGGAAGAAGATCCCCCAAAGAAGAGCTCTGCTGAGAAGGGCTAAGATCCGAACTGCAAGATAAATGCTTCAGTTATTTTCCTCAGGAGTAAAGCAAGGTTTTTTCTCATTATTAAATACCCATTTACTTACAGCTCAGTGGAGGGCTGGTCCCCTTGAGGGCATAGTACGGCCGGGTTATCCCCCATCACAGGACCCGCTAGCGAAGATTTCTTCCCCCGTTTTGAGACCATTGTCTCCGGGTTCTCAGAGGCGGTCCTCTTCTTCCCCTGAGGAGAGGAAGTTTTGATTCCTCCCTTCCGGCCAACCTCCTCCCGCGGTAGCTTCCTTGTTCCCCCTTTATCTTCTCCCGAAGGCGCTTGATTAGGCGCGATCTCCAGCATCCTGGTTAACACAGGGTCTGGTGAGGTCTCAGGGAGGGGGGTCGGACACCTGATCAACTTTGCCTTCGCTATCCACTCCTGGTTCAAGAGCGGCTTTTTTAAGGGCGACGTTGCGATAAATAAACGGATGGTGTGTTTGGATGCGGGGCTACTTACTTTGGTATCCGGATGATTGCAGCTCAGACCTGCATCCTCAGTGGAATTCGGACACATTATTTGTGGTCCGAAGAACAATTTGTACATCTCCGCGGGCGTCATGCCAAGGAAATGTTGAAGATCTCGTGGTCCCTCCGGATTGAACTCCCACAGGCAGAGGGGACGACATTTGCAGGGCAAGACTCGGCGAATTAACAAGACTTGCGTCACCACGACCAGACTGACATCTCTCTCTAGGAGATCTCGGATGCGGCCTTGCAATGTGGGCACATCCTTTACTGGACCCCAGTCTAGCCCCTTGTTAACCCATGACGTTAGTCGTGGCAGGGGACCCGAGCGAAAGACAGCGGGAGCCACCCACTTGGTACCCCTGGGAGCTGTGGTGTGAAGCCACTCTTGTTGCCATAAGCTGGACTCCTCCTGGAAAGAGCCCTCGGGCCATGGGGCGTCAGCATTTTTGCTTATTACGGTGCCCCCGCACTCTGCGTGCCACCCCTCGATCATCTTCGGCTCCACTTTGAAGGTCTTGAGCCACAGTCCGAAGTGAGGGGTAATACGGAGGAAAGCTTCGCACACGACGATGAACGATGAGATGTGAAGGATAGACTACAGAGCTAAATCGTGGAAGTCCAGCCCATAATAGAACATGAACCCCTCACGAAGGGATCCAGCGTGAAGCCTAGCCCTCGGAGGAAGTGAGATACGAATACGACGCTCTCACCAGGCTTAGGAGTGGGAATAACTTGCCCTTGAGCAGGAAGCCTATGCGGGATTTCGCCGGTCAGGTACCTGGCCTCCCTCAGCTTTATTACGTCTTCCTCCGTGATGGAGGAAGGCATCCACCGACCTTGAAGGTTGGATCCGGACATAATCGGAGGTCTGAAGCGCCTGAAACTGAGCTTCGGGTGTTGGAACTCGAGGTGGGAGGCGGATTCGACTGAGGTCGAGAGAAAAGAACAGGCCTTGGTCTCTTTATAAAGAGGTTGAATACCAAGAGCCATCCTCGTGACCGTTTGGGACTTACCGTTGGTCGAGGGGACATACCAATGGGCTCGATTGGGTTACCCACGTCCGTGTTGACTGAAGGAAATATGCCCTAGAGGCAATAATAAAGTTATTATTTATTTCCTTACATATCATGATAAATGTTTATTATTCATGCTAGAATTGTATTAACCGGAAACATAATACATGTGTGGATACATAGACAAACAGAGTGTCACTAGTATGCCTCTACTTGACTAGCTTGTTAATCAAAGATGGTTAAGTTTCCTAACCATGAACAAAGAGTTGTTATTTGATTAACGGGGTCACATCATTAGTTGAATGATCTGATTGACATGACCCATTCCATTAGCTTAGCACCCGATCGTTTAGTATGTTGCTATTGCTTTATCCATGACTTATACATGTTCCTATGACTATGAGATTATGCAACTCCCGTTTGCCGGAGGAACACTTTGGGTACTACCAAACGTCACAACGTAACTGGGTGATTATAAAGGAGTACTACAGGTGTCTCCAATGGTAGATGTTGGGTTGGCGTATTTCGAGATTAGGATTTGTCACTCCGATCGTCGGAGAGGTATCTCTGGGCCCTCTCGGTAATGCACATCACTTAAGCCTTGCAAGCATTGCAACTAATGAGTTAGTTGCGGGATGATATATTACGGAACGAGTAAAGAGACTTGTCGGTAACGAGATTGAACTAGGTATTGGATACCGACGATCGAATCTCGGGCAAGTAACATACCGATGACAAAGGGAACAACGTATGTTGTTATGCGGTCTGACCGATAAAGATCTTCGTAGAATATGTAGGAGACAATATGGGCATCCAGGTCCCGCTATTGGTTATTGACCGGAGATGTGTCTCGGTCATGTCTACATTGTTCTCGAACCATAGGGTCCGCACGCTTAACGTTATGATGACAGTTATTATGAGTTTATGCATTTTGATGTACCGAAGGTTGTTCGGAGTCCCGGATGTGATCACGGACATGACGAAGAGTCTCAAAATGGTCGAGACGTAAAGATTGATATATTGGAAGCCTATGTTTGGACATCGGAAGTGTTCCAGGTGAAATCAGGATTTTACCGGAATACCGGGAGGGTTACCGGAACCCCCCGGGAGCCAAATGGGCCAACATGGGCCTTGGTGGAAAGGTGAAAGGGCTGCCCTCATGGGCTGCGTGCCTCCCCCCCTTCCCCTAGTCCTATTAGGACTAGGGAAGGTGGCCGGCCAGCCCCTCTCTCTTTCCCCACTTGGGGAGTCCTATTAGGAATAGGATTGGAGGGGAGTCCTACTCCCAGCGGGAGTAGGACTCCTCCTATGGCTGCCGCGCCCCTCCCCCTTTGCCCCTTTATATATGGGGGCAGGGGGCACCTCTAGAGACACAATTGATCATTGAGATCTTTCCTTAGCCGTGTGCGGTGCCCCCTGCCACCAAATTCCACCTCGGTCATATTGTCGCAGTGCTTAGGCGAAGCCCTGCGTCATTAGTACATCAAGATCGTCACCACGCCGTCGTGCTGACGGAACTCTTCCCCGACGCTTTGCTGGATCGGAGCCCAGGGATCGTCATCGAGCTGAACGTGTGCCAAGAACTCGGAGGTGCCGGAGTAACGGTGCTTGGATCGGTCGGATCGTGAAGACGTACGACTACATCAACCGCGTTGATATAACGCTTCCGCTTCGGTCTACGAGGGTACGTAGACAACACTCTCCCCTCTCGTTGCTATGCATCACCATGATCTTGCGTGTGCGTAGGAATTTTTTTGAAATTACTACGTTCCCCAACATTGATGAGAATCCCATAATAAAAGGGACACGATCTCCGCTTCGACAAGACGCGCCAAGGAAACTGCCTCGCGAAACGCGCTGAGGTTGGTTGTAAAAAACGGTTCGAATAAAGGCTCGGCTGTGGTGTGATGTCATGCTACGGAATACGTCAGCAGATTAGATTTGTGGAAATGTTATTCTCTCTACGGAGGTATGTGGAAACTTGATTTGCAGAGCCGGATACGATCCTCGTGTTCAAAATCTTCTATGAAGTATTCGGAGGAGGAACCCGCCTTGCAATGTCGAAGACAATCTGCGCGCCGGACTCATCGTCATTGAAGCCTGGTTCAGGGGCTACTGAGGGAGACCTGGATTAGGGGGTATCCGGACAGCCGGACTATAACCTTTGGCCGGACTGTTGGACTATGAAGATACAAGATTGAAGACTTCGTCCCGTGTCCGGATGGGACTCTCCTTGGCGTGGAAGGCAAGCTTGGCAATACGGATATGTAGATCTCCTTCCTTGTAACCGACTCTGTGTAACCCTAGCCCCCTCTGGTGTCTATATAAACCGGAGGGTTTAGTCCGTAGGAAGAACAACAATCATACCATAGGCTAGCTTCTAGGGCTTAGCCTCTTTGATCTTGTGGTAGATCAACTCTTGTACTACCCATATCATCAATATCAGTCAAGCGGGAGTAGGGCTTTACCTCCATCGAGAGGGCCCGAACCTGGGTAAAAACATCGTGTCCCTTGTCTCCTGTTACCATCCGCCTAGACGCACAGTTCGGGACCCCCTACCCGTGATCCGCCGGTTTTGACACCGACAATCTCCCTTACAGCCTTACGCAGCTCCTGCGATGAATTAGCAAGGTAAAATATTTAACTGCATAAATATGAAATGGGTGGGCATAAAAAGTGGCGGCCTACCCAGCTCGGAGGATTGTACATCTAGAATCCATCCTGTCGCTTGATGCGGAGGAATTCCTCTTCCTCTCCCTTGTACAGACCGGACAAGATTTTTGCTAGGGCAGCAGCCAAGTCCTGCCCCTTGCGACCGCAGCGTGTGGCATCATCTTCCCCGTTGAAATCCCACATGGGGTGGCCTCGATATTGAAGTGGTTGCACCCCCCGCATAATACATATTGACATAACCTCGGTTATGGTCAGTCCTGATTGAGCCAATACCTTTATCCGGCCCATCGGGTAAAGAACGTCTCTATCATCTTCCTCCTGAGGGCTCCGTGGCCGCCAGCTCAGGCGCTTCTTCAAAGGAGCATTATCAAACTCGGGAAGGCCGATCCGAATAGGATCCGGAAGAGGGACGTCCTCCATATAAAACCACTCTGAAGGCCAGTCTTCGGACGCCTTCTTCGGGGTACCGGATAGGTATCCGGTCCCGGTGATGCGCCATACTTTGGCTCCGCCCACTTGATATATTGATCCCCTCTGTGTACGGGGCACAAGGCAGAACAACTTCTTCCACAATGTGAAATGAGCTTCGCAGCCCAGAAACAGTTTGCAAAGGGCTACGTAGCCAGCGATATACAGTATGGAGGCAGGGGTGAGGTTGTGCAACTGGAGACCGTAGAACTCCAGGAGCCCTCGGAGAAACAGATGGATTGGAAATCCGAGTCCCCTTAATAAATAAGGGACTAGGCATACCCGCTCTCCCTTAGAGGGGTTGGGAAAGCTCTCCACTTGCTCCCCGCCATTATAGGTGGCGAGCCTGGCCCAAACCGGGACCATATATGCTGGGGGAGAAATCCCTGGGTCTACAGCTTCACCAATTGGTTGTGCGGGACGGAACACCTCTCCCAATCTCCGAGCTTGGGGCTGCGGGAGCGAGAGGAGGAGCTACGCGGGCCGGCCATGCTGGAATGGATTTTTTCGGGCGCGCTCCGATGAATGCTCGCTGGGGGAGGATGGTGTGGTTTGGATCTGAGAATCCTCGTCTCTTTAAATAGACAGTTCATTCACATAGCTAGGGTGGTAAATATAAAAACGCCCATTATTGGACGCAGAAGCCAAGAAGCACAACATTTACGAGAAGCCGGGCACTGTTTAACAGGTACTCAGAGTTTGAAGAAGAACCTGCCTTGCAATGCCGAAGACAATCTGCGCGCCGGACTCATCGTTATTGAAGCCTGGTTCGGGGGCTACTGAGGGAGTCCTGGATTAGGAGGTATCCGGACAGCCGGATTATAACCTTTGGTCGGACTATTGGACTATGAAGATACAAGATTGAAGACTTCGTCCCGTGTCCGGATGGGACTTTCCCTGACATGGAAGGAAAGATTGGCAATACGGATATGTAGATCTCCTTCCTTGTAACCGACTCTGTGTAACCCTAGCCTCCTCCGGTGTCTATATAAACCGGAGGGTTTAGTCCGTAGTAACAACAACAATCATACCATAGGCTAGCTTCTAGGGTTTAGCCTCTCTGATCTCGTGGTAGATCAACTCTTGTAATACCCATATCGTCAAGATCAATCAAGCAGGAGTAGGGTTTTACCTCCATCGAGAGGGCCCGAACCTGGGTAAAAACATCATGTCCCCTGTCTCCTATTACCATCCGCCTAGACGCACAGTTCGGGACCCCCAACCCGAGATCCGCCGGTTTTGACACCGACACTAGCAGTGGCCTCTCCCACATAAAACTTGCTATCGGTCTAGTAAAGTAGTCAATTTCTTAGGGACAATTTCGCAAGTCATACAACCACTTTTCCACACTCGCTATACTAACTTTATTGTTTCTTTACCTAAACAGCCCCTAGTTTTTATTTACGTGCTCTTTATATTCTTGCAAACCTATCCAACAACACCTACAAAGTACTTCTAGTTTCATACTTGTTTTAGGTAAAGCGAACGTTAAGTGTGCGTAGAGTTGTATCGGTGGTCGATAGAACATGAGGGAATATTTGTTCTACCTTTAGCTCCTCGTTGGGTTCGACACTCTTACTTATTGAAAGAGGCTAGAATTGATCCCCTATACTTGTGGGTTATCACTTCCTTGCTGCGAAAGAAGGGCAACAACCGCCTTACGGGGTGGCCACAATGTAAGGGGGCGCGCCTGACCCCCCGGGCGTGCCCTCCACCCTTGTGAGCCCCTTGAGCATCGTCTAACGTTGATTCTTTTTCCCAAAAATCACATATATTCCAAAAATAATCTCCGTAAGTTTTTATCCCGTTTGGACTCCATTTGATATGGATTTTCTGCGAAACAAAAAACATGCAACAAATAGGAACTGGCACTGGGCACTAGATCAATATGTTAGTCCCAAAAAATAGTACAAAAAGTTGCCAAAAGTATGTAAAAGTTGTAGAATATTGGCGTGGAACAATCAAAAATTATAGATACGATAGAGACGTATCACCGTGCACTTTGGTAACCATGGAACCCAATGCTTCACACGACATCCTTCTTCAAGATGAAGTAGTCATCAAAGGAACGAACACCATGATAGAGACGATAGAAGACATTTTTTCGCATCCTAAAGTGGCGGAAAAAATTATCAGTGAATAAGGCATCCAAGGCAAATTATTCGTCCATCAACATCAAATGGTTGCGTGACCTATTGCGACTGAGCACTCGATGACCCTTGATCCCTTGAAATTAAGAACATGCTCTTCTGCACACTCCACGTCTACAAGGACCGCCTGCATCATCGTCATATCATCTATGTAGTCCTCCTCGCAGACGACTCGACGAAGTGCTTGTATATGTACTCCATATCAGAATCCATTGCTTCAAAGAAGACAGGACAAAAAATTAGCACAAGCATTTCAATGAACAGTTGCTAAGCATGGTGAGTACCATAGGGACGGGTGGTACTTGTGTGACGAACAAAGAGAGGTATGGAACGACGGTGGAGGAGAAGCGTCCCGGAGCCCGGGTGTAGTGCTGGAGGAGATGGAGTCATCGAGTTCCGTCAAGGGTGTGGAGGGGGCGGCCAGGGTGGTGGAGCAGCGGCGGTGGCAAGAGAGAAAACAGATGTAGAGAAAGATGGGAGGATGGATGCGCGGGGTCCGGGAGAGGTTTTGGGTGGGCCAGGGGTGTTGGAGTCCTACGTGGCTGCTGTCCGAACTACCGCAAAGCCTTCCCAAGTTTGTCTCGGGTTTGCGGGAAAAGGTGTGTCCAGATCGGTCGGCGAACCGATACATGCCCATGTTGGATGGCAAAACACGTCCGGACCACACGGTCTGAAAGGTAGCGGGCAATTCGATAGTCCTCTTTGGAGATACCCTAAGACGCGGGTATGCAACGCTCGCGCACTAGTTTAACGCCCCGAGAAGATCTATCAAAAAGAAAATTCTAGTCTTCATTATACTCCTTGTTCCTAAATACAAGTCTTTTTAGATATTGCAATAAGGGACTACATACGGAGGAAAATGAGGGAATCTACACTCTAAAATATGGCTATGTACATTTGTATGTAGTTTGAATTGAAGTCTCTAAAAAGTCTTATATTTGGAAACCGAGGGAGTACTATCAGTTCCATGTGATTGTCTCGATTTGGAAAACCCAATTGCTTAAAAGTGCAGCTGCATGATTTAGTTGTTGCAAGTGCACACGCTACCAGACAAAAGACCCATCCACTATCTCCCCTCAAAAAGAACGCCTTATCCTAATACCCCTTTCCTCATATCAACATGGTTGCGGCGAAAAGCCAGAGGAGCACGCCGCCGCTGGTGGCATAGTCCGGGAGGTCGAGTGGGAGGCGACGGACCGGAGGAGCCAAGCAAGCTGGTCGGAGGGAACCGGAGCAGCAACGCTGTTTTCTCCTATCCCTATCTTTATACTAGATAGAATGGGGTCGACCAACCACCGCATCCCTGTCGAGGAAGGAGCCACCAAGCTCATGCTGGAGAAAGGCCCATGCTCAAGTAAGGCTGCTACTTGTGAGTTGCGTTGGCTTTTTTTTTCCGAAGAGGAGGGAGAAGCAATATAGTAGCAAATAGTATTTCCCTTAGTAGAGAACAAGGTTATCGAACCAATAGAGGATCCATGCAAACAAACTTTAGCAGTACTTACACACAAGAGAGCAAATACTTGCACCCTACACGTGCAAGAGGGTTGTCAATCCCCTTGTACTCATTAATTGCAAGGATCAAATCTGATAGTAGAAGATAAATAAATTGGAAAGTAAAAGAAAAGTAAATAAATTGTAGCAAGGTATGAGATATTCATGAACCAGCATCAAGTGAGGAAACTGATAAAGATTGTTATTAAAATGGGTCAAAAGATGTCAATCAAACTATTTGTTTACACTTTATGCAAGACAACAGTGAACTACATGATGGTAAGTAAGAACCATGTAGCCTTCTTTTTACTGCCCGTAATGAGTTGTGTTAGATGCAAATGTCTGACTCTTTTTTTCTTTGCAGTGGATCCTGAAGCTGTTTAATCAAGATTACCTCTGAAACTACATGATTGGCGGCCGACCATCACAAAGGGTTGGACTAGAGTTGTGCGTGCCTTCTGCATCCAGGAGAGCACAATAGGGTCACTCCGCTTCACCTTGTTCAGCAACCAGAATGTCTGTCGCCTCTTTCTTTACAATCTATAATAGTACAAGTATAAACCTGGCTCATCATTATTTATTTGGTGCTTATGTAATTCTCAAACATATGTACCTGTGAATTGAATAATGCATTGGTTGTTTGAACCTGATGAATAAGAATAAAGCTATAGCCTACTTTCAAGTTTAAATTAGGTACAATTTTAAATAGCAGCAATTAAATTAGGGTGAAATTACGGTGTGCAGGTCATTACAGTGCACACGGTTAAGAAAGCACGGCGTGTGCGATATACGTCATAATCCGACACGGTTCACGGAGAGAAAATGTGTGTAACAATGCATACAGTTGTCGTTTGCATAGCGTGTGTGATGTCAGACACTATCACGTACTGTAACGCCCCGAGACCGACGCTCCAGACGCCTTCCATGTTTTGCGTAACCGTCATGTGTTTTATTTTGTTGTTGTTGCATTTCATCATGGCATCATGAGCATTGCATCCGCATTTATTTTTGAAAACTTACATCCGTTCGTAGTGCCGCGTTCCCTCTTGCCATCGTTGACCGTTCCAAGACCAACCGGATTTTTGAGTCACTCTTTCACACGACCGCCTTGTCTCTCTCTCTCTCTACACAGCCACGGACCCCCTCACGTGTTCGAACCTTGCCCGAACCCGACCCGCTCAGTCATCACCGATGGGTCCGAATCATCCCCTAACATCTCTAAAACATCTCCGTTTTTCTTTTTGGTCTCCCTAGCCTATTTATCCGGAACCGTTCAATTTTAATCGGAGGGACGAAATACCCCTATCCAAAAATCCTCTTGCTATATAAACTAGTGCAACCCTAATCCTTAGGAGGCTTGTCCCATCAGTCTCGTCCCCGCCGCCAGCCATCCACCCACTCGCCTCCCACCTTGGGATCCTCCTAGATCCATCCCAGGCCAACCAGTGCGCAAGGACAAGGCTCCTCCTTCCTCGGGATCTTGCCCGATCCAATCCAGCCACCACCGAACCATCCATCGATCCACCCAACCACGCGTCTTGCTCCTCCTGTGCACCCCGCCTTCGCCCGCCGTGCCTCGTCGGACCGGCCTCGCCGGAGACCAGCACCGCTCCACCCCGTCTCTAACTCCCGTCACGGTTCCTCCCCACTTCTGCTTCTCCTTCGCTTCCTCTGCTCCCGTTCCCTCTGGTTCCCTCTCTCACCTGTTCTCTGTCTTCTCCAGAAAATGTGCAGGAGCTCTCCGCCATGGCCGTCGAGAGGAGCTTGCGTCCCCGTGCCCAGATGCTCCTCCGCCGCTGCTGTTCCGCCGGAGCACCAGTGGCTCGGATCCGCCCCCTCGTCCACATGTCGTCCCCATCTCCGGGGCTCCCTCTTCAGCCTCCTGCAGACCGCCGCTGCCTCTGCTTCATGAAACAATGCCTTGCCGCCCTGGCAAGCATGGCCTCGCCTTCGCGCCTCCGACGACCGGCCTCATCGTCGCCGGCAACTCCGTAGGTCGCCGTGCCCTGCCATCTCCGTCTCTCTCTTCTTTCTCTCCCTATTTTCCCCCTCTGAATGTTCTGTCTTGTTATTTTCGTCAGACAACAGCCACATAGCCGCCCGTCAAGTTCGCGCCCCGGCCCCGATCTGGACCGGATCTCCTCTGCTCTGCCGCCTAGCCGCCGAACCCGCCCCATTCCAGCCGCTTCCCGCCGACCCGGCCGCCAGGACCCCCCTTGCCGTCGTCTTCTCCATCGCCATGGAGCTGATGTTTCTGTTATTCAGAAACGAGAGCAGCAGCGTCTCGTTCATCCCGAGTGTTGACCGCGCGTGGGCCTCCTCTTGCCTCGCCAAGGCCCAGCGCCCACCTCTGCCTCCCCTTCAACCGGTCTCCCTCTGCACCAGCCGGGCTAGGCCCAATGTGAGCATCTGCCCAGCCCCTTGACCGTACACTATTGGGCTAGCCAGTTTCGGCCCAACGTTGTTTTTTCCCTGTCTGCGATTTTGCCTAATTATGCTGAGAAAACATATTTGCAGAAAAACCCTTATGTTCATGCATTTAATATCTCACAAACCGTGCATCGGATTAAAAATGTTTTAAATATGTAAAGTGCTTAGAATTTCATCTAGTTTCATATTTTCCAACTCTCATCCATGTTTAAAATGTTTAAAATGTTGTTTGTTAAAATTTGCATAAATGACATGTTAAAACGATTTATTTCATAACTAAATAACCATAGCACGGAATTTAATAAACTTTATATGTAAATGGGGTGGAAAAATGCCTAGTTTAACATGGTGCCATTACTTTGCATGTTTAACTACATTAAAGTTGTGTTTATGGCAGAACAGTACCAAATCTGAAATATGCACATGAGGATTTTCCGGAATTGTTGTTTGTTATTTCCGGCCTCATTTAAACTTGCCTAAATAGTTAGTTTACTTATGCTTCACCTCTTTCCATGTTTATCAACATTTAATATTGTTGGGTACATAAACGAGAGAAAACTAAATAATTGATATGGTGTTTCGCCAATATGCAACTCGTTGCATATTGAGCTCCACTTAATTTGTAGTGTTGTTTGTTGCACTTTGCCATGCCATGCCTCATTAAACCGGACATGCATCATACTTGATTGTGCATCATGCCATGTTTATGATTGTGTGTTTACCATGTTGTTTTCCTTCTTTCCGGTTTGCTTCTCTCGTTAGCTTCGGTTTCATTCCGGAATTGCGAGGATTCGTTCGACTATGTCCGTTTGTCTTCTTCATGGACTAGTTCTTCTTCCTTGCGGGAGTTCAGGCAAGATGACCATACCCTCGAAATCACTTCTATCTTTTCTTGATAGTTGCTCGCTCTTTTGCTATGCTGCGATACCTACCACTTGCTATATCATGCCTCCCATATTGCCATGTCAAGCCTCTAACCATCCTTTCCTAGCAAACCGTTGTTTGGCTATGTTACCGCTTTTGCTCAGCCCCTCTTATAGCGTTGCTAGTTGCAGGTGAAGATGAAGTTGGTTCCATGTTGGAACATGGATATGTTGGGATATCACAATATCTCTTATTTAATTAATGCATCTATATACTTGGTAAAGGGTGGAAGGCTCGGCCTTATGCCTGGTGTTTTGTTCCACTCTTGCCGCCCTAGTTTCCATCACACCAGTGTTACTTTCTTTGATTTTGCGTCCCTTACACGGTTGGGTGATTTATGGGACCCCCTTGACAGTTCGCCTCGAATAAAACTCCTCCAGCAAGGCCCAACCTTGGTTTTACCATTTGCCACCTAAGCCATTTTCCCCCGGGTTTTCGCGAGCCCGAGGGTCATCTTTATTTTAAAACTCCGGGCCAATGCTCCTCTGAGTGTTGGTCCAAACTAGAGTCCTTTGCAGCGCCACCTCAGGGAAACTTGAGGCCTGGTTTTAGTTGTACGGAGTGCTCATCCGGTGTGCCCTAAGAACGAGATATGTGCAGCTCCTATCGGGATATGTCGGCACAGTCGGGTGGTCTTGCTGGTCTTGTTTTACCATTGTCGAAATGTCTTGTAGCCGGGATTCCGAGGCGGGTCGGGTCTTCCCGGTAGAAGGAATATCCTTCGTTGACCGTGAGAGCTTATAATGGGCTAAGTTGGGACACGCCTGCAGGGTATTATCTTTCGAAAGCGGTGCCCGCGGTTATGAGGCAGATGGGAATTTGTTAATGTCCGGTTGTAGAGAACTTGACACTTGACTTAATTAAAATACATCAACCGCGTGTGTAGCCGTGATGGTCTCTTTTCGGCGGAGTCCGGGAAGTGAACACGGTTCTTGTGTTATGGTTGTGCGTAAGTAGTTTCAGGATCACTTCTTGATCACTTCTAGCTACATGACCGTTGCGTTGCTTCTCTTCTCACTCTTATTTGCGTATGTTAGCCAACATATATGCTTAGTGATTGCTGCAGCTCCACCTCATTACCCCTTTCCTACCCATAAGCTTAAATAGTCTTGATCTCGCGGGTGTGAGATTGCTGAGTCCTCGTGACTCACAGATTCTACCAAAACAGTTGCAGGTGCCGGTGATACCAATGCAGGTGACGCAACCCAGCTCAAGTGGGAGCTCGATGAAGATCTTGGTCTTTGTGTTATGTCTTTTCCGGTTGATCTGTAGTGGAGCCCAGTTGGGACGATCGGGGACCTCGCAGTTGGGTTATCTTCCTTTTCATTTGTTTGTCCGTAGTCGGACTATGTGTGTACTCTGAATGATGCATGATTTATTTAATGTATTGTGTGAAGTGGCGATTGTAAGCCAACTCTTTATCCCATTCTTGTTCATTACATGGGATTGTGTGAAGATGACCCTTCTTGCGACAAAACCACCATGCTGTTATGCCTCCAAGTCGTGCCTCGGCACGTGGGAGATATAGCCGCATCGTGGGTGTTATAAGTTGGCATTAGAGCCATCCCCGACTTAGGAGCCCCCTGCTTGATCGAATCGTTGGCGTTGTTGAGTCTAGAAAAAAATGTTTTGAGTTTTAGGATTATATATATCGGAGAGTAGGATTCTTTTTACTCCTCAGTCCCTTCGTTGCTCTGGTGAGGACCCCTGACGTAGAAGTTTTGACTCTCCTCTCCTCAAATTTCACTAAAAAAAATTTAGGATCACGCGGGTATCTTGGAATTGTTCCGATGGTTTTGTGACGAGAACATTGTTCTTGGTGCCTCCTTACATTTAGGGGTTGTGGCAGTGTCCCGGGGAGTTGAGCTCCGAGGTGTTGTCGTCACCATTTTATCGTTGCGGTTCTGGAATGCCTGAGTTTCGCCGACATCAAAAATCTCTTTTATGCAGTTGTTGGTGAGATAACCTCGATAACCCAGTACTGGGGCGAGCTCGAGAGTATTGCCATAACTAGTATAACGGATGCTTTTCGAAGGTTGAGGTAAACGATTTCTGAAGGTTTCTTGGTTATGTGTTGAAGGATGGATACGGCTGGATGTAGGATTTGTTAGTTTGGGTGAGATATTATGCTTCCCCTGTATCCCCAACACCTGATTGCATAACCAGAAAGTTTCGGGAGTTTATAAGTGGGAATTCAAGTATCTCGTAGGATATCTTTCCAACACACACATGATACGATATGGGATCTATCATATTTTTTTTGGCTTATTTTGCAAGCCAATCCTTTGTTTTTGTTTTGTTTTGTGGTATTCAAGTTGCTTCAATGCCAAGTGTTGATTCCATACCTTATTCTAAGCGGTGTTCTCATATTTCTATGTGGATGCTAATCCTTCTTGTTCATCAAGGTTGTCTTTTCAATCCTTTCCAACCGGTGTGCTTCTCTTCAAGTGGATCCGATCATTTCAACATACGCAAGATCATCCCTCAGTTTTTTTCTCAACGGTGTTTGTTTCAACCGTCCCAAGTTGCCTTTGTTTTTTCCGCCCTCCCACCCTTTTCTCAAGGACTCGGATTTCTTAATCAAGTATCCTTTTTATTGATGCGAAGTCTCTTCATTCTTTTCTTTCAGTGTTCTTATCCGGTGATTTCCCATGAAGATACTAACGGAGCTTCAAGTCCATCCTTCTCTTTTCTTCTCCGGTGGATTCAATTCAAGTTTTCGGTGTTGATCATATTCTTTTCCTCGTTTCAAATGTTTTTCTCATACCGGTGCACCTCTTAATCATCCACTTCTCGCTATTCAATTGTTCCGGAGTGATGAAGATATCTCAGAAGATTCAAGTTTCCATTGTCAATTCACTCAATATCTTTTGAGGATGCTATCTCATTCAAGCCATTTAATTCAACCGATGCAATCTCTCTTTTCAAGCAATTGTTCAACGGTGGTTCTTTTGAGTGGGCCCTAACCCACAGGTCTTTTCCCAGGATCTTACCTGACTCTTCTAATTTTCTCGGAGCTTGTAAAATTCTTTTCAAAGTTTGACGTAAGAATGAGTTATCATCAGTCATATGTCTTTCTCCAAGATCTTTCAAATTCTTTTCATCATTGATTCAACCTTTATATTCTTCATTATCCCGGAGTGTCTCAGCAATTCTTGGTGGTGTTTCTCGTCGTCATTCCCAGCTTTTGAAGTCTGAAGAAGAGTTTTCCTCTAAATCTTGTCCGTTCTTTTGAAGATTCATGGTTCTAGCTTTATGCCATCCTCATAATTGTTTTTTATCGTGACAATTCTTTTCTTACCACCCGGAGCATTTCATGAGTTCTTTCCATTTTATTCCTACGAAGGCCATCATTTCAGAAGATTTATTCATTCTCAACATTCAGCTCTCATTCTCCAAATCTTACAGGTGCATCATTCAAGGATTCTCTAATCAGTTCATGATCTCTTTGTTTCACTTGTATCTAAATTCTCTCAAGTATCTTCGTTCATTTCCTAATTCTTCTCGGTGTTTCTTTATCCTTTATTCGTTCATTTTCAATTCTTACGGTGGTTCATTCAAGAGTTCTCTTCCTTCGTTATCATATAGATTCATTCGTTCTTTCCAATCCTACCGGTGGTTCGTTGAAGACCTTCCCAAGTTTGCGCCATATCTATCTTAATCCTTTCTACGAGAATAAGTAGTATGACAAATCCATTGCTTGTCATCAATTTAATTGTTGAAGGATGAGCATAATGTAATTCTTATTCTTGTTTCATCGAGTAAATTCAATTCCTTATTCCGGAGGTTCATCAAAATTCTTGATTTCATTTGTTCGTATTTCTTTCCGGAGTTCCAAGTTTTCTCGGTTATATCATTTCAAAGCTTCATCTTATCACTGCAAGGCTTCACCTTGTGTTTTCAACTTCTCTTTCTTTCTATCATCCTTCTTTTTACCGGAGTTCTTCATGGAGTTTATTCATGGTGGTTCATCAAGGTTTTAATTCATTCTCGAAGTGTTCTCAAGATTCTTGTTGGAAGAGCTCAAATATTCTTCTTCCTGCATTCCAAGGTGCAATTCTTTCTACCTTATCTTTTGAGATGGTGTTATGTCATTCTTGACAATTTCCCTTCGTGTTTCATGATTCACAACTTGTCAGGAATGAGATATCCTAAATCCATCATTTTCAATTCGTTCAGGACTTCGTTTCAACCAATCAATTTCTTCGTTGGAGTTATCTTGTGTCAGATTTCACCTAAAGCCTTTCCTTAAGGGTTGTTTCTATTTGTGGTGATCATGCATGACCCAAGCTTGCTCTTTATCCTCTCGGTGGAAGAAGTTTTCATCTCCGTGTTGCTCTCAAGCAATCAATTGTTTTCCGTAGTGGCATGTATACACCTCTAAGTTTTGAGTTGTTTCCATAAGCCCACTTCAAGCTTATTCTTTTCGTTCCTAGTTTTCCAATAACTTCGTTTTAACCTTCTTGAAAGGATGCTTTCCAAATTCAATTGTGGTTGAAGTTGTCATTATCTTCTCCGTTCTTTTCTCCCAACCATCTAACTTCCATTCTTTCGTTCCGGAGGCATTGTGATGTTACTCTCTTCGACTCATCATCTCGTTTTGCCAAGATCATGTTCTTTTCCTTGCTAATCCATTTAACCGGAGTGTGGTGTTCTCTTTTCAAGTTCTTTCCATCTTATCAAGTTTTCCTTCTCTTTTCTACCGGAGTGCTTTCCAAATTATGAAATTCTTGTTCCTTTTTTTTCTACCGGTGTGCTTTCATATTCTTTTTGGTCTGTTAAGCTCTTGTTTCATGTCCTTCAACCTACAAGGTTCTCGCAATGTTCATTGTTCCTCTTGCTGAACTGAGTGTTTTAAATTTTGTTCACCTCCGTCGTGTCATTTCTTCAAGCTCTGCAACCTCTCAAGGTTCGCGGTTTCACTTGTTTGTCAAGAAGCAACTTTGTTTTACCTATTCCTCTTAAGTTTCTCTCCGGTGCCATCCTTAGATCTCGGGACAAGATCCTCTTGTAGTGGTGGAGTGTTGTAACGCCCCGAGACCGACGATGCAGACGCCTTCCATGTTTTGCATAACCGTCGTGTGTTTTATTTTGTTGTTGTTGCATTTCATCATGGCATCATGAGCATTGCATCCGCATTTATTTTTTAAAACTTACATCCGTTCGTAGTGCCACGTTCCCTCTTGCCATCATTGACCGTTTCGAGACCAACCGGGTTTTTGAGTCACTCTTTCACACGACCGCCTTGTCTCTCTCTCTCTCTCTCTACACAGCCACGGACCCCCTCGCGTGTTCGAACCTTGCCCGAACCCGACCCGCTCAGTCATCACCGATGGGTCCGAATCATCCCCTAACATCTATAAAACATCTCCGTTTTTCTTTTTGGTCTCCCTAGCCTATTTATCCGGAACCGTTCAATTTTAATCGGAGGGACCAAATACCCCTATCCAAAAATCCTCTTGCTATATAAACTAGTCCAACCCTAATCTTTAGGAGCCTTGTCCCATCAGTCTCGTCCCCGCCGCCAGCCATCCACCCACTCGCCTCCCACCTTGGGATCCTCCCAGATCCATCCCAGGCCAACCAGTGCGCAAGGACAAGGCTCCTCCTTCCTCGGGATCTTGCCCGATCCAATCCAGCCACCACCAAACCATCCATCGATCCACCCAACCACGCGTCTTGCTCCTCTTGTGCACCCCGCCTTCGCCCGCCGTGCCTCGTCGGACCGGCCTCGCCGGAGACCAGCACCGCTCCCCCCGTCTCCAACTCCGGTCACGGTTCCTCCCCGCTTCTGCTTCTCCTTCGCTTCCTCTGCTCCCGTTCCCTCTGGTTCCCTCTCTCACCTGCTCTCTGTCTTCTCCAGAAAACCTGCAGGAGCTCTCCGCCATGGCCGTCGAGAGGAGCTTGCGTCCCCGTGCCCAGATGCTCCTCCGCCGCTGCTGTTCCGTCGGAGCACCAGTGGCTCGGATCCGCCCCCTCGTCCACCTATCGTCCCCATCTCCGGGGCTCCCTCTTCAGCCTCCTGCAGACCGCCGCTGCCTCTGCTTCACGAAACGACGCCTTGCCGCCCTGGCAAGCATGGCCTCGCCATCGCGCCTCCGACGACCGGCCTCATCGTCGCCGGCAACCCCGCAGGTCGCCGTGCCCTGCCATCTCCATCTCTCTCTTCTTCCTCTCCCTGTTTCCCCCCTCTGAATGTTCTGTCTTTTTATTTTCGTCAGACAACAGCCACATAGCCGCCCGTCAAGTTCGCGCCCCGGCCCCGATCTGGACCGGATCTCCTCTACTCTGCCGCCTAGCCGCCGAACCCGCCCCGTTCCGGACGCTTCCCGCCGATCCCGCCGCCAGGACCCCCCCTGCCGTCGTCTTCTCCATCACCATGGAGCGGCTATTTATGTTATTCAGAAACGAGAGCAGCAGCGTCTCGTTCATCCCGAGTGTTGACCGCGCGTGGGCCTCCTCTTGCCTCGCCAAGGCCCAGCGCCCACCTGTGCCTCCCCTTCAACCGGTCTCCCTCTGCATCGGCCGGGCCAGGCCCAATGTGAGCATCTGCCCAGCCCCTTGACCGTGCACTGTTGGGCCAGCCAGTTTCGGCCCAACGTTGTTTTTTCCCTGTCTGCGATTTTGCCTAATTATGCTGAGAAAACAGATTTGCAGAAAAACCCTTATGTTCATGCATTTAATATCTCACAAACCGTGCATCAGATTAAAATGTTTTAAATATGTAAAGTGCTTAGAATTTCATCTAGTTTCATATTTTCCAACTCTCATCCCTGTTTAAAATGTTTAAAATGTTGTTTATTAAAATTTGCATAAATGACATGTTAAAACAATTTATTTCAAAACTAAATAACCGTAGCTCAGAATTTAATAAACTTTATATGTAAATGGGGTGGAAAATGACTAGTTTAACATGGTGCCATTACTTTGCATGTTTAACAACATTAAAATTGTGTTTATGGCAGAACAGTACCAAATCTAAAATATGCACATGAGGATTTTTCGGAATTGTTGTTTGTTATTTCTGGCCTCATTTAAACTTACCTAAATAGTTAGTTTACTTATGCTTCACCTCTTGCCATGTTTAACAACATTTAATATTGTTGGGTACATAAACGAGAGAAAACTAAATAATTGATGTGGTGTTTCACCAATATGCAACTTGTTGCATATTGAGCTCCACTTAATTTGTAGTGTTGTTTGTTGCACTTTGCCATGCCATGCCTCATTAAACCGGACATGAATCATACTTGATTGTGCATCATGCCATGTTTATGATTGTGTGTTTACCATGTTGTTTGCTTCTTTCCGGTTTGCTTTCTCGTTAGCTTCGGTTTTGTTCCGGAATTGCGAGGATTCGTTCGACTACGTCCGTTTGTCTTCTTCATGGACTCGTTCTTGTTCCTTGCGGGAGTTCAGGCAAGATGACCATACCCTCGAAATCACTTCTATCTTTTCTTGCTAGTTGCTCGCTCTTTTGCTATGCTGCGATACCTACCACTTGCTATATCATGCCTCCCATATTGCCATGTCAAGCCTCTAACCATCCTTTCCTAGCAAACCGTTGTTTGGCTATGTTACCGCTTTTGCTCAGCCCCTCTTATAGCGTTGCTAGTTGCAGGTGAAGATGAAGTTGGTTCCATGTTGGAACATGGATATGTTGGGATATCACAATATCTCTTATTTAATTAATGCATCTATATACTTGGTAAAGGGTGGAAGGCTCGGCCTTATGCCTGGTGTTTTGTTCCACTCTTGCCGCCCTAGTTTCTGTCATACCGGTGTTATGTTCCTTGATTTTGCGTCCCTAACGCGGTTGGGTGATTTATGGGACCCCCTTGACAGCTCGCCTCGAATAAAACTCCTCCAGCAAGGCCCAACCTTGGTTTTACCATTTGCCACCTAAGCCTTTTTCCCCCGGGTTTTCGCGAGCCCAAGGGTCATCTTTATTTTAAACCCCCGGGCCAATGCTCCTCTGAGTGTTGGTCCAAACTAGAGTCCTTTGCAGCGCCACCTCAGGGAAACTTGAGGCCTGGTTTTAGTTGTACGGAGTGCTCATCCGGTGTGCCCTGAGAACGAGATATGTGCAGCTCCTATCGGGATTTGTCGGCACAGTCGGGTGGTCTTGCTGGTCTTGTTTTACCATTGTCGAAATGTCTTGTAGACGGGATTCCGAGGCTGATCGGGTCTTCCCGGTAGAAGGAATATCCTTCGTTGACCGTGAGAGCTTATAATGGGCTAAGTTGGGACACCCCTGCAGGGTATTATCTTTTGAAAGCCGTGCCCGCGGTTATGAGGCAGATGGGAATTTGTTAATGTCCGATTGTAGAGAACTTGACACTTGACTTAATTAAAATACATCAACCGCGTGTGTAGCCGTGATGGTTTCTTTTTGGTGGAGTCCGGGAAGTGAACACGGTTCTTGTGTTATGGTTGTGCGTAAGTAGTTTTAGGATCACTTCTTGATCACTTCTAGCTACATGACCGTTGCGTTGCTTCTCTTCTCGCTCTTATTTGCGTATGTTAGCCAGCATATATGCTTAGTGCTTGCTGCAGCTCCACCTCATTACCCCTTTCCTACCCATAAGCTTAAATAGTCTTGATCTCGCGGGTGTGAGATTGCTGAGTCCTCGTGACTCACAGATTCTACCAAAACAGTTGTAGGTGCCGGTGATACCAGTGCAGGTGACGCAACCCAGCTCAAGTGAGAGCTCGGTGAAGATCTTGGTCTTTGTGTTGCGTCTTTTCCGGTTGATCAGTAGTGGAGCCAAGTTGGGACGATCGGGGACCTAGCAGTTGGGTTATCTTCCTTTTCATTTGTTTGTCCTTACTCAGACTATGTGTGTACTCTGAATGATGCATGATTTATTTAATGTATTGTGTGAAGTGGCGACTGTAAGCCAAGACTTTATCCCATTCTTGTTCATTACATGGGATTGTGTGAAGATGACCCTTCTTGCGACAAAACCACCATGCGGTTATGCCTCCAAGTCGTGCCTCAACACGTGGGAGATATAGCCGCATCGTGGGTGTTACACGTACGGTGCAGGAAAACCAAATGTGTGTGATTATCTACCTATCGTACACGGTTTATAATCATGAACTGTGTGTGATGTGTCAGGCATCGTAAACGTAGAGCCAGTTTGGTACGTGCCTAGAAAACTCCCGTGCCTGGAATCTGCCTGGTTTTAGGTAAAACCACAAAACTCCGACTACGATGGCAATGTGAGCACAAACGAGTAGCAAGGATGAAGCGTTTGGGATATTCGAGATATCGGAAACGGTTATATAGGGACAACTGTATGCACCAAGGCCCCCTATCCCTGAAGGTTTCTGGGTCGTTTGGGAAGGTCCCCCCTATCGCCGACACTCACTTGGCGACGGTTCCAAATGCCGTCGCGGAAAGGGGTTAAAAACCGTTTGTATAGCACCGAAGCGCACAAGTGGTTCCATCAGTATCATATTGCTTTACAAGATCATGTAGTTGACATCGTAGTTGTGGCAAAGTCACCTTTCATAATTTTTTCATACATGTCACTCTTGAGTCATTGCACATCCGAGTACACCGCCAGAGGCATTCATATAGAGTCATATTTTGTTCTAAGTATCGAGTTGTAATTTTTTTTGATTTGTAAGTAAATAGAAGTGTGATGATCTTCATTATTAGAGCATTGTCCCATGTGAGGAAATAAAAAAAGAAAAGAGAAAAAGAGAAATAAAGAAAAGAGAAAAAAGAAATAAAAAGAGAGATAAAGAAAAAATTAGAGAAAAAGAGAGAAGGTGCAATGTTACTATCCTTTTTCCACACTTGTGCTTCAAAGTAGCACCATGATCTTCATGATAGAGAGTCTCCTATGTCTCATATGCTAGTGGGAATTTTTCATTATAGAACTTGGCTTGTATTTTCCAACAATGGGCTTCCTCAAATTGCCCTAGGTCTTCATGAGCAAGAAAGTTGGATGCACACCCACTTAGTTTTCTTTTGAGTTTTCATACACTTATAGCTCTAGTGCATCCGTTGCATGGCAATCCCTACTCACTCACATTGATATCTATTGATGGGCATCTCCATAGCCTGTTAATACGCCTAGTTGATGTGAGACTATCTCCTTCTTTTTGTCTTCTCCACAACCACCATATTGTATTCCACCTATAGTGTTATGTCCATGGCTCACGCTCATGTATTGCGTGAAAGTTTAAAAAGTTTGAGAATACTAAAGTATGAAACAATTGCTTGGCCAATATCGGGGTTGTGCATGATTTGAATATTTTGTGTGATGAAGATGGAGCATAGCCAGACTATATGATTTTGTAGGGATAAGCTTTCTTTGGCTATGTTATTTTGAGAAGACATAACTGCCTTATTAGTATGCTTGAAGTATTATTGTTTTTATGTCAATATTAAACTTTTGTTTTGAATCTTATGGATCTAAACATTCATGCCACAATAAACAAAATTACATGGATAAATATGTTAGGTAGAATTCCACATCAAAAATTCTGTTTTTATCATTTACCTACTCGAGGACGAGCAGTAATTAAGCTTAGGGATGTGATGTCGCTTGAAGCTACGTTGGTTTTTTCCCAAAGAGGAAGGGATGCATCACAGCGGCGGTAGGTATTTCCCTCAAATATGAAACCAAGGTTATTGAACCAGTAGGAGGACCAAGCAACACAACGTAAACAACCCCTGCACACAAATAACAATCACTCGCAACCCAACGTGTTGAAGGGGTTGTCAATCCCTTTCGGGTAACGGCGCCAGAAATTGGTGCGCAGACGGGAGAAGGTTGTAATTGATTGAATAAATAAATCACAAATAAAATAAAGTCCAGCTAAGTATTTTTGTATTTTTATTTTAATAGATCTAAAAATAAATGCAAGGAAAAAGTAGATCGCAAAGGCAAATAATATGATAAAGAGACCCGGGGGGCAGTAGGTTTCACCGGTGGCTTCTCTCGAGAAAAATAGCAAATGGTGGGTGAACAAATTACTGTTGGGAAATTGACAAAACTTCGAATACTCATGACGATATCCAGGCAAAAATCATTATGTAGGCATCACGTCCAAGATTACTAGACCGACTCATGCCTGCATCTACTACTATTACTCCACACATCGACCGCTATCCAGTATGCATCTAGTGTATTAAGTTCATGGAGAAATGGAGTAATGCAATAAGAACGATGACATGATGTAGACAATATCTATCTATGTAGAGATAGACCCTATCGTTTTATCCTTAGTAGCAATGATACATACATGTCGGTTCCCTTTCTGTCACTAGGATCAAGCACCGTAAGATCGAACCCACTACAAAGCACCTCTTCCCATTGCGAGATAAATAGATCAAGTTGGCCAAACAAAACGCAAATATCAGAGAAGAAATACAAGGCTATAAGAGATCATGCATAAAAGAGATCAAAGAAACTCAAATACTTTCATGGATATAAAAAAATAGATCTGATCATAAAATCAAAGTTCATCGATCCCAACAAACACACCGCAAAAGAGTTACATCATATGGATCTCCAAGAGACCATTGTATTGAGAATTCAGCGAGAGAGAGAAAGCCATCTAGCTACTAAGTACGAACCCGAAGGTCTACAAAGAACTACTACGCATCATCGGAGAGGCACCAATGGAGGTGGTGAACCCCATCCGAGATGGTGTCTAGATTGGATCTGGTGGTTCTGGACTCTGCGGCGGCTGGATGAATATTTCATCGATTCCCCTAGGGTTCTGGAAATATTGGGGTATTTATAGAGAAAAGAGGCGGCTCGGGGGGCACCCGAGGTGGGCACAACCCACCAGGGCGCGCTTGGGCCTCCTGGCGCACCCTGGTGGGTTCTGCCTCCCTCGGGGCACCCCCCCCAGGCGCAGCCAGGGCCCATTGTGTTCCTTGTGGCCCATAAAAATTCTCAGTAAAGTTTTGTGGCATTTGGACTCTGTCTGATATTGATTTCCTGCGATGTAAAAAACATGCAAAAAACAACTGGCACTTGGCACTATGTCAATAGGTTAGTACCAAAAAATGATATAAAATTATTATAAACATCCAAGAATGATAATATAATAGCATGGAACAAGCAAAAGTTATAGATACGTTGCAGACATATCAGCATCGCCAAGCTTAACTCCTACTCGTCCTCGAGTAGGGAAGTGATAAAAACAGAATTTTTGATGTGGAATGCTGCCTATCATGTCATATCATATTCTTTTCTTTATAGCATGGACATTTGGACTTTTATATTGTTCAAAGCAATAGTCTACTTTTGACATGATAATTTAAATACTCAAGCATATCAACAAGAAACCATGTCTTTCAAAATATCAACGCTAAAATAAGCTATCCCTAGCCCATCATGCTCAAACATTGATCCATTCAGGAACACACTCGCATGTTAGTTACACCCAATACTTAAGTACGATCATATTGCGTCCTAGTTGGTGCTTTTGTAAGAGAAGATGGAGACTCAAATTCAAAAATAAAAATTGCATAAAGTAAAGAAAGGCCCTTCACGGAGGGAAGTAGGGATTTGTTGTAACACCCCGGTGTAATGATGCTACAGTAATCCCTGGGGTTAAGTTAATCATTTTGCTAAACAAGTGTTTGATCATCATTGTCTCCTCTCTCTTTTAAATTCTAGTTGAATTCATTTTCAAATTATGAGTGAATTTCAAATTGCTCAAACATGAAAACTAAAATGTTCATCATGTGCCAATTATTCCACAACTAATAATGGTGGTGAACCAACATTTGTGCAAAGTGTTTAAGTGGCCTAAACTACTTATAACAGTGACCTAAGCAATAATTTAAATGCCTTATTAAATTATAAAATTTGCAAACTACTTCAAAAGTCTCACAATCTCTTTTTGGTAGTGCCCAATTGTTCTTTGAAATTGTTTTCGCCAGTGGCATTTTTGCAAGGTCAATTGTGGATAAAAGAAAAGGCAAAAGCTGCTCGAAAAGGAAAAAACAAAAAAAGGGAAAAGGAACAACAAAGGGGTAGGGGAGCCCCTGGCCTTCCCATGGGCCTCGGCCCATCCCGCAGGACGGCCCACGCCCCCTCCCCGGTCGCTCTCCCCTCCCTCCTGTTCCACCGACCGAACATCGCATGTGCGCGCCTGCGCCCGGTTGCCGTCATGCCACCTCGGAGTCGCCGGCGAGGGGATAAGCCCTCGATGCCTCGGTCCTCTCCCATGCGCTCCACTCACTCCCCCGCTCTCCAGTGATGCCCGCTCCGCCTCTCCCTCTCCCCACCAGATCCCCTCTCGAGCTCTCTCCCTCTCCTCCGAACGCCATCGCCGCCGCGTCTTCGTCATCTCCGCTGCCACCGTGCCTTCGACGCGGCCTGGCCGTGCTCATCGGCATCGCTGTGGACTTCCGCGTCTTCTGGAGCCGCTGGAAGGAGCCGAGGAGCTCTGCATCACCGACCACGTCGTCCTCTTCCTCGGGTCGCCGGCGATCCCCTTCTTCCTCGACGACGTTTTGCTGCTCCTAAGCATTCACGGGGCCACCGTGTGCCCGCTAGGTGAGCCTCCGCGTCACTCCCTTCCCTCTCTTTCACGCTCTAGTGCGCTCTGTCGCCGTCCCCGCGGAGGTGAACTCCGCCGCCCGCCATAGCAGCCGCCCGCGCGTCGTGCGTGCTCCCGAGCCCCAGCGCAAGTCACTGGCGTGCTCCAGGACACGCGCAACACCCAGTCGCAGCCCCAACCGCACCCCTAGGCCGCTCCTGCCACGTTTCGAACGAGGCCCGAACACCGCTGCCACCACGGCTTGTCGCCGGCGCCACTCCGGCCATCCCCGCCCCTGCTGCTTGCTCTGTCGGACGCGCCGCATCGCCAGCTAGCTGTAGCCGCAAACCGCGGATGTTTTGGTGCCCCGTAGCGCCAAACCCGAAAGCGGCCGAACTTCGGTGACCGCCCCGCCTCTCGCCGTCGTCGTTCCAGCCTATTACGGGCCGCACCGCCACCTTAGGTGGATGCGGCGTCGAACGCCCAATCGAACGGGCCTAGCCGCACCTACCCCCGTGCCCCGTAGCATTTTTTCCGGCCATCTTCGGCGATGAGCCGCCGCGGGAGAGGCTCGCCGGAGCTCTCTCCGGTGCCCCGCCTACGTGGCACCGCCTAGGGCCGCCTCCCAGTCGCTGATTGTGGCCCCCAGTGGACCCGCTGACCCGTGTTGACTGGTTTGACCAGTAAACCATACTGACTGGGCAGCCCCCAGCCACTGACATGTGGGCGCCCTCTGTTATTTTAGTCTAATAATGTTTTATAAATAAAAGTAATTAGTTTAACCTAAAACACTCACTGACACCCGGGGCCCACACACCTAATTGACCCTGCTAGATTAGTATATCCATTGTTAAGCCAACATAGGCTGACATGTAGGTCCCAGTGGCCCCACTGGTCAGTTTGACCTGGTTAGCCGTCCTGTTGACCGTTGACGTCACTATGATGTCATGCTGATGCAATATTCCTTTTCTGTTAATATTAATAATTCCAGAAATTACTTTAATCTTTGAAAATTAATATAAAATAATCTGTAACTCGGATGAAAATGTTTTATATATGGAAGTTGCTCAGAAAAATCCAACGAATCCGAATACACGGTCCGTTTACTTGTCAGATGTCCCTATCCATATGAACATGGAACATTACCCCTCCGGTTCGTTTGTCCAAAAATGCCAAACTTCGGGAAAGCATTCCCGGATGTTATCCCCTTCGCCGGTAACATGTAGCACCACGTTAGAACAAGTCTAGATATGCATGTTGTCCTGTTATACACTTGCTTGCTATGTATTTACAGTCCCCCCCTCTTCTCTTCGGTAGACCCCGTGGCGGCTGCCGATGTCGCTGTGATCGACTACGTCACCGACGACCCCTCCTTCTTGTCTGAGCAACCAGGAAAGCCCCCCCTTTGATCATCCCGATATCACCCATTCCATTCTCTCATGCTTGCATTAGATTTTGATACTGTTATTGTTTGCTCCTATTCTGATGCATAGCCTGCTTTTGTAACCTGCTCATTGTACCCTACCTGCTTATCCTAAACTGCTTAGTATAGGTTGGTTTGTGATCCATCAGTGACCCCCACCTTGTCCTTTTTGCCCCTGCTTCATCATTGAAGACCCGATCAATGGGATCGAAGACTAGGCCTCGGCACCGCACATCACTTTCCCCCTTAGTTGCTCGACACTACACGATTATTATCGAGTGCCAAGGGTGAGACCTCTTCAACACTTCTGATGTTAACCATGTAGTGTGGCTATTCGGTCATGGTCATCGAGGGTGATTTCCTCCTTAACCACTTTCGATACGATTCTGTCGTGCAACCCCTCAAGTGTGAACCTCGAGGGTGGTCCCTCTTACGTTCACCTTGATGATCACATCGAGTGGAATTCGCCGAATGTGATTCCTCGAGTTTTCCCCTTGATGTTTGGACACATGGATACTAGGACTTTACCACTGCTACTTGGAAAGGCGGGTCGACCCTGAGGGGTACCTGCGAGTGATGTGGAGACGGGTTGACCTGGAGGGTGCCCGCGAGATAATTACGAGGCGTGGCCGGGCATTCCTAGCCCTTGCCGCAAGTCCTCGAGATGGGGCAACGGGTCACATCTTTCATGAGTCTCTGCTTGTTACTGCATGCTCCTAATCCACTATGATTTGGATATTTGATCCGAGGGGCCTCTGTCCTGATAGCACTAACCATCACGTGGGCATAGTATGGGTGATCTGCGTCGTATACATCAGCCGAATCTTAATAAACGTCAGCGATTGAGCGGCGGGCGCCGGGTTGGACTGCTTAAGCACCTGCCTTTTTGAAGGAGGTAGTTAGGTCTGCTCACCGGCCGCCCACGCAATGTGCAGGAGTTACCAGAGCGATGGCCCATGACCCCTAGGGGCATAGGTTCAGTCCGGCGTGCTTGACCTCTCTATTAAGCCTAGGTCGGGTTGCGGCGTATTGTTTGGCCGAGGCCGGGCATGACCTAGGAAAGTGTGTCTTGCCGGAGTTAATCAAGCATGGTGGGTAAGTTAGTGCACCCCTGCAGGGAAGAAAACATCTATCGATAGCATGTCCTACAGTAACGGACACTTGGAGTTGTATCCCGATCGATACAACTAGAACTGGATACTGGTGATGAGAAATGG
The DNA here is from genome assembly GCA_032464435.1 of Aegilops umbellulata. Taxonomy (NCBI): domain Eukaryota; kingdom Viridiplantae; phylum Streptophyta; class Magnoliopsida; order Poales; family Poaceae; genus Aegilops; species Aegilops umbellulata. The sequence continues at coordinate 188,422,439 of CP136057.1, forward strand.
ATTGTGATGATAACTAGATAGTATGGCTCTGGGATTGCTTTCTCGCAGGGAGTCAAGAAAGGATCTCTGGCCGAGGTTGAGAACACTACTACTACTACTTTACTTTATGCTACTCTTATCTCTTATGATGCTGCAAGATGCTTGGAGCTGCTTGAAGATGCTAGTCTTTGATAGGCTAAGCTTTCCCCTTCTCTTCTGGCATTCTGTAGTCCAGTCCACAGATACAACCCATTTCATTGATACCGATGCATATGTAGTGTAGATCCTTGCTTGCAAGTACTTTGGATGAGCACTCACGGTTGCTTTGCTCCCCCGTTTCCCCATTTCTTCTTCTTTCCGGTTGATGCAACCAGATGTCGGAGCCTAGGAGCCAGATGCCACCGCCGATGCATACTACTACATGGAGACCGTCGGTGACCAGGAGTAGTTAGGAGGCTCCCAGGCAGGAGGCCTTGCCTTTTCGATCGTTGTTTCTTTTGTGCTAGCCTTCTTAAGGCAAACTTGTCTAACTCATGTATGTACTCAGATATTGTTGCTTCCGCTAACTCTTGTGTTTTCGAGCTTATGTATTCGAGCCCTCGAGGCCCCTGGCTAGTAATATAAAGCTTGTATTATTTTAATTTGTGTCTAGAGTTGTGTTGTGATATCTTCCCGTGAGTCCTTGATCTTGATCATACACATTTGCGTGTATGATTAGTGTACGACTGAATCGAGGGTGCCACAAGTTGGTATCAGAGCCGACTGCCTGTAGATAGCCCCCTTTCCAACTCCTTGGCCGAAGTCGAGTCTAGTCACTACAAAAACTTTTACTAACATGGTTGTGTGGCTTACGGGCCCACGTCGCCATTGGGTGGTATTATGATCTTTTACTCCTCGTCTATACTCTGGGACTCTGATCTCTCTTCCATTCGAGTTAAACGAATTTACTAACTCTAACATTAGGATCCCGTGACCACATTCACCCCAAAGTTGGATAAGCCATAGCTCTTAGAATAGTATTCTGAATAGTACACACACTGTCGTGTTGACTACGAAGTAGTATCCATCATACCTCTTTCTTTATGCATGTTTCATCATGAATGATCCTTGTCTTTGCAAATTCTCAATGTTGAACTACCTCTTGTTACATGTTAACAGGATGGTTAGACCTGCTGGTCGTGGCCGTGGTGGCAACACTCCACCACCGCCCGAATTCTTTGCCGGAATGATGCAACAATTTGAGCTCAATCGCCAGTTCATGGAAGGAATGATGGCTCAGTTTCCTCGTCCGAACATGAATCAACAGCCAACCCCAGTAACTCTGCAGGACTTCATGCGCCTCAACCCAGCTATTTACCACAGCTCAACTCAGCCCCTTGATGCTGATGACTGGCTCCGCGACATCACATATGAAATGGAGTCTGCTAGTGTGGCCCCTGGTAACTATGTCACCTTGGCATCATTCTTTTTGAAGGGTCCCGCTACTCAATGGTGGGACAGCCACAGGCGTACCCTACCTGCTGGAACGGTCATCACTTGGTCGGATTTCCAAGCCGCCTTCCGTGCCCGCTTCATTCCTCAGGGAATCATGGACAGGAAGAAGCGAGATTTCCGCAGCCTCACCCAAGGCAAAAAGTCTGTAGATGCTTATCAACGGGAATTTCTGGACTTGTCATGTTATGCTGAAGAAGACATTGCAACTGATGCTCGTAAGCAAGAGAAGTTTCATGATGGACTTCACCATGATATGAAGCTAGCACTACTCGTTCATGACTTTGCCGACTTCGCCACATTAGTGAACAAGGCTATTTAGGTTGAGACTGGTCTTCAGGAACACCAGGGATCCCTCAGGCGCAGCCGTGATGCTGGCTCATCTTCGGGCCCGTCAGCGCAGAAGCGTCAGATATGGATCCCCCACAGCATGTACCGCCCAATTGCACCTGCACCAAGACAGACCTATGTTGTACCTCGTATTCCCCCTCCAACGCAGAGGCAGCCTCTTCGAGTTGTACCACCCCAAGCTTGTGCTTCCAATCCCAATGATGGTTTGTGCTTCAAGTGTGGCCTTCCAGGTCACCGCTCCAGGAAATGTCCTCAGAATCAGAACCAACTGGCTCTTCCTGCTGTGGGTCATGGTAACAATCAACCCCGCAGCAACAATGCCCGACCTTATGGTCGTGGGCAGGCTAACAACATTGATCTGAATGAAGCTCAAGACCATCCTGCTACAGTGATGGGTACTCTCCTTGTTAATTCAGTACCAGCTTCTGTTTTATTCGATTCAAGAGCATCGCATTCATTCATGTCATAAAATTTTGCATACGCACATGACATTTGATGCGAGCCCATGAACACTCTGATAGTGGTACGCACCCCTGCGGGTCAGTGTCGAACTACCATGATTGGTCGCGACGTCCCCGTTGAAATTGAAGGGTTGGAATTTCATGTTTCTCCCATTATTCTGGAGTCTTCCAATATTGACCTCTTTCTGGGAATGGAATGGTTGAAAGCACATACTGCCTCTATCGTTTGCGCCACCAAAGTCGTTCATCTCCTACATCCTTCTGATGAGATAGTAAGCTACCATGCTCAGATTGTTCAAAACACTGAAGCACGACTTTATGCTTTGAATGCGTTGAACGCAGCACCTCTTGAGGGAATTGAAAAGATTCCAGTCATTCGCAACTTCCAAGACATATTTCCAGAAGAACTTCCAGGAATACCCCCTGCCCGGGCTATCGAGTTTGTCATCGACTTGAAACCAGGCACCATTCCTATTGCCAAACGACCCTACAAGATGCCACCTCATGAACTCCTTGAACTTAAGGAGGAAATCGACAAATCTCTTCGCAAGGGTTTCATTCGTCCAAGTTCCTCTGCTTGGGGAGCACCTTCTCTCTTCGTCAAGAAGAAGGACGGAACGAACCGTTTGGTCCAAGACTACCGTCCTATCAACCAAGCTACAATTCGGAACAAATATCCCCTTCCTCGGATCAGTGATCTATATGATCAACTGGTTGGTTCATCGATATTCTCTAAACTCGACTTGAGGTTGGGTTACCACTAGATCCGTGTTCGTGAAGAGGATATTCCCAAGACCGCCTTCGTTACTCAATAGGGTTCTTACAAGTACACCATCATGTCTTTTGGCTTGACCAATGCTCCAGCCACATTCTCCCATCTGATGAACTATATATTCATGGATTACCTCGACAAGTTCGTCTTAGTCTATTTGGATGATATACTGGTATATTTGAAGAATAAAGAAGAACATGTTGAACATCTTCGTCTTGTTCTGGAGAAGCTTCGAGAACATCAACTTTATGCCAAGTATTCCAAGTGCGAATTCTGGTTACCCGAAGTAACCTACCTTGGTCATGTCATCTCCAAGGATGGTATTGCCGTCAACCCCGAGCGCGTTCAGGCTATTCTTGACTGGACCCCTCCGAAGACTGTCAAGCAAGTCAGAAGCTTTCTCGGACTTGCCAGTTATTGTCACTGCTTTGTCAAGAACTTCTCGAAGATTGCCAAGCCACTGACTAATCTGCTTCACAAGGGCGTTAAGTTTGATTGCACAGACAATTGTCAGGAAAGTTTCCAGACACTCAAGGACAAGCTGACTTCTACCCCAGTGCTTGCTCCCCCTGATTCTCGCAAGGACTTCGTCATCTATTGCGACACTTCACAACAAGGATTAGGCTGTGTCCTAATGCAAGAGCGTAGAGTGATTGCTTATGCCTCCCGTCAAGTGCGCCCTCACGAAGAGAACTACCCAGTTCATGAACTTGAGCTTGATGCGGTTATCTTTGCACTAAAGCTATGGCGACAGTACCTTCTCGGTAATCGTTGCGAGATCTTCACTGATCATCAGAGTCTGAAGTACCTGTTTACTCAGCCAGATCTGAACCTCCGTCAGCAGTGATGGATGGAAGCTATTGCTGACTACAACTGCGGTATATCCTATACCCCTGGTAAGGCTAATGTAAAGGCCGATGCCCTGAGTCGTAAGTCTTATTGCAACAATCACATGGTCTTCAAAGCTCAACCCCGCCTTTGTGAAGAGCTATGCAAGTTGAACCTTCAACTAGTTCCACAGGGTTCTCTGAATAACCTTGTCCTGGAACCAACTCTTCTCAAAGCTATTAAGTCTGCACAAGCCAAAGATGCTCACGTTGATTTGATGAAAAAGGATCTTGCCTTAGAGAAATCTAGATATTTCTCACTTGGTGAAGATGGAACCTTATACTTCAGAGATCGCATTGTAGTGCCCCGGTTCGAGCTTATGACAGAGAAGGTGATGAAAGAAGCGCATGACACCCCTCTCTCTATTCATCCGGGAAGTACTAAGATGTATATAGACATCCGTCAGAAGTACTGGTGGTCTAAGATGAAGTAAGACATTGCTCGATATATTGAAGAATGTGACATTTGTCGTCGCGTCAAAGCAGAACATCAGAAACCGGCTGGACTCCTACAACCGCTTCTGATTCCTGAATGGAAGTGGGATAATATTCAGATGTACTTCGTCACTGGCCTTCCCAAGTCTCAGAAAGGTAACGATGCTATCTTTGTCATCATCGACCAATTCTTGAAGGTTGCTCACTTTCTGCCAGTCAAGGAGAGAATCACTGCTAGTCCATTAGCAAACTTGTATATCTCTAGAATTGTGTCACTCCACAGCATTCCGAAGGAGATCAGTTCAGACCGCGGCAGTATATTCACTTCTAAGTTCTGGGATAGTTTCCAAGAGGCAATGGGAACTCATATTATCTGGAGCACTGCTTATCATCCCCAATCCCAAGGCCAAGTCGAGCGAGTCAATCAAATTCTTGAAGACATGCTTCGGCCTTGTGTTATTTCTTATGGCATGAAGTGGGAAGAATCTCTCCCTTATGCGGAGTTCTCTTATAACAACAGCTATCAAGCCAGCTTGAAGATGGCACCCTTTGAAGTGCTCTATGGACGTAAGTGCCGAACCCCTCTGAATTGGTCAGAAACTGGGGAACGGACGCTCATTGGTCCAGACATTATTCAACAAGCTGAAGAGCAGGTTCGCATTGTCCGGGATAATCTCAAGGCGGCCTAGTCCCGCCAGAAGAGCAACTATGACGGGAAACACTGGGGTTCAACTTATCAACCTGGTGAACAAGCTTATCTGCGTGTCACTCCTTTGAGAGGCACTCATCGGTTCGGAGTCAAGGGCAAGCTAGCTCCACGCTACATTGGTCCTTACCGCATTGTGGCCCGTCGTGGACCGGTGGCTTATCAATTGGAGTTGCCACCTCATTTCTCTCACTTCCATGACGTCTTCCATGTGTCGCAACTTCGTCGATGTTTCAAGGATCCGGAACATGAAGTGGATCTGGAATTGATTGAAGTTCAAGATGATCTCACATACAAAGAGCATCAGATCCGAATTCTTGAAGAAGCCGAACGTCAAACCCGCCAGAAGGTTACCAAGTTCCTCAAGGTGCAATGGTCGAACCATACTAAAGATGAAGCAACTTGGGAATGCGAAGATAACCTTCGGGCTAAATACCCCGGCCTGTTCCCTTCTACCTCTTAATTCTCGGGACGAGAATTTCTTTTAGAGGAGGAGAGTTGTAACACCCTGGTGTAATGATGCTACAGTAATCCCTGGGGTTAAGTTAATCATTTTTCTAAACAAGTGTTTGATCATCATTGTCTCCTCTCTCTTTCAAATTCTAGTTGAATTCGGTCGGGGGATATCTGGCCTCCACGAGCACCTATGGGGACGGAGCCCCTTGTCGGTTCGGCGGGGGCGGAGGATGCACAAAGAGCAGATCGAGGCGACACACACACACAACGATTTTACCCAGCTTCGGGCCGCATGGATGCGTAAAACCCTACTGCTGCATGTCTGGTTGATTCGGGTTCTTGCTCTGGAGCGCAAGAAGCTACAGTAAGTTGGAGCTGGACGTAGGCGAGGGCCTATTGGGTCCAATCCCCCCCGCTCCCCCCTCTACGTGCGCATGGGCCTCCTTTTATATGCCAAGGGGTTTCCCACAGGGAGCGACGCAGGTGAGGGTAAAAATGGCAAGGGATTGTATGAATAGTGGCCGCACAGTGCTATCGCACCTAACTCTGACGGCGGGGGACAAAGGCATTAAATGCCCGTCTGGATCGCTTGAATAGTGCCGAGGCGGACCATTAGGAGCGTCTCCGCTCGCCACGGGGGCGACTCTGCCAACGTCGCATGCCACCGCGCGTCTCAGGTTGCACGGCGCCCCACCACGTGCCCCCGGGGAAGCCCCAGAGCGACGCGTGGGCAGGTGAGCGGGAGCGGGGTCCTCACGGGCCACGGCTTCTGCTCCTGCCGCTCCTCGTTCCGCGGCGGCAACGGGGGCGGGGTCGTCCACCGCCCCCGCCAAGCGGTCCCGGGAACCCACTCCCCTGTCTCCTCGCGCCTGGAGCAAGCCGGTTTTTGATTATTCCACGCTCAGCTCCGATGACGAATGTAACGCCCTAGATGTAACTTGCCATATTTGTAATCCAACTCTTGCCATTTCCGGCTATGTGCTATTTTATTCCCTCCGTGGTTGGGTTCTCTCTGTTTTGCATTTTGGTCATGTCATGCATTTCATATCATGTCATCATGTGCATCGCATTCGCATACGCGTTCGTCTCATAAATCCGAGCATCTTTCCCGTTGTCCGTTTTGCAATCCGGCGCTCCTATGTCTCCCGGCGTCCCCTTTTACATTTCTTCGTGAGAGGGTATTAAACATTCTCGGAATGGACCGAGGTTTGACATGCGGCCTCGGTATAGCACCGGTAGACCGCCTGTCAAGTTTCGGGTCAATCGGAGTTCGTTTGGTACTCCAACGGTTAACCGGGTAACCGTGAAGGCCTCGTGTGTGTTGCAGCCCAAACCCCCTTCATAACAGCCCAATAACCCACCTAAGTCACTCCTATGTCCTCCGCCGTTCGATCACGATCGCGTGGGCGAAAACCGCACTCCGTTTGGAGCCTCCTAGCTCCTCCTATCTATAAAAATGCCTCCCCCGTCCAAATCTGAGAGAGAGACCCCGAAACCCTAGCTTCTTCCTCGTTTTCCGCGCCCCTCTCTCTCCTCCCGCCGCCGGCGCGCCCCGGGCCAATCCCCGCACGCCACGTGTCGCCTCCCCGCCGCCCGTACCGCGTCAGGCCCGCCGGCCCGGTCCGCCGCCGCCGCCGCCCGCGGAGCTCCCGCTCCCGCGCTCGCTCCCGCTCCCATCGCCGGCCGCCGCCTTTCCCCGTCGCCGGTCGCCGCCGCGCGCCCGAGCCGCGCCGGACCCGCCGTCCCGCGCCTCGGCGTCCGCGCCCCGCCGCCCGCCGCCTTCCCCTCGCCGTCCGCGCCCGGATCCGGCGAGATCCGGCCGGATCCGCCGCCCCCCTCGCCGGTCCTCGCCTCCTGCGGCCTCCCGCCGGCGAGATCCGCCGCCTCGGTTCGCGTGCCGCCGGGGGTTGACTTTTTCCCTCTTCCCTTTTTTTCTCTAAGTCCCAAGTTTGCATATCATCATCACCTGTTTAACCTGCCATAACTTTGCATCCGTAGCTCCGTTTTGCGCGTATAATATGTCATTTTGTTCGTCCCGAAGAGTAGATCATTTTGTTCCATTGCATCATTTTCATTTGAAGTCATCTTGATGCCCGAAATGCTGTTAGAAGAGGGCTAGTTGATGTTAGTTGCTGGATCTTATCTGAACATGCACTTTTGTCATTTTTGCCATGATTGATGTGTACCTCCTATGAAGTTGAGTCCTACATGAGTTTTGTAATATGCCATGTTACCTATCCATAGGATTTTGCCATGTATTTTTGTGATCTATGTGGTGACTAGCACAAGCATGCAAACTAGGTGTCTTGATGTTGCTGATTTCAGAGACTTAGTGATTTCACTAAGTCCCTGACTGCTGTTATTTTCATGCCATGTATTCATGTTGTTTCCGAGAGATCTATGCATAATTTGAGCATGATCAGTAAGGGTGTTTTGGACTTGATTATTTGCTTAATCCTTCCATGCCTTTGTTTGCAATTATGGAGTGCCATAGCTTGAGTCAATTGAGCTCAACTTTTGCTTCAAAATGTTGCTGGCAGATTGTTTACGTGTTATTCGATTTTGCCAAGCTTGGTGTAGTTGATCCTTGCATGATATGATGTTATTATTGCCATATATAGTTACTATGCCATGTCTTCTTGATGTATGTATCCTTATGTTATCATGAAATGCTCTGTAGTGAGTGCATCGAGCTCACGAACATGCCTAGACGTTATTAGTTTTCTGCCATGTCCAGTTTTCTGCTAAGTCTGAAACCTGTAACGAAACTTGCTTATTTGACATGGGTGTAATCATATTTTATTGTCCTTTTTAGCTTAAGGTCAGTAAGAGTCTTTTGTCAAGTGCTATGATTAGATTCATGCCATGCCTTACTTTGCTATGTTCTGAACCTGTAGCATGTTGTTTCGTTGCTCCAAACATGTCATCCTGATGTTAGTTTCTGCTTCTTGTTATTTTCACTAAGTCTGTGAACCTGTTATCGTTTGCACTTTTGCCATGCTTGTTTGGACCTGTTTTGATGTGATTGAGCCGTATCTCAGTGTTCATCTTTTGTCGTGCATCTTGTGTAGATTATTTTCATATGCTTTGTTGCCATGTTTGGGTGCAGTAGCTTAATTATTTGTTGCTTGCTAAGTAGCATCATGCTGTTTATGGCAGATTCGTGTCATTCTTGTATTGCTTGCCATTTGCAAACCGTGCATCCGATTCCGGTGTATTTTATATCGATTTCAACCGAAATCACTTCATCTATCCAGTGGCATGCTTGGTTTGCCAAGATTACGCCCTGTTCCCCCTTGTCCTTCCGGAGCATGCATTCGCATTGCATATCACCTCTCGCATATCATGCCATGTTTTGCATCATGTTGCTTGCGCATTGCATCGTGGTTGATATTGTCCCCTTTGCTTGTTTTCTTGTCTTGGGTAGAGCCGGGAGACGAGTACGTGAACGAGGAACCTGTTGAGAACGCTTACGAGGACCAAGCTTTCGACAACTCTGAGAACCTTGCAGGCAAGATGACCATACCCTCGAAATCACTTCTATCTTTGCTTGCTAGATTGCTCGCTCTTTTGCTATGCCTATGTTGCGATACCTACCACTTGCTATATCATGCCTCCTATATTGCCATGTCATCCCCTAACCATCCATGTCCTAGCAAACCGTTGTTTGGCTATGTTACCGCTGTTGCTCAGCCCCTCTTATAGCGTTGCTAGTTGCAGGTGAAGATGAAGTTTGTTCCTTGTTGGAACATGGACTTGTTGTTCCTTGTTGGAACATGTTTACTTGTTGGGATATCACAATACCTCTTATTTAATTAATGCATCTATATACTTGGTAAAGGGTGGAAGGCTCGGCCTTATGCCTGGTGTTTTGTTCCACTCTTGCCACCCTAGTTTCCGTCATACCGGTGTTATGTTCCCGGAGTTTGCGTTCCTTACACGGTTGGGTAATTTATGGGACCCCCTTGACAGTTTGCTTTGAATAAGACTTTTCCAGCAAGGCCCAATTTTGGTTTTACCATTTGCCACCACCTACTCTTTTCCCCCGGGTTTTCGCGAGCCCGAGGGTCATCTTTATTTTAGCCCCCCCCCCCCGGGCCAGTGCTTCTCTCTAAGTGCTGGTTCGAACTGAGCTGCCTGCGGGGCCCCCTCGTGGAAACTCGAGGCCTGGTTTTACTCGTAGCTAGTCTCATCCGGATGTGCCCTGAGACCGAGATATGTGCAGCTCCTATCAGGATTTGTCGGCACAATCGGGCGGCTTTGCTGGACTTGTTTTGTTGCTGCCGAAATGTCTTGTAGTCCGGGATTCCGAGATTGATCGGGTCTTCCCGGTAGAAGGAATATCCTTCGTTGACCGTGAGAGCTTATCATGGGCTAAGTTGGGACACCCCTGCAGGGTATTATCTTTCAAAAGCCGTGCCCGCGGTTATGAGGCAGATGGGAATTTGTTGATGTCCGGTTGTAGAAAACCCAAAGTTGACCTTAACTAAAACACATCAACCGCGTGTGTAACCGTGATGGTCTTTTCTCGGCGGGGTCCGGGAAGTGAACACGGTTGTTGGAGTTATGCCTGACGTAGGTTGTTTCAGGATCACTTCTTGATCACTTCTAGTTTCTCGACCGTGCTTTGCCTTCTCTTCTCGCTCTCTTTTGCGTTGTAGCCACCATATGCTAGACGCGTGCTGCAGCTCCACCTCACGAACCCCTTTCCCACCTTTAAGCTTAAATAGTCTTGATCTCGCGGGTGTGAGATTGCTGAGTCCCCGTGGCTCACAGATATTATCACCTCAGTTGCAGGGACCAACGATGTCAGTGCTGATGACGCGACCGAGCTCACTTGGGAGTTCGATGAGGAACGTGGCCGTTATTATGTTTCTTTTCCAGATGATCAGTAGTGGAGCCCAGTTGGGTGATCCGGGGATCTGTTTAGCATTTGGGGTAGTCTTCTTTCATTTTGGTACCGTAGTCGGACCTTGAGTGTAATCTGTATGATGGATGTTATTTATGTACTTGTGTGAAGTGGCGATTGTAAGCCAACTATGTATCTTTCCCCTTTATTTATTACATGGATTGTGTGAAGATTACCTCACTTGCGACATTGCTTTCAATGCGGTCATGCCTCTAAGTCGTGCCTCGACACGTGGGAGATATAGCCGCATCGAGGGCGTTACAACGAAGAGGAGGACGGAGAGTAAGTTCCTGGTAGTGCTTGTATCTTCTTGATTTCTGTTGCTTCGCCTTGTTTCGCAGCCTATTCATCCCCCCCCCCCGAAACCGTTCCCTTTTCAGGACGCTGGCCCTGAGGAGGGCGAAGAGGGCCAAGATCTCGCTGGTCGTCCTTGAGGGCGAATCTCCTCCGGCAACTGGGGAGGTGCCGGAGACGACCTTGCCGGACCTGGCAGCGGGCCCGCAGGGCAGCCCACAGCGCAGCCCCCAGGGTGAGGGCACGGCTAGCTCTTGCCGTTTGGCGCGCGCGCGAGCTTCCTTTCTCTTTGCTAACATGTGGCTGTTGTTGTTGTCGTTGGGTAGGAGCAGAGCAGCCCCAGCAGGCGACCCCGGGGGGCACTCCTGCCACGTCGTCCGCTTCGACCACCCCGCCTAGGGAGAAAACTCCGGCAAGGGAGGAGCCCCCGGCAGGGGAGACCTCCCCGGCAAGGGAGGAGCCCCCGGCAAGGAAGACCTCTCCGGCAAGGGAAGGGTCTCCGGCGAGGGACGCGGCCAGCGATCCCCCGGCAGCGGAGGCCGCGGCCACGGACCCTGCCACCGGTAAGCCCCCCTGCACGGAAAACTTCCCCTGGCTATCTTTTCTTATGAGCCTCTTTGTCGGCTGTCCAGCTGATTCTTCTCCCCTCTTCCGGCCATCAGATCCGCCCACCGCGGACCCGATGGAGACTGAGGCCGTCGTCAAGGAGGGCGCGCGCGGCGACGGCGACGACGTCGTCGTCATCGAGGAGGCGGAAGGCACCGACGACCCCGTAGGCGGCGAGGAGGCTGAAGCCGCCAAGGCCGCCGCGGCCGCAGACGGCGAGGGGACCGGCGACCGTGCCGACGGCCCCGGGGAGGCCGAGGCGTCAAGCACTCCGTAGTCCGGCGATCCCGCCGCTGCTACCACGTCGGGCCCCGAGGAGCCCCCGGCAGGCGCCTACCTGCAGGCCGGCGATGGCGTCTTCATCAGGCTCCCCTGGGAGCCTAGCTCCAGGGCGCCAGTCGAGGGGGAGGCCTTGGACAGAGAAGTGCTTGCCTCCGTCGGGCTGACAGTGGTCGACGCGCCAAGCACCGACAGCGGCGAGCCCGAGGAAGAGCGGCTGCTCCGGAAGCTTGTGTCGCTCTACCGCGCCCGGCAGGCCAAGGTGGAGCGCCAGGAGGCACTCGTCGCGAAGGCCGGCGCGGACATGGAGAAGCGCGCCGGGGAGCTCCGGGAGCTCAACCAGGAGGCTCTCCGGTCCTTGGCGGAGGAGCGGAGGCTGCTCGACGAGGCGCGGACGGCCTTCCTCCTCGAGAAGGCAGAGGCTGAAGAGCAGCAGAGGCTCGCCGCTGCGGGGCTATCCGCGCGGGAAAGCGAACTGGTGCAGCAGAGGGCCAGCCTCGCCAGCCACGAGGAGGAGGTTGCCGCGCGCGAGCAGACGCTTAGCGGGGACCTGCAGAAAGCGCAGGATGCCGCCGCGGTCGCCGAGGTCGCCAAGGGGGAGCTGGAGGCGAGGGTGGCGCAGCTCGTCAGCGACCTCAAGGCGAGCGGCGAGGAGCTTGCCGCGCTCAAACTGGAGCGCGAGAAGGGCGCTCACTCCCTTGGCGAGCTGCAGGGCCGCTTCGCCGAGAAGATCCAGGAGCTCGACGCCGCCAAGGACTCCAAGGCTGTCCTCGAGCTGAAGCTGGACACCCTGGCCAAGGCGCTGGAGAGCACCAAGGAGCAGGAGGCGGCCTTGTGGAAGGAGGTTGCTGGTAACGAGGAGCTGTTGAGGAGCGCCGCCGTTACCCAGAACGCCTTCCGATAGACGGTGGAGCGGTGGACGGAAGGCCTCGTCGACATCGCCTCCACCATCGACCAGGAGCTGAAGCTGCTGGGGATGGAGGGCCACGAGTACCCCTCCGGCGAGGACGTCCCGCCGAGCGCCAAGCTCACTTCCTTCTTCAAGGGCTTGGTGGGGGTGCTCCGGCACCTCCGGGAATCGATCCCAGAACAGCTGGCCGAGGAGACGCGGGAAGCCGTCTCCGGGGCCCTCGAGAGGGTGTTGGTGAAGATCGTCTTCCGCAACCCCACCATCAGGCTCACCAACGTCCTCAGGCACTTGCCGGAAGATGCTGACCTGACGGAGATCAGGGCCCTCGTCACCCCCATCGTGGAAAGGGTGGCGGGGATCAGGCGGGTCGAGGGCGACCGCGCGGACTAGGCCGCCCACCTCTTTCTTTTCTTCTCTCGTTGCTACCGAGCATGCCACAGAAACAGCTGATTAGAGCAGCGGCAAGTTATTTTGTAATATAACTTTTATCTTAGGCAGTTCATTGCGTTGTTATCTCCCTCGTTCGACTTTATGCTTCGTACGTTCGCGCCCTACGCTCACAGGAACTTGTCGGCGAAAGTCTCCGCCTTGCCACGGGTGCCGAGTGCGGGACGTCAGCAACCCGCTGACGGGGCTCCCACCGGCAGGAAACCTTGCCGCGGCTGGCGCAACTCACTTAAATGTTGAGCAGGCTCGGGGCGCGGTAGGCGTGGCGACTGCAGTCGCGGCACGCTCAAGCTGCCGAGCGAGCTCGAAACAAGTAAGGACGCTACTCGGGATGTAGCACACTTAAGTCATTGAGCGGGGCTCGAAACGAAATAAGGGCGCAACCAGCCACGAGCCGGCCCCTCCGCGCACGGGTTTCCCATACGAAGCTCGGTCGATCGAGGAAGATAATTTAAGAATAAAAAGGAGCTTAGTCGCTCAAACTTTGGCAACTTAGCTTCTCTGTCGTTTGCCGTCCGGCAAGGCGCAGCTTCCTCGGGCGACGCCCAGCCCAGGCTCGGGGCCTGACGGCCTGCCACCGCTTGCCGGAGGCGAGTGCTGCACAATCGTGTCGAATGATGCCTGCGCCAAGCGGAGAGGCGCGAAATCGACAAGACGTGTGGGGCACATAAGCTATGCTCGGGATCTGCGCCCGCCTCTGTACCAAGGATTACATGCAACTGCGGCAAGACTTGGACAGAGAGGATGGCCGATGGGACGGGTTCCGACCGCCGCGCTGGTAAGGTTCCTCCCACGGTCGGCGTCGACTCGTTTGGATCTTGGCGGCCTGGGCTCGCCGAAGAACGAGGTCGCCTTTCCCGCAACTTCCGGCGCTAAATTCTGCGGCTACGGGAGCGGCGCAGAGTTTGCTGGAGGCGAGAAAACTCGCTCAGCGGCCGGAAGGCGGTCCTCCTCAAGGAGCAGCTGCTCTTGCCCGGACTCTACGTGAGTGGGTACTCGAGGAGGGCCGTGCACGGGTCCGTGAGGAGGGATGCCTCTGCCCAGCGGGTCGGAGCGGAAAAGTCCCTGGCCATACCTGAGCTTGCCTGTGGTCGCCGAATCTGGTTCGCACAACCTCGACGCACCCCCTGCCTGGCGCGCCAAAGATGTCGGGGGATATCTGGCCTCCACGAGCACCTATGGGGACGGAGCCCCTTGTCGGTTCGGCGGGGGCGGAGGATGCACAAAGAGCAGATCGAGGCGACACACACACACAACGATTTTACCCAGCTTCGGGCCGCATGGATGCGTAAAACCCTACTGCTGCATGTCTGGTTGATTCGGGTTCTTGCTCTGGAGCGCAAGAAGCTACAGTAAGTTGGAGCTGGACGTAGGCGAGGGCCTATTGGGTCCGATCCCCCCCGCTCCCCCCTCTACGTGCGCATGGGCCTCCTTTTCTATGCCAAGGGGTTTCCCACAGGGAGCGACGCAGGTGAGGGTAAAAATGGCAAGGGATTGTGTGAATAGTGGCCGCACAGTGCTATCGCACCTAACTCTGACGGCGGGGGACAAAGGCATTAAATGCCCGTCTGGATCGCTTGAATAGTGCCGAGGCGGACCGTTAGGAGCACCTCCGCTCGCCACGGGGGCGACTCTGCCAACGTCGCATGCCACCGCGCGTCTCAGGTTGCGCGGCGCCCCGCCACGTGCCCCCGGGGAAGCCCCAGAGCGACGCGTGGGCAGGTGAGCTGGAGCGCGGGCCTGATGTGGTGGTTTGCCGCGGCAAATGGCTTGCCGCGGTAGTTGCCTTGCCACACCTGGGAGCTTGCCGCTCGCCAGGCCTTGCCGGGGCGCGCGGCGCGCCGCGACGGGCTTCTCTTGGGGCGCCTTGGCTTGGCCGTCCCGGCGAGCTCCTCCCGCCGGGGCCTTGGTGCTTCGGCTTAGTCGTCCCGGCAAGCTCCTCTTGCCGGGGCCTTGTCACCTTGGCCCGGCAAGCTCCTCTTGCCGGACCTTGCCTTCTCGACCCGGCAAGCTCCTCTTGCCGGGGCTTGGTCTTCTAGGCTCGATCACTTGGCCTTCGTCCGGCCCGGAAAGGGCCGTGGAGGCTCTTGTCGCTCCCCTGGCAGGCCTTGCCGTGGGAGGCTACTACTGCCCGTGCACAAGTTCGGGGTACTAAGGTACCCCTACTTTAGTACACCGACAAATTCATTTTCAAATTATGAGTGAATTTCAAATTGCTCAAACATGAAAACTAAAATGTTCATCATGTGCCAATTATTCCACAACTAATAATGGTGGTGAACCAACATTTGTCCAAAGCGTTTAAGTGTCCTAAACTACTTATAACAGTGACCTAAGCAATAATTTAAATGCCTTATTAAATTATAAAATTTGCAAACTACTTCAAAAGTCTCACAATCTTTTTTTGGTAGTGCCCAATTATTCCTTGAAATTGTTTTGGCCAGTGGCATTTTTGCAAGGTCAATTGTGGATAAAAGAAAAGGAAAAGGCTGCTGGAAAAGGAAAAAATAAAAAAGGGAAAAGGAACAGCAAAGGGGTGGGAGATCCCCTAGCCTTCCCATGGGCCTCGACCCATCCCAGCAGGACGGCCCACGCCCACACCCCCTCCCCGGTCGCTCTCCCCTCCCTCATGTTCCACCGACCGAACAGCGCACGCGCGCGCCCGCGCCCGATTGCTGTAACGCCGCCTCGGAGTCGCCGGCGAGGGGATAAGCCCCCGATGCCTCGGTCCTCTCCCTGCGCCCCACTCACTCCCCCGCTCTCCACTGACGCCCGCTCCGCCTCTCCCTCTCCCCAGCAGATCCCCTCTCGAGCTCTCTCCGTCTCCTCCGAGCGCCATCGCTGCCGCGTCTTCGTCATCTCCGCGGCCACCGTGCCTTCGATGCGGCCTGGCGTGCTCGTCGGCATCACCGTGGACTTCCGCGTCTTCTGGAGCCGCTGGAAGGAGCCGAGGAGCTCTGCATCGCCGACCACGTCGTCGTCTTCCTCGCGACGCTGGCGATCCCCTTCTTCCCCGACGATGTTCTGCTGCTCCTAAGCGTTCACGGGGCCACCGTGTGCCCACTAGGTGAGCCTCCGCGTCACTCCCTTCCCTCTCTTTCACGCTCTAGTGCGCTCCGTCGATGTCCCCGCGGAGGTGAACTCCGCCGCCCGCCATGCCCGCCGCCCGCGCGTCGTGCGCGCTCCTGAGCCCCAGCACAAGTCACTGGCGTGCTCCAGGACGCGCGCAACACCCAGTCGCAGCCACAACCACACCCCTAGGATGCTCCTGCCACATTTCGAACGATGCCCAAACACCACCGCCGCCACGGCTTGTCGCCGACGCCACTCCGGCCATCCCCGCCCCTGCTGCTTGCTCCATCGGACGCGCCGCATCGCCAGCTAGCTGTAGCCACAAACCGCGCATGTTTTGGTGCCCCATAGTGCCAAACCCGAAAGCGGCCGAACTCCGGCGACCGCCCCGCCTCACGCCGTCGTCGTTCCGGCCTATTACAGGTCGCGCCGCCACCGTAGGTGGATGCGGCGTCGAACGCCCGATCGAACGCGCCTAGCCGCACCTACCCCCGTGCCCCGTAGCGTTTTTTCTGGCCGTCTCCAGCGATGAGCCGCCGCGGGAGAGGCTCGCCCGAGCTCTCTCCGGTGCCCCGCCTACGTGGCACCGCCTAGGGCCGCCTCCCAGTCACTGACTGTGGCCCCTAGTGGACCCGCTGACCCTTGTTGACTGGTTTGACCAGTCAACTGTGCTGACTGGGCAGCCCCTAGCCACTGACATGTGGGCCCCCTCTGTTATTTTAGTCTAATAACGTTTTATAAATAAAAGTAATTAGTTTAACCTAAAACACACACTGACACCCGGGGCCCACACCCCTAATTGACCCGGCTAGATTAGTTAATCCATTCTTAAGCCAACATAGGCTGACATGTGGGTCCGAGTGGCCCCACTGGTCAGTTTGACCTGGTCAACCGCCTTGTTGACTGTTGATGTCACTATGACATCATGCTGATGCAATATTCCTTTTCTGTTAATATTAATAATTCCACAAATTAATTTAATCTTTGAAAATTAATATAAAAAATCCGTAACTCGGATGAAAATGTTTTATATATGAAATTTGCTCAAAAAAATCCAACGAATCCGAATACGCGGTCCGTTTACCTGTCAGATGCCTCTAACTATCTGAAAATGGAACATTCCTCCTTCGGTTCGTTCTTCCGAAAATGCCAAACTTCAGGAAAGCAATCCTGGATGTTATCCCCTTCGCCGGTAATGTGTAGCACCATGTTAGAACACGTCTAGCTATGCATGTTGTCCCGTTATACACTTGCTTGCTATGTATTTATTGTTTCTCCCCCCTCTTCTCTTCGGTAGACCCCGTGGCGGCTGCCGATGCAGCTGTGATCGACTACGTCACCGACGACCCCTCCTTCTTGACTGAGCAACCAGGCAAGCCCCCCCTTTTGATCATTCCGATATCGCCCATTCCATTCTCTCATTCTTGCATTAGATTTTGCTACTGTTATTGTTTGCTCCTATTCTGATGCATAGCCTGCTTTTGTAACCTGCTCATTGTACCCTACCTGCTTATCCTAAACTGCTTAGTATAGGTTGGTTTGTGATCCATCAGTGACCCCCACCTTGTCCTTGTTACCCCTGCTTCATCATTGAAGACCCGATCAACGGGATCAAAGACCAGGCACCGCACATCACTTTCCGCCTTAGTTGCTCGACACTACACGGTTATTATCGAGTGCCGAGGGTGTGACCTCTTCAGCACTTCTGATGTTAACCCTGTTGAGGGAGTCCTGGATTAGGGGGAGTCCGGGTAGCCGTACTGTACCTTCAGCCGGACTCCTGGACTATGAAGATACAAGATTGAAGACTTCGTCCCGTGTCCGGATGGGACTTTCCTTGGCGTGGAAGGCAAGCTTGGCGATGCGGATATTCAAGATCTCCTACCATTGTAACCGACTTTGTGTAACCCTAACCCTCTCCGTTGTCTATATAAACCAGAGGGTTTTAGTCCGTAGGACAACTTCATCATACAACAATCATACCATAGGCTAGCTTCCAGGGTTTAGCCTCCTTGATCTCGTGGTAGATCCACTCTTGTACTACCCATATCATCAATATTAATCAAGAAGGACGTAGGGTTTTACCTCCATCAAGAGGGCCCGAACCTGGGTAAAACTTCGTGTCCCTTGTCTCCTGTTACCATCCGGCCTAGACGCACAGTTCGGGACCCCCTACCCGAGATCCGTCGGTTTTGACACCGACATTGGTGCTTTCATTGAGAGTTCCTCTGTGTCTTCACTTTTGGGCTCGATGGCTCCTTCGATCATCTATAACGATGAAGTCCAGGGCGAGACTTTTCGCCCCGGACAGATCTTCATCTTCGGCGGCTTCGCACTGCGGGCCAATTCGCTTGGCCACGTGGAGCAGATCGAAAGCTACGCCCCTGGCCATCAGGTCAGGTTTGGAAGATTAAACTACACGGCTGACATCCGCAGGGATTTGATCTTCGACGGATTCGAGCCACAGCCGAGCGCGCCGCACTGTCTCGAGGGGCATGATCTAGCTCTGCCGCCGAACAGTGCCCTGGAGGCCGCACACGCACCGGTTCCGACCCTTAATTTGGAGCCTATTGCTCCAATCGAGGATGAGCGGTTGGACGTCACCTCGGGGGCTGCGATCTCAAAGGCGATTGAGCCGAACGCCAGCCCCACGCTCCGCACGGCCCGTGACTCCGAGGAGCCGGATTCCTCTCCGAACTCCGAGCCCCCCGCGCCCCTGCCGATCGAATCCGATTGGGCACCGATAATGGAGTTCACCGCCGCGGACATCTTTCCGCACTCGCCCTTCGGTGACATCCTGAATTCTCTAAAGTCTCTCTCTTTATCAGGAGAGCCCTGGCCGGACTACAGTCAGCAAGGATGGGATACGGACAATGAAGAAATTCAAAGCCCACCCACCACCCACTTGGTAGCCACTGTCGATGAACTAACCGACGTGCTCGATTTCGACTCCGAAGACATCGACGGTATGGACGCCGATGCAGGAGACGATCAAGAACAAGCGCCTATAGGGCACTGGAAAGCCACCTCATCATATGACATATACATGGTGGATACTCCAAAAGATGGAGATGGCGATGGAACAGCGGGGGATGACACCTCCAAGAAACAGCCAAAGCGCCGGCGTTAGCGGCGCCGCTCTAAATCCCGCCAAAGCAAAAACGGTGATTCCGGCATGGGAGATAATACTACCCCGGATAGCGCCGAAGAACACCCCCCCCCAGCAAGATTCAGCACAGGAAGATGGCGAATCCAGCCCTCACGAGAGAGCGGCACACAGAGAGGTTGAGGATGATCATTATATGCCTCCCTCCGAAGACGAGGTGAGCCTCGACGACGACGAATTCGTCGTGCCATCAAATCCTGCCGAACAAGAGCGTTTTAAACGCAGGCTTATAGCCACGGCAAGCAGCCTCAAGAAAAAGCAGCAACAGCTTAGAGGTGATCAAGATTTGCTAGCTGACAGATGGACTGAAGTCCTTGCGGCCGAAGAGTATGAACTCGAATGCCCCTCCAAGAGTTACCCAAAGCGCAGGCCGCTACCCCGATCAGAGGAGGAAGCACCTACATCACTAGCGCACGACTTGGCCGATCGTCCACCTCGCGGCCGCGACAGAGAGGCCTCTCGGCCCTCCGCCCAAGCCATGCCCCGGCGTCGTTCAACTAAGGCACGGGAAAATGCGCCAGACCTGCGAGACGTACTGGAGGACAAGGCAAGGAAAAAAAGATCGATCTACGGATCGCGCAAGCGCCCCACGGCACGTGACGGTGATCTTCATTCCGGATACAATAAATCCAGCTGGACCGAACACAACAGACATAGCTCCTTCGAGCTGCGTCGTGATATAGCCCAGTATAGAGGCGCCGCACACCCACTATGCTTCACAGATGAAGTAATGGATCATAAAATCCCCGAGGGTTTCAAACCCGTAAACATCGAATCATATGATGGCACAACAGATCCTGCGGTATGGATCGAGGATTATCTCCTTCATATCCACATGGCCCGCCGCGATGATCTACACGCCATCAAATACCTCCCGCTCAAACTTAAGGGACCGGCCCGGCATTGTCTTAACAGCTTGCCACCAGACTCAGTCGGTTCTTGGGAGGACCTGGAAGCCGCACTCCTCGACAACTTCTAGGTCACTTATGTGCGACCACCGGATGCCTATGAATTAAGCCACATAATTCAGCAGCCAGAGGAATCGGCCAGGCAATTCTGGACACGGTTCCTAACAAAGAAAAACCAGATAGTCGATTGTCCGGACGCAGAGGCCCTAGCAGCCTTCAAGCATAATATCCGCGACGAGTGGCTTGCCCAACACCTGGGACAGGAAAAGCCGAAGTCCATGGAATCCCTCACGACACTCATGACCCGCTTTTGCGCGAGAGAAGACAGCTGGCTAGCTCGCAGTAACAACTTAGCGAAGAACCCTGGTAATTCGGATACCAAGGACAAAAGTGGCAGGACACGTCGGAACAAGCAAAAGCTTCGCGTTAGCAGCGACAGCAACGAGGACACGGCAGTTAATGCCGGATTCAGAGGCTACAAATCTGGTCAGCGGAAAAAGCCATTCAAAAAGAATACTCAGGGCCCGTCCAGTTTGGACCGAATACTCGACCGCTTGTGCCAGATACATGGCACCCCCGAAAAGCCAGCCAACCACACCAACAGGGATTGTTGGGTGTTCAAGCAGGCAGGCAAGCTAAGAGCCGAAAATAAAGACAAGGGGCTACATAGCGATGACGAGGAGGAGCCCAGGCCGCCGAACAACAGTGGACAGAAAGGTTTTCCCCCACAAGTGCGGACGGTGAACATGATATACGCAACCCACATTCCCAAGAGGGAGCGGAAGCGTGCGCTACGGGACGTATACGCGATGGAGCCAGTCGCCCCAAAGTTCAACCCATGGTCCTCCTGCCCGATCACTTTCGATCGAGGGGACCACCCCACTAGCATCCGTCACGGCGGCTTCACCACATTGGTTCTCGACCCAATTATCGACGGATTTCATCTCACAAGAGTCCTCATGGACGGCGGAAGCAGCCTGAACCTGCTTTCCTAGGATACAGTGCGGAAAATGGGCATAGATCCCTCGAGGATTAAGCCCACAAAAATGACCTTTAAAGGCGTTATACCAGGTGTAGAGGCCAACTGTACAGGCTCAGTAACACTTGAAGTGGTCTTCGGATCTCCGGACAATTTCCGAAGTGAAGAGTTAATCTTCGATATAGTCCCATTTCGCAGTGGCTATCACGCCCTGCTCGGGGAACCGCATTTGCAAAGTTCAATGCGGTACCGCACTACGCATATCTCAAGCTCAAGGTGCCAGGCCCTCGAGGAGTAATTACGGTCAATGGAAACACCGAGCGCTCCCTCCGAACGGAGGAGAACACGGCGTCCCTCGCAGCGGAAGTACAAAGCAGCCTTTTTAGGCAATTCTCCAGTCCGACCGTTAAAAAGCCGGACACAGCCAAGCGCACCCGGAGTAACCTACAACAAGACCGCCTGGCATGTTCTGAGCAGGTGTAGCAATGCGGCCCCAACCCCAGCCCTCGCGACATAGCGAAACCAGTGCTTCGCGTACATAACTACGCTCTTGAAATACCATGGGCGCAGGGGAAGGGGCACAATCACGGCGAGCCCAAAACATGACCTAAACCGTACTAAGGGCTGCCGAATTCTTTTTTAATTTTTTCTTACTTTCAGGACTCCATACTTCGGACGACCTATTCGGCAATTCAACTGCCGCACAAACGATGCAAGACCCAGGAAAGCAGACAAGCCATGCCGCATTATAGAACTCCCAGGTGGTCTCTATTACGAGCAGTATACCTGACTTGCATACAATTCCGTGGCCTGCCCCCGGACAGGACATGTTAAATAGTCCAACCTTTTGCTTATCGCACTATTTGTATCGTTCTGCTTTGATCATAGCCTTTATATAAACAATGCATAGCTTTTGTCTATTCTCTGCATTACTCTCTTTTATATATGTTTATTAATGACATGTTGCACCCGTACACTGTGGTACGGCAAAATACGCCAGGGGCTTCAGTACCCATCAATATGGCGTGAGAAGTCCGTACACTTTCACAAGTGCGGCACCCCGAACTTATAGCACTATATGCATCGGCTCCGAATCATGATTTGGGTCAATAGTTGGGTTTGCCCGGCTCCTATGTTTTGGTGCCTTACATTCCGCTATATCGGCTAAGGTAGCACTAGGAGAACCACTGCGATTGTGCCCCAGTTGAGCTGGGCTGAGAACCTCAGTGGAGAAAGCTAAAACTGACTGTCATGATGAGGCGAGAGACCGGTCGTTGTTCGAGAGGTTTTTTGAGTCCCTAAAGACTTATGCCGCTTCGAGCGAGGAGCCTGCTTTGTCCGGCCAAGGCGTGGATAGCGCCCCGAACTCGGTCTTCCGAACTAGGGGCTTCGCCGAAATTTAAAATTATAGAGTTCTATGGCTAAGTGGGAGTGTTCAAGCATTATAGTATGATTGCCTGGTTCGTTGTGTTGAGCGCCTCCCTCGAAGGACCCAAATATGGGAAAAAGAGCGCTCAGGTTTATCCCGAACACCCCAGCACTAGTGGCATGGGGGCAGAAGCCGACGACTAGCCATCTCTCAATTTTTGATAAACGGCCGCACAGAAAGTAATATTTTAAATTCAACAAGCATTGCTTAGCGCATATGAACATGTTTTCAGCACACGGGATAAAACGAGCGACTTCATTCAAAAATTACATCCTTGGTACATTCATCCGCCATAAGGCGGGCTCCTGGCAGAACATCCTTATAATAGTTCTCGGGCTTGCGATGCTCCTTCCCCGGTGGCGGCCCATCCCTCACAAGCTTCTCACCGTCCAGCTTACCCCAGTGCACCTTTGCACGGGCAAGGGCCCTACGGGAGCCTTCGATGCAGACGGAGCGCTTGTTGACCTCGAGCCTTGGACAGGCCTCCACCAGCGGCCGCACCAGCCTGAAGTAGCTCCCTGGCAGGGCCTCTCCAGGCCATAGCCGAACTATGAAGCCCTTCATGGCCTGTTCGGCCGCCTTGTGAAGCTCGACCAGCTGCTTTAGCTGGTCGCTCAAAGGCACAGGGTGTCCGGCCTCAGCATACTGGGACCAAAACACCTTCTCCGTCGAGCTGCCCTCTTCGGCTCGGTAGAATGCGGCGGCATCCGATACGCTACGGGGAAGATCTGCGAATGCCCCTGGAGAGCTCCGGATTCGGGTAAGTAACAAGTAGTTTACTTTTATATTTCTACTTTGCATAAAGAATGCCTTACCCCCGCTATCTTTTTCACCGCATCCAAATCCTGGAGGGCCTTTTGGGCTTCGGCCTTGGCAGACTTGGCAATTTCAAGGGCCGCCGCGAGCTCGGACGCTTGTGTCTTTGACTCAAGCTCCAAACTCTCATGTTTTTTCATGAGAGCCTGAAGCTCTCGCTGCACCTCGCCGACCTGGGCCTCAAGTTTCTCTCGCTCGATGCGCTCCGCGGCCGCTTTCTTTTCGGCCTCGGACAGCGCCTGCTTGAGGGTCGCCACCTCAGTCGTGGCCCCTGCAATAAGCATCAAAATCCTGTCATTTTTTGCAATTGCATCTTTTTTATACGTTTTTCTGTAAGGTATCTCTTACCTTGTTTCTCCCCGAGCTGCCGTTGGGCAAGGCCGAGCTTTTGCTCGGTCTGCTCGAGGCCCTGTTTCAGGGCACCCACCTCTGCAGTCAGTGCGGCGGTGGATAGCAGCGAAGCCTGCATGCGCATATTGACTTTTTTTATTAGACTCCTGCAAAATTTGATAGATCCTCTATTCGGCTTTTCTTTCCGAATGCCAAACAGAGCATCAGGGGCTACTGTCTATGTGGTAATATTTTTACATATTTTTACTTACCTCGAAGCCTGTTAGAAGGCTAGCACAAGCTTCAGTCAGTCCGCTTTTGGCGGACTGGACCTTCTGGACCACCATACTCATGATAGTACGGTGCTCCTCGTCGATGGAGGCGCCCTTAAGCACCTCCAGTAGATTATCCGGCGCCTCCGGTTGGACGGAGGCCGCTGGCTCAATAGGCTTGCTCCTCTTAGCAGGAGTTCGCCTGCCGCGGTCCGAAACCGTTGAAGATTCCAACGCGGTGTCCGGCTCAAAGCCAGACTTGGAGCCCTGGGGGGTCTTGTCCCCTTTACTCCTGGAGTCCGGGAGGTCGCCTCGCGGCTCCTCTAGGACCACCTCCTCTTGCCCCGGAGCTTGTCACGACGCCACTTCGGCGTCGTCCGTCGTGCGGGGGGAGACAGCGGGCGAAACTGAATTCACGTCCGATGAATCCAGGGAGCCACTCGACGACTCGTCGAGCCCGTCCTTGGGCAGGCTGCATGATTATATTCGACATTAGGAAAAGCTGTGCAACAAAGGAATATTACTCTGGTATCCGAATACTTACGATGCCGCCGGACGCTTGGCCCTGTCCAGCCACTCCTAGTCGTCCTCGTCGGCGTCGGGGGAGTAGTCCGGCGGAGGGGTCTTCCTCTTCTTGGACCCTTTGGCCTCCCCCGTTGTGGCAGCCTTCCTCTTCTTTCCTCCCCCCGCTGGAGGGGATAGGTTTCTTCTTCCTCCTCCACGTCTTCACGGGAGGAGTGCGTCTCGGATCGTCAGATGACGAGTCCGACACCACCATACGTCGGGCACTCTTTCGAGTCCCCGTGGCCTTCTTCTTCTTGGCCATCTTCTCCGGCACCACATAAGGTGCCGGAGCCAGCAGCTTCGCTAAGTGAGCAGGAGCTGGGTCTTCGGGCAAGGGAGCCGGACAGTTAATCAGTCCGGACTTCGCCTGCCAAGCCTGTCAAAGGTGAGGGAGTTTAGATCCCGCATAGAGTCAAACTATGGAAAAACTTAAACATCCTGTAAAAGGTGAAAGTAGCTTACCTCGCTAGCGTGACGCTGCGAGCTGTATCCGCGGTCCTCGGAAGCGGATGCGGGAGCCTCGGCGCCTTTGGTTAGCACCCTCCAGACGTCTTCATACGTCGTGTCGAAGAGCCTGTTAAGGGTTTGGTGCTGCGCCGAGTCGAACTCCCACAGATTAAAGTCCCGTTGTTGACACGGGAGGATCCGGCGGACGAGCATAACCTGGACTACATTAACGAGCTTGAGCGGCTTGTTCACCAGGGACTGGATGCATGTCTGCAAATCCAGTCACCTCTTTTTCGTCACCCCACGACAGGCCCGTCTCTTTCCAGGCCGCGATCCATTTCGGATCGCGTGGCTCGGTGATGTAAAACCACCAAGATTGCCACCCCTTCAGGGTCTCCACGAAGGAGCCCTCGAGCCATAGGACATTGGCCATCTTGCCCGCCATGGCGCCACTGCACTCCGCCTGGCTGTCGCGCACCACCTTGGGCTTGACGTTGAAAGTCTTGAGCCAGAGGCCAAAATAGGGGCGGATGCGGAGGAAGGCCTCACACACGACGATAAACGCCGAGATGTTGAGGACGAAGTTCGGGGCCAGATCGTGGAAATCCAGGCCATAGTAGAACATGAGCCCCCGGACAAATGGGTGGAGTAGAAAACCCAGTCCGCGGAGGAAGTGGGGAAGGAATACTACCCTCTCATGGGGCCTTGGGGTTGGGAGAAGCTGCCCCTCCTCAGGAAGCCTGTGCGCGATGTCTTTGGACAAGTATCCGGCCTTCCTTAGCTTTTTGACATGGCCCTCCGTGACGGAGGAGACCATCCACTTGCCTCCCACTCCGGACATTGCTGGAGAAGGTTGAGGTGGGAAGTGCGGGCTTGGGCGCTGGAGCTCAAGTGCACGGAAGATGGATAGGCAAAGGAGGAAGAAGGCGTAGGTAAAAAGATGGATCCTTATCCCCTTATATGGGCGGATGCGGCTATGCGTCCCCACCAGCCTAGTAAAACTCGCTTGCCTCCCAAGCGCTGTGATAAATGGCGCGGTTGGGTTACCCACGTCCGTATTGATGAGAATCCCGTAAATGGGGGACACGATCTCTGCTTTGACAAGACGTGCCAAGGAAACCGCCTCGCAAAACATGCTGAGGTGGAAAAGTAAAAACGATTCGAGTAAAAGACTTGGCTGTAGTTTGATGTCACACTGCGGAATACGTCAGCAGATTAGATTTGTGTTAATATTATTCTCTCTATGGCAATATGTGGAAGCTTTTTTGCAGAGCCGGACACTATCCTTGGTGTTTAAAATCTTCTTGAGGAATTTGGAGGAGGAACCCACCTTGCAATGTCGAAGACAATCTGCGCGACGGACTCGTCGTCATTGAAGCCTGGTTCAGGGGCTATTGAGGGAGTCCTGGATTAGGGGGTGTCCGGGTAGCCGGACTATACCTTCAGCCGGACTCCTGGACTATGAAGATACAAGATTAAAGACTTCGTCCCGTGTCCGGATGGGACTTTCCTTGGCGTGGAAGACAAGCTTGGCGATGCGGATATTCAAGATCTCCTACCATTGTAACCGACTTTGTGTAACCCTAACCCTCTCCGGTATCTATATAAACCGGAGGGTTTTAGTCCATAGGACAACTTCATCATACAACAATCATACCATAGGCTAGCTTCTAGGGTTTAGCCTCCTTGATCTCGTGGTAGATCCACTCTTGTACTACCCATATCATCAATATTAATCAAGCAGGACGTAGGGTTTTACCTCCATCAAGAGGGCCCGAAGCTGGGTAAAACTTCATGTCCCTTGTCTCCTGTTACCATCCGGCCTAGACGCACAGTTCGGGACCCCCTACCCGAGATCCGCCGGTTTTGACACCGACACATGTAGTGTAGCTATTTGGTCATGGTCATCGAGGGTGATTTCCTCTTTAACCACTTCCGATACGACTCTGTCGTGCAACCCCTCAAGTGTGAACCTCGAGGGTGGTCCCTCTTACGTTCACCTTGATGATTACATCGAGTGGAATTCGCCAGGGGTGATTCCTCGAGTTTTCCCCTCTATGTTTGGACACATGGATACTTGGACTTTACCACTGCTACTTGGAAAGGCGGGTCGACCTGAGGGGTACCTGCGAGTGATGTGGAGACGGGTTGACCTGGAGGGTTCCCGCGAGATAATTACGAGGTGTGGTCGGGCATTCCTAGCCCTTGCCGCAAGTCCTCGAGACGGGGCAACGGGGTCACATCTTTCGTGAGTCTCTGTTTGTTACCGCATGCTCCTAATCCACTACGATTTGGATATTTGATCCGAGGGGCCTCTGGCCTGATAGCACTAACCATCACGTGGGCATAGTATGGGCGTTCGGCGTCGTATACATCAGCCGAAGCTTAATAGATGTCAGCGACTGAGTGGCACGCGCCGGGTTGGACTGCGTAAGCACCTACCTTTTTGAAGGAGGTAGCTAGGTCTGCTCGCCGGCCGCCCACGCAACATGCAGGAGTTCCTGGGGCGATGGCCCATGACCCCTGGGGGCGTAGGTTTAGTCCGGCGTGCTTGACCTCTCTATTAAGCCTAGGTCAGGTTGTGGCATATTGTTTGGCCGAGGCCGAGCATGACCCAGGAAAGTGTGTCCGACCGGATTTAATCGTGCGTGGTGGGTTAGTTGGTGCACCCCTGCAGGGAAGAAAACATCTATCGATAGCCTGTCCTACGGTAACGGACACTTGGAGTTGTATCCCGATCAATACAACTAGAACTGGATACTGGTGATGAGAAATGGATTGTGATGATAACTGGATAGTATGGCTCTGGGATTGCTTTCTCGCAGGGAGTCGAGAAAGGATCTCTGGCCGAGGTTGATAACACTACTACTACTACTACTTTACTTTATGCTACTCTTATCTCTTCTGATGCTGCAAGATGCTTGGAGCTGCTTGAAGATGCTAGTCTTCGATAGGCTAGGCTTTCCCCTTCTCTTCTGGCATTCTGTAGTCCAGTCCACAGATACAGCCCATTTCATTGATACCGATGCATATGTGGTGTAGATCCTTGCTTGCGAGTACTTTGGATGAGTACTCACGGTTGCTTTGCTCCCCCTTTTCCCCCTTTCTTCTTCTTTCCGGTTGATGCAACCAGATGTCGGAGCCTAGGAGCCAGATGCCACCGCCGATGCATACTACTACGTGGAGACCGTCGACGACCAGGAGTAGTTAGGAGGCTCCCAGGCAGGAGGCCTTGCCTTTTCGATCGTTGTTGCTTTTGTGCTTGCCTTCTATGGCAAACTTGTCTAACTCATGTCTGTACTCAGATATTGTTGCTTCCGCTAACTCTTGTGTTTTCGAGCTTATGTATTCGAGCCCTCGAGGCCCCTGGCTTGTAATATAAAGCTTTTATTATTTTAATTTGTGTCTAGAGTTGTGTTGTGATATCTTCCCATGAGTACTTGATCTTGATCGTACACATTTGCGTGTATGATTAGTGTACGATTGGATTGAGGGTGTCACATTTGTAGAGGTGCCAGAGCTCAAAGCAAAAAAATTAGAGATAAAAACATTTTGGGAAGTGTATCCATCCCACCAACAAAAACGACTTAGAGTTCCCAACACTTTCCATGCTAGATATATCATAGGCGGTTCCCAAACAGAAAATAAAGTTTATTCCTTTTTCAACCATACTTTCACTTTCCATGGCTAACCGTATCCATGGGTGCCCTCCATACCAACACTTTCCAAGGAATTTATTATTTGACAACATAAAGTAAATTCATTTTTCATTTCGGGACTAGGCATCCCTAATACCTTTGCCTTACTCTCGTGCAATGACAAGTGAATAAACACTCATCTTGAGAATAACACATCTATCATGGAAAATGTTAGCCACCCCTCACCGCTCCGCGAGTGAAACAAACACACAAAAGAGAAGTTTATTTTGAAAATTAGAGATGGCACATGCAAATTTGCTTAGAACGGCAAAAGAATACCGCATATAGGTAGATATAGTGGACTCATGTGGCAAAACTGGTTTAAAGGATTTTGGATGCACAAGTAGAGATCATACTTGGTGCAAAGTGAAGGCTAGCAAAAGATTGAGAAGCGACCAACTAAGAAACGAATAATCTCATAAGCAAGCATTAAGCATAAATAACACCAAATAATGCACCACAAGTAGGATGTAATTTCATTGCATGACTATTGACTTTCGTACTTGCATAGGGAATCACAAACCTTAACACCAATGTTCTTACTAAAGCATAATTACTCATCAACATAACTCACATATCACATCATCATATCTCAAAACTATTACCAAGAATCAAGTTTATTTTGTCCAATGACCTTCATGAAAGTTTTTATTATATCCTTCTTGGATATCTATCACTTCGGGACTAATTTTCATGTGTTGCTTTTCATAAGCTCAAACAAATATAAGTGAAAATCATGAGCATAATATTTTCTTTCTCTCAAATTAATTTAAGTGAAGCAAGAGAGAATTTCTTGAAAATTTTACTCACTCTCAAATAAATCTAAGTGAAGCAAGAGAGTATTTCTTCAAAAATACTAAAGCACACCAAGCTAAAAAAGATATAAGTGAAGCACTAGAGAAAGTCCATTGCTCATAAAAATTTAAGTGAAGCATAGAGAGCAATTCTAACAAGTCATGACATAATTTTGGCTCTCTCAAATAGGTGTGTCCAGCAAGGGATCAAGACTTAAAACACAAAATAAAACAAGCAAAGACTCATATCATACAAGACGCTCCAAGCAAAACACATATCATGTGACGAATAAAAATATAGCTTCGAGTAAAATACCGATGGTCGTTAGAAGAAAGAGGGGATGCCACTCGGGGGCATCCCCAAGATTAGTTGGTAGCTCATTTTTGTATAATAGCTTGGGATGCCGGGGCATCCCCAAACTTAGGCTCTTCTATCCTTTATTCCTTCATCCATCGTAAGATAACCCAAAACTTGAAAACTTCTATCACACAAAACTCAACAAAACCTTTGTGAGATCCGTTAGTGTAAGAAAGCAAATCACTACTACAAGTATTGTACCAAACCCATTCATATTTTGTTTTTGCATTATATCTACTGTATTACAACTTTTTTATGGCAAAAACTCATCAAAGAAAACCATAGAGCCAGCAAAATAAGCACACAACGCAAAGAAAACAGAATCTGTCAAAATAGAACAGTCTCTAGCAATCTAACTATTTCGAAAACTTCTGGAACTCCAAAAATTCTGAAAATTTAGGAAGACCTGAACAATTTGTATATTAATCTTCTGCAAAAAGAATTGGCATTTTATCACGCTCTGGTAAAAAATAAGAATTGTTTTCGTGAGCGCAAAAGTTTCTGTTTTTCAGTAAGATCAAACAACTATCACCCAAGAAGATCCTAAAGGCTTTACTTGGCACAAACACTAATTAAAACACAAAAAACACAATCATAACAGTAGCATAATTGTGTTAACACTCAAGAACAGAAAGAAAAAAGCAAAAATAAATTTTATTCATTGGGTTGCCTCCCAACAAGCGCTATAGTTTTACGCCCTTAGCTAGGCATAAAGCAAGGATCTAAGTTTTGTCATCTTTGGTTCGAGATCCATAAGATGCCCCCATGATTGATTCATATGGTGGCCTAATTCTTGTTCTAGGGAATTGTTACATACCCTACCTCAAAGGAAATTGGAACTTAATATTGCCTTCTTTCATATCAATCACGACACCGATAGTGCGTAAAACTGGTCTACCAAGAATAATTGGACAAGACGGATTGCAATCAATATCAAGAACAATAAAATCTATGGGCACATAATTCCTATTTTCAAGAATAAGAACATCATTAATTCTTCCCATAGGCTTTTTAACACGAGAATCCGCCCAGTGCAAATTTAAAGAACATTCTTCAAGATCGGTAAGACCAAGCACATCACATAAAGATTTCGGAATTGTAGAAACACTAGCACCAAAGTCACACAAAGCAAAACATTCATAATTTTTAATATTGACTTTGATAGTAGGTTCCCACCATCATGAAATTTTCTAGGGATTGAAACTTCTAATTCCAATTTTTCTTCAAAAGTTTTCATCATAGCATCAACAGTATGTTTAGTAAAAGCTTTATTTTGTTCATAAGCATGGGGTGAATTTATCATGGATTGCAACAAAGAAATACAATCAATCAAAGGGCAACTATCATAATTAAAGTCTTTGTAATCCAAAAGAGTGGGAACTTCAGTAGCTAAAGTTTTGACCTCTTCAAACCCACTTTCATCAATTTTCTCAACAAGATTTTCACCCTCCGAAATATTGGGACGCCTTCTACCTAAAGTTGACTCTTCTCCAGTCCCTTTTTCATCAATCTTAACTTTACTAAACAAGGAATCAATAGAAGAAACACCAATCATTTTAAGATCTTCATTATTTTTATCTTCTAACAATATTGGTTTAGCGACCATTTGATTTACTAAGGTGGCTTGTGCATTGAATATTTTTCCTAGCAAAGTTTCAGCAAAAGCATACTTAGATTAGAGATTGCAAACTTCTCTACTAATACCATCAAGTTGTTTTGTGATAGCATCCAGCACGACAGATTGTTCCTTAAGTTCTTCAGTAAAATACTTATTATGCTCAAATTGTGTAGTCATATATTCCTTAGTACTTTTCTCAATTTCAAGCAAAATATTCGGGTAACGAACATCATAATATTTTCTTTGAGGCATCATGACTACGCAAACAAGAACGCACACAAAAACAGATCCTACAAGAAAACGGTGAAAGAAAAGGAGGGGCGAATAAAACGATAATTTTTGGGGAGAGGAAAACGAGAGGCAAATGGCAAATAATGGAATTTGCAAGGAGATGAGATTTGTGATTAGGAACCTGGTATATGTTGAAGATCCTCCCCGGCAACGGCGCCAGAAATTCCTTTTGATGTTGCTTGAAGCTACGTCGGTTTTTCCCAAAGAGGAAGGGATGATGCAGCACAGCGGCGGTAGGTATTTCCCTCAGATATGAAACCAAGGTTACCGAACCAGTAGAAGGACCAAGAAACACAACATAAACAGCCCCTGCACACAAGTAACAACCACTCGCAACCCGACGTGTTAAAGGGGTTGCTAATCCCTTTCAGGTAACGACGCTAGAAATTGGTGTGCAGACGGGAGAAAGTTGTAATAGATTGAATAAATAGATCGCAAATAAAATAAAGTGCAGCAAAGTATTTTTTTTATTTTTAGTTTAATAGATCTGAAAATAAATGCAAGGAAAAAGTAGATCGCAAAGGCAAATAATATGAGAAAGAGATCCGGGGGCCGTAGGTTTGACTAGTAGCTTCTCTCGAGAAAAATAGCAAACGGTGGGTGAACAAATTACTGTTGGGCACTTGACAAAACTTCAAATACTCATGACAATATCCAGGCAATGATCATTATATAGGCATCATGTCCAAGATTACTAGACTGACTCCTGCCTGCATCTACTACTATTACTCCACACATCGACCGCTATCCAGCATGCATCTAGTGTATTAAGTCCATGGAGAAACGGAGTAATGCAATAAGAACAATGACATGATGTAGACAAGATCTATCTATGTAGAGATAGACCCCATCGTTTTATCCTTAGTAGCAACGATACATACATGTCGGTTCCCTTTCTGTCACTGGGATCAAGCATCGTAATATCAAACCCACTACAAAGCACCTCTTCCCATTGCAAGATAAATAGGTCAAGTTGGCCAAACAAAACCCAAATATCAGAGAAGAAATACGAGTCTATAAGAGATCATGCATAAAAGAGATCAAAGAAACTCAAATACTTTCATGGATATAAAAAGATAGATCTGATCATAAACTCAAAGTTCATCGATCCCAACTAACACACCGCAAAAGAGTTACATCATATGGATCTCCAAGAGACCATTGTATTGCGAATTCAGCGAGAGAGAGAAAGCCATCTAGCTACTAAATATGGACCCGAAGGTCTACAAAGAACTACTCATGCATCATTGGAGAGGCACCAATGGAGGTGGTAAACCCCATCCGAGATGGGGTCTAGATTGGATCTGGTGGTTCTGGACTCTGCGGCGGCTGGATGAATATTTCGTCGACTCCCCTAGGGTTCTGGAAATATTGGGGTATTTATATAGCAAAGAGGCGGTCCGGGGGGCACCCGACATGGGCACAACCCACCGAAGCGCGCCTGCACCTCCTGGCGCACTCTGGTGGGTTGTGCCTCCCTCGGTGCAGCCAGGGCCCATTGTGTTCCCTCTGGCCCATAAAAATTCTCTGTAAAGTTTCGTGGCATTTGGACTTCGTCTGATATTGATTTCCTGTGATGTAAAAAACATGCAGAAAACAGCAACTGGCACTAGGCACTATGTCAATAGGTTAGTACCAAGAACATATAAAATGATTATAAAACATCCAAGATTGATAATATAACAGCATGGAACAAGCAAAAATTATAGATACGTTGGAGACATATTAGGATGCTTGACATGTCTCCCACGTATCTATAATTTTTTATTGTTCCATGCTATTATATTATCTATTTTGGATGTTTTATATGCATTAATATGCTATTTTATATTATTTTTGGGACTTACCTATTAACCTAGAGCCCAGTGCCAGTTTCTGTTTTTTCCTTGTTTTTGAGTTTAGCAGAAAAGGAATACCAAACGCAGTCCAAACGGAATAAAACCTTTGTAATATTCTTTTGCGGTGTGTTTGTCGAGATCCGATGAATTGTGGATTTATGATCAGCTTATCTATGAATATTATTTGAATCTTCTTTGAATTCTTATATGCATGATTTGATATCTTTGTAATTCTCTTCGAACTATTGGTTTGGTTTGGCCAACTAGATTGGTTTTTCTTGCAATGGAGAAGTGCTTAGCTTTGGGTTCAATCTTGTATTGTATTGTTGCTATCAAGGATAAAAAGATGGGGTTTACATCATATTGCTTGAGTTTATTCCTCTACATCATGTCATCTTACTTAATGCGTTACTCTGTTCTTCATGAACTTAATACTCTAGATGCAGGCAGGAGTCGGTCGATGTGTGGAGTAATAGTAGTAGATGCAGAATCGTTTCAGACTACTTGACACGGACGTGATGCCTATATTTAGTAATCATTGCCTTAGATATCGTCATAACTTTGTGCTTTTCTATCAATTGCTCGACAGTAATTTGTTAACCGACCGTATTATTTGTTATCTTGAGAGAAGCCTCTAGTGAAATCTATGGCCCCCGGGTCTATTTTCCATCATATAGGTTTCTGATCTACTATTTTGCAATCTTTTACTTTCCGTTCCATAAACCAAAAAACCCAAAAATATTTACTTTACCATTTGTTTAGTTTCATCTATCTCTATCAGATCTCACTTTTGCAAGTAACCATGAAGGGATTGACGACCCCTTTATCGCGTTGGGTGCAAGTTGTTTGATTGTTTGTGCAAGTATTGGTGATTTGTGCATCGTCTCCTACTGGATTGATACCTTGGTTCTCTAACTGAGCGAAATACTTATCTCTACTTTGCTGCATCACCCTTTCCTATTTAAGGGAAAAACCAACGCAAGCTCAAGAAGTAGCACATGTCTACATAGTTCTCGAACCCGTAGGGTCCGCACGCTTAACATTCGATGACGATATTATATTATATGAGTTATGTGATTTGGTGACCGGATGTTGTTCGGAGTCCCGGATGAGATCACGGATATGACGAGGAGTCTCGAAATGGTCGAGAGGTAAAGATTGATATATAGGACGGTAATATTCGGACACCGGAAGTGTTCCGGAGGGTACCAGGTACATATCGGGTCACCGAAAGGGGTTCCGGGCACCCCCGGCAAAAGATATGGACCTTATGGGCCAAGAGGGGAAACTGAAAGGACCACGATGTCGCCTAGAGGGGGGTGAATAGGCATTTTAAAATCTTTTACGGATTTGGCTATATCCTAATGCGGAAATAAACTAAGCAGATACTTTTCAATCACAAATCCTAAATATACTAGGCTCACTAAGTGCACCAACAACTTAGGATAAACAAGATGAGACCAACGAGGATATGAGTAAGCACAAGTAAGTTACACAAACTTACTCAATGTATATCATGAGATATGGAAATGAATAATACACACAACCACAAGTAAGCAATACAAGCTTACACAAATTGTACCACAATATATGGAATTGAATGATACAACCAAACTCAAGTAAGCACTACAAGCTTACACAAGTCATGTCACCAGATATGGAAATGAATGTTACAAGCTAGCAATTCACACTAAGCACAAGATAGAACAATAGTAGGAAGTATGAATTGCGGACTATAAAGTGTTGGCCTAAATAATCTCTACGATATGGTAACCAACACAATATAATGAGGACAACGGGATATAGTGAATGCAAGGTCAAGAGACTAAAGTAAACCACAAGTAAGGAGTTAGGGTTAGGGATAACCAAAGTCACGGAGACGAGGATGTATCCCTATGTTCACTCCCTTGGAGGGAAGCTAGTCACCGTTGGAGGGATGGGTGTTACCACGAAGGCACACCAACACCACGAAGGCTCACCCTATTCTCCTTGAGATATCACCACGAAGGCGATTCCCAACCACTAGTGGTAGACCTTGAGGCGGCCTACAAACCTTCACAAAATTTCCGGGGGACAAATCACAAGTTGATTCCTCACCGGAGCACTCCTACTGCCTAGGAGTCTCCAACCTCCAAGAGTAACAAGATCAAGAGGGAAATGCTCAAGACTGAAAATCCTCTTTAGTTTCATGCATGGGACTCTAAATCCCAATTGCGCTAGCTTTGTGGTTCGATTCCACAACAGAACGAACAATGAATGAATGTGAGCGGTCAACCAGGTAAGCCTGTGCCCAGGAAAGAAAGGACTAGGGAGGGATTGAGAGAAGCTTTCACAGTGGATCAAATCACGAATTGCTACGGTCACAAGAGGGAGTGGGAGAGAATCTATCTTTTGATTGGAACAACTCTCAAGAACACTCACTAATCTCTCCGGGATCTAAGATTTGGTGTAGAGGAAGTGAGAGGGAGCCACTTGTGTTCTTGGGGCGATTTTGGATGGAGTGGTCAACCCTCTCCCGGAGTGGGATAGGGATATTTATACCCCTAAGAAAATAGAGCCGTTTCCCGCAGTTGTTGACCTGCCCGGATGATCTGGATGCATACCCGGATGATCCGGGCAATGCCCGGATGTCTGGGAAGGTCAATATACAATGTGGAGAAGTAGATACCCGGATGTCCAGGGACATAGCCGGATGATCCGGGTAATTCCTGGATGATCCGGGTGGGTAGCCGGATGATCCGGCTAGCAGGATAAGTTACTTTGATGAATTTTACGAATAACCCGGATGATCTGGGCTGGAACCCGGATGATCCAGGCTAAGCCCGGATGATATGAGAGAGGACCCAGATGATCCGGCCAAACCAAACTGCTGCAGCCCTGAAACTGAAACATGCACAACTTTTACATCCGGACTCCGATTTTGATGATCTTGGGATCATTTTGAAGCTATGGAAAAACCCAGGTCCTCACATAGAGAACCAACCAAGAACAACCAAAATGGAGGATGCAAAATATGCCAAGGTTTTATCATATATTTGGGTAACCTATTTGGCTTTGGATTTTCTTTGGTATATAGGATAGGAGTGGAATTGTGTAGAGAAGATGTTGACTTGAGCAAATCTATCACGAACCCCTTTGATCCCCTCTTAATAGTGTGGGATCACTATAACTCAAGAATCATAAAAGAGCTACACTACATAGCTATCGAGAATCCATTCTTGAGTGTATGTGTTCCTTCGGTGGTCATCACTCCACAACACTAATGTCGAAGGAACTAATACCTTTGACTCGAGCCTTTTACTTGAGCTTGGAGTTGATGTTTCTTCTTGGCTCAAGTTGAATGGCAAGACATTGGTGAAGTCTTCAAGTAGCTCCCCCATACACAATGTGGGAAGCTTTGCTTTGTATTTTTCTTCACTTGTCCATCATGTGATCATCCACAAGCTTCAAGCATGTAATCCTTCGGGATAGTTATCTTGAACTTGCCCTTGTCAACCATGATCATCAACACTTGATGTCATCCTCTCATAGACACTTGAAATCTCTCTCTCTCTCTATGTGAGCCCATGGGAATCACCTAACCCTCAAAAACATAGACAACACATAGTATGGGTTAGAACACAAAGCGCAATTTGACAAATTCTTACCATACCACAAGATCTCATGTGGCACATGATTTGCGCTTGTGTGTTGACCATCTTTGAATTCAATCTTTGATCTTATTCTTGGTCAACATATATCTTTGCTCCATGATTAATCTTGATGCACAACTATATGTATATGGCATTCATTCTGAATCCATTCAATATCCTTCTTGCATCACCCATGGAACAGACCTTCCTATATAACTTGATGCCATTGTTTCTTCATAGGAATTTTCATTCATTATCAAGTCTCAATGCATATATTTATGTTGATAGATTTCATACACCAATCTTTTCTTCATGCATTGCAAATGGAACTTTCGTTAAAATGTATATCTCAATGCAAACATTAGTCCATTAGGATTGTCATTTAATTACCAAAACCACACATGGGGACTAGATGTACTTTCAATCTCCCCCATTTTGGTAATTCATGACAATCTCAACAAGAGGGTTCATATAATGAGTTTTTAAACAAGCATGCAATTTATCCGAGGATAAATTGTGTACTTGGGATGGTTGTACTATCATCAAGACACTACACAAGCATTTGATGATAGTACAACCATAGAATATAGAGCAAACTCCCCCACAATATATGCATGTGTTAATGAACTTTGAATGCCATTGCATATATTGGTTGACAAAAACTAGGAGAAGATTTCTCTATATACATATACAGATATTTATCTTAAACCCTCTAAACTTCTCTCCCATTGGCAACAAATGCCAAAATGGAAGACAAAACATCTAGCAGACCAATATAGTAGGAGTTCCTCCTTGATGTGTGCATATCACAAAATGTGAGTTCAAACAAATGCACTTATACAATGATGAACAATTAAAGGATCTCAGAATCTATAGAATGCGGTCAGATACGAAGATATGAACTTTTTCATGTATAAAAATTTCTAAGTGGCCAATAATAATCATGATATGTATCCACAAAGAAACTCGTATACACAAAAAAAAGGTTGCAATTGATACGAACATGATATCCACAAGTGAATCCACTATTATACAACTTGAGCCTAGTCATAATAGCAAGGCACATGGCACAAAGCACATGGCACAAATTGATCTCAATTGCATAACACAAACTGAAGCAAGCAATCAAAAGATCCGACGAGCCAAAAGGACAAAATAATATTACGATTTAGGTAAAGGAGTGTTTTAAGGAAAATAGAGAAGCTCCCCATGATTTGTGCACTATTCAGAATTTTTGTATTTGGATACAAGTGCACAAAATAGGATCATCACTCCCCCAAAATCAATAGGAACACAAAACAATTGCAAGCAAGCATAGATAAGAAAAGAAGCCTAGCATTTGCAACAAACATATGGTTGAGCAACATGTAAATGAGTCAACCTAAGAATAGGCACAAACAAAATGATGTGTGTGAGTCACGTCAAAGCACTTGAAAAGACTAGTATAAGGGTGATAATTAAGCATCAACATAGTCTTGAGTAAATGAGATACAAGGTGCAAGACATGTCCTTCCCATACACACTAAGTTAAGAAGGTCACACACATCAAGAAAATGGGTTCACAAGCTCACTAATGCCAAGTTCAGCAAATGTGAGTTTTGGTTGAAGGAAGTTGGATTTCTTGGACATGTTATATCAGGAGAAGGTATAGCAGTAGACCCCACCAAGGTCCAGTCAGTCACCGAATTGTTGGCACCCACCTCAGTTGGAGAGATCCGCAGTTTTCTTGGACTCACGGGATATTACTGGAGATTCATTGAGAATTTTTCCAATATTGCGAAGCCTATGACGGAGTTGTTGAAGAAAGACACCAAGTTCAAATGGATAGATGAATGTGAGGCAAGTTTTCAGGAACTGAAGAAACGTCTGGTTACAACCCCAGTGTTGATTCTGCCGGATATACGCAAGGATTTCCAAGTGTATTGCGACGCTTCTCGCTTAGGACTTGGAGGAGTACTTATGCAAGACGGAAGAGTTGTTTCGTATGCCTCACGACAACTTCGACCACATGAGTTGAATTATGCCATGCATGATTTGGAGTTAGCAGCTGTAGTGCATGCGCTCAAGACCTGGAGACATTTTGTTATTGGAAATCGTTGTGATGTGTACATGGATCATAAGAGTTTGAAGTACATTTTCACACAGAAGGAGCTAAATCTCAGGCAAAGGAGATGGTTGGAGCTTATAAAGGATTATGATATGAAGTTGCACTATCATCCAGGCAAGGCCAATGTTGTAGTAGACGCTTTGAGCCGGAAGAGTTATGCCAATACCCTTGTAACGGAGGATTACCAAAGGAGTTAGCCGAAGATCTTAGGGAGCTACATTTGGAGATAGTCCCTAGAGGTTTTGTCGCCGCAATGGAGGTTTAGTCGACATTATTGGGACAGATTCGAGAAGCTCAGAAGGATGACAAAGAGATTGCCGAGATAAAGGAGAGAATGAGCAAAGGAAAAGCCAAAGGTTTTCGTGAAGATGAGCACGACACCTTGTGGTTTGAGGACCGTGTTTATGTACCCAATAATGCAGAGATCAGGAAGTTAATACTTCAGGAGGCTCATGACTCGCCATACTCGATACACCCCGGAAACACCAAGATGTATTTGGATTTGAAGGAGCCTTTCTGGTGGACTGGTATGAAGAAGGATATAGCAGAGTATGTAGCTGCATGTGATGTATGTCAGAGAGTGAAGGCAGAACATCAGAAGCCAGCAGGATTACTATAGCCTATGCCGATACCCGAATGGAAGTGGGACAAGCTTGGCATGGACCACCGAATTACCAAGGACCCGATCGGGATATGATTCTATTTGGGTAGTAGTGGATCGCTAGACCAAAGTGGCTCACTTTATCCCAGTAAAAACCACCTATACAAGTGCAAAGTTGGCCAAGATATATATGACCAGGATCGTATGTCTTCATGGAGTTCCGAGGACCATCGTATCAGATAGATGAACACAGTTTACTTCAAAGTTTGGCACCAGCTGCACCAGACTTTGGGTATCAGGCTAGAGTTCAGTACAACTTTTCATTCGTAGACAGATGGATAGACCGAGAGAGTCAATCAGATTCTAGAGGACATGTTGAGAGCTTGTGCGCTAGATTATGGATCTAGTTGGGATGACAATTTGCCTTACGCGGAGTTCTCATACAACAACAGCTACCAGGCCAGTTTGAAGATGGCACCTTTCGAAGCTTTGTATGGAAGGAGGTGAAGGACACCGCTGATGTGGGACGAAGTTGGAGACCGTCAGTTGTTTGGACCTGATTTTATTAAAGAGTCTGAAGAGAAGATTAAGTTGATTCGAGATAGACTGAAGGTAGCTCGGTCCAGGCAGAAGAGTTATGCAGACCCAAAACGCAAGGAGGTAGTCTACGAAATCGGAGACAGATCATATCTTCGTGTGTCGCCTCTGCGAGGAGTTAAACGTTTTGGAGTTAAGGGAAAG
The DNA here is from genome assembly GCA_032464435.1 of Aegilops umbellulata. NCBI lineage: Eukaryota > Viridiplantae > Streptophyta > Magnoliopsida > Poales > Poaceae > Aegilops > Aegilops umbellulata. The sequence goes on from CP136057.1 coordinate 188,463,083, forward strand.
TTAGCCCCGAGATTCGTAGGACCATACCGAGTTTTGGAACGTATGGGAGAAGTGGCTTACAAGTTGGAGTTACCTGAAATACTGTCAGGAGTTCATGATGTGTTTCACGTTTCCCAGTTGAAGAAGTGCCATGTTGAGATGGCCGATATTCCTCTGAGAGATACAGTGCCCCTGGAAGCAATTCAGTTGGATAGTAATCTGACCTACGAGGAGAAACCTATCAAGATTCTTGAATTTGTTAGCCGAGTTACACGCAGCAAGGTTATCAGGTTTTGCAAAGTTCAGTGGAGCTCCCATACCGAGGATGAAGCCACCTGGGAACAAGAGGAAGATCTACAGAAGGACCACCCACACCTATTTTCTAGCCAACCCGAATCTCGAGGGCGAGATTCATCTTAAGGGGGGTAGGTTTGTAACATCCCAAATTTTCAATTTGGAATGTTATACATAGGTCATCATATGCATATCATATTTTATTTGCATTTTGGTTTTGATCCTAGAAATTCTAAGCAACTCAAGGACCCACGGAGAGAGTTAGGGATTTCATTTATTTTCATATTTGACTTTTTCTCAAATACTGAAAAGAGGATCATTTTGGTTATAATTATTTTTCCCTCCAAAATATTTCCAATATTAAAAATAAAGGAGAGGAGATAATATGACTTCTCCAAAATAAAAGAAATATTGGAGGAAAAATGTTAAAACCAAATAATTATTTTATTTGGATTTTATTTGTTATTTTATTTGAATTAGAAAAATATGCATTTTTCAAAATTGCATTTTTAGGCCAAGAAAATGTTCACTTTGTTCTAAATATTTAATTTAGCCCGTGAATTTTTTTGGCATTTTTAGCATTTTTTATATTTATTTAGGATTTTTCCTTTTTCGGCGGAATTTATTTATAAAAAAAGAGGCTTCTGGACCGAACTGGGCCACAGCCCAGCCGGACGCTCGTGCCATCGCCTCCGCCTCCGCGCCGTGCCGCCAACGGACTCCGCGAGGAGTCTGGCTCCGCCTCGCCGCCGCTGCCCCCTCTCCCAAGTCGGAGACTACGGGGGGGCTTTAAAAGCCGCCGCCCCGGGCCCCCTCTCGCCACCCCGTCCTGTAGCGCCACTCGAGCCGCCCCGCCACCTGTGCCGCTCGTCGCCGCAGCCCGCCGCCCCGCGCCGCGCCGTCGCCTCGCCTCGCCACCCCGCCGAGCCGCCGCTGTTGACCTTGCCGCCCTGGTTTTTTTCGGTTCAAGTAAAAGTCGTTCTTTTTTTAAAACCCTATATCGGGTTTCTATTTATTAGATCGGTTCGGTTTTTCTCAGTTTAGTTCTGTTTGTGAACGTTCGTTTTAACGAACGAATGCGCCCGTTCGTCTTTGTTAGCGGACGTTCGTCCGATAGATTTTTCTTGTTCCGTTTATTTTCGGCGAGGGACCTATCCGCGATTATTTTTATCGCAGATTAGCCCCTGATCTTCAAACCCTCGCAACTTTTTAACTGTTTGTCCAAATCCTGTGAAACCAACGCCAAAATCTTCGTCTCGAGCCCCTCTTTCCGGTTAATCAACTTGAACATGATTTTGACAATTTAAAATTTGATTTCAAGCAGTTTTGTATTCGAAGTTCTTTTGATCGTAGTTTCAGTTTCGTAGCTCCGATTCGATATATTCTTTTTGCAAATCGAAGCTCTTCAGTTGGACTTTTAGATTGAATCTTCTTATTTGAGTTTTACCCTTGCATCTATGCGTGAGTGCTTATGTATGCTATTGTTCGTCTGCGATAGAATTCCCGGAGTGCGAAGCGTACTACTACGAGTCTCTAGGTTTTGCAGATCGTCAGCAAGGCAAGTAACACATTGATCATACTCTTTTGCTACCCAGTTTTTATGCATTAGTTACAACCCTCAAACATTGCATGATTAGGATGTGATTAACTTGTGGGTATTGGGAAGTAGATGATGAGGTAGAACCTATTGCCCTTTTATTTTCAAACCCTTGGGAGTTACTTCTACGTTATGCTTATATTGCCATGCTATGCTCGTAGACGTGGATTGGATCTGAGTGTATCCATGACAGATGTGAGATTGTTAATTAATGGTTAACTTAAGGTGGCTACTTAAACACACATCTGGGTGGATTGGTTGCCGGCACCTGGAGAATCCAGTGTTGTCCTAGGATATCCCGGGGTACCCGTGTGATCATCCTATGGTTAGCCACCCAGGCTCAAAGGGATCATAAGATTATTCATGCTATAAACTTTCGTGTGCAGCCACAAGCTATTATGGGCTCTAGCATAGTTTAGTATATTGCATGACCTCTTTTAGTGGTGGGCTAGCAGATGTAGGGGAAAGTAGGTGTAACTGTCCACCTAGAGTAAAGAGTTAGTGCTTCTGAAAGACTGTGTCTCAGTCATCCGTTTCTCAAACACCATGTAGTGCGAGAAATCCAACGGAGGAGATCGAGTCTTGTGGGGAAAAGTGCGCAAACCTCTGTAGAGTGTACAAACTAATAATGGTTAGTTGTTTCCCCGGTTATGGACATCTTGAGTATCTGGTTCTTGGATTATCATGTTGATCTCATCACTCTAAACTAATTTGTCAGGTTATTAAATACTGCTTAATTGGGATTGAGTTGGAGGAACCTTCTCAACATTTACCAACTACCATGATAGTTAAACAAAATATATTCCTTTGATGTAGGAAAAAATTGGCTTTTCGCAAAACATTATAACCATAGAGCCTCCACCAGCCATATATGCATGTAGTGATAGCACTTATTCTATGCATTGCTCTACTGGGTTATATTGCCAGCATATTCCATGTGCTAATCCGTTTCGAGCTGCAACATCTCATGTTGCAGACTTTTCAGACGAGGAGTAAGGTGCGCTAGGTCGTTGTCGTGCACTCAGCTATGCCGTTGGAGTTGATGGACTCGCTTTATCTTCCAAGCCTTCTGCTGTTATCTTATTTAGATGGCCTTAAGCCATATTTATTGTATTAAGTTCTCTTTTGAGACATTCGATGTAATAAGTGTGTGATTGCACTCTGTTATAAATCCTTCAAGTACTGTGTGTGTCAGCATTACCGATCCTGGGATGACACTTATGCACAGAGATTTGACCGTTTGAGGTCGGATCGCTACAAGAACACAAGTGAGTTGTGGGCGATAGTAGTCATACTGCTTACCAGCATGTCATACTTTGATTCGGCGGTATTGTTGGATGAAGTGGCCCAGACCAACATTACTCGTATGCTTACGTGAGACTGGTTCTACCGACGTGCTTCACACACAGGTGGTTGGCGGGTGTCAGTTTCTCCAACTTTAGTTGAATCAAGTGTGGCTACGCCCGGTCCTTGTGAAGGTTAAAACAACACATACTTGACGAAATATCGTTGTGGTTTTGATGCGTAGGTAAGAACGGTTCTTGCTCAGCCCGTAGCAGCCACGTAAAACTTGCAACAACAAAGTAGAGGACGTCTAACTTGTTTTTGCAGGGCATGCTGTGATGTGATATGGTCAAGACATGATGCTAAATTTTATTGTATGAGATGATCATGTTTTGTAACGAAGTTATCGGCAACTGGCAGGAGCCATATGGTCGTCACTTTATTGTATGAAATGCAATCGCCATGTAATTGATTTACTTTATCACTAAGCGGTAGCGATAGTCGTAGAAGCAATAGTTGGTGGGACGACAATGATGCTATGATGGAGATCAAGGTGTCGCGCCGGTGACGATGGTGATCATGAAGGTGCTTTGGAGATGGAGATCAAAGGCACAAGATGATGATGGCCATATCATATCACTTATATTGATTGCATGTGATGTTTATCTTTTATGCATCTTATTTTGCTTAGATCGACGGTAGCATTATAAGATGATCTCTCACTAAATTTCAAGGTATAAGTGTTCTCCATGAGTATGCATCGTTGCGAAAGTTCGTCATGCCGAGACACCACGTGATGATCGGGTGTGATAAGCTCAACGTTCACATACAACGGGTGCAAGCAAGTTTTGCACACCCAGAATACTCGGGTTAAACTTGACAAGCCTAGCATATGCAGATATGGCCTCGAAACACTGAGACCGAAAGGTCGAGCGTGAATCATATAGTAGATATGATCAGCATAGTGATGTTCACCATTGAAAACTACTCCATCTCACGTGATGATCGGACATGGTTTCTTTGATATGGATCACGTGATCACTTAGATGATTAGAGGGATGTCTATCTAAGTGGGAGTTCTTAAGTAATATGATTAATTGAACTTTAATTTATCATGAACTTAGTACCTGATAGTATTTTGCATGTCTATGTTCTTGTAGATAGATGGCCCATGTTGTTATTCCGTTGAATTTTAATGCGTTCCTAGAGAAAGCTAAGTTGAAAGATGATGGTAGAAATTACACGGACTGGGTCCGTAACTTGAGGATTATCCTCATTGCTGCACAAAAGAATTACGTCCTGGAAGCACCGCTAGGTGCCAAACCCGCTGCAGGAGCAATGCCAGATGTTATGAACGTCTGGCAGAGCAAAGCTGAGTACTACTTGATAGTTCAGTGTGCCATGCTTTACGGCTTAGAACCGGGACTTCAACAACGTTTTGAACGTCATGAAGCATATGAGATGTTCCAGGAGTTGAAGTTAATATTTCAAGCAAATGCCCGGTTTGAGAGATATGAAGTCTCCAATAAGTTCTACAGCTGCAAGATGGAGGAGAATAGTTATGTCAGTGAACATATACTCAAAATGTCTGGGTATAACAATCACTTGATTCAATTGGGAGTTAATCTTCCGGATGATAGTGTCATTGACAGAATTCTTCAATCACTGCCACCAAGCTACAAGAGCTTCGTGATGAACAATAATATGCAAGGGATGGATAAGAAAATTCCCGAGCTATTCGCAATGCTAAAGGCTGCAGAGGTAGAAATCAAGAAGGAGCATCAAGTGTTGATGGTCAACAAGACCACCAGTTTCAAGAAAAAGGGTAAAGGGAAGAAGGGGAACTTCAAGAAGAACGGCAAGCAAGTTGCTGCTCAAGTGAAGAAGCCCAAGTCTATACCTAAGCCTGAGACTGAGTGCTTCTATTGCGAAGGGACTGGTCACTGGAAGCGGAACAACCCCAAGTATTTGGCGGATAAGAGGGATGGCAAGGTGAACAAAGGTATATGTGATATGCATGTTATTGATGTGTACCTTACTAATGCTCGCAGTAGTACCTGGGTATTTGATACTGGTTCTGTTGCTAATATTTGCAACTCGAAATAGGGACTACAGATTAAGCGAAGATTGGCTAAGGATGAGGTGACGATGCGCGTGGGAAATGGTTCCAAAGTCGATGTAATAGCGGTCGGCACGCTACGTCTACATCTACCTTCAGGATTAGTTTTAGACCTGAATAATTGTTATTTGGTGCCAGTGTTGAGCATGAACATTATATCTGGATCTTGTTTGATGCGAGGGTTATTCATTTAAAACAGAGAATAATTGTTGTTCTATTTATATGAGTAATATCTTTTATGGTCATGCACCCTTGAAGAGTGGTCTATTTTTGTTGAATCTTGATAGTAGTGATACACATATTCATAATGTTGAAGCCAAAAGATGCAGAGTTAATAATGATAGTGCAACTTATTTGTGGCACTGCCGTTTGGGTCATATTGGTGTAAAGCGCATGAAGAAACTCCATTTTGATGGACTTTTGGAATCACTTGATTATGAATCACTTGGTACTTGCGAATCATGCCTCATGGGAAAGATGACTAAAACTCCGTTCTCCGGAACAATGGAGCGAGCAACAGATTTATTGGAAATCATACATACTGATGTATGTGGTCTGATGAATGTTGAGGCTCACAGCGGGTATCGTTATTTTCTCACCTTCACAGATGATTTGAGCAGATATGGGTATATCTACTTGATGAAACATAAGTCTGAAACATTTGAAAAGTTCAAAGAATTTCAGAGTGAAGTGGAAAATCATCGTAACAAGAAAATAAAGTTTCTACGATCTGATCATGGAGGAGAATATTTGAGTTACGAGTTTGGTCTTCATTTGAAACAATGCGGAATAGTTTCGCAACTCAGGCCACCCGGAACACCACAACGTAATGGTGTGTCCGAACGTCGTAATCGTACTTTACTAGATATGGTGCAATCTATGATGTCTCTTACTGATTTACCGCTATCGTTTGGGGTTATGCTTTAGAGACAGGTGCATTCACGTTAAATAGGGCACCATCTAAATACGTTGAGACGACACCTTATGAACTGTGGTTTGGCAAGAAACCAAAGTTGTTGTTTCTTAAAGTTTGGGGCGGCAATGCTTATGTGAAAAAGCTTCAACCTGATAAGCTCGAACCCAAATCGGAGAAATGTGTCTTCATAGAATACCCAAAGGAGACTGTTGGGTACACCTTCTATCACAGATCCAAAGGCAAGACATTCGTTGCTAAGAATGGATCCTTTCTAGAGAAGGAGTTTCTCTCGAAAGAAGTGAGTGGGAGGAAAGTAGAACTTGATGAGGTAATTGTACCTGCTCCCTTATTGGAAAGTAGGTCATCACATAAATCTGTTCCTGTGACTCCTACACCAATTAGTGAGGAAGCTAATGATGATGATCATTTAACTTCAGATCAAGTTACTACCGAACCTCGTAGGTCAACTAGAGTAAGATCCGCACTAGAGTGGTACGGTAATCCTGTTCTGGAGGTCATGTTACTTGACCATGACGAACCTACATACTATGAGGAAGCGATGATGAGCCCAGATTCCGTGAAATGGCTTGAGGCCATGAAATCTGAGATGGGATCCATGTATGAGAACAAAGTGTGGACTTTGGTTGACTTGCCCGATGATCGGCAAGCCATCGAGAATAAATGGATCTTTAAGAAGAAGACTAAAGCTGACGGTAATGTTACTGTCTACAAAGCTCGACTTGTTGCGAAAGGTTTTTGACAAGTTCAAGGAGTTGACTACGATGAGACCTTCTCACCCGTAGTGATACTTAAGTCCAGCCGAATCATGTTAGCAATTGCTGCATTTTATGATTATGAAATTTGGCAAATGGATGTAAAGGCTGCATTCCTGAATGGATTTCTAGAAGAAGAGTTGTATATGATGCAACCTGAAGGTTTTATCGATCCAAAGGATGCTATCAAAGTGTGCAAGCTCCAGCGATCCATTTATGGACTGGTGTAAGTATCTCGGAGTTGGAATAAACGTTTTGATAGTGTGATCAAAGCATATGGTTTCATACAGACTTTTGGAGAAGCCTGTATTTACAAGAAAGTGAGTGGGAGCTCTGTAGCATTTCTAATATGATATGTGGATGACATATTGTTGATTGGAAATGATATAGAATTTCTGGATAACATAAAAGGATACTTGAATAAGAGTTTCTCAATGAAAGACCTCGGTGAAGCTACTTATATATTGGGCATCAACATCTATAGAGATAGATCAAGACGCTTAATTGGACTTTCACAAAGCACATACCTTGATAAAGTTTTGAAGAAGTTCAAAATGGATCAAGCAAAGAAAGGGTTCTTGCTTGTATTACAAGGTGTGAAGTTGAGTCAGACTCAATGCTCGACCAGTGCAGAAGATAGAGAGAAAATGAAAGGTGTTCCCTATGCTTCAACAATAGGCTCTATCATGTATGCAATGCTGTGTACCAGACCTGATGTGTGCCTTGCTATAAGTTTAGCAGGGAGGTACCAAAGTAATCCAGGAGTGGATCACTGGGCACCGGTCAAGAACATCCTGAAATACCTGAAAAGGACTAAGGATATGTTTCTCGTTTATGGAGGTGACAAAGAGCTCGTCGTAAATGATTACGTCGGTGCAAGCTTTGACACTGATCCGGATGACTCTAAGTCACAAACCGGATACGTATTTATATTGAACGGTGGAGCTGTCAGTTGGTGCAGTTCTAAGCAAAGCGTCGTGGCGGGATCTACATGTGAAGCGGAGTACATAGTTGCTTTGGAAGCAGCAAATGAAGGATTCTGGATGAAGGAGTTCATATTTGATCTAGGTGTCATACCTAGTGCATAGGGTCTAATGAAAATCTTTTGTGACAATACTGGTGCAATTGCCTTGGCAAAGGAATCCAGATTTCACAAGAGAACCAAGCACATCAAGAGACGCTTCAATTCCATCCGCGATCAAGTCAAGGAGGGAGACATAGAGATTTGCAAGATACATACGAATCTGAATGTTGCAGACCCGTTGACTAAGCCTCTCTCACGAGAAAAACATGATCAACACCAAGACTCCATGGGTGTTAGAATCATTACTGTGTAATCTAGATTATTGACTCTGGTGCAAGTGGGATACTGAAGGAAATATGCCCTAGAGGCAATAATAAAGTTGTTATTTATATTTCCTTATATCATGATAAATGTTTATTATTCATGCTAGAATTGTATTAACCAGAAACTTAGTACATGTGTGAATACATAGACAAACAGAGTGTCACTAGTATGCCTCTACTTGACTAGCTTGTTGAATCAAAGATGGTTAAGTTTCCTAGCCATAGACATGAGTTGTCATTTGATTAACGGGATCACATCATTAGAGAATGATTTGATTGACTTGACCCATTCCGTTAGCTTAGCATTTGATCGTTTAGTATATTGATATTGCTTTCTTCATGACTTATACATGTTCCTATCACTATGAGATTATGCAACTCCCGAATACCGAAAGAACACTTTATGTGCTACCAAATGTCACAACGTAACTGGGTTATTATAAAGGTGCTCTACAGGTGTCTCCAATGGTACTTGTTGAGTTGGCATAGATCAAGATTAGGATTTATCACTCCGATTGTCGGAGAGGTGTCTCTGGGCCCTCTCGGTAATGCACGTCACTATAAGCCTTGCAAGCATTGTAACTAATGAGTTAGTTGCGGGACGATGCATTACGGAACAAGTAAAGAGACTTGCCGGTAACGAGATTGAACTAGGTATTGAGATACCGACGATCGAATCTCGGGCAAGTAACATACCGATGACAAAGGGAACAATGTATGTTGTTATGCGGTTTGACCGATAAAGATCTTCGTAGAATATGTAGGAACCAATATGAGCATCCAGGTTCCGCTATTGGTTATTTACCAGAGACATGTCTCGGTCATGTCTACATAGTTCTCGAACCCGTAGGGTCCGCACGCTTAACGTTTTGTGATGATCGATATTACGAGTTTATGTGTTTTGATGTACCAAAGATAGTTCGGAGTCCCGTATGTGATCACGGACATGACTAGGAGTCTCGAAATGGTCGAGACATAAAGATTGATATATTGGACGACTATATTCGACACGGAAGTGTTCTGGGTGATTTCGGAGAAAACCGAAGTGCCGGAGGGTTACTGGACCCCCCCCCCCCCGGAGAACTAATGGGCCACATGGGCCTTAGTGGAGAGAGAGAGGGTCGGCCATGCGCCCCCTCCCACTCTGGTCCGAATTGGACTAGGGAAGGGGGGGCGGCGCCCCCCCCTTTCCTTCTCCCTCTCCTCCTTCCTTTCCCCCTCCTAGTAGGAGTAGGAAAGGGGAGCCCTACTCCTACTAGGAGGAGGACTCCTCCTCTCATGGCGTGCCACAAGTGATGCTATGTTCTCCTAGGAGGAGGACTCCTCCTCTCCTGATGCTTTGTTCGGTGTTTGGAAAGAAAAAGCCGAACAGAGGATCAAAATAATTTTGCAGGAGTCTAACATAAGATGTCTATGTGAATAAGCAGGCGCCGCTGCTCGCTACTGCCGCTCATACTGCGGAGGTCTCCGGACTGGAGCAGAACCTGGAGCGGGCCGAGGAAGAGCTCGGCCTCGTGAAGAAGCAGCTGGAGGACAGCCAAGGTATGCAGTAACCTACGTGTATATTTAGGAAGGATGAATGGTTCGTGCTGACTAAAGTGTCATGAACTTTATTAGGGGCCCCGACCAAGGTGGCGGCCCTCAAGAAGGCATTGGTCGAGTCCGAGAACAAAGCGGCCAAGGAACACGCCGCGTGTGAGAAGCACGAGGCCCGGTGTCGGTGTCAAAACCGGCGGATCTCCGGTAGGGGGTCCCGAACTGTGCGTCTAGGCGGATGGCAACAGGAGACAGGGGACACGATGTTTTTACCCAGGTTCGGGCCCTCTCGATGGAGGTAAAACCCTACTCCTGCTTGATTGATCTTGATGATACGAGTATTACAAGAGTTGATCTACCATGAGATCAGAGAGGCTAGAAGCTAGCCTATGGTATGATTGTTGTTCTTGGTCCTACGGACTAAACCCTTCGGTTTATATAGACACCAGAGGGGGCTAGGGTTACACAGAGTCGGTTACAAAGAAGGAGATCTACATATCCATATTGCCAAGCTTGCCTTCCATGCCAAGGAGAGTCCCATCCGGACACGAGACGAAGTCTTCAATCTTGTATCTTCATAGTCCAACAGTCCGGCCAAAAGGTATAGTCCAGCTGTCCGGATACCCCCTAATCCAGGACTCCCTCAGTAGCCCCTGAACCAGGCTTCAATGATGATGAGTCCGGCGCGCAGATTGTCTTCGGCATTGCAAGGCGGGTTCCTCCTCTGAATACTTCATAGAAGATTTTGAACACGAGGATCGTGTCCGGCTCAGCAAAACAAGTTCCACATACCACCGTAGAGAGAATAATATTTCCACAAATCTAATCTGCTGACGTACCCCGTAGTGTGAAATCACACCACAGCCAGGTCTTTATTCGAATAGTTTTTCATAACCAATCTCAGCGTGTTTCGCGAGGCGGTTTCCTTGGCACGTCATGTCGAAGCAGAGATCGTGTCCCCTTTATTACGGGATTCTCATCAACACGGACGTGGGTAACCCAATCGCGCCCGTTGGTATGACCCCTCGATTGGAGGTAAGTCCCAAACGGTCACGAGGAGGGCACTTGGTATTCAATCTCTTTATAAAGAGACCAAGGCCTATTCTTTTCTCTTGATCTCAATCGAATCTACCTCCCGCCTCGAGTTCCAACACCCAAAGCCCAGGTTTAGGCGCTTTGGACCTCCGATTATGTCCGGATCCAACCTTCAAGGTCGGTGGATGCCCTCCTCTGTCACGGAGGAAGACGTAATAAAGCTAAGGGAGGCCAGGTACCTAACCGGCGAAATCCCACATAGGCTGCCTGCTCAAGGGCAGGTTATTCCCACACCCAAGCCCGGTGAGAGCGTCGTGTTCGTATCTCACTTCCTCCGAGGGCTAGGCTTCGCGCTAGATCCCTTTGTGAGGGGGCTTATGTTCTATTATGGGCTGGACTTCCATGATTTAGCTCCGGAGTCTATCCTCCACATCTCATCATTCATCGTCGTGTGCGAAGCTTTCCTCCGTATAACCCCTCACTTCGGACTGTGGCTCAAGACCTTCAAAGTGGAGCCGAAGATGATCGAGGGGCGGCACGTAGAGTGCGGAGGCATTGTAATAAGCAAAAACACCGACACCCCATGGCCCGAGGGCTCTTTCCAGGAGGTGCCCAGTTTATGGCAACAAGAGTGGTTTTATATCACAGCTCCCAGGGGTACCAAGTGGGTGGCCCCACCTGTCTTTCGCTTGGGTTCCCCGCCACGACTAACGTCATGGGTCAACAAGGGGCTGGACTAGGGGCCAGCAAAGGATGTGCCCACATTGCAGAGCCGCATCTGGGATCTCCTTGAGAGAGATGTCAGCCTGGTCACAGTGATGCAAGTCATGTTAATTCACCGAGTCTGCCCTGCAAACGTCGTCCTCTCCGCATGTGGGAGTTCAACCCGGAGGGACCGCGAGCTATCCAGCACTTCCTCGGCATGACGCCCGAGGGGATGTACAAATTGTTCTTCGGACCACAAATAATGTGTCCGGACACCACTGAGGATGCAGGTCTGAGCTGCAATCGCCCGGATACCCAAGTAAGTAGCCCCGCATCCGAAGGCAAAGTTGATCAGGTGTCCGGCCCCCTTCCCTGAGACCTCACCGGATCCCGTGCTAACCAGGATGCTGGAGATCGCGCCTTATCAAGCGCCCTCAGGAGAAGATAAAGGGGGGAACAAGGAGGCTAGCGCCTCCGTGAAGGAGGTTAGCCGGGGAGGAGGAACCGAAACTTCCTCTCCCCAGGGAAGGAAGAGGACCGCCTCCGAGGACCCGGAGACGACGGTCTCCAAACGGGGGAAGAAATCTTCGCTGGAGGGTCCTGCCCCGGGGGATACCCCGGCCGCACTATACCCTCAAGGGGATCAGCCCTCCACCGAGATGTAAGTAAAAGGGTACTTGATAATGAAAATACCTCGCTTTACTTCTGAGGAAAATAACCGAGGCATTTATCTTGCAGTTTGGATCTTAGCCCTTCTCGGCAGAGCTCGTCTTCAGGGGATCTTCTTCCAGAGATGATGGAGAGCAAAACGCCTCCCCCTGCCATACCGCCCCATGAGGCAGGCGACCCCGAGGTGTCGTCACGGAGGGTTTCTCCTGATCCGGCAAGGCCAGAAGGTAATCATATGGCCACTCGAAGTCCTCAGTATCCGGCTCTTGAAGAGAACAATTGAAAGAGTCCAGCATCGTCTGGTGTGCGGTCGGACGTACTGAGGGATTTGCTAGAGCGAGCGGCTATCTCAGAAGAGCACCGCACGTTGATGGGCGCGGTGATTGAAAGGATTTTGTCTGCCGAAAGCGGGTTGCATGAAGCCTTTATGAGTCTACTGACGGGTTTTGAGGTACGTGAAATGATGTACATTTTTGACAGTACCACGCATTTTTAGATGCGCCCTGTGTAGATAGTAGCCCCTGAGACTCTGGGTGCTGTTGAAGACGATGGCGCACAAAGGATCATAGTCCCAGGAATAATTTTGCCGCCTTAATATGCAGGTGGCGAAGAGTCCGGTGGCCAGCCGGACTGATGAATTTGCCGAGTTAAAGCGGCAGCTTGACGTGGCAGATGCCGACATCGTACTTGTCAACAAGCGGCTTGACGAGGCACAGGGTATGTGATTCCCTCGGTTACACATGGGAAGAGGAGCATGATGCCAGTATCTATAACATGTGTGTGAATGCAGATGGAGCTGCGGCCGTGGAGAACCTTCGGGCGGAACTTACCCGAGCCAAAGAACAAGCCAGGAAAAGCGATGTGACTGCCCTAAAGGCGATCGAGGAGCTAAAAGCCGAACAGGCTGCTCACTGCCAAAGCAAGGGGGAAATAGCCAGGATGGCTGTGGAATTGAAGTATGCCGTTGAACGTTACAAGCTTCTTGAAAAGGAAGATCAAGCGAAGAGGGCAGACCTGGAGAAGGCCATGGTGGCGGCCAAAGACACCCGCTCTGCCATGAGAGCGATGAAGGAGGAGTTGCGTCAAGCCGGAGATATCGCGGCTGGGAAGCCCTTTATGCTGCGGATGAAGTTCGGAGATACTAAGTACGCCCCTTTGGACCGGTTGTGGGGTTCTGCGGACGCTTATCTGGACTTAGCGGCGAGTGCTGCCGATGCGGCCGAATACTTCCGAGATCAAAAGGATCGCGAAGTGGAAAAGCTGTTCTGGTCACAATTTAACGTTCCAGAGCGTCCGCTTCCATTGACTGATCGGTTGGCCGAATGGGCCGAGCTGAATAGATTGTCCGGACTCGCCTTGAGGTCTGTTGTGGATCATCTGTGGCCGGAAAGGCCAAAGCCGAACAGTTATTTTAGTTTGGTGTAGTTGTTCCTTGGTGCAGTGCCACACATCAACGCGATGAAGAGGTCGGCGTGCGTAGAGGGTGCGCGGATGGCCCTTGCCCGTGTCAAGACATACTGGGCAGAGATGGAGGCCACCGCCATTGCAGCCCAAGACTCGGATGAGAGCCGAGTAACTGCCGAGCACTACTTCCGAGAAGTCCTTGAGGGCGCTCGTTCAATATAAGCGCAGTGCTCGAAGAATATTATGTTCTAATGACATGTATTCCCATTAACAAACAATGTTTTACTGAATTGTAAAGGCTATTTTATACTTGTGCCCGAAAGAATTATAATACGTCCTGTGCGGCCGTTTATGTATATATGTATATAACCTGAAAAATGGCAGTCGTCGGCTTCAACCCCATGCATATAATGCGGGGGTGTTCGCAGAAGACGCATGTTCACACTTGATCCAACGTCTTGGTCCATTAAGGAGGTGATAGCGCAGCGAACTAGGCAGTCGGACTATAATGCTTTAACACTTTCACTTAGCCATAGGAGTTTGACAGTGGGGCTACTATATAGCCCTTGGTGGCTCCGAGCTCATCCGAATTCGGGGCGCGTACATGCCTGGCCGGGAAACGGCCCTTCGTTAAGGCGAAGGAATCCCGAAGATTCCGCTAGGTCATCGAGTGGTCGACCAGTCTCACACTATATCATGACAGTCAGTTTTCAGCTTTCTCTACTGAGGTGCTCGTCCGGATGAACCAGGGCACAATCGCAGTAGTTCTCCTGGTGCCGCCTTAGCCGATAGAGCGGAACGTAAGGCAGCAAAACACAGGAGCCGAGCAAACCCAACATTTGACCAAAGACATGATTCGGAGCTGATGCAGATAAGGCCAAACTTGCGACGCCGAACACTCCCTAAGGTATTCGGTCTTTATGATGTAAACCGGGCTGAACAGTGCCCTTTGTAATAAGCCCCTGGTGTCCAGGTACGTGCAATATTCTGACGTGGCCACATGCCAATACGTCAGCATCCTTCTTAGTTGTACTGAGAATCTGGGGGATGTGTATCAACAAGAGACAATAAAAAAGGTTTACGCAGGGTCTTAATCTAAAAAGAATCCTTGGGACAGGTCCCTGCTGCACGTCTGCGCCTGTGTCTCCGTTGTGCCGTATCCTGGACGGGTGTAGCACGATGGTCATCTGTAAAAGAGAGGAACTTAGTTGAGAAGTTGTCGTGCGAAAGGTAGGTTATACTAAATAAACCATGTATAGTTCGAGATGAGTAAAGTTGAGCCTAATTGTCACTTGTTTACACGCGTTGAGCCCCTTGTATTGTTATAGGGGTATAGCCATCAAACCTATATCAATTATACATAGCTGCACTGGACTCTTCCAACCGTGTCCGTGGTCTTGACGACCTGTCAGGTGCTCTAGTTGGTGAGGCCGTTTAGTGTGCGGCTGCCAAGGCAGCCACATGGTCTTCCGCGTGCAATGAGCGCTCAATATTTCCATTTACTGTAATGATGCCACGTGGACCGGGCATCTTAAGCATGAGAGAAGCGTAATGCGGTATTGCGTTAAAGCGAGCAAAAGCTTCGCGTCTGAGTACTGCTTGATAACCACTTTGGAATGGAGCGATGTGGAAGGTTAACTTTTCGTTGCGGAAGTTATCGGGGAAGCCGAATATAATCTCTAGTAGCAGGGAGCCTGTGCAATGGGCTTCTGGGCCTGGCGTTACTCCTTTAAAGGAAGTATTGCTATGGCTGATTTTTGTTGGGTCTATCCCCATTTTGCGGACAGTGTCCTGATATATCAGGTTTAAACTACTGTCGCCGTCCATCAGGACTCGTGTGAAGTGGTATTCGTCGATTATTGGGTCTAACACCAAGCCCATCCTGAATGTCGGATCCTTGTCGAGTAATCCCGATGGTCAAAGGTGATTGGCTGGGATGACCAGTGGCAGAACTCCGCGGCGATAGGCCCTGGGGCATGTGTCTCTAGGAGTGTCGCTTTGTTTCTCCCCTTCATCACGTGTAACACGTTTACTGTTTTGACTTCTGGTGGGAATTTCTTCTGTGTTTGAAAGCTGCTAAGGCTTCGCGTCCGGACAGTCGACTATTTGGTTCTTTTTAGTGAGAAACCTGTTCCAAAGCTTTCGGGATGACTCTCCGGGCTGTTGAGTTATATGACTTAAATCGTCTGCATCCGGCGGTCGGACATAGGTCCCTTGAAAATTTGCCCGAAAAGCGTCCTCGAGCTCCTCCCAACTTCCAATGGTGTTTTCGGGGAGGCTTTTAAGCCAGTGCCGGGCTGGCCCTTTGATCTTGAGGGGTAAGTACTTGATGGCATGGAGATCGTCTCCTTGCGCCATGTGGATATGGAGGATGTAGTCCTCAATCCAGACCCCAGGGTTTGTCGTTCCGTCGTATTCCTCTATGTTTACGGGTTTGAATCCCTCTGGAAATTCATGGTCCAGAACCTCATCGGTGAAACATAGGGGGTGTGCGGCACCCCTGTATTTGGGTGTACCGTGGTGTTCGGGTTTTTGTTGAGTTGCACTACGTGATGGAGCGCGCTTTCTTGGCTCGTAGATGGATCTGGTTGCACCGTCCTTTTGACGCGAGTCCTCACGTGAATCGCGTACTGGCTTGTGTGCGGCGTTGTTTGCAGCCCTATGTTTGCCACGGGGTCGTCTATCCGACCGGGTGGATGTTTTGTTTTTTGATTGCGAGGGCTCTAAGGCCTCATCATCAAATTCAGGTAGTAGCTTTCGCTTCGGGTAGCATTTGGTGTGGCGACTGCCGCCGTACTTTTCTGCGGTGTTGAGTACTTTACTCCATCTAATTCTGAGTGTATCTTGTGCGGCCTTGAGCTTTCGCTTCTGCTTTTTCAGACTCCGCGCAGTGGCGACAAGCCTTTGACGGAGATTCTGTTGCTCCAGGAGCTTGTCCGGTGTGATATCATCTGGACTATTATCTTCGTCGGAGATGGGTTGTTCGGTTTGATTCTCCGTGTTGCCGTGGTCAGACGGTGGTTCAATGCCGTGTTCGTCGTCCACTAGCTCACCCTACTCTATCGCTGGGTCTATATTATCGCAGTTTCTACTGAGGCGGGATTTGGAGCGGCGCTTACGCCACCGCCTTGACTACTTCTCGAGGGAACGATCCTTCTCTACGTCCTTCCGTGCTTTGTCGTCGTTTTCTTTGGGTGTGTCCACCATGTATACATCATGGGGTGAGGTGGTTGTCCAGCGCCCTGTGGGCAGTGGTTCCTGTTCAGCTCCTGCATCGTCGTCCATACCGTCGATGTCTTCGGAGTCGAAGTCGAGCATGTCGGTCAGATCATCAATAGTGGCTATTAAGTGGGTGGTGGGTGGGTCGCGTATTTCTTTGTCATCCGCATCCCAATCCTACCGGACATAGTCCGGCCAAGATTCTCCCGACAAGGAGAGAGACCTTAATGAGTTTAGTATGTCGCCGAAGGGCGAGTGCTGAAAGATATCCGCGGAGGTGAACTCCATGATCGGCGCCCAGTCGGATTTAGACACGGGCGCAGGCGGTTCGGAGTCCGTGGCCGGGAAAGAATCTGGCAGTTTGGCGTCACGGCTCTCGTGAAGGGCAAGGTTGATACTCGGCTCGATCACCGCCGGGAATGCGGCCTCCGTGGCGGGGTCTATCCACCCATCCATGGATGGCGCAGTTGGCTCCGAATTAAGGGTCGGAGCGATTGCCGGTGCGGTCTCCTGAACTCTGTTTGATGGTAGAGCTAAATCATGCTCATCGTGACCGTGCGGCGCACTCGGCAGGGGCTCGAATCCATCGAAGATCAAGTCTCCGCGGATGTCGGCCGTGTAGTTTAAGCTTCCAAACCTGACCTGGTGGCTAGGGGCGTAACTCTCGATCTACTCCAGATGGCCAAGCGAGTTGGCCCACAGTGCGAAGCCGCCGAATACAAAGATCTGTCCGGGGAGAAAAGTCTCACCTCGGACTGCATCGCTATCGATGATCGAAGGAGCCATCAAGCCAAACAACGACGACACAGAGGAACTCTCAATGAAAGCACCAATGCCGGTGTCAAAACCGGCGGATCTCGGGTAGGGGGTCCTGAACTGTGCGTCTAGGCGGATGGTAACAGGAGACAGGGGACACGATGTTTTTACCCAGGTTCGGGCCCTCTCGATGGAGGTAAAACCCTACTCCTGCTTGATTGATCTTGATGATATGAGTATTACAAGAGTTGATCTACCACGAGATCAGAGAGGCTAAACCCTAGAAGCTAGCCTATGGTATGATTGTTGTTCTTGGTCCTACGGCCTAAACCCTCCGGTTTATATAGACATCAGAGGGGGCTAGGGTTACACAGAGTCGGTTACAAAGAAGGAGATCTACATATCCGTATTGCCAAGCTTGCCTTCCACGCCAAGGAGAGTCCCATCCGGACACAGGACGAAGTCTTCAATCTTGTATCTTCATAGTACAACAGTCCGGCCAAAAGGTATAGTCCGGTTGTACGGATACCCCCTAATCCAGGACTCCCTCACCCGGGTCAGCGAGGTCCGGCAAGAGCTCCAGGATGCCGTCAATAAGTACGAGTCCTTGGAGCGTGATTTTAAGATGCAAGGGTCCGAACTTGCGAAGGCCCGCCAGAGCGCACAAGATGCCCGAGCTGAAGCCCAGAGCGCCCTCCAGGAAATCCAGGCGGCCAAGAAGATTGCGGCGGGTAAGGCTTTCATTATGCAAAGCAAGTCTGCGAAGGAAACATTCCTTTTACTTACCCGAATTTGGAGCTCTCCAGGGACGTTTACGGATTTGCCACGCAGCGTATCAGATGCTGCCGAGTTCTATCGAGCCGAAGAAGGGAGTTCTACGGAGAAGCTATTCTGGTCTCAATACCTTGGACCAGAACATCCGGTGCCCTTTAGCGACCAGCTGAAACAGCTGGTCGAGCTGCACAAGGCGGCCGAGCTAGCCATGAAGGACCTAATAGTCCGGCTATTGCCTACCGAGCCCATGCCCAGCAGCTACTTTGGACTTGTGAAGTGGCTTGTGAGTTCCTGCCCACGGCTTGAAGTCATGAAGCGGCCGGTCTGCATTGAAGGTGCACGAATGGCCTTTGCCCGCGCCAAGATGCACTGGGCGAAGATGGATGCCAAGAAGCTGATGACCGAGGGGTCGCCTGAGGGCAAGGAGCACCGCCGACCCGAGCTATATTTTGATAGTGTCCTGGAGGGATCCCGCCTTGTGGTGGAGCAATGTGCGAAGGATATTATATTCCCATGAAAAGATTCATATTATCCTGTCCTGTAATATGAAACAAGGTCGTTATGTAATATAATGCTTTGTGACTTTAAAATTTTACCTCCTGTGCGGCCGTTTATGAAATCTGAGGGTTAGCCAGTCGTAGACTTCTGCCCCCATGTAGATTGTACGGGGGTGTTCGGGATAAATCTAAACACTCTTTACTCCACATTCTGGTCCTTAAAGGAGGTGTTTAGCGCAACGAACAAGGCAATCAGACTATACAGCTTTTATCACCCTCACTTAGCCATAGGAGTTTGACAATGAGAATTTTGGCAAAGCCCTTGGTAGTCGGAAGGCCGAACTAGGGGCGCTATACACACCTGATCGGATAAAAACCCATTCCTCGCATAAAGTGGAAAAAATCTTTAAGGATTTGAAACCTCTCGAACAGCTGACCAGCTCTCGCTGCATCATGATAGTCAGTTTTCGGCTTTCTCTACTGAGGTGCTCATCCGGAAGAATCGGGGGACAATCGCAGTACTTCTCCCTTTACTACCCTAGCCTATATAGCAGAACATAAGGTAGTAAGCACACGAGCCGGGCAACCCAACTATTGACCAGATACATGATTCGGAGCTGATGCATGTAATGCTATAAGTTCGGGGTGCCGAACTGTACTGTAAAAAGTGTTCGGACTTTATTGCCGTATTGCGGGGCATGATGAAGCCCCTGACGAAGTAATACGTACCAGAGTGTACGGGTGCGATGAGTAATAAATACAAAGGCAAGGAAAAAATCAAGTAATAAGCTGACGCTGGCAATTATTTTCCATTGTAATTTGATTAATACGTCGAGGCGTACTTGTGCAAGTAATGCGATAAGCAAGTAAGGCTATTTAACATGCCATGACCAAGAGCGAGTTGCGTGCAGGTATGTAAAACAGGTATAACAATCGTTAGCAGAGACCACTTGGGGATTCCCTTGTACGTCAAAGCTCCTTGCCTCCTTGGTGTATCCGTCCCGTGATCAGTCCGATGATCAGGTTATCAGAAAAAAGCCTCGAGAAGAGAAAAACTTGAAATGAAAAAGAAAAAGTGAAGGTGTGCGGATCCAGGGTCGGTCAAGCCGCACTGTGGATCACGAGCTAGCTACGCCTCCATCGATGCCCATGGAATTTTTAGTGCGTAGTTATGTACACGCGGTATGAATGCCGCCATTTGATCAGGACTGGGACGGAGGCCAAATTGTTAATTAAGCTATTGACGAGTTGAGCTGTCTTGCTGCAGAATAGTCCGGACTCTCTTAATGGTGTCCGGGGGCTCAGCCGCCGAATTAAGGTTCTGCTGAAAAAGGTCGCGTTGTACTTCTGCTGCTAAGGTCGTGGTATGCTCCTCGGTACAGAGGGAGCGTTCCGTATTTCCATTGACTGTTATGATGCCACGTGGTCTGGGCATCTTGAGCTTGATATAAGCGTAGTGAGGTACCGCATTGAATCGAGCAAATGCGGTTCGTCCAAACAGTGCGTGATAGCCGCTGCGAAAGGGGACGATGTCGAAGATTAACTCCTCGCTTTAGAAGTTGTCCGGAGATCCGAAGACGACCTCTAGTGTGATTGATCCCGTATAGTGGGCCTCTACACCTGGTATGACTCCTTTAAAGGTACTCTTTGTGGGCTTGATCCGTGATGGGTTAATGCCCATTTTGCGCACTGTATCTTGATAGAGCAGATTGAGGCTGCTGCCACCGTCCATGAGGACTCGCGCCAGGTGGAATCCATCAATGATTGGGTCTAGGACTAGTGCGGCTGATCCGCCGTGCCTAATACTGGTCGGATGATCCCGACGATCAGAAGTGATCGGGCACGATGACCATGGATTGAATTTTGGGGCGACTGGCTCTATCGCATAGACGTCCCTGAGTGCGCGCTTGCGCTCCCTCTTGGGGATGTGTGTAGCATATATCATGTTCACCATTTTGACCTGAGGGGGAAACTTCTTTTGTCCCCGTGTGTTTGGCTGCAGGGGCTCCTCATCATCGTCCTCGCTCTGTGATCCCTTTTCCTTGTTCTCGGCATTTAACTTGCCGGCTTGCTTAAAAACCCAACAATCTCTGTTGGTATGGTTGACTGGTTTGTCTGGGGTGCCATCGATTTGGCATGGATGGTCGAGTATGCGGTCCATGCTGGATGGTCCCTGATTGTTTCTTTTATACGACCTTTTCCGCTGGCTAGACTTGGAGCCGCTGAATCCAGCGTTGACTATAGTGTCGTCAGTATTATCTCCATTGCTTCGGTGTTTGTGTCTGTTATGTCGGAGCTTGCCATTGCTGTTCTTAACCTCAGAGGGGCCTGCCTCGCTGGCTGTGTTTTTGCTATGAGCGAACCAACTATCCTCACCCGCACAAAAGCGGGTCATGAGTGCCATGAGGGCTGCTATAGATTTTGGTTTTTCTTGGCCGAGGTGGCGGGCGAGCCATTCGTCGCAGATGCTATGTTTAAAGGCCGCTAGGGCTTCGGCATCCGGACAATCGACGATCTGGTTCTTTTTAGTTAGGAACCTAGTCTAGAACTTCATGGCTGACTCCCTGGGCTGTTGAACTATGTGGCTTAAGTCATCGGCGTCTGGTGGCCGAACATATGTACCTTGGAAGTTATCGAGGAAGGCCTCTTCCAAGTCCTCCCAGCTACCAATAGAATTTTCAGGCAGGTTGTTTAACCAGTGCCGAGCTGGCCCTTTAAGCTTTAATGGGAGGTATTTGATAGCGTGGAGATCATCTCCGCGGGCCATGTGGATGTGGAGGATAAAGTCCTCGATCCATACAGCGGGATCAATTGTCCCATCGTATGATTCAATATTCACGGGTTTGAACCCTTCGGGGAATTCGTGATCCATTACTTCATCAATGAAGCACAGAGGGTGTGCGGCGCCTCTATACCTGGCCGCATCGCGTCGTAGCTCCGACAGAGTCCGTATGCGGTTGTCGGCTCGGGTGTGACTAGGTTTGTCACGTCCGAATTGGTAGCCATCATCACGTGTCGAGGAACGTCCTCGCAATCCGTAAATCGATCGGGTATATCCTACTCTACTATCCAGGGTCTGCCGGAGGTCGTATGTATGACCCCGAACTGTTTTGTCTCTATTTTTACGTGGCGGTGGGGCAGGCTGCTGTTTGGCCTGAGCTGCCGCTCTATCCCGACCACGTGGTGGTCTGTCCGCCGCACTGTCCCGACCGCGTAGTGGTCGATCGGCCGCATTACGTGAGGGAGGTATGGGCTCCGGCGCCTCTTCGTCGAACTGGGGTAGCAACCTTCTCTTCGGGTAACTCTTGGCTGGGCGTCTAAGGCCGTATTCTTCGGCTGCCAGAACATCAGTCCATTTGTCGATGAGTAGATCTTGGTCAGCTTGAAGCTGCTGCTGCTTCTTTTTCGGGCTCCTTGCGGTGGCTATTAGCTAGCGCTTGAAGCGCTCCTGCTTGAGAGGTTCCTCAGGCACGATGAAATCTTCGTTGCCGAGGCTTTCCTCATCCTCAAAGAGCGGACGATAACTACTGTCCTCCGAGTCGTTGGGCCTGGCATGTTCGTCGGGGCTAACTTGCCTGTTTTCTTGCTCCTCCTGTTCGGATGTTACCTCAGCAAGGTCTTCATTGTTTTCGGCATCGTCCGGAGTATTATTTTCTCTGGTTCCAGCATTGTTGTCATTTGAACGACGTGACTTAGGGCGGCGCCGAGGACGCCGGCGTTTTTGCTGTGTCTCAGGAGGTTTATTCTCGACCGGATCGTTGTTGGTTGTTTTGGGTGTGTCCACCATGTACACCTTGTACGAAGAAGTTGCCGTCCAGCGTCCAGTGAATGGCGGATTTTGATTTTTCTCCTCGTCAGCATCGTCGTCCATACCGTCGATGTCTTCGGAGTCGTAATCAAGCGTGTCGGTTAAATCCTCGACCGTGGCTATGAAGTGGGTGGCGGGTGGGAGGCGAGATTCTCCATCATCAGCCCCTAGTTCGAACCGAACATAGTTCGGCTGTGAGCCCCTGCCAAGAACAAGGCTCTTTAATGAGCTTAGCACATCGCCCAAAAGTGAGTGCTGGAAGATGTCTGCGGCGTTGAATTCGAAGATCAATAAACGATCAAGTTCGGCGTTCGCGGGCTCACATGGTTCGGAACTTATGACCGGAGACGAGTCCGGAGTTCCGGTGGCACAGATATTGCATGAGGTTGAGTCTGTGTGCGGCTCCAGCGCCGAGGAATCTGTGGCCTCGGATGGCACGATCTGCTCCGGATCTAAGGCCAGAGCAGTTACAGGGACCATCTCCTGGATGTAGTACGATGACAGATTTAAGTCATGTTCATCGGGGTGACGAGGAGCGGCCGCTGCGGTCTCGAATCCGTCAAAGATCAAGTCTCCGTGGATGTTCGCGACATAGTTCAGGCTCCCAAATCTGACCTAATGGCCAGGGACGTAGCTATCGATCTGCTCCAGATGGTCAAGCGAGTCGGCCCACAGTATGAAGCCGCCGAACATGAGGATCTGTCTGGGGAGGATGTTTTCCCCTTGGACAGCGTCGCTGTGGACGATAGAAGGAGCCATCAAACCTCTTGAGGACGGCACAGTGGAACTCTCAATGAAAGCACCAATGTCGCTGTCAAAACCAGTGGATCTCGGGTAGGGGGTCCCGAACTGTGTGTCTAAGGTCAATGGTAACAGGAGACAGGGGACACAATGTTTACCCAGGTTTGGGCCCTCTCTATGGAGGTAATGCCCTACTTCCTGCTTGATTGATCTTGATGAATATGAGTATTACAAGAGTTGATCTACCACGAGATCGTAATGGCTAAACCCTAAAAGTCTAGCATGTATGACTATGGTTATGAATATCTCCCCCTCCGGACTAAGTCCTCCGGTTTATATAGGCACCGGGAGGATCTAGGGTTACACAGGGTCGGTTACAAGGAAGGGAATCTACATATTTGGTCGCCAAGCTTGCCTTCCACGCCAAGGAGAGTCCCATCCGGACACGGGCGCAGTCTTCGGTCTTCGTATCTTCATAGCCCACCAGTCCGACCCATGGCTAACAGGCCGGACGCCCGAGGACCCCTTAGTCCAGGACTCCCTCAGACCTTCCCCCTTGCTCCTTTATACACGGGGGCAGGGGGGCACCCTAGAACACACAAGTTGATTGTTCCAAGCCGTGTGCGGTGCCCCCTCCACCATATTCCACCTCGGTCATATTGTAGTAGTGCTTAGGCGAAGCCCCGGGTCGGTAGCTTCATCATCACCATCATCACGCCGTCGTGCTGATGAAACTCTCCCTCGAAGCTCTACTGGAACGTGAGTTCGTGGGACGTCACCGACCTGAACGTGTGCAGATCGCGGAGGTGTCGTACGTTCGGTGTCAATCGTGAAGATGTACGACTACATCAACCGCGTTGTCATAACGCTTCCACTTATGGTCTATGAGGGTACGTGGACGACACTCTCCCCTCTCGTTGCTATGCATCACCATGATCTTGAGTGTGCGTGGGAATATTTTTGAAATTACTATGTTCCCCAACAAATGTGACGATCCATTAATATCTCAAAAGAGCCAAGGGAGATTCAAGTAATGAAGCAATAAAGGCTCAAAACCACACACACAACTATATGATGTGCATAGCAACCTACGCATGCTAGATAACATGAATCAAGCATATTAGGAGACACAACATATACAAACACATGCTAGGTACAAAACCTAAACATGCATGGGGCTAGTAACTTTCAATGTAGACAATATAAATACAAGTTACCGCCACGAGGAGCATTGGAATGACAAATATGATGATAATTCACATGACTTGGTTTGAACCATAATGAATGGTGAGAATAATTTTTCTTTATGAACTAGCCAAGTCTCCAATGACCTCCACACACCTATTGATCAAGTTTGAGCTCGATGGTCCCCAACCACGTTGGGTCCTAAGAAGTTAGTAACAATAGGCTTGGCAACCCAAATGGTCTTATCCACTTTGAAACCACTTTGGGCACCAACATACTTGGCAAACATATTACCATCAATATCCTTCCTAAGTGAATAATGATCACTGATAATTGGAGGCATAGACGCATTACCGTTGGGACATGATGAAGATATGTGTCCCTTCTCACGACAAATATAGCAACATGTTCTCCCCTTGCTCTTCTTCTTTACCTTCTCAACTTGGAGAACATTATATTGGTTAAGCATGGGAAGAGGCCTTTCATTATCTTGAGATTGAACTTGAGGCCACTTCCCTTGATGCTTCACACTTGAAGCCTTCTTCTTCAATGGACAAGATCTCACATGGTGTCCAACATTCTTGCACTTGAAGCAAATAATGTTGGATGAATTCTTGACTTGATCTTGTCCCTTCTTCTTGTTCTTGGACTTCTTCTTGTTCTTAGACTTCTTCTTGTTGGAGACGAAATCAAGTCCTATTTTGTCTTGAGGGTCCTTTTGCACACGCAAGATATTATCACAACATTTTTCCAAGTCTTTCTTCAAACTAGTGACTTGGGCCTTGAACTCTTTATTTTCCTCTACAAGTTTAGTATTATCAAAAGAACTAGAGGAAATAGAAGCTTCATTGTTAGAGCAACAAGGCATGGTGAGCAATTCATCACAAGATGTATCAATATTATGTAGAGAGGAATTGCAAGGACTAGCACATGGCAATAAGGCATTTCGAGTAGAAGATGTGCTAATATCCACATGAGACTCACACGATTTTACCTTGTTAACCATAGCCTCATGAGCTAACTTTATCCCATCATGAGAGATTAGAAGATCCTCGTGAGTGCCCGAGAGCTTTTCATGACTTTCTTCCAATTTCCCATAATTGCTAATTAGCAAATCGAGTTGAGTCCTCAGCTCAACATTTTCTTTTAATATCGATGCTTCACACAAGATAGAGTTAGTAGCACAAGCATCATTATCAATATGAGAGGAGCATGTAGAAACTAGAGACACCGCATGAGTAGCTTGAAGTTCCCCATGAGACTTAGAGAGTTTGGTGAGCTCTCCTTTGACATTCTTGTAGCCAAGGTCAAGGTGCTCAAAATCCTCTTTAAGTTTACAATGAGTAACTTCAGTCTCTTCTTTTAAAGACCTCAAGTCACTAAGACACTGATGAGCCTTAGCAAGTTCATGTTCAAGTTGTTGACTTTTCGCTTGCTCGTTAAGAAATAAGTCATTACGTTTTTTAAAGCAAGCAAGAACTATGAAGAGTTGTTGACTTTTATAAGTGTTATTTTTAGCTCTATGAAGAGTTTTCCCAATCTCATAGAGATTTTGAGTCAAGTCATCATCCTCATTACAACTATCATCATTATCACTAAGAGAAGATGATACCTCGTCATTACCTCTTGCCATGAGGCACATGTGAACAAAGGGGGTTGATGATGATTCTTTTGGAGAAGAGTGTTCTTCATCAATCAAGCATGCCTCATCTTTCTTGATTTCCTTTACATGGTTAGTCATAGAACAACTAGAGGAAATCAAAGCATTCCTATCATGGCAACATGTGAGATCAAGCATATCATCACAAATGAGCTTAACACCATTATCACAAGATATTTCTTCACTCACCATGTCATTACCTTGTGGCACGCCACATGTTGGTGAAGTGGAAGATATTGAAGTGTCCAAGTAATTTTAGGTGGAAGCAATAGAGAGTTCTTCATGATTTAAAAATGTGGAGAACTCCTCCACTAACTCCCCGAAAAGAATATTGTCTTCATCAAGATTGGACCCACCATATATATCTTCAAGTTTGGTCCAAGCCTCATGAGCCGACTTGCAAGTCAAGATTTCCTTAAACACTTCGAAGGATATAGCTTGGTGAATGGCACTCAAAACTTGACTATCAAGATGCATATCCTCAAGTGATGGAGATTGTCCATCCTTTAGATTTGAATCCCCTACAACAACAATCCGCAAAGCATTTGGACCCATGGCTCGAAAGTGACAAAGCATGCGTAATCTCCACATAATGTAATTTGTGCCATTAAAACAAAATGTGTCATCATGCACTAGTTCACTAGTCGACATCGTTACTCTCTAGGCGGTGAAGCATAATAAGGAGAAACCGGGCTTTGATACCAATTGAAAGGACCACGATTTTGCCTAGAGGGGGGGGGTGAATAGGTGTCTTAAAATCTTTTACGGATTTGGTTATATCCTAATGCGGAAATAAACTAAGAGGATACTTCTCAATCACAAATCCTAAATATACTAGGCTCACTAAGTGCACCAACAACTTAGGATAAACAAGATGAGAACAACGAGGATATGAGTAAGCATAAGTAAGTTACACAAACTTACTCAATGTATATCACGAGATATGGAAATGAATAATACACACAACCACAAGTAAGCAATACAAGCTTACACAAATTGTACCACACTATATGGAATTGAATAATACAACCAAACTCAAGTAAGCACTATAAGCTTACACAAGTTATGTCACAAGATATGGAAATAATGTTACAAGCTAGCAATTCACACTGAGCCCAGATAGAACCATAGTAGGAAGTATGAATTGTGGACTATAAAGTGTTGGCCTAAATAATCTCTACGATACAGTAACCAACACAATATAATGAGGACAACGAGATATAGTGAATGCAAGGTCAAGAGACTAAAGTAAACCACAAGTAAGGAGTTAGGGTTAGGGATAACCAAAGTCACGGAGACGAGGATGTATCCCGATGTTCACTTCCTTGGAGGGAAGCTAGTCACCGTTGGAGGGATGGGTGTTACCACGAAGGCACACCAACACCACGAAGGCTCACCCTATTCTCCTTGAGATATCACCACGAAGGCAATTCCCAACCACTAGTGGTAGACCTTGAGGCGGCCTCCAAACCTTCACAAACTTTCCAGGGGACAAATCACAAGTTGATTCCTCACCGGAGCACTCCTACCGCCTAGGATCTCCAACCTCCAAGAGTAACAAGATCAAGGGGGAAATGCTCAAGACTTGCATAAATCACGAATTGCTTTGGTCACAAGAGGGAGCGGGAGAGAATCTATCTTTTGATTGGAACAACTCTCAAGAACACTCACTAATCTCTCCGGGATCTAAGATTTGGTGTACGAGAAGTGAGAGGGAGCCACTTGTGTTCTTGGGGTGATTTTGGATGGAGTGGTCAACCCTCTCCCGGAGTGGGAGATGGATATTTATACCCCCAAGAAAATAGAGCCGTTTCTCGCAGTTGTTGACCTGCCCGGATGATCTGGACACATACCCGGATGATCCGGGCAATGCCCGGATGTCCAGGAAGGTCAATATACAATGTGGTGAAGTAGATACCCGGATGTCCGGGGACATAGCCGGATGATCCGGGCAATTCCCGGATGATCCGGGCAATTCCCGGATGATCCGGGCAATTCCCGGATGATCCGGGTGGGTAGCTGGATGATCCGACTAGCGGAATAAGTTACTATGATGAATTTTACGAATAACCCAGATGATCCGGGCTGGAATCCGGATGATCCGGGCTAAGCCCGGATGATATGAGAGAGGACCCGGATGATCCGGCCAAACAAAACTACTGCAGCCCTAAAACTAAAACACGCATAACTTTTACATCCGGACTCCGAATTTTGATGATCTTGGGCTCGTTTTGAAGCTATGGAAAAAACCCAGGTCCTCACATAGAGAACCACCCAAGAACAACCAAAATGGAGGATGCAAAATATGCAAAGGTTTTATCATATATTTGGGTAACCTATTTGGCTTTGGATTTTCTTTTGTATATAGGATAGGAGTGGAATTGTGTAGAGAAGATGCTGACTTGAGCAAATTTATCACGAACCCCTTTGATCCCCTCTTAGTAGTGCGGGATCCCTAAACTCAAGAATCATAAAAGAGCTACACTACATAGCTATCGATAATCCATTCTTGATTGTATGTGTTCCTTCAGTGGTCATCACTCCACAACACTAACGTCGAAGGAACTAATACCTTTGACTCGGGCCTTTCACTTGAGCTTGGAGTTGATGTTTCTTCTTGGCTCAAGTTGAATGGCAAGACATTGGTGAAGTCTTCAAATAGCTACCCCATACACAATGTGGGAAGCTTTGCTTTGTATTTATCTTCACTTGTCCATCATGTGATCATCCACAAGCTTCAAGCATGTAATCCTTCGGGATAGTTATCTTGAACTTGCCCTTGTCAACCATGATCATCAACACTTGATATCATCCTCTCATAGACACTTGAAATCTCTCTCTCTCTCTCGATGCGAGCCCATGAGAATCACCTAAACCTCAAAAACATAGACAACACATAGTATGGGTTAGTACGCAAAGCGCAATTTGACAAATTCTTACCATACCACAAGATCTCATGTGGCACGTGATTTGCGCTTGTGTGTTGACCATCTTTTAATTCAATCTTCGATCTTCATCTTGGTCAACATATATCTTTGCTCCATGATTAATCTTGATGCACAACTATATATATATGGCATTCATCCTAAACCCATTCAATATCCTTCTTGCATCACCCATGGAACAAACCTTCCTATATAACTTGATGTCATTGTTTCTTCATAGGAATTTTCATTCATTATCAAGTCTTAATGCATATATTTATGTTGATGGATTTCATCCACCAATTCATCTAATATTCTTCATGCATTGCAAATGGAACTTTCCTTCAAATGTATATCTCAACGCAAACATTAGTCCATTAGGATTGTCATTTAATTACCAAAACCACACATGGGGACTACATGTACTTTCAGAAACACACCAGTCACCAGGGGCTGGTGCGCCCCCCATATGGGCCGAACCAAGGGGAGAAGGAAAGAGGGGAAGAGAAAGGAAAGGGGGCGGTATTTGGCCTCCCCCTTCCCTTTCTCCCCTTCCTCTTTCATTCCCCCTTCGGTAAATAAGGAAGGGGGGTGCCGGCCTAGGAGGAACCGAAGTAGGGTTCGGTCCTACTTGGGGCGCCTCCTGGCCTCTCCCCTCTCCCTCCCACCTATATATATGTGGGGGGGCTCCCCTAGCACACACCAGAAATTGTCCTAGCCGTGTGCGGTGCCCCCCTCCACAGTTTACACCCTCAGTCATTTCTTCATGGTGCTTAGGCGAAGCCCTGCAAGGGTCACTTCACTATCACCGTCACCACGCCGTCGTGCTGACGGAACTCATCTACTACCTCGACGTCTTGCTGGATCAAGAAGGCGAGGGACGTCACCGAGCTGAACGTGTGCAGAACTTGGGGTGCCGTGCGTTCGATACTTGATCGGTCGGAGCTAGAAGAAGTTCGACTACATCAACCGCGTTGTCAAACGCTTCCGCTTACGGTCTACGAGGGTACGTAGACACACTCTCCCCCTCGTTGCTATGCATCTCCATGGATAGATCATTGTGTGTGCGTAGAATTTTTTTTGTTTTCCATGCAACATTTCCCAACACTTTGGCCCTTCCTTATCGTCTCGCCGTGACCCGGAAAATGGGATGACTCATAGGGCCTATGGGCTCTTTGCCGGGTCAAATAATAGTCGAGTCTCAACCATGGGGAACATCCCCAACAACACTTGAACAACTTTGTTGACTTGTGTGATATGCAGAAATGTAAAGAAGTGGAGAGTGATTATATAAAATTTTAAAAACTATTTCTCTTTAAGAGGCATAGCTAAGGTGTGGTTATTATCTTCGCCTAGAAATATCATTGATTCTTGGAAAAAAATGCAAAGATTCCTTCATTGGCAAATTTTATCCTCCTACAAAATCATACAATTGAGAAAATCAATTAATGAATTTTAAACAACTTGGACAAGAGCATGTTGATCAAGATTGAGAAAGGATAAAAATTATACTAAAGAATTGTCCTACTCATGGTTTAAGTATCTGGATATTAGTGCAAACTTTCTATGCAGGACTAAACTTTATGTCTAGGAATTTGCTAGATTCAGCTGCAAGTGGAACCTTCATGGGAATCACACTTGGCGTAGGAACCAAGTGGCTTGACAACATGAGTGGCACACCGAAAGAGCTCCAACGATGCACGAACATGAGATCGTGGCGAGTGAGAAGGTCGGGCGTGGGCGCGTGGGCTTTGAGCGGAGGTTGAAGACGATGAGGCCGACAGGTGGGTCTGCCTATCAGTGTGTGTGTGTGAGAGTGAGTGAGTGAGTGTGCGGGTGAGGCGACAACCGTTGGATCTCACACGAATAGATGTGATTAGATCTAGGGCGTACCCCTTCATTTCTTTCCTTTGCGAACGCGCGCGCGTTACGCTGGCCTGGCTGGCCGTCCGTTTGGGACTTTTTATTATTATTTCTCTCTCTTTCTCTTCTTTTTCGTTTTCTATTTTGTTTTTTGTTTTTTTCCTTTCCTTTTCTTATTTTAACTCGGGATTTACTTGTAGTTTGAATTGCCCAAATCCAAACTACTTTTAATCATTCGAACACATAACTAATATTAATATTTGAAAGTTACTTCCATGCCCTTATACAATTTAAATGAAAAATCAATATGGCCTCTAATTAAAATACAAATAGTTTTAGGGTTTAAGAATTGGTCAATTAATTTTTCAAACATGAAATATGCACTGAAATAATAAAATGCAATGCTTCTAAATGCACATCCTAAAATTTGGAAATTTTTGCGATGTGACACAAGTAGGGCCTAACGAACATGCCCGAACACTGACCAGGCGCGTCCGCAGACGTTAAGGGGGTCGAATTTGCTAAGTCCCGCCGTAAATGCTCTCCCATCATCACTATACGTCAGCGCTGTCTGCGAAGCCTCATATTGATACCAAATCTGGGGAGCATGTGAGGGCCCGCGCACGCGCCCGATCAACCCATCACGTAGGACACGGCTCACCCCCAGACCACCTCTTTCTCTTTCTTGATTCTTTTCTCTCTTTTCTTCTCCACCGATCACACGTAAGTGACCAAATATATAAGTGAAAAAATGAGAAGCATGACTGCATGCATGAACAAGTAGGAGCTTAAAACTGACACGTCCACGACCGTTTAGAGAGAGCCGGATTTGCTAAGTCCGGCTCTTAGAGCATCTACATTAGGGTTCCCTAAACCCTCCCTATACGCCCGGGCGGATGGCCCAGTCACAGTTCGGTAAAAAACACACGACCCAGACGGACCCGCCCGAAACGCTGGGCTGACTGGCACTCCTCATATTCAGCCAAATCTAGGCCGGATATGGGGAGTCCCAAGCGCACCCGGGCGCGTCTGCCACGTCGGATATGGCCCATGCTGGTCCACCCCTGACCCCACATATATTCGTCCCCATCCGTTCCCCGAACCGAACCCTAGGAACTCTACTCCACTCAGCTCCGCTCCCAAGCTCCCATCAGGCGATCTTCGGCTTTCTTCGGTACAGCGGGCAGCGGGTCCAAGTCCTCCATCACCCGATCTGTAGACTAGGAGCTCATCCTACGCGGGCCTGAGGAGGAGATGACCCTCATTGCACTACGCCGCGCCCGCGAGAAGAACGCCCGACAACAGTCTGACTGGATCATGCGGGAATCCGTAGCGTCCGCCCAAATGACGCTTGGATCGTCGCTGCCTCGTCGGAGATGGTGCGGTCCGTCTGGCATCCGAACGTTGTGACGGAGGCGCAACCCCTTTGTTGGTGCGCTGACTCGGAGGTAAACCTATGTGGCCCGTCCGCTAAGGCTATGTCGCGGCGTGGCTGCCATGCGAGGCAGAGGGCATGGGTGGCCGTGACAGACCACAACGAGGTGGGGGCGCACACAACGCCGCTATGGGTGACCTGCAACCCATGGCGCCCTAATCGCGTCGTAGTGGACGTGTCGGGCTCCGACCACGGCAGATCCATCATCGACCTCACATTGATCGGCGACGTGCAGGCCATGGGCCCCGACGAGGAAGAGTAGGGCATGAGAGACGACGGCGCCTCGAGTCTCGTGAGTCGGTCCGTGACCCATGTCCTACTCTACCTCGTCGGCGACCGCAGCTTCATTCTGAGGGGATTAGCCGGCCGCCAGACATGGACACGGGCGTGACACTGACGAAGATTTAGATTAGGTTTTACGTTGCATGTCATTATATGAATTTGAGAATTCGTAATTTGAGATATCTGATTTTGAAAGAGGATAATTAAGGTACTATCTAATTGTGGAATAGGAAATTTAAGACGTGAGCGGTCACGGGACCAGATTTGGTATATTGTGCTGTATATACTGTTTAGATTTGCTATTTCACATCTAGATGTGAAATAGTTATCTCACATCTAAGTCCATAACCGTTTGATCAAAGGCTTTAAGATTCACATTTTTGTGCGCACAGGCTGGTACGAAGCGGTTGTTTAGCTGTTTTCAGCTCGCCCGTTTCCTTTGTTTTTCGTTGGGCAGTTGGCGTTTTGTTGTGTTTATTTTTGGGCTGCAGTTTTGTACGAAGCGGTTGTTTCTTTGTTTTCAGCTCGCCCCGTTTCCTGTGTTGTTTGTTGGGCTGTTGTCGTTTTTGTGTTTATTTTTGGGCTGCAGTTTCTACGCACGTTGGGCTGCGATGCTCAGTTTTTTTTCCATTTGGAAAGCGATAGGAACAGATGCCAAGAGGTTGAATGATTGAGCGCCAGTGATACACTACATATATCATTTTCTAATCACCTTAGTCTCATCCGTTTTTTCTTTTCTTTTTCAGTTTTTATTCCACTGCACACAAATAATATCTCGTTAAATCCAACCACATCAACGTTGTATTTGTCGTAGTGAATGAGAATTATATGTACACTTTTAACGCTTAACTTTTTTGTCCCTCGACTCGCAATGAGACCGACATTTATTGTCCCAGTAGCAGGGTCCAGCCTCGACTCTGGGGAAACATTTTTTTCCTACTTACAATTGCAAGTCCACCCTCGAATCACAACTGGGCCTGATCTTTTTTTGTCCCAATTGCAAGTCCACCCTCGACTCGCAATTAGGGCTTGACCTTTTTTTGTCCGAGTTGCAAGCCCACCCTCGACTCGCAACTAGGGCTTGATCTTTTTTTGTCTGAGTTGCAAGCCCACCCTCGACTCGCAACTAGGGCCTATGTTTTTTGTCCTAGTTGCAAGTCCATCTTCGACTCGCAATCGGGGTCCGATCTTTTTTTTGTCTTAGTTGCAAGTCCACCCTCGACTAGCAACTGAGGCCCAACCTTTTTTTGTCCTAATTGCAAGTCCACGTTCGATTAGGAACTGAGGCCTGATATTTTCTTTGTCCCAGTTGCAAGTCCATCTTTGATCGCAATCGGCTCAAACCATTTTTTGTCTCAATTGCCAGTCCACCCTCGACTCGCAACTAGGGTCCAACCTTTTTTTTGTCCTAGTTGCAGGTCCACGTTCGACTCGCAACTGAGATCTAATTTTTTTTGTCTCAGTTGCAAGTCCATTCTCGACTCACGACGAGGGTCCTTTTTGTCCCAGTTGCAAGTCCATCCTTGACTTGCAACTGGGGCCGACTTTTTTTGTACCAGTTGTAAGTCCACCTTCGACCCACAACTGAGACCCGACCTTTTTCTTCGTTGGCTTTCCATTTCTTTTATATATTTTGTTTCAAAAATGGATTTTCCTTTTCTTTTTCTTAATCATTTTTCTATTTCAAAAGGTGTTTGGAATTTGAAAATTTTGTTGTTTTAATAAAAAAAAGGGATTTCTTGAAAAATGTTAGAAAATACCACGTTTTAAAAAAAATATTTGCAAGTTTTAAAATAAGTTTGTTCTTTAAAAGAAGTTAAAAAGTTTGAAACAGTGTTCTTTTTCAAAAATTGTTCACGAATGCTAATCATCTCCAAGTAACTCTCAAGCTATACACGTACTGGACTAAACTGCAAGCTCACAGCTAGACTACAATCGTATCCAAACCCATAGGCATCCGGGTGCCGTGTCTGATTGCTAACAAAGGTAAGTCACACGCAGGGTACATCCACACTTGGGTCCTCAAGTTTGGATTAGGCCAGCCAGAAGTCAGATCGCTGGGTGAGAGATCGCGTAAAGTGATTACTAGCAGCCAACTGGTGACGGTTGTTAGGGAAGGGCGTGAGCGTCAAACAAATAATCTGAGACAAACAAACAAAAAAGAACCACAAATAGTGTTGATGTCATACTTAGATGTGAGATATTATATCACATCTAGATGTGATATAGACAAACCCGTTACTGTTATGTACACACATTACAATCTCGCCGTGAGGAAGCATAGTTGTTCCAGAATAAGCCAGAAGAATAAGGCTCTAATTACGACTAGCCAAGAATTCCCAACTTCCAAGCCTTCCGCAGTCCGCACCCCAGGCCCCACAAGATTTCCACTTCCCTCTTCCTCCATTCGATTCTTCACACCGCTCACCCCGCCGCTTCCCTCGCTTCTTCAGCCCATGGCCGCCGCCACCGCAACCACTTCCTCCTCCTCGTCCACCCGCCAGAACCCTAACCCTTTCAATCTGCCTCCATGGCTCCGCTGCCCCCTCACCTTCCTCTGCCCGCCCCCTCCCCCTCCCCCGCCGCCCCCTCCCCCGCCTCCCCCACCACCCCCGCCCCCGGAGCCGACGGTGGTGGCTCCAGCGCAGCGGTACAGGAGGCCGGGGCTGCGGGTGACCACGGAGTACGACAGCGAGGAGGCCTTGTTTGCGCACAAGGTTTCGTGCAAGCTCGCGGGAGGCCTCGCCAAGCTGCGTCTGTCTTTCCAGAGCGACCAGCAGGGCCACGGAGAGGACCCGCGGCAGCTCTTCGGGGCGCCGGTGCTGTCGTTCGTCACCAAGCACTTCTCCGCGATGTATGACGTTGAGGGCCGCAACGCGCTGCTCCGTGGTAACGCTTCGCTCCCCGGTGGCGCCGTCCAGCTTCGCGCCTCGCACGATGTCAAGGTATTATAGCGCTTCTATATTGAAATTGCGCCTCCATCTCAACGTTGTTTAGTTACACAATTCTCGTTCAAGGACCTATGGTGTCTGTGTGTGCGTTTTTGTTACTGTGCTTTTGACGATGGAAAGTGTATCTGTATATTCTTTTCACTTACTGATAAAGTTTCACACCTTTAGTCTCCTGGGTTTGTTCTGCTACATACTTCTTTTTTCTTTCTAATAATGGCATCTTGTTATGTTCTCAGGAGCAAGAAGGAGAAGTTTCAGTAATAACTAGGTTGGGTGACCCGTCTTATAGACTTGAGATATCATCTTTGGTCCCTTACAGTGGTTTGGTGAGTACACACATACATGTTTTCTTTTTCTATGTTTCTTTGATTAGAATAAATGTATTGTGCGGATGAGCAATTCCAACAAGGTTCATTTTCTACCTTAAAATACAAATTTGATCATTGTTAGCACAAAATGTATTATAGTCGTCACTCCTTTATTCCTCAGAAATTATATATGCCACTTGAGATAAAGGACTATAATTTGCTAGTATATTGAAAAGATTGAATAGTCGTATAATGTTTGCAAAAGTTGGTCTGAAAGTCCATGTTGTTTAGTACGCCCTCTGTTTCTAATCTAAAATAAGACGTTTTGGGAGTTTAACTTAAACTGTCAAAACGTCTTACATTTAGAAACGGAGGTAGTGACTTACAGCTTACAACTGTACTCTATTGTTTTACTTATGCATGCAGTAGAGCATGCACGATTGTTGAGGCCACCTATATCCAGATCGTAGCTCCTTTAGGTGCTATTTCAGATTTTAAACATTAGCTATTGTATCGAAAACATTGAGTGGTCGTATAATGTTTTTATAGGTTTTGTATGAAATCATGTGCTATTTGTTTCATTGCTATATTTGTTTATGCTCAGTAGAGTATGTGTCCTAAGCTGAAAGATGTTTGTGAATGCTGTAGACATATGTTCTTGGCAACAAGAATCTGTGCATATTTCCTAGAATTTGGAATAAAACTCTGTCAACTGTTTAGTTAACCCTGATACCTGTGCAGCCAAGAGCAACACTCCACTTTCCAATTGGTCAAGTTTCAGTGGAAGAGAGGACAAATGAAGAAGACCAAAAAATGTTGTCAGTGTATGGGATTGCGAAAAGTGATTTTTTAGACGGCATTCTTACTGCTCAATACAATGAAAATGATTTGAATCTAAGATATTGTTATAAGGTGATTTATGTCTAATGTTGTATTTTGTTCAGTTTTCGGACCTTCTGTTTTATCTGATTTGATTTGTCCATTCTCTATGGCAGGACAATGAATTAACTTTAGTTCCCAGCGTCTCCTTGCCTTCCAATGCAGTATCCCTAGACTTCAAAAGGCGTTTTGGTTCTTCTGATAAGTTAAGGTCAGCATACTATCTTTGTTGCTTTGCTCATGAGCATATGTATCCACTGACCATTTCTTCTCCCAAAATCTCTACAGTATTAATGTGTCTGGTCTTGAATCCTCCAAGTTTCTATTAATAATACATGTGCTAATTGAGTTCTCCACGTTTTTATGTAATTCTGTGCACAACACCCATCAAGATTCTGCAATTACCAAGCATGTTCATAATCCTACCTTCAGGGGCTCCGATGTTAACAAGATGACCTGGACAGCAGGGTACTCATGAATCTTAATACCGCAAAATGCAACATGTTCTGTGTGCCTTTTTTGGGATAGAGCAGTGAAGGCTATTGTGTTAACTGCTCTTAACTTTGGCATACTTAATTAATTGTCTATAGTAGTTTTCTTCTCTCTAGAAACGTCAGATATTGAGATTCGCTTCGGTTGGTCTATTTCCTACAATTATTTGACATATAATTCCAGTTTATAAGGAGGACTTGAACAACATGTTGCCAAACTAAAACTTTAACCAAAGTATGAAATATAGTCTGCAAGTAGGCAAGAATCTGCATTGGACATAAATCTTATGTATCCTTTTGAAGTTAGCTTATTTTCCAGTGAATCTTTCTGTGCTGACTTCTCTCTTCCTTTCAGCTATCATTTTAACTTCGACACTGATGAATGGAATGCTGTTTATAAGCATACAATTGGTAAAAATTACAAACTGAAAGCTGGTTATGATTCAGAGGTGCGAGTTGGATGGGCTTCCATCTGGGTATGTACATTTTGGCAACTCAGTTTTGCTCATCATCCTGTCTTACTTACTATTGGAGTGTGTGAATTAGAAATAGGCAGAATTAGCAACTCAGTTTTTCCCATCTCTTAATGGTTGCATGCTAAAAGTCCCGATTCGTCTGAATATTTCAGCTGGGCCTGTCAATTTACTATGTCATATTGAGCAGAGCTCTAATACTTCTTTTCTTAACATCGATATAAGGATCGTGTCTGCCTGTCTGGATATGCAGCTTTTACTTAATTCTGATCCCTGGAATACACGAGCTTGCTAAGTTTGATTGTTGTTTTTGTTACCTGAACCATCCTTGTATAGCATAAGCACGTGTTATTGAGAGAACAATCATTAGATACAGCAAATTTCATGTACTGCATGTTTATGCTTTGACAATTATGATTGGTCTTCCATTGAGGCATGTGGTAACAGAGCTGTTTGAGAGTATTTTAAGACTAACAGAGCTTTGTTTTAGCACTTATCGCTGCAACAGCCAAAGCCTGACTTCACATCATATATCCATTTGAACTGTCAAATAATTCGTCTTCGGTTTAAAAAATGCACGACCTTTTCGATCTATCCATGAACCGAACACATTGTTTTGGATGTTAGGCTGGGCAAGAAGAGGGCAAAGCAAAGACTGCACCTATGAAGATGAAGGTTCAGCTTATGCTTCAGGTGCCCCAGGATAATATTCGCAATCCTTCTTTACTATTTCGAGTGAAGAAAAGGTGGGATCTGTAGAGTGGACGCATTCCTCTGATACATTGCCGGGTACCGAGGCTTGGTCTGACCTATTCTTGTAAGGTGCATATGTCATCAATGGATACACATTCCGCAAGTCGTGCTATTTTATCATGTATTTTGGTTTATTGTACATAATGGCCACCAGTCCACTCTGGCTTCATGTAGGAAGTTAGTGTCTCATAATTTATTTATTTCTGGACCAAGCTTCCCTAGTATGGATGTTGTCCCTGTAGTTGGTAATTCACAGATTCAATTGTGTCATTTTTTAACTTCGTAATTGGTAGAGGTTGAGCCCATGGTACCGTGAACTGGAACTTGACCTTTGGCTTAGTGCAATGTCGACGACAACAAAGCCTTTCAATTTCAAATAAGTTGGGGTAGGTTAGAGTTGAAACCCATACGATATCGGAACTTAGTCATGGGTTGGTACTTGCATAGGTAACTTTCACGCATCCCTGCCTCTTGTTACGGACTGCTTGTGTCAAGTTTGGTCTACTCTGACCTCTATTACATTATCTATGCGCCGGCATGCATTTCGGGAGTTCTACATTGTATATGTTTATAAACCATCTTGAACAATAATGTTGTACAAGCTTCTCTTCAGTTGGTGTTATCCAACTCTATCATGAATATCATCAGGGTTTTGTTTTGGTACACCCCTTAAAAGTTTGCATGAATTTTAAAGTTATACTTCCAAAGGTTATCGCCATATACTTCCAAAGGTTATTGACATGTTAGCTTGCAGATCAAACCTGGATACAAAGAGTATGAAGGGGTACTTTCTAGCTATACCTTTAATCTGCTCTAAAATCCGCAAACTTTTCTAGGGGGTGTAACCGAAGGAGAGTTCATATCATCATTCCATATCAGATCCTTTCTTATGTGGCCACATCTCAACATGCGCATATCTGGTACACTTAACTGTTAGACATCTTGCTTTTTAGTTTGCCAACATTCTGCGCCATACAACGCCGCAATTAAATTGTTATCATATAGAACTTGCTTTTTAGCTTTTGTGGTGCTCTTGTCATCAAAAGCTTAGCACCACTTTATCAATCCAACTTTGATTCGATGACTCACATCTTCATCGATATCGCCATCTTCGACAACATCGATCACAAATATTGAAAGGTGTCCTAGGTACCACTTGCTCGTGAAGGCTAATCTCCTCCTCCTCGTGCCTAGTAGTATTGAAACCTCACCTCATATACTTCATGTGATGTTACTTTGTCACAACTGTTCTTCTCGTTGTTTCTTCAGTCATGTCCTCCCTCCTTCCGGTTTAAAAGGCCCAGGTGTATCCTTAGATTGGCAGTTTGACTATATTAATATAATTTGTATGCCACAAAAATATATGCCATCAGAAAATAAATATAAGACGTGAAGTTTTCAATAATACTTTTTGTGTGTGATGTATAACTCTTGCTACATTGGTCAAACTATCGTCACATAAAAGGCTATCTCCATTACCCAAAAAGGCTTTCGCCCCGCTTTATAGATAAAGCACCTGCCCAAGCCAAACATCCAACAAGGTTCACCAACACACACACAGACAGAGGTCTAGCACAAACAAGTAGTCAAATAGGGTTAATGCTGAGGGCACAACTCAACAAGCCCTGAAAAAGACAAAAAGCACGCACACGCGAGGTGCGGCAAAGCATCTAGTCGGGCTCCGGGGGTGGCGGGGGGAGCGGGGGCGCCAAGCGGAGGGCCATCGAACGAAGGTCGGCGATGAGGTTGTTGATGATGTCCCGATCCTGGAGGCGGCTAAGCGGCCGCCAGAGCTGCAAGTATCCACACATTTTAAAGATGGCGTCAGTAGCACGTCGAAGAGGGACCTTCTGAATGACAAGCTTATTGCGAACGGTCCAGAGCGTCCAGGCAAGGACCCCAACGCAGAGCCATCTGATGTGGCGGTAGCGAGGGGGGGAGGCGTGGATTTTCGCAAGCAGGTCAGGGAAGTTGTTGTTACACCACTGGCCCCCAACCGTCTCGCGGAAACAGGACCAAAGGAACTGAGCCGTAGAGCACGAGAAGAAGATGTGGTTAGCATCCTCCACCGTGTCGCACAAGGGGCACATCCCGTTCCCAGGTCCATTACGCTTAAGGACCTCCACGCCGGACGGGAGGCGGCCGCGAATCCATTGCCACAGGAAGATTCTGATCTTCAGGGGCAAGCGGATATCCCAAATCAAACTAAAGGGCTCGGGGGCCGTCGAGGGGGCGATGGCCGCGTAGAGGGATTTGGTGGAGAAGCAGCCGGAGGGCTCAAGCCGCCAAGAGGTGACATCCGGGGAGCCAACGCCGTCCATAGGGAGGAGGGCAATGTCCTGCATTAGGGCGTCCCAAGCAGCAACTTCAGGGGGGCCAAAGGGGCGGCGGAAAGCGAGGCGCCCTAAGTCAATAAGGGCCGTCTCAACAGAGACACGAGGGTCAACTGCAATAGCGAAGAGCTCCGAAAATCGCGCGGCCAAGGGGGAGTCGCTAATCCACCGATCAAACCAGAACAGGGTCGAGGACCCGGTACCAACCGCGATGGATGTGCCAATGTGAAGCACAGGAAGCAGCTGGACGACGGCCTGCCAAAACTGGGAGCCGCCCGAGCGCTGACAAAATGCAAGGGGCTGTCCTTGAAGATACTTGTTCTGGATGTTGGTGAGCCAGAGACCTCCATCGCCATTAGCAATGCGCCAGAGCCAACGAGTCAAGAGGGCAATGTTCATGCGGCGGGAGGACAGGATCCC
Organism: Aegilops umbellulata; assembly: GCA_032464435.1. Taxonomy (NCBI): domain Eukaryota; kingdom Viridiplantae; phylum Streptophyta; class Magnoliopsida; order Poales; family Poaceae; genus Aegilops; species Aegilops umbellulata. The sequence continues at coordinate 188,504,493 of CP136057.1, forward strand.
AAGACCTCCCTAGTCCTTGGGTTTGCAGATATCGGGTCAGCTAACCATATGGTACTTCTGTTTACCCCCCTCCTCAGCCCAGAAGAATCTGGATTGGTACTTGGCGATCTCCTAATGGAGGGTCTCGTGAAGGCTATAGAAGATCATGAGGAACCACAGAAGGCTAGCAAGCGAAGAGTTGATAAGGATCATGCGAGCAGCCTTCGACAACCAACGCCCTTTCCAGGGTTCAACACGATGTTGCATACGGGTCATCGTGGGGCGGAGGTCCGCCATGGTGAGGCGCGAGTCACTAATGGGGATCCCCATTGTGACGCCCTCGATTCAATCGTACACTAATCATACACGCAAATGTGTACGATCAAGATCAAAGACTCACGGAAAGATATCACAACACAACTCTAGACACAAATTAAAATAATACAAGCTTTATATTACAAGCCAGGGGCCTCGAGGGCTCGAATACATAAGCTTGAAAACATAAGAGTCAACAGAAGCAACAATATCTGAGTACAGACCTGAGTTAGACAAGTTTGCCTTAAGAAGTCTAGCACAAAAGCATCTACGATCGAAAAGGCAAGGCCTCCTGCCTGGGAGCCTCATAACTACTCCTGGTCGTCGGCGGTCTTCACGTAGTAGGCATCAACGGTGGCATCTGGCTCCTAGGCTCCGACATCTGGTTGCATCAACCGGAAAGAAAAAGAAAGGGGGAAAAGGGGGAGCAAGGCAACTGTGAGTACTCATCCAAAGTACTCGCAAGCAAGGATCTACACTACATATGCAACATTATCAAAGGAAGGCTGTATATGTGGACTGGGCTGCAGAAATGCCAGAATAGAGAGAAGGACTAGTCCTATCAAAGACTAGCATCTTCTGGAAACCACCATCTTGCAGCAACCGGAGGGAGTAGAGTAGCATAAAGTAATGTAGTAGAAGTGTTATCAACCTCGGCCGGAGATCCTTTCTCGACTCCCTGCGAGAAAGAAATCCCAGAGCCATACTATCCGGTTATCATCACAATCAAATCCTCATCACCATCCAGTTCTCATCACAAGTATCCAGTTCTAGTTGTATCGATCGGGATACAACTCCAAGTGTCTGTTACCGTAGGACAGGCTATCGATAGATGTTTTCTTCCCTGCAGGGGTGCACCAACTTACCCACCACGCTCGATTAACTCCGGCCGGACACACTTTCCTGGGTCATGCCCGGCCTCGGCCAAACAATACGCCGCAACCCGACCTAGGTTTAACAGAGAGGTCAAGCACGCCGGACTAAACCTATGCCCCCAGGGTTCATGGGCCATCGCCCCGGGAACTCCCGCACGTTGCGTGGGCGGCCGGTAAGCAGACCTAGCTACCTCCTTAAAACAAGGCGGGAGCTTACCAGTCCAACCCAGCGCGCGCCGCTCAGTCGCATGACGTCTATTAAGCTTCGGCTGATGTATACGACGCAGAACGCCCATACTATGCCCATGTGATGGTTAGTGCTATCAGGCCAGAGGCCCCTCGGATCAAATATCCAAATCGTAGTGGATTAGGAACGCGCGGTAACAAGCAGAGACTCACGAAAGATGTGACCCCGTTGCCCCGTCTCGAGGACTTGCGGCAAGGGCTAGGAATGCCCGGCCACGCCTCTTAATTATCTCGCGGGCACCTTCCAGGTCCGCCCGACTCCACATCACTCGCAATTAAGCTCGCGCGGGTACCCCTCAGGGCCAACCCGTCTTTAGTAACATGGTCCAGTGCAAAGTCATAGTAACCATAGTAACTGTGTGTCTAATACCAAGGGGAAAACCTGAGGAATCACCGTTGACGGATTCCACTCGATGTAATCATCAAGGTGAACGTAAGAGGAACCACCCTCGAAGTTCACACTTGAGGGGTTGCGCGACAGAGCCGTATCGAAAGTGGTTAAGGAGGAAATCACCCTCAATGACCACGGCCGAATAGCTACACTACAGAGATCTCATCAGGAGTGATGTATAGGTTCCACCCTCGGCACTCGATGGTAACTCTGCAGAGTCGAGCAACAAAAGGGGAATGTGATGTGCGGCGTCGGGGCCTGGTCTTCGATCCTGTTGATCGGGTCTTTGATGATGAAGCGGGGGCAAGAAGGACAAGGTGAGGGTCACTGATGGATCACTAACCAACCTATACTAAGCAGTTTAGGATAAGCAGGTAAGGTACAACAGTAGATACAAAAGCAGGCTATGCATCAGAATAGGAGCAAACAATAACAATAAAAAAATCTAATGCAAGCATGAGAGAATGGAATAGGCGATATCGGGATGATCAAAGGGGGGGGCTTGCCTGGTTGCTCAGATAAGAAGAAGGGGTCGTTGTTGACTTTGTCGATCATAGTGGCTTCAGCGGCAGTCTCGGGGTCTACCGGAGAGAAGAGGGGGAAGAAACAGTAAATACATAGCAAGCAAGTGCATAACAGGGCAACATGCAGATCTAGACGTGTTCTAACGCGGTGCTACACGTTACCGGCGAAGGGGGATAACATCCGGGAATGTTTCCCCAGGTTTAGCATTTTCGAACAAATGAAACACAGGGAAAAAGTTGCATGTTCAGGTAGTTAGGGACATGTGGCAGACGAACGGATTGCGTATTCGGATTCGTCTCGTCATTCTGAGCAACTTTCATATATAAAACTTTTTCATCCGAGTTACGGTTTAATTTCTATGAATTTCTAAAGATTTTCTTATTTTCTGGATTTATTTTATTTACAGAAAATGATATATGACATCAGCATGATGTCACAGTGACATCAGTAGGTCAACAGACGGCTGACCTGGTCAACCCTGACATGTGGGTCCAGGGGGGTCCAGTCAGCATGTATAGGTCAGCAGTTTGACTAGTCAACAGGGGTGGGCCCCCCTGTCATTGACTAGGTCTGGCTAATTAACTCCAGTTTCAACTAATCCGGTGATTAGGCTAATTAATACTAGTTAATTAAATTAATTAATTACCTAATTAATTAATTTCATTATAAAAAAACTTTTTTTACAGGGGCGTGGGGCCCTCTTGGCAGTGACACAGGGGCCAGTCGGGGCGGGTTTAATGGGCGTGGGCGCCCGTGCCCGAGGGGCCCGACTGGGGCATAGCCCGCCCGGGCGCGGGGCGAGGGCACCAGCGACGGGGACTCGCCGGGCACCGCGACGAGCAAACCGGGGAGGGCGCGCGACGGAGCAGTGGGAAGGCGGCGCGCGGGTGCGGTAGAGCGGTGGTTGGCTGCAGCGGGCGGCGGCCAGAGGCGGCGGGGCAAGTGCGTGAGCAAGGACGGGCCACGCGCGCGGTGTGGAAGTGGCCTCGTGCGGGCCTGCGTGCGTTGAGGGAGGCGTGGGAGCAGGGCAGCGGCAACGCGGCACAGCGGGCTGCCGGAGCGGCGGGCGCGAGCAGGCGGTGGCGGCCATGGCGTGAGGCGGGCGGCTCGCGGCGGACGACGCGTGCGGGGATCCGGCCGGGCGAGCGGGGTGCGGCAGTAGGCGGCTGCGGGCGCACGCGTGCAGGAAGCAGCGAGCGGCGCGGCGAGGTCAGAAGAAGCAGACGCGGGGGGGAAGGGGTGGCTTGGCCGGAGCAGCGCCGTCGGTGAGCGTGGGCGGCGTTTGGCTTCGAGCCTCGTCGGGGACAGAGCTACGGGAGCTCAAAAGGCGCACGGGGTGGTGCGTTCAATAGCCCGGGGTTCGGGCGCACCCATTCGAGGTCTCAGCCGAGGCTAGGATGGACGGTGTCGACGGCAGCGTCGACCGCGACGGACAACAGAACATAGCGCAGTGGCAGCGTGGCTACGGCTACGAGGAGGGGCCGGGAAGAGAGGGAGGAGGATCGAGGGCTCACAGCCGTTGCAGAGAAGGCCCGAGGACGGCTCGAGGTGCTCGGGGCGGCGCGGATCGACGGCGAGCTCCGGCGCGTCCGAAGGTGGAAGACGATGCTGGCGATGGCGTTGTGGAGTGCTCTAGGTCCCGTGGTTCGACGGGGCTGGAGTGGTGGACGAGGCGGAGCTCGTGGACACAGGCTGCACGCGCGGAGACGGCTGTGGCCGCGGGATCTTAGCGCGTACGGCGACGGTGGCGCTCGGGATGGTGGGGGAGAGAGAGCTCCGCGAGGCGGGGAAGAAGTGTGGGGCTAGGGTTAGGAAAGGGCTCGACGGAGACCTTATCCGGCTCGGGGCACGGCGGATGAGCGGCACGTGGCCATCCCCGTCCATGGACGTCGTGAGCGGGGCCACGGCGCCTCTGATGAACAGAGGAAGAAGGCAGCGGGGGGATGCGGTTGGGTTGGGCCTTGGTCTGCTGGGCCGAAAGTAATGTGGTCATCAAAGGCCCAGTGGCACCGCGGTTAGTTAGGCCACTTACTATTTTTCCTTTATGTATTTAAGTTAGCTATTGTTTCGTATTAACTCGAGTGACGAAAATGAATTTAGTCAAACATGAAATCTGGCACACATTTCAAGAACAACATTGTGGTGTTGCATAAAAAGTTTTAGAGCCACTGGAATTGTTCAAGCATTTTTAGAAAATGAAAAGGCCATTTAAAATGCCGCTGGACCAGAGAATAAATTCCCAGGGGCAAATTGGGAGTTGCAAAAATGTTGGTTTCAACATGACAAATATATAGAGATTAGTTTCCATGGGATGAACTATTTTGTTTGCATGACAGATGAAATAAATAATTGCATGCATTTGAATTTGAATTGGTTTTGAATCAACGAGAGATTAGCAACAGTAACAGTGATGACTTGGCATCATTAGTAGGGGAATACCGTAGCTTGATTATCCGGGCGTTACACCCAGGTATGTCGTGGGGAAAGAACCCAACCGACAATTAAGCCGGTCCGCTATGGCCTGTGCTTCCTCCGGGGGGGAACCCGAGAACCATCACTTCGCTCTTATCGAAGTTGATGGTTAGGCCCGACATCTGGTGGAAGCACAGGAGGAGGAACTTCAGGTTAGCAATGTCTTGGATGGAGCCCTCCACCATAATTACGGTATCGTTCGCATATTGGAGGAGGGAGACCCCTCCCCCTCTGACTAGGTGGGGGACGATGCCGCGAATATGGCCAACATCCTTGGCCTTATCAAGGATGGATGCAAGGGCATCAACCACCATGTTGAACAGGAACGGCGAGAAAGGGTCACCCTGGCGAACCCCACAGAGGGTGGGGAAGTAGGGCCCGATGTCCCCGTTGATGTTCACAGCTGTCCGGCCACAGGAGACAAGTTGCATGACCCTAGTCACCCACCGGTCGTCGAAGCCCTTGCGAAGCAGCACTTCCCCCAAGAAGGGCCAGTGGACCATGTCGTATGCCTTGTGGAAGTCTAGCTTCAAAAATACCGCCCGATGGTGTTTCATCCGGACCTCATGGAGGACTTCATGGAAAACCAGAACCCCATCCAGAATAAATCGGCCTTGTATGAAGGCGGATTGGTTCGGGTGGGTAATCGCGTCAGCAAGCAGGGTCACCCTATTGGCGTACCCTTTGGCCAGGATCCGCAATATCACATTAATCGCTGTGATTGGACGAAACTGGCGGATGTCGGAGGCGCCCGGGACCTTGGGGATGATGGTCACAATGCCATAGTTTAGACGCCCAAGATCCATAGCGCCCGAGTAGAATTCCTCAAACAGGGCCATGACCTCCGGCTTGATGGTCGGCCAGAACGTCTTAAAGAACGTTACGGGCAAACCATCCGGACCCGGAGCCGAGGAGGGGTTCATCCCTTTAATAGCCGCGAGAACCTCGTCCTCGACAAAGGGGGCCACTAAAGCAGCATTGGCCGCATCAGAGACCAATTGATCACCCGACCAAATGTCGGGGGCGAGACTAGCCCCACCCCGAGGGGTGGGGGTAAATAGGGCTTTATAGAAGCCATCTACATGGGCACGGATGGCCGAGGGGCGAACGAGAGGCGTATCTCCATCCCAAAGGCAGTGGATGGAGTTTCGGTGCCGGCAGCTGTTCGCCACCGCCTGGAAATAGGCGGTGTTGGCATCACCCCGAAGTACCCACCGCTGGGTACCACGCAAACGCCAGTAGGCCTCTTCATCAGTGTAGATGGTTGAGAGCTGGTCTTCAAGGTCATATCGCAACATCCACTCATCCGGGGAGATTCCGGACGTGTCAGCACGGGCGTCCAGAGCTTGGATAGCCAGCAGGAGGGCCTTTTTTCGCTCTCGGAGATCCCGGCAAAGGTTGGCACCCCAACCTTCATGAATTGGCGGGCGAGCTTGGCACAGAAGTGCCACGAGTCAACAGCAGACATGGCGCAATGAGGGGAGGAGCGGGCAGAGATCCAGCGAGCAGCGACCGCCTCCCGGAAGCCGGCCTGGTTGAGCCAGAAGAGCTCGAACCGAAAACGCGGCGGGGTGGGGGGGGGGGCGCTCGTCGGCGGTGGAGAGGAGGAGGGGGACATGGTCAGACCCGACCCGGGTAATCGCACGAAGCGAGGCCAGGGGTGATGACCCACAAGTATAGGGGATCTATCATAGTCCTTTCGATAAGTAAGAGTGTCGAACCCAACGAGGAGCAGAAGGAAATGATAAGCGGTTTTCAGCAAGGTATTCTCTACAAGTACTGAAATAAGTGGTAACAGATAGTTTTGTGATAGGATAATTTGTAACGAGCAACAAGTAACAAAAGTAAATAAAGTGCAACAAGATGGCCCAATCCTTTTTGTAGCAAAGGACAAGCCTGGACAAACTCTTATATAAGGAAAAACGCTCCCGAGGACACATGGGAATATCGTCAAGCTAGTTTTCATCACGTTCATATGATTCGCGTTCGGTACTTTGATAATTTGATATGTGGGTGGACCGGTGCTTGGGTGCTGTTCTTACTTGAACAAGCATCCCACTTATGATTAACCTCTATTGCAAGCATCTGCAACTAAAACAAAAGTATTAAGGTAAACCTAACCATAGCATGAAACATATGGATCCAAATCAGCCCCTTACGAAGCAACACATAAACTAGGGTTTAAGCTTCTGTCACTCTAGCAACCCATCATCTACTTATTACTTCCCAATGCCTTCCTCTAGGCCCAAATAATGGTGAAGTGTTATGTAGTCGACGTTCACATAACACCACTAGAGGCTAGACAACATACATCTCATCAAAATATCGAACGAATACCAAATTCACATGACTACTAATAGTAAGACTTCTCCCTTGTCTTCAGGAACAAACGTAACTACTCACAAAGCATATTCATGTTCATAATCAGAGGGGTAATAATATGCATAAAGGATCTGAACATATGATCTTCCACCAAATAAACCAACTAGCATCAACTACAAGGAGTAATCAACACTACTAGCAACCTACTAGCACCAATCCCGGACTTGAAGACAAGAATTGGATACAAGAGATGAACTAGGGTTTTGAGATGAGATGGTGCTGGTGAAGATGTTGATGGAGATTGCCCTCTCCCGATGAGAAGAGCCTTGGTGATGACGATGGTGATGATTTCCCCCTCCAGAAGGGAAGTGTCCCCGGCAGAACAGCTCTGCCGGAGCCCTAGATTGGTTCCGCCAAGGTTTCGCCTCGTGGTGGCGGAGTTTCGTCCCAAAAGGTTGCTTCTCGTTTTTTCCTCGACGAAAGACTTCATATAGCAGAAGATGGTCATCGGGGAGCCACCAGGGGGCCCATGAGGTAGGGGGGCGCGCCCTAGGGGGGCACGCCCCCACCCTCATGGGTAGGGTGTGGGCTCCCTGGCCTTCATCTTTGGCAGGTATTTTTCATTATTTATTGTAAGATATTCCGTGGAGTTTCAGGACTTTTGGAGTTGCGCAGAATAGGTCTCTAATATTTGCTCCTTTTCCAGCCCAGAATTCCAGCTGCCGGCATTCTCCCTCCTTATGTAAACCTTGTAAAATAAGAGAGAATAGCCATAAGTTTTGAGACATAATGTGAAGTAACAGCCCATAATGCAATAAATATCGATATAAAAGCATGATGCAAAATGGACGTATCAACTCCCCCAAGCTTAGACCTCGCTTGTCCTCAAGCGAAAAGCCGATAACAATAAATATGTCCACATGTTTAGAGGTAGAGGCGTCGATAAAAATAAAATACGGACATGAAGGCATCATGATTATTCTCATAACAACAACATATATAGATATTGTCATATGATTACTTATGTTCAAGTGATGATCTATTCACAAAGCAAAAGTATGAATCAGAAACCTTATTGAGCACCAGCAAACTATAACCTCAGTCATTGAAGCAATTGCAATTTATCATAACATCGGAAAGAGTCTATGTCAAAGCTAAAAAGCAAGTCCACATACTCAACTATCATCTAGTCCTTCATAATTGCTAACACTCACGCAACACTTATGGTTACGGAGTTTTATCGGACACAAAGAAAGATAGGTGTCTGCGTTCTGGGAACGGGGGTCCCCAGGCTTGCCTGCCTGTGGCCTGCGGCGTGGCTCAAATGGGGGCCCAGCGTGGCCCATCTTCATCAACACAAGACTCAAGACCCTCGCGAGGGGCCAAGCCTCGCGGGGCGGACGACATGGCGCTTCCTCAGGCGTGGCCTCCTCAGGCTGGCTCGCGAGGAGGCAGAGAGATCAAGGCGGGGTACCTCGCGAGGTGCCCATGACGCAAGCCATGACGATCGAGGGTGCCAGGCGGGCGCCAGCCCGCGCAGCGCTCCCCTTTCCTCTTTGGTGCAAAGGGGGCAAGCGCAGGCAAGAGGATCAAGCAAAGGCACCCATTTCGGTGCAATGAGACCAAGACCAGTCCAACGGTGGGAAGGAGGTCACCATGGAGCCCAGAACGGCGTCATCACAGGGCCTTTGGCAGGCGAAGACCAACTTTAGTCAGGATAAGTGTACCAGATGTTCCCCTTCGAATTGGCCAATTGTTGGCGCCCTTCCCGCTCAAATATTTGGGAAGAGGCCCAGGGCCTTTGCCTATAAATAGGACTAGCCACCCCCAGGGTAGAGGCATCTGATATCTTGGCATCTGATACCTGGGCATCTGATCTGGACATCGAGAGATCATCCACCAGTCACGGGTTGAACTCCTCCTAGCAGTTCATCCCCCTAGCCAAGAACAGACCCTCGCGAGGTTGTTCTTCCCTGTATTGTTCATCATCACCAGCCCAAGAGGCAATCCACCACACCACACCGGAGTAGGGCATTACACCACATCGGTGGCCCGAACCAGTATAAACCCTGTGTCTCTTGTGCTGTTCGTTCTGTAGTTTAGATCCTTGCGAGACGGAGAGGTAGAGGGCACGATCTCCGCGCGCACCCCAGAGTTCGAACCTTAAGGGTCTGCCGGAACCCGAGATCCGACATTTGGCGCGCTAGGTAGGGGTGCGCCGGAATCTGCCTTCCACCGCTCCGCTCTCCTCCGACCGTCGCATCCATGTCTGACGCTTGTCGGGCCCGCGCAGAGCGCCGGGCCGCCATCGCTTCCCTCGTCGCCCAGACGGCCCCCGTCGGTGGGCGTCCTCGTCGTTCTCCGTCGCCCGCCGTCAACGCCGCCACCGGCCCGGCGGGGAACGAGCAGCAAGCATCGTCTCAGCACCCGTCCATGCGGCAAGACGGCCGCACCGCTACTCCATCACTCACCCCGGCCGGCTCTTCGTCCCGCGCGCTCCGCGCACCCTTGGAGGCTCGAGCTGTGCTCATCGCGGTGAACGAGCTCCTGCGCTACCGCCCCGTCGACGACGTCTATGAAGAGTGGCTCGACCGCGTCGCCGAGATCGTCCGCGCCGCAGGGGCTCTCCTGCGCCGTCCGCTCCGCTGCGCTGCACCCCGCCACGGCGAACCAGCCGCCTCCTCTCCAAGAAGACGCCATGGCTCCAAGGCGCGCGGCCCCTGGGCGGAACCCGCTCCGTCAGGCGCCAGCCCAGTAGGAACGGAGCTGCCAAGAAGTCCCTCGACAGCAAGAGGATGCCCGTGCGCTCCCAGCTCCGGCTCGCCGAGACCCCGCTCCAGTTCCGGCACGTCAAGACCCCGCGCTACTCCCAGCAGCAGCGCAAGGGGACCCGCAAGGCCAAGCTCTCCCTCAACCGAAGCCTCCCGTGGCCACCGCAGGCTGCCGCGCCTACACCACCGAGCTGCGCAGCGTCGCATGGCCCGGCAAGTTCAAGCCGGACCTGCCCCCTCGCTACGACGGCACAACTGATCCCGTGGAGTTCCTCCAGCTCTACGAGCTGGGAATCGAAGCTGCCAGCGGGGATGAAAAGGTCATGGCGAACTGGTTCCCCATGACGCTGAAGGAAGGTGCTCGCACTTGGTTCCTGAACCTGGCCCCAGGCACGATCTCCTCCTGGGACCAGATGCGTACTCGCTTCATCGCCAACTTCCAAGGTACCCGCGACCGGCCTCCCGCCGTGAGCGACATGCGCCACATCAAGCAGCAAACCGGGGAGACCCTGCAAAACTACATCCAGCGCTTCAACAGTGCGCGCCTCAAGATCCCCAGGGTGTCCGAGGAAGCCATCATTTCGGCCTTCTCCGATGGCGTGCGCGACGTCAAGATGAAGGAGGAGCTGGCGATGCATGAAGACCTCTGCACCTCCCTGGAGCTGTTCAACTTGGCGACCAAGTGCGCCAGGGCTGAAGAGGGACGCCTCTCCCTCCTCGAGCTGCCTGCCGCAGACCCAAAAGAGAAGAAGCCCAAGGCCAAGGACGTGAAGCGCAAGGGGGCTGCCGTACTCACGGCGGAACCATACACCAAGCGGGGCAAGGATCTGCCCGAATCCTCCAGGGCAGCCGGTACTGCGTGTACCACGACCTCCACACCCACAGCACCAACGAATGCCAAGAACTCCGCGCCGTGCGAGAAGGGAGGATCGGCCGTCGCCCTGACCGTTCTGACCGGGGCTACGGCCGAGGAGGAGGAAGAAACCTAGGACGCTGGGAAGATCGTGGCCCGCGCCAAGGGTGGCGCGACCAACCTCGCGAGGACCGCTGGCGGGACCCGCCTCGCAAGGGGGACTGGAGGGATCAGCCTCGTGAGGATCGCCCTCACGGCAACCCACGCCTGCCGCCGCTGCCGCCTCAGCCAAGGAGGAATGAAGACCGCCACCAAGACGAGGGGGCTGGGGGCTTCCAAGAGCCGCGCGCAATCGCCTGCATCCTGGGCGGAGCTCAAGCCCCAGCCTCCCAACGCATCTTCAAGCAGTTTGCCCGCGAAGTAAATGCAGTCCTCCCCAAGCTCGAAGCAATGCGCCCCCTCAGGTGGTCAGCGTGCGCCATCACGTTCAGCTCAGCAGACCAGCTCAAGTGCGCGGCACAGCCGGAGTCCTCCCAATGTTTTGTTCCCCAGTCATCAGCAACGTTCTGGTCACCAGGACCCTCATCGATGGTGGAGTTGGGCTCAACGTCTTGTCCGTGGAAACATTCAACAACCTCCAAGTGCCCTATGACCAGCTTCAGCCAACCAAGCCTTTCTCCGGAGTCACCGACGGCTCCACAGTCCCGATCGGGCAGGTTCGCCTCCCTGTCACCTTCGGGGCCTGCAGCAACTACCGCACCGAGCTCATCGACTTCGACGTCGCCCACATTCGCCTGCCGTACAACGCCATCCTCGGGTACCCAGCGCTGGCCAAGTTCATGGCCGTGACTCACCACGGCTATAACGTCCTCAAGATGCCGGGAAGTGGCGGCGTAATCACGGTGCCCTGTGAAGAGAAGGATGCAGTGTGTTCCCTGGAGCGAGCCTTTCAGGCCGCGTCGCTAGAAGACCCAGATCGCGGAAGCAGGAGGCTTCCTGAGACCACCCCCAAGAAGAAGAAGACGTCGTCAGGCTCAGTTCCTCAGGAGGCAGGCCCTTCAGGGCCCGTGTCAGCCCAGGGGGACCCTCCTTCCATCGCATAGGAAAGCACGCTCGGCGCCCTCCTCAGGCAGGGCTCGGGGGCTCTCACCTGGAGGGCCACCGACCTTGCCAGGGCCACGAGGGAGGCGCTTGGGCACCATGTGGAGTCGTGCTTCGAAGCGCGATTCCCTCGAGAAGGAGCCAGGCGAGGAAGGTCAGACCAGCAGGAGTTCGTTAACAAGGCCATTCAAGAACTACAGGAGTCAAGGATCATGAGAGGTTGCCGTCGTCCACCAGCTGTGGCTCCACATCCAGGCGAGGATGGTGGGCTGCGCGTCTGCGTCGACGTACCAGGGCTCAATCAGATCGCCACGACGGAGCGCCTCTGGTCCTCCCAAGTGGGGCGCTGCGGAGGACCGCCCCACAACTACGTTCGCATGCCTTACGGCCTGCCGAGCATGGCTGCGGCGTACCAGCGCCTCATGAGGGGCATCTTGGAGGCTCAGGAAGACAGGCGTTCTGCAGCTCTGGCGGAGATGGAGACAGCTCGCGAGGAGCCACCAGTGCCTCCGGAGCCTCCCGAGGCCCCAGGGCCTGGGGGCTCGTGAGGATCGGCTTCCGCAGCCCACCGAGTCTGCTGCACCAACGCCACTTCGACGACGACATCTTCAGGTGACATCTTTCAAGTTTCATTCCCAGCTGGGAGCGCCCTCCTAGGGTTGCGTCACTCCCAGGCCGCGTGGGTCCGTCCCCGTGGCATGTATCCCTTTTTATTTCCTTCAGTCGTTAGCTTGCTTTGCTGGGGGTGCCCCTCGGGCTGCATCATCCCCAAGCTGCTCGGGCTAGGCCCAGCGGCGTGTATCTCCCCTGCGTTTATTTTCAATTATGCATTCGCCTATCATGCTTGATTACTTGATGCCGTCCACGGCACCTCTTCTTCTCCATGTCGACCACTTGCACGTTAAATGGGGGGTGCCTGAGCATCGCGACTCAGGGCTCTTACTGGCTCTCCAGCCCTCACACTCTGGCCTTGTCCACGACATCGCGACCTGGCATACCAGCGACGGCTGAGACAAGCTCGAGGGCCGGGACCCGAGGACGTAGAGTGCCGGCATCTAACCAAATTTTGCAGGAACACATCTCAAGATACGGCCCAGTGCCAGGCGCAACCCGCCTAGAGGTAGGGCCTCGTGAGTCCCGCGCTGGCTCACGGGTGCCCAGATACACCTCACCTAGCCCTACCGTGCCGGCCACGTGTCAGGGCGGGGCTGTACATGCCCCGGGGGCTCCTCCCGGAGGGGAGCCCCCTCCCACGTACCAGTGGAAGCACCATGCTCCGCGCTGGCTGACGACACTGCCGAGGAGCGGCTATGCCCGTACACATACGGAAGCGCTATGCTCCGCGCTGGTGATAAACAACCGAGGGTGGCCTCCGGGCCGCATCAACCTCAGGGAGCCCAGAGCTCAGTGGTTGGCCTCTTCGCAACGCCTCCCCTCGGGAGCACCGCGCGAGGGGGCTAGGCACGGGGGCTACGACTGGGTCACGCCCAGACGTACGCCGCCCAGCCAGGCCCCTCGGGCCTAGTTCGTCGCGCGTCTCTCCCCGAGCGGAGCCAAGGTATGAAGGCCATTTGAGCGTCAAGGGGGACCCCTGAGCATCGCGACTCAGGGGCCTAACTGGTCCCGTAGCCCCTCACTCCTTAGTTCCGAAAGGCTATGCCGGGTGAGGTACGCGCGGGGCCGGGCTCTGCAGACGTAGAACGGTAGCCCCTCTTACATCTCGCCTCATCACCCGCTGTTCGCGCGTCAAGGGGGACTCCTGGGCATCGCGACTTAGGAGCCTAACTGGCTCCGTAGCCCCTCACTCCTTAGTTCCGAAAGGCTATGCTGGGTGAGGTACGCGCGGAGTCGGGCTCTGCAGACGTAGAACGGAAGATACACCTACATCACGCTTCCCTACTTGTTCGTGCGCCAAGGGGGACTCCTGAGCATCGCGACTCAGGAGCCTAACTTGTCACGTAGCCCCTCACTCCTTTGGTCCCGTCCTGTTTTCCGGTCGGGGCTAATGCTGGGTGAGGCACGCGCGGGGCGGGCTCCGCCGGCGTAGAACACAAGCAAGTAGGGAAGAAGAACATAAAATTCAAGGAACTTAAAAGCAAATATTACAACCCATACTGTCGCCTTAGTACCAAACGCAAGTTTAAATGCCTCCCCGAGGCGTCGTACATGTGCAAGAATCGAAAAAAGAACAGGAACGATAGCGAAGTCACTTGTCGGCGGTGGAGCTGCGTGGAGTGGCTTCGCCTCGTGGAGCATCAGGGCCGGCGGCTCCTTGCTTTGGCCTGGTGCTGAAGGCCTAGAACTTCCCCAGCAGTGCCTCCGCGCGCCCCTTCACGGCTTCGACAACAGCGGCAGCACCCTCGCCGCTCACCGGCTCCAGCAGGCTATCGAGGTCGGCGCTGGGATCGCGAAGGTAGACGTGGGCGAAGACCCGCGTCAGCGCAGCAGAAGACAGGACATGCACCTCGGCCTCAGCCGTGGGGGCGAGGCCAAGGGCGACATCCCCAAGGGCCTTAACCAGGAAGGGAAGCAGCTTGGCGGGGCCGTCCCCCTCATCGGCTAGCGGGCTATCCAGGCCGCTCTCGTACAGGGTCTTCAGCGAAGCGCGGGCATCTTTCTCCATGTCCGCGAAGGCCACGCGATCCTCGGCGAGGACCCGGGCCTTGGCGTTCAGCTCGGCCTTCGTCACCTCCAGCTCCTTCTACAACGCGCTTAGGTGGCCGCGGCGCTTCTTGAGCTTGGCCTCCCGGTTCTCGAGCGCCGCCTCGCGAGCCTTCGCCCCCTTCTCCTGCTCTTGGCGAAGGCGGACCTCCTCCGCAAGCTGGCCTCGCAAGCCTTGCAGCTCGTCCTCCAGCTCCTTGCAGCGGCCGCGGACTCCAACCACCTCTCCCAGGGCCGCGTCGCGGGCAGCCTTCGCCTCGAGGGTGGCCTCCCTCTCTTCGTCACAGGCCGTTGAGGCCTGAACCAACGCCGCCCGAACCGAGGCATCAGAGCGAATCCACCCCGAAGCCAGCTCCAGGCGCCCGGCCACCAGGCGAGGATCGGCGACGAGAAGGTCCTGCTGCAGCCTGTCCAGTTCAGCAACGGCGCGCTCCAGGATGGAAGAAGAAGGCGGAGAAACATCGGTGCGCTCCAAGACAACAGGAGGAGTTGGGGAAGCAGCAGTGGGCGGAACGGGAGAGAAGATAGCGGCGGCGAGGCCGCAGTGTCCCGAGGCGGAGTCCGCTGCGCCTCCCCAGCCGTAGCTGCGGCGCCAGACAAGGGCACCTCGGGGGTCACTTGAGCCATGGGGGCTGTCGCCCCAGCCAGATCAGCCAAGCCCCGCAAGAACGAGCGGGCAGGAGAGGCTCGCGCAGCACGGTCACCCTCCCCCGCAGGCGGAGGCGCCGCCGTAGATGGGGCTTCGCGAGCTCCCTTCGGCTTCTTCGCCACGGGCGCCAGCCTACTCAAGAGAAGCAATCATCAAGCCTCGTCGGCAGAACAAGAAACCAAGGGTCAAGGATCAAGCACTTACGGGTCGTCGCTAGAAAGCTCTAGCTGCCTCCGGCCATACTTGAAGCCTGAGAGCCGGCTGGAGGGGTCGACCTCGGGAGCAGAAGGCGCGTCCGCGGCTCGCCCCGGAGTCAGGACGGACCCGCGGGGAATCAACCCGGTCCTTCCCTTTTTTGTGACCGGGAGCGAGCTCCCGCTGCCCAGCACGTCATCGTCGTCATCATCATCATCGGTCGGCGAGAGGCGGAGAGTGCGGGGCTTGCGCTGGGGAGGGGGAGCCCTGGACTCTTCGTCAGTTGCCTCGGAGTCAAGACCTTCCTCCCGCTCCTCTTCGCCCCCCTCTCCGCTTGAGTCGCCGGAAGACATGTCCACAGGTCCCTCGGGGGCCACCACGGGCACGGGCCCGACCCCGTTGAAGACGGGCATGGACTCCACCACCTGCTCCCAATCGTCGTGATGGAACAAGGGCAAGGGCGCGCCCTCCAACCTTGCGACCTCGCCCCCGACCTGGGATTGGAGAACCGCGGTCACATCCTCTTCGCCCACAGCTGCGGGGTTCGGATGAGGCCTCCACATTGGGGGAGAGTACCGCCGAAGCGGAGCTAATTGGTGCTCCAGGAACTCCCTCAGCAGCGACGTCCCGGTCAGCTTCGCCGCCGCCATGCTGGCCGGTTCAGGTCAGCGTCCATCTTCACCAACATCGACTTCGCGCGCGGATCCGTGAGCTCCGCTCGGCACCAGTCGCTAGAACTCACGGGCGGCTCCGTGGGAAGGATCAACCGAGGATGGATGCGCCCGGCGTCCACCAAAACCCACTTGCTCCGGAAGCCCTCGATCCTCTTCCCCGGATTCGAAATGGCCATGGCACTACCGCACGAGACGAAGCTCGCGCACGCAGAAGGGGAACCACGGGAAGTCCGAAGGTAGAAGTAGTGGCGCAGCAAGACCACTGAAGGTTGCACCCCCACATGAGCCTTGCAGTAGTAGGCGAAGATCGCCAGAAGAAGGATGGAGTTGGGGTGGAGATGCAGAGCTTGCAAGTCGTAATGGCGGAGGACGGAGAGGAAGAACTCAGAGAAAGGAGGCACCAAGCCCGCAGTAATGGAGCTTACGAAAAGGGGATAGAAGGTGCTCCCTCGGCCCTCAAGGGTGGCGGAGCCGACCTTGAACACCTGCGCCCCGTTGATGCCCTGCGCCGCCGCCATCCGGTGCAGTCGGGTGAGGCTCGCCTCCGACACGTTGGGCGAGTCCAAAGCAGGCGAGAACCAAGCTTCAGCCGGGGGCTGGCGAGGCGCCATAGCTACCTAGGTCAAGCAGATCGAGCAGATCTAGAAGCTTGGAGGAAGAGAGGAGAGGTGCAAGAAAGGGGATCTGAGCAGTGGCCGAAGAAGGAGAAGAGCAAGTCCGGAGCGGATGCCACGCCTTTAATTACACGCGCAGTTGTAAAAGCACCCACGTCCAATCAACCGCCACGCGGCACCCGAGGCCGCGGGCTGTTAGGGCCCGCGGCGCTTCGCCCTTGCCCTTTCGCCTGTCGGCACGGCCAAGTCCGTGCGCGCCTTGGGCCCGGGGGCTACTGTCGGCGTTCTGGGAACGGGGGTCCCCAGACTTGCCTGCCTGCGGCCTGCGGCGTGGCTCAAATGGGGGCCCAGCGTGGCCCATCTTCATCAACACAAGACTCAAGACCCTCGCGAGGGGCCAAGCCTCGCGGGGCGGACGACACGGCGCTTCCACAGGCGCGGCCTCCTCAGGCTGGCTCGCGAGGAGGCGGAGAGATCAAGGCGGGGTACCTCGCGAGGTGCCCATGACGCAAGCCATGACGATCGAGGGTGCCAGGCGGGCGCCAGCCCGCGCAGCGCTCCCCTTTCCTCTTTGGTGCAAAGGGGCAAGCGCAGGCGAGAGGATCAAGCAAAGGCACCCATTTCGGTGCAACGAGACCAAGACCAGTCCAACGGTGGGAAGGAGGTCACCATGGAGCCCAGAACGGCGTCACCACAGGGCCTTTGGCAGGCGAAGACAAACTTTAGTCAGGATAAGTGTACCAGATGTTCCCCTTCGAATTGGCCAATTGTTGGCGCCCTTCCCGCTCAAATATTTGGGAAGAGGCCCAGGGCCTTTGCCTATAACTAGGACTAGCCACCCCCAGGGTAGAGGCATCTGATATCTTGGCATCTGATACCTGGACATCTGATCTGGACATCGAGAGATCATCCATCTGTCACGGGTTGAACTCCTCCTAGCAGTTCATCCCCCTAGCCAAGAACAGACCCTCACGAGGTTGTTCTTCCCTGTATTGTTCATCATCACCAGCCCAAGAGGCAATCCACCACACCACACTGGAGTAGGGTATTACACCACATCGGTGGCCCGAACCAGTACAAACCCTGTGTCTCTTGTGTTGTTCGTTCTGTAGTTTAGATCCTTGCGAGACGGAGAGGTAGAGGGCACGATCTCCGCACACACCCCAGAGTTCGAACCTTAAGGGTCTGCCGGAACCCGAGATCTGACAATAGGGGCTTATAGTTTTGCCCCACAACTTTTTACCTCAAGGGTAATGTCAACAATAATAACTCATGCTCCCCTACATTCAATTAGATATATATATCATGTTCTTTCCAACATGCTGGGCTTGCCAAAGGATAAAATGAAAATGGAAAGGTGAAGATCACCGTGACACTTGCATGAGGTAGAAGATAATAATAAAAGATAGGCCCTTCGCAGAGGGAAGCAGAGGTTGCCATGCGCTTTTATGGTTGGATGCACAAAATCTCAATGCGAAAGAATGTCACTTTATATTGCCCCTTGTGATATGAAACTTTATTATGCAGTCCGTCGCTTTTATTACTTCCACATCACAAGATCATATAAAGCTTATTTCTCCCACACCAATCAATCATACATATTTAGAGCAATTTTTATTGCTTTGCACCGATGACAACTTACTTGAAGGATCTTACTCAATCCATAGGTAGATATGGTGGACTCTCATGGCAAAATGGTTTAAGGGTATTTGGAAGCACAAGTAGTATCTCTACTTGGTGCTGAGAATTTGGCTAGCATGAGGGGGAAAGGCAAGCTCAACATGTTAGATGATCCATGACAACATACTTTATCTCAGATATAAGAAAACATAATTCATTACGTTGTCTTCCTTGTCCAACATCAACTCTTTAGCATGTCATGTTTTAATGAGTGCTCCCAATCATAGAAGATGTCAATGATAATATATCTGTATGTGAAACCTCTCTTTCCTTATTACTTCCTATTAATCGCAACGATGGCCAAAGCTATGTCTGCCAACTCCCAACAACTTTTTAATCATCATACTCTTTCTATGTGAAGTCATTACTCTCAATAAGATCAGTATGAACTCTTTGTTTCTTTTTATTCTTTTTCTCTTCTCTTTTTATTCACCCAAGATCATGGAAAAATAATCAAGCCCTTGAGTCAACACTAATCTTTATTATATATAGCTCACGGACTCGATTACATGGAGAGATCATAAAGCAAAACTCAAAGCTAGATCATGCCATAAACTTTATTCTACTAGATCAAAATACTACTAATAGGATCGAACTAAGAAAAACGGTAAAGATAGGAGATGTGTTGGTGATACGATACCGGGGCACCTCCCCCAAGCTTGGCAGTTGCCAAGGGGAGTGCCCATACCCATGTGATTATGTCTCCTTCTTTGTTGTTTGTGTGATGTTCTTGGCAATGATTCCTCTCAGGATACGGTTCTCCTCCTCGAGTTTATTGACTTGCTGCTTGAGGTCCATTATTTCCTTACGAAGCTTTCCAGTGACGGCTAAAGCTCCTTGCACCCAAGGGTGTTGCATAGCTGCAGGAGAACAAGTGACACTCCTCTTCATATTTTCATAAGAAAGAAATCTAACATTGGAGGGGATAACCGAGTTTGGAATAGCTGAGCTCTGTAGTTCCCCCATCGTGAACCCAACTCGGAGGCGAGAGGTGACTTCTTGATCCTCCATGGCATCTACCCTCATCAAGTCAGCCTCCATCTCTTCCTCCGTTGCTGGCCCAAAGTGGTCAGCGTCGCTGTTTGCCCTTGGTTCCGGTGCCGGATTAGATACCCGGCTCTCCCCGACTGACTCTTGAGAAGACATCTTGCTCTAATCTGCAGCAGCAACGACTCGCAACGAAAACAGAGGATAATTGCGTGATACGGGAGTCAAAACCTTTGGTAGAATATATAATGAATTTTTACCGACCAAAATATGTATCGTGCAAGAAAACGGAGTCCGGAGGGCACACGAGGTGGTCACGAGGTAGGGGGCGCGCCTACCACCCTCATGGGGCCCTCGTGTCCTTCCCGGACTGCCACTTATTTTTCTATTTTTTTAAATATTCCAAAACAGAGAAATATTGCCTTAAAAATTGTTTTGGAGTCGGTTTACTTACCGTACCACATACCTATTCCTTTTGAGTCTGAAACGGTCTGGAAAGTGTCCCTTATGTATTCCTCCAGGGTTACGGTTTCAATAATATTGGTTTCAACATTTATGGGATTACCTGAGATATAGTGTTTAATTCTTTGACCGTTTACCACCTTCGGATTTGTGCCTTCGAAGTTGTTGATTTTTATGGCACCGGAACGATAGACCTCCTCGATAACATAGGGGCCTTCCCATTACAGAGAAGTTTTCCTGCAAAAAAATCTTAAACAAGAGTTGTATAGCAATACATAATCACCTACATTAAACTCACGCTTTTGTATCCTTTTGTCATGCCATCTTTTAACTTTTTCTTTAAACAACTTGGCATTTTCATAAGCTTGGGTTCTCCATTCATCAAGTGAGCTAATATCGAATAACCTCTTCTCACCGGCAAGTTTGAAATCATAGTTGAGCTCTTTAATAGCCTAATATGCCTTATGTTCTAGTTCGAGAGGTAAGTGACATGCTTTTCCATAAACCATTTTATACGGAGACATACCCATTGGATTTTTATATACAGTTCTATAGGCCCATAATGCATCATCAAGTTTCTTGGACCAATTCTTTCTAGACCTATTAACAGTCTTTTGCAAAATTAATTTGAGTTCTCTATTACTCAATTCTAATTGACCACTAGACTGTGGGTGATAAGGAGATGCAATTCTATGATTAACGTCATACTTAGCAAGCATTTTACGGAAAGCACCATGAATAAAGTGTGAACCACCATCAGTCATTAAATATCTAGGGACTCTAAACCTCGGAAAAATTAACTTCCTTAAGCATTTTAATAGAAGTGTTATGATCAGCACTACTAGCTGGAATAGCTTCTACCCACTTAGTAACGCAATCAACAGCAACTAAAATATGTGTATATCCATTAGAGGCATGAAAAGGTCCCATATAATCAAAGCCCCAAACATCAAATGGTTCAATAACAAGTGAATAATTCATAAGCATTTCTTGACGTCTACTAATATTACCAATTCTTTGGCATTCATCACAAGATAAGACAAACTTACGGGCATCCTTGAAGAGAGTAGGCCAATAGAAACCAGATTGCAATACCTTATGTGCAGTTCTATCTCCAGCGTGGTGTCCTCCATAAGCTTCGGAGTGACACTTGCATAGGATCTGTTCCTGTTCATGCTCAGGCACACAACGTCTAATAACACCATCTACTCCTTTATAAAGATGCGGGTTATCCCAAAAGTAATGTCTCAAATCATAGAAAAACTTTTTATTTTGTTGGTATGTGAAACTAGGTGGTATGAATTTAGCAACAATGTAATTAGCATAATCAACATACCATGGAGTACAACGAGAAGTATTTATGACATTTAATTGTTCATCAGGAAAGCTATCATCAATAGGTAGTGGGTCATCAAGAATATTTTCTAACCTAAACAAGTTGTCTGCAACGGGGTTCTCAGCTTCCTTTCTATCAACAATATGCAAATCAAATTCTTGTAGCAAGAGAACCCATCTAATAAGTCTAGGTTTAGCATCTTTCTTTTCCATAAGATATTTAATAGCAGCATGATTAGTGTGAATAGTTACTTTAGAATCAACAGTATAAGGTCTGAACTTATCACAAGCAAATACAACTGCTAAAAGTTTTTTTCCAGTAGTAGCATAATTTCTTTGAGCATTGTCTAGAGTCTTACTAGCATAATGGATAACATTTAATTTCGTATCAACTCTTTGCCCTAGAACATCACCTACAGCATAATCACTCGCATCACACATAATTTCAAAGGGTAAATTCCAATCAGGTGGCTGAACAACAGGTGCAGAGACTAATGCTTTCTTAAGTATTTCAAATGCTTCTACACAGTCATCATCAAAGACAAATGGTGTATCTTTTTGTAATAAATTAGTCAGAGGCCGAGAAATTTTTGAGAAGTCCTTAATGAACCTCCTATAAAATCCGGCGTGACCAAGGAAACTTCTTATACCTTTGATGTCCTTGGGACATGGCATCTTTTCAATAGCATCAACCTTGGCTTTATCAACTTCAATACCTCTTTCAGAGACTTTATGCCCCAAGACAATACCTTCATTAACCATAAAGTGGCACTTTTCCCAATTCAAGACAAGATTAATTTCTTCACATCTCTGCAAAACTTGATCAAGATTGCTCAAGCAATCATCAAAAGAATATCCATAGACGGAAAAGTCGTCCATGAAAACCTCACAAATCTTTTCACAAAAGTCAGAGAATATAACCATCATGCATCTTTGAAAGGTAGCAGGTGCATTACATAAACCAAAAGGCATACGTCTATAAGCAAAAGTACCAAAAGGGCATGTAAAAGTAGTCTTTGATTGATCTTTAGCCGACATAGGTATTTGAGAGAAACCAGAATAACCATCTAGAAAGCAGTAATGTGTATGTTTGCATAATCTTTCTAGCATTTGATCAATAAAAGGTAAGGGGTAATGATCTTTCTTAGTAGCCTTATTTAATTTGCGGAAATCAATTACCATCCTATAACCTGTGATAATTATTTGTGGAATCAATTCATCTTTATCATTACGAACAACAATAATACCTCCCTTCTTAGGGACACAATGGACAGGACTTACCCACTGACTATCAGCAATGGGATAAATTATACCTGCCTCGAGAAGCTTGAGTATTTCTTTTCTTACCACTTCTTTCATTTTAGGATTCAGACGTCGTTGAGGATCACGAACTGGTTTGGCATCCGCTTCCAAATTTATTTTATGTCAACATAGAGTGGGACTAATGCCCTTAAGATCATCAAGAGTATATCCAATAGCGGCACGATGCTTCTTCAGAGTTTTCAATAATCTTTCTTCTTCATGCTCTGAAAGGTTAGCACTAATAATAACAGGATATATCTTCTTTTCACCAAGATAAGCATATTTAAGATTATCAGGCAACAGTTTAAGCTCAAACACGGGATCGCCCTTGGGTGGAGGAGGATCCCCTAAGATTTCAACAGGCAAATTGTGTTTCAGAATAGGTTCCTACTTAAAGAATACTTCATCTATTTCCCTTCTTTCATTCATCAACATATCATTTTCATGGTCTAGTAAATAATGTTCTAAAGGATCACTAGGAGGTACGACAATAGAAGCAAGACCAATAATTTCATCCTTACTAGGCAATTCTTCTTCATGATGTTGTTTACTAAATTTGGAGAAATTAAACTAATGAATCATATCATCCAAGCCAATAGTAACAACATTCTTTTCGCAGTCTATCCTAGCATTAACAGTGTTCAAGAAGGGTCTACCGAATATAATGGGGCAAAAGCTATCTTGTGGGGAACCAAGAACAAGAAAATCAGTAGGATATTTAATTTTCCCACACAAGACTTCAACATCTCTAACAATTCCAATTGGTGAAATAGTATCTCTATTGGCAAGCTTAAATATGACATCAATATCTTCTATCTCAGCAGGTGCAATTTCATGCTTAATTTCTTCATATAAGGTAATAGTTATAGCACTAGCACTAGCACCCATATCACATAAGCCATGATAACAATGATGTCCTATTTTTAGCAGGCACGCCTACCACAGGTCTATGTTTATCTTTAGCACAAGGTTTAGCAATTCTAGCAGTTTCACCGCAGAACTGAATAACATGCCCATCAATATTATCAGACAAGAGATCTTTAACAATAGCAATATTAGGTTGTACTTTAACTTTCTCAGGAGGTGTATAAGTTCTAATATTGCTTTTACGAACAACAGTTGAAGCTTTAGCATGATCCTTTATTCTAACAGGGAAAGGTGGTCTCTCAACATAAGAAGTAGGAACAATAGGATCATTATAAGTGACAGTCTTTTCTTCAACTTTAATAGGTGCAGATACTTTTACTTCTATGGGAGGATGATATTTAAACCACTTCTCCTTAGGAAGATCAACATAAGTAGCAAAATATCCACAAAAAGAAGCTACTATCTCAGAGTCAAGTCCATATTTAGTGCTAAACTTACGGAAAATATCGGTATCCATAAAAGATTTAACACAATCAAACTTAGGTGTCATACCTGACTCCTTACCTTCGTCAAGGTCCCAATCTTCAGAGTTGCGTTTAATTCTATCCAATAAATCCCATTTAAATTCAATAGTCTTCATCATAAAAGAACCAGCACAAGAAGTATCGAGCATGGTTTGATTGTTATGAGCAAGTCGAGCATAAAAACTTTGAATAATTATTTCTCTCGAGAGCTCATGATTGGGGAATGAATATAACATTGATTTAAGCCTCCCCCAAGCTTGAGCGATGCTTTCTCCTTCGCGAGGCCAGAAATTATATATATAATCGCGATCACGATGAACAAGATGCATAGGGTAATACTTTTGATGAAATTCTAATTTCAATATTTTATAGTTCCATGATCTCGTATCATCACATAGCCTATACCATCTCAATGCGTCTCCCTTCAAAGATAAAGGGAAGACCTTCTTCTTAGCAACATCATCGGATATACCTGCAAGTTTAAATAATCCACAAACTTCATCCACATATATTAAGTGCTCATCAGGATGCTTTGTTCCATCTCCTGTAAAAGGATTAGCTAGCAGTTTTTCTATCATACCCGAAGGAAATTCAAAAGGAGTTTCATTTTTAATAGGTTCAGTAGGTTGAGGAGCAACTCTTTGCTCTACTGGACGGGGTGTAGATACCCTGAACAAGCCCCTCAGAGGATTACTTTCCATAGTAACAAGTGACAGTAAATTTCAGCACACTATATAAAATTTTCCTTAACAAATTCCACCTACCAAAGGCGCTTCACTCCCCGGCAATGGCGCCAGAAAAGAGTCTTGATGACCCACAAGTATAGGGGATCTATCTAGTCCTTTTGATAAGTAAGAGTGTCGAACCCAACGAGGAGCAGAAGGAAATGATAAGCGGTTTTCAGCAAGGTATTCTCTGCAAGTACTGAAATAAGTGGTAACAAATAGTTTTGTGATAGGATAATTTGTAACGAGCAACAAGTAACAAAAGTAAATAAAGTGCAACAAGATGGCCCAATCCTTTTTGTAGCAAAGGACAAGCCTGGACAAACTCTTATGGCCCATCGTGTCCCTCATGGACAGGGTGTGGGCCCCCTGGCCTTCATCTTTGGCGGGTATTTTCATTATTTATTGTAAGATATTCCGTGGAGTTTCAGGACTTTTGGAGTTGCGCAGAATAGGTCTCTAATATTTGCTCCTTTTCCAGCCCAGAATTCCAACTGCCGGCATTCTCCCTCCTTATGTAAACCTTGTAAAATAAGAGAGAATAGCCATAAGTATTGAGACATAATGTGAAGTAACAACCCATAATGCAATAAATATCGATATAAAAGCATGATGCAAAATGGACGTATCAAGGGGGCAACATAATTCCCATTCCGGGGAAACTAGGACGTGATCCAAGACGGATCGCGTCGGGTCAGCCTAACGGTTTGTCAAAGTGAACCTGGCACCCGTCCGATCCAGCTCACGGAGGCCCAGCTCCGCGATCCAGTCATTGAATAACTGCATCCGGGGGAGGTTAATCTGGTCATTATTCTTCTCATCCGGGGATCAGATGAGGTTAAAAAAGTCTCCGCCCACAACAACTGGGAGGAGGGAGTTGGAGATCTTCAGATGGAGCTCCTCCAGGAAGGCCGGGGAGCGGCGATGGTCCGCCGGCCCATAGACAATCACGACCTACCATTTGAAGTTGAGAGCCTGCTCGAAGATCTCCATACTAACGAAGAATTCACCTCGGTCCATGCCACCAACCTCAAAGGTGGCATCCTTTACCCCTAACAGGATGCCACCGGAGTGTCCTGTGGTCCCACTAGAAGGGAGCCAATGCCAAGCGAAGAGGTGAGAACTAAGACACTCGAGCTCGTGGAGGGAGAACTCAGTGCGCATGGTTTCCTGGATGGCAATGATGTCGATGTGTTCGTCTCGCATGTATTCGATGAGTTGGCAGCGGCGACCATCATGGCCGAAGCCGCGGATGTTCCAGAAAAGGGCCCGCATCTAAGCCCCCATAGGGGGGCTTGTCGGTGTCAAAACCGGCGGATCTCAGGTAGGGGGTCCCAAACTGTGCGTCTAGGCGGATGGTAACAGGAGACAAGGGACACGATGTTTTACCCAGGTTCGGGCCCTCTTGATGGAGGTAAAACCCTACGTCATGCTTGATTAATATTGATGATATGGGTAGTACAAGAGTAGATCTACCACGAGATCAAGGAGGCTAAACCCTAGAAGCTAGCCTATGGTATGATTGTTATGTGTTGTCCTATGGACTAAAACCCTCCGGTTTATATAGACACCGGAGAGGGCTAGGGTTACACAGAGTCGGTTACAATGGTAGGAGATCTACATATCCGTATCGCTAAGCTTGCCTTCCACGCCAAGGAATGTCCCTTCCGGACACGGGACGAA
The DNA here is from genome assembly GCA_032464435.1 of Aegilops umbellulata. Classification (NCBI taxonomy): domain Eukaryota; kingdom Viridiplantae; phylum Streptophyta; class Magnoliopsida; order Poales; family Poaceae; genus Aegilops; species Aegilops umbellulata. Next base: position 188,530,701 of record CP136057.1, read on the forward strand.
GTCTTCAATCTTGTATCTTCATAGTCCTGGAGTCCGGCTGAAGGTATAGTCCGGCCATCCGGACACCCCCTAATTCAAGACTCCCTCAGTAGCCCCTGAACCAGGCTTCAATGACGAAGAGTCCGGCGCGCAGATTGTCTTCGGCATTGCAAGGCGGGTTCCTCCTCCAAGTACTTCTAGAAGATTTTGAACACTAAGGATAGTGTCCGGCTCTGCAAAATAAGTTCCCACATATTGCCATAGAGAGAATAATATTTACACAGATCTAATCTGCTGACGTATTCCGTAGCGTGATATCACACTACGACCAAGCCTTTATTCGAATCGTTTTACTCCCCCACCTCAGCGCGTTTCGTGAGGCGGTTTCTTTGGCACGTCTTGTCAAAGCAGAGATCGTGTCCCCTTATTTACGGAATTCTCATCAATACGGACGTGGGTAACCCCACCGCGCCAATGATTACGGCGCTTGGGAGATAAGCGAGTTTTATCAGGCTGGTGGGGACGCATAGCCGCATCCACCCATATAAAGGGATAAGGATCCACCTTTTTACCTACGCCTTCTTCCTCCTTTGCCTATCCATCTTCCGCTCACTCGAGCTCCAGTGCCCAAGTTCGCACTTCCCACCTCGACCTTCTCTAGCCATGTCCGGAGCGGGAGGCAAGTGGATGGTCTCCTCCGTTACGGAGGGGCACATCAAAAAACTAAGTAAGGCCGGATACTTATCCAACGACATTGCGCACCGGCTTCCCGAAGAGGGGCAGCTCCTCCCCGCCCCAAGGCCCCATGAGAGGGTGGTATTTCTCTCCCATTTCCTCCGCGGACGGGGCTTCCCTCTCCACCCATTCGTCCGGGGGCTCATGTTCTACTATGGCCTGGATTTCCACGATCTGGCCCCGAACTTCGTCCTCAACATCTCAACGTTTATCGTCCTGTGCGAGGCTTTCCTCTGCATCCGCCCCCATTTGGGCCTATGGCTCAAGACCTTCAACGTCAAGCCAAAGGTGGTGCGCGGCAACCAGGCGGAGTGCGAAGGTGCCATGGCGGGCAAGATGGCCAACGTCCTATGGCTCGAGGGCTCCTTTGTGGAGACCCTGAAGGGGTGGCAATCAGGGTGGTTTTATATCACCGAGCCGCGCGACCCTGAGTGGGTCGCAGCCCCCGAGTTCCGGTCCGGACCCCCTACGCGGCTCACGTCTTGGAAAGAGACGGGCCTGTCGTGGGGCAAGAAAGGAGAGGTAACCGGACTGCAAAAAGGCATCCAAACCCTGGTGAACAAGCAGCTCAAGCTTGTCAATGTAGTCCAGGTTATGCTCGTCCGCCGGATCCTCCCGTGTCAACAACGGGATTTCAATCTGTGGGAGCCCGGCGCAGCACCAAACCCTGAGCAGGCTCTTCAACACGACGTACGAAGACGCCTGGAAGGTGCTATTCAAAGGCGCCGAGGCTCCCGCATCCGCTTCCGAGGACCGCAGATTCAGCACGCAGCGTCACGCTAGTGCAGTAAGCTATTTTTACCTTTTACATGATGTTAGTTTTCCATAGTTTGACTCTATGCGGGATCTAAACTCCCTTTCCCTTGACAGGATTGGCAGGCGAAGTCCGGACAGATCGACTGTCCGGCCCCTTTGCCCGAAGACCCAGCCGATGCTCACTTAGCGAAGCTGCTGGCTCCGGCACCTTATGTGGTGCCGGAGAAGAAGGCCACAGGGACTCAAAAGAGTTCCTGGCGCCTGGAGGTGTCGGATTCATCATCCGACGAATCCGAGACGCGCTCCTCCCGTGAAAACGAGGAGGAGGAAGAAGAACCCTCTCCCCCTCCAGCGGGGGGAGGAAAGAAGAGAAAGGCCGCCCCAACAGGGGAGGCCGAGGGGTCCAGGAAGGGGAGGACCCCTCCTCCGGACTACTCCGCCGACGCCGACGACGGCGAAGAGGAGTGGCCACACATGGCCAAGCGCCCGGCGAGATCGTAAGTTATTCGGATGCCGGAGTAATTTATAGTACTCTTTTATGGCACAGCCTTTCCTTATGTCGAATATGATCATGCAGTACGCCCAAGCCCAGGCTCGACGAGTCGGCGAGCGGCTCCCTGGATTCGTCGGATGTGAATTCACTTCCGACGGCTACCTCCCCCCGCCCTACGGACGCCGCCGAAGTGTTGTCCCAACAGGTTCCAAGCCAGGAGGAGGTGGTCCTGGAGGCGCCACAAGGCAACTTCCCGGACTCCAGGAGTAAAGGGGATAAGACCCCCCAGGGCTCCAAGTCCGGCTTTGAGCCGGACACCGCGACGGACTCTTCAACTGTTCTGGACCGCGGTAGGCGAACTCCTTCCAAGAGGATCAAGCCTACTGAGCCGGCGGCCCCCGTCCAACCGGAGGCGCCGGACAATCTGCTGGAGGTGCTTAACGGCGCCTCCATCGACGAGGAGCACCGCACTATTATGAGTGCGGTGATCCAGAAGGTTCAGTCCGCCAAGAGCGGACTGACTGAAGCTTGTGCCAGCCTTCTAACAGGCTTCGAGGTAAGTAAAGAATATGTAAAAATATTACCGCATATACACTAGCCCCTGATGCTCTGTTTGGCATTCGGAAAGAAAAGCCGAATAGAGGATCTAATAAAATTCGCAGGAGTCTAACAGAAAATGAGTCAATATGCGTATGCAGGCTTCCTGCTGGCGACCGCCGCACTGACTGCGGAGGTGGGCACACTGAAGCAGGGCCTCGAGCGGTCCAAGCAAGAGCTCGGCCTTGCCAAGCGGCAGGTCGAGGAGAAAGAAGGTAAGAGATGCCTTGTAGAAAAAACAAAAATATAAAAGTGCAATTGCAAAAAGATGACAGGATTAACGTGGCTATTGTAGGGGCCACAACTGAGGTGGCGACCCTCAAGCAAACGCTAGCCGAGGCCGAGAAGAGAGCGGCCGCGGAGCGTACCGAGCGGGAGAAATATGAGGCGCAAGTTGGCGAGGTACGACAAGAGCTCCAGGCTCTCATGGAAAAACATGAGAGTTTGGAGCTTGACTCAAGGACACGAGCGTCCGAGCTTGCGGCAGCTATTGAAAATGCCAAGTCTACCAAGGCCGAATCACAGAAGGCCCTTCAGGAGTTGGATGCGGTGAAAAAGATAGCGGCGGGTAAGGCATTCTTTATGCAAAGCAAACATGTAAAAGTGAGCTTCTTGTTACTTACCCGAATCTGGAGCTCTCCAGGAGTATTCGCAGATCTTACCCGTAGCGTGTCCGATGCTGCCGCATTCTATCGAGCCGAGGAGGGCGGCTCGACGGAGAAGGTGTTCTAGTCTCAGTATGCTGAGGCCAGACACCCAGTGCCCCTGAGCGACCAACTGAAGCAGCTGGTCGAGCTCCACAAGGTGGCCGAACAGGCCATGAAGGGCCTTATAGTTCGGCTGTGGCCTAGAGAGGCTCTGCCTGGGAGCTACTTCGGACTGGTGCGGCGGCTGGTGGAGGCCTGTCCAAGGCTCGAAGTCATCAAGTGCTCCATCTGCATCGAAGGTGCCCGTAGGGCCCTTGCCCGCGCTAAGGTGCACTGGGGCAAGCTGGATGTTGAGAAGCTTGTGAAGGACGGGCCGCCGCCGGGGAAAGAGCATCGCAAGCCCGAGAATTATTATAAGGACGTTCTGAAGGGTGCCCGCCTTATGGCGGATGAATGTTCCAGGGATGTAATTTTTGAATAAACTCGCTCGTATTGTCTCGTGCGCTGAAAACTTGTTCATATGCGCTAAGCAATGCTTTTTGAATTTAAAATATTACTTTCTATGCGACTGTTTATCAAAATTGAGAGATGGCCAGTCGTCGGCTTCTGCCCCCATGCCACTAGTGCTGGGGTGTTCGGGATAAACCTGAGCGCTCTTTTTCCCATGTTTGGGTCCTTTGAGGGAGGCGCTCAGCACAACGAACAAGGCAATCGGACTATAATGCTTGAACACTCCCACTTAGCCATAGAATTCTAATTTTAAATTTCGGCGAAGCCCCTAGTATTCGGAAGACCGAGTTCGGGGCGCTATCCACGCCTTTGGCCGGACAAAGCCGACTCCTCGCTCTAAGCGGCATAAGTCTTTAGGGACTCGAAAAAACCTCTCGAACAGCGACCGGTCTCTCGCTTCATCATGACAGTTAGTTTTAGCTTTCTCTACTGAGGTGCTCAGCCCAGCTCAACTGGGGCACAATCGCAGTAGTTCTCCTAGTGCTACCTTAGCCGATATAACGGAACGTAAGGCACCAAAACATAGGAGCCGGGCAAACCCAACTATTGACCCAAGACATGATTCGGAGCCGATGCATATAATGCTATAAGTTCGGGGTGCCGCACTTGTTAAAGTGTTCAGACTTCTCACACCATATTGAGGGGTACTGAAGCCCCTGGCGTATTTGTTAGAATAAAACACTAATGCAAGATCATAGACGACACACCAAGGCACAATATTTGTTAACGAGGTTCACCGATATGGCTACATCCCCGGGGCATGACTACAGGCGCTCCTCCCCACGATACCGCAACAATAACGGCCACCCGGGCGCCGGCACAAGCCGTCGGCTCCCCCGCGTACCTGTTGCTATCTAGTCGTCATGATGGGTTACAACGTGTGGTGCCCCTCCGTATATAAGAGGCCTAGGATACAAGTGTCCGACTCCTACACAATTCGTAACTAACCACACCAATTACAACTCCAAGTCCACGTAACCCCTTGCGTACATAATATTCGACACAAATATAACAAACTCCACCTTGGTGAATATTCTCCACCACTTAGAAGTCGTCCATGCTCGAACCTTCATGTGCTCCGGACTTGGGTTGTCTCCTTTGTAGCTTACTGAGAGCTACCCGATGGGCCAGACCCGCCGCCACCATGAGACTCCACTGCTACTCTTGCAGCTCCACTCCCCATGGCTCCACCTGCAATAGTGCTCCCTTGCAACTTGTAAAGATGTGAAGCCGTCCTCTCTCCTATCATCACAGTCACCCCATCTTCCATGATTTTCATGGTCTTCGTATCCCGATCACAATGGAATTCCATACCACCATCATGAAAAACACCAAGCGAAATTAGGTTCCTCCTTAGCCCTGACACATGCCTGACTCCTCGAAGCATCCGCTCAACTCCGTCAAACATCTTGATTTTGATGTCACCTACTCCAGCAACACGATAACCTGTATCATTGCCCACATAGGCTAAACCAAACTCACCAGACTTGTACGAAGAGAACCACTCCCTGTTGGGCGTCGCATGAAAAGAGCAAGCTGAATCCAACATCCACGCTTCAGCTTTTGTTGACCGCATGTTTGATACTACGAGAACATCACTACTGTTGTCTGAGTCATCACCATGAGTAGCCGCATTAGCACTTGCCCCACCCTTCAGTTCTGGGCGTTCCCTCTTTATATGTCCCCAGTCCTTGCACCTGTAGCACTGCACCTTTTTCTTCTTTTTCTTCTCTGCCTCTTGTCCCTTTCTGAGCTGATAACCTTTAACTGCCAACCCCAAACCTTGAGTACTCTCCTCTGTAGCATTCTCTTGCTTCCTCAACTCATGCTCAAGCAACGCTGCAGTGACTTCCTCATTATTGACGGTTGTGTTTCCATGTGTCAATGTAATGACCAAACACTACTGGAATCAGCTACTTTGCCATCTGCCAGCTCTTTGTCGTCTGCTAGCGGACGACAAAGAAGCTCTTTGCCATCAGCTACCTATAAGCCGATGGCAAAGAAACGGCGGATGGCAAAGAAGCTCTTTGCCATGAGCCATTTCGTTGCCGTCGGCCAGCTGACGGCAAAGAGGGAGGTGGCCCCCACCCACCCGCCCGTTTAAAAAAACTTAACACCCCCACCTCTTTGCCGTCAGCTAGCGGACGGCAAAGAGGTACAACAGCGGACGGCAAAGACTGGCGGACGGCAAAGAGCTTCTGTAACTAACGGATGTCCACAACCCCCCCCCCACCTGTTACTCTCCTCTTCCTCTCTACTCCCCGACGGCCCGCCCTAGATCGATCCACCGCCGCCCCCGCCCCTGCCGCCCGGCGCCGCCCCCGCCTTGCCCCCCCCCCCCGTCGCCCCGGCCCCGCCCCCCGCCACCCGGCGCCGCCCCTGCCGCCTGGCGCTGCCCCCGCCCCCCACCACCCCTCCGCCCCCACCACCCCACCCGCCACCCGGCGACGCCCCGTCGCCCCGGCCCCGCCCCCCGCCGCCTGGCGCCGCCCCTGCCGCTTGGCGCCGCCCCTGTCCCCACCACCCCTCCGCCCCACCACCCCTCCGCCCCCCACCACCCCACCTGCCGCCCGGCGACGCACCCGCCGGCCGGCGCTGCCCCGCCGACCGTCCCGGCCCATTGCTCCGGTGAGGGACCTACTTTTTTTCTTCTGTTTTTTCATTTTTTTTGCTGTTTAATTGTTAGTGCTAGATTGTGTTAGTGTTAGTGTTAGAAAAGAATTAGAAGAAGTAGAAGTAGTAGAAAGATGAAAAAAAAAGGAAGAAGAAAAGAAGTAGAAGAAGAAGAAGAAGAAGAAGAAGAAGAAAAAAAGAAGAAATGAAAAGAAGAAATGAAAAGAAGTAAAAAAGTAGAAAAAAGATGGAAGAAGAAGAAGAAGAAAGGAAAGAAGAAGAAGAAGAGAAAGAAAGAAGAAGAAGGATAGAAGGAAATACCCCGACCCCCTGACCCCAGACACCCCGACCCCGACACCCCGACCCCCTGACCCCTGACCCCGACACCACACCCCGACCCCGACACCACACCCAGACACCCCGATTAGTTAGGTCATATATTTTCCGATTTTGTTATGAAAAACATCATATATAATTGTGTTGATCGGGTTGATTTAAATGTGCAGTTGTTTCACCGATGTGAGGTTTGGTGTTCGACGACCTCGCCGTGTGTTTGACGAGCTCTGCCCCTTCGTTCGTGGGTGAGCACAAATGACATGTCCTCCTCCCCCATTAATTATTTGCTCTGTTTCGGTGTTTGTGCCGACGAAACTTGATAGCTAGCTATATATGTGTCTTGAATCATCAGTATGCGTAACCAATATGTGTCTCCCGTTCGAAAGCGTCATAGTTATAAATATGCATGCATTTGCATATTTATAACCTTGATTCTTTCGAATTGTCCAACGCTATCCATGGACAGCCCGAGTATGTGTAGATTGGGTTTGTTTTCCCATATGCTTTGCTCTGGATCCGACGCATATATTTCGTTAGTGCCTCCCTTGTTGTTCTCCGGGTACACATCCTCTCTGTTTATTGCAGAGACGTGTATCAGGAGAACAGCGGGGAGGTGCTGCCGAAATTTTGCGTCGGATCCGGAGCATAGCATGGGAAAATGAACCCAATCTACACATACACGGGTGGGATTAGGACCTATCATTACCTATTAGAGTGTAGGTTGCATGGACGTAATAAAATTGACAAAGTAGATCAATTGATGAATATATACATGATGAATTACATATATAATTGTTGTGTGCCCAGTAACTCTGAAAGTCAAGATGAGTGACCGTGCGTGGATGTATACCGGTCACACTGGTCAGAACAAATGGAGCGCTGAATGGTTCACAAAAACTAAGGGGTTTGTGCAAGCCGCATTTGCAAATGGCCAAAAGAAAACCTGGTGCCCCTGTTTCCTGTGCGGCAATTGGGAAAAGAAGACAGAGGCTGAAATGGGCAAACACCTGCAGAAGAGTGGTTTTATGCCCGATTATACGGTGTGGACATTTCATGGTGAGTCTGCCCAACGTGACCGAGCTGAGGTGGATCATCGTTGCACCGACGAGCATGGTACCGGGATGGAAAACATGGTGCAAGGCTATGATGATGCTCGGGATTCGGACGAGGAGATGGAGGAATCTGCAAAGGCCTTCAATGAAATGTTGGAGTCTTCGAAATGTCCGCTCCACGAGCACACTGAGCTTTGTCAGTTGGATGCCATCTCACAAGTAATGGCTCTGAAGGCTCAGTTCAACTTGGGCAAAGAATGCTATGACGCAATTATGACAGTATTTGGACGCTTTCTACCCAAAGGCCATGTAATGCCTACAAACCTGTACCAGTCGGACAAAATCCTCCGTGCACTGAAGATGCCCTATGAGAAGATACATGCCTGTGAGAAAGGATGTGCCTTATTTAGGCTTGACTATGCGGACTTGAACTATTGTCCCATTTGCAAGTCTTCCAGGTATATTGTGGTAGACAACGGTATGGGTGAGAAGACACAGACCAAAATCCCCGTTAGTGTTCTTCGGTATATGCCAATTGTACCAATACTTCAACGTCTTTTCATGGTCGAAGAGACGGCCAGACAGATGACATGGCACAAAACAGGCAAAAGAACCAAACTAGATGCAGATGGGAATCTGATGATGGTACACACATCGGATGGTGTTGCATGGAAAAAGTTTGATGAATTACATGCTGACAAAGCGGCAAATCCGAGGCATCCTCGAGTCGGCGTCAGCACGGATGGGTTCAGTGTGTTTGGTATGACGGCAGCCCAATACAGTTGTTGGCCCGTATTTGTCTTTCCACTCAATCTCCCCCCCGGACAGATTATGCAAAGAAAGAACATTTTCCTGACGTTGATAATTCCGGGACCCAACTATCCGGGCAAAAATATGAATGTGTACATGCAGCCGCTTAAGGACGAATTGCAAGAAGCCTGGGATAATGGGTTCAAGACATACGACGCCTTTAGCAAACGGAACTTCATAATGCGTGTCTGGTACATGTACTCGACGCATGACTTGCCGGCGTATGCGCTATTCGTTGGCTGGTGTGTGCATGGAAGGTTCCCATGCCCCACATGCAAGGGAGCTCTTGAGTTTCGTTGGCTTCAAGCCGGGCGCAAGTTTTCTTGCTTTGACATGCATAGACAGTTCCTGGATCCTCGCCATAAGTTCAGGAAAGACAAGAAGAACTTCATCAGGGGTAGAGTTGTCAAAAACTCTGCACCACCTGCATTGACAGGCCAACAGACCCTGGATCAGTTAAACGCTCTCGAGCCAGATCCACAACATCCAGGGTACTTCAAGGGGTACAACACCCTGGATCAGTTAAACGCTCTTGAGCCCTTTAATTACTAATTTTCATGGTTTCTCTCTTTCAGGCACGCTACAATAAGGCGGATAAGGTGCCAGAGGTGTACGACCTGTATGCCATGGCCCACACTGCCTCTTTCAAGAAAGTCAAGGCTTTCTCTCAGTCTGACCTCGATGATGCAAACAACTTCACCAACATCTCCTCCCACAACAAGCTCGTGAGATATAGAGATGAGGGGAAGGCGAGGAAAGGGGAGGACTTTAACCCGAGCCAGGGTCCCATTGATCCAGAGCTGGTGATGATATCTGGTGGCGGGAGGTCCCATGGCTCCATAGCCATTGGAGATGGACTTATCCGTTGTCCTAGCACTCTCCCGGAGATCAAGGCGCGCCAGTCGAGCTCCGCTCCTGAGATAAGGCCTCGTGAACGGCCAATGCAACTCGCCATCAAGGTTAGTGATACGTACTCAGTTATCTTTCTCCATTACATTGTGTGCGCTTCCATCAATGATTACAAATGGTCATGTGAGTGGTGTTGCAGGCTGCTATACAGAGTGAGAGAGATAGAATGGAGAAACTTCTGGCAGAGGCGGCGGAGAGGCAGCGGGAGTTGGAGGAGAGGACGACAAAGATGATGGAGGAGGAGAGGGCACGGAATGACATGCAGGCAAGGGCCATGTACGAGCTCCTTGTGGTAAGTTTCTTCTGCAGATTAGCCAAAACATTCATGTAGTGTTTGTCTCATTACTAACTAGTATGAATGAGTCGTCAAAACCAAATGTGCAGTTTGTGTGCGAGAAGACAGGTCAGACCGCTCCGCCGATGCCAGTGATTGCTCCTGGGACCACGGTGAGTTTTATTTGAATGGACATTACTTGCTAGTCTTAACATTTGAGTGTCATCATGCTAACAGGACATTGGAAATGATCTTTGGTGCAGGGTAACTCCAGACAAGCATCGCACGATCCTTCTCCAGCTACCGACACGAGCCACCACGCTCCTACACCTCCTGGATCTTGGTAAGTTTATCTGGTGTTTTGCTTAACACATCCATAAAGACCTAGACTTAGCTTTATTTCCTCCAATGCCTACCATAATGACCTAGACTTAGCTTCTTCTCCTCCAAAATGACTTAATAAGCTTACTGACCTCCAAAACCATCCATTTTACCTAAGTTAGCTCTAAAACGATCTGTACTTAGCTTACTTATGTCAAAAATTGCATAATTAGCTTAGTTAGCTCATAGACGATCCATTTTACCTAAGTTAGCTCTAAAATGACCCATTTTACCTAGGTTAGCTTATAAATGATCCAGTTCATCCAAGTTAGCTAAAAAATGACCCATTTTACCTAGATTAGCTCCTAAATGATCCATTTTACCTACGTTAGCTTTAAAATGACCCATTTCACCTAGGTTAACTCCAAAATGACCCATCTTACCTAGGTTATCTCATAAACGATCCATTTCAACTAATTTAGCTCATAAACGATCCATTTCACCAAGTTAGCTAAAAAACGATCCATTTCACCTAAATTAGCTCTTAAATGATCCATTTCACCTAAGTTAGCTCAAAAAGATCCATTTCAACTAAATTAGCTCATAAATGATCCATTTCGCCTAAGTTAGCTAAAATCGATCCATTTCAACTAAGTTAGCTCATAAATGATCCATTTCACCTAAGTTAGCTAAAAAACGATCCATTTCACCTAAGTTAGCTAAAAAACGATCCATTTCACCTTAGTTACCTCAAAAACGATCCATTTGACCTTAGTTAGCTCATAAACGACCCATTTCAAATAAGTTAGCTCATAAATGATCCATTTCACCTTAGCTAGCTCATAAACGACCCATTTCAACTTAGTTAGCTCATATATGATCCATTTCACGTAAGTTAGCTCATAAATGACATACTCTTCTTGTTCTAGTCTTCTTCTTGTTCTACTCTTCTTGTTCTAGTCTTCTTCTTGTTCTACTCTTCTTCTTGTTCTACTCTTCTTGTTCTAACTTTCTTATTTTTCATTTTGCAGATTTCATTCACTTGACGAAAGCTTGCATAGATGGAGTGCTCCTTATCCCTTTCTCTGTTTCTTTTGTATCGTTGAACTATGCATGTATCGTTGGATGAAACTATTGTAATATATATGGTTGGATGCCTCTATGTTGAACTTGTTATGTATGATGGAACTATGCATGTAATATATATGGTTGGATGATGAAGTTATGTGTTGGATATCTTATATGTTTGCTCTGTAATGGCCTTTTAAAATATATCTATATATGTCATATATATTTGTGATGAAAATTGTTGGATTTAATAAAAAACAGATAAAAGAGCCAATATGCAGGCTCTTTGCCATCTGCCACCGACGGCAACGGCCTCTTTGCCGTCTGCCGCGGACGGCAAAGAAGACACGTGGCATCCAGCTGTGCTTCCTGGGAGCTGACCCATTTGGCCAGTTTGCCTACAGTGGCAGACGGCAAAGACTTTGCCATCAGTGGCAGACGGCAAAGAACCTGCCATGCAGTGACGTGTAGATGACATCATACGGCGGGCGGCAAAGACACTAGAAATTTTGCCGTCAGCGGCGGACGGCAAAGGCCTGCCGTTAGCCACTTAATGGACTGACAACGCAATTATTGCCGTCCGCTCTCTTTGCCGTCCGCCGCGGACGGCAAAGGGCCTTTGCCGTCAGCCGCCAGAAAGCAGACGGCAAAGTAGCTGTTTACCGTAGCCTATGTTGCCGGAGCCTTTTGCCGTCCACGGCTGACGGCAAAGGCCTTTGCCGTCCGCCGTTCATGCCTTTGCCGTCCGCCGTGGCAGACGGCAAAATGGCTGATTCCTGTAGTGAAATGCTCATAGGACGGTGGCAACGAAACAAGAAGAAGTAGTGCCTTATCCTCGTCCTCAATCTTCACATCGAGACACGCTAGATCTGTGACCAACTGATTAAAGGCATTCACATGCTCCACAAGATCCGACCCCTCCTGCATCTTCAGCCCATAGAACTTTTGCTTCAAATACAGCTTATTGGTCGCTGACTTGGACATATAACGATTTGCCAACTTGTCCCAAATTCCCTTAGGAGTATCTTCGTCCATGACATGATACATGACCTGATCCGCAAGACAAAGCCGTATGGTAGCGGCCGCCTGCACTTGCATATCCTCCCACGCATCATTGTCAACCTTGGCCGGCTTCGTCTCCTGCAAACCCTTCAAGATTCCCTGCTGCGCTAGAATATCCTTGACTCTTGTCTGCCATAGACCGAAGTTACCCGTGCCATCGAATTTCTCCAAATCAAACCTGGTGAATCCTAGCGCCATGTCGAGCCGCGATCTAACCGACCTGTTGCCGCCGGTCTGACCGCCCTTGTTTTCTTCTGCGACTTCCTCACGAAAAAGATCACTGATCCCGTATTCCTCGTCTGAAGCCACGCCGCAGTCCGCGATCTACCAAGAAATCTGACCTACACAAACTTCCTGTCTGCCCTTCAGAAATTCCTGTGGAAACCCGTCGCCGTAACGCAGAATTGCTCTCCGCCGAAACTGGCTGCTCCACCTTTTTCCTGTACCTGCAGATTGATTTGTTGTGTCTGCTAGCCTCCGTCGACCCTAGCCTTTTATTTCCTGTTGGATGCCCGGCCCTGTATTTTCCTTGCCTTCCACGGGAATCGAGTCCATAATAGTCACGGTTTCTTTAGAATCAAACCAAGTCCAATGCCAATGCACAGACAAACACGAACGTGCATCTCCCTTCCTTATTTTAATCATAACCGCTCTGTGTATGCAAGCTCTTGTCCCCTGGACCCAATACGCATGCACACGTTCTTCTGAAACTGCTCATGCATGTATGCCAACCCTGGACTCCTGCACTAACACGTCAGATCACTTCTGATTTTTGTTTCTTTGCACGCACGGTAAACATCATCCGTAGAAACCTGCTGCCGTACGCAACCGAGCGCCTGCTGTCTCTCGTACGCAGCAGCCGTGACCATCCTTCTCTCGATCCGAGCCCTCGGGAAACAATCCGCCGCTGATCTCGATAACTCCCGTCTCTGATCTTGATTCTTCGCCAGCAATCTGTTCAGCCCTGTCGCGCGTAGTCACCGACGCCAACCCTGCCGTAACAGTCGCCGCCTCGCGCATCGTCCGTGCACGAGCGTGACGTACCCTGGCCACCCGCATCACCGACACAATCCGTCCGCGGTGCCGCGCCGCCGCCCTTGTACAACACCGAGCGCATCATCTCGATGCTCTCACACTCCGATCTATCCGGCCGTCCCCCACGTCTGGTCGTCGGTCTGATCGCGAGCCGAATCCGTCGCCTCCGCAATGTCTTCAACAACCACTACGCCGGTCCGATCGCCATGTCTAGCCGATCCTTACTGACCGCAGCCCATCGAACAGTCCAGGCCTCCTGCCCGAAGTGTCCGACACCACCGACCGCCTCTGCGATCGCCGCCATGCTCCACCTTGCACCAATCGGACGTTCCATGGCACCCGTCGAGCATGATCCTCGTACCTCCAGATGATCTTCCGCATAGCCTTCTCGCAACCTTGCTCATGATACCACTTATTAGAATAAAACGCTAATGCAAGATCATAGACGACACACCGAGGCACGATATTTGTTAACGAGGTTCACCGATATGGCTACATCCCCGGGGCATGACTACAGGCGCTCCTCCCCAAGATACCGCAACAATACCGGCCGCCCGGGCGCCGGCACAAGCCGTCGGCTCCCCCGCGTACCTGTTGCTATTGTCAGGACCCCGATCCTAAGCCACATCGATCCAGCGTGTAACACATCATATCACTTTGCGGCCTCACGCACGATACTCCCACGGGTGCCACCTTACCTGGCCCGGGACCGTTTGCGCCTTTTGGCTCGCGTATATGATAGTGTCGCTAGCATCCATATGACAGAGAACCCGGGCCGACATGGCTAGTCGTGAACCCAAAGCGGCGCTAGCCTATGAGGACAGGCATACATGAATCACATCGAGCATGTCGGTCATCAACGTATTTATTCGGGCTGTAGCACTGGGCTAACAGGACTCCGGTAATCCGGGCTGTAGCAGGCTAGGCAGGACTCCGAATAACAGCGCGTGACATTTCCCCGAAGGGACAGACATAGGAACGAGGTGAAACACATGCCGGCCAGTCAAGTGTTCCAAGCAGTAGTGCTGGGCTAGCAGGACTCCGGTGAACCGGGCTGTAGCGGACTACTATCGCTCAGAAGCACTAGACTTACATTTCCCCATATGAAAGGCTGCTAAGGATAAACAACTAGATAGTCGGATCCCACTCATACCAAGCATTTCAATCATACACATAATATGCCCGATATGAGTAAATACAACATGGCATCACAACAAAACTCTACAACTCAAGTACTTTATTTAGAAGGCTCCGAGGAGCCATACATATCATCCATACAGATAGGGGTCACATGACCCAACACTCAAGTCATACAAACATACAAGCACATGCGGAAGCAAAGTAGTCTGAGTACAGACACTAGAAAGAAAGAAGGCTTGACGAAGCCTGTCTATCTACAACGACCCTTCACAAGTCTTGGATCACCACCTGGGTGATAAGTCACTCGTCAACGTCGAGGTCTACATAGAACCCATCAGAGGGGTTGGTGCAGTCGTCTGAAAAACATGATTAAAGCAACATGAGTACGGAGGTACTCAGCAAGTCTTACAACAGGAACCTACTATACATGCACATTCTCAAGAAGGTAGTGGGGTTATTGCAGCAAGCCAGCTTTGACTCTTGGCTAAACTATCCTACGATAGACACCACTTGTAAATCTTTTGTCGCACACGAGTCCACTATCACCAACACAATACACCACCGTGGATCCTCTCTCGCCATCCTACGAGAGGGCCATCCGCGGTACTCACACTTATCTTGAGATTTTTAGTAGTATCCATTTACTTTTCTATGAACTGTATAGGTGACCAAGTAGTCCTTTACCGCGGACGCGACTATTCGAATAGATTTATACCCTGCAGGGGTGTACTTCTTCACACACGCTCTCACCACTTACCGCCGTTTACACGACATGTACTCGGCAACCTTCAAGCGGAAGCCCAGCGAGGGTGTCGGCCACGGCCTACCTAAACACTCAAGTCTCTAGTCCAGGTTTATCGCCTATTCGGGTTCCATCCGCAGGGAGTCCGGCCGAGGTTTCCACTAACGGCCCCGAACGATGTGAACAGGGTTCCGAGACACCAAACGGGCGCCCGGCTGGCCCGGCCACGTGCCTACCGCAACACAGCCCACCCCGACGGTCAGCACTGCGTGCGGCCCCCAGCATACTACAAACACCAGAAACTACTTTGCAACTCCTGGACAGAGGACAAGCATGATCAAGAAGCCGAGAGAGTCAATTAAGGATCCCAATGTGTGGTAGTAGCTGAACCTTAAATCACACACACAGATCTCAGTTCTTAAGGACGGCCTCAATGAAACAACCCACCATGTACTCCTACATGGCCTCTCATCGATTCCTTTACCAAATCGTGTTCAACACTTCACTCTTGTCACCGACACAACCTTTCACTCCAGTTCATCATCCCGATGAGCCAGACCTGACACAACTCTAAGCATAGCAAGCATAGCATGGTAGGAACACACACACATATATTGGCTCAATCAACTCCTACACATGCTAGTGGGTTTCATCTAGTTACTGTGGCAATGACAGGTCATGCAAAGGAAGTGGGTTCAACTACCGCAACACACAGCAGTTTGAAACGCGTTGTCTTAATGCAGTAAACAAGAGCAGAAGCGAGAACATGGGTTTGTATCGAAATGATCAATGAGTTGCTTGCCTGATGGAGTAGTGGCGGGATACTGCCCTTCAGTTGGATACTCGGAGATATCCTCAGAGGCAGAACCTACCACGAATGACACATCGGAACACAATCAACACATGACGATATGCAACAATATGATGCATGCTATGACATGGCAATATGATGTGTGTTGGCTTAATGCAAGCTAGATCAGGGTGGAAAGTGCTTAAATGAACCAAAGGTTCAATTGTTAGCTCATTTAACATGTCCAAATTAGTGCATCACCTTGTAATGCCTAAACAGTGGGTTTAACTTGTTCTGACATGCATGAAACCAGTTCCATTAGATAGATTGAATTTTTCTGATCAAATTTCATATATAAATCTTTGCATTTGGAGTTACAGATCATTTTCTATGAAATTTTGAAGTTTGAACTAATTTCTGGATTTTCCTGTATAGAAATAAATCCAGTAATTTAAATTACTGCGTCAGCATGAGGTCAGTGTGACGTCAGGGTCAACGGAGTCGTCCAGGTCAAACTGACCAGTGGGACCCGTATGTCAGTGGATAGTTAAACTAGTTTAATTAGTTTAAACTAATCTGGTGATTAACAGAAGGGGGCCCCACCTGTCATTGACTCAACAGAGTCAACCAGGGGCCACCCGTGGTCAAAGTCAAGGTCAACTCGCCGGCGTCTAGCCGCCGGCGAGCCCGACGCGGCGGAGGAAGTGGTTTTGGCCGTTCCGGCCACCAAATGGGGCGCGGAGGGCATCTACGTGGAGCTGGGGATGAACCGCAGCTCTTGGTGGAGTTGGTTGGGGCCAGGGTGGCCAGAGTCGGCGCCGGCGACGACCTAGGCGGCCGCCGGAGTTCGGTCGAAGGCGAACTCGAGCTAGGGGGTGCAGTGAGGTGCGGGGAGGGCACGGTTGGACCCAACGCAACGTGGTGAGTGCGATGGACACCGAGAGGTGGCCGGAGGATGGCCGGGAGCACGTCGGCGACGAGATCCGCGGCGGCGTGTGCGGGTGAGCTACATGTAGTCACTACGGGGCTCGAGAGAGAGAACGGGGAGGATGGGAAGGTGGCCAGGATCACGGTGCACTCGTAGAGGCCACCGACGGGGTCGGGGACGAGCTGATGCGGCGACGGCGTTGAAGGGGATCTCCGGCGACGGTGGACTCGGGCGGGGTCGGTGCTGTGTCTTCGAGGCACGCGAGCGCTCGGGGCTCGTCTTGCTCAAAGAAGAGGAGGGTGGCGGAGCTCGTGGACACGGTCGGGTGGCGCGGGGACGACGGTGGCTACGGCTACGACGGCGGAGCGGCGACGGTGGCGTCGGCCATGGCGAGGGGAAGCGAGGGAGGCGAGGCAGCGACGAATGGCGTGTCCAGGGGCTCGGGGCGGCGACGTGGAACACGTCCAGGGCAGCGGGGCGGCGAGGAGGTGAAACAGGGCGGCGACCAGCCGCATGGCGCGCGCTGAGCTCGCCGTCGAGCACCTGCGTGCCTGCCTGGCCGAGCCAAGCAGCTCGCTGGCGCGGCAACTGGGCTGGGCCGGCAGGTGGGCCAGTTAGGCGCCAGGTAAGCATTTCCACTTTTGTTTCCTTTTTCTATTTTTCTGTGACTTTGTAGACTTATTAAAAATACTAGAACAACTCCAAAAATCACCAAACTGCACCTGGTCCTTAGTTGGAATATTTCCAGCAAGGAACATTTTGGTTTGGAAATATTTGAGCATTTGAAATATTTTATAAATTTTAAATGCCCAAATTCAAATACTTATGCATTAATTCAATGACCTTCTGTTGACCTAGAAATATATGCACCATTTTTGCCAGAGGTTTTAACCCAAGACAAAGAGGGTGAACATTTTAGAAGGGCATTTCAGGTTCATTGAAAATATTTTTAGTAAACCCTAGTTGATTTCAGGAGGGGTGCTGGGGGTTCTGCCTTCCCCATTTCAAATTTCTGTCAGAAGTAAACATGATGCACACTCTAATGCATGAGCTAGCTAGGATGTGACAGCTATCAAGTCGTCATGATGGGTTACAACGTGTGGTGCCCCTCCGTATATAAGAGGCCTAGGATACAAGTGTCCGACTCCTACACAATTCGTACCTAACCACACCAATTACAACTCCAAGTCCACGTAACCCCTTGCGTACATAATATTCGACACAAATATAACAGTATTGACCGTACCAAAGTGTACGGGTGCAACATGTCGTTAATGAACATATATTTGTAAAAAATAGTAATGCAAAAATAGACAAAAGCTATGCATTGTTTATAGAAAGGCTGCGATCAGAGAAGAACGATACAATTAGTGCGATAAGCAAAAGCGGGACTATCTAACATGTCCTTTCCAGGGGCAGGCCGCGGAATAGTATGCAAAACAGGTATACTGCTCGTGATAGAGACCACCTGGGAGTTCTATAATGCGGCGCAGCTTTTCTGCTTCCCTGGTTCTTGCATCGTTTGTGCGGCAGTTGGATTGCCGAATAGGTCTTCCGAAGTATGGAGTCCTGAAAGTAAGAGAAAATGAAGAAATCGGCAGCCCCTAGTGCGGTTTAAGCCGTGTTTCGGGCGTGCCGTGATGGTGCCCCTCCCCCTGTGCCCATGGTATTTTGAGAGCGTAGTTATGTACGCGAAGCACTGGTTTCGCTATTTCGCGAGGGCTGGGGTTGGGGCCGCATTGCTACGCCTGCTTGGAACGTGCCAAGCGGTCTTGTTGTAGGTTACTCCGGGCGCGCTTGACAGTGTCCGGACGTTTAACGACCGGACTAGAGAACTGCCTTGAGAGGCTACTTTGTACTTCCGCTGCGACGGCCGCCGTGTGCTCCTCCGTTTGGAGGGAGCGTTCGGTGTTTCCATTGACCTTGATTACTCCTCGAGGGCCTGGCATCTTGAGCTTAAGGTATGCGTAGTGCGGTACCGCATTGAACTTTGCAAATGCCGTTCGCCCGAGCAGTGCGTTATAGCCACTGCGGAACGGGACTATGTCGAAGATTAACTCCTCGCTTCGGAAATTATCCGGAGATCCGAAGACCACTTCAAGTGTAACTAAGCCTGTACAGTTGGCCTCTACACCTGGTACGACGCCTTTAAAGGTTGTTTTGGTGGGCTTGATCCTCGAGGGATCTATGCCCATTTTCTGCACTGTATCCTGGTAAAGCAGGTTCAGGCTGCTGCCGCCGTCCATAAGGACTCTTGTGAGATGAAATCCGTCAATAATTGGGTCTAGAACCAATGCGGCGAATCCGCCATGACGGATGCTAGTGGGGTGGTCCCTTCGATCAAAGGTGATCGGGCAGGAAGACCATGGGTTGAACTTTTGGGCGACTGGCTCCATTGCATATACGTCCCTTAACGCACGCTTCCGCTCCCTCTTGGGGATGTGGGTTGCGTATATCATGTTCACCGTCCGCACTTGTGGGGGAAAACCCTTCTGTCCACTGTTGTTCGGCGGCCGGGGCTCCTCCTCGTCATCGCTACGCAGCCCCTTGTCTCTATTTTCGGCATTTAACTTGCCTGCCTGTTTGAACACCCAACAATCCCTGTTGGTGTGATTGGCTGGCTTTTCGGGGGTGCCATGTATCTGGCACAAGCGGTCAAGTATTCGGTCCAAACTGGACGGGCCCTGAGTATTTCTTTTGAATGGCTTTTTTTGCTGACCGGATTTATAGCCTCTGAATCCGGCATTGACTGCCGTATCCTCGTTGTTGTCGCTGTTAACGCGGCGCTTTTGCTTGTTCCGACACGACCTGCCACTGTTGTCCTTGGTGTCCGAATTACCAAGGTTCTTGGTCAAGTTATTGCTACGAGCTAGCCAGCTGTCTTCTCCCATGCAAAAGCGGGTCATGAGTGTCGTGAGGGCTGTCATAGATTTCGGCTTTTCCTGTCCAAGGTGCCGGGCAAGCCACTCATCGCAGTTATTGTGCTTGAAGGCTGCTAGGGCCTCTGCGTCCGGACAGTCGACTATTTGGTTTTTCTTTGTTAGGAACCATGTCCAGAATTTCCTGGCCGATTCCTTTGGCTACTGAATTATGTGGCTTAGGTCATCGGCGTCTGGTGGTCGCACATAGGTGCCCTGGAAATTGTCGAGGAATGCGGCTTCCAGGTCCTCCCAACAACCGATTGATTCTGCTGGCAAGCTGTTAAGCCAATGCCGAGCTGGTCCCTTAAGTTTGAGTGGGAGGTATTTGATGGCGTGTAGATCGTCGCCGCGGGCCATGTGGATATGAAGGAGATAATCCTCGATCCATACCGCGGGATCTATTGTGCCATCATATGATTCGATGTTCACGGGTTTGAAACCCTCAGGGTTTTGATGATCCATTACTTCATCTGTGAAGCATAGTGGGTGTGCGGCGCCTCTGTATTGGGTTATATCACGACGCAGCTCAAACGAGCTTTGTCTATTGTGTTCGGCCTGGCGTGATTTATTATATCCGGAGTGACGATCACCGTCACGTGTCGTGGGGCGCCCGCGCGATCCGTAGATCAATCTTGTTTTCCTCACCTTGTACTCCAATATGTCTTGCAGGTCTGGCGCATTTTCCCGTGCCTTAGAATGTTTTGAGCGGCGCCGGGGTGCGGCTTGAGTGTAGGGCCGAGAGGCCTCTCTGTCGCGGCCACGAGGTGGCCGATCGGCCGTATCATGCGCTAGTGATGTAGGTTTAGGTGCTTCCTCCTCTAATAGGGGTAGCAACCTGCGCTTTGGGTAGCTTTTGGAGTGGCGTTCGAGTTCATACTCTTCGGCCGCAAGGACTTCAGTCCATCTGTCGGCTAGCAAATCTTGATCAGCTCTAAGTTGTTGCTATTTTTCTTGAGGCTGCTTGCCATGGCCATAAGCCTGCGTTTGAAACGCTCTTGTTCGACGGGATCCTCTGGCATGACGAATTCGTCATCGTCGAGGCTTGCCTCGTCTTCAGAGGGAGGCATATAATTATCATCCTCGACCTCTCTGTCTGTCGCTCTCTCATGAGGGCTGGCTTCTCCATCCTGCTGTGCTGAATCTTGCTGGAGGGGGTGTTCTTCGGCGCTATTCGGAGTATTATTATCTCCTGTGTCGGAATCACCGTTTTTGCTTTGGTGGGATTTAGAGCGGCACCGCTGACGTCGGCGCTTAGGCTGTTTCTTGGAGGGGTCATCCCCCTGCTGTTCCATCGCCATCTCCTTCTTTTGGGGTATCCACCATGTATATGTCATATGATGAGGTGGCTTTCCAGTGCCCTATAGGTGTTGGTTCTTGATCGTCTCCTGCATCGGCGTCCATACCGTCGATGTCTTCGGGTCGAAGTCGAGCATGTCGGTTAAATCATCGACAGTGGCTACAAAGTGGGTGGTGGGTGGGCTTTGAATTTCTTCATCGTCTGTATCCCAACCTTGCTGACTGCAGTCCGGCCAGGGCTCTCCTGATAAAGAGAGGGACTTTAATGACTTCAGAATATCGCCAAAGGGCGAGTGCTGAAAGATGTCCGCGGCGGTAAACTCCATGATCGGCGCCCAATTGGATTCGGTCGGCAAGGGCGCGGAGGGCTCGGAGTCTGGAGAGGAGTCCGGCCCCTCGGAGTCACGGGCCTTGCGGAGTGCGGGGCTGGTGTTCGGCTCGATCGCCGTTGGGACTGCAGCCCCCGAGGCGGCGTCCAACCACTCATCCTCGACCGGCGCAGTTGGTTCCGAATTGAGGGTCGGAACCGATGCGTGTGCGGCCTCCAGGGCACTGTTCGGCGACAGAGCTAGATCATGCCCATCGTGACAGTGCGGCGCGCTCGGCTGTGGCTCGAATCCGTCGAAGATCAAGTCCCCGCGGACGTCAGCCGTGTAGTTTAAACTTCCAAATCTGACCTGATAGCCAGGGGCGTAGCTTTCGATCTGCTCCAGGTGGCCAAGCGAATTGGCCCGCAGTGCGAAGCCGCCGAAGACGAAGATCTGTCCGGGGAGAAAGGTCTCACCCTGAGCTGCATCGCCATTGATGATCGGAGGAGCCATCGGGCCTAAAAGTGATGACACAGAGGAACTCTCAATGAAAGCACCAATGTCGGTGTCAAAACCTGCGGATCTCGGGTAGGGGGTCCCGAACTATGCGTCTAGGCGGATGGTAACAGGAGACAAGGGACACGATGTTTTACCCAGGTTCGGGCCCTCTTGATGGAGGTAAAACCCTACGTCCTGCTTGATTAATATTGATGATATGGGTGGTACAAGAGTAGATCTACCACGAGATCAAGGAGGCTAAACCCTAGAAGCTAGCCTATGGTATGATTGTTATGTGTTGTCCTACGGACTAAAACCCTCCGGTTTATATAGACACCGAAGAGGGCTAGGGTTACACAGAGTCGGTTACAATGGTAGGAGATCTACATATCCGTATCGCCAAGCTTGCCTTCCACGCCAAGGAAAGTCCCTTCCGGACACGGGACGAAGTCTTCAATCTTGTATCTTCATAGTCCCGGAGTCCGGCTGAAGGTATAGTCCGGCCATCCGGACACCCCCTAATCCAGGACTCCCTCAGGGCTGCTTGACCCCAGGACACGGGAGGCGCTTTGCGCGCAGAGAGCAGCAGTGCGAGAGCGGGTGCGGCCACGGATCACTCCGTCGGCCACCGGAGGGACCAGACCCGCGGGGGTCGCGGTCGAATCCTCGGGAGGCCTGAGCAAGCGCGCCCGCGTCTCAGCCAGCTTGCCATCTAAGATCTCGCGAGCCCTAATGGCCGCGATCTGTTCTAAGGGGGGACCAACCTCCCCTCTGAAAATGATGGCCGAGTCACTGGCCACTTTGCCGAGGTGGCCAAGAGGGACGGCCTCAAGCGCGGAAAAGGAACAACTGGAAGAACTAGGGGGGATAGGATCCACACCTGACTCGAGGTTCCGGACCGCCGCCCGAAGCTCCGCACGCTCAGCAATGGACGGAGCCGCGGAGTCCGTCGGACGGGTCGCATCAAGGCGGGCGCTGCGACGGGACGCCGTCATCGGCGTCGATGTGGAGCGGGGCCGCCTGGCGTACGCCACCGTCGACGGAGGGTGAGCGGAGGTCGGAGTGGTCACGACCACGGCCACCATCGCGGTCGGGGAGGTAGGCGGAGCGAGGTGAGCGTCGGGGCCACCAGCGAGGGGAGTGGGGCGATGATCTCTAGGATGCCGCTAGCCGCAGTGCCCGCGGGTGAGAGAGACGGAGCCGGTGCGCTGACGGGGGCGCACCCGCCGCCACCCGTGGGGACCGGGGAGGTCGAACCAGGGGGGCGGGGGGTCCGGGACCGACGGCGAGGCACGAAGGGCGGAGTCGGCGGAGGGGGAGCACGGCGACGAAGGCGGCATGACGAGCAAGCCCACACTGGAGATGTCACTGGCTGACTCGGACGGAGGCGAAGGGGGTGCAACTAGCATGGAGGCCAGGTGGAACGCCACCGCGAGGTCATCGGCCAACACGCGGGTGTGACCCACCCCTGAGCCGCCACGGCCCGAAGGTGGGTTGACGGGCTCGCGGGATGGGGAGCGGGAGTGCTCAGACAAGTCCTCGTCATCCTCAGGGTCCTCGGCGTGAGTGGCGGGACCGGCGGTGGCGGGAGTCGTCGGTGTCAGCTGGGCCGCCCCCCAGGTGGCTGTCATCGATGAAGCGGGGGCGGCCGATGTGGTTCGAAGGCTCGGGGCAGATCTTGAGGTCGTAACCATCGTCATTGAAGAAGATCCGAATCATGGCGTGGAGCTTGGAGGAGTCCAGGCACTTCACCTTGACCCGGACCTCCTCCTGCTTGCGAAGAGAGAGCTCGTTGACCACCACCACCTTGCCCAGGATCTTGGACATGCTGCGAATGACTCGCTCAGACCGGGCCACGTCCGGCAGGCCAGCGATGAGGAGCCAAGCCGTGTCGAGGACCGCCACGGCCTTGGGATCCCACTTCGGCTCTGAGATGTTCACCACAATCCCGTTGAGGGCCAAGGTGATGTTGTCACTGCGGGTACAGAAGCCCATGCTCAGAGCATCGGGGAAGATCACCGTGAAGGTGTTGGCAGCAGTGGAGGTCACCTGCCAATCCCACGTGCACCTGCACAAGTGGTTGAGCTCGGCCTCAATTAGCTCTGTGGTGGCGACGGCATCGCCAACGATAGTCACGAGAGCCAGGAGCGAGGGGGGAGGGGGAATCTCCGGGACCTTGATGTGGAAGAAGCCCATGTCCTCGATGCCATTCCCGTACATCATGATCTCCTCCGTCACCGGGCGGTCCGAACAGAGAATCGCGGGGTGTCCGGCGTCCTTGCATAGGTAGCACATCGGAGAGTTGGGGCAGGCCACCTGGAAGTTCCCGGACAGGCCGCAGTTGAAGCACGGCGGACCGTCCGAGGCGGGAGTGGAGCCCGGAGGTGGAGCTGCCGTGCAGGCGGAGGATGCGGCTGCCGGGGGGCGGGGAGGTCCCTTCTTCTTCTTCTTGGTGCCCTGGCGCCCCCGGTTCCCGTTTCCCCCATTGGGCGGCGAGAACGAAACTTGGGAGCGGGGGGGAGGGGGTTGGTAGCGGCTGGTGGCCGGGGCGGCGGTGACGGCGGAGAGGGACTGCTGCCGGGAAGATGGAGACCGGTCCCGACGGTGAGACGGGGAGGGAGACCGCCGCCGGGAGGATTGCCGGGACCCCCCAGCCGGAGATCGGCCGCACACCCGCGAGTCAGCCCGAGGGGGCGAGTGGCGCGCCGGGGACCGGGAGCGGCTCGTCGCGGGCAGGGGACCGGCGGGCGGAGCGGGGGGGGGGGAGAGCGGCGGGCGTCACGAGCCGGAGAGCGACGAGTTGGGCGGGAGTCAAGCTCCTGACGGAGGTCGGCCTCCCGCCGTAGGGCATCCGGTGATGGACGAGGCGGCGCACGGCGGTCGTTCGCATGGCGCTTGGGGCGGCCCGCCCCGTCACCCCACTCACGGGTCATGGACGGCGAGGTAGGAGGGGAGGGCGAGCGGGAGCCAGCAGGGCCGACGAGCCGGGATGGTGGCGGCGGGCAGGGCAGCGTCGGGGAGAGCGGGGGGCGACGCGGGTGTGAATGGCTGGTGAGGGAACCCTAGAGGCGGCCAAATGGACCCCGCCTCATTGGGCCGAGGCCCACCCGGGGGCGAGGCTGGGCCGCGGGGGGGAGGGGGAGGAGGCCTGGGTCAGCACGAGTCCAGCGGCCTGCGAGACCCGCGGCGTCCCAGGAGCCGAAGCCCGTGGGGAGGCGTTGGGCAGGCGGCCCACAGGGCGGCCCACCACGAGCGCGGCCCGGTAGGACCAGCGAGGGGAAACCAAGCGAGGGGCGAGGGTTTCCCCAGGCGCCATCGCGGAGGTCGCCGGCGGGGCATGGCGGGGGCGACGGGGCCAGGACGGGGTGCGCAGGGCGCCGGGACGCGGAGGCACGGCGGCGCCGAAGGTGGAGATGAATGGACGAAAAGGGGACCGCCTGTAGACCACCGACGCGAGCGCCGTCAAGGGCGTCGCCGGGGCGCCGGCCAGAGCAGGGGAGGACAGAGCCGACACTGAGGATCTTCAGGAAGCGCGCGCGAGGCAGCGGTCGGCCCGGCCGGCGACGCCCCACCCACCAGAGCGGCGACCCCGAGGGCGAGAGCCCAAGCCCAAGGCCGCACCTTTCTCTCGCGTCGCCCGAGATGCGCCCGTAGGCTGGCGCCGGCGCCGGGCATCCCCGCGGGCAGCCGGACTCCCACCCTTGGGAGTCGAGCCACCAGCAGAAACAGCCCGAGGCGGTCGTGCCGGAGCCTTGGGGGGGCGGTCGCGCCAGACGACTGGGCGCCCCGCGGCGAGGACGTCGGCTTCCGCGAGGTCGGCCCAGACCACGCGTGACGAGGCGGCGGGGGGAGTCGGCGGCGGAGCGGCCGGGGAGGGCGCCGGCGGGCGGATGGGGGTCGAGGACGGGGAGGGGAGCTGAGCCAGCGGCGGAGCCGCCGGGTCGCCCAGCGCATCGCCAGAGCTCGAGGGATCCATCCGGCAAAGCTGCTGATCCCTGTCTCCATTCACAGAAGCTCTCCTTATGTGTCATCTCAACATCTTCGTTATGAAATGATACCAAGAGCAAAGCACGGGCCATGGGGAGTGGTCGTCTCCCTCCATTTCTACTAGATCGGCAACGCGCCCTGGCGCGAGGGTGCCTGTCCAAACGTTTTGGTCAAACGTGTAATGTTAAGTTATTAGTAACTCAAGTTGTTATTTGGACGACGAAAAGGGCAATGAAAGCATGATATTATCATCGTGTGTCTAAATGGGACTAACAACGCCTGAATTAACTGGAGCTATAGATGTTAGATAGAATGTAACTACAAATATCAGTATTCGCTTAACGCTGCAACCTGAGAAACCTCGAACACTCACCCATGAAGCTGTTGCATCACAAAGTATAGATAAATGCTATACTTTGTGCACGTGAGCCCGGAGGGTTCATGTAAAGTTGTTGTAAGCCAAACAAAGCATAATTTAGCAGGAATAATCACCGAAGAACCAGTTGGGAGATGACTGTAAAGGCAGTAACAGTTGTTGTTCCAAGCCCTTGGGGGTACAAGTGCCAAGGAGAATACGAATCAGTTTTCACATGTCGGGAGATGGATCAGACATATAAAGAATAACGACTATCAGAATCATACAAAGGTTTGTTCTTTTTTCTTCTGCAAAGCAAGCAAGACATGTGGAAAGCACAAGTGTCATGCAGTTTACATAACCAGCATAATAGTCCATACAGTCATACACATAGAAGAACAAGTGCTTGGTACATATCATGATTACAAAAAGGACACAACTAACGGCATCTTGGGAGATATAGTAGATGGCCATTGTGTCGCACCTGGTGATTCAACTGAACCTAACAAACAAGAATGGCAAAGAGAAGTCACGTATCAAAGTACATGTAAATTACTGTGAAGACATCAGTCGTTTTTAAGTACCTCTTTACTCTTCGCGATTGCGCTTGCGTTTTCCAAACAGATCTTTGCGAGCTTTGCACACAGACTGTTTCCCAGCTTGTTTGCTGTCCAACAGTGTAGCATAGTTTAATGATCTAGTTATTCATACTTACAGAAAACAAAGTTCAATGTAAATGTATAATATTATTTGTATATGAAGTATCTACAAGAAAAAGGACCATCCAATCAAATATTCTCATACTATATAGTCTATTATGGCACAGCGATGTGCATTCTACTTTGACACTTATTTGTTTTCTTTCACCGAAACGTGCGGCTAAAAATACCAAACCAGAGGCTACAATCAAATACCAAATCAAACAACTACACAGGAGACATTATGGTTATATCAAAATCATGCATCAATAGTAATCTTTAGTTTAGCTCGTTTGATATATGGCAATGGGAATCAAATAAGTTGTGTATCTAGTATGCATCAGTATTTAGTAGTCAACCTTTTCTACAACACAGAAGAAACTAGACTTGTAGTAAATTTTTCTAACAATCAAGGATCAATGAACTCTTTTTAAAATATCAATTTAGAAACAAAAAATGCATTACCACAAAGATCGAAACATATGGCTGAATATAAATATACATGGCTTCTTTGGCTGCCGCCCGAGCCAACCCTGCCAATCACGGGCGCACCAAAAATTTTCCGAAGCAATCGGTCGCCCGCTTCTTGCCATATACTTGGTGTGGAACTGAACCGAGATGTCGAGCTAGCCTGGGCACACCAAAGAATCGGCGTCCATCCAAACGCATAGCGACCACTCAGTTAACGAAAATTTGTTTGGTACAGCAGATCTGGGATCAAATCCAAACAGACCCAAAATAGAGAAGAAAAGAGATTTGTTGCTGGGATTGAGCCGACCTAATGATAGAGCAAGATGATTTTCATCTCGGATATGCAAAGCCTACTGAGATGAATGGTGCCATCTTCTTACTAGGCTCCTTTCCAAAAGAAGCTCAATAAGTACTACACTGATAGACCAACTTAACATGACAGATACAAACATCGGAAAAACTAAAAAAACGCTATATACTTTCTATATCCTATAGGACACTGATTTATGATAACAGAAATCCGAGAGTGAGCCCTCGTCGTTAAAGAAAAACTATATATTTTGTATACAAATTACTGCTAGAGTAAATCAATAACATTCTTGCCTTCAAGTGAACCCAACAGTTTGATGGACTAATCAGATGGGGGAAAGAGATAGTAAACAGAACGTACATACACACGCATGCACACACACACACACACACAGGAACAATGACTGCCCATTAGACTATTACAAAGAAACTCCAAGGAAATTAAACCGTAACAGTGGCAGAATGAAAACTACCTTGACCCATCTAGTTTGGGAGGAGGTGTCGTCTGCTGGTTGGTCGTGCTCTGCACGTCATAAGAAGGGATCAATATTAGTAGGAGCGCATCAATGGACACTATCTGAAAGCAGTATAACAAATGGTTTGACAACACGCATGCTTGCTATGTAACCCTGACCAGGACAGTTACCAACAAGCAAATCAAGCAGTTATATCAAAATGTGCAACAACAGCTATGAAACGAACCAGCGCATATGAGAAAAAATCATGAGTAGAACACACTTCTTAGCAAACAGACACACTTATCGGTACCAATGATCCAAAACATGTAAATAACATTTATCGGTACCAATGAATAACCCATGCACATGGTGGCATATCAAAATATTTTCTGTCAAGCGATGATTAGTGATTTTTTTACATAATTGTAATTAATAAACAATCAACTAATCTTGCTTGAATGCCAAGATGTTTCTAACACCATCAGGTTAGAACAGGATAATGTAATCATTTTTAAACACATCATGGTGGCTCCGTGTCCAGGTAAATCTTTGTGGCAACAACAATATAGTAGAGGCAACATAAAATAAAATAAAATAAAAGGTTGCTGACAAACGCGGCCCACCCGCGAGCAGACCCACACTCCAGCGACGCCAGACCGAAAAAACGAAGTAAAAGGCAGTGCGCTGAGGCAGTAACTGTTCATTCCAGCAGTGCTCATCCCAGATCCGACGGCCCAGCTTCCTCCAGATCTTGATCCGAAGCCCAGAATCGAATCAAGCAAACCGATCCGACGGCCGAGAGTCGCTGATCTCTAAGGAGCCATGTAGGAACTTTCATCTCTTATTTCTAGATAATCAGCGAGTACCAACTATTGCTTGATGCATATATAAACAATCAGCTCCTAATTAAGTAGTGTATATATGAATCTAAACTACATGACATAAGCTAAAGAACAACACAAGCATGCAGATCCAACTCTGTGAAATAGATACAAAACAAGTCGCCATCCTTGTCTCCGTTCCGCTCACCGCCACGAGACTCATCTCTTCATAGATACTAAACCAAATGTTGATCTCCTGAACCAACAACTCACTAAATATTTGTGCCCGCTAAAAACATGGCAAGACCTCACCATGAACAAATCTGAACTCAATAAACCGACAATCATTTAAGTCTACTAAAACATTGCCCTGAGTCGTGGTGCTCCCATGGGCCAGGCTAGTGAACAATCAATTATAGAGATAGGGGCAGGGAGAACAGTAGTAGCATCTGGTATACCCGGATGCATTACAGAGACGATTTGGGAGTGACATCTTCTGCATGCCGAGGAGGCGGTGACGCTGACACTGCTGATGCCGCTGGTGCTTCTTGCTGTTGAGCAGCACCTTGCCGGTCTAGAGCACATTCGTTGCAGGCCTCCCTGCAACGAAACATAAAAAAATCATTTTACTACTACATGGAATAAACACGGCGATGCAAAATGGGAAGAAGCAAAAATGGTTGCATATGATTAATAACCCTATTCAGTTATTCTAGTTACTATTATGATAAATAATCATATTTGATTTGAGTCTATTTGCTATGATGATAGATGATCCGATTCAATTCCTTAATTATGTACTTGCCCATACATTCCTTGCTAGTTGTAGGCTTTGGGGTTCCTGTGAAATCATCTGTATCTGTTCTAACTAAGAAATATAAACTCAGCAACCAATAGCTAGGCCAACAAAAGGAAAAATCAAATAGCATTGCAAAGTATCAACCTTGAGGCATCCAGGTCTTCATGGTACTGAAGCCTTTTTCCGTTCCTGCCTCATGTATATCTGCACTCTCAAGCAGCTCAGGCTTGTTGCGCCACACTAACAGCCCCATCTGTAGCTTGGCAATTGACTTGTTTAAATATCTAGGCACAAAATTATATCTTAGTACAAGTATAGATAATTTGATATCTGGTATAAAAGATGCTTTAGTTAACTAAGCTCGAAGGACCGAGACTCTAGTCAGATGATTCTAAGATAATATCAAGATGCATTAGAAATAACTCGCATAATATATACCATACAGAAAAAAATACACCTACAACAAACCTTTTTAATTGGCTAACAATACAATAGTAAAATAAAATAAAGAGAAGTAATCAGTATCTGTTGGAAATATCAATCAACAAAAAGTGTTGCTCTAGATTTTGATGTGTTAGGCAAAAGAGAAAATAAACAACTGCCAGCTTAATATTGGTTGGGAAGTAACATCAATGATGTAATCCTGCTAGACTAATAGGAAAATGAATAAGCATCTACCATATCCAAGCAGGAGCTAGAACCCAAATACTTGAACCTTCATAATATAATACAGTAATAAAAACAGAGTTTCATAGTATCAACTCTATAGACAAAATACTCTCATTGCTAAAATAAGGATAAGCTGTGTAAGTTCATCCTTATTTAACTCCTCTTTATGTAGGTAACATATTGTAACGCCCCGGATGTAACTTGCCATATTTGTATTCTAACTCTTGCCATTTTCGGCTATGTGTTATAATATTCTCTCCGTGGTTGGGTTTCCCTTCGTTTTGTTTTTTTGTTCATGTCATGCATTTCATATCATGTCATCATGTGCATTGCATTTGCATACGTGTTCGTCTCATAAATCCGAGCATTTTCTCCGTTGTCCGTTTTGCAATCCGGCGCTCCTATGTCCCCCGGCGTCCCCATTTACGTTTCTTCGTGAGCGGGTATTAAACTTTCTTGGATTGGGCCGAGGTTTGCCATGCGGCCCTGGTATAGCACCGGTAGACCGCCTGTCAAGTTTCGGGTCAATCGGAGTTCGTTTGGTACTCCAACGGTTAACCGGGTAACCGTGAAGGCCTTGTGTGTGTTGCAGCCCAACACCCCTTCAAAACAGCCCAATAACCCATCTAAGACACTCCCATGTCCACCGCCGTTCGATCACGATCGCGTGGCCGCAAACCGTGCTCAATTTGGAGCCTCCTAGCTCCTCCTACCTATAAATATGTGCCCCCTCCCCCAAATTAGGGTCCAAATCGCCCTAACCCTAGCTCCCCGTCGCCCCCGCGCCGCCGGACGTGTCCGGGCGCGCCGGACGAAACCCGCCGCCGCCCCGGGCCTATCCGCGCGCGACACGTGGCCCCCGGCCACCGCGCAGCGCCCCGGCCCGCCGAGCCCGCAGCGAGCCCGCGCCGGGCCGCGCCGGGCCCAGCCGCCCGCCGCCTCGCCCGCGGCTCCTCGCCTCCGCGCCCGCCACCTCGCCCCGCGCAGCTCGCCGGCCGCCGCCGCCGCCCCTCGCCGGCCCCGCCGCCGCGGCACCGCGCCTCCCCGCCTCCTGTCGCGACGCTGCACGCCGCCGCCGCCGTCCTCCACGCGCGCCGCGCCTCCCCACGCGCCGGAGCCCGCCACCGCGCCCTGCTCGCCGCCGCCTCGCCGCGCCCATCGCCGGAGTCGCCGCACCCGTCGCCGGAGCTCGCCGGCCAGATCCGATCTGAGATCCGCGGTTGACTTTTCCCCTCTCAAAATATTCTAAGTCCCCAAGTTTTTGCATAAATCATCACCTGTTCATCATGCCATAACTTTGAAACCGTAACTCCGTTTCGTCCGTATAATAAATCAATTTGTTCGCCCCGAAGAGTACATCATTTCATTCCATTGTATCATTTTCATTTGAGGTCATCTTGATGCCCGAAATGCTGTTGGAAGAGGGCTATGTGATGTTAGTTTCTGGATCTCATCTGAACATGCACTTTTGTCATTTTTGCCATGATTGATGTGTACCTCCTATGAAGTTGAGTCCTACATGAGTTTTGTAATATGCCATGCTAAGTTTCCAGAGAATTATGCCATGTATTTTTTTGATCTTCGTGGTGACTAGCACAAGAATGCGAACTAGGGCACTTGATGTTGCTGATTTCAAAGACTTAGTAATTTCACCAAGTCCCTGCCTGCTGTTATTTTTATGCCATGTGTTCATGTTGTTTCCGAGAGATCTATGCATATTTTGAGCATGATCAGTAAGGGTGTTTTGTACTTGAGGATTTGCTCTATCCATCCCTGCCTTTGTTGGTATTTATGGAGTGCCATAGATTGAGTCAATCGAGCTCTATTTTTGCTCCAAAATGTGACTTGCAGATTGTTTACATGTTATTCGATTTTGCCAAGCTTGGTGTAGTTGATCCTTGCATGATATGAGATTATTCTTGCCATGCCTAGTTCCTATGCCATGTCTTCTTGATGGATGTATGCTTAGTTTATCATGCAATGCTCTGTAGTGAGTGCATCGAGCTTGTAAACATGCCTACTTGTTATCTGTTTTTGACATGTCCAGTTTTCTGCTAAGTCTGAAACCTGTAACGAAATTTGCTTAGTTGACATGGGTGTAATCATATTTTCTGATACATTTTGGCTTATGGTCAGTAAGGGACTTTTGTTAAGTGCTTTGAGTAGATTCATGCCATGCCTTATTTTTCTATGTCCTGATCCTGTAGCTTGTTTTTTAGTTGCTCTAAACATGTCATCCTGATGTTAGTTTCTGCTATGTTGTTATCTTCACTAAGTCTGTGATCCTGTTATCTTTTGCACTTTTGCCATGCTTGTTTGAACCTGTTTTGGTGTGATTTAGCCGTAGCTCAGTGTTCATCTTTTGTCAAGCATCTTGAGTAGATTACTGTCATATGCCTTGTTGCTATGTTTGGGTGCAGTAGCTTAATTTCTTGTTGCTTGCTAAGTAGTATCATGCTGTTAATGGCAGAATAATGTCATTCTTGTATTGCTTGTCATTTGCAAACCGTGCATCCGATTCCGGTGATCTTTATATCGATTTCAACCGAAATCACCTCACCTATCCAGTGGCATACTTGGTTTGCCAAGATTATGCCTTGTTAATCCTTGTCCTTCCAGAGCATGCATATGCATTGCATATCACATCTCACATATCATGCCATGTTTTGCATCATGTTGCTTGCGCATTGCATCGTGATTGATATTTGTCCCCTTTGCTTCTGTTCTTGTTGTGGGTAGAGCCGGGAGACGAGTACGTGAACGAGGAACCTGTTGAGAACGCTTTCGAGGACCAAGTTTTCGACAACTCTGAGAACCTTGCAGGCAAGATGACCATACCCTCGAAATCACTTCTATCTTTGCTTGCTAGATGCTCGCTCTTTTGCTATGCCTATGCTGCGATACCTACCACTTGCTATATCATGCCACCCATATTGCCTTTTCAGCCTCTAACCATCCATGTCCTAGCAAACCGTTGATTGGCTATGTTACCGCTTTGCTCAGCCCCTCTTATAGCGTTGCTAGTTGCAGGTGAAGATGAAGTTTGTTCCTTGTTAGAACATGGACTTGTTGTTCCTTGTTGGAACATGTTTACTTGTTGGGATATCACAATACTCCTTATTTAATTAATGCATCTATATACTTGGTAAAGGGTGGAAGGCTCGGCCTTTTGCCTGGTGTTTTGTTCCACTCTTGCCACCCTAGTTTCCGTCATACTGGTGTTATGTTCCCGGATTTTGCGTTCCTTAGACGGTTGGGTGATTTATGGGACCCCCTTGACAGTTCGCTTTGAATAAGACTTTTCTAGCAAGGCCCAACCTTGGTTTTACCATTTGCCACCTAAGCCTTTTTCCCTTGGGTTCTGCAGACTCAAGGGTCATCTTTATTTTAACCCCCCCCCCCCCGGGCCAGTTCTCCTTCGATTGCTGGTCCGAACTAGAGCCCTTTGCAGCGCTCCCTCAAGGAAACTTGAGGCTTGGTTTTAGTTGTACGGAGTGTTCATCCGGATGTGCCCTGAGACCGAGATATGTGCAGCTCCTATCAGGATTTGTCGGCACAACCGGGCGGCTTTGCTGGACTTGTTTTATTGCTGTCGAAATGTCTTGTAGTCCGAGATTCCGAGATTGATCGGGTCTTCCCGGTAGAAGGAATATCCTTCGTTGACCGTGAGAGCTTATAATGGGCTAAGTTGGGACACCCCTGCAGGGTATTATCTTTCGAAAGCCGTGCCCGCGGTTATGAGGCAGATGGGAATTTGTTGATGTCCGGTTGTAGAAAACCCGAAGTTGACCTTAACTAAAACACATCAACCGCGTGTGTAACCGTGATGGTCTCTTCTCGGTGGGGTCCGGGAAGTGAACACGGTGTTGGAGTTATGTTTGACGTAGGTTGTTCTAGGATCACTTCTTGATCACTTCTACCTTCACGACCGTGCTTTGCCTTCTCTTCTCGCTCTCTTTTGCGTTGTAGCCACCATATATGCTAGTCGCTTGCTGCAGCTCCACCTCACTACCCTTTCCTACCTATAAGCTTAAATAGTCTTGATCTCGCGGGTGTGAGATTGCTGAGTCCCCGTGACTCACAGATTCTATCACAACAGTTGCAGGTACCAACGATGCCAGTGCAGATGACGCGTCCGAGCTCACTTGGGAGTTCGACGAGGAACGTGGCCGTTACTATGTTTCTTTTCCAGATGATCAGTAGTGGAGCCCAGTTGGGGTGATCCGGGGATCTATTTAGCATCTGGGGTAGTCTTCTTTCATTTTGGTACCGTAGTCGGACCTTGAGTGTAATTTGAATGATGAATGTTTATTTATGTATTGTGTGAAGTGGCGACTGTAAGCCAACTATGTATCTTTCCCCTTATTTATTACATGGATTGTGTGAAGATTACCTCACTTGCGACATTGCTTTCAATGCGGTTATGTCTCTAAGTCGTGCCTCGACACGTGGGAGATATAGCCGCATCGAGGGCGTTGCAAGTTGGTAATCAGAGCCTTTCCCCGACCTTAGGAGCCCCCACTGTTTGATCGTCTTTAGTGGCCGAGTTGTGTCTAGAAAAATGTTTTGAGTCATTTAGGAATTATATATCAGAGAGTTTAGGAATTCTTTTTACTTCCCAGTCTCCTCATCGCTCTGGTAAGGCATCCTGACGTAGAGTTTTGACTCTTCTCTTCTCAAATTTCACTAAAAAAAAATTTAGGATCACGCGGGTATCTTAGAATCGTTCCGGTGGTTTTATGATGACAACATTGTCTTGGTTGCCTCCCGTCAGCAGGGGTTTTAGAGGAGGTGTCCCAGGGAGTTGAGCTCCGAGGTGTTGTCGTCATAATTTTATCGTTGCGGTTTTGGAATACCTGAGTTTAGTACGCCGACATCGAAAATCTCTTTTGTACAGTTGTTGGTGAGATAACCCTGATAGCCCAGTACTGAGGCGAGTGCGGGAGTATTGCCATGACTTGTATAACGGATGCTTTTCGAAGGTTGAGGTAGATGATTTCCGAAGATTTCTTGGTTATGTGTTGAAGGATGGATACAGCTGGATCTAGGTATTGTTAGTTTGGGTGATATATTTTGTGTCTCCTGTATCCCCAACACCTGATTGCATAACCAGAAAGTTTTGGGAGTTTATAAGTGGGAATTCATGTAGCTCTAGTACTTCTTCCGCAGATATTTGGTTCAGGATTGCGAAATCCTTACCAAGAATTTGTTCACACCCGTACCTTATTGATTTTATTCCATACCTTGTTCTAAGTGGCTTCTCAGCTTATGGAAGTGTGATGTTTTACTTTGGAATTCATTCGTTCATTCTCGTTCGAATGTTTATTGTGAAGACTATATGTTGCAATTTCATTCCTTTGATTCAGCTTGAATATATCTCTGTCAAGATGCTAATGGATGTCACCCTCTTCAGGATGGCCCCGCCAACGCGTCAGAATCCGGAACGCAATGAAGGAAGTCAGGCTAACCCTCCGCCACCACCTCCGCCTCCGGAGGCTTGGCAAGCCCTGATGACTGCCACAAATGCCAACGCTCAGATTCTGATTCAGCTCTTGCAAGACCGCAACCAAGGGCAAGCTAATCAAGAGAATCAAGGCCAAGGCAACAATCAGCCGCATTTCGCTTCACTCAACCAGTTCCTTGCTAATCAGCCAAAGACCTTCAGCTACTGTGTCGAGGCCACAGACGCAGATGATTGGCTCGTGGACATCAGCAAGCATTTCGAGTGCAGCAATGTCAGACCTGAGGACTTTGTCAAGTTTGCCTCTTTTCAACTCAAAGATCAAGCTGCTGAATGATTCCAGCAATACAAAGATTCCAGAGGAGGTCGTGTGATTACCTGGGATGATTTCCGCCGTGACTTCAAAGCGCACCACATTCCATAAAGTGTTGTTGAGCTTAAGCGTGAGGAATTCCGCAATCTCAAGCAAGGCACCATGTCTGTCTATCAATACAACACTCAGTTCCAGAAGCTCTCTCGTTTTGCAAGGCAAGACATCCCTGATGAGAAGAGTATGATCTACCAGTTCAGGCGTGGTCTCAGAGAAGATCTGCAACTTGCTCTCGTGCTTTTCGAGCCGTTAAAGTATGATGAATTCTACAACATGGCGCTGAAACAAGAAGCTGCTCAGCTCAAGTGTGAAGCTTCTAAGAAGAGAGTCAGAGACGCAGTTCAGTCTTCTTCTTCCTCACTTGTGGCAGCTAAGCAACAGAAGTTCTGGTTGCCTCCTCCTCCTCCGTTCCGTCAGCCTTATCAACAGAAGAACTCAGGTGGTCGTGGATCTTCCCACCCACCCAACCCTGGCTATCAGAACAAGTCTCAGAACCAAGCTCCAAGGCCAAGTGCTCCTTATCATCGTCCGCTCTCAGAGGTGACTTGCAGGAAATGTCAGCAAAAGGGTCACTATGCGGACAAGTGCTTCAACCAAAGGCGCCTTCCGCCTCCTCCTCCTGTGAAATCTTCCAGCAATGCAGTGGTCAAACATAATTCCCAGTCTGCAAAGGTGAACATGATGAA
Source organism: Aegilops umbellulata (assembly GCA_032464435.1). Classification (NCBI taxonomy): domain Eukaryota; kingdom Viridiplantae; phylum Streptophyta; class Magnoliopsida; order Poales; family Poaceae; genus Aegilops; species Aegilops umbellulata. Next base: position 188,567,605 of record CP136057.1, read on the forward strand.
TGCAGCTCAAGCGGAGGATTCTTCTGATGTGATCATGGGTAATCTCTCAGTTAATGATATTCCTGCAAAAGTCTTATTTGATACTGGAGCATCGCATTCTTTCATTTCAAGACCTTTTGTGGCTATGCATGATTTGGGTACTCAAGTTTTGCCGAGACCTTTGTCTATTGTGTCCCCGGGCAAGCAAATGACATCTAATGTTTGTGTCCCGGATGTTTCTATCAAGATGGGCGATTATAGATTCTTGTCTAAACCAATTGTTCTTGGTGACTCTGATATTGATCTTATTCTCGGGATGGACTAGCTCTATAAGCACAAGGCTCAGCTTGATTGTGCTGCCAGGGAAATTCAATTGACTCACTCTTCTAACGATGTGATCATCTATGCCTCTCGTGATGATACCATTCGGTTGTTTTCTCTCAATGAGAATGGTGAATTGGATGCTATCTCTCAGATTCCAGTCGTTTGTGAGTACCAAGATGTCTTTCCAGAAGAGCTTCCGGGTATGCCTCCCCGCCGGCCAGTTGAATTCGTTATTGATCTTGAGCCTGGCACGGAACCCGTTTGCAAGCGTCCTTACAAGCTTGGACCAGATGAGTTGAAGGAATTGAAGAAACAACTCGATGAACAAGAGCGTCTGGGTCTGATCAGACCGAGTTCTTCTCCTTGGGGTTGTGGTGTTCTTTTTGTCAAGAAGAAGGATGGCACGGACCGACTTTGCGTCGATTACCGTCCATTGAACAAGAAGACTATCAAGAACAAGTACCCACTTCCCAACATCAATGAGCTATTCGAGCAACTTAAAGGTGCCAAAGTGTTCTCCAAGCTTGACCTTCGTATGGGTTATCATCAGATTCGCATTCGTGAAGAAGATATTCCCAAGACAGCATTCAGAACAAGCTTTGGTTCTTATGAATATACTGTCATGTCTTTCGGCCTTGTCAATGCTCCTCCAGCATTCACTCGCTTGATGAATTTCATCTTCAACCTCTACATCAACGAATTCGTCTTGGTCTATCTTGATGATATTTTGGTCTTCTCCAAGAACAAGGAGGATCATGCCAAACATTTGCGATTGGTACTCAACAAGCTCAGAGAGTACAAATTATATGCGAAGTTCTCCAAATGTGAATTCTGGCTTGATGAAGTTCTTTATCTTGGCCATATCATCTCTGCCAAGGGCATTGCTATTAATCCAGAGAGGGTGTCTGCAGTTTTGAATTGGGAACCGCCTCAGAATGTCAAGCAGCTTCACAGTTTTCTTGGACTTGCAAGCTATTGTCGAAGATTCGTTGAGAATTTCTCAAAGATTGCAAAGCCTCTTTCCAACCTCCTCCAGAAGCATGTGAAGTATGTCTGGTCTCCTGAGTGTGACGTTGCTTTCAACACTATCAAAGAGAAACTCGTCACTGCTCCAGTTTTGACTCCTCCGGACGAATCCAAGCCTTATGAAGTATTCTATGATGCTTCTCTTCAGGGCCTCGGTGCCGTCTTAATGCAAGAGAAGAAGGTTGTTGCCTATACCTCTCGCCAATTGAAGCCCAACGAAAGGAACTACCCCACTCACGATCTTGAGTTGGCGGCAGTGGTCCACGCTCTAATAACATGGAGACATCTCTTGTTGGGAAGGAAAATGGACATTTTCACCGATCACAAGAGTCTCAAGTACATCTTCACTCAGCCCCACCTCAACCTCAGGCAAACTCGATGGGTCGAAATGATTCAAGAGTATAATCCGAGTATTGAATATACTCCAGGCAAGGCTAATGTGATTGCAGACGCTTTGAGCAGGAAGGCTTACTGCAACAGCTTAATCCTCAAGCCCTTTCAACCGGATCTTTGTGAGGCTTTCCGCAAATTGAATCTCCAAGTTGTCCCTCAAGGTTTTCTTGCCAACCTCATTGTCTCTCCTAATTTGGAAGATCAGATTCGTGAGGCACAACTGTTGGATACCATGGTGAAGAAGGTGAAACGTGGTATTGACAAGGGCATTTCCAAATACAAGTGCTATCGAGTGGATGACAGAGATACTCTTTTCTTCGAGGACCGGATTGTGGTTCCAAAGGGAGATCTTCGTAAAGTCATTATGAACGAAGCGCACAACTCTCTTCTGTCAATTCATCCTAGAAGTACGAAGATGTACCATGACCTCAAGCAGTCTTATTGGTGGACTCGAATGAAGCGAGAGATTGCTCAATTCGTGAATGAATGTGATGTCTGCAGAAGGGTGAAATCAGAACACCAACGACCAGCTGGTCTTCTCCAACCTCTTGCTATTCCAGAATGGAAGTTTGATCATATCGAAATGGACTTCGTGACTGGGTTTCCTAAGTCCAAGCGTGGAAATGATGCTATCTTCGTCGTCATCGACAAGCTCACCAAAGTGGCTCATTTTCTTCCTATCAAAGAGTCCATCACAGCAGCGCAGCTGGCAGAGCTCTACACCTCCAGAATTGTCTCCTTGCATGGCATTCCACAATTGATCTCTTCAGACCGTGGCAGCATCTTTACCTCCAAGTTTTGAGATTCTTTTCAGAAGGCCATGGGCACAAATATTCGCTTCAGCACAGCTTTCCACCCTCAGACTAGTGGACAAGTCGAACGTGTCAACCAAATTCTTGAGGATATGCTCAGAACTTGTGTTATCTCTTTCGGCATGAAGTGGGAGGATTGCCTTCCTTATGCTGAATTCTCTTACAACAACAGTTTCCAAGCCAGCTCGGGCAAAGCCCCATTCGAGATTCTCTATGGCAGAAAGTGTCGTACTCCTCTCAACTGGTCTGAAACCGGTGAACGCCAATTGCTTGGCAATGATTTGATCTCAGAGGCTGAGGCTATGTGCAAGGTCATTCGTGAGAACCTCAAAGCCGCGCAATCGTGCCAGAAGAGCTATTACGATAGCAAACATCGTGATTTGGCATTCGAGATCGGAGACCATGTCTACCTCCGCGTCTCTCCAATGAAAGGGACTCGTCGCTTCGGTATCAAGGGGAAACTTGCTCCTAGATACGTGGGCCCTTTCAAGATCATCGGCAAACGAGGCGATCTCGCCTATCAACTTGAGCTTCCCTCCAACTTTGCAAATGTGCACGATGTCTTCCACGTGTCACAGCTTCGCAAGTGCTTCAAAACGCCTGAGCGCACCATCAACTTCGAAGAGATTGATCTTCAAGAAGATTTGTCCTATCATGAGCACCCCGTTGCTATTCTTGAAACAACCGAGCGCAAGACTCGCAACAAGTCAATCAAATTCCTGAAAGTGAAATGGTCACACCATTCAGACCAAGAAGCCACCTGGGAGCGTGAGGATCACCTACGGTCCGAGTATCCGGAGTTCTTTCAGTCCTAGATCTCGGGACGAGATCCTCTCGTAGTGGTGGAGTGTTGTAACGCCCCGGATGTAACTTGCCATATTTGTATTCTAACTCTTGCCATTTTCGGCTATGTGTTATAATATTCTCTCCGTGGTTGGGTTTCCCTTCGTTTTGTTTTTTTGTTCATGTCATGCATTTCATATCATGTCATCATGTGCATCGCATTTGCATACGTGTTCGTCTCATAAATCCGAGCATTTTCCCCGTTGTCCGTTTTGCAATCCGGCGCTCCTATGTCCCCCGGCGTCCCCTTTTACGTTTCTTCGTGAGCGGGTATTAAACTTTCTCGGATTGGGCCGAGGTTTGCCATGCGGCCCTGGTATAGCACCGGTAGACCGCCTGTCAAGTTTCGGGTCAATCGGAGTTCGTTTGGTACTCCAACGGTTAACCGGGTAACCGTGAAGGCCTCGTGTGTGTTGCAGCCCAACACCCCTTCAAAACAGCCCAATAACCCATCTAAGACACTCCCATGTCCACTGCCGTTCGATCACGATCGCGTGGCCGCAAACCGTGCTCAATTTGGAGCCTCCTAGCTCCTCCTACCTATAAATATGTGCCCCCTCCTCCAAATTCGGGTCCAAATCGTCCTAACCCTAGCTCCCCGTCGCCCCCGCGCCGCCGGACGTGTCCGGGCGCGCCGGACGAAACCCTCCGCCGCCCCGGGCCTATCCGCGCGCGACACGTGGCCCCCGGCCACCGCGCAGCGCCCCGGCCCGCCGAGCCCGCGCCGGGCCCAGCCGCCCGCCGCCTCGCCCGCGGCTCCTCGCCTCCGCGCCCGCCGCCTCGCCCCGTGCAGCTCGCCGGCCGCCGCCGCCGCACCTCGCCGGCCCCGCCGCCGCGGCACCGCGCCTCCCCGCCTCCTGCCGCGACGCCGCACGCCGCCGCCGCCGTCCTCCGCGCACGCCGCGCCTCCCCACGCGCCGGAGCCCGCCACCGCGCCCTGCTCGCCGCCGCCTCGCCGCGCCCGTCACCGGAGTCGCCGCACCCGTCGCCGGAGCTCGCCGGCCAGATCCGATCTGAGATCCGCGGTTGACTTTTCCCCTCTCAAAATATTCCAAGTCCCCAAGTTTTTGCATAAATCATCACCTGTTCATCATGCCATAACTTTGCATCCGTAGCTCCGTTTCGTGCGTATAATATGTCAATTTGTTCGTATCGAAGAGTACATCATTACATTCCATTGCATCATTTTCATTTGAGGTCATCTTGATTCCCGAAATGCTGTTGGAAGAGGGCTATGTGATGTTAGCTTATGGATCTTATCTGAACATGCACTTTTGTCATTTTTGCCATGATTGATGTGTACCTCCTATGGAGTTGAGTCCTACATAAGTTTTGTAATATGCCATGTTACCTTTCCAGAGAATTATGCCATATATTTTTGTGATCTTTGTGGTGACTAGCACAAGCATGCGAACTAGGGCACTTGATGTTGCTGATTTCAGAGACTTAGTAATTTCACTAAGTCCCTGCCTGCTGTTATTTTTATGCCATGTGTTCATGTTGTTTCTGAGAAATCTATGCATATTTTGAGCATGATCAGTAAGGGTGTTTTGAACTTGAGGATTTTCTATATCCATCCATGCCTTTGTTGGTATTTATGGAGTGCCATAGATTGAGTCAATCGAGCTCTACTTTTGCTCCAAAATGTGGCTGGCAGATTGTTTACATGTTATTCGATTTTGCCAAGCTTGGTGTAGTTGATCCTTGCATTATATGAGATTATTATTGCCATGACTAGTTCCTATGCCATGTGTTATTGATGTATGTATGCTTAGTTTATCATTCAATGCTCTGTAGTGAGTGCATCGAGCTTGTAAACATGCCTACTTGTTATCTGTTTTTGACATGTCCAGTTTTCTGCTAAGTCTGAAACCTGTAATGAAACTTGCTTAGTTGACATGGGTGTAATCATATTTTCTTATCCTTTTTGGCTTATGGTCAGTAAGGGACTTTTGTTAAGTGCTTTGAGTAGATTCATGACATGCCTTATTTTGCTATGTCCTTATCATGTAGCTTGTTGTTTAGTTGCTCTAAACATGTCATCCTGATGTTAGTTTCTGCTATGTTGTTATCTTCACTAAGTCTGTGATCCTGTTATCTTTTGCACTTTTGCCATGCTTGTTTGAACCTGTTGTGGTGTGATTTAGCCGTAGGTCAGTGTTCATCTTTTGTCAAGCATCTTGAGTAGATTACTGTCATATGCCTTGTTGCTATTTTTGGATGCAGTAGCTTAATTTCTTGTTGCTTGCTAAGTAGCATCATGCTGTTAATGGCAGATTAATGTCATTCTTGTATTGCTTGTCATTTGCAAACCGTGCATCCGATTCCGGTGATCTTTATATCGATTTCAACCGAAATCACCTCACCTATCCAATGGCATACTTGGTTTGCCAAGATTATGCTTTATTCATCCTTGTCCTTCCGGAGCATGCATATGCATTGCATATCACATCTCGCATATCATGCCATGTTTTGCATCATGTTGCTTGCGCATTGCATCGTGATTGATATTTGTACCCTTTGCTTGTGTTCTTGTTGTGGGTAGAGCCGGGAGACGAGTACGTGAACGAGGAACCTGTTGAGAACGCTTTCGAGGACCAAGCTTTCGACAACTCTGAGAACCTTGCAGGCAAGATGACCACACCCTCGAAATCACTTCTATCTTTGCTTGCTAGATGCTCGCTCTTTTGCTATGCCTATGCTGCGATACCTACCACTTGCTATATCATGCCACCCATATTGCCTTTTCAGCCTCTAACCATCCATGTCCTAGCAAACCGTTGATTGGCTATGTTACCGCTTTGCTCAGCCCCTCTTATAGCGTTGCTAGTTGCAGGTGAAGATGAAGTTTGTTCCTTGTTGGAACATGGACTTGTTGTTCCTTCTTGGAACATGTTTACTTGTTGGGATATCACAATACTCCTTATTTAATTAATGCATCTATATACTTGGTAAAGGGTGGAAGGCTCGGCCTTTTACCTGGTGTTTTGTTCCACTCTTGCCACCCTAGTTTCCGTCATACCGGTGTTATGTTCCCGGATTTTGCGTTCCTTACACGGTTGGGTGATTTATGGGACCCCCTTGACAGTTTGCTTTGAATAAGACTTTTCCAGCAAGGCCCAACCTTGGTTTTACCATTTGCCACCTAAGCCTTTTTCCCTTGGGTTCTGCAGACTCAAGGGTCATCTTTATTTTAACCCCCCCCCCCCCCCCGGGCCAGTTCTCCTTCGATTGCTGGTCCGAACTAGAGCCCTTTGCAGCGCCCCCTCAAGGAAACTTGAGGCTTGGTTTTAGTTGTACGGAGTGTTCATCCGGATGTGCCCTGAGACCGAGATATGTGCAGCTCCTATCAGGATTTGTCGGCACAACCGGGCGGCTTTGCTAGACTTGTTTTATTGCTGTCGAAATGTCTTGTAGTCCGGGATTCCGAGATTGATCGGGTCTTCCCGGTAGAAGGAATATCCTTCGTTGACCGTGAGAGCTTATAATGGGCTAAGTTGGGACACCCCTGCAGGGTATTATCTTTCGAAAGCCATGCCCGCTGTTATGAGGCAGATGGGAATTTGTTGATGTCCGGTTGTAGAAAACCCGAAGTTGACCTTAACTAAAACACATCAACCGCGTGTGTAACCGTGATGGTCTCTTCTCGGCGGGGTCCGGGAAGTGAACACGGTGTTGGAGTTATGTTTGACGTAGGTTGTTCTAGGATCACTTCTTGATCACTTCTACCTTCACGACCGTGCTTTGCCTTCTCTTCTCGCTCTCTTTTGCGTTGTAGCCACCATGTATGCTAGTCGCTTGCTGCAGCTCCACCTCACTACCCTTTCCTACCTATAAGCTTAAATAGTCTTGATCTCGCGGGTGTGAGATTGCTGAGTCCCCGTGACTCACAGATTCTATCACAACAGTTGCAGGTACCAACGATGCCAGTGCAGATGACGCGTCCGAGCTCACTTGGGAGTTCGACGAGGAATGTGGCCGTTACTATGTTTCTTTTCCAGATGATCAGTAGTGGAGCCCAGTTGGGGTGATCCGGGGATCTATTTAGCATCTGGGGTAGTCTTCTTTCATTTTGGTACCGTAGTCGGACCTTGAGTGTAATTTGAATGATGAATGTTTATTTATGTATTGTGTGAAGTGGCGACTGTAAGCCAACTATGTATCTTTCCCCTTATTTATTACATGGATTGTGTGAAGATTACCTCACTTGCGACATTGCTTTCAATGCGGTTATGTCTCTAAGTCGTGCCTCGACACGTGGGAGATATAGCCGCATCGAGGGCGTTGCACATATTTTAAACTCTATAGTTGGAAGAGTGTTCAAACTGCAGGATCCAAAAAAATGCAGTGGTGACGTACAGAATTGGGGAAAGCTTCAGAACAAACTAAAGAAAACGAAAGGAAATGTCTGCTCAATGGCTCGGATTAACCCAGCAACCTAATCACAGCAGTCAAAAAAATGTTTATGGATACAAAATGGGACATGCTACCTCGGTCACTCTTTACATGAACAATCGAGCATTATCTCTAGAAAAATCTCAAAAAAATCCTATAGTATTATTTTCTGTAGCATGAACAAATAGCTACAACTGGTAACTTGCAAAAAAAAGAAGTAATAGTATCACAACGAATGAAAACAAGTCATTCAACCGATAACTTGTTGGGAATGAGTCTTTCTAGTATAACAAAGTGCAACTTACTCTTAACCAGATTAAATCAAAGACCAACAAGAAACAATAAAGGATCAAGAACAACTTATATGCAATAAAGGCATGAGAGAGAAGAAAACTTTACTTAAAACGGCTATAAACACTGGAGCATAAATAAGCAACACCTTTAAATACAAATGAAAAGGGTTTAGGGTTCATTGCATAGTGGGCTCAGATTCGCCTTTCCTCGATCATATAACCTACCCCCATCATCTCTTACCACCATATCAATCTGTTTACATAGTGGAGCTGCCCTGGTTAGCACTCAACAAGAATGACCATCCAAGGACAGAACCATAAGTATCACTTGATCAAAAATGATTTTAGGGACGAGAGGGAGGATCCAACTTGATACCCACAGGTGCCTTGATTGCTCAAAGGCACACTTACTTCAGCCACAGTTAATCATCATCGCCCTAGCAAGAATAGCCTCCGACACGAGCATCGGCGACGAGAGGAAAGGAGACCCAGAGAGAAGGGGGTGAATGGGAGCACGAAGAGGCAAGCCGCTGCCCTGCCCCACTCCATAGCCGCACGGGCCAACCACCGCCCACAATGCACGAGGCATGGACGCGAAAAGACCGAAATACCCTCGGTGGGGGCAAGATATTACGTGCAGTGGCGCGGGATATTTACCCGTCAGTGCGCGCGACGGGACGAACATGCCACACCCGCGGCCACGGTCGCTGACAAACGCGACCCACCCGCGAGGGGCCCCACACGTCAGCTAGTCCCGGTCGAACAAACAGAGTAAGCGGCAGCACGAGGAGGCAGTAACTATTCATTCCTATAGTGCTACTCCAGATCCAACAGCAGAGTACGTCCGATGGCTTGATCCGACGACCCAAACTCCATCAAGCGAACGCATCCGACGGCCGAAAGTCGTTGAGCTCTGAGGAGGCTCGGTGAGACCCTCTTCTCTTGTTTCTGGAAGTGAAACTGCCCTGGTTATCACTCATCAGAAATGACCATCCAAGGACAGAGCCACTAAAATAAGCACATGATCAGAAGGTCTCAAAAACGAGGGGGGGTCCAACTTAATACCCTTCTACAGTCTCCTAATTAATTAAAATTGAAGCAATAAAGGAGATATCTCGCACTACATCTAGTGGCATTATATGGCTATAATGATCACCTAACACAGAGTAGCAACATGCGATAAAACAGGAAATAATGCCCTACAGAATAATCTGCACTACTTATGCATATAATGAAAAGGAGATAGTTCTCCTAGTCTCTGCATTGTGATCATATGGAAAATAATAAATTACCCGAGTGTCCCGAGATCTTCGCCAAGGAAATCTCTGTAGTTGTGATTTGATTAGAAGACCACCATAAGTAGTGTGTATCAGTTGATCAATATTTAAACTAAGGTACATGTACCACAAAAGAAACCAAGTTACATGAATATCCGGTAGTTCTAATAGAAAATACACCAGCTTAATAGCTTATAATTGCAAAGGCGGAATTAGGTGTCCCAGCTAGCCACTATAATTTTGCAATCACCAGAGCACAATTTCCAGGCCAATTAACCAACTGATGTACATACATTTTAACAAAACAGAGCAAGTAATAGGAAGTGCATTGTTATTTTGAGCTAAAGTGTATGCATATAGTACAAACACTACAGGTATATTCTTATTATTCGTGCTCTAAGCCGAAAAGAATGAACAAGAAGAAATATATATCTGAGAAAAATAGGATTATACATTTGAAAAAAAAAATCTTGTCTGATAAAAAATCCATGCATGACAGGAGTACAGGCACACATATAGAGGTTTTGGTGGATACAACCCGTTCTAGCTTACAACATATACACACTGACTCTGCTCATACACAGAGATAGGTTCTGGTGTGTATAAATTGTTCTAGCTTACAACATATACACACAGACTCTGCTCGTACATGAGAAATACAAAACAGAGCACAAGCCTGGATTCATGTGTGTTCTTTATCTATTTGGTTTGACCAAGATATCTATGACCACCTCTAAATTCCCGTAGTAGCTTACAAATATTGTGTGTATCTATATTTCATTTAAATTGGGGTTGTTGGTTCTGAGTCAAAAAAAAATCTAGTACTGGACCTGACAGACATAGGAGACTATCTCATCAAATAACATGTACACAAAAAATTAAATCAAGCCATGTAAAAAATGAAGTTACTTTTATCTTCTTCATTTTTTTTCAAATTTCTTTGCTATTAGCAATCAACGATGCTCACACCCAAAAGGAAGAGGAAATTAAGGGGCTCCTGACATCATGGTTGACATATTTGTGGCGTGCACCCTGGTCTCAAATCTCAAAGATATGGATGGGTGAAAGACTAACTAAATGTAATTAAAGAAGCACGCCAAACTTCTATGTTACAGAACTGAACGCAGAATGTAGACATTTACTCAATAAATACAGAATCAAGGATACATTGGATTTGAGGCCACAAAACATGCCTGAAATAAACATGAAATAAAGACATAATAAACCATAGCATATCTCAACACGGGTATAACTCGCAAGACTCTGGGCATGCTTGTCACATGAGAGCAAATAAAACAACATTTTTCTGTCACAACTCCTATTTGTTAGCACCTCAAATACCAAATAAATGACAGCCAAGAAAGAAATCATTAAGTAGCTAGAGAATATACAGAACCCTCTAATAGGACAAAATTAGTGTAATCAGCAAGGTACTACCACTCTCTCCAATATGAAAGAAGAATAAACAAATCGTATATGTGCACTGCCCTAGTTCTGTTCTCAAGAAATGTTAGTACACATTTTAGTGTAAAAGGAAGGAAAAACTAAATATAGGCTTAAGAAATACTGTTATCTTATTATCATCACTTCTGTCCCATTCTTCAGATGATTTAAACTCAATAGGTGCTTCAGCAGTATGCACACAACAGGACCAATTTGGCCATTATAGCAAGAATCACACACAAAAAGAGAAGTGGAAACTCCCTCAAGCAATCGCCCAAAGTCAGGTTTGGAATCTAATAGGATAAAATCAAGAAACTTATAAGAAAGTTACTGAATCAGGACCTAAAAGGACATAGCAGAACAAAAAGGAAGTAAAGCAACTCGCTAATGTTTTCAGATAACATGGTATGGAATATCTCAAAGTAATTAGGGGAATGAAAATAAGTGAGTAATTGGTTTATGTATGATAAGAAAAAGGGAAGAAGAGCATAAACTACATGAAAGCTGCTTGCTGATAAACTAAAAGGGCCCCGATATCTTCCTGTCGCTGAAGCATCAAGCACCCTGTGGCTAAACTAAAAGTGTCATGCGCTCCGACTTTTCCAGATAACATAAGAATGGTGATAAAAAGAGAAATGAAATTAGTTTTATCTGGTTTAGCTGAGAATCCAGAAATAAAATTCCTAGGCCTATAAAATCATAATTTCATCCAAAGTAGAAGAAACCCAAATATTCAAAACCTAGTATGAAACAACATTCCGACTTGCTAAACTACATGTTGAATGTGTGATTACAGACACAGCAGACAGGTGACAATGTGCCAGCAATTCCAACCATCAATTTACTTTTACCTAGAACTTTCTCTACTTCGCATTTATAGGAACTATAGCATTTGAATCTGTATAGCTGTCTACTCCTTTCTTTTGTGTCCGGCGTACCAGCTCTTTGTTCTGAATTGAAGTGACACCGAACATTGATATGTACACAATATCAAACAAAAGTAAAGGAAATTAGGGGGTAAATAAGCTACCTGTTGCAATAACCAAACCCCTATTATAACTTTGATACAAACAAAAATGAGGCCTAAAAATCCCATGGAAGATGTAGGATTCATGTGCAAACACCAAAAAGAACTGGATGGCTACCATGGCTCTTTCACTTCATAAACCCAAGAAAAAGTGTGAAGCCTATAGAGAAATTTTCTTTTCATACATGCAACGGTCATCCCTGTCTAGCAATTGCTTCGTCTGAATCCCTATCTGTCAAGGGCCTCCTCTCATAACTAAATGTAATAGGGCTCTCTGAACAGTCCTAACAAACCAAGCAGCTGGAAGAACATAAGGCACTAAAGAGAACCGCTTTAAAGGGAACCATACAGCATCAAACCTAAGTAAAATAAGTTATATATATGGGGTAAATCGGCTACCTGAACACGCAAGAAAACCTGTAACCAACCGAATTTGTGTCTGCCAAACATACGAGACACCAATCCATGCCAAGCCCGGCCAGTGCCTGCAAAACAAATTAGGAAGAACATAAACAATACAGTATCAACCATGTGAAGAGGAAAACACAGAAAAAGTGAAAGTAAGAGGAAGAGAATGAAAGTGAAAGGCTAAAATCGAAGAAACAAACGCTCCGCAAATAGCCAAATTAGCCCAAGAAAAAAATCCAAAGGAACGACAGAGGCAAGAAGAAGAGACCAAAAGAGGAACAGGAGATGCAAAAGAATCCAAACGCAAAAAGATTCGTGGGAGATCAAATCCACCAATACGATTAGAAAAAAGACAAGCACCTGCACGATGAAGCAACGTGACCTATCCTCAAAGAGCAGTAACAAATCCGGTGCAAGAAGAAGAGAACGACAGTCCGCCAAGATTTAATCTAAAGAAAGAAAAGCGGGGCAGATCGAGAGAGGAAAATCCATCAAACCGGATACCATGAGAGGCGGGTTGGATGGGGCGCACGTACCAGCATGGACGAGCTGCGCCACGAGGTGAGGGGATGCAGGAGTAGAAGGATGGGCGCAGTAGATGTCCTGGTTAGCACCAACGGCGGCAGCCCCTTCCCGTTGAGGCGGTCGCGAGGGAGGCGCTCATCCTCCTGCCCGTCCCGATGGGGAGGAGGAGGAGGAGGGAGGCGACCCACGAGCTTCTTGTGCTCCTCCTACCAAGTGCTGAGGGGTGGGGAGGAGACGCTAGGTGCCGTGAGGGTCGAGGATGGGCCGGGGCGAGCGCCAGCGACGGCGGCGCGACGGCAGGTGATGTCTGGGCGGCTAGGTTTTGGAGAGGGGGACGAGAGAAGAGGAGATCCAGAGAAGAGACAAAGGGGCCGAGTGAGAGGACGAGAGGGCAAGCCGCTGCCCTCCCCCACCCCCATAGCCGCACGGGCCAACCACCGCCCACCACGCACTAGGCCTGGACGCGAAAAGACCAAAGTACCCTTGGCGGGGGCAAGATATTACGTGCGGTGGCGCAGGATATTTACTCGCTGGTGCGCGCGACGGGACGAACAGGCCGCACCTGCAGCCACGGTCGCTGACAAACGCGGCCCACTCGCGAGCGGACCCACACGCCAGCGACCTTAGAACGGTAAAAACGCAGTAAAAACGAGCGGGGGAGGCGTTATAGGGAATTACTATTCATTCCAGCAGTAGATTTTTTTGATCCGACGGCGCAGGTTCATCCAGCTCTCGATCCAACGACCCAAATCTCATCAAGACACCCGATCCAACGGTCCAGAAGCTCTGAGCTCCGAGGAGGCTTGTGCATCCATCCTGTTCTTATTTCTGGATTAGTACAGCCCACAACGAAATATGTGAAGTTGACACGTCATCTGTCCACTTATACAATAGTAAGTCACATTTGCATGATGTGTAATTAATATGTGGCTCATCTTTCCCCCCGCAAAGGGTGTTGGAACATGTGCTACAACCGGTTGTAAGTTTATAGCTCGTTTCTCTTCTCTCTCATTAAACTAGGCAAAAATCTGATGTGATACCTCTTATAGCCCTATTGTGCTTCAGACATATGAGTCAGTATTTTGTAATGATACTTTGATAATCGATTTGAGCAGTAACACATGAGTCATCATATGTCATAAAAATTATATGGATTAAAATTATTTTAACTATAGACACAAAGTTATAATTTTGCAACACATAACTCATATTTTACTGGTTAAACTGCCGGTCAAAGCTAATCTCGAAATACATAAATGGCATTTAAGCAGGGACCGAGGGGTAGTACCTGGAAAAAGATTCCTATGCACAGTATTTTACGGTTGTGGTATAATCGTATAGTTGACTATATCCTATAAACACAATATTTAGGAAAACGTAATGTGATGGTCTGGGGTTGACATCCCAACCAACAGATTCTCAGAACACAGTACCCTACAATTTCACACTAAATGAAATATGCACTCTACTTAATTTAAGCCTCTACAATTTTTTTCACCACCACCAGAAGTACATGTAGCTCCGCCCCTGCTGCCATGAGGTGTGGGAGGTCTATGGAAGACTCCTCGTTGGTCTAAGGGTGACGGTCTTCGGGTCAGTGGCATTGACTATCGGCTTCAATGGTGCTTCGTGAGTATCCACACATTATCCGAGCAGAGGTGTGAACAGGATGATCCAATTCCATGTCTAATAAGTCAGGTTTGTTCTATAGTGTGTGCTTTGTCCGGTTTGCTGTACCTAGAAGGCTAGAAGTGGTGTATAGGGGGGTGAGGCTCCATGTCCTTTCACACATATCTTTTTTTCTCTTTTTTTTGGAATTTTTCTGGGCCTCTAGCACCTCGAAGTAATGCGTGTAATTCTGGGGATACGGTTGTTGGGGAACGTAGCAGAAATCAAAAAAATTCTACGCATCACCAAGATCAATCTATGGAGTTCTCTAGCAACGAGAGGGATATGAGTGCATCTAGATACCCTTGTAGATCGCGAGCGGAAGCGTTCAAGAGAACGGGGATGATTGAGTCGTACTCGCCGTGATCCAAATCACCGATGACCAAGGACCGAACGGACAGCACCTCCGCGTTTAACACACGTACGGTTGGGAAGACGTCTCCTCCTTCTTGATCCAGCAAGGGGAAGGAGAGGTTGAGGAAGAAAGCTCCAACAGCAGCACGACGGCGTGGTGGTGGTGAAGCAGCAGTACTCCGGCAGGGCTTCGCCAAGCTCTTAACGGAGAAGGAGAGGTGTTTGGGAGGGGAGGGGCTGCGCCTTGGATGTGGTGAGCAGCCCTCCCTTCACCCCTCTATATATAGGGGAAGGGGGCCGGCCCCTCTAGATGAGATCTAGAGGGGGGCGGCGGCCAAGGGGAGGGGGCTTGCCCCCCAAGCAAGGGGGGCGCCCCCTCTAGGGTTTCCCCCAACCCTAGGCGTATGGGCCCTAGGGGGGAGTGGCGCCCCAGCCCACTTGGGGCTGGTTCCCTTCCCCCTACAGCCCATAAGGCCCTTCGAGAGAGGTGGCCCCTCCCGGTGGACCCCCGGAACCCCTCCGGTGGCCCCGGTACAATACCGATATGCCCCCGAACCTTTCCGGTGACCGTATGACAACTTCCCATATATAAATCTTTACCTCCGAACTATTCCGGAACTCCTCGTGACGTCCGGGATCTTATCCGGGACTCCGAAAAACATTCGGTAATCACATATAAGTCTTCCTAATAACCCTAGCGTCACCGAACCTTAAGTGTGTAGACCCTACGGGTTCGGGAGACATGCAGACATGACCGAGACGACTCTTCGGTCAATAACCAACAGCGGGATCTGGATACCCATGTTGGCTCCCACATGCTCCTCGATGATCTCATCGGATGAACCACGATGTCGAGGATTCAAGTAATCTCGTATACAATTCGATCGTCGGTATCCCAATACCTCGTTCAATCTCGTTACCGGCAAGTCTTTACTCGTACTGTAATGCATGATCCCGTGACCAACCACTTGGTCACATTGAGCTCATTATGATGATGCATTCGGCAAGTCTTTACTCGTACTGTAATGCATGATCCCGTGACCAACCACTTGGTCACATTGAGCTCATTATGATGATGCATTATCGAGTGGGCCCAGAGATACCTCTCCGTCATACGGAGTGACAAATCCCAGTCTCGATCCGTGTCAACCCAACAGATGCTTTAGGGTTTAGGGTTACGATTTCCGGATAACACAATTATAGCATGAACAATAGACAATTACCATGAACAAGGAAATATAATAATAATCCTTTTATTATTACCTAACAACGGTTGTGTACGGAAATCGTGAAATAAATCCAGAAATAATGTGAGCACCAGGACTTGAACCCCGGTGGGCTGGGGATACGACTGTCCCTCTAACCATCCAACCACAGATTGGTACGCATCATATAGTAGTAGTTGACTATATCATATAAACACAATATTTATAAGAACGTAATATGATGGTCTGGGGTTGACATCCCAACTAACAGATTCTCAGAACACAGTACCCTACAATCTCACATGAAATGAATTCTATATATGTGCACCGGCGCACTCCTTGACAAGCTACACAGAGGTCACGAAAAGCAGGATTACTCCAGAAGCAATGAAAGGGAGGCTCTACCATGAGCTGAAGACCGGCCTCCCGGCAGCTGAGGTGTGGGAGCCTCCTTCCTGAGCAATTGATCCCTCAATTGCTTCCTGGTGTACTCCCTCCGTTCGCGAATAAGTGTACATCTATCTTTTGTCTTAAGTCAAAGTTTTAAAACTTTGACCACCTTTCTAGGAAAAAGTAAAAGCGTTTATGGCATCAAATTAGTATCACTAGATTCGTTTTGAAATGTACGTTGATAATATATCAATTTGATGTTATATACTCCCTCCGTTCCAAAATAGATGAATCAACTTTATACTAGTTTTAAAATAGATGACTCAACTTTGTACTAAAGTTAGTACAAAGTTGAGTCATCTATTTTGGAACGGAGGGAGTATGTCAGTACTATTTTCTATAAAGTTGGTTAAAAATTTAAAACTTTGACTTAGAACAAAAGCTAGATGTACACTTATTCGCGGACGGAGGGAGTACTCTCGTAGGTCGAGCTTGTGGTTGGAGATGGTGGCGTCGGAACAATCTTGCGTCTCACCTTTGCACCTGGTTAGAATCTGAACCCATATACTTCAACCAGCAAGGTCTTTTTCCTCTCAGAATATGCATTCAGCAACCCTAGCTTCAGGCCGGTGATTAATTCCATTAGGTGATTAATAATCCGTGCTAGGAATCCCTGGATTGGAATATAAGAAAGAGAAGTTCATCAAGGTTGACAGTGAAAACTTTGTCAAGGAGGCACTGTTAGTAGAAGGAGGTTTCCTCGATCTAGGAATTCTGAAGTTGAGGTTGTGGGAGATGCAGATAAGACATCTACAATAAGATCAACCATCGAATATGAAGTTGACTGACGAACACAGGGGCATCGCGTCCTTTGTCAGCACCAGTACTTTAGCTTTTGTTGCTGAGGCCATCACAAAGCATATCAAGGCGCAGAAGGGAGGTGGGCAAGGCCGCGAGCAAACTTCATAAGAAGCATCCCATCAGGTCGTTGCATGGAATAAATTACAGCGGCTTCCTTTGTAATCTGTACCGACTGTTTTACTGCTTACATTTCTCGTATGTTTACAGGCTGTTGTCAATCATAGTGAAGTACCCCGGAGACCGTCTATGATTTGGATGATTCTCAGCATGATGCAGCTCCGGGGACACAGCAAATCAATACAATTACATCAAATGCGTGCAACCAAAAAAAAAAGGAGCAATTTACCATACTTTGAAGTCTTGTTTAGAATTTGAAAACCCGTAGCAATTATGGTAGTACGCCGATTTGGGATGTAACACATCATTCCTGTTTCTGTGGTGCTTTATCTTATGTTCAGTTTGTATGTCATCACCCCCAAAAAAAGTTTCATGTCATGACCTCCCTTCAGGACTTGCTTTTTGTTTCAAATAACCAGAACAATTCATTTTCCGGCTGCTGTATATACCACACACACACACACACACACACACACATGAACTGAAAAACATTCATTTTTCGGCTCGACAGCAGCACATAACAGGAGAATGCCATAATTGAAAGTTTAGCATCCTCTTATCCAAAGATTGCACCACATACAGTTTGAAGGTATGCTGACAGTTTGACAAGATACTCATAGAAGGCAAATACATGCTCATCATCAAGGTTCTTGCCTGGAACAAGAGGAAATGCATGCATTACATAGGGTAAAGCTGAGGCTCAAGTCGTCCAAGTGTGGAGCAGATTGAACAGCCTCAGAAACAGTCAAAGTATAGCTCATGCTTCCGCTTCGCATCAGTCACTCTGCATTTGATGGACCTGGAGGTTTCTCCTTGGGATGCTTTGATCCATAGTGATCAATCAACTGCTTCTCGTTGGCCAGTTGCGCCTGCACATACATAAGTAATGTTATATACATGAAGTTGACACACTGCATCAATCATGAGGAACGAACATGTATCCATGTAAAGCTAATTATACACTAGCTAGCAGGAGTATATCGGGTTATGCTTGCACACAGTTTTCTTCTAACTTGATTCTTATGATCTTATCATGCTGGTTGCAGGATTCAGATCGGCTACTCGCCATCATCTACTCTGCCCTGGGATAGATAGATACGTAGATGACTGGCCCCAGAATTACTAGTAGCCCAAAAGGGGAACAGAACAGCGCCCATGGGATCGTATGGAGACCCTAACTGAGGCTTCAGATCCGTGCCGTGCCTAGATAGGGATTAGGAAGAAGAAGAAGAGAGCGCGTGCGCTGACCTTGCAGATGGGGCAGACGACCTTGAGGCCGACGGCGCGGGCCTCGAGCTGCGAGCCCTTGGACTTCTGGTTCTTCTCCGCGCTCTTCCGCTGCGCGTCGATCTTCTGCTTCCCCCGCGTCATCCCGCCGCCCCTCCTTCTCTTCCGCCTCCGATCGATCGATCCCCCGAGTCCCCAACTCCGTCCAAACAACCACCCTCGCCCCTTCTTTTTCTTCTTGAGAGAAAGAAAGATCCTCCCGTTGCCTTCCCTTCCGGTGTCTGCCGGGTCTTCGTGGGCCTATCCACCCGACTCGTGTTCCTGTGGGCTGTGGGTGGGCCTTTCCCCCTCCATTCGCCACCATCTCCAAACCGCATGGCTTACAAATTTTGGTTCTCTCTCTCAAAAAAAAAATTTTTGGTTCAGATTACTAAAAAAAGGTTCATCGAATGTGAGTAATACAAGAATTTCGTTATTCCATGAGTTATTTTATATCTCACACTCCCCTTCTTCACTAGATCAATGGCCCCCAAGCAATCAGACTCTATGAAAATGGATCGATCACTATTGTAATGCAAGCAAGAAGCCCTCTCTTATTGTGGGTGGTTGAGCCTCAAGATGCGCTGATGCAACTTGAAGGAATCATGCTGCAAAAGGTGAATAAAAACAACACGGTCGTTATCCTGTTAAAATACACGTATAGAGGAGAGCACACTGAATAGGCGCGCAGCCTTATTATTATTATTATTATTATTATTATTATTATTATTATTATTATTATTATTATTATTATTATTATTTCTTTGCGATGAGTCATGTGTAACCTTAATTAGTTGAAAACACATACGAATTACATAAGGAAAAGGCGTATATTTTGATTGAAAGAACAGTACTACAAATGTGAATCTTGAGATTCACGTTGCAACTCGCAACTCATGGCAAAACTGAGTTCCTTTTGCATCGCAGGAACTCCAAATGCACATGCATATGAACGTCAATTGGAAGGCAAGATCCAAGTGCTTTTGCATCTCTAATTCTCTTTCTTCTCCTACAGGCAGCTCAGCTCAAGCTATATAGGTACTGCAATAACGCTGGCAAGATCAGGAAACGAGGATCTGGATTTATCCTGTACAAGACAGAAATCGAATCCCAGCGATGAGGTCTGGATGTGTGCTCATCTTGAGCTTTGTAACGTCGTCTTCTTCATCAATGAAATGCAATGCTGATTTGCTTTTCATCAAAAAGGTCCATGTGCTTGTACCCAGTCAGCTCCTCGAAATCTTTGTTCCACTGTGGCACTTGGCTGGCCATCGGGTAGAGAGAGGGCCAGACTGGCGAGGAAGAAGACCGGCATGAGCTGCAGGCATCCGTAGTCGAGGAGGCGCTGTTTGGGTGAGGCCAACCGCCAAACCTCCAAGTCTTGTTCTCCTTTGCTGCACCGGGCGAAGTGGACTAGGAAGGTGTAGGCCGTGTGACAGCCGAGCTCATACCGGAGCATCGCCAACATCTCGAGCTCCATGTCAATAACCTCTTTGCTCGTGGCTATCGGGCCAAACCCGCAGTACAAATAGGCTCTGGAAAATTTAAAAAATCACATTGAAGTTCCTAGTGGGCGACCGCCTTCTTACTCCCGAACCGGCACCAATAAGGTAGATCACCGCCCTTATTCATTCATTACGTGATACACCACAAACGCTTGAAGAGTGCATTTTAGCAGATGGTTCCAACTGACAGTTACAGATTACAAGCACTGCAAGACAAGGAGGCATGTACTTATTCTGCTTGTCGGTGTAATACATGGGCAAACCTCAACTTGCATCAACCAAGAGCAAATTATTCGACAAGTCAACACATTACCACAGAGGAAACAAGTCATCCTAAACAAGAACACAGCCGAACGAAAAGCTGTGCTGCCTACACATTCTGCTCAGCTCAACCAACCTAGTGACCCTTCTTGGGTCGTCGTTGCACATGACTTCTTATTACAGTGGAAGAGAGTAGCCGCGGAGGTACTTGGAGTCAACCCTGGATTCACGAATTAGCGCCGCCCGACCTGTTCTCGCGACCTGCCATGTGTGGAACACGACCGAGAGGAAAGCATTGAGTTAGTTTTCAGAGAAAAAGAAATGTTGAACACAAACAAAGCATTCTGTTACATGTGGAACATAAAGATTTCTTGTTCCAGGGAGCATAGGAACAACATTAGCACATCATATTGCGGGTACAAATGCATGTCTAGATGATTGAAAATGACTCGGTGCCAAAAAAAAAAGGGTACTGCCATGCCCTGAATCCTCAGCACAGACAGCAAACTAGTCTTAACATCTAGAGATGTTTCCATTGTTTATTTTTATAGAATGTACTACTGTTCTTCCTTCTCTAACTGACACAGAATCGCCTTGAAGTTGTTCCAGGGACCTACAATTGTACCCTGAAATCCTCAGCACAGGCTGCAGAAACTTAACATCTAGTAGAAGTGTTTTCCATTAATTATTTTGATAAACTCCAATTGGCTGCTGAGTATGTTGACAAACAATACCAAGCATTTATCATGGTAAGAATGTGTGCTCAAATATGTGGACAGAAACTACTTGCAAACTTAGATTCCATCACATAACAATCGACTTACAAGAATGAAATTGACATTATTTCACATCATCAATAGGACAGCAAAACGGAAGAAAAATACCGAAAAGCTCATCTAGAACTACTTGTTCCCACTCACAAGAAATCAACAACGAAGAGGCGAAAACAATCAACATACCTCACATATGCCATAAGGCTCCAACAGTCTTTGTAGTGCAACCATCTTGTCAAGATCCCCAGTGAGCTACATAGTATCAGAAGGTATAGTTATGCAAGAGTTTTTGTCAGTGATTAAATAGCCTTACATATAGCAGAATAAATAGTTGCAGTCATGTTTCAATCTTTTTATGCCAACAATTCATCATGTTACTAGTTTACTACCAAACCAGTGTTCCCATAAAAGAGTAAATCAGGGCATGGTGTGTTAGAAAAAACATCAGACAGACAGATACCTAACTATGAAAGAAGCTCACCTGTAGCGTAACTGTGTGATCAGAAAGATCCACACATTCTGCCCGGAAGATATTACCAATATCTAGTATCTCCCTCCGAGCAGCTGTGTTTCCAGATACTTTGATAACCATCAGTTCTCTTTCGGCAAAAGGTAAGTCAGTTAAGTCATCAACCTGGGATGGTCACATGTTTTGCTTTAGCCCAAAGTATTTGCTAGCACAAATGATTGATCTAACAAATTGCATGTCATTTACCTTATGTACATCGATAAGCTTGTAAAGCTGCTGCACTAACTTCTCGATGGATTCATCAGTTCCAGGAACAACTGTTGTAATACGTGAAATGCCTTCCTTTTCAGCTGGGCCAACAGCAAGGCTCTGGGCAGTAGCACGGTCTCATTGATAACAAGCCTGGCCCATACACAACAACAATAAACAGAAGTTTTGACAAACCTGTATACTGTACCCCCTGCGAGCAAAGACCCCTGTTATAATGTTGAGGACACCAGGACAATCATTCACAAGGATGGAGAGAGTATGTGAGCGAAGCCCGCTTGACTGTACCAAACAAAGTCATCATTAGCTTAGAAGCTGCACCATTACTACAGCACATATTATCATGTCGATTAGGCACTGTGATGCTTAAAGCTACAGAGGCCTTCATTTATATTTGACTGTTTGCAAAATAAATGAAGATGCAAAATGAGAACACGCTGCAGTCAAAATAGAATTAGATCCAGCTTTGAATAAACAGTGCATGCAGTCTATAGGTCAATTTAATTAAAAAACAAATAATGATTCTTTTGCAAAACTGGAATTCTTTGAACTTACATCTTCATCATCAAGAACACCCCAATGGGCATCAAGTACTTGGTTCATGGACAAGCTCTCATAAGGTTCCACAGGATAAACATCACCCTGCACACACAGTTCAAAGTCAAAACAACCACATGTTATAAGAATCAGTAGCAATAGACATACATACTGTAATAATGTATCTCATATGTTTACTGGAAGTCTGGAGGCATTTTACTCAGTTATGTTGCTTCGGTTGCACATTTAAAAGTCTTGTGGTGATTCCTAAGTGTGGTCTTCAGTTTTATATGAATGCAGGTCTCCCCAGTTTCGCTGTATGAACTCTACTTTTCTTTCTATTTTTTTATTTCCTATAACCCGGTATACAAATTAATTTTTCTCTAAAAAGAATCACTTATGGAGCGATGGCTACACTGGGATTTCTACTGGTGGCAAAGAAGTTTAGTTGCATTTGTTTGCATTAAATAACTATTAAGATATACCAGTTCGCGAGATCTTTCTTTTCTTGCACCTCAAGATCTTTCTTGCATTATCCACACACAAGAGGCATCTCTCAAGCATAGGTTACCAAGTATTTAATCTGCAAACAGCTGTGTCCTAAAAGGTACTCCTAAAGCCTACACCCCACCTTTTAGAATGGTTATAACAGGACAAGAAGAACAAGAGGAAATGGGCAACAAACATGAAGTTAGTCTTATAAGCATAGAAACATACCCCACCACTGGATGGTTGATCAAAACTGCCATTAACCGTCTTATTCACAGAGGTAAGAGGATTTTTGCGCGATGCTTCTACAAGGTCTGGGTAAGAAGCAGCAGAGAACCCCCAGAAACGAGCAGTTGCTCCGATCTTTTCACGCCTCAAAGCAATCTAAGAACGTTGGGAGATAAGAATTAGTTAATGAAGAAAATATGCCCGTGGATGTAGGCAGCAAATGATTCAGAAAAATATGGACATGCATGTAGGCAGCAAATGTTTCAGAAAATACTTTTCCCGTTCGACAAATTTCTTCGATCCCAAATTTCCTTAGGTTCCTTTGTGCCGCAACGATTTTCCCAGGATCTCCAGTTACCTACAGCATTGATCAAATAAGCATCAAAGGCTTCACCCGGCATAAAACAAGGAACACATATACCGTATGTAGAACTGTTGGAGATCAAGAGTTTTTACCTCCAGAGTTAGGCTGTTCTCAGAAATATCAACAACTTTCGCTCTGAAAACATTAGCTACAAACATGACCTATCAACCATGAGAAGAAACAGCACATTAAGAGTATTGTTGCAACTGTGTATGGAAGTACCAATATACTAATTCAGTGACTATGCAGATACAAGTCAACAGCATCTTACGTCAGCACGTTGATCTGGTTCAACATTGAGTTTTATAAGCATGAGCTCTCGTTCAACCTGAGGCTCCTTGGATAGATCTTCAACCTGCAATTTATTGGATTCAAATACGATATATATTAACAAACATTTATATGATCACAGAACAACATGCAATAAGAAAAGAAATCTGCAAACCAGGAACATACCAATGCTTGGGATAAAAAGGAAAACATCACATCACACTATTTAATTCATCTAGATGGTAGGAACGATAAGCAGACAACAGACAATTATGCAAGGTGATATGAAATCAGCTTAGATTTGTTAGAATAGCTGTTTTCTTTGGATATCCTGTATGTGCACAATGGCAGAATAAATTTTTCCATCTGTGAGTCCTTTCTTTTTAAGCATCTTCAGTATAACAATTATGATAAGGTTATATGGAAACAACTTAATACTCCTGATTCCATGCAACACAGTGATTTTTACCAAACATACAAACTGCTCATTACTTGGATTATAACCATGTGAATATATGCTCGACATCACAGAAGACAAGGTACAGCAGTGATCAAAGTAACAGTATTTCCTTACATACAAACAAAATTTACAACACACTACACAACCAGGACACATCTGTATAGACATAAGAGTAAATTTCTCAACTTACACTTTTTGATGCAAAATTATCAACTGATTACACGTTTAAGGGCCCACATGTGGCGCGTCCGGGCAGCCGGCCCTCAGGGCCTTTTCTTGACCGGGCCAGGAAGAGATTCTTCTTAGTGCAAAGCCCCACCAGTCACGTTTTTTTTTGGTTGCAAGTTTAAAGACTAATATCACAAAAAGAGCTTTTATCTGATGTCGAAATGACTATTGAAGCTGTGATTATAACGGAATGGAGTATTACCACGGCTAAGGTGTTTATGACTAAATTAGAAACTGCTATGCTCTAGCACTTTATACTGTACTCCCTCCATAAAGAAATATAAGAGATTCTTCTTAGTGCAAAGCCATGGGGGCGGTCTTCCCCCCACCAGTCGAGTTTTTTTTTGTTACACGTTTAAAGACTAATATCACATAAATTTACCTTTTCTTGCATACTGTAAAGGAATACTACTTTTTTTCAACTCTCTAATGGAGTACTGGTTTTACAACACAGTATCACAGGGCCTTGTACTACCATGCTATGCCTAGGTCTTCGATTCAGTAAGCATGTATGTGTGTACACCTTGTAAGATATACAGGAATGGGGTACCGCAGAATACGGCTAAGGTGTTTACGACTAAATTAGAAACTGCTATGCTCTGGCACTTTATACTGTACCCCCTCCATAAAGAAATATAAGAGTGTTTAGATCACTACTTTAGTGACCTAAACGCTCTTATATTTGTTTACAGAGGGAGTACTATATTGCTAGAGCTGAAAGAAAATTTTGAAGTCAGTGAAATCTTCTGAAGGCTGTTGAAACCAAGTGGCATGAAATCCAAATGTTGTCCTCGTCCGAACCATATACGGGGTAATAAACTGGTTCAAAATGTGGAACTGCGGACTCACATTCAAGACGTTGACGAGCTTATTGAGCTGCTCAATGACTTGCTTGAGCACCCTATCCGTCCCGGAGACGACGATTGTGAAGAGCGCCTTGTCCTTGTTGAGCCCCACGGCGAGCGACTCGATGTTGTAGCCTCTCCTGGCGAAGACCCCGGCGATCCTGTTTATCATGCCGCTCTCGTCCCCGACGAAGACCGAAATCGTGTGGCGCCGCACCCTGCAGTCCCGGCTAGCAACTCCCATCAAAAGTCAGCTCAAAAGAGTAACGCGCGCAGCGGGGAACACCGGGCGCGGCAAGAGGGGATTCATGCGCGAAGCATCAGAAACGGAGACCGCGTCGCATTGCGGCGGGGAGAGGCGCTTACGGATCCCTCTTGGCGCTCGCGGTGACCGCCGACACGGAGGCGGTCGCCCCCGCGGCGACTCCGCGGCGGCGCAGGGGCCGGAAGGAGGAGGCGCGCGCGGCGCACCCGGGGAGGCGGTCGCGGGCCGCCGGTGGCGACGGGCGGAGGTGGTGGGCGGTGGCGACGGACATGGATGGTTGTCGAGGGCGAAGTTGGTGGCTATCGGGAAGTGCGGGACGGGACAGGACAGTGTGTTGGTTTAACAGCAAAGTAGGGTTTATGAGGGGGAGAATTACGAAACTGACCCCCGCCGCGCGTGGCTTGCGGCGTGCCTGCCAGTGTGATACGCGAGATTTTTTTCTTTTGAGGGGCTTGTGATACGCGAGATGTGCCACGGGTGGCCAGGTTGGGCCGGGTGCGCTGGGGCCACGCACCAAATTCGGTATATCCCCCCCCCCCCCTCTCTCTCTCTGCTGATGGTGAGAAAGTGCTAGTACTATAAAACGAGGCGAATCCGCAGTTGTCCGATCGTGGCAAAGGAGCAAAGCCATGTTTGCGCAAGAAAGAAAGATACACGCACGCGGCGTGCCAGTTCGTCGTTTCTCGCCACCGCAGGCCGCGCGAGGTAGAGTATTGCCCCGACGAAACATAAAGCCAGCGCAACAGCCAAAAGTTGTTCCCGCGTGTTAGCTTTTGCTCATTGTCGTGTACTTTCTTTTTTAGGATCCATTGTCGTGTACTACAACCGTGCAGCGTGGCTGTGCTACTCTTTTTCTATCCTTGGGGGTTTTGTTACGCTTAGCGTACTGACCGAGGCCACCACAGTACCGCAGGGTAGCGGCGGAGCTTCAGTCTCTTCTTTTGGTTGAGAGTTGACAAGGGCTCGTTCGTACCCTCCCTTAATATAGAATGTAATATATATATATATATATATATATATATATATATATATATATATATATATATATATGATAATAAAGACATTAGTGCTTCTGTCAATAAGTCACATAAATTGACTTCAAAGTTGTAAAATATTACCCCATTGATGTCACCTATAAGTAACCAAAAAAAAATGTTTCACACAGGGGAATAACTCGCCTGGGCCGGCCCATGGAGTAGAGACCTCCTATACTGCGATCTGCGCGCAGGGAGAAGACGCGGCGCGTCCATTTGTGCTGGCCCATGTGCGGGCGGTCTGTTTTTAATTTTTCTTTTCTCTTTTCTCTTTTTTTATCCTTTAAATAATTTGTTACTTAAAAAATATTCCAAAAATTAAAAATAAAATTTCAAAATAAAATTTTCAATGAATCATAAAATGTTTGTGAATTCAAAAAATGTCCGTAGTTATTTAAAAATTATTCACATGTTCCAAAAATGTTCATAATTTTGAAAACAAATTTTTGAGAAATAAAAAATGTTGATGATTTTTTAAAAGAATTAGCGTATTAGAAAATATTAATGAAATTGAATATCGTATATTCGCCAAAATGATGCAGCAAAATGTTGTCATGTCCTTTGGATATTATGTTTTTTTTCTCCCATTGCAACGCATGGGCCCTTTTACTAGTTAAATTAAAGTCCCATAAATCCTGATAAAAGAGTACGTCATGCACATATGGAGCACCTGGAAATTTGCATGCCCTTAATTGAGAAACAGACGAGAGTAAGTGATTATGACAACAACTTTTTTGTGCGGTTTCAACCTCCTTTCTAAAGAAATTTTTTATTTTTTGATACTGAAGGGTAAAGGAGAAAATGACGCTCGTATTAGTGCTCCCGCTTCCAAGGCGCTCGCCTGACGGAATCGATCTGAGATTCTAATCACTCCATAGGCAAGAGTTTAGAAAGGATTCGGTACAAAATGAAGTAGATGAGGATGGATTGGTTTCGCAAGGAAGAGATCACTCCATAGGGGGTCAATTCAATCAACACACCAAAAAGCAGGCGAACCGCTGGATAGAGGAGGGGTGGGGAGGGTCGTATCACGGACTAAGATTTGGCCAGACCGATAAGAGAAGGAAATCAGATGTTCCCAAAAGCCCAGCGGCGTTACAGGAATTGGAGTGAGGTATGAGATCTTTAAAAGGCCAGGTCAAGGATGTGCTCAAAACACAAAGCCTTTTGTCCCACCACAATCAACACTAAGTTCTCTATCATGGCAGCTCAGCGAGCCAAAAAGAACAAGGCGTCGATGCACTCGAAGGAGGAGGTACCCTCAAATGGAGGCGGCTTGCCTAACAACCGTTAACCCCCTGTTTCCTCTTTTGCCATGTGGCCCGGATGTGTAGTCCGTAGCTATCATAAAATGATAATTTAACCAAACCAGTATTCTATGTTTTTTGTAAAAACATTGTGCAATACTTTTAGTTATCAGCAAAAATGTTCGTAGTGTTGTGCTTTTTGAAACCCAAACCGCAATTGGTTTTATGTTATTTATTACTCAATATTCCCGTCGTGCAAGGAAATCTTCCGTTAATCAAATCGGTCGCCCAAGTACTACCAACATATTTGATGAGTGTTTCCAAATTGCCTTCCTCATTTTGTGATGATCTCACAAGAATGCTACGGAATTTCTATTGGGGCTCAATCAAGGGTCAACAAAAAGTGCATTGGCGAGCATGGAAGCACTTGCTTCAGCCGGAGAACAAAGGTGGTGCGGATTTCCGGGACTATAGGTTGTTTAACCAGGCTCTCCTCGCATGTCATACATGGAGACTCGTTATTGAGCTGGATAGTTTGTGTGCACAAGTTCTCAAAGCTTGGTATATCCTTATGGCAACCTTGAGGACACTATTGGGGGGGGGGGGAGGGTGGATGCAACATCGTCTTGGCAAGCGACCGCTTATGGATTGTACGACTTGTCTGGATGGTTGGATGATGGTGCTAGTATCCGTGTTTGTCATGACAACTGGTTACCCCGATGAAAGCACATTTGCTCCCTTGGTGGTTTTGGTAATTCATGTCAACATACATGTTGTTGGACTAACATTTTAATCCAAAATATTTCAGGAAGAGTTCAACCTAGGCCTGTAGATGGATGGAGATGTGGACCCCTCAAGCCACTAAGGACAAGCATTGGCAAAATCTTCAAGACTCTATATTTTTCGGTTAAGTGATCAGAGATCACATTGATTTCATAAGAAAGCCAATACTATTAAAAGGGGTGTTTTGATCATGCGTCATTTTGCTCAAGTGCTTGAAGATATTGATACAAAAACCCTCAACCACTTTCTCACATTCTCGATCCCACCGAAACATACTCATCCGGACCCACCAAGATACACTAGACAAAGCCACAACCTAAACCCTAGAAACTCGGTTCCGCCAAGGTGGCATTCGGTCCCACCGAAGTGCAATGGCAAACTTTCTATACCCAATCGAGTTCATTTTGAAATTACAAAGTGAAACCAATCGGAATTACTGAAAGGATGCAAGTGCTTAGGTCATCACATATCGGAGCCATCGAGTGGATTCATCCGATCTCATCAAATTGTCTAACGTACGAATCTTTTACACTGCTCGGTCTCACCGAGATTTACTTTTGGTGTCACCGAGTTGTGCATAAAGTTTGTAACGGCTATATATTTACTGATGGCTATATATAACCCATCCACACCACCTACTCCCAAAGAGAGCAACAAAGATGAAACTACACTCCCCATATCCATTTTCTGAGAGAGAACCACCTACACTTGTGTTGAGGTCAAGGCATTCCACTCGAACTATTTGATCCTTGATTTCTAGCCCCCTCGAGTTGCTTTTCACTTAAATTCTTCTCCCGCCAACATGCCAAATCTGTGAGATAGTGATTGAGTGTTGAGGAGACTAACTTTTGAAGCACAAGAGCAAGCAGTTCATCAACAACAACATATATTACCTTTTGGAGAGTGTTGTCTCCTAGATTGGTTAGGTGTCACTTGGGAGCCTCCAAATCTTGTGGAGTTGAACCAAGTAGTTTGTAAGGGCAATGAGATCGCCTACTTCGTCAAGATCTACCTCGAGTGAGGCTAGTCCTTCATGGGCGTAAGTCATGATGGCATAGACAAGGTTGCTTGTTCATGGACCCTTCGTGGGTGGCTGCCTACTTGGATAAATAAACATAAGAGAGGTTTGGAGCTGTCGAAACCCTGTCCATTTTGTGTTTTGTTGAACCATAGGACAACTTTATCCTCTATGTCGTTGTTAGTATGGAGGACAATGCCTGAAGTCCGGAGACTACTGGTGTTGGATGAGGTTAGAAATATTGGGAAGGAATGGCTATTTCATTTGTATCCATTACCTGAGATTGAAAGATGCATGGTGCTCATGGCCTTGTGGGGGTGGTGGTATATCTGCAATGAGGCTATGCATCACAAGCATCCTCATCCGATGGAAGCCTCAAAGAGATTTCTTCACTACAAAAAAAGACACATCTGTGACATTTTGGGCCGAACGAAAAAAATTATGCCATGCTTATGACACTTCTATGACGATAATTGTGACAAAAGCACGTACCATCATAGATGTGGTGGGCTCCTACTTCTATGACAAAAAATCATGATAGAAAATGGGCTTTTCGTCCTGGGCGGGCCGGGGACGCACCTGCATGACATTCTTTGGGCCGTCCATGACGGAAAAAATCATGGTAGAAGCGAGGGCGAGGAAAATATCGGGGAGTTCCCAGTTACCGTGGGTGGTCGGGGCCGAGCAATGCACTGTGGTTTGCACGTTTCTCTCATGTACACGCGTGCGTGCGAGACGTTGGCTAACTGAACCCAAGCAGTCGCACGTTACTGAACCCGAGTGATCGATCCCTTGGCTGTTAACTGAACCCGAGCGATTCATTCGTTGTTGACTGAACCCGAGTGATTCCTTCGCTGCTGCTGCTAACTGAACCCGAGCGATCGATCACTGCTGCTGCTTACTGAAGCCGATCGAGCCCCTGTGCAAGGTGTAGCCAAACGGTGTTGGGTTGCCTCTCGATGAACAGTGATCGTTGCTACCGTGCACATGGTGAGTCGAGCCGGTTGGTTGGTTGTGGATGAACAGTTTCCGATGGGGGTTCGATGAACTGGACCCCGTGGTAGTAGGCCGTTGCCGCTGGATGAACAGGACCCCGAGGAGGCTGCTGCACCCCCAGCCGATTGGGGTGCATGAACAGGGCCCCGTGGAGGCTCTATGAACAGTAGCCGATGGAGGCTGGATGAACAGTAACCCGTGGATGAACAGTAGTTGGTGGAGGCTGGAGGAAGTCGACGGTGGATGAACAGTAGCCCGTGGAGGCTGGAGCAAGGCAGTAGACAGTGGACGAATAGGACCCCGTTTCGAAGCTATGTGCTCCGACACAAGTCAATTTCCTCCGGTTTGTGGTATGCCACACCCCTCCCAATCAACAACACCCCATTTCGACCATAGGCACTCGAACAAAAGTCCGTTTCCTCCGTTTCGTGGTACGCCAGACCCTTCCCGATGAACAGGACCTTGTTTTGACCGTACGTGGTTGAACAGAAGGTTGTTTCCTCCGTTCTGCCGTACGCCAGACCTCGTTTCGGCTGTTCCATCCAAGTCGGTTGGCTCCCGATGAACACGACGTATTCCGACCCAGTCGGTTGCCTCGCGATGAACACGATGATGTTCCCTACGTTCCGACCCAGCCAGTTGGCTGCCGATGAACAGGACGCGGTCACTGTAGCCGTTCGAGACCACGCCCGTATGTATGTACGTGGCCGTCTTTTTTGTAGCGTAGCTCTTGTACGTGTACATGATTTAGACGGGACTGCCTGAACTGCTACCGCTCTTTACTCGGCCACGCTTCATTGTGGCAGACAGACCGATCGACCGACATGTACACAGACAACGCTATGTACGCTTCGACCGGGTGGGTCCCAGCTGTTCCTTGCGTGCGAAGATATAGCTGGTGGGTCTCAGCTGTCAGGGGGAAGAATCATTTTTTGCCATAGTATGGACACACTTCCTTGCGTGCGAAGATGTAGCTGGTGGGTCCCAGCTATCAGGGGGGAAACGTTTTTCCCAAAATACAGAGTCCCTTCTGGTGGGTCCCTGTTGTCAGGTGGAGGAATATTTATTTTACGTGCAATAAGGAGGCACTTCCTTGCTGTGGCCGTGGACCCAGCTGTCAGCCTCTCCATGTACAGTCCTCTTCCAATGGAAGTCGTTCCTTGACGATGTTTACCATGCCGCGCCGAGAGCACCAAGGCGGTGGACGACGGTGATGCCTAGAAAGGGGACAACGCGGAGCCAGGGAAGACGCGACAGTGGATGCCCACCCGGAGAGGAGTACGAGGGTTGACTGGTTCGGCTGCGGTGTGAGGCTGTCGTCACCGTAGAATAACAGGGGTTGTGGGTGAGTAGAGGGATGGCCTAGCCAGCGGTTGGAGTAGGAGGGGGCGGTGAGGCCTGCACGGCAGCACAACCGGACATGGGAGGCAGGAGTAGGCGGCATGGCTCGCAATGGTTTGGGTGGCTGGAGCAAGGAGACCGGAGGTTGAAGAAGCACGACAGTTGTTGGATGGACATCGTACGGTCACCGCAGCTAGAATCATTTAGATCGACTAAGTTGACAAAGCCCTGCGTCCGCTTCAACTTAGTAGGCCCACAAGTCAGCCTCCAAATATGGTGGGTCCCACCTAGCAGCAGGGATATTCATTTTTTGTGCGTAATAAGGAGGCACTTCCTTGCGTGCGAAGATATAGCTGGTGGGTCCGAGCTGTCAGCGCGAGTTTTTTTCGTGAAATACAGAGGACCTATCGGTGGGTCCCCGCTGTCAGGTGGAAGAATCATTATTTTGCGCGTAATAAGGAGGCACTTCCTACTCGCAAAAAAAGGAGGCACTTCCTTGCGTGCGGCCGTGGACCCAGTTGTCAGTCTCTCCACGTATAGTCATCTTCCAATGGAAGTCGTTCCTTGACCACGTTGACCACGCCGCGTCGAGAGCACCAAGGCGAGGACGATGATGAGGCCTAGGAAGGGAATGACCAGGAGCCGAGGAAGACTCGACAGTTGTTTCCCATGCGGAGGGGAGTACGAGGGTTTACTACTTCGGTTGCAGTGTGAGGCTGTCGTCACCGGAGAATAACAGGAGGTCTGGGTGAGTAGAGGGATGGTTAGGCCAGCGATGGGAGTATGGTGGGGCAATGAGGCCTGCGCAGCAACACAGCCGGTCGCGGGAGGAGGGAGCAGGCAGTCCCGTAGGCACTGGTTTGAGCGGCTAGAGAAGGAAGAGCAGAGATTGAAGAAGCACGACGATCGTTGGATGGACGTCCCTGCTCTCGTGTGTTGACTAAGTTGACACGGCGTTGCTAATTCTTAAGTATTTTCTTGAGCCCATATTCTTTTTGTTAGCATTACAGCCCATATTGTGGCCATGGTTAAAAAAGTATACGAAAATTTGCATATTTCGGTTCGGTCCGAACTGTTTTTAATCCCAAAATTTCAAGTCACATTCAAACTAATTTGAAAAATAAATTTTTATCAATATAAAATCCAAATAATTGTCCACACATAAAAATCAATGGAATTTAGAATCTTGAAATGAAAAAAATTTGAAACTAATTGCCGGTTTGATGTGTTTTTAAAATGTACAACCCATTTCTCAGTACTGATAGCCCATTTTCTGGGCAAGCTGGATGAAACTCTCCTCATCTTGAAAGATTTGCAGCCCAGCAGGGCTGACAAAGCAAGTAGGCCTCGGTTGGGTATTCTGCAAAAGAACAAACGTACCGGGCTAGCCATATTCAGAAAGAAAAAAACTATTGGGCTGGTCTTGTGGTAAACATAAAATAAAAGGCTGTCTAGATAGGCCCCGCACAGCCCAGTTGACACCCTGCTTCCGTCTCAAAAACAAAAAGAACTGGGCGAGCTGTTGGGCCCCTGGTGTTAGCCGCTTGTTGTGCAATTCTCTCGTTTATTGACTACGTTGACAATAGCATGGGACCGAGATGTCAGAAATCCATTAGGAGGAACCATTTTTTTGGCTTGAAATAAGGAGGCACTTGCTTGCGTACTGCCATGACCCTGATGGGTCCCTGCTATCATCCTCTCCACGTACAATCATCTCCTGGTTGTGCACACGTGAACCTAGTAGGCCCACAAGTCAGCCTCTAAACCTGTGGTGGACAAATACAGCCCATTTAAAAAATAACAGTCCAATCCATGCGTTCAAATGGAAAGTTCAACATTCAGAGCAAAGTAACAGGTCTGATCCAGATATAGAGTACTGAACTTCCACGTTGACAACCATCATAGCCAAGTTAACTAGCTACTCCCACTAATACTCTAGTAGTGTACAAGTACTAACTTACTCTTAGCTAACAAGACGATGTCGGCCGCCATCTGCGATACACGCTAAACGGCGGCACCGACGTCCTCCTCCTCGCCTCAGACTTGCCAGAGGTGCGATAGGGCGCATTGATCGCTGATACGTCCATTTTGCATCATGCTTTTATATCGATATTTATCGCATTATGGGCTGTTATTATGCATTATGTCACATTACTTATGGCTATTCTCTCTTATTTTACAAGGTTTACATAAGGAGGGAGAATGCTGGCAGCTGGAATTCAGGGCTGGAAAAGGAGAAAGTATTAGAGACCTATTCTGCACAACTCCAAAAGTCATGAAACTCCACGGAACATCTAGTTAAAAATAATGAAAAATCCTTGCCAAAGATGAAGACCAGGGGGCCCACACCCTGTCCACGAGGGTGGGGGGCGCGCCCCCCTAGGGCGCGCCCCTACCTCATGGGCCCCCTGTTGGCTCTCCGATGCCCATCTTCTGCTATATGAGGTCTTTCGTCGAGGAAAAAATAATAAGCAACCTTTCGGGACGAGACTCCGCCGCCACGAGGCGGAACCAATCTAGGGCTCCGGCAGAGCTGTTCTGCCGGGGACACTTCCCTCCGGGAGGGGGAAATCATCGCCATAGTCATCACCAACGCTCCTCTCATCGGGAGAGGGCAAACTCCATCAACATCTTCACCAGCACCATCTCATCTCAAAACCCTAGTTCATCTCTTGTATCCAATTCTTGTCTCCAAGTCCGGGATTGGTACTAGTAGGTTGCTAGTAGTGTTGATTACTCCTTGTAGTTTATGCTAGTTGGTTTATTTGGTGGAAGATCATATGTTCAGATCCTTTATGCATATTATTACCCCTCTGATTATGAACATGAATATGCTTTGTGAGTAGTTACGTTTGTTCCTGAGGACACGGGAGAAGTCTTGCTATTAGTAGTCATGTGAATTTGGTATTCGTTCGATATTTTGATGAGATGTATGTTGTCTAGCCTCTAGTGGTGTTATGCGAATGTCGACTACATAAAACTTCACCATTATTTGGGCCTAGAGGAAGGCATTGGGAAGTAATAAGTAGACGATGGGTTGCTAGAGTGACAGAAGCTTAAACCCTAGTTTATGCGTTGCTTCGTAAGGGGCTGATCTGGACCCATATGTTTCATGCTTTGGTTAGGTTTACCTTAATACTTTTGTTGTACTTGCGGATGCTTGCAATAGAGGTTAATCATAAGTGGGGTGCTTGTTCAAGTAAGAACAACACCCAAGCACCGGTCCACCCACATATCAAATTATCAAAGTACCGAACACGAATCATATGAATGTGATGAAAACTAGCTTGACGATATTCCCATGTGTCCTCGGGAGCGCTTTTCCTTATATAAGAGTTTGTCCAGGCTTGTCCTTTGCTACAAAAAGGATTGGGCCACCTTGCTGCACTTTATTTACTTTTGTTACTTATTGCTCGTTACAAATTATCCTATCACAAAATTATCTATTACCACTTATTTCAGTACTTGCATAGAATACCTTGCTGAAAACCGCTTATCATTTCCTTCTGCTCCTCGTTGGGTTCAACACTCTTACTTATCGAAAGGACTACGATAGATCCCCTATACTTGTGGCTGATCAAGACTCTTTTCTGGCGCCGTTGCCGGGGAGTGAAGCACCTTTGGTAGGTGGAATTTGGTAAGGAAAAATTTATATAGCGTGCTGAAATTTACTGTCACTTGTTACTATGGAAAATAATCCTCTGAGGGGCTTGTTCGGGGTATCTTCACCCCGACTAGTAGAGCAAAGAGTTGCTGCTCAACCTACTGAACCTACTGAAAATGAAAATGTTCCCTTTGAATTTCCTTCGGGTATGATAGAAAAACTGCTAGCTAATCCTTTTATAGGAGATGGAACAAGGCATCCTGATGAGCACCTAATATATGTGGATGAAGTTTGTGGATTATTTAAGCTTGCAGGTATACCCGATGATGTTGCTAAGAAGAAGGTCTTCCCTTTATCTTTGAAGGGAGATGCATTGACATGGTATAGGCTATGTGATGATACGAGATCATGGAACTATAGAAGATTGAAATTGGAATTTCATCAAAAGTATTATCCTATGCATCTTGTTCATCGTGATCGCAATTATATATATAATTTTTGGCCTCGCAAAGGAGAAAGCATCGCTCAAGCTTGGGGGAGGCTTAAATCAATGTTATATTCATGCCCCAATCATGAGCTCCCAAGAGAAACAATTATTCGAAACTTTTATGCTCGGCTTTCTGAAAACAATCGCACCATGCTCGATACTTCTTGTGTTGGCTCTTTTATGACGAAGACTATTGAATTTAAATTGGATTTATTGGATAGAATTAAACGCAACTCTGAAGATTGGGATCTCGATGAAGGTAAGGAGTCAGGTATGACACCTAAGTTTGATCGTGTTAGATCTTTTATGGATACCGATATTTTCCGTAAGTTTAGCACTAAATATGGACTTGACTCTGAGATAGTAGCTTCTTTCTGTGAATCTTTTGCTACTTATGTTGATCTCCCTAAGGAGAAGTGGTTTAAATATCATCCTCCCATAGAAGTAAAAGTAGCAGCACCTATTAAAGTTGAAGAAAAGACTATCACTTATAATGATCCTATTGTTCCTACTTCTTATGTTGAGAAACCACCTTTCCCTGTTAGAATAAAGGATCATGCTAAAGCTTCAACTGTTGTTCGTAAAAGCAATATTAGAACTTATACACCTCCTGAGCAAGTTAAAGTAGAACCTAATATTGCTATTGTTAAAGATCTCTTGTCTGATAATATTGATGAGCATGTTATTCAGTTCGATGGTGAAACTGCTAGAATTACTAAGCCTTGTGCTAAGGATAAACATAGACCTGTGGTAGGTGTGCCTGTTATTTCTGTTAAAATAGGAGATCATTGTTATCATGGCTTATGTGATATGGGTGCTAGTGCTAGTGTTATACCTTATACCTTATATGAAGAAATTAAGCATGAAATTGCACCCGCTGAAATAGAAGGTATTGAGTGTTGGGGAACGTAGTAATTTCAAAAAATTTCCTTAGCACACGCAAGATCATGGTGATGCATAGCAACGAGAGGGGAGAGTGTTGTCTACGTACCCTCGTAGACCGAAGTGGAAGCGTTGACACAACGTAGAGGAAGTAGTCGTACGTTCTCCTCGCGATCCAACCGATCACAGCACCGTTACTCCGGCACCTCCGAGTTCTTGGCACACGTTCAGCTCGATGACGATCCCCGGGCTCCGATCCAGCAAAGCATCGAGGAAGAGTTCCATCAGCACGACGGCGTGGTGACGATCTTGATGTGTTACCGGCGCAGGGCTTCGCCTAAGCACTGCAACGATATGATCGAGGTGGAATTTGGTGGAAGGGGGCACCGCACACGGCTAAGGAACGATCCGTAGATCAACTTGTGTGTCTTTGGGGTGCCCCCTGCCCCCGTATATAAAGGAGCCAAGGGGGAGGGGCTGGCCGGCCAAGCCTTGGCGCGCCAGAGAGTCCTACTCCCTCTGGGAGTAGGATTCCCCCCCCCCCCCAATCCTAGTTGGACTAGGTTTCTCCAAGGGGGAGAGAGAGGGAGAGGGGGGCGCCCACCTCTCCTAGTCCTAATAGGACTAGGGGAAGGGGGGAGGCGCGCAGCCCCTAGGGCAGCCCTCTCACCTCTCCTCCAAGGCCCATGTTGTCCCATTATGCTCCCGGGGGGTTCCGGTAACCCTCCCGGTATTCCGGTAAAATCCTGATTTCACCTGGAATGCATCCGATGTCCAAACATAGGCTTCCAATATATAATTCTTTATGTCTCGACCATTTCGAGACTCCTCGTCACGTCCGTGATCACATCCGGGACTCCGAACTCCTTCGGTACATCAAAATGCATAAACTCATAATAACTGTCATCGTAACGTTAAGCGTGCGGACCCTACGGTTCGAGAACAATGTAGACATGACCGAGACACGTCTCCGGTCAATAACCAATAGCGGGACCTGGATGCCCATATTGGCTCCTACATATTCTACGAAGATCTTTATCGGTCAGACCGCATAACAACATACGTTGTTCCCTTTGTCATCGGTATGTTACTTGCCCGAGATTCGATCGTCGGTATCCAATACCTAGTTCAATCTCGTTACCGGCAAGTCTCTTTTCTCGTTCTGTAATACATCATCTCGCAACTAACTCATTGGTTGCAATGCTTGCAAGGCTTTATGTGATGTGCATTACCGAGAAGGCCCTGAGATACCTCTCCGACAATCGGAGTGACAAATCCTAGTCTCGAAATACGCCAACTCAACATGTACCTTCGGAGACACCTGTAGAGCACCTTTATAATCACCCAGTTACGTTGTGACGTTTGGTAGCACACAAAGTGTTCCTACGGTAAATGGGAGTTGCATAGTCTCATAGTTAAAGGAACATGTATAAGTCATGGATAAAAGCAATAGCAACATACTAAACGATCGGGTGCTATGCTAATGGAATGGGTCATGTCAATCAGATCATTCAACTAATGATGTGATCTCTTTAATCAAATAACAACTCTTTGTTCATGGCTAGGAAACATAACCATCTTTGATTAATGAGCTAGTCAAGTAGAGGCATACTAGTGACACTCTGTTTGTCTATGTATTCACACATGTATTATGTTTCCAGTTAATACAATTCTAGCATGAATAATAAACATTTATCATGATATAAGGAAATAAATAATAACTTTATTATTGCCTCTAGGGCATATTTCCTTCAGTCTCCCACTTGCACTAGAGTCAATAATCTAGATTACAAAGTAATGATTCTAACACCCATGGAGTCTTGGTGCTGATCATGTTTTGCTCGTGGAAGAGGCTTAGTCAACGGGTCTGCAACATTCAGATCCGTATGTATCTTGCATATCTCTATGTCTCCCACCTGGACCAAATCCCGGATGGAGTTGAAGCGTCTTTTGATGTGTTTGGTTCTTTTGTGAAATCTGGATTCCTTTGCCAAGGCAATTGCACCAGTATTATCACAAAAGATTTTCATTGGACCCGTTACGCTAGGTACAACACCTAGGTCGGATATGAACTCCTTCATCCAGACTCCTTCATTAGCTGCTTCCGAAGCGGCTATCTACTCAGCTTCACATGTAGATCCCGCCACGACGCTTTGTTTAGAACTGCACCAACTGACAGCTCCACCATTTAATGTAAATACGTATCCGGTTTGCGATTTAGAATCGTCGGGATCAGTGTCAAAGCTCGCATCGACATAACCGTTTACGACGAGCTCTTTGTCACCTCCATAAATGAGAAACATATCCTTAGTCCTTCTTAAGTACTTAAGGATGTTCTTGACCGCTGTCCAGTGATCCACTCCTGGATTACTTTGGTACCTTCCTGCTAAACTTACAGCAAGGCACACATCAGGTCTGGTACACAGCATTGCATACATGATAGAGCCTATGGCTGAAGCATAGGGAACATTTTTCATTTTCTCTCTATCTTCTGCGGTGGTCGGGCATTGAGTCTTACTCAACTTCACACCTTGTGCCACAGGCAAGAACCCTTTCTTTGCCTGATCCATTTTGAACTTTTTCAAAACTTTGTCAAGGTATGTGCTTTGTGAAAGTCCTATTAAGCGTCTTGATCTATCTCTATAGATCTTAATGCCCAATATGTAAGCAGCTTCACCGAGGTCTTTCATTGAAAAACTCTTATTCAAGTATCCCTTTATGCTATCCAGAAATTCTATATTATTTCCGATCAGTAATATGTCATCCACATATAATATCAGAAATGCTACAGAGCTCCCACTCACTTTCTTGTAAATACAGGCTTCTCCAAAAGTCTGTATAAAACCAAATGCTTTGATCACACTATCAAAGCGTTTATTCCAACTCCGAGAGGCTTGCACCAGTCCATAAATGGATCGCTGGAGCTTGCACACTTTGTTAGCTCCCTTCGGATCGACAAAACCTTCTGGTTGCATCATATACAACTCTTCTTCCAGAAATCCATTCAGGAATGCAGTTTTGACATCCATTTGCCAAATTTCATAATCATAAAATGCGGCAACTGCTAACATGATTCGGACAGACTTAAGCATCGCTACGGGTGAGAAAGTCTCATCGTAGTCAATCCCTTGAACTTGTCGAAAACCTTTTGCAACAAGTCGAGCTTTATAGACAGTAACATTACCATCAGCGTCAGTCTTCTTCTTAAAAATCCATTTATTCTCAATTGCTTGCCGATCATCGGGCAAGTCAACCAAAGTCCATACTTTGTTCTCATACATGGATCCCATCTCAGATTTCATGGCCTCAAGCCACTTTGCGGAATCTGGGCTCACCATCGCTTCTTCATAGTTCGTAGGTTCATCATGGTCTAGTAACATGACTTCCAAAATAGGATTACCGTACCACTCTGGTGCGGATCTTACTCTGGCAGATCTACGAAGTTCAGTAGAAACTTGATCTGAAGTTTCATGATCATTATCATTAGCTTCCTCCCTATTTGATGTAGGTGTCACAGGAACAGATTTCTGTGACGTACTATTTCTCAATAAGGGAGTAGATACTGTTATCTCATCAAGTTCTACTTTCCTCCCACTCACTTCTTTCGAGAGAAACTCCTTCTCCAGAAAGTTTCCGATTTTAGCAACAAAAATTTTGCCTTCGGATCTGTGATAGAAGGTATACCCAATAGTCTCCTTTGGGTATCCTATGAAGACACATTTTTCCGATTTGGGTTCGAGCTTATCAGGTTGAAGCTTTTTCACATAAGCATCGCAGCCCCAAACTTTAAGAAACGACAACTTTGGTTTCTTGCCAAACCACAGTTCATAAGGCGTCGTCTCAACGGATTTTGATGGTGCCCTATTTAACGTGAATGCGGCCGTCTCTAGAGCATAACCCCAAAAAGATAGCGGTAAATCGGTAAGAGACATCATAGATCGCACCATATCCAGTAAAGTACGATTACGACGTTCGGACACACCATTACGTTGTGGTGTTCCGGGTGGCGTGAGTTGCGAAACTATTCCGCATTGTTTCAAATGTAGACCAAACTCGTAACTCAAATATTCTCCTCCACGATCAGATCGTAGAAACTTTATTTTCTTGTTACGATGATTTTCCACTTCACTCTGAAATTCTTTGAACTTTTCAAATGTTTCAGACTTGTGTTTCATTAAGTAGATATACCCATATCTGCTTAAATCATCAGTGAAGGTGAGAAAATAACGATATCCGCCACGAGCCTCAACATTCATTGGACCACATACATCAGTATGTATGATTTCCAATAAATCTGTTGCTCTCTCCACAGTACCGGAGAACGGTGTTTTAGTCATCTTGCCCATAAGGCACGGTTCGCAAGTGCCAAGTGATTCATAATCAAGTGACTCCAAAAGTCCATCAGTATGGAGTTTCTTCATGCGCTTTACACCGATATGACCTAAACGGCAGTGCCACAAATAAGTTGCACTATCATTATCAACTCTGCATCTTTTGGCTTCAACATTATGAATATGTGTATTACTACTATCGAGATTAAGTAAGAACAAACCACTCTTTAATGGCGCATGACCCTAAAAGATATTACTCATATAAATAGAACAACCATTATTCTCTGATTTAAATGAATAACCGTCTCGCATCAAACAAGATCCAGATATAATGTTCATGCTCAACGCTGGTACTAAATAACAATTATTTAGATCTAATATTAATCCCGAAGGTAGATGTAGAGGTAGCGTGCCGACCGCGATCACATCGACTTTGGAACCATTTCCCACGCGCATCGTCACCTCGTCCTTAGCCAATCTTCGCTTAATCCGTAGCCCCTGTTTTGAGTTGCAAATATTAGCAACAGAACCAGTATCAAATACCCAGGTGCTACTGCGAGAATTAGTAAGGTACACATCAATAACATGTATATCATATATACCTTTGTTAACCTTGCCATCCTTCTTATCCGCCAAATACTTGGGGCAGTTCCGCTTCCAGTGACCAGTCTGCTTGCAATAGAAGCACTCAGTTTCAGGCTTAGGTCCAGACTTGGGTTTCTTCTCTTGAGCAGCAACTTGCTTGCTGTTCTTTTTGAAGTTCCCCTTTTTCTTCCCTTTGCCCTTTTTCTTGAAACTAGTGGTTTTGTTAACCATCAACACTTGATGCTCCTTTTTGATTTCTACCTCCGCGGCTTTTAGCATCACGAAGAGCTCGGGCATAGTTTTGGTCATCCCTTGCATATTATAGTTCATCACGAAGCTCTTGTAGCTTGGTGGCAGTGA
This sequence comes from Aegilops umbellulata, assembly GCA_032464435.1. Classification (NCBI taxonomy): domain Eukaryota; kingdom Viridiplantae; phylum Streptophyta; class Magnoliopsida; order Poales; family Poaceae; genus Aegilops; species Aegilops umbellulata. The sequence continues at coordinate 188,609,840 of CP136057.1, forward strand.
TTGGAGAATTCTGTCAATGACGCAATCATCCGGAAGATTAACTCCCAGTTGAATCAAGTGATTGTTATACCCAGACATTCTGAGTATATGCTCACTGACAGAACCGTTCTCCTCCATTTTACAGCTACAGAACTTATTGGAGACTTAATATCTCTCAATCCGGGCATTTGCTTGAAATATTAACTTCAACTCCTGGAACATCTCATATGCTCCATGGTGTTCAAAACGTCGTTGAAGTCCCGGTTCTAAGCCGTAAAGCATGGCACACTGAACTATAGAGTAGTCATCAGCTTTGCTTTGCCAGACGTTCACTACATCTGGCGTAGCTCTTGCACCAGGCCTGGCACCCAGCGGTGCTTCCAGGACGTAATTCTTCTGTGCAGCAATGAGGATAATCCTCAAGTTACGGACCCAGTCCGTGTAATTGCTACCATCATCTTTCAACTTTGCTTTCTCAAGGAACGCATTAAAATTCAACGGAACAACAGCACGAGCCATCTATCTACACAACATAGACAAGCAAGATACTATCAGGTACTAAGTTCATGATAAATTAAAGTTCAATTAATCATATTACTTAAGAACTCCCACTTAGATAGACATCTCTCTAATCCTCTAAGTGATCACGTGATCCAAATCAACTAAACCATGTCCGATCATCACGTGAGATGGAGTAGTTTCAATGGTGAACATCATTATGTTGATCATATCTACTATATGATTCACGCTCGACCTTTCGGTCTCCGTGTTCCGAGGCCATATCTGTATATGCTAGGCTCGTCAAGTTAAACCTGAGTATTCCGCGTGTGCAACTGTTTTGCACCCGTTGTATTTGAACGTAGAGCCTATCACACCCGATCATCACGTGGTGTCTCAGCACGAAGAACTTTCGCAACGGTGCATACTCAGGGAGAACACTTCTTGATAATTTAGTGAGAGATCATCTTATAATGCTACCGTCAATCAAAGCAAGATAAGATGCATAAAAGGATAAACATCACATGCAATCAATATAAGTGATATGATATGGCCATCATCATCTTGTGCTTGTGATCTCCATCTTCGAAGCACCGTCATGATCACCATCGTCACCGGCACGACACCTTGATCTTCATCGCAGCATCGTTGTCGTCTCGCCAATCTTATGCTTCTACGACTATCACTACCGCTTAGTAATAAAGTAAAGCATTACATCGCGATTGCATTGCATACAATAAAGCGACAACCATATGGCTCCTGCCAGTTGCCGATAACTCGGTTACAAAACATGATCATCTCATACAATAAAATTTAGCATCACGTCTTGACCATATCACATCACAACATGCCCTGCAAAAACAAGTTAGACGTCCTCTACTTTGTTGTTGCAAGTTTTTACGTGGCTGCTACGGGCTTTAAGCAAGAACTCATCTTACCTACGCATCAAAACCACAACGATAGTTTGTCAAATAGACTCCGTTTTAACCTTCTCAAGGACCGGGCGTAGCCACACTCGGTTCAACTAAAGTTGGAGAGACAGTCTTCCGCAAGCCATCTATGTGCAAAGCACGTCGAGGGAACCGGTCTCGCGTAAGCGTACGCGTAAGGTTGGTCCGGATCGTCTCGTCCAACAATACCGCTGAACCAAAGTATGACATGCTGGTAGGTAGTATGACTTGTATCGTCCACAACTCACTTGTGTTCTACTCGTGCAAATACCATCAAACCATAAAAACCTAGGCTCGGATGCCACTGTTGGGGAACGTAGTAATTTCAAAAATTTTCCTACGCACACGCAAGATCATGGTGATGCATAGCAACGAGAGGGGAGAGTGTTGTCTACGTACCCTCGTAGACCGAAGCGGAAGCGTTGACACAACGTAGAGGAAGTAGTCGTACGTTCTCCTCGCGATCCAACCAATCACAGCACCGTTACTCCGGCACCTCCGAGTTCTTGGCACACGTTCAGCTCGATGACGATCCCCGGGCTCCGATCCAGCAAAGCGTCGAGGAAGAATTCCGTCAGCACGACGGCGTGGTGACGATCTTGATGTGTTACCGGCGCAGGGCTTCGCCTAAGCACTGCAACGATATGATCGAGGTGGAATTTGGTGGAAGGGGGCACCGCACACGGCTAAGGAACGATCCGTAGATCAACTTGTGTGTCTTTGGGGTGCCCCCTGCCCCCGTATATAAAGGAGCCAAGGGGGAGGGGCTGGCCGGCCAAGCCTTGGCGCGCCAGAGAGTCCTACTCCCTCTGGGAGTAGGATTCCCCCCCCCCCCCAATCCTAGTTGGACTAGGTTTCTCCAAGGGGGAGAGAGAGGGAGAGGGGGGCGCCCACCTCTCCTAGTCCTAATAGGACTAGGGGAAGGGGGGGAGGCGCGCAGCCCCTAGGGCAGCCCTCTCACCTCTCCTCCAAGGCCCATGTTGGCCCATTATGCTCCCGGGGGGTTCCGGTAACCCTCCCGGTATTCCGGTAAAATCCTGATTTCACCTGGAATGCATCCGATGTCCAAACATAGGCTTCCAATATATAATTCTTTATGTCTCGACCATTTCGAGACTCCTCGTCACGTCCGTGATCACATCCGGGACTCCGAACTCCTTCGGTACATCAAAATGCATAAACTCATAATAACTGACATCGTAACGTTAAGCGTGCGGACCCTACGGTTCGAGAACAATGTAGACATGACCGAGACACGTCTCCGGTCAATAACCAATAGCGGGACCTGGATGCCCATATTGGCTCCTACATATTCTACGAAGATCTTTATCGGTCAGACCGCATAACAACATACGTTGTTCCCTTTGTCATCGGTATGTTACTTGCCCGAGATTCGATCGTCGGTATCCAATACCTAGTTCAATCTCGTTACCGGCAAGTCTCTTTTCTCGTTCTGTAATACATCATCTCGCAACTAACTCATTGGTTGCAATGCTTGCAAGGCTTTATGTGATGTGCATTACCGAGAAGGCCCTGAGATACCTCTCCGACAATCGGAGTGACAAATCCTAGTCTCGAAATACGCCAACTCAACATGTACCTTCGGAGACACCTGTAGAGCACCTTTATAATCACCCAGTTACGTTGTGACGTTTGGTAGCACACAAAGTGTTCCTACGGTAAATGGGAGTTGCATAGTCTCATAGTTAAAGGAACATGTATAAGTCATGGATAAAAGCAATAGCAACATACTAAACGATCGGGTGCTATGCTAATGGAATGGGTCATGTCAATCAGATCATTCAACTAATGATGTGATATCTTTAATCAAATAACAACTCTTTGTTCATGGCTAGGAAACATAACCATCTTTGATTAATGAGCTAGTCAAGTAGAGGCATACTAGTGACACTCTGTTTGTCTATGTATTCACACATGTATTATGTTTCCAGTTAATACAATTCTAGCATGAATAATAAACATTTATCATGATATAAGGAAATAAATAATAACTTTATTATTGCCTCTAGGGCATATTTCCTTCAGTCTCCCACTTGCACTAGAGTCAATAATCTAGATTACAAAGTAATGATTCTAACACCCATGGAGTCTTGGTGCTGATCATGTTTTGCTCGTGGAAGAGGCTTAGTCAACGGGTCTGCAACATTCAGATCCGTATGTATCTTGCATATCTCTATGTCTCCCACCTGGACCAAATCCCGGATGGAGTTGAAGCGTCTTTTGATGTGTTTGGTTCTTTTGTGAAATCTGGATTCCTTTGCCAAGGCAATTGCACCAGTATTATGCATTATGTCACATTACTTATGGCTATTCTCTCTTATTTTACAAGGTTTACATAAGGAGGGAGAATGACGGCAGATGGAATTCAGGGCTGGAAAAGGAGCAAGTATTAGAGACCTATTCTGCACAACTCCAAAAGTCCTAAAACTCCACGGAACATCTAGTTAAAAATAATGAAAAATCCTTGCAAAAGATGAAGACCAGGGGGCCCACACCCTGTCCACGAGGGTGGGGGGCGCGCCCCCTACCTCGTGGACCCCCTGTTGGCTCTCCGATGCCCATCTTCTTCTATATGAGGTCTTTCATCGAGGAAAAAATAATAAGCAACCTTTCGGGATGAGACTCCGCCGCCATGAGGCGGAACCTTGGCGGAACCAATCTAGGGCTCCGGCAGAGCTGTTCTGCCGGGGACACTTCCCTCCGGGAGGGGGAAATCATCGCCATAGTCATCACCAACGCTCCTCTCATCGGGAGAGGGCAAACTCCATCAACATTTTCACCAGCACCATCTCATCTCAAAACCCTAGTTCATCTCTTGTATCCAATTCTTGTCTCCAAGTCCGGGATTAGTACTAGTAGGTTGCTAGTAGTGTTGATTACTCCTTGTAGTTTATGCTAGTTGGTTTATTTGGTGGAAGATCATATGTTCAGATCCTTTATGCATATTATTACCCCTCTGATTATGAACATGAATATGCTTTGTGAGTAGTTACGTTTGTTCCTGAGGACACGGGAGAAGTCTTGCTATTAGTAGTCATGTGAATTTGGTATTCGTTCGATATTTTGATGAGATGTATGTTGTCTAGCCTCTAGTGGTGTTATGTGAATGTCGACTACATAAAACTTCACCATTATTTGGGCCTAGAGGAAGGCATTGGGAAGTAATAAGTAGACGATGGGTTGCTAGAGTGACAGAAGCTTAAACCCTAGTTTATGCGTTGCTTCGTAAGGGGCTGATTTGGACCCATATGTTTCATGCTTTGGTTAGGTTTACCTTAATACTTTTGTTGTACTTGCGGATGCTTGCAATAGAGGTTAATCATAAGTGGGGTGCTTGTTCAAGTAAGAACAACACCCAAGCACCGGTCCACCCACATATCAAATTATCAAAGTACCGAACACGAATCATATGAACGTGATGAAAACTAGCTTGACGATATTCCCATGTGTCCTCGGGAGCGCTTTTCCTTATATAAGAGTTTGTCCAGGCTTGTCCTTTGCTACAAAAAGGATTGGGCCACCTTGCTGCACTTTATTTACTTTTGTTACTTATTGCTCGTTACAAATTATCCTATCACAAAATTATCTATTACCACTTATTTCAGTACTTGCATAGAATACCTTGCTGAAAACCGCTTATCATTTCCTTCTGCTCCTCGTTGGGTTCAACACTCTTACTTATCGAAAGGACTACGATAGATCCCCTATACTTGTGGGTGATCAAGACTCTTTTCTGGCGCCGTTGCCGGGGAGTGAAGCACCTTTGGTAGGTGGAATTTGGTAAGGAAAAATTTATATAGTGTGCTGAAATTTACTGTCACTTGTTACTATGGAAAATAATCCTCTGAGGGGCTTGTTCGGGGTATATTCACCCCGACTAGTAGAGCAAAGAGTTGCTGCTCAACCTACTGAACCTACTGAAAATGAAAATGTTCCCTTTGAATTTCCTTCGGGTATGATAGAAAAACTGCTAGCTAATCCTTTTATAGGAGATGGAACAAAGCATCCTGATGAGCACCTAATATATGTGGATGAAGTTTGTGGATTATTTAAGCTTGCAGGTATACCCGATGATGTTGCTAAGAAGAAGGTCTTCCCTTTATCTTTGAAGGGAGATGCATTGACATGGTATAGGCTATGTGATGATACGAGATCATGGAACTATAGAAGATTGAAATTGGAATTTCATCAAAAGTATTATCCTATGCATCTTGTTCATCGTGATCGCAATTATATATATAATTTTTGGCCTCGCAAAGGAGAAAGCATCGCTCAAGCTTGGGGGAGGCTTAAATCAATGTTATATTCATGCCCCAATCATGAGCTCCCAAGAGAAACAATTATTCAAAACTTTTATGCTCGGCTTTCTAAAAACAATCGCACCATGCTCGATACTTCTTGTGTTGGCTCTTTTATGACGAAGACTATTGAATTTAAATTGGATTTATTGGATAGAATTAAACGCAACTCTGAAGATTGGGATCTCGATGAAGGTAAGGAGTCAGGTATGACACCTAAGTTTGATCGTGTTAGATCTTTTATGGATACCGATATTTTCCGTAAGTTTAGCACTAAATATGGACTTGACTCTGAGATAGTAGCTTCTTTCTGTGAATCTTTTGCTACTTATGTTGATCTCCCTAAGGAGAAGTGGTTTAAATATCATCCTCCCATAGAAGTAAAAGTAGCAGCACCTATTAAAGTTGAAGAAAAGACTATCACTTATAATGATCCTATTGTTCCTACTTCTTATGTTGAGAAACCACCTTTCCCTGTTAGAATAAAGGATCATGCTAAAGCTTCAACTGTTGTTTGTAAAAGCAATATTAGAACTTATACACCTCCTGAGCAAGTTAAAGTAGAACCTAATATTGCTATTGTTAAAGATCTCTTGTCTGATAATATTGATGAGCATGTTATTTAGTTCGATGGTGAAACTGCTAGAATTACTAAGCCTTGTGCTAAGGATAAACATAGACCTGTGGTAGGTGTGCCTGTTATTTCTGTTAAAATAGGAGATCATTGTTATCATGGCTTATGTGATATGGGTGCTAGTGCTAGTGTTATACCTTATACCTTATATGAAGAAATTAAGCATGAAATTGCACCCGCTGAAATAGAAGTTATTGAGGTTACAATTAAACTTGCCAATAGAGATACTATTTCAGCAGTGGGAAAGTTTAGAGATGTTGAAGTCTTATGTGGGAAAACTAAATATCCTGCTGATTTTCTTGTTCTCAGTTCCCCACAAGATAACTTTTGTCCCATTATATTTGGTAGACCCTTCTTGAACACTGTTAATGCTAAGATAGACTGCGAAAAGAATGTTGTTACTATTGGCTTGGATGATATGATTCATGAGTTTAATTTCTCTAAATTTAGTAAACAACATCGTGAAGAAGAATTACCTAGTAAGGATGAAATTATTGGTCTTGCTTCTATTGTCGTACCTCCTAGTGATCCTTTAGAAAATTATTTGCTAGACCATGAAAATGATATGTTCATGAATGAAAGAAGGGAAATAGATGAAGTATTCTTTAAACAAGAACCTATTCTGAAACACAATTTGCCTGTTGAAATCCTAGGGGATCCTCCTCCACCTAAGGGTGATCCCGTGTTTGAGCTTAAACCTTTGCCTGATAATCTTAAATATGCTTATCTTGATGAAAAGAAGATATATCCTGTTATTATTAGTGCTAACCTTTCAGAGCATGAAGAAGAAAGATTATTGAAAACTCTGAAGAAGCATCATGCTGCTATTGGATATACTCTTGATGATCTTAAGGGCATTAGTCCCACTCTATGTCAACATAAAATAAATTTGGAAGCAGATGCCAAACAAGTTCGTGATCCTCAACGACGTGTGAATCCTAAAATGAAAGAAGTGGTAAGAAAAGAAATACTAAAGCTTCTGGAGGCAGGTATAATTTATCCCGTTGCTGATAGTCAGTGGGGAAGTCATGTCCATTGTGTCCCTAAGAAAGGAGGTATTACTGTTGTTCCTAATGATAAAGATGAATTGATTCCACAAAGAATTATTACAGGATATAGGATGGTAATTGACTTCCGCAAATTAAATAAGGCTACTAAGAAAGATCATTACCCCTTAACGTTTATTGATCAAATTCTAGAAAGATTATGCAAACATACACATTATTGCTTCCTAGATGGTTATTCTGGTTTCTCTCAAATACCTGTGTCGGCTAAAGATCAATCAAAGACTACTTTTACCTGCCCTTTTGGTACTTTTGCTTATAGACGTATGCCTTTTGGTTTATGTAATGCACCTGCTACCTTTCAAAGATGCATGATGGCTATATTCTCTGACTTTTGTGAAAAGATTTGTGAGGTTTTCATGGATGATTTTTCCGTCTATGGATCCTCTTTTGATGATTTCTTGAGGAATCTTGATCGAGTTTTGCAGAGATGTGAAGAAACTAATCTTGTCTTGAATTGGAAAAAAGTGCCACTTTATGGTTAATGAAGGTATTGTCTTGGGGCATAAAGTTTCTGAAAGAGGTATTAAAGTTGATAAAGCCAAGGTCGATGCTATTGAAAAGATGCCATGTCCCAAGGACATCAAAGGTATAAGAAGCTTCCTTGGTCATGCCGGATTTTATAGAAGGTTCATTAAGGACTTCTCAAAAATTTCTCGGCCTCTGACTAATTTATTACAAAAAGATATACCATTTGTCTTTGATGATGATTGTGTAGAAGCATTTGAAATACTTAAGAAAGCATTGATCTCTGCACCTATTGTTCAGCCGCCTGATTGGAATTTACCCTTTGAGATTATGTGTGATGCTAGTGATTATGCTGTAGGTGTTGTTCTAGGACAAAGAGTTGATGAGAAATTAAATGTTATCCATTATGCTAGTAAGACTCTAGACAATGCTCAAAGAAATTATGCTACTACTGAAAAAGAATTCTTAGCAATTGTATTTGCTTGTGATAAGTTCAGACCTTATATTGTTGATTCTAAAGTAACTATTCACACTGATCATGCTGCTATTAAATATCTTATGGAAAAGAAAGATGCTAAACCTAGACTTATTAGATGGGTTCTCTTGCTACAAGAATTTGATTTGCATATTGTTGATAGAAAAGGAGCTGAGAACCCCGTTGCAGACAACTTGTCTAGGTTAGAAAATATTCTTGATGACTGAGGGAGTCCTGGATTAGGGGGTGTTCGGATAGCCGAACTATATCTTCAGCCGGACTCCAGGACTATGAAGATACAAGATTGAAGACTTCGTCCCGTGTCCAGAAGGTTCTTTCCTTGGCGTGGAAGGCAAGCTAGGCGTGCGGATATTCAAGATCTCCTACCAATGTAACCGACTCTGTGTAACCCTAACCCTATCCGGTGCCTATATAAACCGGAGGGTTGTAGTCCGTAGGACGAACACATCATAACCATCATCATACTCATAGGCTAGCTCCTAGGGTTTAGCCTCCTTGATCTCGTGGTAGATCTACTCTTGTACTACCCATATCATCAATATTAATCTAGCAGGAGTAGGGTTTTACCTCCATCGAGAGGGCCCAAACCTGGGTAAAATAAAGTGTCCCTTGTCTCCTATTACCATCCGACCTTGACGCACAGATTGGGACCCCCTACCCGAGATCCGCCCGTTTTGACACTGACATTGGTGCTTTCATTGAGAGTTCCTCTGTGTCGTCGCCTTTTAGGCCCGATGGCTCCTTTGATCATCAACAACGATGAGGTCCAGGGTGAGACTTTTCTCCCCGGACAGATCTTCATCTTCGGCGGCTTCGCTCTGCGGGCCAACTCGCTTGGCCATCTGGAGCAGATCGAAAGCCACGCCCCTGGCCATCAAGCCAGGTGGGGAAGCTTAAACTACACGACAGATACCCTCGGAGACCTGATCTTCGACGGATTCAAGCCACAGCCAAGCGCGCCGCACTATCTCGAGGGGCATGATATATCTCTGCCTCCGAACAGTGTCCTGGAGGCCGCATACGCTCCGGCCCCGATCCTCGATCCGGAACCCGCTGCGTTCTTTGAGGATGAACGGTTGGACGTCACCTCGGGGGCTGCGATCTTAAAAGCCATTGAGCCAAACGCAAGCCCCGCACCCCGCATGGCACATGACTCCAAGGAGCCGGACTCCTCTCCAAACTCCGAACCTCCCACGCCCCTGCCAATCAAATCAGATTGGGCGCCGATAATGGAGTTCACCGCCGCGGACATCTTCCAGTATTCGCCTTTCAGTGATATTCTGAAATCTCTCAAGTCTCTCTCTTTTTCAGGAGAGCCCAGGCCGAATTGTGGCCTGCGAGGTTGGGATTCGGACGACGAAGAAATTCAAAGCCCACCCACCGCCCACTTAATAGCCACTGTTGACGATTTAACCGACATGCTCGACTTCGGCTCCGAAGACTTCAACGGTATGGACGACGAAAACGGAGACAAACCGGAACCAGCGCCCATAGGGCACTGGACCTCCACCCCACTTAATGACGTATTCATGGTGGATACACCTGAAAAAACTCACAGTGAGGAAGAAGGGGGCGAAAAGAAGGGTAAACTCTCCGAAAAGCACTCAAAGCGGCGACGTAAATGCCGAGCGAAGCCCCGCCTCGATCAAGACCCAGCCATAGAGCAGGACGAGCCGGTAGATGACGAACGCATCCCAGAACAGCCGTCCGAACAGGGTAACACGGGCAGAGAGGACGAACAGTCCTCCCCCGGTCATAACAGAACTCCGGACGATACCACGCCGGATAAAATCATGGAGCAGAAGAATCTCCAAGAAAGGCTCGTCGCCACAGCACGAAGCCTGAAGAAGCATAAGCAAAAGCTAAAGACGGCGGAAGATGCACTCAAAACAAGATGGAGCAAAGTAATCAAGACCGTAGACAAATACGGCGGCAGCCGCCGCACCAAAAGCTATCCGAAGAGAAAGCTATTGCACGAATTCGACCAGGAGGCCCTAGAGCCCCCAAACTCGAAAAACAAAAAGGCTACACGGTCGAATAAACGACCTCTCGGCCACTACAATACGGCAAACGGCGCCGCACTCAATGCGGCATGCGACAGAATAAAAGACTCGCATCATGGCCCAGCCAGGTCCATTTACGGGCCAAGAAAGCAAGCTCTCGTAAGCAATGCAAAAAATCCACCATCAGAATCCGGCACACCCAAATATAGGGGTGCCGCACACCCTCAATGTTTCACCGATGAGGTCCTGGAATATGAATTCCCAGAGGGATTTAAACCCGTTAACATAGAGGCGTACGATGGAACAACAGACCCGGGAGTCTGGATCGAGGATTATATCCTCCACATACATATGGCTAGAGGAGATGATCTCCATGCCATAAAATATTTACCCCTTAAGCTTAAAGGGCCAGCCCGGCACTGGCTTAAAAGCCTTCCCGAAAACACAATTGGAAGTTGGGAAGAGCTCGAGGACGCTTTTCGAGCAAATTTTCAAGGGACCTACGTCCGTCCCCCAGACGCAGACGACCTCAGTCACATAACTCAGCAATCCGGAGAATCAGCTCGGCAGTTCTGGAACAGATTCCTCACTAAAAAGAATCAAATAGTGGATTGTCCGGACGCCGAAGCCCTAGCGGCTTTCAGGCATAATGTCTGAGACGAATGGCTCGCCAGACACCTCGGCCAGGAAAAGCCAAGAACAATGGCCGCACTCACAAGCCTCATGACCCGCTTTTGCGCAGGAGAGGACAGCTGGTTGGCACGATGCAGCCCCAGCGACCCAAGTACATCCGAAATCAGGGATGGAAACGGGAAACCACGGTGATACAAGGACCTTCGCCGAATGAAAAGAAAAAGTCCGAAGAGCACGACAGTCAATGCCGGATTCAAAGGCTCGCGGCAAAATCAGACAAAATCACCCCCTCGGGATAATAGGGAAGATCCGTCCAGTCTAAAGAGAATCATGGACAGGATATGTCAGATACACAACACTCCTGGAAAGCCTGCTAATCATACCCACAGAGACTGTTGGGTTTTCAAACAATCCAGAAGGCTTAACGTCGAACACAAGGGGCTCGACACACCAAGTGAGGAAGAGGACGAACCCCAAAAGCAGAACACCAGGAAGCAAAAGAACTTCCCGCAAGAAGTCAAAACAGTGAAATCACTTCACATAACAAGGCATGAGGCACCCATAAAGGTCCGCACATTCAAGCCTATCCCTCAGGAGTCTGGCCACTGGTCACTAAAGCCAATCATTTTTTATCAGCTAGATTATTCTCGCAATATCAAACATGCAGGCCGGACTGCCCTGATACTTAATCCAATAATAGACGGATTTCAGTTTACCAACGTCCTTATGGACGGTGGCAGTGGACTAAAATCTGATATATCATGATACAATTCACCGCATGGGCATAAACCCAACACGAATCCGTCACAGTAAAACCTCCTTTCAAGGAGTAGCACCAGGCCCGGACACCCACTGTATGGGTTTTCTCCGGCTTGTGGTCATATTTGGCTCTGCCAATAACTTTCGTCGCGAAAAGCTTATCTTCCACATAGTCCCAATTTCAAGTCGCTATCAAGCGCTAATGGGACGCGGAGCTTTCGCTCGCTTTAACGCAATACCGCATTATGCATCCCTCACGCTAAAGATGCTCGGTCCTCGAGGCATCATCTATTTAAAGGGAGCATACTAAACTACATCTCCTCCAAACGGAGGATTGTGCGGGCGCTTAAACGACCGCCCAACAAAATGGCCTCGCCAGCCAAAAGACTTTTTCGATGTAAGTCTCAAAAGGCCGCGGACCCGGACTCAATGAGTTCGGCACAAGCCCATCTTCGTTATAGGCTTGGTACGCCTCACCAGGGGCTGTACGCAGAGACAATAAAACTCGACCGTATCTATTTCTCACTTCACATTTTATTTATTATTCTTTTTTGATCCGCACGACCCATTTTTCAATTTAGTTCTTCCCTTTTATAAATGAACGTCGTACGGCGCCCGTCCAGGACACGGCACAGCGGAGACACAGGCGCAGACGTGCAGTAGGGACCCGCCCCAAAGGATTCTTCTTAGATTAAGACCTTGCGTAAACCTTTTTACTATCTCTTACTGCTATACATCCCCTGGTTTACCTCACTATAACCATGGAGGAGACTGGCGTTTTGACATGTGGCCACGCCAGAATTCTTGCTCGTACCTGGACACAAGGGGCTTTTTTCTTTTTCAAGGGTGTTGTTTTACACGCACCCATAAAGACCGAACACCTTAGGGAGTGTTCGGCGTCGCGAGTTTTGGCACTATATGCATCAGCTCCGAGTCATGATTTTGGTCACATGTTGGGTTGCCCGGCTCCTGAGTTCGGCCACCTTACGTTCCGTTCTGTCGGCTAAGGTTGCACCAGGAGAACTACTGCGATTGTGCCCCGGTTCGGCCGGGTGAGCACCTCAGTAGAGAAAGCCGAAAACCGACTGTCATGATGTAGCGCGAGACTGGTCGCCACTCGAGGACTTATAGGAATTTATCGAATTCCTCCGTTTTGACGAAGGGCCGCTTCCCGGTCAGGCACATATGCGTCCCGAATTCGGGTAAACGCAGTCGCCATTAAAGGGCTACCTAAAGAGTCCCACTGTCAAGCTCCTATGGCTAAGTGAAAGTGTTAAAGCATTATAGTCCGGTTGCCTAGCCCGCGGCGCTATCACCTCCTTTGTAGGACCAAGACGTTGGGTTAAGTGTGAAAGTGTGTTCTCCGCACGCACCCCCGCACTATGTGCGTGGGGGCTGAAGCCAACGACTGCAATCTTTCAGAATTTATATATTAAAACGGCCGCACAGGAGGTGTTATTAATACTTGAAGGCACAAGTCTAAATTCCGCCATTACAATTTATAAAAATATTGATCTACGATTACATATGCTGTCATAAAACAACATCTTTCGAACACTGCGTCTCTATTATACGAGCGCCCGCGAGGACTTCCTCAAAATAGTGCTCGGAAGGAATTCGGCTTTTATCCGAATCACGGGACACAACAACGGTGGGCTCCATATCTGCCCAGTATGTCTTGACACGGGCAAGAGCCAGCCGCGCGCCCTCTGTGCAAGCGGACCTCTTTAAAGCTTCAATCCGAGGCACCACATCAAGAAATTGCTGCACCAAACTGAAATAGCTTCTCGGCTTCGATCTCCCCGGACACAGGCGGTCCACGGCATACTTCATGGCAAGTCCGGACAACCTATTCAGCTCGGCCCATTGGGCCAGGCGATCATCCACTGATAGTGGACGCTCTGGATTAGTGAACTGCGACCAGAAGAGCTTTTCCACTTCATGATCTTTCTTATCTTGAAAGTACTTGGTCGCATCAGCGGCGCTAGCCGACAAATCCAGATAGGTGTCCTCCACGCTCCACGCTCGGTCCAACGGGGCGAACTTCGGATCAAACAATTTTCTCCGCAGCAGGAAGGGCTTTCCATCCGCAATTAGTCCGGCTTGACGCAGCTCTTTCCTTGACGCTCTCATAACAGAGCGGGCGTCCTTGGCGTCGGCGACGGCCTTCTCTAAATCCGTCTGCCGGGCTCGACCTTCCTCTTCAAGAAGTTTACAACGATCAGTAGCACTTTTCAACTTCACGGCTATATCAGCCATCTCCTCCTTGCTTCGGCAATGGGAAGCCTGTTCGGCTTTTAGCTCTTCACGGGCTCTTCCGGCAGCCGCATCGCTTTTTCTGGCTTGTTCCTTTGCTTTGGAGAGCTCGGCCCTAAGTCCTTCTACGGCCGCCGCACCATCTGCGTCAAGCATACACAAGGTAAGATATTGACATAAAGCTCCTCTTACTAACAATCGCCAAATAAACTCAATACCTTGAGCATCATCAAGCCGCTTGTTAACAAGCACGATGTCACCTTCTGCCTCATCGAGTTGCCGTTTCATTTCGGCAAAATCTCGAGTCCGGCTCGACTCCGGACAACCTGCCACCTACATACAGAGGTGCCACTTAAAGGACCTGGGATTAAGATCCTCTGCGCGCCGCTAATCTTTGCGGCACACAGAGTCTCAGGGGCTACTATCTATACCAGGCGCATGTTATTATGCGCAATTAACACTAATGTTCGTTATTTAAAACGTACCTCAAGGCCCGCCAGTAAACTCTTGACGGCCTCGTTCAGTCCGCTTTCCGCGGATGAAATCTTTTCAATCACCGTGTGCATCAACGCACGATGATCCTCTGAAACAGAGGCTCGGCCCAGCAGAACCTTCAGCTCCTCCGACCGAACACCAGATGGTGCCGGACTCGTCCCATGGCCTTCTTCGGAGGCTGGACACGGAGAACCCCGGGGGGGCGCATGATCACCTTCTGCCTCTGGCAGATTCGGAGAAATCCTCTGCGACGACACTTCGGCGTCGCCCGCCTTGCTAGGCGATGAAGGAGGAGGCGTTCCGCTCTCCATCATCTCCAGAAGAAGATCCCCCGATGACGAGCTCTGCCGAGAAGGGTCGAGGTCCGAACTACAAGGTAAGGTTTCGGTTAAAACTTCTCAGATATAAATTAAGGATTTCTCTTGAAAGAATGACTCTCTTTCTACTTACGGCTCGTTGGAGGGCTGCTCCTTTTGAGGATTTAGTTCAGCTGAGGGGATCCCCGGCGTCGGGTCCTCTGACGCGGATTCTTTCCCCCGCTTTGGAGCTACGGCTCCCGGGTCGTCAGAGGCGGCCCTTTTCTTCCCCTTTGGAGAGGAGTTGTCGATTCCCCCCTTTGGGATGGCCTCTTTCGAAGAGGCCACGGTTTCCTTGTCCGCCCCTTCATTTTCCTCCCGAGGCGCCACCTCCAACATCCTGACTAGCACAGGATCTAGCCTGGTCTCGGGAAGGGGAGCCGGACACCGGATCAGCTTCGCCTTCGCTATCCACTCCTGCATAAAAAGGAGAAGTACTGTTAAAAAATAAGTCAATGGTATGGATAGAAGGTCCGGGCGCAAGGTCACCTACTTCTGTATCCGGGCGGTTGCGGCTTAAACCAGCATCCTCGGTCAAATCCGGACTCACTCCTTGTGGTCCGAAGAACAGTGTATACATCTCCATAGGCGTCATGCCCATGAGATTTCGGAGAACTCGCGGCCCCTCTGGGTTGAACTCCCACAAGCGGAGGGGGCGACGTTGGCCGGGCAGTGTCCGGCGAATCAGCATAACTTGCGTCACCTTGACCAGGTTGAGGTCTCCTTTTAGGAGATCCTTTATACGACCCTGCAACAGAGGAACATCTTTGGGCGAGCCCCGATCTAACCCTGTGTTGATCCACGATGTTAAACGTGATGGGGGGCCCGAGCGAAAGGCGGGAGGCGCTACCCAAGTGGTGCCCCGAGGAGAGGTGATGTAGAACCATTCATGTTGCCATAAGCCGAGCTCCTCTTGAAAAGTGCCCTCGGGCCATGGAGCATCGGTATTCCTTTTTATAACAGCACCTCCGCACTCTACGTGACGCCCCTCGATTATCTTCGGTTCTACCTTGAAGGTCTTGAGCCATAATCCGAAGTGAGGAGTGATATGGAGAAACGCTTCACACACAACAATGAAGGAAGAGATATGGAGGATGGACTCCGGAGCTAGGTCATGGAAATCCATCCCATAATAAAACATCAGCCCCCTTACAAAAGGATCCGTCGGGAAGCCTAATCCCCGAAGGAAGTGGGAGATGAATACTACGCTCTCACCAGGCTGAGGGCTTGGGATCGCTTGTCCTTGAGCAGGCAACCTGTGCGGAATCTCGTTGGTCAGGAACCTAGCCTCCCTCAACCTTGATACGTCCTCCTCCGTAATGGAGGAGGACATCCATTGGCCTTGAAGGCCAGAGCCGGACATTGTCGATGGTCCGGTGCGCCTAGAATCTAAAAGCCTGGGGTGTTGGAACTCGAGGCTATGGGCGAGCTTGTTTTGAGAACACAAGAGGGGAGCAAGGTCTCGGTCTCTTTATAAGAGGCAGAATATCAAGAGCCCTCCCCGTAACCGTCTTGGACCAGCCTTTAATCAAGGTAGGACGTGCTTAACGGGCACAGTTGGGTTACCCACGTCCGCATTAATGAGAATCCCGTTAAAAGGGGCACACGATCTCTGCTTCGACAAGACGTGCCAAGGAAACCACCTCGTTGAACGTGCTACGGTGGAACAACAAAAAATGATCCATACAGAAGGCTTGGTCGCAGTGTTATGACGCACTACGGAATACGTCAGCAGATTTGATTTGTGTTGGTATTATTCTCTATATGACAATACGTGGAAACTTTTTTTGCAGAGCCGGACACTATTTTTTGGTGTTTATTATCTTCTTGAAGAATTTGGAGGAGGAACCCGCCTTGCAATGCCGAAGACAATTTGCGCGCCGGACTCGTCGTCATTGAAGCCTGGTTCAGGGGCTACTGAGGGAGTCCTGGATTAGGGGGTGTTCGGATAGCCGAACTATATCTTCAGCCGGACTCCAGGACTATGAAGATACAAGATTGAAGACTTCGTCCCGTGTCCGGAAGGTTCTTTCCTTGGTGTGTAAGGCAAGCTAGGCGTGCGGATATTCAAGATCTCCTACCAATGTAACCGACTCTGTGTAACCCTAACCCTATCCGGTGCCTATATAAACCGGAGGGTTGTAGTCCGTAGGACGAACACATCATAACCATCATCATACTCATAGGCTAGCTCCTAGGGTTTAGCCTCCTTGATCTCGTGGTAGATCTACTCTTGTACTACCCATATCATCAATATTAATCTAGCAGGAGTAGGGTTTTACCTCCATCGAGAGGGCCCGAACCTGGGTAAAATAAAGTGTCCCTTGTCTCCTGTTACCATCCGACATTGACGCACAGATCGGGACCCCCTACCCGAGATCCGCCGGTTTTGACACTGACAATGACCCACTACCTATTGATGATAGCTTTCCTAATGAACAGTTAAATGTTATTAGTACTTCTCGTAGTACTCCATGGTATGCTGATTATGCTAATTACGTTGTTGCTAAATTTATACCACCTAGTTTCACATACCAGCAAAGGAAAAAGTTTTTCTATGATTTGAGACATTACTTTTGGGATGACCATCTTTATAAAGAAGGAGTAGACGGTGTTATTAGACGTTGTGTACCTGAGCATGAACAGGAACAGATCCTGCGCAAGTGTCACTTCGAAGCTTATGGAGGACACCACGCTGGAGATAGAACTGCACATAAGGTATTGCAGTCTGGTTTTTATTGGCCTACTCTCTTCAAGGATGCCCGTAAGTTTGTCTTATCTTGTGATGAATGTCAAAGAACTGGTAATAGTAGTAGACGTCAAGAAATGCCTATGAATTATTCACTTGTTATTGAACCATTTGATGTTTGGGGCTTTGATTATATGGGACCTTTTCGTGCCTCTAATGGATATACACATATTTTAGTTGCTGTTGATTACGTTACTAAGTGGGTAGAAGCTATTCCAACTAGTAGTGCTGATCATAACACTTCTATTAAAATGATTAAGGAAGTTATTTTTCCGAGGTTTGGAGTCCCTAGATATTTAATGACTGATGGTGGTTCACATTTTATTCATGGTGCTTTTCGTAAAATGCTTGCTAAGTATGACGTTAATCATAGAATTGCATGTCCTTATCACCCTCAGTCTAGTGGTCAAGTAGAACTGAGTAATAGAGAGCTCAAATTAATTCTGCAAAAGACGGTCAATAGGTCTAGAAAGAATTGGTCTAAGAAACTTGATGATGTATTATGGGCCTATAGAACTGCATATAAAAATCCTATGGGTATGTCTCCGTATAAAATGGTTTATGGAAAAGCATGTCACTTACCTCTCGAACTAGAACATAAGGCATATTGGGCTATTAAAGAGCTCAATTATGATTTCAAACTTGCCGGTGAGAAGAGGTTATTTGATATTAGCTCACTGGATGAATGGAGAACCCAAGCTTATGAAAATGCCAAGTTGTTTAAAGAAAAAGTTAAAAGATGGCATGACAAAAGAATACAAAAGCTTGAGTCTAATGTAGGTGATTATGTATTGCTATACAACTCTCGTTTAAGATTTTTTGCAGGAAAACTTCTCTCTAAATGGGAAGGCCCCTACGTTATCGAGGAGGTCTATCGTTCCGGTGCCATAAAAATCAACAACTTTGAAGGCACAAATCCGAAGGTGGTAAACAGTCAAAGAATTAAACATTATATCTCAGGTAATCCTATAAATGTCGAAACCAATATTGTTGAAACCGTAACCCCGTAGGAATACATAAGAGACACTTTCCAGAACGTTTCAGACTCTGAAAAGGAATAGGTATGTGGTACGGTAAGTAAACCGACTCCAAAACAATTTTTAAGGCAATATTTCTCCGTTTTGGAATATTTAGAAAAATAAAAAAATAAGTGGCAGTTCGGGAAGGACACGAGGGCCCCACGAGGGTGGAGGGCGCTCCCTACCCCCTGGGCGCGCCCCCTACCTCATGAGCACCTTGTGTGCCTTCCGGACTCCGTTTTCTTGCATGAAACGTATTTTGGTCGGTAAAAATTCATTATATAATCTCCCGAAGGTTTTGACTCCCGTATCACGCAAATCTCTTGTTCCGAGCTGTTTTTCTGACAGATCTAGATTATCATGACGTCCCCAAGTGCTTCCAGGGACAAGTTCTTCGAGAAGGTCATCAACCCTTACCTGGCGGAGGTGCTGCGACACCCTCAAACCATTGAGTTGCTGTTGCTGCACATCTGGGACCGGAAGCATGGAGACGAGGCTCGAAGCAGTGGAGCAACAAGTTTTCAAGTGTCAAGGTATGGTGGAACGTGGACTCAACTCCAACCACATGATGATCGCGGAGTTCACTAGCAACCACAAGTTGGATGGCGACAACATCGGGGAAGCCATCTTCAAGCTTCATGAGAAGATCTAGCACCTTCAAGCCCAAATATATGACCTGCAAAACCAAAACTGTGAGTATGAATATAGATTCAAAAGGATGAGTTTGGCTGTAGATTTGAGGATCCCGGAGACTCGATCATCCTTCTATGATGGTGAGCCTATGCCTTGGAAGATGGACGACAAGCCCGCATCATCGACAACACCTCCGCCTTCTTCACCAACAAATGAGACATAATCACATGGGTATGGGCACTCCCCTTGGCAATTGCCAAGCTTGGGGGAGGTGCCCTGGTATCGTATCACCATCACACTCCTATCGTTACCGTTTTTCTTAGTTTGATCCTATTAGTAGTATCTTGATCTAGTAGAATAAAGTTTATGGCATGATCTAGTTTTGAGTTTTGCTTTATGATCTCTCTATGTAATTGAGTCCGTGAGCTATATATATAATAAAGATTAGTGTTGAGTCAAGGGCTTGATTATTTTGCCATGATCTTGAGTGAATAAAAGAAAATAAGAAAAAGTATAAAAAGAAACAAAGAGTTCATATTGATCTTTTTGAGAGTAATAACTTCACATAGAAAGATTATGATGATTAAAAGTTGTTGGGAGTTGGCAGACATAGCTTTAGTCATCGTTGCAATTAATAGGAAGTAATAAGTAAAGAGGGGTTCCCATATAAATATACTATTATTGACATCTTTTATGATTGGGAGCACTCATTAAAATATGACATGCTAAAGAGTTGATGTTGGACAAGGAAGACAACGTAATGAGTTATGTTTTCTTATATCTGAGATAAAGTATGTTGTCATGGATCCTCTAACATGTTGAGCTTGCCTTTCCCCCTCTTGCTAGCCAAATTCTCAGCACCAAGTAGAGATACTACTTGTGCTTCCAAATACCCTTAAACCAGTTTTGCCATGAGAGTCCACCATATCTACCTATGGATTGAGTAGGATCCTTCAAGTAAGTTGTCATCGGTGCAAAGCAATAAAAATTGCTCTAAATATGTATGATTGATTGGTGTGGGAGAAATAAGCTTTATACGATCTTGTGATCTGGAAGAAATAAAAGCGACGGACTGCATAATAAAGGTTCATATCACAAGTGGCGATATAAAGTGACGTTCTTTTGCATTAAGGTTTTGTGCATCCAACCATAAAAGCGCATGGCAACCTCTGCTTCCCTCTGCGAAGGGCCTATCTTTTATTATTATCTTCTACCTTATGCAAGAGTCATGGTGATCTTCACCTTTCCTTTTTCATTTTATCCTTTGGGAAGCACAGTATGTTGGAAAGATCCTGATATATGTACCTAATTGGATGTAGGGGAGCATGAGTTATTATTGCTGACATTACCCTTGAGGTAAAGGTTGTGGGGCAAAACTATAAGCCCCTATCTTTCTCTGTGTCCGATTAAAACTTCATAACCACAAGTATTGCGTGAGTGTTAGCAATTATGAAGGACTAGATGATAGTTGAGTATGTGGACTTGCTTTTAAGCTCTGACATAGACTCTTTTTGATGTTATGATAAATTGCAATTGCTTCAGTGATTGAGATTATAGTTTTTTGGTTCTCAATAAAGTTTATGATTCGTACTCTGCTTTGTGAATGGATTATTACTTGAGCATAAGAAATCATATGACAAAATCATATATGTTGTTGTTATAAGAATAATCATGATGCCTTCATGTCCGTATTTTATTTTTATCGATGCCTCTACCTCTAAACATGGGGACATATTTATCGTTATCGGCTTTCGCTTGAGGACAAGCGAGGTCTAAGCTTGGGGGAGTTGATACGTCCATTTTGCATCATGCTTTTATATCGATATTTATCGCATTATGGGTTGTTATTATGCATTATGTCACATTACTTATGGCTATTCTCTCTTATTTTACAAGGTTTACATAAGGAGGGAGAATGACGGCAGATGGAATTCAGGGCTGGAAAAGGAGCAAGTATTAGAGACCTATTCTGCACAACTCCAAAAGTCCTAAAACTCCACGGAACATCTAGTTAAAAATAATGAAAAATCCTTGCAAAAGATGAAGACCAGGGGGCCCACACCCTGTCCACGAGGGTGGGGGGCGCGCCCCCTACCTCGTGGACCCCCTGTTGGCTCTCCGATGCCCATCTTCTTCTATATGAGGTCTTTCATCGAGGAAAAAATAATAAGCAACCTTTCAGGATGAGACTCCGCCGCCATGAGGCGGAACCTTGGCGGAACCAATCTAGGGCTCCGGCAGAGCTGTTCTGCCGGGTACACTTCCCTCCGGGAGGGGGAAATCATCGCCATCATCATCACCAACGCTCCTCTCATCGGGAGAGGGCAGTCTCCATCAACATCTTCACTAGCACCATCTCATCTCAAAACCCTAGTTCATCTCTTGTATCCAATTCTTGTCTCCAAGTCCGGGATTGGTACTAGTAGGTTGCTAGTAGTGTTGATTACTCCTTGTAGTTTATGCTAGTTGGTTTATTTGGTGGAAGATCATATGTTCAGATCCTTTATGCATATTATTACCCCTCTGATTATGAACATGAATATGCTTTGTGAGTAGTTACGTTTGTTCCTGAGGACACGGGAGAAGTCTTGCTATTAGTAGTCATGTGAATTTGGTATTCGTTCGATATTTTAATGAGATGTATGTTGTCTAGCCTCTAGTGGTGTTATGTGAACGTCGACTACATAACACTTCACCATTACTTGGGCCTAGAGGAAGGCATTGGGAAGTAATAAGTAGATGATGGGTTGCTAGAGTGACAGAAGCTTAAACCCTAGTTTATGCGTTGCTTCATAAGGGGCTGATTTGGATCCATATGTTTCATGCTATGGTTAGGTTTACCTTAATACTTTTGTTGTAGTTGCGGATGCTTGCAATAGAGGTTAATCATAAGTGGGATGCTTGTTCAAGTAAGAACAACACCCAAGCACCGGTCCACCCACATATCAAATTATCAAAGTACCGAACGCGAATCATATGAACGTGATGAAAACTAGCTTGACGATATTCCCATGTGTCCTCGGGAGCGCTTTTCCTTATATAAGAGTTTGTCCAGGCTTGTTCTTTGCTACAAAAAGGATTGGGCCACCTTGCTGCACTTTATTTACTTTTGTTACTTATTGCTCGTTACAAATTATCCTATCACAAAATTATCTATTACCACTTATTTCAGTACTTGCAGAGAATACCTTGCTGAAAACCGCTTATCATTTCCTTCTGCTGCTCGTTGGGTTCGACACTCTTACTTATCGAAAGGACTACGATAGATCCCCTATACTTGTGGGTCATCACTCACGCGCATTGGCCCTTTCCATGCCGACGTGGTCCGCCAAAGCTTCGGCTTCTACGCGGGAAACCCACTTGACGAGCTGGTAGTAAAATTCGGCGTGGGAATGCGTGCATGCCCGACAGCCTCCAGGGCTATTTGCCGAACGCCGACCTCCATGTAGTGGGCCCAGTTGCGGGCGCTCTGCTCACGACTTAGAGCGTTGGTGCGCTGCTGCTCCATGCCCCGCTGGTGGCGCAAATCGGTGATACACTGCTCCTCCGTCAGACGGTCGTGCTTTAACAAGTCCTCGTACTCCGCATTGCCATCTAAAGACCGATAGAATTCCTCCTCCCTCCGCCTGCCTTCCGGTGAAAAACCGAGCACTAGTTTCGTCGGTGCCCGCCTCCAGCGTCGCCTATTGCGGATGGGCGGGGGCATGACAAACGTGACGAGAGCGAGGGCAAGTGGCGAGTGACGTCGGGCCAGTGGGGGCTTATGAGGATAGGGTGCGTTGGGTGAAGGTGCCACCGAAGAATGCCGGGAACCAGTAATTATAGGCGGAAGGTAGGTGAACTAGTATGTCGTGGGAAACACGACGGTCATCACGATCATCAGAATTCAATGCATAAGCAGGCATGGCTTAGCGCCAGCTTGTCGTGGAAAACTAGAAAAACTGAAATTATGATTGTGTTGTCCCGTCCCGTCTCGTCAGTTTCTTCAGAGGTAGGCATTTTTATTCAAAAAGCTGCCACTTTCGGATCTTGCGTCGCAACTAAAACTGCCAGGAGCCTATTAGTAGGCTAGCTAGTGATCGATCAGTAACTTGTAAACACTGAGCAAACAGAAATAAGGAACTGCTAGTACCTTGTAAACATTGAGCACACAGAAATAAGGATCATGATGTGCACAGTAATAAGAGTCAATCTGTTCGAAATGTTCACACAAGACTCACAGGCCTGGCATTGTAATATGTTCACAGTAGTAGCCCAAATTCACAACCAACTAGTACAATTCCCATACATAAGATCAACATGTTAATGCATCTCAATGATTCACAGATCATATACAAATATGTAGCTCCAAAAGCAAAGATCTAGAAAAAACATCTGTTCTTCCTACTAACATGGATGCTTCTCTTGGCCAACATTCAGTACAGAGTGAAAGACAAATTTGTTTGTGAAGTCATTCCTCTTGCAAACGTAAGCGGTTTCACCAACAGCTAGAACAATGAGAATGAACCACACATGATGGAGGAACATCCACTACAATATGATTTGGTCTTCTCTCGATCACACGGCGAGATTATTTTCGGAATACAAACTTTAACTTAGGCAAAATGATGTCCATTGTATAATCAGACCAAGGCAATGAAGGAGCTAGTGTTGGCCAATAAATAGTATAGTCCTACTTTTGTGCAGTCCATGAAGTGACTATCCAATCTTTCTGTGTCTATTTTCAAATGGCACTGCATGCAGTGACTATACTATTCTCTTATGCAGTTCAACCAAAATTCTGGTCACTTTGTTTGTTTGCCAAACAACAATGGGCAGACATCTATCTGCACAAATATCAAGCAACTAGTAAACATATACCCCACCTTGTATTTTCGGTTTAAACACGTCTCTTCCACTTAGCATATGTCATGTTTTGCACTGGACAATTTGATACTGTCTTGTTTTGCCCTGGACAATTTCGTACTGAATTGATTTGCTGGTATAGAGCAGAAATATAGCGCCTATTCTTCATCATACCAAGGATATCCATGTTCACAGTGATGGAAGATGTGAAATCAATACAACCGAAATTGAGCATCCAATCATTGAATCATGTCCTGCACCTCCAATGTAGGTCCACCCTGCCAATAAATTCACATACAAACCACTAATATTACTATCTAATGACAGTACAAAAAGAGTAGCAAGATAGTAGAAAACCATGTACCTTCGTAATGAACAGCTCATAGTGCCACCAATCGGATATAACGGTTTGGAAGAAAACATGCTCCTAATGTTGAACCATTTGGACTCTTTGTGCAGTGATACATCTCCAACGTATCTATAATTTTTTATTGTTCCATGTTGTTATATTATCATTCTTGGATGTTTTACAATCATTTTATAGCAACTTTATATCAATTTTTGGGACTAACCTATTGACATAGTGCCCAGTGCCAGTTGTTGTTTTTTGCTTGTTTTTTACATCGCAGAAAATCAATACCAAATGGAGTCCAAACGCAAAGAAACTTTTTGGAGAATTATTATGGACCAGAAGACACAACTTGGGCCCAAGAAGTACCAGAGGGGTGCCCTGAGGGGGGCACAACCCACCTGGGCGCGCTTGGGGGCCAAGGCGCGCCCTGGTGGGTTGTGCCCACCTCGGTGGCCTCCCGCACCGCCTCTTCGCCCTATAAATTGTCAAATATTCCAAAAACCCTCGGGGTAACACTAGATCAAAAGTTCCGCCGCCGCAAGCCTCTATAGCCACAAAAAACTAATCTAGACCCTGTTCCAGCACTCCGCCGGAGGGGGAAATCATCACCAGTGGCCATCTTCATCATCTGGCGGCCACCACGATGAGGAGGGAGTAGTCCACCCTCGGGGCTGAGGGTTTGTACCAGTAGCTACATGTTTTCTCTCTCTCTCTCTCGTGTTCTTGAGATGTCACGATCTCGATGTATTGCGGGCTTTTTTAATATAGTCAGATCATATGGTATTTTCCGCTCTTTATCTTGTTGTGATGAATTGAGTTTTCCCTTTGAGATTTTATTTATCGGATTAAATACTTTTATTGATTTGAGAACACTTGATGTATGTCTTGCTATGAATACTCGTGGTGACAATGGGGTATCATATTGATTCACTTGATATGTGTTTTGGCACTCAACTCGCGGATTCCCGAGGTGACATTGGGGTAATCTATGCATAGGGGTTGATGCACGTTCTTGTCTTTATTTCTCCGGTAGAAATCTTGGGGAACTCTTTGAGGTTCTTTGTGTTGGACTGAGTATTATGAATCTGAACTTGTTTGATGCATATCGTATAATAAACTCACGGATACTCGCAGTGACATTGGAGTATCTAGGTGACATTAGAGTTGGTTGATGTGTATCATATGGTGTTATTTTAGTACGAACTCTTGGTTAGATTGATCAGAAAGAATAGCTTTGTGTTATTTTAATACGAACTCTAGGATAGGCTGATCTAAAAGAATAGCTTTGAGGTGGTTTCGTACCCTACAAACAATTTCTTCTTATGTTCTCCGCTAGATAGGAACTTTGGAGTGATTCTTCATCGCACTTTGCGGGATGGTTATATGATCCAATTATATTAGCATTGTTGAGAGATTGAACTAGTGAAAGTACGGACCCTAGGCCTTGTTTTAGAGCATTGCAATACCGTTTGTGCTGCGTTTTATCAATTGCTACCTTGTTGTTTTTTGTTGTTCCTATTACAAAATCAATATCTACTATCATTACTACACTTTTATCACCATCTCTTCGCTGAACTAGTGCACCTATACAATTTACCATTGTATTTGGTGTGTTGGGGACACAACGGACTTTTTATTATTTGGTTGCAGGGTTGTTTGAGAGAGACCGTCTTCATCCTACGCCTCCCACAGATTGATAAACCTTATGTCATCCACTTGAGGGAAAATTGCTACTGTCCTACAAAACTCTGCGCTTGGAGGCCCAACATGAGTCTACAAGAATAAAGTTACGTAGTAGGCATCATGCAGTTCCACTAAAATTGAGCATCCCTGTTTGCACAAATATCGAAAGTGTGATTACTATAAAAGTGGCACTAGTTGAAGCATAGACTCACGAATATAAGCATTCCAATTTCTTAATGGGAAAAGGTAGCAAGACTGTTTCTAACCACCTGTTTGAAGGAATAAATAAGGCAACAACGGCCGATGTCAGGAAGGCATACATAGTATTTTCTGAAAGATTGAACCATTCCTGACCTTACCTCTTCTTTTAAGCATATTTTATGCAGTTCAACTAAAATAAAACGCCATCACCACCTTGACAATTCAATGACACTGTACAAAAAGCAATGACTTACCATTACATCATGATGTCAGGTATGTAATCGACAAGAATTAGAGACAAACATGCAGACCTCCTCCGATAACATAATGAACATTAATTTTAACTGCTGGAAATATGCCCTAGAGGCAATAATAAAAGCATTATTATTATATTTCCTTGTTCATGATAATTGTCTTTTATTCATGCTATAATTGTGTTATCCGGAAATTGTAATACATGTGTGAATACAGAGACACCAATATGTCCCTAGTAAGCCTCTAGTTGACTAGCTCGTTGATCAACTGATAGTCATGGTTTCCTGACTATGGACATTGGATGTCATTGATAACGAGATCACATCATTAGGAGAATGATGTGATGGACAAGACCCAATCCTAAGCATAAGCACAAGATCGTATAATTCGTTTGCGAGAGCTTTTCCAATGTCAAGTATCTTTTCCTTAGACCATGAGATCGTGTAACTCCCGGATACCGTAGGAGTGCTTTGGGTGTGCCAAACGTCACAACGTAACTGGGTGACTATAAAGGTATACTACGGGTATCTCCGAAAGTGTCTGTTGGGTTGACACGGATCGAGACTGGGATTTGTCACTCCGTATGACGGAGAGGTATCACCGGGCCCACTCGGTAATGCATCATCATAATGAGCTCAGTGTGATCAAAGTGTTTGATCACGGGATCATGCATTATGGTACGAGTAAAGTGACTTGCCGGTAACGATATTGAACGAGGTATTGGGATACCGACGATCGAATCTCGGGCAAGTAAAATACCGATTGACAAAGGGAATTGAATACGGGATCAATTGAATCCTCGATATCGTGGTTCATTCGATGAGATCATCGAGGAGTATGTGGGAGCCAACATGGGTATCCAGATCAAGCTGTTGGTTATTGGCCGGAGAGGCGTCTCGGTCATGTCTGCATGTCTCCTGAACCCGTAGGGTCTACACACTTAAGGTTCGGTGACGCTAGGGTTGTAAAGATATGAATATGTAGTAATCCGAAAGATGTTCGGAGTCCCGGATGAGATCCCGGATGTCACGAGGAGTTCTGGAATGGTCCGGAGGTAAAGAATTATATATAGGAAGTGCAGTTTCGGCCACCGGGAAAGATTCAGGGGTCACCGGTATTGTACCGGGACCATCGGATGGGTCCCGGGGGTCCATCGGGTGGGGCCACCCATCCCGGAGGGCCCCATGGGCTGAAGTGGGAAGGGGAACCAGCCCATAGTGGGCTGGTGCGCCCCCCTAGGCCCACCCCCTGCGCCTAGTGTTGAAACCCTAGGGTGGGGGGGGGGGGCGCCCCACTTGCCTTGGGGGGTACTCCACCCCCCTGGCCGCCGCCCCCCTTGGGAGATCGGATCTCCAAGGGCCGGCGCCCCCCCAGGGGGCCTATATAAAGGGGGGAGGGAGGGGGCAGCCGCACCCTTGCATCTTGGCGCCTCCCTCTCCCCTGCTACACCTCTCCTCCTCCGTCACATGCTTGGCGAAGCCCTGCCGGAGTGCTGCTTCTCCACCAACACCACGCCGTCGTGCTGCTGCTAGAGCCATCTACCTCAACCTCTCCTTTCCCCTTGCTGGATCAAGAAGGAGGAGACGTCATCCGCTCCGTACGTGTGTTGAACGCGGAGGTGCCGTCCGTTCGGCACTCGGTCATCGGTGATTTGGATCACGGCGAGTACGACTCCATCATCCACGTTCTAGTGAACGCTTCCGCTCGCGGTCTACAAAGGTATGCAGATGCAATCTGAATACTCGTTGCTAGATGAACTCATAGATGGATCTTGGTGAAACCGTAGGAAATTTTTTGTTTTCTGCAACGTTCCCCAAAAGTGGCATCATGAGCTAGGTCTATGCGTAGTTCTCTTTGCACGAGTAGAACACAATTGTTGTGGGCGTAGATGTTGTCAACTTTCTTGCCGCTACTAGTCTTATTTTGCTTCAGCGGTATTGTGGGATGAAGCGGCCCAGACCAACCTTACACGTACGCTTACGTGAGACCGGTTCCACCGACTGACATGCACTAGTTGCATAAGGTGGCTGGCGGGTGTCTGTCTCTCCCACTTTAGTTGGAGCGGATTCGACGAAAAGGGTCCTTATGAAGGGTAAATAGAAGTTGACAAATCACGTTGTGGCGTTCACGTAGGTAAGAAAACGTTCTTGCTAGAACCCTATTGCAGCCACGTAAAACTTGCAACAACAATTAGAGGACGCCTAACTTGTTTTTGCAGCAAGTGCTTTGTGATATGATATGGCCAAAGTTGTGATGAATGATGAATGATATATATGTGATGTATGAGATCATGATCATGTAATAGGAATCACGACTTGCATGTCGATGAGTATGACAACCGGCAGGAGCCATAGGAGTTATCATTATTTTTTATGACCTGCGTGTCAATGGAAACGCCATGTAAATTATTTTACTTTATTGTTAAACGTGTTAGCCATAGTAGTAGAAGTAATAGTTGGCGAGCAACTTCATGGAGACACGATGATGGAGATCATGATGATGGAGATCATGGTGTCATGCCGGTGACAAGATGATCATGGAGCCCCAAGATGGAGATCAAAGGAGCTATATGATATTGGCCATATCATGTCACTATATTATTTGATTGCATGTGATGTTTATCATGTTTTTGCATCTTGTTTACTTAGAACGACGGTAGTAAATAAGATGATCCCTCATAACAATTTCAAGAAAGTGTTCCCCCTAACTGTGCGCCGTTGCGACAGTTCGTTGTTTCGAAGCACCACGTGATGATCGGGTGTGATAGATTCCAACGTTCACATACAACGGGTGTAAGACAGATTTACACATGCAAACACTTAGGTTGACTTGACGAGCCTAGCATGTACAGACATGGCCTCGGAACACAAGAGACCGAAAGGTCGAACATGAGTCGTATGGAAGATACAATCAATATGGAGATGTTCACCGATGATGACTAGTCCGTCTCACGTGATGATCGGACACGGCCTAGTCGAGTCGAATCATGTTTTCACTTAGATGACTAGAGGGATGTCTAATCTAAGTGGGAGTTCATTATATAATTTGATTAGATGAACTTAATTATCATGAACTTAGTCTAAATAAACTTTGCAATATCTCTTGTAGATCAAATGGCCCACGCTAATGTCAACATGAACTTCAACGTGTTCCTAGAGAAAACCAAGCTGAAAGACGATGGCAGCAACTATACGGACTAGGTCCGGAACCTGAGGATCATCCTCATAGCTGCCAGGAAACAATATGTCCTAGAAGCACCGCTAGGTGAAGCACCCATCCCAGAGAACCAAGACATTATGAATGCTTGGTAGCAGCATGCTGATGATTACTCCCTCGTTCAGTGCGGCATGCTTTACAGCTTAGAACCGGGGCTCCAAAAGCGTTTTGAGCAACACGGAGCATATGAGATGTTCGAAGAGCTGAAAATGGTTTTCCAAGCGCATGCCCGGGTCGAGAGATATGAAGTCTCCGACAAGTTCTACAGTTGTAAGATGGAGGAAAATAGTTCTGTCAGTGAACACATACTCAAGATGTCCGGGTTGCACAACCGCTTGACTCAGCTAGAGATTAACCTCCCAGACGAGGCGGTCATTGACAGAATCCTTCAGTCGCTCCCACCTAGCTACAAGAGCTTTGTGATGAACTACAATATGCAGGGGATGGTAAAGACCATTCCTGAGGTATTTGCTATGCTGAAATCTGCAGAGGTAGAAATCAAAAAGGAACATCAAGTGTTGATGGTCAATAAAACCACCAAGTTCAAGAAAGGCAAGGGTAAGAAGAACTTCAAGAAGGACGGCAAGGATGTTGCCGCGCCCGGTAAGCCAGTTGCCGGGAAGAAGTCAAAGCATGAACCCAAACCTGATACTGAGTGCTTTTATTGCAAAGGGAAGGGTCACTGGAAGCGGAACTGCCCCAAACACTTAGCGGACAAGAAGGCCGGCAACACTAAAGGTATATGTGATATACATGTAATTGATGTGTACCTTACCAGTGCTCGTAGTAGCTCCTGGGTATTTGATACCGGTGCCGTTGCTCATATTTGTAACTCAAAACAGGAGCTGCGGAATAAGCGGAGACTGGCGAAGGACGAGGTGACGATGCGCGTCGGGAATGGTTCCAAGGTCGATGTGATCGCCGTCGGCACGCTACCTCTACATTTACCTACGGGATTAGTTTTAAACCTCAATAATTGTTATTTAGTGCCAAGTTTGAGCATGAACGTTGTATCTGGATCTCGTTTAATACGAGATGGCTACTCATTTAAATCCGAGAATAATGGTTGTTCTGTTTATATGAGTGATATGTTTTATGGTCATGCTCCGATGGTCAATGGTTTATTCTTAATGAATCTCGTACGTGATGATACACATATCATAGTGTGAATACCAAAAGGTGTAAAGTTGATAACGATAGTCCCACATACTTGTGGCACTGCCGCCTTGGTCACATTGGTGTCAAGCGCATGAAGAAGCTCCATGCTGATGGACTTTTAGAGTCTCTCGATTATGAATCATTTGACACATGCGAACCATGCCTCATGGGCAAAATGACCAAGACTCCGTTCTCCGGAACAATGGAGCGAGCAACCAACTTATTGGAAATCATACATACTGATGTGTGCGGTCCAATGAGTGTTGAGGCTCGCGGAGGATATCATTATGTTCTCACTCTCACAGATGACTTGAGTAGATATGGGTATGTCTACTTGATGAAACACAAGTCTGAGACCTTTGAAAAGTTTAAGGAATTTCAGAATGAGGTAGAGAATCAACGTGACCGAAAAATAAAGTTCTTATGATCAGATCGTGGAGGAGAATATTTAAGTCACGAATTTGGCACACACTTAAGGAAATGTGGAATCGTTTCACAACTCACGCCGCCTGGAACACCTCAACGTAACGGTGTGTCCGAACGTCGTAATCGCACTCTATTGGATATGGTGCGATCTATGATGTCTCTTACAGATTTACCGCTATCATTTTGGGGATACGCTCTAGAGACAGCTGCATTCACTTTAAATAGGGCACCGTCTAAATCCGTTGAGACGACACCGTATGAATTATGGTTTGGGAAGAAACCTAAGCTGTCGTTTCTAAAAGTTTGGGGATGCGATGCTTATGTCAAGAAACTTCAACCTGAAAAGCTCGAACCCAAGTCGGAAAAATGTGTCTTCATAGGATACCCTAAGGAAACCATTGGGTATACCTTCTACCTAAGATCCGAAGGCAAGATCTTTGTTGCCAAGAACGGATCCTTTCTGGAGAAAGAGTTTCTCTCGAAAGAAGTAAGTGGGAGGAAAGTGGAACTTGATGAAGTAGTACCTCTTGAACCGGAGAGTAGCGTAGCTCAAGAAAATGTTTCTGTGGTGCCTCCACCGGTTAGAGAGGAGGTTAATGATGATGATCATGAAACTTCGGATCAAGTTACTACTGAACTTTGTAGGTCCACAAGGACACGTTCCGCACCAGAGTGGTGCGGCAACCCTGTCCTGGAAATCATGTTGTTAGACAACGGTGAACCTTCGAACTATGAAGAAGCGATGGCGGGCCCAGATTCCAACAAATGGCTAGAGGCCATGCAATCCGAGATAGGATCCATGTATGAAAACAAAGTATGGACTTTGACAGACTTGCCCGATGATCGGCGAGCGATAGAAAACAAATGGATCTTTAAGAAGAAGACGGACGCGGATGGTAATGTTACCATCTATAAAGCTCGACTTGTCGCTAAGGGTTATCGGCAAGTTCAAGGGGTTGACTATGATGAGACTTTCTCTCCCGTAGCAAAGCTGAAGTCCGTCCGAATCATGTTAGCAATTGCCGCATACTATGATTATGAGATATGTCAAATGGGCGTCAAAACGGCATTCCTTAACGGTTATCTTAAGGAAGAACTGTATATGATGCAGCCGGAAGGTTTTGTCGACCCTAAGAATGCTAACAAGGTATGCAAGCTCTAGCGATCCATTTATGGGCTGGTGCAAGCATCTCGGAGTTGGAACATTCGCTTTGACGAGATGATCAAGGCGTTTGGGTTTGTGCAGACTTATGGAGAAGCATGCGTTTACAAGAAAGTGTGTGGGAGCTCTGTAGCATTTCTCATATTATATGTAGATGACATACTTTTGATGGGAAATGATATAGAACTTTTGGACAGCATTAAGGCCTACTTGAATAAGAGTTTTTCAATGAAGGACCTTGGAGAAGCTGCTTTTATATTAGGCATCAAGATCTATAGAGATAGATCAAGACGCCTCATAGGTCTTTCACAAAGCACATACCTTGAAAAGATATTGAAGAAGTTCAATATGGATCAGTCCAAGAAGGGGTTCTTGCCTGTGTTGCAAGGTGTGAAATTGAGCTCAGCTCAATGCCCGACCACGGCAGAAGATATAGAATAGATGAGTGTCATCCCCTATGCCTCGGCCATAGGGTCTATTATGTATGCCATGCTGTGTACCAGACCTGATGTAAACCTTGCCGTAAGTTTGGTAGGAAGGTACCAAAGTAATCCCGGCAAGGAACACTGGACAGCGGTCAAGAATATCATGAAGTACCTGAAAAGGACTAAGGACATGTTTCCCGTTTATGGAGGTGACGAAGAGCTCGTCGTAAAGGGTTACGTCGACGCTAGCTTCGACACAGATCTGGATGACTCTAAGTCACAAACCGGATACGTGTATATGTTGAATGGTGGAGCAGTAAGCTGGTGCAGCTGCAAGCAGAGCGTCGTGGCGGGATCTACATGTGAAGCGGAGTACATGGCAGCCTCAGAGGCAGCGCATGAAGCAATTTGGGTCAAGGAGTTCATCACCGACCTAGGAGTCATACCCAATGCGTCGGGGCCGATCAAACTCTTCTGTGACAACACTGGAGCTATTGCACTTGCCAAGGAGCCCAGGTTTCACAAGAAGACCAGGCACATCAAGCGTCGCTTCAACTCCATTCGTGAAAATGTTCAAGATGGAGACATAGAAATTTGTAAAGTGCATACGGATCTGAATGTCGCAGATCCGTTGACTAAACCTCTCCCTAGAGCAAAACATGATCAACACCAGAACTCTATGGGTGTTCGATTCATCACAATGTAACTAGATTATTGACTCTAGTGCAAGTGGGAGACTGTTAGAAATATGCCCTAGAGGCAATAATAAAAGCATTATTATTATATTTCCTTGTTCATGATAATTGTCTTTTATTCATGCTATAATTGTGTTATCCGGAAATCGTAATACATGTGTGAATACATAGACACCAATATGTCCCTAGTAAGCCTCTAGTTGACTAGCTCGTTGATCAACTGATAGTCATGGTTTCCTGACTATGGACATTGGATGTCATTGATAACGAGATCACATCATTAGGAGAATGATGTGATGGACAAGACCCAATCCTAAGCATAAGCACAAGATCGTATAATTCGTTTGCGAGAGCTTTTCCAATGTCAAGTATCTTTTCCTTAGACCATGAGATCGTGTAACTCCCGGATACCGTAGGAGTGCTTTGGGTGTGCCAAACGTCACAAAGTAACTGGGTGACTATAAAGGTATACTACGGGTATCTCCGAAAGTGTCTGTTGGGTTGACACGGATCGAGACTGGGATTTGTCACTCCGTATGACGGAGAGGTATCACCGGGCCCACTCGGTAATGCATCATCATAATGAGCTCAGTGTGATCAAAGTGTTTGATCACGGGATCATGCATTACGGTACGAGTAAAGTGACTTGCCGGTAACGATATTGAACGAGGTATTGGGATACCTACGATCGAATCTCGGGCAAGTAAAATACCGATTGACAAAGGGAATTGAATACGGGATTAATTGAATCCTCGACATCGTGGTTCATCCGATGAGACCATCGAGGAGTATGTGGGAGCCAACATGGGTATCCAGATCCCGCTGTTAGTTATTGGCCGGAGAGGCGTCTCGGTCATGTCTGCATGTCTCCCGAACCCGTAGGGTCTACACACTTAAGGTTCAGTGACGCTAGGGTTGTAAAGATATGAATATGCAGTAATCCGAAAGATGTTCGGAGTCCCAAATGAGATCCCGGACGTCACGAGGAGTTCCGGAATGGCCCGGAGGTAAAGTATTATATATAGGAAGTGCAGTTTCAGCCATCGGGAAAGATTCGGGGGTCACCGGTATTGTACCGGGACCACCGGATGGGTCCCGGGGGTCCATCGGGTGGGGCCACCCATCCCGGAGGGCCCCATGGGCTGAAGTGGGAAGGGGAACCAGCCCATAGTGGGCTGGTGCGCCCCCCTAGGCCCACCCCCTGTGCCTAGGGTTGAAACCCTAGGGTGGGGGGGGGCACTTGCCTTGGGGGGTACTCCACCCCCTGTGGCCGCCGCCCCCCTTGGGTGATCAGATCTCCAAGGGCCGGCGCCCCCCAGGGGGCCTATATAAAGGGGGGAGGGAGGGGGCAGCCACACCCTTGCATCTTGGTGCCTCCCTCTCCCCTGCTACACCTCTCCTCCTCCGTCACGTGCTTGGCGAAGCCCTGCCGGAGTGCTGCTTCTCCACCAACACCACGCCGTTGTGCTGCTGCTGGAGCCATCTACCTCAACCTCTCCTTTCCCCTTGCTGGATCAAGAAGGAGGAGACGTCATCCGCTCCGTAAGTGTGTTGAACGCGGAGGTGCTATCCGTTCGGCACTCGGTCATCGGTGATTTGGATCACGGCGAGTACGACTCCATCATCCACGTTCTACTGAACGCTTCCGCTCGTGGCCTACAAAGGTATGTAGATGCAATCTGAATACTCGTTGCTAGATGAACTCATAGATGGATCTTGGTGAAACCGTAGGAAAAATTTTGTTTTCTGCAACATTCCCGAAAAGTGGCATCATGAGCTAGGTCTATGCGTAGTTCTCTTTGCATGAGTAGAACACAATTGTTGTGGGCGTAGATGTTGTCAACTTTCTTGCCGCTACTAGTCTTATTTTGCTTCAGCGGTATTGTGGGATGAAGCGGCCCGGACCAACCTTACACGTACGCTTACGTGAGACCGGTTCCACCGACTGACATGCACTAGTTGCATAAGGTGGCTGGCGGGTGTCTGTCTCTCCCACTTTAGTTGGAGCGGATTCGACGAAAAGTGTCCTTATGAAGGGTAAATAGAAGTTGACAAATCACGTTGTGGCATTCACGTAGGTAAGAAAACGTTATTGCTAGAATCCTATTGTACCGGGACCACCGGATGGGTCCCGGGGGTCCACCGGGTGGGGCCACCCATCCCGGAGGGCCCCATGGGCTGAAGTGGGAAGGGAACCAGCCCCAAGTGGGCTGGGGCGCCACTCCCCCCTAGGGCCCATGCGCCTAGGTTTGGGGGAAACCCTAGAGGGGGCGCCCCCTAGCTTGGGGGGCAAGCCCCCTCCCCTTGGCCGCCGACCCCCCTCTAGATCTCATCTAGAGGGGCCGGCCCCCTTCCCCTCTATATAGAGGGGTAAAGGGAGGGCTGCTCACCACATCCAAGGCGCAGCCCCTCCCCTCCCAAACACCTCTCCTTCTCTGTTAAGAGCTTGGCGAAGCCCTGCTGGAGTACTGCTGCTTCACCACCACCACGCCGTCGTGCTGCTGTTGGAGATTTCTTCCTCAACCTCTCCTTCCCCTTGCTGGATCAAGAAGGAGGAGACGTCATCCGCTCCGTACGTGTGTTGAACGCGGAGGTGTCGTCCGTTCGGCACTCGGTCATCGGTGATTTGGATCGCGGCGAGTACGACTCCATCATCCACGTTCTAGTGAATGCTTCCGCTCGCGGTCTACAAAGGTATGTAGATGCAATCTGAATACTCGTTGCTAGATGAACTCATAGATGGATCTTGGTGAAACCGTAGGAAATTTTTTGTTTTCTGCAACGTTCCCCAAAGTTAACAAAGGTGTGACTAGCTTTACCGGCATAATTTGAGTGAACTCTACACCCTTTGTTCCTTAATATAAGACATTTTCGCAGTTCAATTTAAAGTACCCAAACGTCTAGTATTTAGAAAAACATGTAGTAGTTTTCTTGAGCACACATCTGGGAAAGCTTGCCACACCTTATATATGTCCATACGCTAATGCAACACCATTCGAATAGTACAAATATACACTAATCCAGTGGCTAGTTCAACAATAGAGTAGTTTTTTATTATGGGGTATAGTACAATGATTTTACTGAACATATTTCCATAAGCTAGCACTGGAAGATTTCTATAAGCATTAACTATACAAAATGTAAAGGTAACAAGTTTCAGCATTGGTATAGTAGCTGTGCAATAGCATTAAACCAAATACAAAGGTCTGAAGGTAACTAGCATTATTAACTAATGACAGTATAAAAAGGGACATTGACCGTAACTTTGAAAACTTCATAAAGAATTCATACTAACTCATAAAAATGCATATAAGATATCAAAATGTTTGGAAAAACATCACCTATATGTGCATGTCATTTACATTCATGACAAAAGTGCCGAAAAGTACTCATCTCAGTTTTAGCTCATATGATGTCAACATGAATAGTAAAATCCAAAATTCAAAAAAAATAAAAAAATCCTGAATTATTTCTGTGGCAAACATTGACTAATGTTTTGAGCACTTGTAAAGTTTCACCAGGGAATGCCATTCGTGGAAGTTGTGGAAAAAATAACAAAATCAACACTCCAAAATTCTTTTATTTTGGAGCATCAATTTTCCATTTTTCCATGACTTCCATGAATGTCATTTCCTCTCGAAACTTTGTAATCTCTCAAAACATTTGTCAATGTTTGCCACCGAAAAAATTCAGAATTTTTTGAATTTGTTTTCAATTTTTTCATCATTTACTATTCATGCTGACATCACATGAGCTCAAACTGAGATAGGGACTTTTCAACATTTTTGTCATGAATGCAAATGACATGCACATATAGGTGATGTTTTTCCGATCATTTTGATATCTTATTTGCATTTTTCTGAGTTAGTATGAATCCCTTATGAAGTTTTTTCAAAGTTTCGGTCAAATGGTCAAAGGGCAAAAGCATAAGAGGAGTAAATGAGCTTGGACAGAAACGAGGGGTTTTTAAATTTAGGGGCAAAACACACGGGTGTGACACAACTAGGGGCTCAATTGCAATTGTCCCTATAAATAAAATTGCAAACCATGTACCTTCAAGGTAAATGTCATTCCGAACTCGAGCGGACCTCAAAATTGCTATCCCAATCTTGATAATCGATCAAACATAAAAACTTGATCAAACGAATCAAGAAAACCACCAGAGGAGGAGGTGCCCACTCTTGACCTTTCTTCTTCTCTTCATAATCTTTTGTGCAGTTTAACCAAAATAAAATGACATCAGCGCCTTGGCATTTTGGTGACACTGTACAAAAAAATTGACTTATCTTATGAAAGTGAGGTATGTAATCTATAAGCATTAACAGTGCAAAAATCTGAAGGTAGTAAAAGTTTCATCGTAGGTATACTGGCTGTGTAACAGCATTAGAATGCCGTAGCTGAAAAATCTTTAATACATCCACAATCAACAACTAACCCTCAAATAATCCAGTGGCATTAAATGGCATTGCTTAAATTTATCGGTGGCATTAGACTAAGTGTGGCATTAGTTAAATGTGGCATCACTTTAGCAGTAGCATTGCTTGACTTTACCAGTGACGTTATACTAACAAAAAAAAGTGGCAATAAGAGCATGGGAGGCCCATTCGGACAGTGGGCACACCACTACAATGTACCTCCACGGATGCAAGCGGTGAGGGAGGGATGGTTGCCCAGAGCAACAAATATCCAGGCAACACATGTGGATTACGTCCCATTTTTTTCTCTTTAGCCACCTTTTTCTATGTGAGGACAACAAACCGACCGACTTGGTCATTGTCTATTGCGTTGTCATGCCTTTCTACCCTTTTTCAACCAAGAGACACGAGACCCTTTCCTTAGTTACTGATTTTTTTTCCTTTTCAACCTAGACGCGGGTTCGATACCTAGTATTTTCGATAGTACTTTCTCCCTCCATTTCCTTATTCAACCCAGACATGGATTAGTCTGCATGAAGTAGGGTTTCCTTCAATAGTGCAAATTGAGGTTTTCGTCTGCGTGACCAGCAGAGCAGAGGATAGCAAATTGGGGAGATGGAGGAGTGGAAAAAGATCCACATGCAACAACGTGGCAGCTGGTGCAATAGAACAAGGGTATGGTTCGAAAAGAGGTAGCATACATGAGGGTCGGCGGGAAGTGGCTTCGCTCGTGGTCGTCGTCCTCCGCACACACTACGACAGCGAGCTTGGGGACGGAAGCCATCCCGTGCGTGCGCTAGGTCTGAGAGGACGACCTTGTCATTAGTGTGTGACCTCACTCCCGACGACGAGTGCGTCAATGTTGCATGTCCTTTTCTTCCCCAGCGGATCTGTGACCACCGGTGAGAAGGGAGAGAGAGGGGCACCACCGTCTTTTTTAGATCTGGAGAGAGGGTGATAGTGTGAGAAGCAAGTGGGCTGCCCTTAGCAAGCAAGCGCCGAAGCTCCAGCCTATATATATATATATATTGATACTAGTACTAGATAGAGGTGGAGTAGTGGTAGAGTAGTTTATATTTTCTCTGCATACAGTATCAGTTAGTTGTGCTTCAAAACTTAACAACACGCCATTAAAAAATAAAGTCGAGAAATAATGCGGCACCTCGGGCCAATGCAGCCAGATCGCATTTTGCATGAGAAATGACACACCATGTTTCGTTGGCATGTGGTCCCGTTCCAACATGTCAGCGAGACGACGGCGAGTCCTTTTCTACAATTTATGAATGGATGTCTATGTAGGCCGGGGCGCCTCTTCCTGTACCGTGGCAACTGTCCACCGCCTCTTCGGCTTTCCCTCTCGATTTGGAACTGCTGTAGCACGCTCTTCCTCCCTCCATTTGCCTTCACCCTTCCTTCTTCCATTGTTCGATTGTCTTCTCCATGGAGGGAAAAGGCCAGAAACGACCCCGTTATTATTGCCCCGATCTGAAGGATGACGTGGTGGAGTAACTGATTGATAGGTGTGATGTCATCACCTCAGCTAGCATGGCAGGTTCATTCAAGACCATTCTCGACTCAACAAATAACATCATTACAAAGAACCCAAGGGTTCATGAGCGGTTTGATCTCCCCTATCTTCTTTGCCATGACCCTGCTCCCTGGCGCGGGGACAACGAAGGCCTCGCCTTGTGCAAGTTGATGCCGCTTGATAATGATACGTGTGATGTTAAGATGCCATCGCTTAAGGGTAAGGCCTAGGCAGGCGCAAATGGAGATTGGGTTGTTTATATTGGGAACAACTATGAGTGGGAACTTGTGAATGTGTACACTCGTCACCGGGTTCCACTTACAAAAATCTCAGAGTGTCGGTGTACAACTGTAGGGGTCCTTTTTGTACCCTTTTAGTTGTGCATGGGCAGTCGCAGCCACACACCTGCGGCCGCGCTTGGCGGGATAGAAGAGGAAGCAAAGACACAGGACTACCAGAGCAACGCCAAGACAGAGGCGCGAGGAGCGAAGGGACAAAGTGGGCTCTCCCCGGCAGGAGCCTTGCCGGGGCAGCTTACGTAGCCCCGGCAAGGGACTTGCCAGGGCAACTTGCCCAACACCAGCAGAGCCGCCACCCTTGAGCCTAAGAGTTCTGACACCATCGACAACATTGGAACCAAGGCTCAGGAGGCGCCTGCATGTGGCATGCAGATCTTTGTGAAGACCAAGGACATACAATACTAGATGAGAACCAGAAGACAGAAACCCCTGGCAAGACCCTTGCCGGGGACGCCTGCAAGACCTGGCAAGGCCCTTTGCCGGGGCCCCGGCAAGACCCTTGCTGGAAACATCTACGGGGCCGCAGCCAGGCCCCCACCTGCCAAGGCTCCACCACCATTCCAACACAGAAGTCAACCCGCCAACAAGGCAGGCACCTGCGTGGAGACGTGCAGCTTCCAGGCCAACTCAGCAAGCACCTGCGTGGTGGCATGCAGATCTTCGTGAAGACTCTACCACCGCACCAACTCAGCAGCCAGCCAGCATGGCGCTGCATGCCTAGTCAGCCTGGGCGTGCGTCGGAGCGAGGCGAAGCGGCGGCGGACGGGACGAGTTTCCTTGCTGTCCCCGATAAAGTGAGAGGGCACGTCGGTAGTGCATTAAATGGGTTTGTCCTATGGTGCTAGGCGATATACTTGTATACAGTACAAACTTTCCACCTCCTGTGTGCCACTGTGGTGACCCCCTTTGGCTATAAAAGGAGGCCCGAGGCATACTGGGGGAGGATTCGGACTTTTTGGACCCTGCACGCTTTGTAGCTAGTCCAAGAACACCAGATAAACACAAACCAGCAGGAGTAGGGTATTACGCATCACTTGCGGCCCGAACCTGGATAAATTCCCCGTGTTGATCTTCTAAACCCTCTCTTTCCACAGCCCCGCGGCCGCCAACCGTAGAAGGGATTCCCCGTGATCCCATAGGTGTCATTTCCACCGACATCTTTGGCGCGCCAGGTAGGGAGCGCAAGCTGTGAAAATCCAGTTTGGAAGTTAGTGCATCGACTTCGTCATCACCATGTCCCCCAATAAGAAGGGGATCATAGCGATCCGGTCGTCCGGAGCCGACCCGTCTGTGCCAGCGTAGGCAAGCGACCGGGTGGCCGCAGAAGGTGCCGGAGGCGTGGCCCATGAGCATCCACGACACTCTCGCAATCGGAGCCAGGTGAACGGCGTCGTTTGAGTCCACGACGACGAGCCACACGCCGCTGGGTCTGGGGGCGGGGCCGTGCTGCCCACGGGCGGCACGACAACCCTCTATGGCACCCCAGCTGGCGCCTGCGCCGTGGCCTTCCCAGGCCATGCGCGATGAGCGACACCGCGACGCCGGAGCTCTCGGGCACCGCTGCGGGAAGAGTCCTGTGCGCCACTCTCAGGACGCACCAGGCCGGCGTGCGCACCCGGACGCCAGCGGAAGCGGCGTGCGACCGCGAGACTGTGACAGAGATCTTTCTAACTTGGTTAGAAGTCGGAGCGCATCATGGTCCACGCAGCTCTCGCCACCGCTCACGCCAGCAAAAGCGCTAGCGCGCGTGCAACTTCTACTCGACTTCCCCCCTGCTGCGAAGAAGCTCGACGAGTGGAGGGCCACCATCCGAAGCCTTGTCGGCTTCGCCAACAAAGACGAGTCGCTCCTAGCGGGACCCTCATGCCGGCGTTCTATCGAGCCACTGCATGCCGGCGGTGGAAGGACCGGAGATGCTGCGACCACGGTGCACTCTCCTCCCCCATGGCCACAACAGCAACCACCGGCTCGTCGGGCTGACGCCTGTGACAACGTTTCCATAGAGTCATCTGACCCGCGAACCCGCTGCGACCAACATCGAGTTCTTCGAGAGCAAGCTCAGGAAGACGCTGGAACCACCTTCGAGCAACGACGGGAGGCGCGCCATCAGTCGGATCGGCATGCGGGGCCTGCTATGGACCACCCAGCGCCGGGGGGCTCTGGCGACCTGCCTTACGAGGTGGGTTGTCCGGCCTTTACCCGAGAGCTGCGACAGTTCCAGTGGCCCTCCCACCGCACATTCAAGCCTGATGTTGGGGAAAAGTACAACGGCAAGACTCACCCGTCGGAGTTCCTCAGCATCTACACCATCGCGATGCAAGCTGCCGGGGCTCGCAACGACAAGGTACTCGCCAACTACTTTCCGTTGGCGCTTAAGCCCAAGGTCATGTCATGGTTGATGCACCTGCCAATGGATTCCATCTCTTCCTGGTCGGATCTGTGCCACGAGTTTGTTGGTGCCTTTACTGGAGGCCACCAAGCTCCTGGCTAGGCAAGTGACTTGCATGTCATCCCCCAGAAGGATGGCGAGTCCCTACGTAAGTACATACAAAGATTCAGTCATGTGCAGTACACCATCCCACATGTTCATCCCGTCGCTGTCTTCAGTGCATTCCATCAGAACGTACGCAACCGTAAGATGCGTGAAGAGCTGGCGATGAACAAGGTCAAGGATGTAGCCGAACTTTATGTTCTGGCTGATTGATGTGCTCGGGCCGAGGAAGGAAGGAAGTACCCCGGCGAGGACGCCGGTGCGGAAACCGACTCCAAGGACGAAGACGCCGCCGCCCCAACGAA
This sequence comes from Aegilops umbellulata, assembly GCA_032464435.1. NCBI lineage: Eukaryota > Viridiplantae > Streptophyta > Magnoliopsida > Poales > Poaceae > Aegilops > Aegilops umbellulata. Next base: position 188,652,607 of record CP136057.1, read on the forward strand.
GAAGGGCCGGCGCCGCCACAGGAAACGTAAGGGCAAGATTGTGCTTGCCGTTGAGGGATCCGGCGACCCCAGTGCCGCCAAGAAGGCTAAGGATGACGACCCTGGCAAGGAGGTTGCCAGGTGCGCCGCCTGCCGGGCCTTGGCGGCCGCTGACAAGCCAGGAGGCTCCGACAAGCAGTACTACAAGATCCACCGCACCAAGGGCATGACCTCCAGAACTACTGACAGGTTGAGTTGCTTGCAGAGAAGCAGAAAGCTGAATACGAAAGGCAGGGCAAGGAGAAGGGCCAGGATGGTGCAGAGGGGTCCGACAAGAAGCATGGCGGCCAAGGAGGTCGCCGCAGAAAATATAATCAGAAAGAGAGGCCCTCTCAGGGCCGCGACAAGAAGGAGGAAGATGATGATCATGAAGAGGACGACGAGTCCGACGAGCACGAATTCCAGAAAGCTATAGAGGCCATGTGCGTCGACGGTGGCGTCTCGCTGCACACCTCTCACCGCCAACTGAAGCAGTGGACACGTGAGGTCACTGCGGCAGAGCCATCGTTCGATGCCCATAAGCCACTGAAGTGGTCCCGCACTCCCATCATTTTTGACACTGAGGATCACCCTGATCGCACAACTGTGATCGGGTGTTTGCCGTTGTTGGTTTCACCAACAATATGCAACCTCAAGGTGACAAAAGTGCTGGTTGACGGTGGGGTCGGTCTGAATTTGATCTCGCCCGCTGTGATCAAGAAGGTGTAGATTCCTAATGGAGATCTCGAGGAGACGGTCACGTTTCAAGGGGTCAATTCGGGAAGGAGTCAACCGAAAGGTAAAATCACGCTGCTCGTTACATTTCGGGGCGAGCTGAACTATAGGACGAAGAAGATCGTTTTTTATGTCGCCGAGATCCCCTTGCCGTACAACGGCATCCTTGGACACCCAACGCTGGCCAATTTCATGGCGGCATCACACTACGCCTACAACACATTGAAGATGCCGGGGCCGCTGGCCATCATCACCGTCCCCTCTGACAAGAAAGACGTGCTCATCTGCGCCGACCAACTCTACCGAGAGGCAGTTGCAGCAACTGCCGTCAAGGCACTTTCTCCTGCCGCCGAAGCCCCGGGAAGGAAGAAGGCCAACAAGACATATGTCGGCAATACCTCTTCTGGCGAGACCTCTTCCGGCAAGACCTCTCGCACCCACTCCGGCAAGCGCGCCTCTTCGGAGTGCTTCGCTCTTGTTGAGGACGTGCCAGAGAGCTCCACTGGCAAGAGCAAGAAGTCCAAGGATGCACCACCAGAAACCAAGAAGGTGTTAGTCAAGGAGGACGGCATGAGCGGGGCTTTCACTATAAGCTCCACCCTCGACAGCAAATAGGAAAGCACGCTCATCGCCTTCCTACGGGCGAATGTTGATGTGTTTGCATGGCAAGCATCTGACATCCCCGATGTTTCCAGGGAGGTGATTGTGCACCATCTTGCTGGCTGTCCTCACGCGCGGCCCGTCAAGCAGAAGGTCAGGAAGCAAGCTCTGGAGCGACAAGAGTTCATTATCGAGGAGATCAGGAAGTTAGAGGCGGCATGCCTGGTTAGAGGAGTGCTCCACCCCACGTGGCTGGCCAATCCCGTAGTGGTGCGTAAGGCAAATGGGAAATGGAGGGTGTGTATTGACTACACAGATATCAATAAAGCCTGTCCAAAGGATCCTTTCCCTCTGCCATGCATTGACCAAATTGTGGACTCCACTTCCGGGTGTGACCTACTGTCATTCCTCGACGCTTATTCAGGATACCACCAGATCTTCATGATGAAGGAAGACGAAGAAAAAACCGCGCTCACCACCCCATGTGGTACATACTGTTTTGTGCGAATGCCTTTCGGGTCGAAGAGCGCTAGTTCAATGTTTGCCTGAGCAGTCCAGATTGGTTTTGAGCCCCAGCTACATAGAAATATGGAAGCTTATATGGACGACATAGTGGTCAAAACCAAGGACATGGCCACGCTTGTGCAAGATTTAGAAGAAACATTTGCAAATCTGCACAAGATCAACCTCAAGCTCAACCCAGAAAAGTGCGTGTTCGGTGTCCCCTCCAGAAAACTTCTTGGGTTCTTTGTGTTTCAATGCGGAATCGAAGCAAATCCCGACAAGATCAAGGCAATCGAGCAGATTGAGGCGCCAAAACGGGTCAAAGACGTCCATAGGCTCACCGGCTGCGTTGCTGCCTTGAGTAGGTTCATCTCCAAATCTGCTGAGCGCGCCCTCCCCTTTTTCAAAGTTTTGAAAAAGGCGGGTCCAGTAAAGTGGACTCCGGAGGCAGAGGCAGCGCTGCAAGATTTGAAGAGGCACCTCTCCTCCACGCCAACACTAGTCGTGCCTAAATCACAAGAGCCGTTGCTGCTGTACTTAGCAGCAACGAATCAAGTGGTCAGTGCTGCGCTGGTGGCACAGAGGGAACTTGAGGAAGAAGCAGAAGTAGCAGCAGAGCCGTCTGATGGCGGGCCAGGGCCCTCCCCGGCAGAGCCTGACGCCGGTGAGGCAGAACCCCCGGCAAGGCTCGATCCTGGCAAGGCAGAGTCTGAGCAGATGGGCGAAGTGGGACAGAAGAAGAAGGTGGTGCAGCACCCCGTTTATTTTGTCAGTTCCCTCTTGCAGGGGGCTAGATCAAGATATTCTGGTTTGCAGAAGCTACTTTTTGGCCTCCTTATGGCCTTGAGAAAGGTGCATCACTATTTCCAAGCGCATGACACCATCGTCACCCGCCTCCCTTTGCAACGGATTTTGCACAACCTAGACGCGACAGGGAGGATTGCGGAGTGGGCATTGGAGCTGTCGAGCTTTGGCCTCAAGTTTGAAAGTACTTCAACGATCACACCACAAAAAAAATACACTTCCGTGATTATACGTGTTTGTCACAGTAGGTCGCGTTTTTTGTCATGCATGTACATCCATGACAATTTTATGACAGAATCAAGATAATCATACCTGTGCTGTCGTAGAAGTGTTCCATGACATTACCAAAATTATCATCACAGAAGTGTCCACTTCCATGATGATAAATCGCGCGTCACAGAAGTGCTTTCGTCAAGGGTGACCGACACGTGGCATCCACCGTAACGGAACGCCGTTAGGCTATCGGGTCGGGTTTTGGATCCGATAACCCGTTAACAGCCCCGACCAATGGGGATTTTCCACGTGTAAAATCATCATTGGCTGGAGGAAACACGTGTCGGCTCACCGTTGGGACAGATGTCATCCACTCATTGGACCGAAGGCGCCTATGATACGGCGACACGTGGCACGACCCAACAGAGGCCCATTCCTGTGAAAAGGTCGGCCTGTTTGACTTGGTCAAAAGGTGGCGGGCCGACCCATGGAAAGCCTGTTAACGGCCTGTTCGCATATAGCCCATTTACAACCCGCTAACCCAGGGCCCGTTACGCCCTATCCGAATTAGGCCCAGTAGCGTCATCTGGGCCGTCCAATATGATTCAGCCCGTTTTAACTTCCGGCCCATGTGTGGCCCATGACTTCTTTCAGCCCATATAGGACCTTTGTAACTCTTGGCCCATTAACGGCCTGTGGTGAAACTGGACCGTAATGAACAGTGTATCACTTTATACCCATTAACGGCCCGTTATTCCATTGGGCCGTTTCCAGCCCAAGTTATCTTTCGGCCTTCTCAGGGCCCATTGATTCTTGGGCTCATTTGCAGCATTCGGTTACATACGGCCCGTTACTATCATTTTCTGCTTGTCGGCCAAATTCAGCCCCTCGTTACAGTCGGCCCATTTGCAGACCGTTAATACGTTGGGCCGTTTTCATGTCAAAAAAAATCCGTTGGGCTGTTTTCATAGAGTTATCAAATACGGCCTATTAACGGCCCGTTATGGTCCACGAATAGTATGGCCCATGATTGGCGAAATGATGATACGCCCCGTAGAAGGCCCATGGATCCTACGGCCCGTATGAGGCCCATGGATAGTACGGCCCATAGAAGGCCCATGGGTAGTACGGCCCGTAGAAGGCCCATGGACCCTACGGCCCGTAGAAGGCCCATGGACCCTAAGGCCCGTATAGAAGTCTGATGGATCCTACGGTCGGACGAAGGCCCATGGATCATACGGCCTGCAGGAGGCCCATGGTTACAAAAGTCCGTGTGTTTCCATGATTATTTTGGCCTAGTTACCAAAAATAGGCTATTGTGGCCACTAGAAAAAAACAGAAAAAGAACTGCAGTGACTACAAGCAAACAACTAAACAAGACAATAAGGAAATAAGTAAGCAAGCAATTAATGCTAGCCTATTACCGCTATTACACATATTACATCCACTAGGCATCAAAGTTCGCCACCAGTGCAAATATAGGGAACAAAGCAGCACATTACATACACTCGCCGTCAAAATTGGCCACCAGTGCAAATAAACGCGGCAGCAAAACAACAGCATAACTGCAACAACTTCAGAAGAGCTCAAGAAACGTTATCCTGGGTATCCACCATGCTAGCAATAAGCTTAGCAAGCTGATTAGCTTTGTCCTGTTTGGCGCTAAAATCCTCCAACGCTTGCTGTTGCACCAGAAAGTATGCATCTGAATGCTCCAGGGACTTTCGCAGTCCTTCCGCTTCTTGTCGCAGCACAACTGATCGATGTCTTTCGGCTTGTAGTTGAGACTCAAGAAACCAAACTGATTCAGACAGTGAGTTTGAATAGCTAGTGCAAGCAGTAGTGGCTAGTAACTCGAACACTAAACCAAGATAGGACTTTGGGGTTGTCTCGCTGTCTTCAAGATAGTCTTCCTTAGCTGTTTTATCAGCTTTGTTGGAGACCAACAAGGATGTGTCACTATCCTGAACCTTATCTGCATTACTTCCTTTACCATTGCTTAATAAGGCACTCTTCCCTAATATTCTGTCAGCATTCTAAAAGAAGAAACAAGCAGACACATAACAAGTTTAGCATGTACTAGTATATGGAACTCATTTCGGTGAACCAGTTCATTAGTAAGGTGGACAGGATTAAACTACCAAGTCTTCTATTGCCAAGTACTAGTACATAATAAAAGCATCAAACAAACATATATCTATGTCCTATGGTCACTGCATTGTCTTGCCAAATCAAAATAGAGACATGGTTCAAATCATATCAGTTCAAGACAAAGCAGCAGTGAAAGAATACAAAGCGTTGGAAACTACACGACACAACAAGATTTCAGATGGGTACCACGGGTCTACATGTACAACAACACTATTGGTTCTGTTGTGATGCTAGTAATGTGCATGATATGAAAGTCAACTGTATACACAATTGAAATTGAAATCAACAGAGCTATTGATAAGAGCGAACCTGTTAAAGAAACATGCGTGAACATACCTGCTGTGCCATTGGAGTTTCGATTGGATCCTTCAATTTAAAAACAAGTTTGTATGAGTAAATACAGTGATACAAGAGCAAAGCAGTCATAGTTAAAAAAGGCACGCCTAAGCGAGCGCTTAAGCGCGCCTAGGCTCTAGGCGCTGGCAAAACGCATTGCGCATAACTACGCATAATCTGTGCATAACTGCGCATAAGCATGCGCTTTGGTCAGTAAAGCACAAGGCGGTGGCAAAACGCACAATTAACGCCTAGCGCTTTTTTGAACTATGATAGCAATGGAATCTTAAATTAGAACAGTTGTTCTTCAGGTTTAGGCACTTGTTCTACATGAACAGAGTACAGTAAGACACAAGAATATAATACTTAAAAGTAGAAAATGAGCTCATAGACCTTACCACATTCTTGGTTCGGGACCAGTACAGAACAAGGCGTTCCTAGTCATCGTCCAGTAAATGTGTCTCAGGAGAACGTAAGGGAATTTGATGAGTTTCTTTGCCGGTGAAGTACGTTTTCTTCAGGTAATTCCGGTACTGCCACTGTCGGATTTCGGGTTTTGGCAGACCCTTAAGGTTCGAACTCTGGAGTGCGCACGGAGATTCTGCCCTCTACCTCTCCGTCTCGTAAAGATCTAACTACTGAAAGAACAACACAAGAGACACAGGGTTTATACTAGTTCGGGCCACCATTTTGGTGTAATACCCTACTCTAGTTTGTGGTGGGTGGATTGCCTCTTGGGCTGATGATGATGAACAATACAAGGAAGAACAGCCTCGCGAGGGTCTGTTCTTGGCTAGGGGGATGAACTGTTAGGGGAGTTCAGTTGCCCTCCTCTCTCTCTCTGCTGCCTGAGTCTTTCTAGCTGGCTTCCCCGATGATAGATCGATGCCCAATTCTCGATGATCTCTGGATGTCTCTACCCTGGGGGTGGCTAGTCCTATTTATAGGCAAAGGCCCTGGGCCTCTTCCCAAATATTGAGCGGGAAGGGCGCCAACAATTGGCCAATTTGAAGGGGAACATCTGGTACACTTATCCTGACTAAAGTTGGTCCTCGCCTGCCAAAGGCCCTGTGGTGACGCCGTTCTGGGCTCCACGATGACCTCCTTCCCACCGTTGGACTGGTCTTGGTCTCGTTGCACCGAAATGGATGCCTTTGCTTGATCCTCTCGCCTGCGCTTGCCCCCCTTTGCACCAAAGAGGAAAGGGAGACACTGCGCGGGCTGGCGCCCGCCTGGCACCGTTGGTCGTCATGGCTTGCATCATGGGCACCTCGCGAGGTACCCCGCCTTGATCTCTCCGCCTCCTCGTGAGCCAGCCTGATGAGGCCGAGCCCGAGGAAGCGCCATGTCTTCCGCCCCGCGAGGCTTGGCCCCTCGCGAGGGTCTTGGGTCTTGTGTTGATGAAGATGGGCCGTGCTGGGCCCCCTTTCGAGCCACACCGCATGCCGCAGGCAGGCATGTCTGGGGACCCCCGTTCCCAGAACGCCGACAGTAGCCCCCGAGCCCAGGGCGCGCATGGACTTGGACGTGCCGAGAAGCGAAAGGGCAAGGGCGAAGCGCCGCGGGCCCTAACAGCCTGCGGCCTTGGGCGCGTGGCGGTTGATTGGACGCGAGTGCTTCAGCAACCGCGCAGGTTATTAGAGGTGCAGCGTCTGCCCAGGCTTTGCTTTTCTCTTTCTCCGGTCGCTGCTCAGATCCCCTTTCTTGCGCCTCTCCTTCCTTCCTCCAAATTCCCAGATCTGCTCTACCCGTGTGACCTAGGAAGACATGGCACCTCGTCAGTCTCCGGCCGAAGCCTTGTTCTCGCCTGCTCTGGACTTGCCCAATGTGTCGGAGGCGAGCCTTGCCCGGCTGCGCCGGATGGCGGCGGCACAGGGCATCGACGGGGCGCAGGTGTTCAAGGTCGGCTCTGCCACCCCTGAGGGCCGAGGAAGCACCTTCTACCCTCTCTTCGTAAGCTCCATTACTGCGGGCCTGGTGCCTCCTTTCTCCGAGTTCTTCCTCTCTGTCCTCCGCCATTACAACTTACAAGCTCTGCATCTCCACCCCAACTCCATCCTTCTTCTGGCGATCTTCGCCTACTACTGCGAGGCTCATGTGGGGGTGCAGCCCTCAGTGGCCTTGCTGCGCCACTACTTCTACCTTTGGGTCACCCATGGTTCCCCTTCCGCATGCGCGAGCTTCGTCGCGTGCGGCGGCGCCATTGCCATTTCGAATCCCGAGAAGAGGATTGAGGGCTTCAGGAGCAAGTGGGTCTTGGTGGACCCTGGGCGCATCCACCCTCGGCTGATCCTACCCACGGAGCAGCCCGTGAGTTCCAGCGACTGGTGCCGAGCGGAGCTCACGGACCCCCGCATGAAGTCGGTACTGGAGAAGATGGACACGGACCTGAAGCCGGCCAGCATGGCGGCATCGAAGCTGACCGGCGCGTTGCTGCTGAGGGAGTTCCTGGAGCACCAATTGGCTCCACTTCGGCGGTACTCACCTCCGATGTGGAGGCCTCATCCGAGCCCCGCGGCTTTGGGCGACGAGGATTTGACCGCGGTTCTCCAATCTCTGGTCAGGGGCGAGGTGGCAAGGTTGGAGGGCGCGCCTGCGCCCTTGTTCCTTCGCGACGACTGGAAGCAAGTGGTGGTGTCCATGCCCGTCTTCAACGGGGATGGGCCCATGCCCGTGGTGGTTCCCGAGGGACTGGTGGACGTGTCCTCCGGCGACTCGAGCGAAGAGGAGGGCGAAGAGGAGCGGGAGAAGGGCCCTGACTCCGAGGCAACTGACGGAGAGTCGAGGGCTCCCCTTCCCCGGCGCAGACCCCGCTCTCTCCGCCTCTCTTCGAGTGATGATGACGAGGATGATGAGCAAGTCGGCAGGAGCTTGCCCCCGATCCCGAAGAAGGACAGGACCGGGCTGCTCTCCCGCGGGTCTGCCCCTGGCCCAAGGCGCACCGCAGACACGCCTCCTACTTCTGGGCTTCCTGAGGGCGATCCTTCTAGCCGGCTTTCTGGCTTCAAGTATGGCCGGAAGCTGCTTGAGCTCTCCAGCAACGACCCGTAAGTGCTCGATCCTTGTCTTTATTTCTTGTTCTGCTGCTGAGGCTTGACGTCCGCCCTTTTTGAACAGGTTGGCGCCCGCGGCAAAGAAGACGAAGGGGGCTCCTGAGGTTTCGATCATGGCAGCGCTTGTGTCCGTGGGGGATGGTGATCGTGATGCACGGGCCTCTCCTGCCCGGTCGCCTTCGCAAGGCCTGGCTGAGCTGGCTGGGGCAAGCTCAGCCCCCATGGCCCAAGTGACTCCCGAGGTGCCCCTGTCTGCCGCCACCACCACGACCATCGGGGCGCAGCAGACTCCGCCTCGGGACGTTGTGGTTGTGCCGCTGCTGCTTTCTCCTCCTGCTCCTCCGGCTGCTGTTTCTCTGTTCCCTTCTGCCGTCCTGGAGCGTGCCGTTGCTGAACTGGACCGGCTGCGGCAGGATCTTCTTGGCGCCGACCCTCGCCTGGTGGCCGGGCGCCTGGAGCTGGCTTCGGAGTGGATTCGCTCCGACGCCTCGATTCGGGCGGCACTGGTTCAGGCCTCGACGGCCTGTGACGGAGAGAGGGAGGCCACCCTCGAGGCAAAGGCTGCCCGAGACGCGGCCCTGGGGGAGGTGGTTGAAGTCCATGGTCGCTGCAAGGAGCTGGAGGACGAGCTGCAAGGCCTGCGAGACCAGCTCGCGAAGGAGGTCCGCCTTCGCCAAGAGCAGGAAGAAGGTACGAAGGCTCGCGAGGCGGCCATCCAGGACCGGGAGGCCAAGATCAAGAAGCGCCGCGACCGCCTAGGCGCGCTAAAGAAGGAGCTGGAGGTGACGAAGGCCGAGCTGGACGGCAAGGCCCGGGTCCTTGCCGAGGATCGCGTGGCCTTCGCGGACATGGAGAAGGAGGCTCGTGCTTCGCTGAAGACGCTTTACGAGAGCGGCCTGGAGAGCTCGCTGGCCGGTGCCTAGGACGGCCCCGCCAAGCTGCTTCCCTTCCTGGTTCGTGCCCTTGGGGATGTCGCCCTTGGCCTTGGCCCCATGGCTGAGGCCGAGGCGTGTGTCTTGTCTTCTGCTGCGCTGACGCGGGTCTTCGCCCACATCTACCTTCGCGATCCCAGCGCCGACCTCGACAGCCTATTGGAGCCGGTGAGTGGCGAGGGTGCTGCCGCCGCTGTCGAAGCCGTGAAGGGGCGCGCAGAGGCGCTGCTTGGGAAGTTCCGGGCCTTCAGCACCAAGCCGAAGCAAGGCGCTGCTGGCCCTGCTGCTCCATGAGGCGAAGCCACTCCGCGCTGCTCCACTGCCGACAAGTGACTCTGTTACCGCTCCCGTTCTTCTTTTAATTCCTGCACATGCAACGCGCCTCGGGGAGGCATTTAAACTTGCGTTTGGTACTGAGACGATAGTATGGACTGTAATATTTGCTTTTAAATTCCTTGAGTTTTATGCTTTTCCTCCCTACTTGCTTGTGTTCTACGCCGGCAGAGCCCGGCCCCGCGCGTACCTCACCCAGCATTAGCCCCGACCAGAAACCAGGACAGGACCAAAGGAGTGAGGGGCTACGTGACAAGTTAGGCTCCTGAGTCGCGATGCTCAGGAGTCCCCCTTGGCGCACGAACAACAAGTAGGGAAGCGTGATGTAGGTGTATCTTCCGTTCTACGTCTGCAGAGCCCGACTCCGCGCGTACCTCACCCAGCATAGCCTTTCGGAACTAAGGAGTGAGGGGCTATGGAGCCAGTTAGGCTCCAGAGTCGCGATGCTCAGGAGTCCCCCTTGACGCGCAAACAGCGAGCGATGAGGTGAGATGCAAGCGGGACTACCGTTCTACGTCTGCAGAGCCCGGCCCCGCGCGTACCTCACCCAGCATAGCCTTTCGGAACTAAGGAGTGAGGGGCTACGGGACCAGTTAGGCCCCTGAGTCGCGATGCTCAGGGGTCCCCCTTGACGCTCAAACGGCCTTCATACCTTGGCTCCGCTCGAGGAGAGACGCGCGACGAACCAGGCCCGAGGGGCTTGGCTGAGCGGCGTACGTCTGGGCATGACCCAGTCGTAGCCCCCGTGCCTAGCCCCCTCGCGCGGTGCTCCCGAGGGGAGGCGTTGCGATGAGGCTAGCCACTGAGCTCTGGGCTCCCTGAGGTTAATGCGGCCCGGAGGCCACCCTCAGTTGTTTATCACCAGCGTGGAGCATAGCGCTTCTGTATGTGTACGGGCATAGCCGCTCCTCGGCAGTGTCGTCAGCCAGCGCGGAGCATGGTGCTTCCACTGGTATGTGGGAGGGGGCTCCCCTCCGGGAGGAGCCCCCGGGGCGTGTACAGCCCCGCCCTGACACGTGGCCGGCACGGTAGGGCTAGGTGAGGTGTATTTGGGCACCCGTGAGCCAGCGCGGGACTCACGGGGCCCTACCTCTAGGCGGGTTGCGCCTGGCACTGTGCCATATCTTGAGGGGTGTTCCTGCAAATTGGGTTAGATGCCGGCACTCTACGTCCTCGGGTCCCGGCCCTCGAGCTTGTCTCAGCCGTCGCTGTTATGCCAGGTCGCGATGCCGTGGACAAGGCCAGAGGGTGAGGGCTGGAGAGCTAGTAAGAGCCCTGAGTCATGATGCTCAGGTACCCCCCCTTTAACGTGCAAGTGGTCGACATGGAGAAGAAGAGGTGCCGTGGGCGGGCATCAAGTAATCAAGCATGATAGGCGAATGCATAGCTGGAAATAAACGCAAGGGAGATACAAGCCACCGGGCCTGGCCCGAGCGGCCTGGGGATGATGCAGCCCGAGGGGCGCCCCCAACAAAGCAAGCTAATGACCGAAAAATAAAAGGGATACATGCCGCAGGGACGGACCCACGCGGCCTGGGAATGATGCAGCCCTGGGAGGGCGCTCCCAGCTGGAAATGAAGCTTGAAAGATGTCACCTGAAGATGTCAAAGACGAAGTGGCGTTGGTGCAGCAGACTCGGTGGGCTGCGGAAGCCGATCCTCATGAGCCCCTAGGCCTAGGGGCCTCAGGAGGCTCCAGAGGAGCTGGTGGCTCCTCGCGAATCATCTCCATCTCCGCCAGGGCTGCGGTACGCCTGTCTTCCTGAGTCTCCATGATGCCCCTCATGAGGCGCTGGTACACAGCAGCCACGCTCGGCAAGCCGTAAGGCATGCGAACATAGCTGTGGGGTGGGCCTCCGCAACGCCCCACTTGCGAGGGCAAGAGGCGCTCCATCGTGGTGACCCGATTGAGCCCTGGTATGTCGATGCAGACGCGCAGCCCACCATCCTCGCCTGGATGGGGAGCCACAGCCGGTAGACGGCGGCAACCTCTCATGATTCTTGACTCCTGTAGTTCTTGAACGGCCTTGTTAACGAACTCCTGCTGGTCTGACCTTCCTTGCCTCGCTCCTTCTTGAGGGAAACGTGCTTCGAGGCACGCCTCCATGTGGTGCCCAAGCGCCTCCCTCGTGACCCTGGCCAGGTCGGTGGCCCTCCAGGTGAGAGCCCCCGAGCCCTGCCTGAGGAGGGCGCCGGGCGCGCTTTCCTATGCGATGGAGGGAGGGTCCCCTTGGGCAGACGCGGGCCTTGAGGGGCCTGCCTCCTGAGGGGCTGAGCCTGATGATGTCTTCTTCTTCTTGTGGGTGATCTCGGGAAGCCTCCTGCTTCCGCGATCTGGGTCTTCTAGTGACGCGGCCTGAAAGGCTCGCTCCAGGGAACACACTGCATCCTTCTCTTCACATGGCACCGTGATGACTCCGCCACTTCCTGGCATCTTGAGGACGTTGTAGCCATGATGAGTCACGACCATGAACTTGGCCAGTGCTGGGTACCCGAGGATGGCGTTGTACGGCAGGCGGATGTGGGCGACGTCGAAGTCGATGAGCACGGTGCGGTAGTTGATGCGGGCCCCGAAGGTGACAGGGAGGCGGACCTGCCCGATCGGGATCGTGGAACCGTCGGTGACTCCGAAGAAAGGCTTGGTTGGCTGAAGCTGGTCATAGGGCACCTGGAGATTGTTGAATGTTTCCACGGACAGGACGTTGAGCCCTGCTCCACCATCGATGAGGGTCCTGGTGACCAGTACGTTGTTATGACTGGGGAGCAAAGCATCGGGAGGACTCCGGCTGTGGCCGCGCACTTGAGCTGATCTGCTGAGCTGAACGTGATGGCGCACGCCGACCACCTGAGAGGGTGCGTTGCTTCGAGCTTGGGGAGGACTGCATTCACTTCACGGGCAAACTGCTTGAAGATGCGTTGGGAGGCTGGGGCTTGAGCTCCGCCCAGGATGCAGGCGATTGCGCGCGGCTCCTGGAAGCCCCCAGCCCCCTCGTCTTGATGGAGGTCCTCGTTCCTCCTTGGCTGAGGCAGCTGTGGGGGGAGGCCTGCGTTGCCTTGCGGGCGATCCTCACGAGGCTGATCCCGCCAGTCCCCCTCGCGAGGCAGGTCTCGCCAGCGGTCCTCGCGAGGTTGATCACGCCACCCTTGGCGCGGGCTGCGGTCTTCCCAGCGTCCTGCGTTTCTTCCTCCTCCTCGGCCCCGGTCAGCACGGTCAGGACGACGGCCGATCCTTCCTTCTCGCACGGCACGGAGTTCTTGGCATTCGTTGGTATTGTGGGTGTGGAGGTCGTGGTACACACAGTACCGGCTGCCCCTGGAGGATTCGGGCAGATCCTTGCCCCGCTTGGTGTCCGGTTCCGCCGCGAGCACGACAGCCCCCTTGCGCTTCACGTCCTTGGCCTTGGGCTTCTTCTCTTCTGGGTCTGCGGCAGGCAGCTCGAGGAGGGAGAGACGCCCCTCCTCAGCCCTGGCGCACTTGGTTGCCAAGTTGAACAGCTCCAGGGAGGTGCACAGGTCTTCATGCATCGCCAACTCCTCCTTCATCTTGACGTCACGCACACCATCGGAGAAGGCCGAGATGATGGCTTCCTCGGACACCTTGGGGATCTTGAGGCGCGCACTGTTGAAGCGCTGGATGTACTTTTGCAGGGTCTCTCCGGGTTGTTGCTTGATGCGGCGCATGTCGCTCACGGCCGGCGGCCGGTCACGAGTACCTTGGAAGTTGGCGATGAAGCGGGTGCGCATCTGGTCCCAGGAAGAGATCGTGCCTGGGGCCAGGTTCAGGAGCCAGGTGTGAGCTCCTTCCTTGAGCGCCATGGGGAACCAGTTCGCCATGACCTTTTCGTCTCCACTGGCAGCTTCGATGTCCAGCTCATAGAGCTGGAGGAACTCTACAGGGTCGGTCGTGCCGTCGTAGCGAGGAGACAGGTCTGGCTTGAACTTGCCAGGCCACGCGACGCTGCGCAGCTCGGTGGTGTAGGCGCGGCAGCCTGCGGTGGCCACGGGAGGCTTCGGTTGAGGGAGAGCTTGGCCTTGCGGGTCCCCATGCGCCGCTGCTGGAAGCAGCGCGGGGTCTTGACGTGCCGGAGCTGGAGCAGGGTCACGGCGAGCCGGAGCAGGAAGCGCCCGGGCAGCCTCTTGCGGTCGAGGGACTTCTTGGCAGCTCCATTCTTGCTGGGCTGGCGCCTGACGGAGCGGGTTCTGCCCAGGGGCCACGCGCCTTGGAGCCATGGCGTCTCCTTGGAGAGGAGGCGGTTGGTACGCCACCGGAGCTTCATTGCCCGCGCGAGGCGGGGTGCGGTGCAGCGGAGCAGACGGCGCAGGAGAGCCCCCTGTGGCGCGGACGAGCTCGGCGACGCGGTCGAGCCATTCTTCGTAGATGTCGTCGACAGGACGGTAGCGCAGGAGCTCGTTTGCCGCGATGAGCGCAGCTCGAGCCTCCAAGGGTGCGCGGAGCGCGCGGGACGAAGAGCCAGCTGGTGTGAGCGATGGAGTAGCGGTGCGGCCGTCTTGCCGCACGGACGGGTGCTGAGACGACGCTTGCTGCTCGTTCCCCGCCGGGCCGGTGGCGGCGTTGACGGCGGGCGACGGGGAACGACGAGGACGCCCACCTACGGGAGCCGTCTGGGCGACGCGGGAAGCGATGGCGGCCCGGCGCTCGGCACGGGCCCGACGAGCGTCAGACATGGACGCGACGGTCGGAGGAGAGCGGAGCGGCGGAAGACAAATTCCGGCGCACCCCTACCTGGCGCGCCAAATGTCGGATTTTGGTTCCGGCAGACCCTTAAGGTTCGAACTCTGGGGTGCGCATGGAGATTCTGCCCTCTACCTCTCCGTCTCGTAAAGATCTAACTATTGAAAGAACAACACAAGAGACACATGGTTTATACTAGTTCGGGCCACCATTGTGGTGTAATACCCTACCCTAGTTTGTGGTGGGTGGATTGCCTCTTGGGCTGATGATGATGAACAATACAAGGAAGAACAGCCTCGCGAGGGTCTGTTCTTGGCTAGGGGGATGAACTGTTAGGGGAGTTCAGTCGCCCTCCTCTCTCTCTCTCTCTCTGCTGCCCGAGTCTTTCTAGCTGGCTTCCCCGATGATAGATCGATGCCCAATTCTCAATGATCTCTGGATGTCTCTACCCTAGGGGTGGCTAGTCCTATTTATAGGCAAAGGCCCTGGGTCTCTTCCCAAATATTGAGCGGGAAGGGCGCCAACAATTGGCCAATTTGAAGGGGAACATCTGGTACACTTATCCTGACTAAAGTTGGTCCTCGCCTGCCAAAGGCCCTGTGGTGACGCCGTTCTGGGCTCCACGATGACCTCCTTCCCACCGTTGGACTGGTCTTGGTCTCGTTGCACCGAAATGGATGCCTTTGCTTGATCCTCTCGCCTGTGCTTGCCCCCCTTTGCACCAAAGAGGAAAGGGAGACACTGCGCGGGCTGGCGCCCGCCTGGCACCGTTGGTCGTCATGGCTTGTGTCATGGGCACCTCGCGAGGTACCCCGCCTTGATCTCTCCGCCTCCTCGTGAGCCAGCCTGACGAGGCCGTGCCTGAGGAAGCGCTGTGTCGTCCGCCCCGCGAGTCTTGGCCCCTCGCGAGGGTCTTGGGTCTTGTGTTGATGAAGATGGGCCGTGCCGGGCCCCCTTTCGAGCCACGCCGCAGGCCGCAGGCAGGCAAGTCTGGGGACCCCCGTTCCCAGAACGCCGACAGCCACCAAGCATTCTTGAAGATAGCAGAGGTATTAGCACAGGTTACCTCATCCTGAGTTTCCAAATCGGTCCTTCTCTATAGAGAAAAATGGGAAAATTTGTTGTATTATAACCATCATGGAGGTAGGATGTATGGGACGAAGCAAAGTAATTGCCATGAATAACATTACTTAGACATAACTCCTGGACAAACACCTGCAACTGGATTTTCCTTCATCTTTAGTATAATATTTCCATGCTGGGAAGATATGCACATACGATTTAACAACATCAAATGCGATAGATGCTAAACTATGTGTAGATGGTTGTGCTTCCTCCACAGGAATAGGCGTATTAACTGGTGGAGTTGGGGTTCGCTGTGATAGTACTGGCCCTTTGGGCACTGGAGCTGCCTTACTAACTGCTCTTGTTTGGGAGCTCTATGGTGGAGATGGTGCTGTGTCAACAGGAACTGGGTTACTATCGGCTGGGGTTGGGGTTAGATTGGGTGAAGCTGGTTCTCTGTCCATCGCAGTAGGGGTACAATCTGCGAGAGTTTGAGTTATGTGTGGTAGGGCTGGTTCTTGTGCATGTACAACCAGGGTGCTATCTCCACCAAGAGGTAGCACTGTTTTATTTGAAGACCGTGTTTTTAGTCCGCTAGATACTGGCATCACCCGCTCCTATTCAAATGGCTGATAAACAGGAAACATAGTTGAATGTACAGACATTGTATGAGAGACAGATGCAATAGATAGTGTGGAAAAAAGAGGGCATGAAATAGTTGACATGTATTTTGTTTAACTAAAACGGATAGCATGACATAATTTCACATATATGATGTCTATCTAAACTGGATAGCATAGCATAACATAATTCAAAGATATGATGAATAACTAAACATGATCGCATGACATAATTCACCTACATGTTATCTAAGTAATCAAGATCGCATCATTTAATTCACATATGTGATTTATATGCTAAACAGAGGGCATTCGATATGATGTCTGAACTAAGAACATGGTGTTGAATATTGTGTATATGATGTCTAAACTATGCAATGCAAGACACCGTATGCATGATATGAGCAGTGTAACCGTGCCAAGTTAGAGCATACACCTCAGTGGGGGAATAGGACTGGTCATCTGTCTCTGAATCCATCTTTGAGGAGCTATCGGGACCCAACAAGAGATCTGCTTCGACATGTAGCACTGTCTGCTCTGAAGGCCTTGTTTTCACTCCAGATTTTTCCATCTCCCACCCAAATGGCTGATTCATAGGAAGAGTAGTTTAATGTACAAACATTGTCGACAAATGGAAATGTAATGAAGAAAAGGATGGGAAAGATATCATTCAAATATATGATGCCTGGTTAAACAGGATGGCATTGCACATTTCACATATATTATGGCTGGTTAAAAGACATGAGACTGCATAATTCCCATATATAATATAGAAACTAAACAGGTGGCATTACAGAACATGTCTAAACTAAGCAGATGACATATATGATGTCAAAAGTAGGCACTGCAAGGCAACATATGCATGATATGACTAACATCATCATGCCAAGGTAGAGCAAACACCTTGGGGGTAAATAAGAGTGGTCAGTGGCGTCTGAATCTGACTCAGAACAGATATCTTCCTCTGGATTACAATCAGGAGAGGGGTGGGTAGGGTTTGCCATTGAACCCACCATGGAGCGATGTCTGCATGACATTGTATTGCCGTGCAAAACTCTTCTCTTTTTCTCTACATGTTCAGCATGACTGTGTACAATATCTGACATGCATACGAAAAAAATATGGTGAGATTATGTAAGGAGAGCATGCCGAAATTTAGAGCGATGGTAACAACCACTGGATCGACGTTTTTCCGTTGAACCAAAATAGCCCTAATGGATGGACGTGAATGTACAGTAATAAGTGATGCAAAAGGTGTACAACCTCTTTGCCGTAGCCGTGTCGACCTCAACATCATTGGGTTGGTCGCTGAAGCAGTTTAGGAAGAGGTGGCTGTCGGAGGTGTGGAGGAAGATCTGAGGAATCTGTAGACGGCATCCAGGGCACTGCTCTATTGTGATGGATCGTTCTGTCGTTGGAGCAGCTCCAGTGAGCCGTAAGACGTCAAGGCTGAAGCAGCACAAGACATACATCGTCAATCTCAAGTGGGATTCTAATAGCATCTCCAATAGATGATGTAAAATGGATGTAAAATTAACATCACCAAAAATCACCTGACTACAACAGATGAGGTAAAAATTGTTGACTCTGAACTTAACTGTCAAAACTGAAATTTACTGTGAAATCCGAATGCTACTGTCGAAACTGAACGCAATGGTAACAGAGAGGCACTTGACATGTAGTTTAGGGAGGGCCTGCAGTTCATCTTCAACCTGCACCCCCCTGAGCCGCCAGCCACCACCGGCTGAACTGCCGGCCCCAGCGCCGCCTCGCCGCCCCGAAACAACTCGCCACCGCCGCCTCGGCCAGCCCTCTAGGCCCCCCGCCCCCACCCTGAATCCTAAGATAGATAGTGGGGTACCTCTCTGGCGAGCCCCCGTCCCTGCTGCGGGTGGTTCTTCCTTAACTCCGGCGAGCCCCCCAACCCCTAAAAATCGAATGACCCAAAAGTCAATTCAGTCGACTGAAGTGTGGCTTAATCAGCGTAGAGCAGCAGCACGAGCGAGGGGGAGAGCAGCAGCAGCAGCTGGGCGAGCGAGCGATCGAGCGAGAGCCGGAGCAGCAGCAGCAGATCCGGCTAGTATGGACGCCCCCGCCGAAGGGGCCTCCCACTGGGGGAGAGCCGCCGTGGAGATGTCGCCCGCGGCGCCGGCTTCAAGGTAGCCGCTCCATGGGGGTGCGGGATGGAGCACCGTCGGCGCCGGGAGGTCGAGTTAAGGAGAAGGTGCGATGCGATGAGTGTACAACCTCTTTGGTGGCGCCGAGTAGGCCTCGGCTTCGTCCGAGGAGTCGGTGAGGATGCTGCGGTTCTGGTGGAGCAGGTTAAGGCGACGCTGTGGGGATAGAGCAGCCGCGATAGACGAGGCGATCGTCGAAGCAGCTCCTTGGAGGTGGAGGACGGGGCGGCTGAACCGGCAGGACGGCGAGATGGACGATGGATCCTCATCTGGGGAGGTGGACGAGGGACGTCGAGCTGTTGCGGTGGACGACGTCGTCGGGGAAGAGGCTCTGGCTGGGCAGCGGTGACGTGGCGGACAGAGGAGGGTGGGGTTTCGCGGCTGGAGCGGAGAGGTTATGGCGGCCTGGGATTTCGAATGGCGAAAAGGGGGCGATGGGAGGGGGTGAAGCATGACTTAGGGACGCGCTTGTCCAAAATGTAGGGTGTGTTACAAAAGTACCCCCCACCAATTTGAACTAGCGGCCCTTTTCGCTCAGGGTTAGAAGGGGGATTTCGCGTGTCGGGATTTGGCAGCTGGAGGGAGTTTTCGCGCGCGTTGTAATTTTGGGATAGCAAGGCACGGGTTGTGAAGGCGCCAGTTTTGGGAGCACAATATCTGAATTTTCAGGATATAACAAGACGCGAGTTGAATTTTAGGGACAAGCCTAACATGTAGTAATATTGTACTTGTACGTACCAAATCAATTCGCACTTCCCTCAACCAAAAAGAAAACGAAAAAATAAAACTATTCACACCACACAAAGAGAGAGTCTTGCCCCGTTTTACTATACAAATGCTATTCAAAGCTACTCCCTCCTTCCATCTATATAGGGCCTAATGCGTTTTTCGATGCTAACTTTGACCAAATATTAGAGCAATGATATATGACATGCAACTTACACAAAGCACACCGTTAAATTCGTCTGTGAAAGGTTCTTTCAATGATATAGTTTTCACATTATTCATGTCATGTACTATTAATCTTGTCAATAGTCAAAGGCGGTCTTAAAAATCTCATTACGGCCTATATAGATGGAAGGAGGGAGTATGAATCCATGTTATGTCTGATTAAATTTTTTCGCTTGCTGTATAATGCATGTAACCTACTCGTACCAACATTTTAGTGCATTCCAAATGTCTATACTACCGCTGCAATTCGAACTAAATTTGAATTCGTTTCTTTATTTCAATAAGAATCTACAATCATGATTGTTGCCAACTTCAACCATCATAGTTTCCTTGCTATCCGCCTGATATAAATTGGACGACCTATTAATGCAGGATGGCAGGCACACCATCATCAATAACTCCGTTTTTATAAGAGTAGAGATAAAATATATTAAATGTAGTATAACATGTTCATAACCACACCATGTGTATCACCGTTATATATATTCACACATGCGTCGGTTTGGAACACTATGATAAATTCTTCAAATATCCAAATTCGCTTTTTATAATGAAGTATATATGATCTCTATTCGTCTTTTACACCCACACAACCCTCTTATCTTTGTAGCTAGTGTTAACTTTCTCTTGTGCATGCACACGCCTGCATCCCTCTCACCCTCCCTCAGCATTCTCTAGCTCCATGCGCAAATTCGTCTTTTCACTTTAGGTCATTCACCCATGGTGTGTGTAGGCCCCCCAACTCCTTCTTTACGGCACACATCGATCGATATGCCTCTCTAGCCAGGTGTGCCTAGCACAAACACAAGCTTCCTCTCTTCTCTTGTCACCGTCCATGCCTCACTCCCACCACTCTTTTCATCGTTCTCGTACTCGCACACTCCTCCCCCTCGATATAGTATGCCTCTCGTACCACCTCCTACATGCATCCCTCTCTCTATCCTTCTCCTCGTGCCTCATTTGCTTCTAACACACACATGCATGTATACCAATCAATCTCCCAACATATACCTAGATCGACTTTAACTACCCCCCATCGATCGACGTACCTCACAAGTTATGTCTCTCCTTTCTCTAACAAAGGGCGATTGATCTTACTATGTAGTTACGTCTGCTTACCACAGCCACATCGTCCCCCCTCATCATTCGTGCATCCCTCCTGACCCGTCTCTCACACATATATGCACAAACAACAAGCAGCCATCTCCTCTCTTATTGATATTGCGGGCGTGCCCTCCGTTTGTCTAGCAAGCCTATCCCACCATTTGTTAGAAGCAACTCCACTACCACCCCCTCCAACACTCTAGCTCTGTCTCTCTCCCAACCTTATTCCTCTCCTGCACATATGCATGGATGCCGATCGATCTCGCTTAATACATGAGGCAGATCGATCTCCTTAATACATGAGGTAGGCCTCACTCCTCCTCCACACATATACCAGCCATTGTACCTCTATAGTTAATTGGGCCTCCCTCTTCCCCCACCACACACCGATAGTCGAGCGCTGCAGGTAGGTATCCATGCCACAGAGACAAACTGCACATGTCCCATCTCACGTTCCAGTAGGCCAGCCACTCTATATCTTTGACGTGGGCACACACAAATTCGATGGCACTCTTTATCGATCGCACACGCACACACACATCATCCCTCTCTTCGATTCTATGGACACCTCAAGCCAATGATACCTCCACTCCCTTCTCGTGGATCGCCCCCTCTATATATATGTTATATCCAGGACTCTATTTCACACACATTGCATATGTTACATTTTTTGATTGACCCCCCCTGTAACACCCCAAAAATTTAAACATGATTTGTTTATTAAAATTTTGCTAGGAAATTAAATCTTTCATTTTTCTGGATTTTCTTTGATTTCAGAACCACTCCTTTCTTTGATATTATGGAGTTTTTACCCCAAGTGAAAACTTTCCAAATATATTATTGGACTTGTATATCCTCTCAAGAAACATTTCTTTTATCAGTGGATTTATTTGCACAATTACTTTCCCCTGAGTTGCATTTCTCTTAAAATGATTTTTCATAAGTTTCAGAGCTCTATTTGCACTACAACCCTTTCAAAAAAAATCTTTAAAATTCCAACCAAAATTTGGGGATGTCATGTGATGTTTCCACATCACTTTTATGCAAAAATATATTTTTGTCATTGGAGATTTTGAGCTCTACCCCAAGTTTTCAAAACTGGTCCAGTTGGTAATATTGCACTAGAACCTATTTAAATATTTCTTCAAAGCCTCCACCAAAATTAGGGGATGTTAGTGGGAGGATATTATTCAACTTTATGCAAAAACCCACTGGTGTTCTTTGAAAAATTTGAATAAATCATCCTCATCTTCATTCTGGTCCAGCCTGGTGATTTGTACTGCAACCATATTTTAACTTGCCTTTTTTCCCATGATTCTTTTTCCTATGATTCTTTTTCCTGCTTATAGACCACCCTACAAAACCCTTAAGTCCAGGAGAGTGGACCCATTGGAGTATGTTTGGTCCATGCAATTATGCCCTTTACTTTCTGTCCAGAATTGGTTTTCTCAAAAACTTGCACTAGCAAGTTTCTGGTTTTGCCCAAATGGCCTTGCCATCATCACCTACACCTAAAGAGACCCCAATCTGGAGTTTTTGGCACCCCAAGAGTTGCCTAGATGCCCTTGGCATTCTGTCAAACACCTTGTGTGCATGGCCAGTTTTGGCTTAGTTTTTAGTTTGTGTTATGAACTTGATCCCCTGACCCAACAACCTTGTCCACTAAGCTCCTAGCTAACACTAGCCTAGACCTGTTAATCCCTAGCCTCATCCAAGCCCTCTAGCACGTGCTGGCATTACGCCGAGCACCTGGCGTGCGTGCACTGGGCGCGCCCAGAGCGCACGTTTTGCACGCGCGCGCACCGAGTTGCCGCGTCTCACTGCCGCCCTCCCTGCGCCCGTGCTGACCCTTGGCCACTCACCGGCAACACGTCCAACCCCTCCCTCGCCGCAGAGCCGCCCTGGCCCCCTCCTGGCGCCCCATAGCGCCACCACCGCAAGCCGCCGACGGCCGCAGCAGGCCCCTGCCATGGACGGCGCCGCCCGAGCCACACCAGCGCGCCAGCTCGCTCATGGAACAGCCCGAGCTCATCCACGAGCCCGTCCGCTAGCGCTCGTCGCCGCCACGTCGCCCTGCTAGCAACAGAACGGCGGTTCGCCGTTCCTATCCACGGCCGCCGTGAAACTGACCTCGGCCGCCTATAAAAAGGGGCCCCGAGCTCCTCCAAACCCCCAGGCCGCCTCAGGCCATCCCCCTAGTACTCCCATGGCCAGCAAACGACGGCGGGAAGCCTTCTTCCTCGTCTCCGATCAGTGCGGCCGCCGCCGCGTTCTGGTACCGTGCGTCAAAAGGAGAGCCTCCCCCGTCCATCCAGTGCGACCATCCTCTTCCCCTGGACCTTGCAGAGCCGCCCAACCTCTCAAACGCGATCAAGAACCACCATAGCCCAAACCCCCAAATCCTCCCGAAGCCACCTCCGCCGCGGAGCTCGCCGCCGGCGACTCCCTCCACCCCTGCCAACCTAGCAACCACCGGGAGGACCGCCCTGGACCAGTGGATCCAACCCTGCCCTCGGAGGCACGTGAGGAGCCACCAATCGTCGGAGCCCCGCCTCTGCTCGGCCAGAGGAGAAAGAAGAGGGCGCGGGCGACTGGTCAAACCTGACCAGTGGGCCTGAGGGACCCACTGTCAGTGACCCCGAGCCGGCCCGCGCTGGTTTAAGTGGAGGCGTAAACCTCAAAAGTACGTCTCCTCTATCGCGAAAACATATTCTCATTCGAACCGTTTTCCTTTTCTGTTTTTATTAAAAACAGATTTTTGACTAAACTTTGACTAGCTATAACTTTTTAAATATAAGTCCAATTGAGTTGATTCTTTTTGTGTTGTTTCTCAAATTTGGTCTAGTTTTTTTTCATATTTATTTGAAAATTTTCCAAACAACGTTTTTGTACTGTTTTTAAACTATGTGTTGATTCAAATTTTCTTAAAATAGGATTTTGAAGAAGAAGGCAACTTTCAAAAAGTGCACCCCATTTGCATACTCTTGAAGGCAAGCATTCTGAACCCCAGCATAATATTGTTGTGCGTTGTTTAATAACAGTTAAGACACCATCTTGACACGGAGTACTCGTTATTCTATGTGATGACATGATCCTACTCACGAATGCATTTTGATGATTCCGTACTGTTGGAACTTGATACAATTGTGATAGTAATCACCCTCGTCTGCCTCTCATGCCTACCGGAAGGAAATTCGGGAAAAGCCTCTGTCTTGGGTAGGCACGAGCTTATCTCTAGTTCCTCGCCGAGACAGTGGTGTCCGGTATGGCATGGTGAGGTAGGGTGAGTGATGATTCTGTCTGATTGGTATGAAATATATTTTCTTATGCTAATCATGCAGGCAATGCTTTAACCTCCTAAGTCGACCATAGATCGAGTCTTGTTCCAGTAACCCCCATACTTGTTTCATACTACCACTTGTCCCTGCCATAGGTAGGGTACGGTTCAGTAAGTTGTCAACCCCTTTCCTAGCACACACCGTACATAGAGGCCATGGTGGAAGATACCAGAGGCATCCGGTAGGCATGCCACCTGGTCCGGGGGCATGGGTATTTTCGGTTGGAGCCGAAGGGGTAGCTCCCCTAGTTTGCGCGCGGTATAAATTTTGTGATCTCATGCTAGTCGAGGTTGTAGCCTCCCCACTTAGAGTTTTGCTTAACGGGTGTCGTGGGTGATTCCAGGCACCGATAAGTTAGGCTGGTGTGTGTGGTCAGGTGTGTTTTCAATCAGAAGACCGTAGACGGAATTAGTCCCGATGGACTAAGGAAATCCGTTACTCATGGGTAAAGAGTACACCCTCTGCAGAGATTATATTTATTCGAATAGCAGTGTCCATGGGTAAGGACTACAGTCTGGGATGGTTCAAGTGTTGGTCTTAGTGTCGGTCTTCAGAGGAAAAACTGCTAAACCAGAACATTGATCATGAATGGTGACATATGATGATCATGATTATTATTATTATGGACTAACCATTTGTATTATTTTAATTATTGAGTATCCGTGGGACGGTTCTACCTCCTGGATATTCACTATGACTTTTCTCATATAAGCCCTTTATGTGGTGTCGCCGAGACGCCCGACTGTGGCATGCTTGTTATTTAAATTACCTTATAAGCCCTTTATGTGGTGTCGGTGAGACGCCCGACTGTGGCATGCTTGTTATTTAAATTACCTTATAAGCCCTTTATGTGGTGTCGCTGAGACGCCCGACTGTGGCATGCTTGTTATTTAAATTACTGTATAAGCCCTTTATGTGGTGTCGCTGAGACGCCCGACCGTGGCATGCTTGTTATTTAAATCACTTATAAGCCCTTTATGTGACGTCGCTCAGACGCCCGACTGAGGCATGCTTTATATTATTATCTTTTCGAGACGTCGCTTCAGACACTCGATTGGGGCATTCTATTTCTACACTCTGTTTGCATATTCATATTTGACATGAATAACCTGCTTGCATGCATCATGATTTTTTTATTCGTGGCTGACATTATGATCATAGAAAATTTCAGAGCATGATTATCATTTGTTATATTATACCCGTGTTCATAATGTTTGCGAGTACATTCAAAAGTACTCACTGGCTTGTCCCTGGCTATTGTCTTGGCCAGATTTCTTGCGTGGAGAGGAGCCCTGTGATGACAGCCCCGGAACCTAGGCAATGATGATAGCAGACTCGCGAAGATATGAGTTATCCAGGTCAGCTATTCCTGTGGGAAATGGAGTCCCATAGACGCTGATGATCCGCAAACCGCTTCCGCCATCAACCACTAGAAACCATTTGTTGTACTCATAGGCCAGAATGGTCTTGTACTACATATCTTGTATTTTGCTTGGAGTTTCTGTATCAAGTTGGTGCCTCATCAGCTAACAGTAATCCTGGGGCTGGTGAGCACAAGGGCCATTTTCTGGGAAATTAATATCCCGAAAATCCGGTCCTGACACCACCCTAAGAAAACTCTCAAGAACCCACACACTATATCTCTCTAGGTTTGTATCTCTCTCACACAACCCCACGTAGGTGGTGTACGTATACAAGAAGAGAATAGGTGCACCGTGCACGTACTCACGCTTCGTGCCCAGCCACACCCGCGCGGGTACACGGTGGAGCTCATTTCTTTATGAAATGGCAGCCCACGTGCTAATTTGA
Source organism: Aegilops umbellulata (assembly GCA_032464435.1). Taxonomy (NCBI): domain Eukaryota; kingdom Viridiplantae; phylum Streptophyta; class Magnoliopsida; order Poales; family Poaceae; genus Aegilops; species Aegilops umbellulata. Next base: position 188,678,042 of record CP136057.1, read on the forward strand.
ACGCCTGTGGCGGTTGTTAACCTAGGGAGGTCGTGTACCACGCGTGCACGAAACAAAGTTCGACTTGACGCGTTGCCGGGTTATTTTTAAATAAAGTTATAGCGCTCAATGGCACATACACATAATATAAAACGATTTTATGGAGAAAAAGGTAGTCCGCTCACTATATAAAATGGAGCCTGCCTGCCTGGTTTGTCGCTCTTCAGAGTATCTCACACAAGGCTGCGGTGGCCCCTCTCTCTCTCTCACCGTTGGTCACTGATCCGGCCGCATCCCGTTCGCAGGGGGAAAGGGAGTGCGGTGGCCTCTCTCTCTCTCTATCACCGTTGGTCAATGATCCGGCCGCATCCCGTCCGCCGGGGGAAAGGGAGGAAGTGCATCGTTTCTCCGTTCGACGACACCGAGGCAGCACGTCCCGATCTGCCGTACACGCCGTTCTGTCTGACCAAGCTCTGGCGCGGCAGGACCTACGCCACCTGCTCGCAGATTCCGCTCGCCGCCGCTCACCTAGTTACATCCCGACGACCTCCAGGTATCCCCTTCGGCCTTGCTCCACTGCCCGTCTTCCCACGTCGCTGCATGTGGATCTTCCATAGTTCTTTGCCCAAAACGTAGCTCGTCCGGCGTACTTTCCATATTGCATTCTCGTCCTCACACCGTTTTAGACAAACACAACCATGGTGTTATCTTCCCTTAGGACAAGGAATATGCTTCTTTTTTTGTCATCGCATGTGTCATCAACTGTTATTGGCCAGTAATTATTTCCTTTCTACCTCTTTTTTGCAAACAGGGCTATCCATTTCACCTCGTTGCTATTGCGACCTTTTGGTGAACTGCACAAATCACTTTTTCTTAAGAGTGTTTTGTGCAGTTGTACTAAAATGTCACACGGGCAACGTCTCTACATTTCAGTGCGACTGCACAAAGGGAGATTGGTTTTGCTCTATCCTCCTCATCCAACTCCGAGCCTAATCTTCTCCAACTAGTTAGTTTTAAGAGAGACTGCAAAGGTGACCGGCTTCTATTTGTGTGTTCATTGTTTCATCAGCAGTCCTCTATTATCGTACTCACACTTAATATATTTGGAACAGGGACACTCAGCTCTATTTTAGTGGAATTGCACAAAATGATCGGAATGTTGCATGCTCCAGACAACTACTTTTTTCCCAACATGCCTTGTTGATTTAGCAGAGCTGGGGGGACGTTGCTGCCAATGAAAGCATGGATCAATTTTAATTTAACACCTTCTCACAACTCTGTCTTCAGTTGTGATGTAATTATTAGCTCTAATCTGCTAATAATTGACATGCATTAGCAAGGAAGTTAGTTTTTTATTGTTTCCGAACGAGCATCGATGACAAGACACGCGAAACAATAGCTGAAAGCTCACACCATTGTACAATTTCATGTCGCTGGAAAATTATTTGTATAGTACATCAATTATGTAAACAAATGATGGAAGCTTGATAGCATTGCCAGAAGCCTCTTCATCATCCGGGTCCATGTGCCATGCACAAAATTATACTCCTTCGTTCCTAAATATTTGTCTTTTTACAAATTTCAAACGGGCATATTTTAGAGTGTAGATTCACTCATTTTGCTTCGTATGCGTACTCCCTCCGTTCCTAAATATTCTATTCGTCTTTCTAGAGATTTCAACAAGTGACTACATACGGAGCAAAACGACTGAATCTACACTCTAAAATATGTTTATATACATCCGTATGTGCCAGTCCATTTGAAATCTCTAAAAAGACAAATATTTGAGTAGTCACTCGTTGAAATCTCTAGAAAGACAAATACTCCGGAGTATATTTAAGAACCGAGGGGGTAGTGCACAACCGCATGGGAGACTCAGCCCGGTCGTTGCGCCGCATTAATAGTGAGTAATGAGCAGTCAAATCATAAGCCCCACATTTCCCACTGTAAGTTGCTCTGAAGAAGCAACCATCAATACGCTCTTCTTTGAATCCGCTCATACTACTCCATCCGTCACTGTTTATACAACGCGAAAAAGAAAAAAAATCTGTGGGATCAAGGCGACTAGCGATCGGCCTGAAAAATAGCATTGGTAGTTATAGCACGGTGTCTATTACTAGAGGGAATAATGCGTACACACATGCATGCAGTGCTTCCACCCCAGGTACACACATGCATGCATTTACTCCACTCCATAGTAGTACAGTACATGGAGAGAAAATTGTGGACTTGATTGCGGTTACCACGCCCTAATTAATTGAGCATTAAACTAAACGCGTCTAAAGTCTCTCTGGTGGTGGAAATGCATTGAGAGAAATGCATCATAATGAAGCGCGCCCTGTAAACTGTGATGGAGGGAGGAGTAGTATGAAGGTGCAAAACCAAGTACGCGTCTGGCCAGTCGGTCAACGCACCTCCTCTTGGCATATCACTGACATGTGGGACAGGAGTGTGAGCAAACCGATCTCAATTGACGGCAAAGAGCCAACCCGCCGTTCCTTGAGAGAGACGAGGAGTGAGAACACACAGACAGGCTCGCACGGAGGCCAAGATATATTTGAGCATGGTTGGTTGATTGATATCATTCATTACATGTTGGGCTATCGTTTTCCGCCCTTCTCCGGAATAAGCGCGTACTTTATCAGAGATAAAAAATAAGAGTACAGACGCTCCACCATGCGGTTCTAGTAGTAGTACTACTCGTACTACTGCGCTTGGCTCTTCGCCTCTTCGTGAAGTCGAACAATGATGGTACTCCGCATGTTGGGTACTATGATGTATGCCTTTGACAATCTGACACCGAATGGACTGATGCATGTCCACCGAGGGTAGGTTGCATTAGTCAAAAGGCGTAAGCGAGCCTCACCTTATCCTGCAAGCTTCTCCTCGTTTTGTGAGTTGACGGGACAGACCAAAAAGTAGTGCTAGTCCATACTTCCTCCTTTCCGGTTAATATGGCTTAATCTTTTTTGCGGGTAAATGAGAGAGCTTTATTCATATATAAGCATTCTTACGACGATCAGCCAAGACACTGGTCACTAGGAAGCGAGGTACCCCGCAAAAAAAAGAAGTAGGAAGCGAGGTGTTTCATCAAGCCAGCTCTCGGCCACATTCAAAGTGCAGCAAGCACGGTTCGCACGAAGATGCGCCGCAAGGTTTGCTGACCTGTTTACATGCTGAATAACAAAAAAAATAGGAAATATTACCAAGCGCTACTATTTGTAACAGGATATGAGCCAGAATTAAGCGAGAATTGTGGCGAGTGTTCCATGCAATCAACTTCCATTATCACATGCGAGAACCCTCGAAGAGAACCAAATGTGTTGAAGATTGCTTTATCACATTTTAAAATTATAATAAGAGTGCAGACGCTCCTCCATCCGGTTCCTAGTACTACTATAGTACGTACCTTTATAGACTATAGTAGTGGTACTAGTAAGAGGGTGCTTTGATCCAAGGGACTTATTTTAGTCTGACTAAAAATAGTCTCTTTAAGAGGCTAAAGTTCCAAGCACCCCTGACTAAAGAGGGGCTAAAACTAGTCTTGAGACTCAATTTTTTTAGTCAGGGGTACCCCTACTAAAATATGGATTAGTCCTCTCTCTCCTCATTTAACTCCTCTCCTTTAACACAGGCGAGTTCTGGATTGGAGGGTTTGGAGGATAATAAATGTTCATTAACTTGATTTTAGTCTCTTTAGTATTTGGATCCAAGCATGGGTGAGGCTAGCAAGTTTTAGTCCCACTACTTTTAGTCATGAGACTAAAGCGTATCCAAGCACCCTCTAAACTTTGCGCTTGGCTGTTCGCCTATTTGGGAAGTCGAACAATAATAGCACTAGTAGCATAGTGTATGCTTCTGGCAATCTGACACCGAATTAACTGTTGCATGTCCATCGCCCGAGCGAGGGAGAGCTTGCATTAGTCAAAAGTTTCTCCTTGTCCCGCGAGCCACCACGCGCAAGCTTCTCCCGTCCTGCAACCTTCTCCTTGTTCGGCAAGTTGACGGGACACAACAAAGTAATGCTAGTCCATACTGCCTCCTCTCCGGTTAATATGGCTTAATTTCAAACAAGATAAATACACTGTCTGTCACTGTATATTTGTAAAAATACGGTCTGTGGACTTCATAATACGCTCATTGCGCTCAATATATATATTTTCCGGTGTTTATACGGTCACTAGCTCACCCTGACCGAGTATGTGTGTGCATGCACGTGTAGGTTGAGCACTTGAGCGTGACCGTGCGTGTTCCGTCGTGTTCTCAGACATGCATGCATTAGGGCATCACGCATGTTTTTGCGTCCATGTGTACGTGTGACTGTTGCATACACGTAGGAGGAGTACGTGTAGGGGCTACTAAGGAGCAGTCAAATCACACAGTAAGTTAGTCGGAAGAAGCAACCATCATTTCACTCTTGAATGACACGTACGCAATATAAAATGGTTGATATGGAGAGAAAAAGAAAGCCACTATATATACACTAGCAGGAGCCTAAGCTACAAGCCTGCTTGCTTAGGTTGCTCTCTTCACAAGCATAGAACGACGGGCCTGATCCCGCAGCTAGGGTAAGGGAACAATGTTCTGCGTAGACACGGTCGACATCGGCGAGGGAGAAAACCCACAGTCGGTGCGTCCCAATCGGGGGTCACCGTGGTATGGGCCGATGCTGCGTCCCAACCGCCCTTCTAGCTACAGCCCGACGTCCCAAGTAGTCCATCTTCCTTTTGGAGCCGGCTTGCTCCACTGCCGTAGCTCCATCTCCATGTCGATCTTTCTCTACTTCTACCGGCTTCTACTTGTGATGAGTTTATGTCTCATGAACTAGTGCCAGTACCATTATTCTAATCACACTTCTTCAATATCTTTGCCATCAGGGATGCTCAGGTCGATTTTAGTGGAACTACACAAAAGCATCGTATGATCCGAGGGTGCCAGCCTTCTTTCCTTCGCCAGGTTCTACCTGGCCAGGAAATTAAATCATGTTTAGGGTTTAGGGTTTAAGTCGTAGTGACCCCATCAGTAGTTTTTCTTTCGTACACGCTCTCACAACTTTTTTCTTTAGTTGTGAAGTAAATATTGGCTATGATTTGTGAATCATTGAGATGCATCCGCATGCGTGTTAGTTTTCCTTTGTATTTGATGGAATGTTGTAACGGGGCAACCTTGGAATAGGAATGAAAATGGAGTGGAAAGTTTCCGTTTTTCTGGAGAAAAAATGGAAACGGAGAGAAACCAACGTTTCATTTCGTTAGATCGTGCCATCGAGCAAAACCAACGTTTAAATCACGTCTGTCGTGTTCGTGTCTCACCCCACTCCACGGCTCGACCCCACACGGTCGCTCGGCATGCCACTCACCGCAAACCGAGTATACGATAACTTTCCCGCCTGCTTGTCGATGGATCGCGCCATGGAGTACTAGCACTACTGGAAGAGATTGACGAGTTGGGGGAGGATAGCTAGCTGTAGCACGGACTCCCAAGAACTTTTTACATGCATGTTGTAGCCGGCTATTGCGACCTTTGAACGCGGAGCAGCCACGTGCACCCGGAAGGGGCGCAGGCGATGGTCTCTCGGCCGGCGCGCTGCTTCAATGCCCGCGCCAGTGAGAGATCGCGTCCGCTCTGGCCGGGCATGAATGCGGCACTGAACGTTTCAGGCGGGAAGCACGCACGGGTGATGAAGAGGGTTCGGGTTGGTCAGGACCGGCCATGGCAGCGGTCCGGACGTGCGCAAACAAGAGATTATGTACGTTAATATTGCTGCGTATATAATTAACAACGTAAATAATGTACCAGTTGGACAAATATGATTGGAGATGGAGTTGGAAATGGAATTTTACATAAACACGGATATGCATGTCTATGTCTATGTGGGTGTGCGCGACGACTCTCGCGACCTGGAAGCAGGGGCGTGTTTTTGATCGAGTTTTCTTTCTTGGTACGTTAGAAAACCAGTTTGTCTAATTCACATCTAGATGTTATTTAAGGATATCACATCTAAGCTCCCACAAGTATATAATGTAGCAACAAGAAACAAAAAAAACTAGGAAAAAAAATAGACCACAAACAGAGTGGACATCAGCTTAGATGTGACATAACTATGTCACATCTAGATGTGTCCTAGACAGACCCTTAAAAAATTGTCCGCCAGTTTTCGCTTCTTTTTTCCGGCAACGCGCGTATTCTATTTAAAACCACTGCTATGGAGAGATTTTTTTACTCCATTATAGCCTCTTGTTTGATAGAGTTTCTCGCGTCTCGCTCTCTCACCCTCTCCATATCAAAACAAGATGACAGTATCCACTCTATCTCTCTCCTCACCGGTGGTCACACATCCGGCCGAATCCCGTCCGCTGCGGGAGGTGAGGAGGTGCAGCGTTGACGTTGTCTCCGTCGGCGACGGAGGAAGCCGATGCGCACCGTTCTCTCAGAGTCGGCGCTGGCGCGGACGAAGATCCTCTGTGCCCTTGTTTGCTGCCGTCGTGTGGGCAGATCCCGCCCGCCCGCCTAAACGACATCTCGCTCACCAGAGCTATAACTTCTTGTACTGGTCCAGCTCCCCAGGTCGCTGCGTGCGGATTTTCTTCTATGAGACTACTCCCCAGCTCCCCATGCATAGTAGCTAGGGTTCGTCGGCTGGTCCAACATCACCTACTAGTACTATTATAGAGGAAATGCCACTCGAAAAGTTGTCTTGATTTATGCCTTGGTGGAGGTATACATGTTGTTTCGACAAAAAGTACATGGTGGTTGTGCGGTCATTGTCCATATGGTGGTAGTACTATCACTGGTTAAATGAAGAAATGCTTTTTTTCTCGGGTATTCTGGTTTAGTTCCCATCAAGATAATTATGATGCTTCTGTTTGTTGGTGTACTTTTCATTAATTCTTACTGACAATTGAGATGTCGTTGCTAACCCTTTTTTATATTTTTGGAAACAGCGATGCGTGTCTCCATACCCGGGCATGTCTTCCTCAATTTTAGTGGAACTGCACAAAATTGGATGGCCATTGTTGTTCTGCCTCACTGTCCTCTGCCACGTGGTTCTTCCTTCCTAGAGCTTGATTACTGAGAAGAAATAGACCACAGTGAGGATTTGTCGAACTACATAGGTGCCTCACCCAAACTTGATGCCAAATGGATGATGCATCACCACGATGACCTATCGATGCTCATGGTTGCGCCTCATGGTTGCGTCGGCTGGTGAAGTTGATCGATTTTCAATGAAAAACAATCTGTCTTCCATCAGTGCTCTTTGCTTGTTACGCAGAAAGATGATATCCTTCGTCAGTTCACCTTGGTTGCATTGGAGACGCAGTCGTCTTTCACACTGGTGCAATTTTATCACACAATTGGCTATGAACCAAATGTTTCCTTGAAGAAGGATCGACGTTGGTACTAAGAGCATAAGTTTTGTATTGATTTCTAAGCCTTCTCACAACTTTGTCTCCAGCTCCCCTGTAATTTTATTTGTCCAGCTATTAACTTTGATTTAAAAAATGGTGTGGACTAAAAACCCGGATGGACGTAGTAGCCCTCCATTTTTATTTACTCCGCATATTAGATTTGACTGAAGTCAAACTTTGTAATACTCTCAAACCTTTCCGATAATTGAAATTAAAATTCTTTATTTGTACACACTCTCACACGTTTTTGATAATTTGGCGCATGTGTGGTTGTTCACTTAAGGGAGGGTAGTGTACCACACGTGAAGGACAGGAAGTGCGACCAGGATGCGTGGGCGTGGATCGTTAATTCATCGGAAGCAGTACTAGTTTTCTTCACTGTACATTAAATAAAGAGTTTCGTTTCATACTTACACAATTTAAAACGATTGCTATGGAGAGAATAAGAAAATCACTCCACTATATATTAGGCGTATACATGAGAGTACTATATGGACACAGCTTCATTGACTTAGTGCACCTGCCTTTGGATTTATGACAGGTGGGCCCAAAATGTGGCTGGCTCACCTGTCATACAGCCAAAAGCAGGTGCAGTGAAGGCACCGAAGCTCAGTATGTACTACAGTAGTATATATATAAGCGGGAGCCTCAGCGCTTGTTCGCTAGGGTTTGCACTCTCCACACGCTCGCCGCACTACATATATGTTACATGCTGGAGGCTCAGTGTTCATTTGCTAGGGTTTGCTATATTCACAGTCTCTCACCCTCCCTTCAATAGATCTAAACAAAACTGCATTGGCCTCTTGTCTCTCTCTCCCTCCTCACAGCTGGTGAAGGAGGCGTCCGTATCCCGTCGCACTGGGATGGGGAGGAGGTGCAGCGTTCACTCTATCGCCTTCGGCAAGGGAGGAAATCCACTGCCGGCTGCGCTGTTCTCTTTCACCCAGCGCCTGTGCGGGAGGGCCACCGACCCCTTCTTCCTCGCTGCCGTACGTAGTGTGGGCAGATCCGGCCTCCCGCTGCACGCCTTCCCACATTCGGACGATCCTAAGGTATAAGTTTCTTTGAAACCGTCGTTGCTCTAGCTGCATGTGGATCTTTTTCGATCTGTAGTCGAATCTAGGTCTTGGTTCAAAGAGGAAAGAAGGGTGCGGTGGGCTGGAGCAAGAATCTAGGACGTGGTTCAATGACGAAAGGAGGGGCGGAAAGTAGTATAGACTGGCTATCTAGCCGCTTTGTAGGTCGAAAAGGGAAAAAGGGGGTAACCCAGTACACACATCTGTAAGGAACCGATCTCTTTGTTGAAAAGGAAAAGAAACTGGGGTGTCCGGTAGTTTGTGCAGGACTAGATTTGCTGCCCTCACATATGAAGAAGGTTCAAAGAGAACAAATATGGGACCAGCGCATATATGCTGCTTGGCTACATACTCTGCATCACCCATTTATACGTGTGGACTCACATGGTGCTGGCATGTCCCATACAACTATTTTGTTGTTGTTAATCTAAGAATGCCGCCGGAAAATTGAAGCAATGCCACTGTTAAAAGTAAATTACATTTTTTAACGAATGTTGTTTCAAGAGAATGTCTCTGTTAATATGAATCAATGCAACCGTTTTAGAAATGCTACTGTCCTACTTTGTTTTCCATCCAAGATAAGTTAGATGCTTCTTTCTGTCACCGTTTGTTTCATCCTCCTTTATCGGCAAGTAATTGTTTCCTTTTTGCCTCTGTTAAAATAAGGGTATCGATTCAACTTGTTGCTATTGCGACATTTTGCTTCGCTACTCGAAACACTTATGTTTTAAGAGTGTTTTGTGCAGTTCAACTTGAATGTCACACCGGTGACTTTGCTTAATTTTGGTGGAACTGCACAAAAGGAGATCGAGATTTGTTTCCTGTCTTCGTGGCGAGTTGTTTCAAATCTTGGTCTCAACCACATGATGTCCAGTGTGCTTTTGTGCTACTTGTTTTGGTACTATTTTAAATAAATGTTGAATTGAAGCTATTGTATTGCTGTCTTTTCCCATTAAGTAGTGAACAAAAATGGAACCAACCCATACATGATGCTTGTTGCTTTGTTACAACAAATTCAGCATCACCCCCTTTATAAGCCAGTAATTGATGCCACTCTTATAATTAACTACTGAATCTTATTTCAAAACTGCAACACTTGTTAGGGATTGGCGGGATTACCATTTTTGTGGCCGCATGTTTCATCCTCCTTTATTAGCCAGTAATTGATTCCCTTTTTGCCTCTGTTTAAACAGGGATATCTATTCAACTTGTTGCTATTGCGACATTTTCCTTCGCTACGCGAAACACTTTGCTTGATTTCAGTGCAACTGCACAAAACGAGATTGGATTTCCTATTCGTGTTGGCAGATTCGTATTTTATCTTGTCCGTCTCATGAAAGGTCAGTACAGGCCTTCATCCACATGATTGTGCAGTGTGCTTTGAGATGTTGTGCTACTTGTATTGGTACTGTTTTAAAAAGTGTTGAATTGAAGCTATTGTATTGCTGTCTTTTCCCATTAAGTAGTGAACAAAAATGGGACCAACCCAGACATGATGCTTGTTGCTTTGTTACAACAAACTCTGCATCACCCCCTTTATAAGTAGATGGAAGCACATACTGTTGTTGCACCCACTCTCCCCTAGAACTGTCTATGCTTTTCGTTAATCTAATGCCACTGGTAAAATTAAGCAATGCCACTCTCAGAATTAATTAACTACCGAATCTTAGTTCAAAACTGCAACACTTGTTAGGAATGGTACTATCCTGCTTTGTAGTTCTTCCTACATGTTTAACCAAGGTATTGTTAAGATAATGTGTTTGTTAAAATGAATCAGTTGCATTGTTTTAGGAATGGTACTTTTCTGCTTTGTCGTTCTTTATACATGTTGAAACAAGGCATTGTTAAGATAATGTCTCAGTCAATATGAATGAATCACACTGATGGAGAATTGCTACTCTCCTGCTTTGTTTCCCATTAAGATAAAGTAGATCAGTAGATGCTTTTCTTCTGGGAGTACAAGTCATCAACCGTTATTTCTTAGTAATTGTTTCCCTTATACCTATTGTTGCTTACAGGGATATCAAAATTAAAGCTCGGTTTTATTCCGACTTCGATTTTAGTTGAACTGCACAAAAGGAGCCAATGTGTCCAAGGCAAACTGTTGCATTACTGGGTCCAGTTGGTCGTTCCACTTTGCAGAAAGAAGCAGTCACTGTTTGCGCTACATTACAGAAGGAATGACCGAGAAGCTTTACAGAGTATTATTAGACACTGGTGACATGACTAGTCTACAGAGACCATTGGCAATTTAACAACACGTGGAGTGCCCTGGGCAAAAAGTGCCCAAACAAGTACAAGAAGCTACGACAGGACTCCACGATCATAGGCATTACATATTTTGAATGGGAAAAGCTTGTCAAAGTTTAATCATTGATGTTAGCTAGAAGACGTTAGTTTAATATATTGGACTTGGAAAACCTTGTCAAAATTTGCTCATTGATGTTAGCCAGAAGACATGCATTTGATATTTTTGAGTGGGACGCCCTTGCTGTGAGCAGCGTCGAGTGTTTTTTCCTATTCCCGTGTTCAGTTTAGAAGTAAATAGTTACTCTGCTGAGATATTCCTGTGTTAAGAGTTTGTTCTGAATATTATCTATGTAATGCCAGGCCTTGTGTTTGATTGCAAAGTTGAGCTTGGAATGTTGTGGCATGCGGCATCACGAGCTGTTCACCGTGCCTCCTGAGAATAATGCTTCGTATTGTTTTGCATGTCAATCTAATGCCAGTGATTTGCTTGTTAAGAAGATCATCCTCTTCTGTTGTTTCCGTGCTTAAGAAGTTCATCGTCTGATGTTTTATTCATAGCTGTTGGTCTCGTGAAACCATATGATCTTCCGACCAACTCATGATATTAGGCCGTGATTGGATCGTCGTTTTCCAACCAAAACCGCTTGTAAAACTGACGCTTGTAAATTAAAGCAGATGGTCTCGGGCGAAGGCACTTGGTTGGTCGATTTCGACTAGTAAAATATCAGAAGTACTTCACACACGATTAAAACGCTGAACGACACTCGGACGATTGCTAATCTAGCCGTTAGCTGTTGTTTCAGCCTTGCCCATGGATGGCATGATACGCACGTCGTGCATGTATCGTCTGGTAATGTCGTCCATATAGCAGTGCTCGTAAAAATATACATTGGTCTCTCAAATTACACGCGTAACCCGCTGGTTTTACTTACAGACCTCGGGCCCTCTGTTTCATTACGCCTGTATTTTACGCGTTGTTTCCGATGACGAGTAAATTACACTTGTATGTTAATACATGTTTGAAATAAACCAGAGCTCTCAAGCGCGGCCTTACCGTTTCATGCCGTCTCAGTTTCTTGAAGGTGCTCATAGGTGTCCGAGGATCCTGGCTTCCTGAATGAGCAGCGGGCGCTGTATTAGACCATCTGTAGGGCCCGCGAGGCCCTCTCCATTGTCCTTCGAGTTGTTGCGCTCGCCGTGGCGCCGAGCATTGTTAACATCGTCAACGAACATGAGGATTCAGGAGATGACTTTATTTTGACTAGATGACACTAGGGACCCACTAGGGCCATAACCGTACGTACGCAAGTGCCTCCTTATTATGTACAACTATTTTTTTTGCTTTCTCCTGGTTTCTTGACATCACGGTCCCACACCATTGTCAACCTATGTAGTCAATATAAACGAGAGAATTGCACAAGGTGCGGCCGACAGCTGGGACCAAGCAGCTCGAGCAGTAGTTGTGTTTTTGAGGCGTGAGCACTGCAGAGTTTTTCTTGGCGATGATTTCATTGTTGTTCAGAGGAGAGCAGGGTATTAACTGGGCGGGCTGTGGCCCATCTAGCCCAGGCCAGATATCCAGCCCAAATACTAATTTTTTTAAGATGAAAATGGCTAGCCCAGCTATACGTCTTTTTGAGGAATACCCAGGCAAGGTCAACTTGTTATTCTCCGCCCCGCCGGGCTGCAAATCTTTCCTAGGAGGGATGCATTAGGCTTAACAGGAAAATGGGCTTTAAAAAATAATAAATGAGATGTAATTATAAAAACTAGGCCGTAACTATAAAAAATGCACCAAACACGAAATTAGTTTATAAAATATTATTTATGGATTTCGAAAATCTTAAATTGTCATTGTTGCGCGCGCAATGTTTCGTTGGATTTTTACGTAATACAAATTTATATTTAATCTGACTAGAAATTTCGGGATAAAAATATTTTGGATCCCATCAAAATGTGGGAAATTTTATTGAATTCTGTCTTCAACGGTTGGTTGAAATTATTAATCGTTGTCCTAGCTAGAAAGTGGGCTGTACTTTTAACAAACTGTAAATGGGCTGTTGTAAATTCCATTAGAATTCAAAAATGGAATGTACATTCTTACAAAACGCAAATGGGCTATAAGTTCTCTGCCACACACTTGTGGGCCTACTATGTGACGCGTCCCCTAAAAAAAATAAGTTGACGCGTATGCAAGGCTTTGTGAACTTATTATAGTCAACACACGATTCTAGCAGCAGTGCCCGTTGGATGTCTATCCAACGGATGTCGTGCTTCTTCTTCAACCTCGGATATTCTTAGCTTCGGCCGCCCAAAAAATGATTCCTCCCCCTGACATCTGGGGCGCACCATTTCGGAGGCTGACCTGTGGGCCTACTAAGTTGGAGCGTACCAAGGGCTTTGTCAACTTAGTCAATATAAACGGTTGTAGCTTCAATGACCGTACGATGTTCATCCAACGACCGTAGTGCTTCTTCAACCTCTGGTCTTCTTGGTCCAGCCGCCCAAAGCAGCGCCTGTCGTGCCGCCTGCTCCTGCCTCCCGTGGCCGGCTGTGCTGCCGCGGAGGCCTCACCGCCCCCATACTACTCCCACCGCTAGCCAGGTCATCCCTCCACTCACCAACACCCCCTGTTATTCTGCGGCGACGGTAGCGTCACACTGCAGACGAACCAGTGAACCCTCGTACTCCTCTCTACGCGGGCTTCCACTGCTGCGTCTTCCCCGGCTTCGCGTCGTCCCCTTCCACTGCTGCGTCTACCCTGGTGCTCTCGGCGCGGCGTGGTCAACGTGGTCAACGACCGACTTCCATTGGAAGAGTACTGTACATGGAGAGGCTGACAACTGGGTCCACGACGGTCGCAAGGAAGTGCCTCCTTATTACGTGCAAAATAATTATTCCTCCACCTGACAGAGGGGACCCACCGGACGGGCCACCTTATTTTGTGAATAAACGTTTCCCCCCTGACTGCTGGGACCCACCGGACGGGCCATGGTATTTCGCAAAAAAAACGTCCCCCCGCTGTCAGCTCGGACCCACCGGAAGTGCCTCCTTATTACGCACAAAAAAATGAATACTCCCCCTGCTAGCTAGGACCCACCTTGGTGGGAGGCTAACTTGTGGGCCTACTAAGTTAACGGGGACGGAGGGCTTTGTCAACTTAGTCAATATGAACGATTCTAGCTCCAGTGACCGTACAATGTCCATCCAACGGCTGTAGTGCTTCTTCAACCTCGGGTCTTCTTGCTCCAGCCGCCCAAACCAGCGCCGGTCGTGCCGCCTGCTCCTACCTCTCGTGGCCGGCTGTGCTGCCACAGAGGCCTCACCGCCCCCTACTATTCCCACCGCTGGCCAGGCCCTGCGGCACGACAGCCTCACACCGCAGCCGAATGAGTGAACCCTCATACTCCTCTCCACGTGGGCATCCACTGCCGCGTCTTCACCGGCTCCGTGTCGTCCCCTTCCTAGGCCTCGCTGTCATCCACCGCCCTGGTGCTCTCGGCGCGGCATGGTCAACATGGTCAAGGAACGACTTCCATCGGACGTGGACTGTACATGGAGAGGCTGACAGCTGGGTCCATGGCGGCAGCAAGGAAGTGCCTCCTTATTATGCGGAAAATAATGATTCCTCCACCTGACAGCAGGGACCCACCGGACGGGCCACCGTATTTTGCGAAAATATGTTTCCCCCTGACTGCTGGGACCCACCAGCTACACCTTCGCACGCAAGGAAGTGCGTCCGGGCAAAAAAAATGATTCGCCCCCCTGACTGCTGGGACCCACCAGCTACATCTTCGCACGCAAGGAAGTGTGTCCGGGCAAAAAATAAAACCAAAACGATTCGCCCCCTTGACTGCTGGGACCCACCAGCTACATCTTCGCAGGCAAGGAAGTGCCTGACACTCGGGACCCACCTGGTCGAAGCATACGTAGCGTTGTCATTCTGGTCGCGAACGTGTACGTACATATATACTGGTCGATGTAGAGGCGCGCATGTGTCGTAGTAGAGGCGCGTACGTGTCTTAGTAGAGGCGCACACGTAGCATGTACACGTACGTACAACGGCCGGGGTGCAAGAAAGAAAATACGACCACATATGTGTACATACGGGCGGGGTCTCGAACGCCTACTCGCGTATACGTACGACCAGGGCTCATGTACATGGCTGGGTCGGAACAGAGAAACAACGTCGTCGTCGTGTTCATGGGGAGGCAACGGAATTCCTCGTGTTCATGGGGAGGCAACGGAATGCGTCGTGTTCATCGGGAGGCAACGGAACGCGTGGGAGCCAACCGGCTGGGTCGGAACGGAATGCGTGGTCGTGTTCATCGGGAGGGCTTGGACGGAACAGGCGATGGAAACGGCGTACCGCACAACGGAGGAAACGGACCTCCTACGTTCGGAACGGAGTCCTGTTGATCGGGAGGGGTCTGGCGTACCGCAAAACGGAGTAAACGGACCTCCTACGGTCAAAACGGGGGTCCTGTTGATCGGGAGGGGTGTGGCGTACCACAAAACGGACGAAACGGACCTCTTACGGTCGAAACGGGGGTCCTGTTGATCGGGAGGGGTGTGGCGTACCGCAAAACGGACGGAATGGACTTGTGTTGGAGCGCTACGGTCGAAACGGGGGTCCTGCTCATCGGGAGGGGTGTGGCGTACCGCAAAACGGGACTCCACGGATACTGTTCGTCTCCACCGTCGACCTCCTCCAGCCTCCACGGGCTACCGTCGACCTCCTCCAGCCTCCACGGGCTCCTGTTCATCCAGCCTCCACCGCGCGCTACTCCACCGGCTACTGTTCAACCACCCCTCCACGAGCACCCCTCCACCGCTACTGTTCATCCAGCCCTCCACACCACGGGGTCCTGTTCAACCACCCCTCCACGGGCACCCCTCCACCGTCTACTGTTCATCCAGCCCTCCACACCATGGGGTCCTGTTCAACCTCCACGGGCACCCCTCCATCATCTACTGTTCATCCAACCCTCCACGCCACGGGGTCCTGTTCATCCAGAGGCAACGCCACCGCTCACTGTTCATCCAACCCCCCCCCCCCCGCAACGCTCACTATTCATCCAATCGATCGGCTTCAGTTAGCACTAGTAGCGAAGGAATCGCTCGATCGGGTTCAGTTAACAGCCATCGATCGATCGCTCAGGTTCAGTAACGCGTAGCCTGCAGTGCAATTGCTCGGGTTCAGTTAGAGCCCAACGCCTCACACACACGCGCGTACGTGTACGAGAGAAACGCGCATCGCTCGGCCCCCGACCTCCCACCGTAACCGGGAACTCCCCGAAAATTTCCTCGCCCTCGCTTCTACCACGGTTTTTTCCGTCATGGACGGCCCAAAGAATGTTATGAAGCTGCGTCTCCGGCCCGCACAGGACGAAAAGCCCATTTTCTGTCATGATTTTTTGTCATAGAAGTAGGAGCCCACCACATCTATGATGATACCGGGTTTTGTCACAATTATCGTCATAGAAGTGTCATGTATAACAGCATTTTTTTCGTTCGGCCCAAAATGTCACGGATGTGTCTTTTTTTTTTGTAGTGTCAAGAGTCGAGCCTTGGCAGAATTCATAGCGGAATGGACCGCAACGCCCGACGAAGAGGTTCAAGAAACCACCCTTCCCGGCAAGGAGACCTGCCGCGATTGGGTTATGTACTTTGATGGTGCTTTCTCACTGTAAGGTGCTGGTGCTGGCGTGCTACTCATTGCGCCCACCGGAGAGCACCCCAAGTACGTAGTCCAGATTCACTTTCCCCGGAAAAATCAACGAACAACACGGCGGAGAAAAAGGGATTGCTTGCTGGTCTCAGGATCGCGGCAGACCTCGGAACCAAAAAGCTCATCATCAGAGGTGATTCACAACTCGTCGTTAAGCAAGTCAATAAGGATTGCCAGAGCCCGTTGATGGAGGCCTACGTGGATGAAGTGAGGAAGTTGGAAGAGCGTTTTGACGGATTGCAAGCAGAACATGTTCCCCGAGCGGAGAACAACATTGCTGACAACCTGTCGAAGCGCGCTGCCCAGAAGTTGCCTATGGAACCAGGTACCTTTGTGCTTCAATTAACTCAATCGCCCGTTGAGCCATCGGTAGGGCAGAACAAGCGAAGGAAGGCAGGCCCTGGCAAGTACTTTCCCGCCGAGCTCCCAAGAGCCGCCGACAAGGATGTTGCCAGGTGCCCCAAGCTTGCCGGAGAGCAGCAAGCCCCGACGGAGCCTCGAGCTCTGACCGTAGAGGCAGTTGCCCTTGCAGTCGAAGATGTGCCTTTAGCCCTTGCTGTCGAGCCTCAGGCTCTGGCATGGGCACAACACACCGTCCGTTTCCTCCAAATAGGGTAGCTTCCCGAGGAACAAGAAGAAGCAGAGAAAGTAGCCCGTTGGTCCAGCATGTATCGGTTTGTGGATGATGCCCTATACAGAAGGAGATCGAACGGCGTGAAGTTGAAGTGCATTCCTTGGGAAGACGAATTGAGGCTATTGGCAGAGATTAATGGAGGCATGTGTGGCTCCCACATAGGGTCAAGAGCCCTTGCCGGCAAAGCATTTCGACAAGGCTTCTTCTGGCCCACCGCCCTCCAGGATGCAACTGGCCTAGTAACCAAGTGTGAAGCGTGCTAGTTCCATTTAAACAAGCTTCATCAACCAGCCCAAGCTCTTCAGACAATCCCTCTTTCCTGGCCATTTTCAGTCTGGAGGCTCGACATACTGGGCCCCTTTCCCCGTGCTGTCGGGGGCTTTGAGTAATTGTACGTCGCGATCGACAAGTTCACAAAGTGGCCGGAAGTGGAACCAGCGAGAAAGGTGACAACACAGTCAACCCTCAAGTTCTTCAAGGGGCTAGTCTACCATTTTGGTGTGCCCAACAGAGTCATCACCGACAACGACACGTAGTTCACGAGCTGCACCTTCATGCAGTACATTCAAGACCTCGACAGCAAGGTCTGTTTTGCTTCTGTTGCTCATCCCAGAAGTAACGGCCAGGTCGAGAGGGCGAATGAAAAAGTGCTGCGAGTCCTCAGGACTAGGACTTTTGACAAGCTGCACAAGTGCGAAAGGCGCTGGGTTGATGAGTTGCCAACAGTTCTTTGGTCGATCAGAACGACACCAAATTGAGCTACTGGCCAGACACCCTTTGCCCTAGTTTACGGGGCAGAAGCAGTTCTCCCCACGGAACTCATATACGGGTCACCTCGAGTGCTCGCTTATGATGAGCTTGAGCAAGAGCAGTTGCGCCAAGAGGATGCAACGCTCCTTGAGGAAGATCATCTTCGGGCTGCGGTACGAGCCGCTCGCTACCAGCAGACCTTGCGCCGCTATTGTAGCCGCAAGGTTCACGCCCAAAGCCTTGAGGAAGGTGACCTTGTTCTTCGGCGGATTCAATCCGCCAAGAATTCAAACAAGTTGACGCCAAAGTGGGAAGGCCCTTATCGGGTAATACGAGTCACCAGGCCCGGGCAGTCCGCCGGAGACCGAAGATGGCATTCCGGTGAGCAATTCCTGGAATATCGAACATCTTCGCAAGTTTTACCCTAAGGCGCGGTTGCCGGGAGCCCCGGCAACCCCCATTTTGTACTAGCGTTGCCGGCAAGGCATCTAACCATATGTACAAAGCCAGGCGCATAACCTGTGTGCAGTCAGGGAAAGGAATCCCTTAGTATGTATAGTTTCCTGTCGATTTCCATGTTTATGTGTACGCATATATGCATGCTTGTCCAGGGTACTGTACTGCTTTTTGATTCCAATAAATGTTAGTGGACCACCGAGGTTCCATGCTCTTGCCCTCTCTTCTTTCCAGCCACGGCAAGGGCGCACGATCCCGCCCCAGCTCCGACAAGAAGTCGAGAAGACCGCCCAACACGGCGATCCCCGGCAAACCAAACAGATAAAGTTTACCTCTTGCCCATTCATGTCTGTAACCTATGACTTGTGCATTAGAAAACCTCATCACTCTTCTTTAAAAACTCGGGTGCTCCCATCTCCGGCCTGAACACTGCTTCGGTCGGAGTGGTCGTAGTAGCCCTTGCCAAAAGGAGGTGGACGGGGGGCTGGACCCTTTGTCTGTAACCCGGCAGATATGATTCTCCGGCAGGCGCAAAGGGCGCCGGCGAGGCAGCTTGCCGGGAGGACTCATTTATTTACATTAAGGAGGCATTTCGCCTCTGCACGAGCATATGCATGCATCGGTTCCCGGCAAGGCTAGACTTTTTCATTAACATGCTGATACGAGTACAGAGGTTACAGGACACAAGCATGGGCTCGATAGATTACATTATCTAGGAATTAAGATTTGGCAAGTGCCTACAATTTAGAAGAAATATAAGTGCCCCATAATTCCCGTTCTTTCCCCTTTCCTCCCAGGTGCGGCAGGTGAAGGCAAAAAGGAGACGACGGGGAATGCGCCGATGGAGAGCTTGACGAGGAAGACCCCTTGGCAAGGCGCGTGGCCGAGGAAGGAGGGCGACGCGGTCAACCAGAGTCAGAATCAGATACCTCCTGCTTGATGCCCTCATCGTCGATGTCGCTGTCCTCCTAATCACTCTCGCCCGAGGAGGAGGTTTTGTCATCGGAGGAGCTCTCCACGCAACACCTTAGGCGAGTTCCCAAGTGCCTAAATACCTTGACAGAGAGCAGGCCGTTCTCCATCAATTTGAAGTGGAGGACGAGCCCCTCCGACAGGCTATGGGCACGAGTGAAGGTTTTCCATCCACGGTGGAGATACATAACACAGGGGGGCGGGGAAGTCGAGGTCGACCCGCATGCTGACATTCCCGCAGCCCCTCATATGTAGCCTCAAAGCATATGGCGGGTCGAGCTCCATCTCCCGAGCGAACGAAGTGGGGGGACGAGCGGCACGGTGGCCTTGGCCTCGCCCCTCCCTCTTCCTCCCGCGGCCGACTCCGCCTCCACGAGCTCTTGTGAAGGAGGGGCACGCTGTCGAGCAGAGACTCTCGTCGCTGCCATCGGAGCGCCGGCACGCCCTCTCGCCATAGCGAAGGGAAGGAAGGAGTCAATATGGAAGGAGATGGATGTTGGAGGATTGAAGGGTGCCATCCCCGTCCCCTTCTTATAAAGGGGCAGGGCCGGGGCTCGTCCCCCCCCCCCCACTTAACCAATCCGGCCACCAGGGGCGCAGGGAATCGGGACCGACCCGCTGCTCCAATCAGCGACGGCCCGGTTTCCCGCCTCGCCATTAAGGCTCGTGCCCTCTGCGTCCACCACCTACCATCCTTGGGGCATGGAGGACACGTGGCGAGCAGGCCAGGATCGAGAAGACAAGTGAAGCGACTGTTTTCCACCCCGTGATCGTGGGGCGCGGGCGTCTTTAAGGCCACGACCCGAGTCCACTTTGTAAATGAGTCGCGCCCATGCGTTTTCCTCTTTTTATGGGGAAGGCACGGGCCGCCTCTTTACCATTTACCACGATGTGACGCAAGCATGCTGCAACTACCCCATGCACGACCCCCACGTTACACATTCAACGTGGGTCATGGGGAAGCGCAACTTGCGAGAGAGTTACTGCGGTAAAACTCTGCCACACGTACCTGCGCACCGTTCTGGCCCTGGCCCAATAACGCTCCGCGCTTATATGTGGCCCAGGCCCGGGAGCTCCCGTCGGTGTACAAAAGTAGGGGTCCTTTTTGTACCCCTTTACTTGTGTGCGGGCAGTCACATCCACACGTCTGCGGCCGCGCTTGGCGGGATAGAAGAGGAAGCAAAGACACAAGACTACCAGAGCAACGCCAAGACATAGGCGCGAGGAGCGAAGGGACAAGGTGGGCTCTCCCCGGCAGGAGCCTTGCCAGGGCATCTTATGTAGCCCCGGCAAGGCCTTGCCAGGGCAACTTTCCCAACACCAGCAGAGCCGCCACCCTTGAGCCTAAGAGTTCCGACACCATCGACAACATTGGAACCAAGGCTCGGGAGGCGCCTGCATGGTGGCATGCAGATCTTTGTGAAGACCAAGGACATACAATACTAGATGAGAACCAGAAGATAGAAACCCCCGGCAAGACCCTTGCCGGGGACGCCTGCGAGACCCCGGCAAGGCCCTTGCCGGGGCCCCGGCAAGACCCTTGCCGAAAACATCTACGGGGCCACAGCCAGGCCCCCACCTGCCAAGGCTCCACCACCGTTCCAACACAGAAGTCAACCCGCCAACAAGGCAGGCACCTGCGTGGTGGCGTGTAGCTTCCAGGCCAACTCAGCAAGCACCTGCGTGGTGGCATGCAGATCTTCGTGAAGACTCTGCCACCGCACCAACTCAACAGCCAGCCAGCGTGGCGCTGCACGCCTAGTCAGCCGGGACGCGCGTTGGAGCGAGGCGAAGCAGCAGTGGACGGGACGAGTTTCCTTGCCGTCCCCGATAAAGTGAGAGTGCACGTTGGCAGGGCATTAAATGCGTTTGTCCTATGGTGCCAGGCGATAGACTTGTATACAGTACAAACTTTCCACCTCCTGTGTGCCACTGTGGCGACCCCCTTTGGCTATAAAAGGAGGCCCGAGGCATACTGGAGGAGGATTCAGACTTTTTGGACCCTTTACACTTTGTAGCTAGTCCAAGAACACCAGATAAACACAAACCAGCAGGAGTAGGGTATTACGCATCACTTGCGGCCCGAACCTGGATAAATTCCCCGTGTTGATCTTCTAAACCTGCTCTTTCCACAGCCCCGCGTCTGCCAACCATAGAAGGGATTCCCCATGATCCCATAGGTGTCGCTTCCACCGACACAAAGTGCCCTGAGGTTGAGCACACGGATGATCTACGTAGGTTCAAATACGATCATAGTGACTGTCGTCTACAGAAGATAGCAATTTGCCGAGTTCCTAACCACTCTTGGGATTACATGAACTATCATGGTGTTGCTATCTTTGACAAGCTTTTTGCCGTCCTTACTTCCACGCGTCGATGGATATTGCTCAAAAAATCAATTTCTACACACAGATGAGTATTGTGATGCAATTCAATACGAGAGTCTTGTGTTTGCTGCCACCACTCGTGGCACTATTTTTGCATGGAATCCTTATTGTTTCAGTACGTTTGTCTTCCACCATAATTAGAATTGTTTCATCCACATGCATGCGAGTTAGTATGCCCGCACTAATTACCCTTCTTGTGTTTCCAAGGTCCCGTGAACATTCCACCACCTATACTTGAAAAAATTTATAACCAAGGGAGAGATGACGATGGTGATGATCACGAGCATGAGGACGAGCAGGACCTACATACTCTGGCGCCTGGCAACTTATTCCGATGGATCACCTCTTCTTGTATGTATACATGGCACTGCTGATGTTACTAAGGAACACTACAAAAAATGACACATCCATGACATTTTGGGCCGAACGATTTTTTTTCCTGTCATGCTTATGACACTTCTATGACGATAATTGTGACAAAACCCGGTATCATCATAGATGTGGTGGCTCCTACTTCTATGACAAAAAATCATGACAGAAAATGGGCTTTTCGTCCTGGGCGGGCCAGAGACGCAGCTGCATGAAATTCTTTGGGCCGTCCATGATAGAAAAAACCGTGGTAGAAGCGAGAGCGAGGAAAATATTGGGGAGTTCCCAGTTACGGTGGGTGGTCGGGGCCGAGCGTTGCGTGTTTCGCTCGTACACATACGCGCATGGGTGTGAGGCATTGGGCTCTAGCTGAACCCGAGCGAGGCGTTCGCCTACTGAACCCGAGCGATTGCACTGCAGGCTACGCGTTACTGAACCCGAGCGATCGATCGATCTCGCTGTTAACTGAACCCGATCGAGCGATTCCTTCGCTACTGCTGCTAACTGAAGCCGATCGAACCTGGTGCCTCTTGATGAACATTGGGTGTTGTTGGGGGGCAGGGGGGTTGGATGAACAGTTCCTGGTGGGGGTTGGATGAACAGGACCCTGTTGTAGTAGAGGCTGTTGCCGCTGGATGAACAGGACCCCGAACGATCGAGCCAGTTGGGGGTGGATGAACAAGACCCCGTGGAGGGCTGGATGAATAGGACCCCTTGGAGGGCTGGTTGAATAGTAACCGGTGGAGGCTGGATGAACAGTAGCCAGTGGATTGGGTGGTTGAACATGACCACGTGGAGAGGGCTGGTTGAATAGTAGCCGATGGAGGAGCGGTGGAGGCTGGATGAACAAGAGCCCGTGGATGAACAGTAGCTCGTGGAGGCTGGAGGAGGTCGATGGTGGATGAACAGTAGCCCGTGGAGGCTGGAGGAGGTCGATGGTGGAGATGAACAGTAGCCCGTGGAGTCCCGTTTAGCGGTACGCCACACCCCTCCCGATGAACAGGACCCCCGTTTTGACCTTAGCGCTCCAACACAAGTTCGTTTCCTCTGTTTTGCGGTACGCCACACCCCTCCCGTTCAACAGGACCAAGTTTCGATTGTAGGGGGTTGAAGAGAAGTCTGTTTTCCTTCATTTTGCAGTACGCCACACCCCTCCCGGTGAACAGGATCCCGTTTCGACCATAGGCGGTCGAACACAAGGCCATTTCCTCCGTTCTGCGGTATGCCAGGCCTCGTTTCGATCGCCTATTCCATCCAAGACAGTTGGCTCCCGATGAACAACACGTGTTCCGTTGCCTCCCGATGAACATGACGACACAGTTTCTCCATTCCGACCTAGCCGGTTGGATGCCTCACCATGTACACGAGCCCTGGCCATACGTATGCGCGAGTAGGCGTTTGAGACCCCGCCCATATGTATGTACGTGGCGGTATTTACGTTCTTGCACCCTGGCTGTACGTACGTGTACATGCTACGTCCGCGCCTCTACTACGACACCTGCCCTTCCTTACTCGGCCACAGTTCATCGCCGCAGCCTGCAGACAGACCGATCGTATGTACGTACACGTTCGTGACCAGAATGACAACGCTACTTACGCTTCGACCAGGTGGGTCCCGGCTGTCAAGGAGGATAAGGAGGCACTTCCTTGCATGTGAAGGTGTAGCTGGTGGGTCCCAGCAGTGAGGGCGAGGATTCTTTTTTTTCATGCCTAATATGGAGGCACTTCCTTGCGTGCGAAGATGTAGTTGGTAGGTCCCAGCTGTCAGGGGGAAATGTTTTTTTGCGAAATATGGTAGCCTGTCCTGTGGGTCCCTACTGTCAGGTGGAGGAATCATTATTTTGCATGTAATAAGGAGGCACTTCCTTGCTGCGGCCGTGGACCCAGCTGTCAGCCTCTCCACGTACAGTACTCTTTCAATGGAAGTCGTTCCTTGACCACATTAACCATGCCGCGCCGACAACACCAAGGCGAACATTAACCACGCCGCGCCGACAACACCAAGGCAATGGACGACGATGAAGCCTAGGAAGGAGACGACGCGGATCAGGGGAAGACGCGACAGTGGATGCCCACGCGGAGAGGAGTACGAGGGTTCACTGATTCAGCTGTAGTGTGAGGCTGCCATCGCCGCAGAATAACATGGGGTGTGGGTGAGTAGAGGGATGGCCTGGCCAGCGGCGGGAGTAGTAGGGGGCGGTGAGGCCTTCGCGGTAGCACAGCCAGCCATGTGAGGTAGGAGCAGGCGGCACGACCGACGCTGGTTTGGGCGGCTGGAGCAAGAAGACAAGAGGTTGAAGAAGCACTACGGTCATTGGATGGACATCGTACGGTCACTGGAGCTAGAATCATTCATATTGACTAAGTTGACAAAGCCCTCCGTCCCCGTCAACTTAGTAGGACCACAAGTCAGCCTCCCACTACGGTGGGTCCCAGCTAGCAGGGGGTATAAATTTTTTTGTGTGTAATAAGGAGGCACTTCCTTGCGTGCGAAGATATAGCTGGTGGGTCCGACCTGTCAGCGCGAGGAACATTTTTTATGCAAAATACAGAGGCCCTTCCGGTGGGTCCCAGATGTCAGGTGGAGGAATCATTATTTTCTGCGTAATAAGGAGGCATTTGCTTGTGTGCGGCCGTGGACCCAACTGTCAGCCTCTCCACGTACAGTCCACTTCCGATGGATGTCATTCGTTGACCACGTTAACCACGCTGCGCTGAGGGCACCAGGGCGGTGGACGACAGTGAGGCCTAGGAAGGGAACGACATGGAGCCAAGGAAGATCGGAGTTGTTTCCCACGCATAGGGGAGTACGAGCACTAGTACAACTAGGTGCTATACAAACGGTTTTTAACCCCTTTCCGCGATGACATTTGGAACCGTCGCCTAGTGAATGTGGGCGATAGGGGGGGGGTCCTTCCCACACGACCCAGAAATCATCGGGGATATGCCCTCCTGGCACACACGCTCGGCAAAATGAGGTCGTGTGCGACTTGCGAGCGACCAAATACGGTTATACGTATAGTAGTGCTAAAAATGCAATTATATAGGTGAAATCATTTCCTTCGTAAGTACATCCCACACAGTCAGTCCCCGCTAACATTTCCGTTCGTACATACATCTCACATAGTCGCTCCAAGGAAAACGTTTCTGTTCACAAGTACATCACACACAATTCTCCCCATTAAATCATTTGTGATAGCGTTTCCATTGCACACGGTATTAACAATTTTATCGTTTGTGTTATTGAATGCATCACACCCAGTGCATAGAAGAAACTGTGTGGCAAAGGCTGTCCATTACACACAGTTTTTATGTGGTAAATGTTTGTGCCAGGTGGCCTAACGCAAACAGTTTTCAAGAGGATGTCGTGTGTGATTGTTCATTAATCTAACACGGTTTATTCCTAGAAACTGTCTGCGTTATTGAATGCATCACACACGGTGTTTTCTCAACAACCATTTGCAATAGAAAAAACCCAATTAGCAGGCTACTTATCCTATTATTAATAATCCATTAATTAATCTAATTGACATTTCATATTAAGCACACAATATATTTCATTTTCATAATTGAAATACATCAGAGTACAACATCATATAGCTTCAGCACTCAGCTACCCCATTACACAACTACACCAGCACCAAATTTCACATGCAACATCTATAACCTTTCGAAATTAGCATCATGGACGGTACATAGATAGATGTATCTCATCTGGAAAACTGCTGAAGCAGAAGGCGAATATTGAGCCTTCATTGATGTTGAAGGTCTTTGTAACTTTAGGCCAGTGCCTGTGGATGATTGACCGCCCATCCTTTTTCCTCTTCAGGAACACTTCAATATTGAACTGTGGGTGTTGTATGAATACCTTCCTCGCCTCCTGACCATACAGGTGGTTTGACAGGTAATCATTAGTGAACTGCTTTGTAAAGACCTGAAAACAAGGATGTGCATAAATATCTTCTCTATATTGGAAATGGGGCAAAGGAATAAAATAGGCAATGTATAATAGTTAGTACCATCCTGTAGTGAACTGATGTCTTATACATTGTGCAGACAAAGATCTTGTTGTCTTTTGTCGCTAATTTCTTTATCCTAACAATCTTTCCGAGTTTCTTGACTTGACTGATATTCATGGACAACTCATTTCCCCATATGCAAAAAGGGTCGAACAGTGGGTCAAAACCTCTGACAGCAGGACCTACATGTGCAAGACCAAATTGTTAAAAACCTAAATATTAGAATGGTCCCTGCAATTTCACAATAATGTGCTATTAGACAACGGACCATGCCCGTGCTAACCTCGATTGTAAACCTTAGTGCTTCCCATTGTTTCCCTGCAACACAAATAAGGTAGTTAGTCATCAGGTTAAGTAAGGGTTCGCATGCAATCAGTAAAATAAGTTGATGAAAAATAAGCACATTGGAGATTCATCAGATCAATTCAAGCCACATGGAAAACCCATTTATCCAAACCAAGCATGATTAAGAACCAGGAAATATATCACTTGTATATGTTTCTCATGTATTAAGTGCAGCCAACTTTGATTTATTTCTTACATGCACAACAATACAAATGCAGAATTGGACATCGCATTGCAGAATTGAACGAGGCAGTTAATGAAACACCACAACAAATGAACCAAACATTAACTGAGCACCACATTGCACAATATAACATACTCCTAATAGAAGATCTGACAGTTAACCAAACCAAGCATGGTTAACAACTTGGAATGATAGCAATTGTATTTGTTTCTCATGTATTTATTATAGACAAATTTGATTTATTTCTCACATGCACAACAATACAAAATTCTACCCACGACAATTGGACATCGCATTGCAGAATTGAACCAAGCAGTTAAGTAAACACCACAACAAATGAACCTAACATTAACTAAGCACCACATTGCACAATATAACATACTCCTAATAGAAGATCAGACAGTTAACCAAACCATGCGTGCTTAACAACTTGGAAATATAGCAATTGTATTTGTTTCTCATGTATTTAGTACAACCAAATTCGATTTATTTCTCACATGGTATACAATAACAGAATGCACCCACAACAATTGAACATCGCATTGCAGAATTGAACCAAACAGCCAACCGCATCGCGTCGTCGGAGCGCGAGGCATCAGCGGTGGCCTCGACGGTGAGGTGCTCCTCCAAGATCTGGGGGTCGACATGAATGGCAGCCATCGCGACCTCATCCGCGTGTGTGGCCGCGATTTGCTTCCCTGCTGCCAAATGCTCCTTGAGATCCTGGCTATACTGTGTGCACCATGGCTTAGGGCGGCTCTTATTTGGTGGAGGGGTCGGTGATTTGGGTGGAAAGTGTCATGCCGGCGGTCGGGGCATGTGGGATTTGGAAGGAGGAGGAGGATGGGGGTCGGGTGTGGATTACCTACCTGGATAGGCGAGGCCGAGCAACGTGAAGGAGGGTCACCGGTGATGAGGCGACGCTGCAAGCAAGGAGTGAAGGTTTCAACTTGGAAAGGAAGGCGGAAACAGGGGAAATGTGGCTTCTGGTAAGGGGGATGGGGCGGGGAGGTAGATATTTCCGTGGAAGCCGAAAATTTGGAATCGCTTTAGCGAAAAAGCTGGCGCGCAAAGTGTCATCATATACGATCCAGAACTGTGTACGGTATGTGAACATCACAAACAATTCAGATAGCATAACCCGTGTGTGATGAGTTTGAACTTCAAAAAATTTGGTTTGAATTTTCCTGGTTATAGTGGTCATCCACGTCGTTGCATAATTTGGATACACAAAGGAGACTACAGCACACCCACACTTCCTAATCGAGCAAGTTCAGCAATTAAACAGAGCTAGCTGACCTAAACATTACTCTAACAAATTAAAGACCGGCACTCTTAATTAAACAAAACAAAGAGTACTAGTACGGCTGGTGCTCGTCGATCTCCGCCGCCGCCTCCATGTCCAGCTCGCGCCCGATGGTCTCCTGGGGAAGGGGCTCCATGGCATCAATCGCACCATACTCGGCGAGCATCTCGCCATCCGCGTACGCCATATCTTTGGAATAGGCTGCTACGAGATGGGCGTGGGCGACCGCGATCTGGGCTTTGGCGGGCTCCGTCGTGGAAAGGTATGTCGCGCAGGAACGGACGGCTGCTCGAACGCTCTTGGCGATTGCCAACTCTTCGGCCATGGGTTTTCGACCGTTGTCGGAGAAGCTTCATTCAATTTGTGCGGTGACCGCCATGAGCTGGACGTGGACGGCCTGGACATGGTCGTGGGCGGCCTCCATCAGGGTTAAGGCCGCCACTACAGACGAACAACTGCTGTGCCGCTCTCGCCAGTTGCTATCCCCGAGTCACATGTTGCTGCCGCCGCCTGAGAAGCAACATCGGTCGTTTGGGATGCCTTCGCCGCGACGCAGATTGCGGTCGCCCTCACAAAGCCTGTTAGCACGCGCCTGGCGGCTGCGGCCGCACTCTTGCCGGAGTGGGCCGCCAAAGTTGCCCTCACGACGCGGGTCCACGTCCCCATCTTTCACCGGCGATGATTGAACAGTGAAATGATATTTGAGGAGTTGGCTAGTGTGCTTGACACTCCGACGGTGCTCCAGGATATTTTGTGCTGCATCTCACACGGTTGGTGATAATAAACTGTATGCGATCTACTTGATTTTTTGTCTTGATTTGAATTACATAATGGGGTCACAGCTGCAAAGGATGGTGTTTGAATTGCAAGAACTTTTATCTGCAGTGAACATGCAACTATAGGTGTGTCGTCAAAAAAATTGGAATTATTCAGGGTTCGTTTGGACATTTTTATACATTAACTAGTTTTTGTAGGCATTTCAGGTGCATAATTCAAATTTGAACTACATGCACATGCTCCAGTGCATATAAATGGGTTGAAAAATCAAATCTGTGTCCTTTGTTGCATGCTTAGGTCCCATGCAAGAAATGAGAATGAATGTCAAACACCCTGCCACCGTCACTCGGCCGCAAACATTGAGATACCTCATTTTTAACTTCTAGTAAATCCAAAACTCGTCTAAAATTCATGAAACTTGGCATGCTATCATGGAGCGGCATCAACATGCCGTGGTAAATTTTTTGTCCCATTTGGGGCAGGTTTGGGTATAAGCTTCTCACAAACGAGAGCTTCTCACAACAAGCGTGATGGTTTCGGTAGGGAACGTGCCACCTTTGGGGACGAAACGATATCCGTTGGCTCTTATTGCTTTCAAAAATTTTCTAGTGTCAACATAGAACAACAGGAGTGTTATGTTTAATTTTGGAATTTTCCGGGGTTCGTTTGGACAATTTTATACATTAACTGGGTTTTCTAGGCATTTCATGTGCATAATTCAAATTTGAACTACATGCACATGCTCCAGTGCATGTAAATTGGTTGAAAATCAAATCTGTGTCCTTGGTTGCATGCTTAGGTCCCATGCAAGAAATGGGAATGAATTTCAAACACCCTGCCATCGTCACTCGGCCGCACACATTGAGATACTTGGTTTTTAAATTCTAGTAAATCCAAAACTGGTCTAAAATTCATTAAACTTGGTATGCAATCATGGAGAGGCAGCAACATGTCATGGTAAATTTTTTGTCCCATTTGGGGCAGGTTTGTGTATAAGCTTCTCACAAGCCAGAGCTTCTCACAACAAGCGTAATGGTTTTGGTAGGGAACGTGCCACCTTTGGGGACGAAACAATAACCGTTGCCTATTATTGCTTTCAAATTTTTTCTAGTGTCAACATGGAATAACAGGAGTGTTGTGTTTAATTTTGGAATTTTTCGGGGTTCGTTTGGACATTTTTATACATTAACTAGGTTTTCTAGGCATTTTATGTGCATAATTCCGGTGCATATAAATTGGTTGAAAAATCAAATATGTGTCCTGCGGTGCATGCTTAGGTCCCATGCAAGAAATGGGAACAAATTTCAAACACCCTGCCACCGTCACTCGGCCGCAAACATTGAGATACTTGGTTTTTAAATTCTAGTAAATCCAGAACTCGTTTGAAATTCATGAAACTTGGCATGCTATCATGGAGCGGCATCAATATGCCATGGTAAATTTTTTGTCCCATTTGGGGTAGGTTTGGGTATAAGCTTCTCACAAACCAGAGCTTCTCACAACAAGCGTGATGGTTTCGGTAGGGAACATGCCACCTTTGGGGACGAAACGATATCCGTTGCCTCTTATTCGTTTAAAAAAATTTCTAGTGTCAACATAGAACAACAGGAGTGTTGTGTTTAATTTTGGAATTTTTCAGGGTTCGTCAGACATTTTTATAGATTAACTGGCTTTTCTAGGCATTTTATGTGCATACACTGGTATGCGTCAGTCGTATACAAACGGTTTTAACCCCTTTCCGCGACGGTATTTGGAACCGCCGCCTACTGAGTGTGGGCGATAGGGGGTCCTTCCCACATGGCCCAGAAACCGTCGGGGATATGCCCTCCTGGCACACACGCTCGACAAAAGGAGGTCGTGTGCGACCGGCCAACGCTCAAATACGGAAATACGTACAGTAGAGCTAAAAAGTAAAATTATACGGCAAAATTGTTTTCGGTCTCAAGTACATCCCACACAGTCAATCCCCGCTAAACTTTTTCGTTCGTATGTACATCCCGCACAGTCGCTCCAAGGAAAACGTTTCCGTTCACAAGTACATCACACATAATTTTTCCCGTTAAATTGTTTGCATTATTGAATGTATCACACACGGTCCGTAGAAAAAAACTATGTGGCAAAGGCTGTCCATCACACACAGTTTTTATGTGGTAAACGTTTGTTCAAGGTGGCCTAACACAAACAGTTTTAAAGAGAAAGTCGTGTGTGATTGTTCATTGATCCAACACGGTTATTCCTAGAAACTGTGTGCGTCGCCTGAGTTCATCACCCACGGTATTTTTTCAACATCCGTTTGCAATAGCAAAACCCAATAAGCAGGCTAATTTGCCATTAGCAGGCTAATTGCCCTATTATTAATAATCCATTTATTAATCTAATTGACATTCTTATTAAGCACATAATATATTTCATTTCCATATTAAGGAAGCAGAATGTCGTAATTGAAATACATCAGAGTACAACATGATATAGCTTCAACACTCAGCTACCCCATTACACAACTACACCAGCACCAAGTTTCACATGCAACATGTAGAACCTTTCGAAATTAGCATCATAGACGGTATATAGACGAATGCATCTCATCTGGAAAACTGATGAAGCGGAACGCGAATATTGAGCTTTCATTCATGTTGAAGGTCTTTGTAACTTTAGGCCAGTGCATATGGATGATTGACCGTCCGTCCTCCGTCCTCTTCAGGAACACTTCAGTATTGAACCTGTCGGTGTACAAAAAGAGGGGTACACTTTTTGTACCCCTATAACTGTGCACGGGCAGTCTGAGCCACGGGCACCACCACACTAAGCACGGCAAGGGAGGCGAGCCAAGGTAAGACCGAAGCCCAAGACAACTGGAGCAACGCCAAGGCCAAAACCACGAAGAGCAAAGGGGACGAAGCGGACTCCCCCGGCAAGATCCTTGCCGGGAGGCAGTTTTAGCAACCCCGGCAAGACCCTTGCTGCGACAACTCGCCCCACACCTACGGAGCGAGTCACCCTTGAGTCCACTGCCCCCATGGGGCAAGGATTCGGGAGACATCCCCGTGGTGGCATGCAAATCTTTGTGAAGACATTCTGGATCAGATACACACTATAGAAGATGACGACCCTTGGCGGGATCCCAACCAAGGAAGACCACAAGGCCCCCGGCAAGTGCCTTGCTGGGGATGACAGCAGGCGCCTCGGCAAGACCCTTGCCGGGGCCCCGGCAAGGCCCTTGCCGAGGACACCCGCAGGGCCACCATCGGGCCCACGCCGACTAAACCTCCACCACCATACGCACGCAGCTGCCAACCCAACCAGCTGGGCAGGCACCTGCGTGGTGGCATGCAGATCTTCCTGAAGACCCACCATTGCGCCACCTCAGATGCCTGCCTGCCTACATGGCACCACGAGCATCGCTGGCCAGGGCGTGTGTCAACGCGAGGAGGAGCGGCGACGGACGGGACAGGCTTCGCCCCCGCCCCCGATAAAGCAAGGACACCTAAGCAAGACGCATTAAAGGCACCTTGTCATGTAATGCGAGGGATAACCTCGCATCACTGTACCCTTTCCACCTCCTGTGTGCCACTGTGGCAACCCCTTTTCCTATAAAAGGAGGCCCGAGGCGACCAGAGGAAGGATTCGGCTTTTTGGAGCTCTTCACGCCCCATAGCTAGCTCAAGAACACAGATATACAATCCACCAAAGCAGGAGTAGGGTTTTACACATCCTCGCGGCCCAAACCTGGATAAACAAACCGTGTGCTATCTGTTTGATCCGCTCTTCTCACGACCCCACGCCCCGCTAACCGTAGTAGGGATTCTTGTGATCCCATAGGTGTCGTTCCCACCGACATTTTTGGCGCGCCAGGTAGGGGGCGCAGTTGTGAGAATCGGCTCTAGCAGTTAGTCCAGCGCTTCTTCATCATCATGGCGCCCAAGAAGAAGACGACGATGGCGGTTGGCCAGTCGGAAGCCAGACCGCCCGTCCCGATGCGGGCGAGCAGCGGACCGGTCGCAGAAAGGACCTGGGGCGCTGCTTGCGAACACCAACACCGTCCTAGCAGCCGGAGTTTGGGAGGCAGCGATGTTTGTGCGCCCGGTAACGGGCCACACGTCGCCAAATCCAAAGGCGGAGCCAGGCCCTCCGCGGGTGGAGCGGGGCCTTCCAAGGTCGTCGCCGCTCCGCCCGAAGGTGACGCAAGGGCCTTCAAGACTCCCACGCCGGCGCCAACAGTGCCCTCCCCCCAGGCAGCGCGCGACGAACGGTGCTACGTCTCGAGCTAGCATTGGTTTTCCCCGAAGAGGAGGGGGTGATGCAGCACAGTAGCGTAAGTATTTCCCTCAGTTTTTGAGAACCAAGGTATCAATCCAGTAGGAGGTCACGGGCAAGTCCCTCGTACCTGCACAAAACGGTAGCAACTCGCAACCAACGCTTAGGGGTTGTCAATCCCTTCACGGTCACTTACGAGAGTGAGATCTGATAGAGATAATATTTTTGGTATTTTTGGTATAAAGATGCAAAGTGAAAAGTAAAAGGAAAATAAGTAAAATAAACTAATGGAGATTGATATGATGAGAATAGACCCGGGGGCCATAGGTTTCACTAGTGGCTTCTCTCAAGAGCATAGATATTCTACGATGGGTGAACAAATTACTGTTGAGCAATTGATAGAACTGAGCATAGTTATGAGGTTATCTAGGTATGATCATGTATATAGGAATCACGTCCGTGACAAGTAGACCGACTCCTGCTTGCATCTACTACTATTACTCCACTCATCGACCGCTATCCAACATGCATCTAGAGTATTAAGTTAAAAACAGAGTAACATCTTAAGCAAGATGACATGATGTAGAGGAATAAATTCATGCAATATGATAAATACCCCATCTTGTTATCCTCGATGGCAACAATACAATACGTGCCTTGCAACTCTTTCTGTCACTGAGTAAGGACACCGCAAGATTGAACCCAAAGCTAAGCACTTCTCCATTGCAAGAACTACCAATCTAGTTGGCCAAACCAAACGGATAATTCGAAGAGACTTGCAAAGATAACTCAATCTTACATAAAAGAATTCAGAGAAGATTCAAATATTATTCATAGATAAGTTGGATCATAAACCCACAATTCATCGGTCTCAACAAACACACCGCAAAAAGAAGATTACATCGAATAGATCTCCACGAGAGAGGGGGAGAACATTGTATTGAGATCCAAAAAGAGAGAAGAAGCCATCTAGCTACTAGCTATGGACCCGAAGGTCTGAAGTAAACTACTCACACTTCATCGGAAGGGCTATGGTGTTGATGTAGAAGCCCTCCGTGATGGATGCCCTCTCCGGCGGAGCTCCGGAATAGGCCCCAAGATGGGATCTCGTGGATACAGGAAGTTGCGGCGGTGGAATTAGGTTTTTTGATCCGTCTCTGGTCTAATGGGGGTACGTAGGTATATATAGGAGGAAGGAGCACGTCAGTGGAGCTCCGAGGGGCCCACGAGGCAGGGGGCGCGCCTAGGGGGGCCTCCACCCTAGTGACCTCCCCGGAAACTTCTTGGAGTAGGGTCCAAGTCTCCTGGATCACGTTCGGTGAGAAGATCACGTTCCCGAAGGTTTCATTCCATTTGGACTCCATTTGATATTCTGTTTCCTCGAAATACTGAAATAGGCAAAAACAGCAATTCTGGGCTGGGCCTCCGGTTAATAGGTTAGTCCCAAAAATAATATTAAAGTGGAAAATAAAGCCCAATATAGTCCAAAACAATACATAAAGTAGCATGGAGCAAACAAAAATTATAGATACGTTGGAGACGTATCAGGCATCCCCAAGCTTAATTCCTGCTCGTCCTCGAGTAGGTAAATGATAAAAAGAGAATTTTTGATGCGGAGTGATACTTTGGCATAATTTCAATGTAAATCTTCTTAATCATGGTATGAATATTCAGATCCAAAAGGATCAAGACAAAAGTTCATATTGACATATAAATGATAATACTTCAAGCATACTAATCAAACAATTATGTCATCTCAAAATAACAAGGCCAAAGGAAGTTCATCCCTACAAAATTATATAGTTAGGCTATGCTTCATTTTCGTCACACAAAGATGTTCCCAACTTCTATAACCCCGATGACAAGCCAAGAAATTGTTTCATACTCAAATAATCTCAAACTTTTTCAACCTTCACGCAATACATGAGCGCGAGCCATGGACATAGCACTATGGGTGGTATAGAATATGATGATGGGGATTGTGTGGAGAAGACAAAAAAGGAGAAATTCTCACATCAACGAGGCTAATAAATGAGCTATGGAGATGCCCATCAATTGATGTTAATGCAAGGAGTAGGGATTGCCATGCAACAGATGCACTAGAGCTAAGAATGCTCAACAAAAGAAAACTAGTGGGTGTGCATCCAACTTGCTTGCTCATGAAGACCTAGGGCATTTTGAGGAAGCCCATCGTTGGAATATACAAGCCAAGTTCTATAATGAAAAATTCCCACTAGTATGAACAAGACAACTTATGAGACTCACTATATGAAAATCATGGTGCTACTTTGAAGCACAATATATGAGACTCACTACATGAAGAACAAGGTGCTACTTTGAAGCACAAGTGTGGAAAAAGAAATAGTAGCATTGCCCTTTTTATTTCTCTTTTTTTTGGGCCTTTCCTTTTTTTGGCCTTTCTCTTTTTTTTGATTGGGCAATGCTCTAATAATGATGATCATCACACTTCTATTGATTACAACATAATGATTACAACTCGATACTAGAACAAGATATGACTCTATTATGAATGCCTCCGACGGTGTACCGGGATGGTGCAATGAATCAAGAGTGACATGTATGAAAAATGATGCATGGTGGCTTTGCCACAAATACGATGTCAACTACAAGATCATGCAATGGCAATATGACAAAAGTAAAGCATGTCATGATGATGATGATGATGGTTGTCGTGGGTTTGTCACGACAGATGTCCTATACAAAGGACTTAGTCGTGGAGTCATAGCAACGGGTTAACTCGAAGGGGTTAAAGCGGACACAAGGACACAGAGAATTATACTAGTTCGGCCCCTTCGATGAAGGTAAAAGCCTAGGTCTAGTTGGTGTTGGAATTGATGAAGTCTCGATGACTAGGGAGCAATCGCTTCTCCTAGGCTTCGAGTTGTTGGTCCTCCCCTGACCCGATATCGGGTCATCCCCTTATATACACGGGTGACGCCCGTCGGTTCGTAGAGTCCCAATCTCCGGTTTATACTTGTACCCGGGTTGGTCTCTTGCTTATTCCTAACTTACAATACAAGTTGTACACAGGCCGGTTTACGGCTACATATGCTAAACCGACTATGGCCCCGGGCCTTTACATAACCTCTTGGGCTTTAACATTCTTGATCTACTGATTAAATTAACCCGGCCCAGATAGGCCGGTTTAGGCCCAGTAGTAATATCCCCAACATTAGGCCCCAGGTTGATTTGAATGATTTCATGTCAACCCTTAGCATAAATCTTCATGTTCAGCATCTTCCCTTCATTGCTAAACCGATATGTCATCATTTTCCCTAGCGACCGTAAACCGGCATGACATCATCATGAAGCTAGCTTTTATGGTGCCTTCTTTGTTTAACCAACTCGCAACAATCAAGGCGACATCTCTGCTTCCGAAATCCGTGGCTCCTGGATTCGCGCGTCTGACACACGTGCCTTGCCTTATAAATAGGGGTGAAAGATCATTTCTTTCCCCCCTTCATCCCCTTCCTCTTCGTCTTCTCCGCGCCGCCAGCCTCGAAGCTCCGCCGCTGTCGCTGACCTCTGCATCGCCTCGGGCTGCTGCATCAACCTGACTGGACCAGAGAAACCGCGGCGTTCCTTCATACCCCTCGGAACTCCGGTGAGATCCCCATCTTCTCAACTCAGATCCGCCTCTAGGGTTTACTGTGTTCTTCCCGTTCCTCGAGTTCTTCGCGTTCTTCACGTTCCTCACGTTCTTCGCATTTAAACTGGGATATACCTTCAGACGACCCCGCGACTTTTGCTTCGTTCAGTAGCAGTTTTTCGCCTCTGTTTTCAGGGTAATATACTTAGACCGTAGATCTGATCCACAGTTCGACCTTGCTGTTCTTGCACAATCTCAAAAACTCATGAGTTTTTACCCCTTTTATGAGATCGCCTCAGATCCAATATCACACTGAAACAATTTGAAACCCGTTTCCGCACACCTGTTCTTTTGCATTTCCAACTGTTCCACGGTCTCAGATCCAGCGGTTTAACCTTGTTGTAGGAGATCACCAAATCGGTACATACTATTAGTCCCCTTGTTGAACCGCCAGTAATCCTTTGATAGACCGCACCGCTTTACCAATGTCAGATTGTAATTGATTTCCTCCGGTTTAACATTTATAGCATCAACATGAAAAATCTGTGCAGAACATAAGTCCTGAACCGGAATAATTTTCATTTTGTAGACTTCCCCATGGCTAAGCAAGTGTATGAGTGCAACTGGGCTCCTTCCCGGGTCACGGAAACTCAACTGAATAATCTGGTCCTGACCGGTGCTTTGAGCAGCAAAAACGTGATTCATTGGAGGGTGCCCGGCAAAGAGTGCCCCCCTACACCCCGAGATGGAGAAGTCGTTGTTTTCGCGGATCACTTAGCCCGCGGTTTCAACCCGCCCGGTTCAAAATTTTATCGCGACGTTTTGGCTAATTTCCAACTCCATCCACAAGATATTGGCCCCAATTCTGTCACTAACATATGCCACTTCCAAGTGCTCTGCGAGGTGTTCTTTCAAGAGGAACCCACAGTTGAGTTGTTCCGAGATTGCTTTCACTTAAACCGCCGCACAGAATTTACTGATGGCTCCAACATGGAACTGGGTGGCGTGTCAATCCAGAAGAGGAAAGAGGTCACTTACCCTCATGCGAAACTGCATAGCCACCCCCAAGAGTGGAATAACTCCTGGTTTTACTGTAAAGACACCTCCCCAGAGAACGAGAATATCCTGCCCGGTTTTCGTCCAGAACGGCTCAGCAACACTCACCCCTTTCCTCAGAGGTTGACTGCTAAAGAGAGGAGTAAATACGCTCCCCAACTGTCCAAACTCAGAGCCTTCATGGCCAACGGTTTAACAGGAGTCGACCTCGCTCGTTGCTGGATATCTTGGAGTATACTGCCACTCAGTCAACGCTCCGGTTTGATGTGCGAATACACTAGCAGTGTTGATGATCCGTTACGTTATGTAAACATCCAGCTTACGGATGAAGAGGTCACCGAAGCCGTAAAAAAGATTCTAAATGAACCGGAACGCGTCTGTGCACGAACTGGCCTTCTTCCCTTCTGCGCCATCAATAAACCACCAGCGGTAAATCAAAATTTCTTCTCATTAAGTCCGATGTTATCTTGTGTGCGTATGATTGATTCCCTTATCTGTTGACGCAGGGTGATGACCCGTTTTGGAGCAAAAAACTCCCTCAAGGAAAGGCGGATAAAACGGAGAAATCAACCCGGCCTAAGACGAGAGTCGTCAAAAAGTCTGCTCACAAGAGAAAAACCACGGCCTCTTCCGATCCTGCCGATGATGAGGTGGGTAATCCGGGTTTTGAAGCTAAACTTGACTCCCTCGGTTCATTGTCTGTGTAGTTTATTGACGATGTAATTTGTCAGGACGATGCCGAAGAGAGCCATGCTGATGACGTAGAGGTAATTACTATTTCTTCTGATTCAAGCCTTCTGCCTTCCCATAAAATCCGTCAGGCGAACCGCAAAGTTAAATTTTCCCATCCTCTTGCTTACTTGGATCCCAACTTTCTTATGAAGACCCGTCAGCACGAGGTGCGTCGTACAACCCGACACAGTGGTCAGGTAGTTACCTCCGCCCGTTTACCGAACAGTCCGGTTCGGAGACGTCGTTCAGAGGTCTCTAATTTGCTTGTCAAATTTTGTCCTAAAGCGGGCTGCTTTCGTCAACCACTTAATCCGTCTGACTCCGATTATCAGGTTACCTCGCACTCATCCTCTGGCGAGTCAACTGGTACTCAGCTGCCTCCACTCAAAACCGTGCTAGGGTAACCTTTGTTTTTCTCATCAGGTTGTCCATTGTTATAATCTTCAACATATGTTGTCCTTAACTTTGCTGCTTTTTTCAGAGCTAAACCGAGGCCGAGCAAAAAAGCCCGCCAAGACAAAACAGGAGAAGAAAACGCTCCTCCTGAACCGGACACTGCCCCGAACGTTGAAGCGACTATCCCTGAAGATGTAATTGATGACCCATCAGTCCGAGATGAAGTCGTTGTTCCCGAAGAAGGCTCTGCTAACCCCTCCGGCCCAACGGATCAACCAGCCAGTCCAATTCGTGCTGAGAAAACCATTAGTTCGTCGAAGCCTGCCGAAAAACCGACCGTGCCAGTCCAGACTGGCGACCACAAAGATGACGAAGTCATGATTACTGGCATAGGTCGTACTGAACCGGGAAATCCCATCGCTTTAGCCAAGCACACTGCTAAAGAAGAAATTTCTGCTTTAAGTAAAGGTAAATGGGATGCTGATCTGGCAATGTACTCTGGTCTTGGTGCTCAAGACATTCATTCTGGCTACTTAAACCGGCTATATACTAGCCGTGATTATGAAGCCAACCTTGTGAAGATGATGAAAGACAAATTCGAGGTAACTTCCATGCCCTCACTCCTGCTTCTTATCACCGTAGCCCCCAAGGGTCGGTTTAACTTTATCATAATTGAACCGACACTTGTAACCATCATACCGTAGCATCCGAAATATCCTTAGAACAAATAGCCATTAGCCCCCAAGTGCCGAGCTGAATACTTGTATTGTGCTTGGGACTTTGATAATTAACTGATAACTTGAGATCAAATAAGCATTAGCCCCCAAGTACAAAGTACCTAACTTGTTATGTGCTTGGTACTTCCTTTGTTTAAACCGTACAACTGTCGGACTGCAGACTGAACTGAAGGTCAAAGAAAGCCAAATTGCCGACCTTCAAGAGAATATAAAATCCCAGCAAGCAGAAGCTTCCAAAGCTAAAGATGAACTAACCAGCGCTTTAAGCAGCATGGAACAATTAAAGGAAGGTTTTCAGAAGGAACGGGCTGACTGGGTCACAGAAAAGGCCGCTTTAATAAAAAAGATTGAAAATGCGGAATCCGCCCTTAAACCGGTAACAGACGAACTGATCAGTGTGAAGCGACAGGTGCACGCAATGACTACCGCCATCTTTGGTAAGCCTCGCGTGACTTGTGTAATAATCCTGATTCTTCTATAAAACAGCTCGGTTTATGACCTGCTGATCGTATTACAGGCACTCGCATCAATCACCTGGGATCAGATGTGCGTATGAAGCTGAAAGCGGCCTATACTTTAGTCGAGCAGCTGTACACCGGCGCACAGCGGGTTATCACTACTGCTTCACACAACAATCCGGCGCCCACATTGATCCAGGACACGCTGAAGAGGTTGTCGATGCTTCCCGCTCGGATTGAAGAGTTAAAAAGATCCGCTGCTCGAACCGGAGCCATTAATGCCTTAATCCGGGCCAAAGCATGGGTGCCTGATTTTGATCCCGTTGAAGCGGCTCAAGGTTATCCTAGCGTCAAGGAGGACGGCTCCGAATTTGATGAAGAAGAATTAAGAAAGATAAACCGGGCAGTGCGCCCTCTGGCCTGTCAATTGGTAGAAGAGGCAAACTTGTCTCATTATCAAGCCCAGTATGATAACCAGAACAAACGGGTAGCAGCGCCAATCCCTGAAGCGGAAAACTTAATTCCTCCAATCCGGAAACACACCTATGCCCCTGATATCGAACCGTCGTCCCTGATACATGAGGAAGCTGTCTTTCAAGCTTTAATGGGGATTGATTGGACCACTGTTGACCTCCAGCCGCTGGGTAGAGAGGAGGAAGCAGAAGCGGCACAGGATGATCCAGCATCATCAAACCGGGATGACACACAGGCGTGAACCGAGGGCAGCTTTAATCGGTTTCCTTTTGATACTTTGTCAAGAAACAATCATCTTATTTAGGCACCATGTTGCCTTGTAATAGGATAGACCGTACTTTATGCTGCATGAGATGCCTTCTCGCATTCAGTACTGATGTTCTCCTTTGAAAAATTATTTTTGCCAGCTTATATCTCCTGCAATCACAAAATTTTAAACTACCAGGGCGGTTGTACCGTCATTCGGTCTGTGAATCTTTATATAAATAAGCAAGGAGACTTGCAAGTATGATCAAACTATTTGTGATACAAAATACCTGCCATATAGTGGGCATGAAATAGGCGTTTGTAGCCAATGTTAAAACGGTAATTGATATCTTTTAAACCGTCGCGGGAGAACCAAGCTCCTGTGCATATAACACCGGTTTACCGTCCTTTAATGATAACAATCTTTTGTTGCTCGAAAAAGGATGTTTAGCAGAAAAACTCAAACCGAACCAACAATCTTAGATTGTTGAAAAAAGAAAGGCCGCGTTCCGCCAAATTGGCTATGTAGAACCGGTGTAAACTATTGTCGGTTTAAGAGAAAGGCAATAAACCATCAACCCTTAAAAAAGGGAAAGAAACGGTGACAAAAACCTTTTGCAAAGGAAGAGCTCTATCGAGCTTGGTCAGACGGAATTACCATGGTCAGACGCAACCGAGCCCCCCGAAGGTGTAGCGACGGTGCCAGTCAGCCAGGACCCCGAAATGACGCGTGGCATTACGCCGGCCAAGTGGCATTGCTATGGTTCGGGTTTGACCAAGCCCCCAAATGACTCTAAGGCCCATAGGCCGATCAAGAGGCGTGACCGATTCAGACGTGACCGTGTCCCCAAATGATTCTGGTGGCTTTCGCCGGCCAAGAGGTATTGCATCGGTTCGGACACGACCGAGCCCCCAAATGACTCTGGTGGCTTTCGCCGGCCAAGAGGTATTGCATCGGTTCAGACACGACCGAGCCCCCAAATGACTCTGGTGGCTTTCGCCGGCCAAGAGGTATTGCATCGGTTCGGACACGACCGAGCCCCCAAATGACTCTGGTGGATTTCGCCGGCCAAGAGGTATTGCGTCGGTTCGGACACGACCGAGCCCCCAAATGACCTCATAAGGATAGCTATGTTCTCTTTGGTTCGAATACGACCTATGTTTGAACAGGAAGCCTCAAGTGATCTTGTTAAGACTTGCAAGGGGTAAGCCGGATGTTGCTTAAAAACAACCCCGTGTAACCACACATGATATAAAAGAACAAATACCCCGCACTAGTCAACCTTGGTGAACTTATAACCTCCTACCTGCGGCGCCACCACTAAAGCCAGCAGACCCGGATTATCCACCCGAGGAGGGTGATCCTCTCTACTCCAGATGATCGGCTGCTCTGACCATCGTAGGTATCGGGGCACGGCCGGTTCAACAGAGTTAACTGCCCTCTTCCGGACCTTCTGGTCTCGCTTGTCCAAGCTAGTGGTGAATACATGATATTGGCCACTGTTTAGCTGCTTTGGATTGCTCTGGCACCCCGACTGCTGCTGATTACAGCCCCCTTGATCATTTTGGTTATGTTGATTACCATGTCCGCCCGGATTGCTATTCCCGCTCGGATTGCCATTAAACCCTGAACCGGAGTTTCCTCCACCGTGGCTTGGCCCGGATCCTGAACCGCCACCAGGATTGTGATCATACCGGAAGGCGTTGGAATTCTTGAATTCTCGCATGATGTAACAATCCTTCCACAGATGGTTTGCGGGTTCCTCCGTCGTCCCATGCTTTGGGCAGGGCTGATTCAACAAACTATTTAAGCGCTCTGGATTGGGGCTGGGTCCGCCACCGCGACCTTTACCCCTACGCTGCCGGCCCCTGTTCTGTACATTGGTGTTAGCCACAAAATCCATGGAACCATCCGCTTTACGCTTGCCTCCAACGCTGCTCCCTGGGTGATGCTGCTGTCCTCTGGAGTTGCCGTTCTTCTTTCCCTTCCCTGCCTTTTCATAATCAGACTCGGGATCCTTGGTACTATCAGAATCAGCATACTTTACCAAAGCAGCCATGAGAGTCCCTATGTCAGTGCAATGGCGCTTCATTCGTCCTAATTTCAATTTCAAGGGCCCAAACCGGCAATTGCTTTCCAAAGTCACAACTGCAGTGTCAGCATTGATGCGGTCTGATGAATGCAAGATTTGCGAAATGCGGCGCACCCAATGAGTGGTTGACTCTTCTTCCGCCTGGACGCAGGCGGCTAAGTCCACTATCGACATGGGCTGCCTGCACGTATCTTTGAAATTACTGATAAACCGAGCTCGTAATTGAGCCCATGAACCGATGGTATTGGGCGGCAGGCTTTTTAACCAAGTGCGGGCCGTTCCTTCAAGCATCATAGTAAAATATTTTGCACATGCAGCTTCATCTACATCAAGCATCTCCATGGCCATCTCGTAACTCTCCACCCACGCCTCCGGGGGTTGATCTGCTATATAATTCGGCACCTTGCGCGGCCCCTTGAAGTCCTTGGGCAGGCGCACATTGCGCAAAGCAGGTATAAGGCAAGGCACCCCCAAAGCGCTAGAAGCAAGCCCCGGTTCAACCGAAGTGGTGGGACGAACCGGCGTAAGCTGGTGGGTCTGATGTCCTGCCAATTCGGCTTCTCTGCATGCACCGGCCCGGTCTACCAACTCCTGAGCATCGGGAGCCGGATTGTTGCTGCGGGGCACTCCACGCCGTGCATTGCTGGACTCAGCTTGTTCTTCCATGTGTCTGCTATAACTCCGGGCTGGACGTGGAGTAGAATGAATCCGCTTGCGGCTGTATGAATACGCCTCCTGTTGGACCAGCGCCGTTCTGAGGAGTTCCTTGACCCGGTGTGTCTCTATTGCCTGTAACGAATCTCCCTCGACCGGAATAGCCTCCAGACGCGCTGCCGCAGCAACAAGATTATCCAGCAGGTTGGAGTAGTGATCCGGGGGTGTGGTCCCAATCCGTGGCTCCAGGTTATAACGGGGCAGATCTATTATGCGGGGCTGAACCGGCGCGCCTGTCCCGGGTGCCTCTGCTTGGTTTACCACTGGCTGATCCCTGGTCCCTGCTCCAGGAGTATTGAAAAGATCCCTTCCTTCAAAACCCGGTGGCAGGCGGGACCGATATTTCCTCCTCATGACCTCCTGCGAAGCGTTCTGATCCAGCATGAACTTATAGGCTTGTGCGTCCAAAGCGGCCCGTTCCGCAGCCATCCTGACCTCCTCGGCCGCCAGATCCGCCTTGGCCTGGCTAATCTGTTCTCTCACCTTTGCAATCTCTGCGTTATGAGCATCCCGATCCGCCGGATTAGCCTCTGTTAAGAGCGCCGCCAGTGCGTCGAACAGATCGGATAATACCTGAACCGGTGGGCGCACAAAACCTCCTGCTCCGGCAGCCGTTGAACCGGAAACCATTGCTGCGGCCGTTGATGAATGAGGCGCTGCTTGGGTGCCAGCCATGAATATGCCGACCCAGCTAGGCAGACCGGAGGGGTCCGGAATACTGTTGCCGTCGGAACAGCCCCTAATCTGGCCATCATGCACTTGATACAGAGACTCAGTTTCCCCGGTTGACGACTCATCGCCGGAATAAACGAAGGTTTCGCCACCAGATTCTGATCCGTCCTCATAATTTC
Organism: Aegilops umbellulata; assembly: GCA_032464435.1. Taxonomy (NCBI): domain Eukaryota; kingdom Viridiplantae; phylum Streptophyta; class Magnoliopsida; order Poales; family Poaceae; genus Aegilops; species Aegilops umbellulata. The sequence continues at coordinate 188,722,307 of CP136057.1, forward strand.
CTCCGTGGATGACTCCCACAAAGGCACGCTTTACGGCTGGCTTGACCCGGGCAGGACGCGCACGCTGAGCTGTCTCGATGAGGTCGATGCAGGTGTCCAGCTCAGGGCCCGGTTCACCAATCTTGCCGATAAACACGTGTATACTGCCAAAGGGGACCCGGTATCCGTACTCAATTGAGCCGGCCTCGGGGCCCCAGCCTTCGTCGTCGATGTAAACCTTACCGCGGCGACTTTTGGTCATCCGGCCCACGGCATATCCCTTGAGTCCTTCGAAGCGGCCCTTCAAGAACTTGAAACCATCGTGCGACAGCCCCACGGTGGGCGCCAACTGTCGTGGGTTTGTCACGGCAGATGTCCTATCCAAAGGACTTAGTCGTGGAGCCATCACAACGGGTTAACTCGAAGGGGTTAAAGCGGACACAAGGACACATAGAATTATACTAGTTCGGCCCCTTTGATGAAGGTAAAAGCCTACGTCTAGTTGGTGTTGGAATTGATGAAGTCTCGATGACTAGGGAGCAATCGCTTCTCCTAGGCTTCGAGTTGTTGGTCCTCCCCTGACCCGATATCGGGTCGTCCCCTTATATACACGGGTGACGCCCGTCGGTTCGTAGAGTCCCAATCTCCGGTTTATACTCGTACCCGGGTTGGTCTCTTGCTTATTCCTAACTTACAATACAAGTTGTACACAGGCCGGTTTACGGCTACATATGCTAAACCGACTATGGCCCCGGGCCTTTACATAACCTCTTGGGCTTTAACATTCTTGATCTACTGATTAAATTAACCCGGCCCAGATAGGCCGGTTTAGGCCCAGTAGTAATATCCCCAACATTAGGCCCCATGTTGATTTGAATGATTTCATGTCAACCCTTCGCATAAATCTTCATGTTCAGCATCTTCCCTTCATTGCTAAACCGATATGTCGTCATTTTCCCTAGCGGCCGTAAACCGGCATGATAGGTAGGTATGGTGGCTGTTTTGAGGAAGATATAGGGAGGTTTATGTGTGAAAGAGCGTATCATATCACGGGGTTTGGATGCACCGGCGAAGTTTGCACCAACTCTCAATGTGAGAAAGGGCAATGCACGGTACCGAAGAGGCTAGCAAATGGTGGAAAGGTAAAAGTGCGTATAATCCATGGACTCAACATTAGTCAAAAGAACTCATATACTTATTGCAAAAATTTAGAAGTCATCAAAAATTAAGTACTACGCGCATGCTCCTAGGGGGATAGATTGGTAGGAAAAGACCATCGCTCGTCCCCGACCGCCACTCATAAGGATGCACAAGCCAGGTACACTTCATGCTTCAAATTTGTTACACAACTTTAACCATACGTGCATGCTACGGGACTTGCTAACTTCAACACAAGTATTTCTCAAATTCACAACTACTCAACTAGCACGACTATGATATTATCACCTCCATATCTCAAAACAATTATCAAGCATCAAACTTATCTTAGTATTCAACCCACTAAAAAGAAAGTTTCACATATCTTGAATACCAAGTATATTAACATTAAGCAAATTACCGTGCTATTAATGACTCTCAAAATAATCTAAGTGAAGCATGAGAGATCAAGTTTCTTTACAACAATCCACCACCATTCTCTAAAAGATCTAAGTGAAGCACTAGAGCAAAAATTATCACGCTCAAAAAGATATAAGTGAAGCACATAGAGTAAACTATCAAGCTCAAAAGATATAAGTGAAGCACATAGAGTATTCTAACAAATTTCAATTCATGCGTGGCTCTCTCAAAAGGTGTGTACAGTAAGGATGATTGTGGTAGAATAACAAGCAAAGACACAAATAATACAAGACGCTCCAAGCAAAACACATATCATGTGGTGAATAAAAATATAGCTCCAAGTAAATTACCGATGGAAGTGGACGAAAGAGGGGATGCCTTCCGGGGCATCCCCAAGCTTTGACTTTTTGGTGTCCTTGGATTATCTTGGGGGTGCCATGGGCATCCCCAAGCTTAGGATTTTTCCACTCCTTTTTCCATAATCCATCAAAAGAATTCACCCAAAACTTGAAAACTTCACAACACAAAACTCAATAGAAATCTCGTGAGCTCCGTTAGAGAAAGAAAACAAAAGACTACTTTAAGGTACTGTAGTGAACTTGTTATTTATTTGTATTGGTGTTAAACCTACTGTATTACAACTTCTCTATGGTTTATAAACTATTTTACCAGCCATAGATTCATCAAAATAAGCAAACAACACACGCAAAACAGAATCTGTCAAAAACAGAACAGTCTGTAGTAATCTGTTACTAACGCAAACTTCTGGAACCCGAAAAATTCTACCAAAATTAGAAGACCTGGGCAATTTGTTTATTGATCAGCAGCAATTGGAATCACTATTTTATCACGTTCTGATGATTTTTAACAATTCGGGCATTGAGTGCAAAGATTCTGGAAATTACAGCAAGATCAAATAACTATCTTCCAAGAAGATCTAATAGGTTTAACTTGGCACAAACACTAATTAAAAGATAAAACCACATATAAACAGAATCTAGATGGATTATTTATTCCTAAACAGAACCAAAAACAAAAAATACAAAATAAAATTGGGTTGCCTCCCAACAAGCGCTATCGTTTAACGCCCCTAGCTAGGCATAAAAGCAAGGATAGATCTAGGTATTGCCATCTTTGGTAGGCAATCCTTCAATGAGGCATCCACCTCCTTTAGAATTTTCTTTCTTTCTAGGAAAGTGTTCCATGCCCTTCTTTAAGGGAAATTGGAATCTAATATTCCCTTCCTTCATATCAATAATTGCACCAATCGTTCTAAGAAAAGGTCTACCAAGAATAATAGGACATGAAGGATTGCAATCTATATCAAGAACGATAAAATCTACGGGCACATAATTACTATTTGCAACAATAAGAACATCATTAATTCTTCCCATAGGCTTTTTAATAGTGTAATCCACAAGATGCAAGTTTAGAGAGCAATCATCAAAGTCACGGAAATCTAGCAAATCACACAAAGCTTTGGGGATAGTAGAGACACTAGCACCCAAATCACACAAAGCATGAAACTCATAATTTTTAATTTTAATCTTAATTGTAGGTTCCCACTCATCATGGAGTTTTCTAGGGATAGAAACTTTCAACTCAAGCTTTTATTCATAAGATTACATTAAGGCGTCAACAATGTGTTCGGTAAAGGCCTTATTTCGACTATAAGCATGAGGAGAATTTAACACGCATTGCAACAAGGAAATACAATCAATTAAAGAGCAATTTTCATAGTTAAATTCCTTGAGATCCAAAATAGTGGGTTTAGCAATATCTAGATTTTTATTTCTTTCAATCCCTTTTTTATCAATTTCATCATCAGGATCTAAAAACTCAGAATTCTTAGAACGCCTTCTAGGTAAGGGAAGATCATAATCAGATTCATATTGCAAAACAAAGATTTAATAGGGGACACATCAATAACTTTTAGATCTTCATCTTGATTCTCATAGTTATTCGGTTTAGCGGCCATCTTATTGACTAAGGTGGCTTGCATATCCGAAACTTCAGCGGTCATTTTTTCAAGATGAGCAATTTGGGCTCTTACACCATCAAATTCTTTGGACATATCATCGAGCTCTTTATTCATATAACTCATAAAACTCTTTTGTTCCTTAAGCTCGTTCTAAAGAAATTATTATGCTCAAATTGCAAGACCATAAACTTCCTGACATTGTTTTCGATATCTTCTAGCCTTTTAAGGTGAAGATCAGCAAAATTAGGTAAGGACATCGTGACGAACAAGCAAGCAAACTAACACACGAGCAAACAAAAGGCAAAGGGAAAGAGAGGGCAAATAAAACGGCAAGGGTGAAGAGGGGGAGAGGAAAACGAGAGGCAAATGGAAAATAATGTAATGCGAGAGATAGAGATTGTGATGGGTACTTGGTATGTTGACTTTTGCGTAGGCCTCCCCGGCAACGGCGCCAGAAATCCTTCTTGCTACGTCTCGAGCTAGCGTTGGTTTTCCCCGAAGAGGAGGGGGTGATGCAGCACAGTAGCGTAAGTATTTCCCTCAGTTTTTGAGAACCAAGGTATCAATCCCGTAGGCGGTCAGGCGCAAGTCCCTCGTACCTGCACAAAACGGTAGCAACTCGCAACCAACGCTTAGGGGTTGTCAATCCCTTCACGGTCACTTACGAGAGTGAGATCTGATAGAGATAATATTTTTGGTATTTTTGGTATAAAGATGCAAAGTGAAAAGTAAAAGCAAAACAAGTAAAATAAAGTAATGGAGATTGATATGATGAGAATAGACCCGGGGGCCATAGATTTCACTAGTGGCTTCTCTCAAGAGCATAGATATTCTACGGTGGGTGAACAAATTACTGTTGAGCAATTGATAGAATTGAGCATAGTTATTAGGTTATCTAGGTATGATCATGTATATAGGCATCACGTCCGTGACAAGTAGACCGACTCCTGCCTGCATCTACTACTATTACTCCACTCATCGACCGCTATCCAGCATGCATCTAGAGTATTAAGTTAAAAACAGAGTAACGCCTTAAGCAAGATGACATGATGTAGAGGAATAAATTCATGCAATATGATAAATACCCCATCTTGTTATCCTCGATGGCAACAATACAATACGTGCCTTGCAACTCTTTCTGTCACTGAGTAAGGACACCGCAAGATTGAACCCAAAGCTAAGCACTTCTCCCATTGCAAGAACTACCAATCTAGTTGGCCAAACCAAACGGATAATTTGAAGAGACTTGCAAAGATAACTCAATCATACATAAAAGAATTCAGAGAAGATTCAAATATTATTCATAGATAAGTTGGATCATAAACCCACAATTCATCGGTCTCAACAAACACACCACAAAAAGAAGATTACATCGAATAGATCTCCACGAGAGAGGGGGAGAACATTGTATTGAGATCCAAAAAGAGAGAAGAATCCATCTAGCTACTAGCTATGGACCTAAAGGTCTGAAGTTAACTACTCACACTTCATCGGAAGGGCTATGGTGTTGATGTAGAAGCCCTCCGTGATGGATGCCCTCTCCGGCGGAGCTCCGGAACAGGCCCCAAGATGGGATCTCGTGGATAGAGGAAGTTGCGGCGGTGGAATTAGGTTTTTTGCTCCGTCTCTGGTCTAATGGGGGTACGTAGGTATATATAGGAGGAAGGAGCACGTCGGTGGAGCTCTGAGGGGCCCACGAGGCAGGGGGCGTGCCCAGGGGCCCCTCCACCCTCGTGACCTCCCCGGAAACTTCTTGGAGTAGGGTCCAAGTCTCCTGGATCACGTTCGGTGAGAAGATCACGTTCCCAAAGGTTTCATTCCGTTTGGACTCCGTTTGATATTCTGTTTCCTCGAAAAACTGAAATAGGCAAAAAACAACAATTCTGGGCTGGGCCTCCGGTTAATAGGTTAGTCCCAACAATAATATAGAAGTGGAAAATAAAGCCCAATATAGTCCAAAACAGTAGATAAAGTAGCATGGAGCAATCAAAAATTATAGATACGTTGGAGACGTATCAAACGACATAATCACACCGAAGATCCCGGGCGTCGCCGCGGGAAGAGCCCCGAGCGCCACTCCCGGGACGTAGAGGACCTGCAAGCTCGCCGAGGCACTGGTGAAAATGGCATGCGACCGCGGGGTCGTGATAGAGCTCCTTCTGACATGGTCAGAAGTCGAAGCGCGTCGCGATCCGTGCAGGTTTCGCTGCCACCAACGCCAGCAGAGGGCCTGGCGCACGCGCAGTTGCTCCTCGACTTTCCTCCCATTACGGGGAAACTCGACGAATGAAGGGCCACTATCCGAAGCCTTGTTGCGGTGGCCAACAAAGACGAACCGGGTCCGGTGGAGCCCCCGGGTTGACGCTCCAATGGAGTCCCACGCACCAGTGGCGGGAAGGCCGGCGGCGCCGCGACCATGGTGCATTCGCCTCCTCCTCGCCCGGTACCACGGACGACAGCTCGTCGCGGCGTTACGGGCGACGACATCTTCATAGCGTCGTCTGACCCGCGGACCCACTGTGACCAGCGCCAAGTTCTTCGGGAACGAGCCCATGAAGATGCTCGAACCACTATCAAGTGCTGGTGCGGAGCGCGCCACCAGTCAGACAGGCGAGCAGGGCCTACTGCGAACCACCTGGCCCCGGAGAGCCCTGGAGGCCTACCTTACGAGGTAGGCTGTCCGGCTTTTACCCGTGAGCTGCGGCAGTTCCAGTGGCCCACTCACCGCACCTTCAAACCTGACGTTGGCGAAAAGTATAGCGGCAAGACCCACCCGTCCGAGTTCCTCAGCATCTACACCATCGCGATGCAAGCTGCCGGAGCCCGCGACGATAAGGTGCTTGCGAATTACTTTCCATTGGCTCTTAAACCCAACACCATGTCATGGTTGATGCACTTGCCGGTAGACTCTATTTCCTCCTGGTCGGATTTGTGCCATGAGTTCGTGGGCGCCTTTACTGGAGGTCACCAAGTCCATGGCCAAGCGAGCGACCTGCACGTCATTCCCCAGAAGGGAGGCGAGAGTCTCCGCAAGTATATACAGAGGTTCAGCCCCGTGAGGCGCGGCTTGCCGGGCCCCCCGGCAAGCCACCTTTTGTACGAGCCTTGCCGATGATGCATGTAACCCTCTGCACAAAGCCAGGCGCAGACCCTGAGCATAAATAAATGAAGCGCTGGCGCCCTAAGTTATAGCATGCATGCTAGGTTGAGTCTCGTCCTTGGTTAGGGTTGATAGTGCTTAGCGGCGGCTAACCCCTAGCTTAGAGGTCGAGTTTGCGTCTCTTTGTCTTTCTTTTGTCTTCTTTGGTTCGCAGGACACGCAGATATCCTTGCCGAACCACTTGGGGAGGAAAAAAAAAGAGGGACAGACCAGCATCTAGGCCCCGGCAAGCCAGTATTGCCGTGGGCTGCAAGAGAAAGGATTCACCCACGGCAAGCCAGGGTTGCCGAGGGCTGCAGACTCAGATAAGTTCTTCATCCCTTATCATGCATTCCATTATGGACTGAGGTATGTGAAACCTCGTTTTCCTAAGCTACCGTCCTCCCCTAACTCTAGGCCCTAGGGCTCGTTCCTGGGGCCAGGTTTGGTCGTAGTCGCGGTAGCGAAAGAATGAAACAAGGAGCCTGAACCCGCCTCATCCCTGCCTCCGCCAAAAGCGTGAGAAAAGTCGAGCGAAGTGGGGAGACGGCAAGGCCTGTTGCTGGGCAAGGAAATGTTTATCTTGGAGATATCAAGGATTTACTCCTTGTCATGGGTTCCACCCGCAAACAAATGACTCGGCAAACATCCCTTTTTCATTAAAAACATTCCACTCAGGTACAGTCCATAGGGAATGAAAAACATGAATGATGGGATTACAAGTTTTAAATTCAACAAAGGCCCGAAGGCTTACAAGCTAAAAAGAGATAAGGTGCCCGTAATCCCTTTCTTGTCCCTCTCCCCAGGAGGCAGGTAAAGGAGGCGAAAAAGGCAAAAGGAGCGCCTAGGCGAGCTACAGGTGGCAGAAGACACCAAGAGAACATCTCGGTGGCCGTCCGAAGGCTGGATGGTGATGGCGGCGCCGGAAGCAGAGCTCAAAGACGAGGCGGCAGGACGTCAGCACGCGTCGAAGGCGCCGGTGCCCGCGTACTCCGACTTGACAGCCTTGCCGCCCGCCCTCTTCCTCTTCCGCAGCCTCCCAACGCCAGCCGCCCAAGGAGGCGACCCCGAGAAGTTCAAGGGGCCGGCGACACGGATGATGGGGTCGCCGGTGTCGCACGGAGCGGCACCCGACACCTAGTCGGACCCGTCATCCTGCCGCCTACCGCCCTCGTCGTCGCTGCCGCTGTCCTCCTCGTTACTCCCGCCCGAGGAGGAGTCTTCACTATCAGAAGAGCTCTCCACGCAGCACCTTGCATGGGTCCCAAAGAGCCCAAAGACCTTGACGGAGAGAAGGCCACACTCCATCAGCTTAAAATGGAGAGTGAGCCCCTCCGTCAAGCGGTGGATGCGAGCAAACGTCTTCCATCCCCAACGAAGATACATCACGTGAGGAGCGGGGAAGTCGACGCGGACCCGCGTGCCACTGATCCCGCAGCCCCTCATGTGCAGCCGCAGTGACTCCGGCGGATCCAGCTCCATCACCCGCGCAAATGGAGTCGGGAGACAAAGGCGACGGCGTGGCGGCCGGCGCAGCCTGATGAAGAACTCACAAGGGTCATCCCCAACATGGCCCTCCATTGGAGGAGGAGCTGCTGGCGGAGGCAAGGCCGGCGCGCCACCCCGTCCTCCTCTTCCCCGAGTGCCCCGGCCTCGCCCACGGCCCCGCCCCCTCCCCCTTCCCCTCGCGGCTGGCTCTACCACCGCAGGCGCAGGAGAAGGAGGGACGCGTTGTCGAGCGGCGACCCTCGCCGCCACCGTTGAAGGACTGGGATTCCCTCTCTCCATGGCGGATGGAAGGGAGGAGCAGAAGCTGAAGGAAGAAGAAGATGAAAGAATACGGGACGCCATCCCCCTCCCGCTCTTTATAAAGGAACGGGGTTGGGGGCTCGGCCGCCCTGCTCGGCCAATCAAGACGCGGAAGGCGCGGGGAACCGGGACTGACCCGCTGCCCCAGCCCGCGGCGGCCCGATTTCCTGCCTCCACCGTTCGCCACCCCAAGCGCATGGGAGACACGTGGCGGACGTGAAGAAACGAGGGGACGGGTGAAGCGACCTCTCCCCACCCCGTGATCGTGGGGAGTGGACGCCTTGAAGACCGCGCCTCGGCCCCATTCAGTAAATGGGTCGCGCCTCCATGCCTCCCTCCGTTTAGGGGAAGGCGCGAACCGCCCCTTTACTATGACGTGACGCATGCGTGCAGAGAGCAACCCCACGCATGCCGCCCATGTCACGCGCACCTCCCCACGCCACGCCACGCGCGGGAGTCGTGGGAAGCGCAGCGCACGGAGAATCTTACCATGGTAAAAACCACCCCGCCTGCCCGCGCACCGTTTTTGGGCCTAGCCCAACAACGCGTTGCGCTTATGTGTGGCCCAGGCCCGGGGGCTCCTGTCGGTGTACAAAAAGAGGGGTACACTTTTTGTACCCCTATAACTGTGCACGGGCAGTCTGAGCCACGGGCACCACCACACCAAGCACGGCAAGGGAGGCGAGCCAGGGTAAAACCGAAGCCCAAGAGAACTGGAGCAACACCAAGGCCAAAACCACGAAGAGCAAAGGGGACGAAGCGGACTCGCCCGGCAAGATCCTTGCCGGGAGGCAGTTTTAGCAACCCCGGCAAGACCCTTGCCGCGGCAACTCGCCCCACACCTACGGAGCGAGTCACCCTTGAGTCCACTGCCCCCATGGGGCAAGGATTCGGGAGACATCCCCGTGGTGGCATGCAGATCTTTGTGAAGACATTCAGGATCAGATACACACTATAGAAGATGACGACCTTTGGCGGGATTCCAACCAAGGAAGACCACAAGGCCCCCGGCAAGTGCCTTGCCGGGGATGACAACAGGCGCCTCGGCAAGACCCTTGCCGGGGCCCCGGCAAGGCCCTTGCCGAGGACACCCATAGGGCCACCATCGGGCCCACGCTGACTAAACCTCCACCACCATACGCATGCAGCTGCCGACCCAACCAGCTGGGCAGGCACCTGCGTGGCGGCATGCAGATCTTCGTGAAGACCCACCACTACGCTACCTTAGCTGCCTTCCTGCCTACATGGCACCACGGGCATCGCTGGCCAGGGCGCGTGTCGACGCGAGGAGGAGCAGCGACGGACGGGACAGGCTTCGCCCCCGCCCCCGATAAAGCAAGGACACCTAAGCAAGACGCATTAAAGGCGCCTTGTCATGTAATGCGAGGGATAACCTCGCATCACTGTACCCTTTCCACCTCCTGTGTGCCACTGTGGCAACCCCTTTTCCTATAAAAGGAGGCCCGAGGCGACCAGAGGAAGGATTCGGCTTTCTGAAGCTCTTCACGCCCCATAGCTAGCTCAAGAACACAGATATACAATCCACCAAAGCAGGAGTAGGGTTTTACGCATCCTCGCGGCCCGAACCTGGATAAACGAACCGTGTGCTATCTGTTTGATCCGCTCTTCTCACGACCCCGCGCCCCACTAACCGTAGTAGGGATTCTTGTGATCCCATAGGTGTCGTTCCCACCGACATGAACCATGGGTGTTGTATGAAAACCTTCCTTGCCTCCTGACCATAGAGGTGGGTTGAGAGGTAATCATCAGTGAACTGCTTTGGAAAGGCCTGAAAACAAGGATGTACATAAATATCTTCTCTATATTGGAAATGGGGCAAAGGAATAAAAAAAGGCAAGGTATAATAGTTAGTACCATATTGTAGTGAACTGATGTCTTCTTCATTGTGTAGACAAAGATCTTGTTGTTTTTTGTCGCTAATTTCTTTATCCTAACAATCTTTCTGAGTTTCTTGATTTGATTGATATTCATGCACAACTCATTTCCCCATATGCAAAAAGGGTCGAACAGTGGGTCAAAACCTCTGACAACAGGACCTACATGTGCAAGACCAAATTGTTAAAAACCAAAATATTAGAATGGTTCCTGCAATTGCACAATAGTGTGTTATTAGACAACAGACCATGCACGTGCTAACCTCGATTGTAAACCTCAGTGCTTCCCATTGTTTCCCTGCAACACATATAAGGTAGTTAGTCATCGGGTTAAGTAAGGGTTTGCATGCTATCAGTAAAATATGTTGATGAAAAATAAGCACATTGCAGATTCATCAGATTAATTCAAGCCACATGGAAAATCCATTTATCCAAACCAAGCATGATTAAGAACTAGGAAATATAACACTTGTATATGTTTCTCATGTATTAAGTGCAGCCAAATTCGATTTATTCCTCACATGCACAACAATTGGACATCGTGGTGTATAATTGAACCAAGCAGTTAGCTAAACACCACAACAAATGAACCAAACATTAACTGAGCACCACATTGCACAATATAACATACTCCTAATAGAAGATAAGACAGTTAACCAAACCAAGCATGCTTAACAACTTGGAAATATAGAAATTGTATTTGTTTCTCATGTATTTAGTATAGCCAAATTCGATTTATTCCTCACATGGCATACAATAACAGAATGCAACCAGAACAATTGAACATCGCATTGCAGAATTGAACCAAGCAGTTAACTAAACACTACAACAAATGAACAAAACGTTAACTAAGCACCACATTGCACAATATAACATACTCATAGTAGAAGATCAGAAAGTTAACCAAACGAAGCATGCTTAACAACTTGTCAATATTGCAGCCTGAAGAATTGAACATCACATTTGCAGAATTGAAACAAGCAGTTAACTGAACACCACATTGCACGACATATAGAACATATACACTATAGCAGAAGATTGTATGGGAAAAGTAGATAGCACAATACACTAGAATTTGTTAAGGAAAGGCACTAGCTAGCAAACTGAACATGGGTCCTTATAGTGAGCTAATAAGGCAAGCTACTCCTCATTGTCGGAGATATCGATGACGATTGGCTCCTTGGAGATGGAAGAGGGCAAGGCCTCCGCATCGTGGGTGCCCTCGTTGTAGTGGTGAGTTGCCTGAGCCGCTCCGGGCACCAACCTGCTGGCTCTCGAGATGAGGTAAGCACGTGCACGCTGAGAAAACACCATGTAGTCTTCGTCGAAGGCACCGACGGTGGCCTCGAGAAAACGCCACGAACTGTCGTTTAAAGCAGCCAACCGCATCGCGGCGTCGGCGCGCGAGGCGTCAACGGTGGCCTCGACGGCGAGGTGCTCTCGAAGATCTGGGGGTCAGCATGAATGGCAGCAATCCCGACCTCATCAGCACGTGCGGCCATGATTTGCTTCTCCCCTGCCAAATGCTCCTTGAGATCCTGGCTATACTGCGTGCACCGTGGCTTAGGCCAGCGCTTATTCGGTGGAGGGGTCGGTGATTTGGGTGGAAGGTGTCGCGCTTGCACCGGCGGTCGGGGCATGTGGGATGTGGAAGGAGGAGGAGGAGGATGGGGGTTGGGTGTGGATTACCTGCCTGGATAGGCGAGGCCGAGCAGCGTGAAGGAGGGTCGCCGGTGAGGAGGCGGCGCTACAAGCAAGGAGTGAAGCTTTCAACTTGGAAAGGAAGGTAGAAACAGGGGAAATGTGGCTTTTGGTAAGGGGAGGGGGCAGGGAGGTTGGTATTTCCGCGGAAGCCGTAAATTTGGAATCACTTCAGCGAAAAAACTGGCGCGCAAAGTGTCATCAGACACGGTCCCTTATTCAGAACTGTGTACGATATGTGAACATCACAAACGATTCAGATAGCTTAACCCATGTGTTTTGAGTTTGAACGTCAAAAATTTTGGTTCGAATTTCCCTGGTTACAGTGGTCATCCACGTCATTGCATAATTTGTGTACACAAAGGAGACTACAGCACACCCACACTTCTTAATCGAGCAAGTTCAACAATTAAACAGAGCTAGCTGACCTAAACATTACTCTAACAAATTAAAGACCGGCGCTCTTAATTAAACAAAACAAAGAGTACTAGTACGGCTGGTGCTCGTCGATCTCCACCGCCGCCTCCATGTCCAGCTCGCGCCCGACGATCTCCTGGGGAAGGAGCTCCATGGTATCCATCGCACCATACTCGACAAGCATCTCGCCATCCGCGTCCGCCATCTCTTTGGAAACGGCCGCCACAAGCTGGGCGTGGGCGGACGCGATCTGGGCTTGGACGGGCTCCGTCGTTGCAAGGTACGTGGCAGAGGAACGGACAATTGCTCGAACGCTCTCGGCGATTGCCAGCTCTTCGGTCGTGTGTTGCCGAGCGATGTCGGAGAAGCTTCGTTCGATTTTTGCGGTGACCGCCAGGAGCTGGGCGTGGGCGGCCTCGACATGGTCGTGGGCGGCCTCCATCAGGGCTAAGGCCGCCACTGCAGAACGGACAGCTACTGTGCTGCTCTCGCCAGTTGTTATCCCCGAGCCAGATGTTGCTGCCGCCACCTTAAAAGCAACAGCGGCCGTTTGGGATGCCATGGCCGCCCGGTCGCAGATTTCGGTCACGCTCATGCACCTTGTTTGCACACGCATGGCGGCTGTGACTGCGCTCTCGCCGGAGTGGGCCACCGAAGTTGCCCAAACGACGCGGGTCCATGTGCCCATCTTTCACCGGTGATGATTCAATAGTGAAATGATATTTGGGGAGCGAGCTAGTGTGCTTGAGACGCCGGCTGTGGACTGTAGTCGACGCACCTTCTCGCGTAAGCCACAGGCGTACTATACACCGATGGTGCTCCAGGATATTTTGTGCTACATCTCACACGGTTGGTGATAATAAACTGTGTGCGATCTACTTGATTTTTCATCTTGATTTGAATTACATAATGGGGTCACATCGACAATGGACGGTGTTTGAATTGCTAGACCTTTTATCTGGAGTGAACATGCAACTATATGTGTGTCGTAAAAGAATTGGAAATATTCAGGGTTCGTTTGAACATTTTATATATTAAATTGGTTTTCTAGCAATTTCAGGTGCACAATCCAAAATTAAACTACATGCACATGCTCCGGTGCACCAATGGGTTGTAAAATTGTATATGTGTCCATGGGTTTATGCTTATCTCCCATGCGAGAAATGGGGATGAAATTCGAACACCACGGCACCGTGGCTCTCTGGCACACGTCGACGTACTTGCTTTTGTAATTCTAGTAAATCCAAAATTCATCCAAAATTCGTGAAACTTGGCATGCTATCATGGAGCGGCATCAACATGCCAGGGTAAAAAAATTGTCCCATTTGGGGCAGGTTTGGGTATAAGCTTCTCATAAACCAGAGCTTCTCACAACAAGTGTGATGGTTTCGGTAGACAATGTTTCACCTTTCTGGACGAAATGATATCCATTATCTCTTCTCGATTTCAATATTGTTCCTAGTGTCAACATAGAACAACAGGAGTGTTGTGTCAATTTTTGGGATTTTTCGGGGTTCACTTGGACATTTTTATACATTAAATGAGTTTTCTGTGCATTCATGTGCATAATTCAAATTTGAACTACATGCACATGCTCTAATGCATATAAATTAGTTGAAAATTTAAATATGTGTCCTTGGTTGCCTGCTTAGGTCCCGTGCAAGAAATGGGAATGAATGTCAAACACCCTGCCACCGTCACTTGGCCGCAAACGTTGAGATACCTGGTTTTTAAATTCTAATAAATCCAAAACTCGTCTGAAATTCATGAAACTTGGCATGCTATCATGGAGCGGCATCAACATGATGTGGTAATTTTTTTGTCCCATTTGGGGCAGGTTTGGGTATATGCTTCTCACAAACCAGAGTTTCTCACAACAAGCATGATGGTTTTGGTAGGGAACGTCCCACCTTTGGGGATGAAATGATATCCATTGCCTCTTATTGCATCCAAAATTTTTATCGTGGCAACATAGAACAACATGAGTGTTGTGTCAATTTTTGTGATTTTACGGGGTTCGTTTGGACATTGTTATGTATTAACTAAGTTTTCAATGCATTTATGTGCATAGTTTAAATTTTAACTACATGCACATGCTCTAGTGCATATAAATTGGTTGAAAAATCAAATCTGTGTCCTTGGGTGCATGCTTAGGTCCCATGCAGGAAATGGGAATGAATTTCAAACACCAGGGCACCGTTGATTGCCGGCAAAACATTGAGATGCCTGGTTTTTAAATTCTAGTAAATCTAGAACTCGTCTGAAATTCATGAAACTTGGCATGCTATCATGGAGCGGCATCAACATGCCGTGGTAATTTTTTTGTCCCATTTGGGGCAGGTTTGGGTATATGCTTCTCACAAACCAGAGGTTCCCACAACAAGCATGATGGTTTCTGTAGGGAACGTCCCACCGTTGGGGACGAAACGATATCCATTGCCTCATATTGCTTCCAAATTTTTTCTCATGTCAACATAGAACAACAGGAGTGTTGTGTCAATTTTTGTAATTTTTCGAAGTTCCTTTGGACATTTTTATGCATTAACTGAGTTTTCAATGCATTTATGTGCATAATTAGAATTTGAACTACATGCACATGCTCCAGTGCATATAAATTGGTTGAAAAATCAAATCTGTGTTCTTGGGTGCATGCTTAGGTCCCATGCAAGAAATGGGAATGAATTTCTAACACCAGGGCACCGTTGACTGCTGGCAAAACATTGATATGCGTGGTACTTAAATTATAGTAAATCTAAAACTCGTGTGAAATTCATGAAACTTGGCATGCTATCATGGAGCGGCATCAACATGTTGTGGTAATTTTTTGTCCCATTTGGGGCAGGTTTGCGTGTATGCTTCTCACAAACCAGAGCTTCTCACAACAAGCATGATGGTTTCGGTAGGGAACGCCCTACGTTTGGGGACAAAACGATATCCATTGCCTCTTATTGCATTCAAAAAATTTCTCGTGTCAACATAGAACAACAGGAGTGTTGTGTTTTTTTGTGATTTTTTGGGCTTCGTTTGGACATTTTTATGCATTAAGTGATTTTTCAATGCATTTATATGCATAATTCAAATTTTGACTACATACACATGCTCTAGTGCATATAAATTGGTTAAAAAAAATCAAATCTTTGTCCTTGGTTGCATTCTTAGGTCCCATGCAAGAAATGGGAATGAATTTCAAACACCAGGGCACTGTTGATTGCCGGTAAAATGTTGAGATACTTCGATTTTAAGTTCTAGTAAATCCAAAACTCGTCATGAAACTTGGCATGCTATCATGGAGTGGCATCAACATGCTGTTGTAATTTTTTTGTCCCATTTGGGGCAGGTTTGGTTATATGCTTCTCACAAACCAGAGCTTCTCACAACAAGCATGATGGTTTCGGTAGGGAACGTCCCACCTTTGGGGACGAAACGATATCCATTGCCTCTTATTGCTTCCAAATGTTTTCTCGTGTCAACATAGAACAACAGGAATGTTGTGTCAAGTTTTGTGATTTTTGGGGTTCGTTTGGACATTTTTGTGCATCAACTGTGTTTTCAATGCATTTATGTGCATAATTCAAATTTGAACAACATGCACATGCTCCAGTGCATATAAATTGGTTGAAAAATCAAATCTGTGTCCTTGGGTGCATGGTTAGGTCCCTTGCAAGAAATGGGAATGAATTTCAAACACCAGGGGCACCGTTGATTCCCGGCAAAACATTGAGATGCCTGGTTTTTAAATTCTAGTAATCCAAAACTCGTCTGAAATTCATGAAGCTTGGCATGCTATCATGGAGCGGCATCAACATGCCGTGGTAAATTTTTGTCCCATTTGGGGTAGGTTTGGGTATATGCATCTCACAAACAAGAGCTTCTCCCAACGAGCATGATGGTTTCGGTAAGGAACGCCCCACCTTTGGGGACGAAACAATATCCATTGCCTCTTATTGCTTTCAAAAATTTTCTCGTGTCAACATAGAACAACAGGAGTGTTGTGTTTTTTTGTGATTTTTTGGGGTTCATTAGGACATTTTTATGCATTAAGTGAGTTTTCAATGCATTTATGTGCATAATTCAAATTTGAACTACATGCACATGCTCCAGTGCATATAAATTGGTTGAAAAATCAAATCTGTGTCCTTGGGTGCATGCTTAGGTCACATGCAAGAAATGGGAATGAATTTCAAACACGAGGGCACCGTTGATTGCTGGCAGAACATTGAGATGCCTGGTTTTTAAATTCTAGTAATCCAAAACTCGTTTGAAATTCATGAAGCTTGGCATGCTATCATGGAGCGGCATCAACATGCCGTGGTAAATTTTTTGTCCCATTTGGGGCAGGTTTGGGTATATGCTTGTCACAAACCAGAGCTTCTCACAACAAGAATTATGGTTTTGGTAGGGAACGACCCACCTTTGGGGACGAAACGACATCCATTGCCTCTTATTCCTTTCAAATTTTTTCTCGTGTCAACATAGAACAACAGGAGTGTTGTGTTTTTTTATGATTTTTCAGGGTTCCTTTGGACATTTTTATGCATTAAGTGAGTTTTCAATGCATTTATGTGCATAATTCCAATTTGAACTACATGCACATGCTCTAGTGCATATAAATTGGTTGAAAAATCAAATCTTTCTCCTTGGGTGCATGCTTTGGTCCCATGCAAGAAATGAGAATGAATTTCAAACACCAGGGCACCGTTGATTGCCAGCAAAACGTTGAGATACTTTGTTTTTAAATTCTTGTAAATCCAAAACTCGTCATGAAACTTGGCATGCTATCACGGAGTGGTATCAACATGCCGTGGTAAAACTTTTGTCCCATTTGGGGCAGGTTTGGGTATATGCTTCTCACAACAATCATGATGGTTTCGGTAGGGAACATCCCACCTTTGGGGACGAAATGATATACATTGCCTCTTATTGCTTCTAAAAATTTTCCCGTGTCAACATAGAACAACAGGAGTGTTGTGCCAATTTTTGTGATTTTTTGGGCTTTGTTTGGACATTTTTATGCATTAACTATGTTTTCAATGCATTTATGTGCATAGATCAAGTTTGAACTACATGCACATGCTCCAGTGCATATAAATTGGTTGAAAAATCAAATATGTGTCCTTATGTGCATGCTTAGGTCACATGCAAGAAATGGGAATGAATTTCAAACACCAGGGCACTGTTGACTGCCGGCAAAACATTGAGATGCCTGGTTTTTAAATTCTAGTAAATCCATAACTCGTCCATTGCGCAGGTTCACCGGGAAGCATGCGAGATGTTCAACGCAGGATTTGTGCATCTCTTCAACGCAAACGGTTCAGTGAAGCAGCAGAAAATAAACCAAAAAATATACATGTTGCCACACGCCCCGTGTGCCATGCGAGCAGACATGAGTTGACGGGACGCATGCGAGCAGTCCGCCGCGCAGGGTTACCGGCAGGCATGCGTGTAGGTGTGTGTATTGTCGGGGAGGCGTGCGAGT
Organism: Aegilops umbellulata; assembly: GCA_032464435.1. Lineage (NCBI taxonomy): Eukaryota > Viridiplantae > Streptophyta > Magnoliopsida > Poales > Poaceae > Aegilops > Aegilops umbellulata. The sequence continues at coordinate 188,740,261 of CP136057.1, forward strand.
AGGTGTGTGAAATGATGTTAGAAATGGCAGACGTCCGCCGCGCAGGCTCACCTGGAGGCGAGACTGCTTTTGACCGCAACCTGCCTCACTCCCACTGGTCCGTATTAATTGCGCGCCCGAGCCGCCGGCCATAATAGGAGGCCGCACCCCCGGTCCATAGTGGTCACCGACATCTGGACTCCGGAGTGTATGACGATGCCGCCGAAGTGCACCATCGGAGGGAGTGGCCACGCCGGGGCTGGTGAAGCACCCACACAACGCGTGAAGCTGGCCACAGAGGTTTCCGTCACCGCCACTGAGGTCTCGCGCGGGCAGTAGCACGACCTTGAATTCGTCGGCGCTGTCGTGCCCCCCCCCCCCCAGCCGGAGTCGGAGGTCAACACCAACTCCGGCAACAACTGCGACTCCGACAGAAAACCGGTTAGTCATCTATATACCCATTTGTGCGGCAAACATATCAAGTGTTTTCTCTGGTTAATCCCCCCACCCCGCCCCTCTATAATTTTTCTGGAATACAAATCCTATGGTTATGTTCTCTTAGTCCATGAAATCAGAGTAATTAAGATCCGTTAGATGCACGTAGTGTATTGATTGTTTGAATGTTATCCGTATAGAGTTGGTGATTAATTTTTTGTTCTGTACAAATGATTTTTGCTAATAATCCGACTAGGGTTAGCTTGCGTGCTAATAATTCGTGGCCAGATCTTGAGAATTGATTTTGAATGACCTACATATATGTTTGTGCCTTTTTTCTTCCTGATCTTGAGAATTGATTTCGAATGTTCTACATGTTATCCCATTTTCTCTTTCAGATTGGTATGTACGCAGATGAGGCTCCGACCAGCGCCGCCGCCGGATGTAGATCTTGGACCCGGCTGTGCGGCCAAAAGCGCCCCCTGGACCATAGGAACCAGTAGAATCTCTGGCGGACCGCATCAGCGATCTGCCGGACGGAATCCTTAGGGAGATCATCTCACTTCTCCGCGCCAAGGATGGCTGCCGCACACAAGTCCTCGCATCTTGGTGGCACACTCTGTGGTGCACCACGCCTCTTAATCTCGACTGTCGTCCGCTATCTGTCGATGATGATTCTGAACTCCCCGGAGCCATCATCTCCTCCCACGAGGGCTCCGTTCAATGCATCTGCATCCTGGCATGCTACCTGCTAGATATACCCTGCATGGTGTCCGCCTGGCTGACATCCCATCAATTAGATAAACTCCGGCAACTTGAGTTCTACCATTACTACAGCGATAGGTTACCACCAAGAGCTGCATCTGTGCCCTTGCAACCGATGCCCATCTCATGGTTTTCCTCCTCTCTCCACACCGCCACCTTGACCCGGTGCCATCTAGCATACTATCTGGTACAAATGCTTCGACCGCTAGGGTTGAAAAAAAATTGCGCTTGTGTTGGTTGATCCGTCGGTGGCCTCACTTCACAGCATCATCCTCTCTAGCTGCCCTGCACTGCAGCGTTTGGTGCTTGTTTTTGGACTAGGAATCGATATCCCTTGTCTAAAAATAAAGTCGTCTCACCTTGTAAGCATTGGAATTCATTTTGAAGGACATGAGCTCATCATTGAAGACGCCCCTTCACTTCAAAGGTTGCTCCTTGATTGTTGTTATAAACCTTCACAAATAAATGTGGTCTCTGCACCTAAACTGGAGACCTTGGGTGCAATTAGTGATCCGTTTAAATGGTTCGAGATGGTGTTTTCCTCCACACCTATTAAGGTACTCTATATTATTCACATACACTTTTGTAATTTGCATTTTTCATTTGTGCGCATAAGTTAAGTATCATCTTGGAGTACACTTTCAGTGCTAATATTATGTTCTATGCTCAATGAAGCGCTTGTCCATCCTATCAGTGGTGGTGGATTCTGTCAAGACCTTATATATCACTATGTGGTTTTTTGATCTCAACATCATTATTGCCTTGCTGCAATGCTTTCCATGTCTGGAGAATTTGTATATGAAGGTGATGATTTCACGCACATTGAAAGCCCATATATAATGTACTATAATTAATCGTTCAGCTATCACTCTTTCAACACAATCTTTTTTAGACATCAACTTTTTCAATGTCCATCTCTATTTAGGCACTAATACATGGAGAAAAAGGTATAACCAATCTATGGTTCAAGAAGCACCGGGATTTTCTCAGATCTCACAACATTCGTTTGAAGACAGTAACACTGGAAGGATATGCATCCAACAATGCAAACACTAGCTTTGTCACATTCTTCATGTTGAATGCGAGGGCACTATTGTCCGTGAGGATTAAGTTTTTCAACAAGAAATTTCTTACGGCTGCAGGTGTTGAACAACATAAAAAGAAGTTTCATATGGACCTAAGGGCTTATGATCATGCTCGGCTTCTATTTACAACAACTTGTCATCATGGACCAGTAGAATTTCTGGTCGGGGATCTTGATTTTATGGATCAGCCCGATCCATTTCATTTTGACTACCGAAAACTTTGGTTGAGTTAGATGTCATTGCCCTGTTCAATCTGGATTTTGTCTAAACCTGATGAGCAATTAATCCTCGTGCTTTTGTACTGTTTGTTAGCTGGAGTTAGATATTGTTGCCCTTTTCAACTCGGCTTTGACCCATATTTTCTTTCATACTAGGCCAATGGCTTGCCATTTCTTTAATTAAGACATAAATATTATAAGCATTCACAACATAGGCAAAGAACATCACTCTCACGGGATCCTTGAGATCTTTGTTCATTACAGAACCGTAAGTTTTTAGTGCCCACCAGCACCCACAAACTTATTTTCAGCTTGCACACCAAGGGTTGTAATTCTTAATAAGAAAAGTTGCATGGTAGTCACAGATTTGGATTTATCATTTGCGACCCACGAGGGAAAAGCCTATCCAGGGCGGTGCCGAATCAACAGTAAACATTGAGAAACCTGGTTTTAAAATTACTGTAAATCCAAAACTCGCCTCAAAATCATGAAACTTGGCATGGTGTTATGTCAAAGCACCAACATGTTGTGGTAAAAAATTAGTCCAATTTGGGACAAGTTTTGGTACAATCTTCTTACAAAACCGGAGCTTCTCTCAAAAAGGCTCACGGTTCCTAGAGGGACCTTGTCACCTATGTGTGCGAAACGACATACGATGTCTCTTCCCACCTTGATTTATTTTACAGAGGTAACATGCAACTATATATAGTAGCGTTGTCGTAAAAATATGAAATTAATCATGGTTCGTTTTGCCTTTTTATACATTATTTGAGTTTCATAGGCATTTTGGAACGTACTTTAGTGTGTGCAAAGGTCATGTGTGTACTAGCCACATATGTAATTCGATGTTCAATCTGTTTATGGAATCAAGTCCTTATACATGTTATTATTCTGTAGACAGAGCAAATCACATGGCTAATTAGCAGCAATAGTCTATGTTATTATTAGTCTTCACACACACTTCTGATTACAAACCTGTTTGCCGTGTATCACACACATCTTGTTGAGTTGAACCGTTTCCGTTGTGTTCCCTAATCACACACAGTTCATCCAAGTGAACCATATGCTGTATATCACACACACCTTCATCTGGCCACCTGTTTCTTTTGTTCCTCATCATCGCAAATAGTTAATTGAACTGAACAGTATGCCCTGCATCCCACACGCAACTAAAATCTGAATCGTGTTTGATGCATCCTCCATCGCAAACATTTTGCACCTTTTTTTGACGGTTTTTTACACCACCGTTTTCCATTATTGCATCGCACATAGTTTCGTCGAAGGGTCTCTGATTGTAGTGTCTTGTTAGCAGCATCCTACAGTAGTGATAATTCAAATTTTAACTACATGCACATGCTCCAGTTCATATAAATTGGTTGAAAAATCAAATATGTGTCCTTGCTTGCATGCTTAGGTCCCATGCAAGAAATGGGAATGAATGTCAAACACTCTGCCACCGTCACTCGCCCGTAACATTGAGATATATGGTTTTAAGTTCTAGTCAATCCAAAACTTGTCTGAAATTCATTAAACTTGGCATGCTATCATGGAGCGGCATCAACATGTCGTGGTAAATTTTTGGTCCAATTTGCGGCAGGTTTGGGTATAAGCTTCTCACAAACCAGAGCTTCTCACAACAAGCGTGATGGTTTTGGTAGGGAACGTGCCACCTTTGGGGACGAAACGATATCCGTTGCCTCTTATTGCTTTCAAAATTTTTCTAGTGTCAACATAGAACAACAGAGTGTTGTGTTTAATTTTGGGATTTTTCAGGGTTCGTTTCGACATTTTTAAACATTAACTGGGTTTTCTAGGCATTTTATGTGCAAAATTCAAATTTGAACTACATGCACATGCTCAACTGCATATAAATTTGTTGAATAATCAAATATGTGTCCTTTGGTGCATGCTTAGGTCCCATGCAAGAAATGAGAATGAATTTCAAACACCCTGCCACCGTCACTCGGTCGCAAACATTAAGATACTTGGTTTTTAAATTCTTGTAAATCCAAAACTCATCTGAAATTCATGAAACTTGGCATGCTATCATGGAGTGGCATCAACATGCGTGGTAAATTTTTTGTCCCATTTGGGGCAGGTTTGGGTATAAGCTTCTCACAAACCAGAGCTTCGCACAACAAGCGTGATGGTTTCGCATGGAACGTGCCACCTTTGGGGACGAAATGATATCCGTTGCCTCTTATAGCTTTCAGAATATTTCTAGTGTCAACGTAGAACAACGGGAGTGTTGTGTTTAATTTTGGAATTTTTCGTGGTTCGTTTGGAATTTTTTATACATTAACTTGGTTTTCTAGGCATTTTATGTGCATAATTCAAATTTAAACTACATGCACATGCTCCAGTGCTTATAAATTGGTTGAATAATCAAATATGTGTCCTTCGGTGCATGCTTAGGTCCCATGCAAGAAATGGGAATGAATTTCAAACACCCTGCCACCGTCACTCGGCCGCAAACATTGAGATACTTGGTTTTTAAATTCTAGTAAATTGAAAACTCATCTGAAATTCATGAAACTTGGCCTGCTATCATGGAGCGGCATCAACATGCCGTGGTAAACTTTTTGTCCCATTTGGGGCAGGTTTGAGTTTAAGCTTGTCACAAACCACAGGTTCTCACAACAAGCGTGATGGTTTCGGTATGGAACGTCCCACCTTTGGGGACGAAACAATATCCGTTGCCTCTTATTGCTTTCAAAATATTTCTAGTGTCAACGTAGAACAACGGGAGTGTTGTGTTTAATTTTGGAATTTTTTGTGGTTCGTTTGGACATTTTTATACATTAATAACTTGGTTTTCTAGGCATTTTATGTGCATAATTCAAATTTAAACTACATGCACATGCTCCATTGCATATAAATTGGTTGAATAATCAAATATGTGTCCTTCGGTGCGTGCTTAGGTCCCATGCAAGAAATGGGAATGAATTTCAAACACCAGGGCACTACTAATTGCCGGCAAAACATTGAAATACTTTGTTTTTAAATTCTAGTAAATGCAAAACTCGTCTGAAATTCATGAAAGTTGGCATGCTATAATGGAATGGCACCCGACGTGTTATGGTATTTTTTGTGTCCATTATGAGAGAAGGCGCACTCGAATAACGACCAATAAAGGTATTTTGAAACAAATAGTTGCCACTGTAACATCTCAAACATTTTGTATAATTTAAATCATGTGCATTCTGTTAACCGTTCATGTGACGCAACGCCTCAGTCTTTTAATGGCTAGGAGGTGGCGTGCAGATAGGTGCTTGAGGGCTTGACTAAACGGGAGGCGTGCGAGCTGTACTCTAATGCGGAGGCTCATCGGGAAGCGGGCGATGACGATGATATGTACCTAGGGTAGGGTAATAGACCTGAGCTAGACACCCATCCCAAGGACACTGCCCTACAGTCAAAGACATTCAAAGGACAACAAATTCTACCGACTGAAATCACCTCAGGATGCAACCCACTCGACCAACGGTTCCACTCGGATAACCCAATTCCATTCGACCAAGATATAATCATTCGACCATATCAGAAACCACTCGGAGTAAAGAAGATCTAAGGTTACTCTGGATGACAATGGTCAGGCGTTCACTCCGTAGTCTTAATGATCATTTATATGACTTTAATGCTGATGTTACTAGTAACGTCCCTTCTTTATGTACATTGAACCCTATGTAACGGGGATGGCTGGGGTCCTGGCGCACTCTATATAAGCCACCCCCTCCTGTGGGACAAGGGTTCGCACCCCCTGTAACTTCACGCATAATCCAATCGACCAGCCTCCGGGCACCTAGACGTAGGGCTGTTACTTCCTCTAAGAAGGGCCTGAACTCGTAAATCTTGCGTGCACAACTTCACCGTAGCTAGGATCTTGCCTCCTCATACCTGCCCCCCATTCTACTGTCAGACTTAGAACCACGAGAGTTGGCGCCCACCTTGGGGCAGGTGTCTTAGCGACATTCCGGTGAGGTTGCAATTTTTCTGATTCCCATCATCATGGTTTCCGGTGGTGGTTTGGCTGAGGGCCGCGAGATCCGTCTCGGCGCACTCGTCTTCGTCGCCAACGACTCCGCCTGGCTCCAGGAGGCCCCCTTGACGTTGAGACACTCCCCGTCCACGGGGCGACGCACTTTCACGCGTGCGTTCGCAGCGTCCTTCTGTGGCAGCCGTCGACCTAGTATCGGTCAGCTCCCGCGGTGTCTTCGCTCCCCGCTGTTCGCTATCGCAAGCAATCCGGTCGGTCGCGGCTTCAGTGGTGGGTGAAGCATGCGGTGGCACGTCAGTCGGCCACCCCTCAAGTCGCGGTAATCGAGCCCGACGAATCTCTCTACGGCCTGTTCGACTGACTCTGTCGAGACCCTATCCGAGTGCGACATCAGCGACCCTGCTGCGGAAGTCCTGATGGTCAACACGCCCTGCAACCCGCCTGGCATGTGCCACAACAGTGGCGGCGACAACGGCGGCGATCCGTCGTGCGTTCATGAGGAGTACCACCCCGTAACCCTCTCTTCTCAGCAGAGGGGGGAACTTCACCGCCGCAACGTGGAGGTGCTCCACACGCCCATTGTTCAGAGAGACCTCTGAGGCTCGGGCCTTGGAGGCGGCGCGCCTGGCCATTTTAGCTGAGCGCACTCGACCAGAGAACCTTCAGCATGCACTCGACGAACGTGCTCGGTGGCAGATCCCTGAGTCTAGTCGATGTCAGTGACAACAGTTCCCGCCTGAACCCTCAGTATACCGCACTTCGATTCAGAATCTTACAGCTGCAGCCCGTATAGCAGAGTCTATTCAGCCATCCCAGTCGGAGGCTGGAAGGGGTTTGATGCAGATCAGAGCGTTGCTCCGGGCAGCAGGAGAGCAAAACACAACAATATCTCAGTCCCGTAATAGAATCCATAGCAGATATGTGGTCGCTGACACAGTCCGTCGGCTCATAGTCCAAGATCGCCTCTGCGGCGTGATGGACGTAGGAATCGCCATGGGCAGTACTTGGGTCGGAACCACGAGCAGTACGACCGTGATGACCGTCGTCGAGTGCCTACGCCCCCTCCGAGGGGCGGATCATATGTGCCCCGGTATTATGATGATAGGCGCCTGTACAACAAGGAATGGAGGATGCCAGTCGACCCAAGAGAGCCAGGGTTTGATGCGAGGTCAATTTTGGTGCAAGGTATGGTCAACAGGAACCGTGCACACAGCAAAGGACAGGACATAGATCGCCTGACTGGAAGCAGAGTGCATGTTTCTGGTCCCGTATGTTTTAGCAGAGCCATCAGAGCCACAGTGATCCCTCCCAACTTCAGGTTGGTGACTGGAGTTAGTAAGTTCACTGGTGAATCGAAGCCTAACACTTGGCTTGAGGATTACCGAGTGGCTATATAGATCGGTGGTGGAAACGATGAGGTGGCCATGAAGCACCTTCCCTTGATGCTTGAAGGGTCAGCTAGAGCTTGGTTGAATCAGTTGGCTCCGGGCAGTATATTGTCACCTCCTAGCCAGTTCATGCATTAGAGTGTTGCATCATGTCTACTTTTACAGAAACCCGAAATGGGGATGAAAGAACCCCCAGCACCCCCGGGAAACAACTAGGGTTTACTAAAATCTTTTTCAATGAACCTGAAATGCCCTTCTAAAAAGTCCACCCTTTTTGTTTTGGGTTAGAACCTCTGATAAAATGGGATCACATTTTTCTAGGACACATAAGGTCATTGGATTAAATCATTACTATTTGCATTTGGGCATTTAAATGCTATAAAATATTATAAATGCCCAAATAATTCTGGAAATAAGTGTGGGCAGTTGGAAATAATCTAAACAGATCCTATGATTATTTTCAGGATTTTTGCAAGTGTCTAACTATTTTTAATAAAGCCACACAGTTACAGAAAAATAGAAAACAGAAATAAAAGAGAAGGAGGGAACTTACCTGGCCGCAGCCCACCTGGCAGCCCACCTGGCCGGCCCAGCATTGTGTTGGCCCATGCCAGCCAGCTGCTTCGTCCTCGCCAGGCAGGCACAGAGGTGACGCCGGCGAGCACGAGCTCGCCACGGCGCCACCTGCTTGCCGCCCGTGCCCCTGGACACCTGGGCAGGCTCCATGTCGCCGCCCCGACCCCGTGGACACCTCACTCGCCCCTGCCTCTCTCCCTCGCTCTCCCGCACCATGGCCGACGCTGCCACGCCCGCGCCACCGTAGTTCTCGCGTCCTCCGTCGTCCCCACGCCGCACCACCGTGTCCAGAAGCTCCGCCATCGTCATCTCCGTCGAGCAGCCTGAGCCCCGAGCGCTTGCGCGCCCTGCTTCGTCCTCTTCAAGATCGACTCCTTCGAGCACCGCCGCAGATCCCCTTCGCCGTCACCGCCGCACCAGCTCATCCCCAACCTCGCCGTCTGCTCCTACGTGATCGCCGTGAGCTGCTGCACCTCCCCATCCTCTCCGTTCTCTCTCTCGAGCACCATAGCAACTGCACGAAGCTCCACCGCACGCGCCGCCGCCGAGCTCGTTGTCGACGTGACTGTGGCCACCCACTAGCCACACCACCATGTCCAACACACTCCCCGCACTCGCAGGAACCAGTAGCACCACTCCACGCGCCTCGCCGTGCCCCGTAGCTTCGGGTTCGACTTCACCCGACTCCGACGACCGCCAAGGTCATCGCCGGCGACGTTCTCGGCCACCCCGAGCTCCACCACTGCCACCAAACGACGCGACTCGTTACCAGCTACGCGTAGATGGTCTCCGCCGTCCATTTGATCACTGGAGCACGAAAACGCACTTCCACCGCCGCGTCTGGCCTCGCCGGCGGCTAAACGCTGGCGGGTTTGACCCCGTTGAATTTGACAGGGTGGGCCCAGGTTGACTCCCCCTGAGTCTATGACAAGTGGGGCCCGCTCTGCTAATTAACCTAGTGTTAGCGCTAACTAATTTTAGTTAGTTTAACTAACTACTGATAGACGGGACCCACAGGTCAGTTTGACCTGGACCAGCTCCGTTGACCGCTGACGTCACCCTGACGCAATGCTAACGCATTAATTCAATTACTGGAATTATTCTTATACAGGAAATTCCAGAAAATAGTACAAACTTCAAAAATTCATAGAAATTAATCTGTAACTCCAAATGCAAAGATTTATATATGAAATTTGATCAGAAAAATCCAATCTTTCCATCTGTACTAGTTTCATGCATGTCAGAACACTTTAACCCTGCTGTTTAGATGAAACAAGCTAATGCACTTATATCACCTCTTATTTTGGGTTATCATTTGAATCCTTGGTTCAAATGGACTCAAACTATTCCATCCCAAGTTGCATTAGACATATCACACACCATTTTGCCAGTTCATTGCATGCATCATATTGTTGCATATAGCCATGTGGTGATTGTGTTCCGATGTGTTCTTCATGGTAGGTTCTGCCTCTGAGGATATTCACGAGTATCCAACTGAAGGGCAGTATTCCACTACCACTCCGTCACGCAAGAAACCCATTGATCATTTTGATACAAACCCATCTTCTCGCTTCTGCTCTCGTTTACTGCATTAAGACAACGCGTTTCAAACTGCTATGTGTTGCGGTAGTTGAACCCACTTCCTCTGCATGACCTGTCATTGCCACAATAACTAGATGAAACCCACTAGCATGTGTAGGAGTTGATTGAGCCATGTTTGTGTTTCCTACCATGCTATGCTTGCTATGCTTAGAGTCGTGTCAGGTCTGGCTCATCGGCGTGATGAACTAGGGTGAAAGGTTGTGTCGGTAATGAGAGTGAAGTGTTGAGCATGATTTGGTAAAGGTATCAATGAGAGGCCATGTAGGAGTACATGGTGGGTTGGTTCATTGAGATCGTCCTTAAGAACTGAGATCTATATGCGTGATTTAAGATTCAGCTACTACCACACATTGGGCCCTGAAACATGACCCCGCTCGACTTACTGACCCCTCTCGTCCTCTGTCCAGGAGTTGCAAGCAGTTTCTGGTGTTTGTAGTTGTTGGAGGCCGTGCGCAGCGCTAACCTTAGGGGTGGGCTGTGATGCGGTAGGCTCTTGGCCCGGTGTACCGAGTCACCCGTTTGGTGTCTCGGGAACCCTGCACACATCGTTTGGGGCTGTTGAGGACACCTCGGCCGGATTTCCTTGCGGATGGAACCCGAATAGGCGATAAACCTAGACTAGAGACTTGTGTGGTTAGTCAGGTCGTGGTCTACACCCATGTTGGCTTTCGCTTGAAGTCTGCCGAGCACATGTCGTGTGCAGACGCTAAGTGGTGGAAACATGTGTGACGAAGTACACCCTTGTAGGGTATAAAACTATTCGAATAGCCGCGTCCGTGGTAAAGGACTACTTGGTCGCTTATACAGTTCATAGACAAGTTAATGGTTACTACTAAAAGCCTCAAGATAAGTGTGAGTACCGCGGATGGCCCCTTCGTAGGATGACGAGGGAGGATCCATGGTGGAGTATTGTGATGGTGATTAGTGGACTCGTGTGCGAAAACTATTTTACAAGTGGTGTCACGTAGGATAGCTTAGCCAAGAGTCAAAGCTGGCTTGCTGCAATAACTCCACTACCTTCTTGAGAATGTGCATGTATAGTAGGATCTGTTGTAAGACTTGCTGAGTACCTTTGTACTCATGTTGCTTTAATTACTGTTTTCAGACGACAACACCGCTCCTTCAGATGGGTTCTATGTAGAACTCGACGTTGATGAGTGACTTGCCACCCAGGTGGTGATCTAAGCTTGTGAAGGGCCTATGTAGATAGACAGGCTTCGTCAAGCCTTCTTTCTTTCTAGTGTCTGTACTCAGACTAGTTTGCTTCCGCATGTGCTGGTATGTTTGTATGACTTGAGTGTCGAGTCATGTGACCCCTATCTGTATGAACATGTTATGTATGGCTCTTCGGAGCCTTTAAATAAAGTACTTTGAGTTGTAGAGTTTTTTTGTGATGCCATGTTGTATTTACACATATCGGGCATATTGTGTGTATGATTGAAATGCTTGGTATGTGTGGGATCCGACAACCTAGTTGTTTATCCTTGGCAACCTCTCTTATGGGGAAATGTAGTCTAGTGCTTCCATGAGCCATAGTAGCCCGCTACAGCCCGGTTCACCGGAGTCCTGCTAGCCCAACACTATTGCTTAGGACACTTGACTGGCCGGCATGTGTTTCACTTCGTTCCTGTGTCTGTCCCTTCGGGGAAATGTCACGCGGTGACATCCAGAGTCCTGCCTAGCCTGCTACAGCCCGGGTTACCGGAGCCCTGTTAGCCTAGTGCTACAGCCCGGATTCACACGCTGCTGACCGACATGCTCGAAGTTGATTCATGTATGCCTGTCCCCATGGGTTAGTGCCGCTTTGGGTTCACGACTAGCCATGTCGGCCCGGGTTCTCTGTCATATGAATGCTAGCGACACTATCATATACGTGAGCCAAAAGGCGCAAACGGTCCTGGGCCATGGTAAGGCGACACCCGTGGGATTACCGTGAGTGAGGCAGCAAAGTGATATGAGGTGTTACCGGCTAGGTCGATGTGACTTGGAATCGGGGTCCTGACAGCGTTGGCATCAGAGCCGGACTACCTATAGGTTCGTTAAGCCAAAATGGACGACGTCGAGTCTAGAAATGCTTTAGTTATATGTAGGGGAATTGATTGTGGGAGGGAACGTAAGGCTCTTTTACTCCTTTACCTTATGCCCTCTGATCCGAGTCATTCTCTTCTCATTCTACGTGGGTTAAGGACTAGTCTCTCTTCTCTCTATCAGGTTCACGTGTTACTAATCCGTAGTAACTTATAGGATTGTTGGTTACAACTCAGTTCAGTTTCTACTACGTTTAGTATGTTACCAGTTGAACCAGAACCTTGATATGATGTTGTTGAGTGGTTTTGCAAACTGTTGTGAATGTCTCAAATCTTTTTCTGAGCATTTACAGCTGTTATGTGATGACCCACAAGTATAGGGGATCTATCGTAGTCCTTTCGATAAGTAAGAGTGTCGAACCCAACGAGGAGCAGAAGGAAATGATAAGCGGTTTTCAGCAAGGTATTCTCTGCAAGTACTGAAATAAGTGGTAACAGATAGTTTTGTGACAAGATAAATTGTAACGAGCAACAAGTAACAAAAGTAAATAAAGTGCAGCAAGGTGGCCCAATCCTTTTTGTAGCAAAGGACAAGCCGGAACAAACTCTTATAATAGGAAAAGCTCCCCCGAGGACACATGGGAATATCGTCAAGCTAGTTTTCATCACGTTCATATGATTCACGTTCGGTACTTTGATAATTTGATATGTGGGTGGACCGGTGCTTGGGTGTTGTTCTTACTTGAACAAGCATCCCACTTATGATTAACCTCTATTGCAAGCATCCGCAACTACAACAAAAGTATTAAGGTAAACCTAACCATAGCATGAAACATATGGATCCAAATCAGCCCCTTACGAAGCAACACATAAACTAGGGTTTAAGCTTCTGTCACTCTAGCAACCCATCATCTACTTATAACTTCCCGATGCCTTCCTCTAGGCCCAAATGATGGTGAAGTGTTATGTAGTCGACGTTCACATAACACCACTAGAGGCTAGACAACATACATCTTATCAAAATATCAAACGAATACCAAATTCACATTACTACTAATAGCAAGACTTCTCCCTTGTCCTCAGGAACAAACGCAATTACTCACAAAGCATATTCATGTTCATAATCAGAGGGGTATTAATATGCATAAAGGATCTAAACATATGATCTTCCACCAAATAAACCAATTAGCATCAACTACAAAGAGTAATCAATACTACTAGCAACCTACTAGCACCAATCCCGGGCTTTGAGACAAGAATTGGATACAAGAGATGAACTAGGGTTTGGAGATGAGACGGTGTTGGTGAAGATGTTGATGGATATTGCCCTCTCCCGATGAGAGGAGGGTTGGTGATGACGATGGTGATGATTTCCCCCTCCCGGAGGGAAGTATCCCCGATAGAATAGCTCTGCCGGAGCTCTAGATTGGTTCCGCCAAGGTTCCGCCTCGTGGCGGCGGAGTCTCGTCCCGAAAGGTTCCTTCTGATTTTTTTCTCATCGAAAGACTTCATATAGCAGAAGATGGACGTCGGAGACCCACCAGGGGGCCCACGAGGTAGGGGGCGCGCCCTAGGAGGGGGGCGCGCCCCCCACCCTCGTGAGCAGGGTGTGGGCCCCCTAGACTTCATCTTTGGCAAGGATTTTTCTTTATTTATTTTAAGATGTTCCGTGGAGTTTCAGGACTTTTGGAGTTGCACAGAATAGGTCTCTAATATTTGCTCCTTTTCTGGCCCAGAATTCCAGCTGCCGGCATTCTCCCTCTTTATGTAAACCTTGGACAATAAGAGATAATAGCCATAAGTATTGTGTCATAAAGTGAAATAACAACCCATAATGCAATAAATATCGATATAAAAGCATGATGCAAAATGGACGTATCAACTCCCCCAAGCTTAGACCTCGCTTGTCCTCAAGCGAAAAGCCGATAACAATAAATATGTCCTCATGTTTAGAGGTAGAGGCGTCGATAAAAATAAAATACGGACATGAAGGCATCATGATTATTCTCATTACAACAACATATATAGATTTTGTCATATGGTTACTTATGTTCAAGTGATGATCTATTCACAAAGCAAAAGTATAAATCATAAACCTTATTGGGCTCCAACAACTATAATCTCAGTCATCGAAACAATTGCAATTTATCATAACATCAGAAAGAGTCTATGTCAGAGCTTAAAAGCAAGTCCACATACTCAACTATCATATAGTCCTTCATAATTGCTAACACTCACGTGATACTTGTGGTTACGGAGTTTTAATCGGACACAGAGAAAGATAGGGGATTATAGTTTTGCCCCACAACCTTTTACCTCAAGGGTAATGTCAACAATAATGGTTCATGCTCCCCTACATCCAATTAGATATATATATCATGTTCTTTCCAACATGCTAAGCTTGCCAAAGGATAAAATGAAAAAGAAAAGGTGAAGATCACCATGACTCTTGCAAAAGGTAGACGATAATAATAGAAGATAGGCCCTTCGCAGAGGGAAGCAGAGGTTGTCATGCGCTTTTATGGTTGGATGCACAAAATCTCAATGCTAAAGAACGTCACTTTATATTGCCCCTTGTGATGTGAACCTTTATTATGCAGTCCGTCGCTTTTATTACTTCCACATCACAAGATCATATAAAGCTTATTTCTCCCACACCAATAAATCATACATATTTAGAGCAATTTTTATTGCTTTGCACCGTCGACAACTTACTTGAAGGATCTTACTCAATCCATAGGTAGATATGGTGGACTGTCATGGCAAAACTGGTTTAAGGGTATTTGGAAACACAAGTAGTATCTCTACTTAGTGCAGAGAATTGGGCTAGCATGAGGGGGAAAGGCAAGCTCAACAAGTTAGAGAATCCATGACAACATACTTTATCTCAGATATAAGTAAGACATAACTCATTACGTTGTCTTCCTTGTCCAACATCAACTCTTTAGCATGTCATATTTTAATGAGTGCTCCCAATCATAAAAGATGTCAATGATAATATATCTATATGTGAAACCTCTCTTTCCTTATTACTTCCTATTAATTGCAATGATGACCAAAGCTATGTCTGTCAATTTCCAGCAACTTTTAATCATCATACTCTTTCTATGTGAAGTCATTACTCTCAATAAGATCAATATGAACTTTTTGTTTCTTTTTATTCATTTTCTCTTTTCTTTTATTCACCCAAGATCATGGCAAAATAATCAGGCCCTTGACTCAACACTAATCTTTATTATATATAGCTCACGAACTCGATTACAAAGAGAGATCATAAAGCAAAACTCAAAACTAGATCATGCCATAAACTTTATTCTACTAGATCAAGATACTACTAATAAGATCGAACTAAGAAAAACGGTAAAGATAGGAGTTGTGATTGTGATACGATACCGGGGCACCTCCCCCAAGCTTGGTAGTTGCCAACGGGAGTGCCCATACCCATGTGATTATATCTCCTTTGTCGGTGAAGAAGGTGGTGGAGGTTTTGTCGATGATGCTGGCTTAGACTTCTGCCTTAATTTGCTCTTGAGAACAATATTTTGATCCCTCAGATCATCAACCTCCCATTTCAGGGTTAATATCTTTTTGCATAAGTCCTGCTTGTTTTCCTGCAAGAGACGAAAAGGAATAAAGTCGAACTTGGGTTTCTTCACCCTATCAGGGAGACTTGACTTTTTCAACTCCACGTGCATGTCCCCAGGTTGAGGCAACGGGGCTTCGTCTTCATCTGAGCTCGTCTCCTGCTTCCCCTTGGATTCATAGTCCCCTTCTTCCTCCGTGGTCCAATCATCGTGCTCCACATCTCCATAGACCTTGGGATTTGCTAAATAATCATCCACGTAGCTTTCTCCTTCCGAATCCTGGGAAGACATGTTGATCTAATCTGCAGCGGGACAGCTCGAAACGAAAACATAGGATATTTGCGTGATACGGGAGTCAGAACCTTCGGGAGGTTATATAATGAATTTTTACTGACCAAAATACGTAACGTACAAGAAAACGGAGTCCGGAGGGCACACGAGGTGCTCACGAGGTAGGGGACGCGCCCACCACCCTTGTGGGGCCCTCGTGTCCTTCCCGGACCGGTACTTATTTTTCTATTTTTCAAAATATTCCAAAACGGAGAAATATTGCCTTAAAAATTGTTTTGGAGTCGGTTTACTTACCGTACCACATACCTATTCCTTTTCGGAGTCTGAAACGTTCTGGAAAGTGTCTCTTATGTATTCCTCCGGGATTACGGTTTCAATAATATTGGTTTCAACATTTATGGGATTACCTGAGATATAATGTTTGATTCTTTGACCGTTTAACACCTTCGGATATGTGCCTTCGAAGTTGTTGATTTTTATTGTACCGGAACGATAGACCTCCTCGATAACATAGGGGCCTTCCCATTTAGAGAGAAGTTTTCCTGCAAAAAATCTTAAACGAGAGTTGTATAGCAATACATAATCACCTACATTAAACTCACGCTTTTGTATCCTTTTGTCATGCCATCTTTTAACTTTTTCTTTAAATAACTTGGCATTTTCATAAGCTTGGGTTCTCCATTCATCAAGTGAGCTAATATCAAATAACCTCTTCTCACCGGCATGTTTGAAATCATAGTTGAGCTCTTTAATAGCCCAATATGCCTTATGTTCTAGTTCGAGAGGTAAGTGACATGCTTTTCCATAAACCATTTTATATAGAGACATACCCATAGGATTTTTATATGCAGTTCTATAAGCCCATAATGCATCATCAAGTTTCTTGGACCAATTCTTCCTAGACCTATTAACGGTCTTTTGCAAAATTAATTTGAGCTCTCTATTGCTCAGCTCTACTTGACCACTAGACTGTGGGTGATAAGGAGATGCGATTCTATGATTAACATCATATTTAGCAAGCATTTTACGTAAAACACCATGAATAAAGTGTGAACCACCATCAGTCATTAAATATCTAGGGACTCCAAACCTTGGAAAAATAACTTCCTTAAGCATTTTAATAGAGGTGTTATGATCAACACTACTAGTTGGAATAGCTTCTACCCACTTAGTAACGTAATCAACAACAACTAGAATATGTGTGTATCCATTAGAGGCAGGAAAAGGTCCCATATAATCAAAGCCCCATACATCAAACGGTTCAATAACAAGAGAATAATTCATAGGCATTTCTTGACGTGTACTAATATTACCAATTCTTTGACATTCATCACAAGACAAGACAAACTTACGGGCATCCTTGAAAAGAGTAGGCCAATAAAAACCGGATTGCAATACCTTATGTGAAGTTCTGTCTCTAGCGTGGTGTCCTCCGTAAGCTCCAGAGTGACACTTGCGTAGGATCCGTTCCTGTTCATGCTCAGGTACACAACTTCTAATAACACCATCTACTCCTTCTTTATAAAGATGTGGGTCATCCCAAAAGTAATGTCTCAAATCATAGAAAAACTTTTTCTTTTGTTGGTATGTGAAGCTAGGTGGTATAAACTTAGCAACAATATAATTAGCATAATCAGCATACCAAGGAGTACTACGAGAAGCACTTATAACATTTAATTGTTCATCAGGAAAGCTATCATTAATAGGTAGTGGGTCATCAAGAACATTTTCTAACCTAGATAAGTTATCTGCAACGGCGTTCTCAGCTCCTTTTCTATCAACGATATGCAAATCAAATTCTTGTAGCAGGAGAACCCACCTAATAAGTCTAGGTTTAGCATCTTTATTTTCCATAAGATATTTAATAGCAGCATGATCAGTGTGAATAGTTACTTTAGAATCAACAATATATGGTCTGAACTTATCACAAGCAAATACAATTGCTAAAAGTTCTTTTTCAGTAGTAGCATAGTTTCTTTGAGCATTGTCTAGAGTCTTACTAGCATAATGGATAACATTTAATTTCTTATCAACTATTTGCCCTAGAACAGCACCTACAGCATAATCACTGGCATCACACATAATTTCAAAGGGTAAATTCCAATCAGGTGGCTGAACAACAGTTACAGAGACTAATGCTTTCTTAAGTATTTCAAATGCTTCTACACAGTCATCATCAAAGACAAATGGTATATCTTTTTGGAATAAATTAGTTAGAGACCGAGAAATTTTTGAGAAGTCCTTAATGAACCTCCTATAAAATCCAACGTGACCAAGGAAACTTCTTATACCTTTGACGTCCTTGGGACATGGCATCTTTTCAATAACATCAACTTTGGCTTTATCAACTTCAATACCTCTTTCGGAAACTTTGTGCCCCAAAACAATACCTTCATTAACCATAAAGTGGCACTTTTCCCAATTCAAGACAAGATTAGTTTCTTCACATCTCTGCAAAACTCGATCAAGATTGCTCAAGCAATCATCAAAAGAGGAACCATAGACGAAAAAATCGTCCATGAAAACCTCGCAATTTTTTTTCACAAAAGTCAGAGAATATAGCCATCATGAATCTTTGAAAGGTAGCAGGTGCATTACATAGACCAGAAGGCATACGTCTATAAGAAAAATTACCAAAAGGGCATGTAAAAGTAGTCTTTGATTGATCTCTAGCCGACACAGGTATTTGAGAGAAACCAGAATAACCATCTAGAAAGCAGTAATGTGTATGTTTGCATAGTATTTCTAACATTTGATCAATAAAAGGTAAGGGGTAATGATCTTTCTTAGTAGCTTTATTTAATTTGCGGAAATCAATTACCATCCTATAGCCTGTAATAATTCTTTGTGGAATCAATTCATCTTTATCATTAGGAACAACAGTAATACCTCCTTTCTTAGGGACACAATGGACAGGACTTACCCACTGACTATCAGCAACGGGATAAATTATACCTGCCTCCAGAAGCTTGAGTATTTCTTTTCTTACCACTTCTTTCATTTTAGGATTCAGACGTCATTGAGGATCATGAACTGGTTTGGCATCCGCCTCCAAATTTATTTTATGTTGACATAGAGTGGGACTAATGCCCTTAAGATCATCAAGAGTATATCCAATAGCAGCACGATGCTTGTTCAGAGTTTTCAATAATCTTTCTTCTTCATGCTCTGAAAGGTTAGCACTAATAATAACAGGATATATCTTCTTTTCATCAAGATAAGCATATTTAAGATTATCAGGCAACGGTTTTAGCTAAAACACGGGATCACCCTTGGGTGGAGGAGGATCCCCTAAGATTTCAACAGGCAAATTGTGTTGCAAAATAGGTTCCTGTTTAAAGAATACTTCATCTATTTCCCTTCTTTCATTCATGAACATGTCATTTTCATGGTCTAGCAAATAGTGTTGTAAAGGATCACTAGGAGGTACGACAATAGAAGCAAGATCAATAATATCATCCTTACTAGGCAATTCTTCCTCACAATGTTGTTTACTAAATTTAGAGAAATTAAACTCATGAACCATATCATCCAAGCCAATAGTAACAACATTCTTTTCGCAATCTATCTTAGCATTAATAGTGTTCAAGAAGGGTCTACCAAATATAATGGGACAAAAGCTATCTTGTGGGGAACCAAGAACAAGAAAATAAGCGGGATATTTAGTTTTCCCACACAAGACTTCAACATCTCTAACAATCCCAATTGGTGAAATAGTATCCCTATTGGCAAGTTTAATTGTAACATCAATATCTTCTATCTCAGCAGGTGCAATTTCATGCTTAATTTCTTCGTATAAGTCAATGGGTATAACACTAGCACTAGCACCCATATCACATAAGCCATGATAACAATGATCTCCTATTTTTAGAGAAATAACAGGCACGCCTACCACAGGTCTATGTTTATCTCTATCACATGGTTTAGCAATTCTAGAAGTTTCAGTGTTGAACTGAATGACATGCCCATCAATGTTATCAGACAAGAGATCTTTAATAATAGCAATATTAGGTTCTACTTTAACTTGCTCAGGGGGTACATAAGTTCTGATATTTATTTTACGAACAATAGTTGAAGCTTTAGCATGATCCTTTACTCTAACAGGGAAAGGTGGTTTCTCAACATAAGAAGTAGGAACAATAGGATCATTATAAGTGAAAATCTTTTCTTCAACTTTAATAGGTCTAGCTACTTTCACTTCTATAGGAGTATGATATTTAAACCACTTCTCCTTAGGGAGATCAACATAAGTAGAAAAAGATTCACAGAAAGAAGCTACTTTCTCAGGGTCAAGTCCATATTTAGTGCTAAACTTACGGAAAATATCGGTATCCATAAAAGATTTAACACAATCAAACTTAGGTGTCATACCTGACTCCTTACCTTCATCGAGGTCCCAATCTTCAGAGTTGCGTTTAATTCTATCCAATAAATTCCATCTGAATTCAATAGTCTTCATCATAAAAGAGCCAACACAAGAAGTATCGAGCATGGTGCAATTGTTTTCAGAAAGCCGAGCATAAAAACTTTGCATAATTATCTCTCTCGAGAGCTCATGATTGGGGCATGAATATAACATTGATTTAAGCCTCCCCCAAGCTTGAGCGATGCTTTATCCTTCGCGAGGCCAAAAATTATATATATAATTGCGATCACCATGAACAAGATGCATAGGGTAATACTTTTAATGAAATTCCAATTTCAATCTTATATAGTCCCACGATCCCGTATCACATAGCCTATACCATATCAACGCGTCTTCCTTCAAAGATAAAGGGAAGACCTTCTTCTTAGCAACATCACCGGATACACCTGCAAGCTTAAATAATCCACAAACTTCATCCACATATAATAAGTGCTCATCAGGATGCTTTGTTCCATCTCCTGTAAAAGAGTTAGCTAGCAATCTTTCCATCATACCCGAAGGAAATTCAAAATGAGTTTCATTTTCAATAGGTTCGGTAGGTTGAGGAGCAACTCTTTGCTCTAATGGTCGGGGCGAAGATACCCCGAACAAGCCCCTCAGAGAATTACTTTCCACAGTAACAAGTGACAGTAAATTTCAGCACACTATATAAATTTTTCCTTACCAAATTCCACCTACCAAAGGCGCTACACTCCCCGGCAACGGCGCCAGAAAAGAGTCTTGATGACCCACAAGTATACGGGATCTATCATAGTCCTTTCGATAAGTAAGAGTGTCGAACCCAACGAGGAGCAGAAGGAAATGATAAGCGGTTTTCAGCAAGGTATTCTCTGCAAGTACTGAAATAAGTGGTAACAGATAGTTTTGTGACAAGATAAATTGTAACAAGCAACAAGTAACAAAAGTAAATAAAGTGCAGCAAGGTGGCCCAATCCTTTTTGTAGCAAAGGACAAGCGGGAACAAACTCTTATAATAGGAAAAGCGCTCCCAAGGACACATGGGAATATCGTCAAGCTAGTTTTCATCACGTTCATATGATTCGCGTTCGGTACTTTGATAATTTGATATGTGGGTGGACCGGTGCTTGGGTGCTGTTCTTACTTGAACAAGCATCCCACTTATGATTAACCTCTATTGCAAGCATCTGCAACTACAACAAAAGTATTAAGGTAAACCTAACCATAGCATGAAACATATGGATCCAAATCAGCCCCTTACGAAGCAACGCATAAACTAGGGTTTAAGCTTCTGTCACTCTAGCAACCCATCATCTACTTATTTCTTCCCAATGCCTTCCTCTAGGCCCAAATGATGGTGAAGTGTTATGTAGTCGACGTTCACATAACACCACTAGAGGCTAGACAACATACATATTATCAAAATACCAAACGAATACAAAATTCACATGACTACTAATAGCAAGACTTCTCCCTTGTCCTCAGGAACAAACGTAATTACTCACAAAGCATATTCATGTTCATAATCAGAGGGGTATTAATATGCATAAAGGATCTGAACATATGATCTTCCGCCAAATAAACCAATTAGCATCAACTACAAAGAGTAATCAACACTACTAGCAACCTACTAGCACCAATCCCGGGCTTTGAGACAAGAATTGGATACAAGAGATGAACTAGGGTTTGGAGATGAGACGGTGCTGGTGAAGATGTTGATGGAGATTGCCCTCTCCCGGTGAGAGGAGCGTTGGTGATGACGATGGTGATGATTTCCCCCTCGCGGAGGGAAGTATCCCCGGCAGAACAGCTCTGCCGGAGCTCTAGATTGGTTCCGCCAAGGTTCCGCCTCGTGGCGGCGGAGTCTCGTCCCGAAAGGTTCCTTCTGATTTTTTTTCTCATCGAAAGACTTCATATAGCAGAAGATGGACGTCGGAGACCCACCAGGGGGCCCACGAGGTAGGGGGCGCGCCCTAGGAGGGGGGCGCCCCCCACCATCGTGAGCAAGGTGTGGGCCCCCTGGACTTCATCTTTGGCGAGGATTTTTCTTTATTTATTTTAAGATGTTCCGTGGAGTTTCAGGACTTTTAGAGTTGCACAGAATAGGTCTCTAATATTTGCTCCTTTTCCGGCCCAGAATTCCAGCTGCCGGCATTCTCCCTCTTTATGTAAACCTTGTAAAATAAGAGAGAATAGCCATAATTATTGTGACATAAAGTGAAATAACAGCCCATAATGCAATAAATATCGATATAAAAGCATGATGCAAAATGGACGTATCATTATGATGTCCGATTTCTCCTAGAAAATTCTAATGCCTTTGCATTATTTTGTGCTTTCAGATGGCCACCCGTTCCTAGAACCAAGTGGTTCGTCTGACTCGGTGCCTCGATGTATGTGGTCACACGGCCATGCTGGTCCGAGTGATGGTCGAGACAGGCTATCGATGGTATCCTGAATATACCGTCGAGGAGCGGTTTAGAGACTTTAATCAAAGCCAATATCTTTGCACGGTCAGGATATATCCTTCTTATCCTAGAGCTACTGAACCCCTCCATTGCTCTTATGGACTTGGGGTTACCATCGGGATGCCCGTGCAGGACGCAGCTTACTCGATGATGACTATCATACGAGCCAAAACCGCCTTGCTTCGGAACACCGATTTCCGCTATATGCCAGCATCACTCCCTGGGGCACATGGGTACTATCAGGCTATTTACTGTGACTCTACCCATGAGGATTCACTACTCTGCACCACCACTGAGATGCTTGAGGACAAGGACCGTGATAATCGTGCCTTGCGTATGGAGCTCTTCAACGCTCGTTCTGATCACTTGGCCACTCTGACATGGTTTGCACCTGCCGTGCAAGCTGGATATATGGACATGAGGGACTTGTACCCCATGCGGTTTGGTCTGCCAGATTTTATGGAATGGCGTGAGGTAGGAGGCATCACCCCTCCTCGTGGACCCCGTCTGCCACCGTTTGTTGGACCAAGGCCACATCCGAGTCCCTATGGACCGCAAGCTCCACAGGATCGTCTGTTCCCAGATGATCATGTTCCGCTTTCAGGCTTGGGTGGTGACTTTTATGAGGATTACTACGGAGTTGTCTGAGCTAGTAGTAGTATCACCAGTATGGTAGTAGTTGTATTTCCACCGTCCTGCGCGACTTGTGGAATATGACTTGGTGTGTATCATGTTTCGGAGGTGTAAAAAAATAATGTATATGAGCTTGGAATGCCTCTGATGAGATGTAACGTCTTTCACCGCAGTTGTACTTTAGCCTGGGCTTGTACTAAACTATGTATGGTGTGTATGACCGTTGGTATATATATGGCAGTTTCTATATTACCATGTCATACGAATGAACATCTCTGCATTTCGTGTTATTCATTACATTCTGCACTTCCTTGCCAAGATTTTGCCATCCTTGTCTACACCATTGTCTTGTTTTCCTAGGATGGTCAACACCCGCAACAACCCTGCTGCCCCGGAGCAAGGTGAAGCCAGTGCAGCTAGGGATGAAAATCTACCTCAACCGCCTTCTCTGGCCAAAGTTATGCTGGAGGCGGAAAGAAACAAGTGCATGCCACCACAGAGGGTCCTCCCGACCCTTGGTTCCAATGTAGTTGGTGATGTTGGGACTCATGGGCTCAAGGGTGGCTTGCTCCGCTGGCATCGGGCAGGTTGCCCCGGCAAGGCTCTTGTCAGGGCTGCGGAGGCTGCGTTGGCAGGGATCTTGCTGAGGGAGTGTATCTCGCTCTCTTGCTCTCCTGTGTTTCTAGTCTTGGTGTTGCCTTGGTTGTCTTGTGCTTTGGCTTCTCTCCGGCTTCCCTCCTCTGCCCTGCTAAGTGTGGCCGCGGCGTGTGGCTCTGACTGCCCGTGCACAAGTAAAGGGATCAAAAGGAGAGCCCCTACTTTTGTACACCGATAGTCTAGGCGACCCACAAGGCAGGGGTGTGCCTTGGGGGGGTGGGCGTGCCCTCCACTCTTGTGGACAGTCGTGAGTCCCCCTCTGTTGATTCTTTCGTCAGTATTTTTTATATATTCCAAAAATATTCTCCATGGATTTTTAGGTCATTCCGAGAACTTTTATTTTTGCACAAAAATAACACTAAGGCAATTCTGCTGAAAACAGTGTCAGTCCAGTTAGTTCCATTCAAATCATGCAAATTAGAGTCCAAAACAAGGGCAACCGAGTTTGGCAAAGTAGATACGATGGAGACATATCAACTCCCCCAAGCTTAACCCATTGCTTGTCCTCAAGCTATTCAGTTGACAAACTAAAAGTGATAAAGAAAAAAAATACAAACTCTGTATGATCTTGTTGTTGCAAATATGTAAAGCCAACATTCATGTTTTCAGCAAAGATTATGAACTAACCACCATATTCACAATACCATTTAGGTCTCACATTTACTCATATCAATGGCATAATCAACTAGCGAGCAACAATAATAAATCTCGGATGACAACACTATTTCAAAACAATCATGATATGATATAGCAGAATGGTATCTCGCTAGCCCTTTCTGATACCGCAAAACATAAATGTAGAGCGCCCCTGAAGATCAAGGACTGACTAGGCATTGTAATTCATGGTAAAAGAGATCCAGTCACAGTCATACTCAATATCAATTAATAACAATGCATACAAATGACAATGGTGCTCTCTAACTGGTGCTTTTTATAAGAGGATGATGACTCAGCAATAAAAGTAAATAGATAGGCCCTTCGCAGAGGGAAGCAGGGATTTGCAGAGGTGCTAGAGCTCGAGATTTTTGAAACAGAGATGAATAATATTTTGAGTGGTATGCTTTCATTGTCAACATAACAACCAAGAGATCTCGGTATCTTCCATACTAGATACATTATAGGCGGTTCTCAAACAGAATGGTAAAGTTTTTACTCCCCGACCATCGACAAGCACATTCCATGGCTGGTCTAAAACAACGGGTACCGTCTAACTAACAACAATCCTTGGCGAGTTTTGTTTGCAATTATACTTTTATTTGATTTGAGCATGGAACTGGGCATCCCAATTACCAGCCATTTTCTCGTGAATGACAAGCGGAGTCCACTCATCGTGAGAATAACCCACCTAGCATGGAAGATACTGACAGCCCCCAGCCGCTACATGAGCGATTCGGGCATACAAAACAGATTATCATTTGAAGGTTTAGAGGATGGCACATGCAAATTTACTTGGAACGGCAGGTAAATACCGCATATAGATAAGTATGGTGGACTCATATGGAACAACTTTGGGTTTATGGAAGTGGATGCACAAGCAGTATTCCCGCTTAGTACAAGTGAAGGCTAGCAAAAGATTGAGGAGCGTCCAACTAGAGAGCGACAACAGTCATAAACATGCAGTGAGATTCACCAACATTGAGTGCAAGCTGAGTAGGATATAAATCACCATGAACATAAATATCGTGGAGGCTATGTTGATTTTGTTTCAACTACATGCGTGAACATGTGCCAAGTCAAGCCACTCGAATCATTCAGAGGAGGATACCATCCTATCATACTACATCACAACCATTTTAATTTGCATGTTGGCACACAAGACAAACCATTATAAACTCCTAGCTAATTAAGCATGGCATGAGCAACTATAATCTCTAATTGTCATTGCAAACATACTACATTCATAATGGGCTGAATCAAGAATGATGAACTAATCATACTTATAAAAACAAGATAGGTTCAGTTCATACCAGCTTTTCCTCATCTCGATCATTTCATCATATATCGTCATTATTGCCTTTCACTTGCACGATCGAACGGTGTGGATAATAATAAGCGTGCACGTGCATTGGACTAAGCTGGAATCTGCAGACATTTATTGAAAGGAGAAGACAAGGTAATATGGGCTCTTCGTTAGTTCACCAATAATGCATATGAGAGCCACTCAACATTTTCATCGTGGTCTTCTCCTCTCAACCCAAAGAAAGGAAAAAGAATTTCAAAGAAACACACTGAAATGTTTTTGGAGTTTTTGTTTTTCTGAAGGAAGTAAAACAAGAACGAGAAAAACTATTTACACGGGAAAGCTCCCAACAAGCAAAAGAAGAACGAGAAATCTTTTTGGGTTTTCATTTAATACTACAATTGAATAAACATGGAATGTAAACTAAACAGAAGCTACATCTTTTTTGTTTTTTCTCAAAGTTTTTCAAACACACAAGAAGAAAGCGGGAAAAATAAAATAAAGAATGTAATGTTGGTGAGAAATACGTACTCCCCCAAGCTTAGGCTTTTGGCCTAAGTTGGTCTATGGCCACGGCTGGCCTGGCAGATATCCAAAGTTGTAGTTGGGGTTGTACTGGGATGTAGTAGCTACCGCCTGAAGGGCTGCAGCATGGAGGCGAGCGGCCTCCACCTCTCTCTCATACTCATTCGCCTCCTCTCTGGTTATAGAATATCTCCCTCTGACCTGAAAGTTAAAGAAGGCAGGAGAAGGAAGGGTAATATAGACAGCACGCTGTCGGTCAAAGATTAGTCGGTACTGGAGGGACTGTTCATTCTTCTCAAGAAGCTGATAGCGCACCAAGGCATTATAATCAAGAAAAGTAGGTGGTAACTCAATGTCATTCCCCCTTATGGGTACTCCAAGAAAATTAGCTAAACGGGTGGCATAAATCCCACCAAAAAGGTCTCCATATTTAGCATTCATGTGTAACCTCCTAGCAATAATAGCCCCTAAATTATATCGCTTATCACCCGTCACTGCACACTTGAGGACACTAAGATCCAATGCACAAAGTTGGCTATGATCATGTTTACCATTAATGCATCTGCCTATGAAGAGGGCAAAATAATGTATGGCAGGAAAATGAATACTCACCATGGAGGCTTGTGTGATATTTCTAGTTTCTCCTACAGTTATGCTAGCAAGGAAATCATTGTATTCAGTTTTGTGAGGCTCACTATGAGTGCTCCATTGTGGGATTTTGCATGCAATATTAAAATCTTCAAGGTCCATTGTCAGTGTACTAAAGTAGGGGTACCTTAATACCCCGAACTTGTGCACGGACAGTAGAAGCGTCCCGCGGCAAGGCCTGCCCGGGGAGTGACAAGAGTCTCCACGGCCCTTTCTGGGCCGGACGAAGGCCAAGTGATCGAGCCGAGAAGACCAGGCCCCGGCAAGAGGAGCTTGCCGGGACGAGAAGGCGAGGTCCGGCAAGAGGAGCTTGCCGGGCCAAGGCGACAAGGCCCCGGCAAGAGGAGCTTGCCGCGACGACTAAGCCGAAGCACCAAGGCCCCGGCGGGAGGAGCTCGCCGGGACGGCCGAGCCAAGGCACACCAAGAGAAGCCCGCCGCGGCGCTCCGCGCGCCTCGGCAAGGCCTGACGAGCGGCAAGCTCTCAGGCGCGGCAAGACAACCACCGCGGCAAGCCACTTGCCGCGGCGAACCACCACCTCAGGCATGCGCTCCAGCTCACCTGCCCACGCGTCACTCTGGAGCTTCCCCAGAGGCACGTGGCGGGGCGCCGCGCAGCCTGGGGCGCGTGCGTGGCATGCGACGTCGGCGGAGTCGCCCCCGTGGCAAGCGGAGGCGCACCTAACGGTCCGCCTCGGCACTGTTCAGGCGATCCAGACGGGCATTTAATGCCTTTGTCCCCCGCCGTCAGAGTTAGGTGCGATAGCACTGTGCGGCCACTACTCGCACAGTTCCTTGCCATTTTTACCCTCACCTACATCGCTACCTGTGGGAAACCCCTTGGCATATAAAAGGAGGCCCATGCGCACGTAGAGGGGGGATCGGAGGGGATCCAGACCCCAGAGGAACCCTAGAGACCAGAAAAGGAGGACACCCAGTAGACCCTTGTCTACGTCCAGCTCCAACTTACTGTAGCTTCTTGCGCTCCAGAGCAAGAACTCAAATCAACCAGACATGCAGCAGTAGGGTTTTACGCATCCATGCGGCCCGAAGCTGGGTAAAATCGTTGTGTGTGTGTGTCGCCTCGATCTGCTCTTTGTGCATCCTCCGCCCCCGCCGAACCGACAAGGGGCTCCGTCCCCATAGGTGCTCGTGGAGGCCGATATCCCCCGACATCTTTGGCGCGCCAGGCAGGGGTGCGTCGAGGTTATGCGAACCAGATTTGGCGACCACAGGCAAGCTCAGGTATGGCCAGGGACCTTTCCGCTTCGACCCGCTGAGCGGAGGCATCCCTCCTCACGGACCCGTGCACGGCCCTCCTCGAGTACCCACTCACGCTGAGTCCGGGCAAGAGTAGCTGCTCCTTGAGGAGGACCACCTTCCGGCCGCTGAGCGAGTTTCTCGCTTCCAGCAAATTCTGTGCCGCTCCCGTAGCCGCAGAAGTTAGCGCCGGAAGTTGCGGGAAAGGCGACCTCGTTCTTCGGCGAGCCCAGGCCACCAAGATCCAAACGAGTCGACGCCGACCGTGGGAGGAACCTTGCCAGCGCGGCGGTCGGAACCTGTTCCGTCGGCCATCCTCTCTGTCCAAGTCTTGCCGCAGTTGCATGTAATCCTTGGTACAGAGGCGGGCGCAGATCCCGAGCATAGCTTATGTGCCCCGCACATCTTGTCGCTTTCGCGCCTCTCCGCTTGGCGCATGCGTCATTCGACACGATTGTGCAGCACTCGACTCCGGCAAGCGATGGCGGGCCGCGAAGCCCCGAGCCTTCGTTATTCCCTTACCTCGAGTAGGGGGGATGACAGGATAGGCTGGGCGTCGCCCGAGGAAGCTGTGCCTTGCTGGACGGCAAACGACAGAGAAGCTAAGTTGCCAAAGTTTGAGCAATTAAGCTCCTTTTTATTCTTAAGTTATCTTCCTCGAACGACCAAGCTTCGTATGGGAAACCTGTGCGCGGAGGGGCCGGCTCGTGGCTGGTTGCGCCCTTATTTCGTTTCGAGTCCGCTCAACGACTTAAGTGTGCTACATCCCAAGTAGCGTCCTTACTTGTTTCGAGCTCGCTCGGCAGCTTGAGCGTGCCGCGACTGCAGTCGCCACGCTTACCTCGCCCTGAGCCTGCTCAACATTTAAGTGAGTTGCGCCAGCCGCGGCAAGGTTTCTTGCCGGTGGAGGCCCCGTCAGCGGGTTGCTTATGTCCCGCACTCGGCACCCGTGGCAAGGCGGAGACTTTCGCCGACAAGTTCCCGTGAGCGTAGGGGGCGAACGTACGAAGCATAAAGTCGAACGAGGGAGATAACAGCGTAATGAACTGCCTAAGATAAAAGTTATATTACAAAATGACTTGCCGCTGCCCTAATCAGCTGTTTCTATGGCATGCTCAGCAGCGACAAGAGAAGAAAAGAAAGAGGTGGGCGGCCTAATCCGCGCGGTCGCCCTTGACCCGCCTGATCCCCGCCACCCTTTCCACGATGGGGGCGACAAGGGCCTTGATCTCCGTCAGGTCGGCGTCTTCCGGCAGGCGCCTGAGGACGTTGGTGAGCCTGATGGTGGGGTTATGGAAGACGATCTTCACCAACACCCTCTCGAGGGCCCCGGAGATGGCTTCCCGCGTCTCCTCGGCCAGCTGTTCTGGGATCGATTCCCGGAGGTGCTGGAGCACCCCCACCAAGCCCTTGAAGAAGGAAGTGAGCTTGGCGCTCGGCGAGGCGTTCTCGCCGGAGGGGTACTCGTGGCCCTCCATCCCCAGCAGTTTCAGCTCCTGGTCGATGGTGGTGGCGATGTCGACGAGGCCTTCGGTCCACCGCTCCACCGTCTCCCGGAAGTCGTTCTGGGTAACGCCGGCGCTCCTCAATAGCTCCTCGTTGCCAGCAACCTCCTTCCGCATGGTCGCCTCCTGCTCCTTGGCGCTCTCCAGCGCCTTGGCCAGGGTGTCCAGCTTCAGCTCGAGGACAGCCTTGGAGTCCTTGGCGGTGTCGAGCTCCTGGATCTTCTCGGCGAAGCGGCCTTGCAGCTCGCCAAGGGAGTGAGCGCCCTTCTCGCGCTCCAGTTTGAGCACGGCAAGCTCCTCGCCGCTCGCCTTGAGGTCGCTGACAAGCTGCGCCACCCTCGCCTCCAGCTCCCCCTTGGCGACCTCGGCGGCCGCGGCAGCATCCTGCGCTTTCTGCAGGGCCCCGCCAAGCGCCTGCTCGTGCGTGGCAATCTCCTCCTCGTGGCTGGCGAGACTGGCCCTCTGCTGCACCAGTTCGCTTTCCCGCGCGGATAGCCCCACAGCGGCAAGCCTCTGCTGCTCTTCAGCCTCTGCCTTCTCGAGGAGGAAGGCCGTCCGCGCCTCGTCGAGCAGCCTCCGCTCCTCCGCCAAAGACCGGAGAGCCTCCTGGTTGAGCTCCCGGAGCTCCCCGGCACGCTTTTCCATGTCCGCGCCGGCCTTCGCGACGAGTGCCTCCTGGTGCTCCACCTTGGCCTGCCGGGCGCGGTAGAGCGACACAAGCTTCCGGAGCAGCCGCTCCTCCTTAGTCTCGCCGCTGCCGGTGCTTGGCGCGTCGACCACTGTCAGCCCGACGGAGGCGAGCACTTCTCCGTCCAAGGCCTCCCCCTCGACCGGCGCCCTGGAACTAGGCTCCTAGGGGAGCCCGATGAAGACGCCATCGCCGGCCTGCAGGAAGGCGCCTGCCGGGGGCTCGTCGGGGCCCGACGTGGTAGCAGCGGCGGGATCGCCGGACGGTGGAGCGCTTGACGCCCCGGCCTCCCCGGGGCCGTCGGCACGGTCGCCGGTCCCCTCGCCGCCTGCTGCCGCGGCGGCCTTGGCGGCTTCAGCCTCCCCGCCGCCTACGGGGTCGTCGGTGCCTTCCGCCTCCTCGATGACGACGACGTCGTCAGCGTCGCCACGCCCCCCCCCCCCGACGACAAACTCGGTCTCCATCGGGTCCGCGGTGGGCGGGTCTGATGGCCGGAAGAGGGGAGAAGAGTCAGCTGAACAGCCGACAAAGAAGCTCATAAGGAAAGATAGCCAGGGGAAGTTTTCCATGCAGGGGGGCTTACCGGTAGCAGGGTCCGTGGCCGTGGCCTCCGCTACCGGGGGATCGCTGGCCGCGTCCCTCGCCGGAGATCCCTCCCTTGCCAGAGAGGTCTTCCTTGCCGGGGGCTCCTCCCTTGCCGGGGAGGTCTCCCCTGCCGGGGGCTCCTCCCTTGCCGGAGATTTCTCCCTAGGCGGGGTGGTCGAAGCGGACGGCGCGGCAGGAGTGCCCCCCGGGGTCGCCTGCTGGGGCTGCTCTGCTCCTACCCAACAACAACAACAACAGCCACATGTCAACAAAGAGAAGGGAAGCTCACGCGCGCGCCAAACGGCAAGAGCTAGCCGTGCACTCACCCTGGGGGCTGCGCTGTGGGCTGCCCTGCGGGCCCGCTGCCAGGTCCGGCAAGGTCGTCTCCGGCACCTCCCCAGTTGCCGGGGGAGATTCGCCCTCAAGGACGACCAGCGGGATCTTGGCCCTCTTCGCCCTCCTCTGGGCCAGGGTCCTGAAAAGGGAATGGTTTCGGGGGATTATGAATGGGCTGCGAAACAAGACGAAGCAACAGAAATCAAGAAGATACAAGCTCTACCAGGAACTTACTCTCCGTCCTCCTCTTCGTCGTCGGAGCTGAGCGCGGAATAATCAAAAACCGGCTTGCTCCAGGCGCGAGGAGACAGGGGAGTGGGTTCCCGGGACCGCTTGGCGGGGGCGGTGGACGACCCCGCCCCCGTTGCCGCCGCGGAACGGGGAGCGGCAGGAGCAGAAGCCGTGGCCCGTGAGGACCCCGCTCCCGCTGCTTTAGAGGCGCGCGTCACCCGGGGCTGCGGTTGCTGGTCGGCCAGCCGCACCACCTCTCCAGCCCTGCGGAGATGCCTCCTCGGCTGGGCAGGGGGCTCCGCCTGCGACGAGCTGCCCGGGAGCTGCGAGGAGGGCGCGTCAGCCTCCGGCAAGCCACCCGCGTCCTGGGCGGGCTCGCCCGCACCACCGTGCCCGGCTGGTTCCTCCGCGCCGGCGAGCTCCATTTGGTCGGCGAGGCTCTCCGCCTCCGCCGCGTCTGCTTCGGCCAGGGTGAAGCCAGACTCACCCGCGGCCGCGGCGGCCGCCGCCTCCTCCATCCTGGAGGCGATGTAGGCCAGCTCCTCGGGCGTGGTGTCCCGCGTGAGGCCCCTCTTCTCGTCGGGGTCGACCGACACCTCCTCCAAGTTGTCGAAGAAGGGCTGCACGACGTCGTCCGCCGGCTCCTGCCAGGTCGCGTCGATCCCGTGCGAGTCGCACAGCGGCATCATCGCGAGGATGCGGCTGAGCGCCGAATTGTTGCACAGGGGGACGACGCCCGGCGGCAACCTGAACCATTCTGGGTGCTCGGAGTTGTGCTTGAACAGCTCCTTCAACACTCCGTCGAGCTCCAGAACGGTGAAGTTGTAGTTAAGGCCCGGGCGCAACTTCATGATGTCCGCCGCGTTTTGGAATTCCCAAGCCGGCTTCCCCCTCTCCTGCAGGGGGGCGATACGCCGGCGAAGGAAATCCGCGCCGACGGCGCCGACGGTGAGCCCGACAAACCTGAGGCGCAGGATTCGGGTGGCGGCAATCTTCAGCTTGGCGTCGTTCGGGGCCAGGTCGCTCCAGTCGCGGCCGCGCACCACTGGAGTTCGCCGCACGGCGGTGAACGGCGGTGGGTTCTCCTCGACGATCAGGCACCACTCGGCCCTCCACTCCTCCCATCTGCCGTGGAGTTCCCCCTCCAAGTAGGCCTCTTTCTTGCCGGTCCTGGAGATCCAAGCGACTCCGCCGGACAGCGGCTCTCCTTTCTCCACCCGGGGAGTAAAGAAGTGCCAGAGGGCTATGTTGGGGCGGACTCCGACAAAGTTCTCGCAAAGGTGTGCGAAAACCGCCATTGTCAGAACGGCGTTGGGGGTGAAGTCAAGGAGGTGGAGGTTGTAGGTGTGCATGATGTCGCAGAAGAACTCCGAAAAAGGCGGGCAGAGCCCGCAGAGGAAGAACACGGCGAAGAAAGGGTACCCGGTCGGGTACAGCTTCTGGGCGATGGCGGGAAGAACTCGCGTGCGCGGATGCGCTCGCGTTGCCGTCGACCAGAAGAGGAGGTACTCGTTCTTCAGCCTCAGCGCATCAAGCTGAGGGGGGAACGTCGCTGTCTCCTTCCGAAGCGCTTCCAGCCGCAGGGCCTCGGCCGACTTCACGGCCTTCCCCTTCGCTTTGTCGCTCTTCGGGGCCATGGCAGAAACGGGGAGGGGGAGTGGTCGGCGTTGGCGGCGCCGGGGGCTGCGAGGGCGAATCGCTGCTTTCTCTAGCAAGGAGGAAGTGGTGGAGATTTTCGAGGAACAGCAACCGGCGGAATGGCGAGCTGCCCCTGTTCCCCTCCGCTTATAAAGGGGGGAAGGAGCGGGGGCGGACGTTCCGCCTTTCCAAATAAAGGGATCGTTCCCGACGTGACGCATGCCTGTGGGCCTCAAGCCCCGCGCACGCCACCCACGTCACGCACGCCTCGCACGCCTCGCCCCCCCACGACGCCGCGATAAGCGCGCGCCACTTGGTGAGGGCGCGATGAGCACGGAGTTAAGGAGCAGCGCAACCCAGGCCACGCGTGCCCGTGCACTGTTAGGGCCTAGCCCAACAACGCTCGGCACCGTGTATGGCCCAGACCCGGGGGCTCCTGTCGGTGTACTAAAGTAGGGGTACCTTAATACCCCGAACTTGTGCACAGACAGTTGAAGCGTCCCGCGGCAAGGCCCGCCAGGGGAGCGACAAGAGTCTCCACGGCCCTTTCTGGGCCGGACGAAGGCCAAGTGATCGAGCCGAGAAGACCAGGCCCCGGCAAGAGGAGCTTGCCGGGACGAGAAGGTGAGGTCCGGCAAGAGGAGCTTGCCGGGCCAAGGCGACAAGGCCCCGGCAAGAGGAGCTTGCCGCGACGACTAAGCCGAAGCACCAAGGCCCCGGCGGGAGGAGCTCGCCGGGACGGCCGAGCCAAGGCACACCAAGAGAAGCCCGCCGCGGCGCTCCGCGCGCCTCGGCAAGGCCTGACGAGCGGCAAGCTCTCAGGCGCGGCAAGACAACCACCGCGGCAAGCCACTTGCCGCGGCGAACCACCACCTCAGGCATGCGCTCCAGCTCATCTGCCCACGCGTCACTCTGGAGCTTCCCCAGAGGCACGTGGCGGGGCGCCGCGCAGCCTGGGGCGCGTGCGTGGCATGCGACGTCGGCGGAGTCGCCCCCGTGGCAAGCGGAGGCGCACCTAACGGTCCACCTCGGCACTGTTCAAGCGATCCAGACGGGCATTTAATGCCTTTGTCCCCCGCCGTCAGAGTTAGGTGCGATAGCACTGTGCGGCCACTACTCGCACAGTTCCTTGCCATTTTTACCCTCACCTACGTCGCTACCTGTGGGAAACCCCTTGGCATATAAAAGGAGGCCCATGCGCACGTAGAGGGGGGATCGGAGGGGATCCAGACCCCAGAGGAACCCTAGAGACCAGAAAAGGAGGACACCCAGTAGACCCTTGTCTACGTCCAGCTCCAACTTACTGTAGCTTCTTGCGCTCCAGAGCAAGAACTCAAATCAACCGGACATGCAGTAGTAGGGTTTTACGCATCCATGCGGCCCGAAGCTGGGTAAAATCGTTGTGTGTGTGTGTCGCCTCGATCTGCTCTTTGTGCATCCTCCGCCCCCGCCGAACCGACAAGGGGCTCTGTCCCCATAGGTGCTCGTGGAGGCCGATATCCCCCGACATCCATGGTATAGGATTTGTCATAAAGATCAAATAAAACAGTATGGGTATTGCGCTGAGATGTAAACTTAAACCTTTGCACAAATGAATCAGTGAGTTGATAGTATTGAGGACACTTATCTGACACGAAGTCCTCAAGGCCAGCATTTTGTACGTATGCATCAAACTCAACCTTCAAACCTGCATGAACCAAGAATTCATCCGACAGCCATTCACAAGGCAGCACTTGAGATTCCCTTGGTGGTTCAAGGTCCAGCTCACGTATCGCGAGCCTCGGTGCTTGTTTCCTCGAGGAACCACCTTGGTACATTTTCCTAAACATTTTTCTTCCTATGAAAAATTTCTGAATTTTTTAGTGACTCGGAATAAAAGTGAACCAAACTCAACAAGATTGATAGCAACTACTACTACAAGTGCCTACAGGCTATATCATGCATCAAAACTACTTTGGACCATATATATTTGACATGCAAGCTCAAGAACAAGGTCACCACAGCAGCAAAAATTTGCAATAAATAAAGCACAAGAACAAAAACTAATTGTACCATTGGAGGAGTCACATACCAAAGAACAATCCCCCAAAACAGTTTTGAAAATGGAGCTTTGCACAAGGAGATCGAAAATGGCAGCAAGATGAGCAAGAACAAGGGTTTGAGCTACGGGATGTTTCTAGAGGAAGACAAAGTGAATGGGTGCTGAAATAAGTGAGGGGGGCCCATGTGGGACCCACAAGGTAGGGGGCGCGCCCAGGAGGGTAGGGCACACCCTCCACCCTTGTGGTCCACTGGTGCAGCCCCCTGGTGCATTCTCAGTGCCATAAATTCTAAAATATTCCATAAAAAATCATACTAAATTTTCAGGGCATTTGGAGAAATTTCATTTACGGGACATTTTTTATTGCACTCATAATTCAGAAAACAGATGGATAATACTATTTTTGCTTCATTTATTCTAAATAACAGAAAGTAAAAAGTGGGTACAGAAAGTTGTGCTTTCTAAATTCATCCTTCTCATGCTCATCAAAAGGAATCCATTAACAAGGTTGATCAAGTCTTATTAACAAACTTCTTATGAATGACATGAAACCGGAGAACTTTCCAATAACACTAGGTTACCTCAATGGGGATGTGCATGTCCCCAACAATAAGAATATCAATTTCCTTTTTGACAGTAGGAAGAGGGAATTCAAAACATCCAATAGTGATAGTTGGAATTTTTCCAATAGAATTGATACTATGAACTTGAGGTTGTTTCGTCGGAAAGTGCACCGTATGCTCATTGCCATTAACATGAAAGTGATATTGCCTTTGTTGCAATCAATAACAGCCCCTGCAGTATTCAAAAAGGGTCTACTAGATGATCGACATATTGTCGTCCTCGGGAATATCAAGAATAATAAAGTCCATTAAGATAGTAACGTTTGCAACCACAACAGGCACATCTTCACAAATACCGATGGGTATAGCAGTTGATTTATCAGCCATTTGCAAAAAGATTTCAGTAGGTGTCAACTTATTCAATACAAGTCTAAGAAATAAAGAGAAAGGCATTACACTAACACCGGCTCCAAGATCACATAAATAAGTTTTAACATAGTTTCTTTTAATGGAGCATGGTATAGTTGGTATTCCTGGATCTCCTAGTTTCTTATGTATTCCACCCTTAAAAGTATAATTAGCAAGCATGGTGGAAATTTTAGCTTCCGGTATCTTTCTTTTATTTGTAACAATAACCTTCATATACTTAGCATAAGGAGACATTTCTATAATATCAGTCAAACACATCCGCAAAAAGATAGGTCTAAGCATTTCAACAAAGCACTCAAAAACCTCATTATCCATTTTCTTTACCATGTTTCCTAGCAATGAAGTATATCTTATCATAACATTGATTCTTTGATTGTGGGTTATCAAGATCAACAACATGTTCTACCTCCACATCAGTATCATTACTAGGTTGAGCATCAACATGAACATCATCATTAACATTATCACTAGGTTCATCATCAGATTGTGTCTCAGCATCATAAATAGAAATACCATTGGGATTCTCAGGTGTGTCTATAACAGGTTCACTAGAAGCATCCAAAGTACTATTAGTTTTCTTCTTATTTTTGTTAGGACCAGGCGCATCAGTATTAATTCTCTGAGAATCTTGCTCAACTCTCTTAGGATGGCCCTAAGGATACAATGGTTCCTGGGTCATTTTACCACCTCTAGTCATAACCCTAACCGCATTATCATTGTCCTCACTATTCAACTCATTGAGCAAATAATCTTGTGCCTTAAGTACTTGCTCTACTTGAGTTTTAACCATGGAAGCATGTTTACTAATAAGCTTAAGATCATTAACAGTTATACTCATATAATCACCCAAGCAGTCAAGCATGTAAGCATTACGTTTCAATTGCCCACTAACATAAGCATTGAAGTTTTCTTATTTAACAATAAAATTACCAAACTCATCCAAGCATTGACTAGCAGACTTATTATGAGGAATATCACCTTCATCAAATCTATAGAGAGAGTTTACCTGTACTACCTGTGTTGGGTTATCAAGACCATGTATTTCTTCAATTGGCGGTAAATTCTTAACATCTTCAGCTTTAATACCTTTCTCTTTCATAGATTTCTTTGCCTCTTGCATATCTTCATGACTGAGGAATAGAATACCTCTTTTCTTTGGAGTTGGCTTAGGAGTTGGTTCAGGAAGTGTCCAATCATTATCATGACTCGATATATTATTCAAGCAATTCAGCTTGCTTAACAGTTTGTTCCCTGAAAACACAACCAACACAACTATCTAGGTGGTCCCTAGAAGCATCGGTTTGTTTGTTATAAAAGATACCAAGTATTTCATTTTTCTTGAGAGGATGATCAGGCAAAGCATTAAGTAACTGGAGAAGCCTCCCCCAAGCTTCTGGGAGACTCTCTTCTTCAATTTGCACAAAGTTAAATGTTTCCTTTAAAACATCTTGTTTCTTATGAGCAGGGAAATATTTTTTAGAGAAGTAGTAAGTCATATCCTAGGGACTACACACACAACCAGGAGCAAGAGAATTAAACCATAACTTAGCATCACCCTTTAATGAGAAAGGAAACAACTTAAGAATATAGTAATAGCGAGTTTTTTCCTCATGCGCAAATAGGGTGGCTATATCATTCAGTTTAGTAAGATGTGCCATAATAGTTTTCGATTCATGACCATGAAAAGGATCGGATTCAACCAAAGTAATTAACTTAGGATCGACAGAGAATTCATAACCCTTATCAGTAACAAAGATAGGTGAAGTAGCAAACTTAGGATTATATTGCATTCTAGCATTCAAAGATTTTTTCTTTCCACTTGCATAATAATTTCTTAAGATCATCTCTATCCTTACAAGAAGGAAAGTCCCTAGCTACCTCTCCATCCATAACATAACCCTCAGGCATAACAAGAAGTTCATATATAGGAGAGCTGGTCTTATCATGTGTTTCAAAGTTTTCAGTTTCAGAAATATCATCATCTTCAGCATAATCAATAGTTCTAACTCTAACATGATGTTCATCAAGTAATTCACCCAGTGGCACAATTTTATCAGTAGTAACATCATAAGCATCATTCATAGTAGAAGTAACATCATCAATAACATGCGATATATCAGAATCAATAGCAGGTGTAGGTGTCACAAGCTTACTCAAAACAGAAGGTGAATCAAGTGTAGAGCTAGATGGCAGTTCCTTACCTCCCCTCATAGCAGAGGGAAAAATCTTGGTTTTAGTATCTTTAAAATTCCTCATAGTGAACAACAGATATAAATCCCAAGTGACTCAGAGAATAGAGCTATGCTCCCCGGCAATGGAGCCATAAAAAGGTCTTGATAACCCATAAGTATAGGGGATCACAACATTTTTCGATGGTAGAGTATTCAACCCAAATTTATTGATTCGACACAAGGGTAGCCAATGAATATTCTCAAGTATTAGTAGCTGAGTTGTCAATTCAACCACACCAGAAAGACTTAATATCTGCAGCAAAATATTTAGTAGCAAAGTAGCATGGAAGTAACGGTAACAGTGGCAAAAGTAATGGTAGCAGGTTTGTAGCAATTGTAATAGTTGCAACGGCAAAGTAACATAGCAAAGATCAATATGAAACGAACTTGTAGGAAATGGATCAATGATGGATAATTATGTCGGATGGCATTCATCATGCAATAGTTATAACCTAGGGTGACAGAGAACTAGCTCCAATTCATCAATATAATATAGGCATGTATTCCGTATATACTCATACATGCTTATGGAAAAGAACTTGCATGACATCTTTTGTCCTACCCTCCCATGGCAGCGGGGTCCTAATGGAAACTAAGGGATATTAAGGCCTCCTTTTAATAGAGAACCAGACCAAAGCATTAGCACTTAGTGAATACATGAACTCCTCAAACTACGGTAATCACCGGAAAGAATCCCAATTATTATCACCTTGGGGTATGAGGATCATAACTCGTAATAGGTGTCTACAACTTGGAAGATAGGATCAAGAACTCACATGTATTCAAGAAAACATAATAGGTTCAGATATGAAATCATGGCACTTGGGCCCTAGTGAAAAGCATTAAGCATAGCAAAGTCATAGCAACATCAATCTCAGAACATAGTGGATACTAGGGATCAAACCCTAACAAAACTAACTCCATTACATGATAAATCTCATCCAACCCATCACCGTCCAGCAAGCCTACAATGGAATTACTCATGCACGGCGGTGAGCATCATGAAATTGGTGATGGAGGATGGTTGACGATGACGATGGCAACGATTTCCACTCTCCGGAGCCCCGAACGGACTCAAGATCTGCCCTCCCGAGGAAGAACAGGAGGTGGGGGCGGCTCCGTATTGTAAAATGCGATGAATCCTTCTCTCTGATTTTTTTCTCCCCGAATGTGAATATAGGGAGTTGGAGTTGAGGTCGGTGGAGGTCTAGGGGACCCACAAGGCAGGGGGGCGCCCTAGAGGGTGGGCGTGCCCTCCACCCTTTGTGGACAGCTAGTGGGTCCCCCTCTATTGATTCTTTCGTTAATATTTTTTTATATATTCCAAAAATATTCTCCGTGGATTTTCATGTCATTCCGAGAACTTTTATTTCTGCACAAAAATAACACCAAGGCAATTCTACTGAAAACAGTGCCAGTCCGGGTTAGTTCCATTCAAATCATGAAAATTAGAGTCCAAAACAAGGGCAAAAGAGTTTGGGAAAGT
Organism: Aegilops umbellulata; assembly: GCA_032464435.1. NCBI lineage: Eukaryota > Viridiplantae > Streptophyta > Magnoliopsida > Poales > Poaceae > Aegilops > Aegilops umbellulata. Next base: position 188,780,475 of record CP136057.1, read on the forward strand.
AGATACGATGGAGACGTATCACCTCGCTATCACAATATGCGTCCTAATATAGGCCACTTCATCCTGGATGATGAGTCCTGCATTGGTCTTGATATTGACAATAGTTGGCACTTCCCAGAGGATTACTTATAGTTCAAAGCAAGCGTTTTCAATGCCGAGGATTGGTTGAGCTGAAGTTCTTTTCATTGCTTGTTATTTGTTGTGTGATAAAAACTTTAGTATTTACTAGAATGTTTTGTTGGAAATAATTTATAATCCAACATGTATCCTCGTTGTCGTTGTGTATTGATGACTTGTTGTATGTAATGAATGGTACATTTGCATACGCATGTGATAAACTCAATTTATGAATGGTTTTCGAGTCTACCGTAGTAGTATAGCAAGCATCCGGTTATATTAAGTTGCCACATCACATAGAGCCAACCTAATAGTGGAGTATGCTAGTACAATAGTTAGTCCTAGTAGTAGTATACCATCAACTAGTAGAGCTAGGTGTCGCACGGAGGCCGAGAAATATGGTGATAGCGTGAGGTGGGCTTGTACGTATGATGTAGGCACAGGGCTTGCCGTGTTTCCTACTCCTCCGGTCTAAATGTGGGGAACATTTGGTCGAGTTCTTCCTCCTTCTGCCAACACGTGGGACATCCGACATCCATGTCATGTCATGCAAGAGAATGGAGTGCTAGTTGAAGGTACATGCTGTGCATCTTGGGTTAAACTGTAAATAGAGTCTTACTCTTGAGTAACTCCAAAAGCGGCCACCAAAGATGTTTATTGGATTTGTTTTTCATCACCAGCATGTTGAGGTGAAATATCTGTAGGTTCAGTGGGCCATCTTGCGTTTTCACTGACATGTGAGACCGAATGTGAGCAAACAAACGATGGGCACACTCCGCGCGTCTGCTGGCTGGTTGAGAAGAGAGAGAGAGAGAGAGAGAGAGAGAGAGAGAGAGAGAGAGAGAGAGAGAGAGAGAGAGATAGGAGGGTTGAGCACGGACTCTAGGAAATTTCGCGACAATGTGAGTACTAGTGGTGTACCGTATGGCCTAGTGGTGTTCGCTCTACGTAACCAGCACCTCGATTAATAGTGGGGTGGCATGGGCCATAACTACAATTCACGTCTACTAGTACGTCACATGCCACCCACACGAGTCCCATCTGACACCAATTTTATTGGACTCCATGCTACAACTATCTCTTCTCCCTCCTGTTTTCTCTAGCTCAATCATCGCATGGTGGGCATGCTGGGGGTTTGCTTGCCAATAGTCAGTTTGCTCAATTGTGGTCCCACTTGTAAGTGAAAATGCAACACAACATAGATTCCCCATTGAGCGGCATACTGGACCAACCATGTGGGGGTGCGACGCGAACACGTCAAGCTTTTCCTTTTTCTAAGGAACCGACAGGAGCACTGCCTTTTTCTTATAGAAGGGATGGCGAAAAGACGCAATTTACAGAGGGGTGAGGCTTTTCCTTCTGAACTTGTAACTTGTAAAATTTGGTTCTCCTCCTTGGCACGACCGATAGATATAGATAACGATTTTCCCTAGAGTAATGAGAAGTTTGGTTCTGACGCGGTTCATGCATGATACGTACGAAAATTATGAAGTTGATGTGAAAGGTAAGATAATTACAATATACTACTACATGGAATTGCGGAAAGATAAAGATACATACGGATCCATCAACGACATCCTCACGCCCTAGTGCGCCGGGTCACCAACCAACGTGTGAGGAGCATCGGCGTTGGCGGTGAGCTCAACGTGCTTCTGAACAATACTGTCCAAGGTTGCCCTGTGGTCCAAGAAGGCCAGCATCCTATCATCCTTGAGGGAGTCCTGGATTAGCGGGTGTCCGGATAGCTGGACTATACCTTCAACCGGACTCAAGGACTATGAAGATACAAGATTGAAGACTTCGTCCCGTGTCCGGAAGGGACTTTCCTTGGCGTGGAAGGCAAGCCTGGCGATACGGATATGTAGATCTCCTACCATTGTAACCGACTTTGTGTAACCCTAGCCCTCTCCGGTGTCTATATAAACCGGAGGGTTTTAGTCCATAGAACAACACAACAATCATACCATAGGCTAGCTTCTAGGGTTTAGCCTCCTTGATCTCGTGGTAGATCTACTCTTGTACTACCCATATCATCAATATTAATCAAGCAGGACGTAGGGTTTTACCTCCATCAAGAGGGCCCAAACATGGGTAAAACATCGTGTCCCTTGTCTCCTGTTACCATCCGCCTAGACACACAGTTCGTGACCCCCTACCCGAGATCCGCCGGTTTTGACACCGACATTGGTGCTTTCATTGAGAGTTCCTCTGTGTCGTCGCCATCAGGAAGGATGCCTCATCCCGTCTTTAAAGACGGCACCGTTGCTAAGGGAGCTTTGGCTGTCGGCCAAACTCTCCGGCTAGGTGGTTTTCTTATGACCGCCTGTTCGGCTGCTGCGCCGACGATGACCTCTCGGGTCATCAAAAGCAATCTTCATGTCAGTTCGGAACTCGCCGAGCAGTTAGATCCAATGGAGCTCTCTTCCATAAACGAGCTCTTGGATCGCATCGCCGCCCTGGGGTTCGCTACCGATTACGACCAGGTTGGGCCTAAACCCGATCTAAGAGAGATTAACTCTCCCCAAGTCACCCATCACGTTGCCGTGGTAGAGTGTCGGTGTACTAAAGTAGGGGTACCTTAGTACCCCGAACTTGTGCACGGGCAGTCGTAGCACCCCGCGGCAAGGCTTGCCAGGTGATCGCCAAAACTCTCCATGGTCCCTTTTTGGGCCATCCAAGAACAAAGTATTTGAGCCAAGGCCCCGGCAGGAGGAGCTTGCCGGGAAGGCCACCCGAAGAGAGCAAGGCCCCGGCAAGAGGAGCTTGCCGGGACGGCCGCTCAAAGCACAAGGCCCCGACAAGAGGAGCTTGCCGGGAAGGCCGACCAGGGCACGACAAGAGACTTGCTGCGACGCGCCACGCGTCCCGGCAAGGACCGGTGAGCAACAAGCTCCCGGGCACGAGAAGGCATCAACCGCGGCAAGGCGCTTGCCACGGCAAGTCACCACCCCGTGCCTGCGTTCCAGCTCATCCACCCACGTGTCGCTCTGGGGCCATTCCAGGCGTACGTGGCGAGAGGCTGCGCAGCCAGGGGCATGCGGTGGCGAAGCAACGCTGACAGGATAGCCGTCGTGGCAAACGGTGGCGCCCCTGACGGTCCCTTTCCTGCACTGTTTGGGCGACCTAGACGGGCATTTAATGCCCTTGTCCCCTGCCGTCAGAGTTAGGTATGATAGCACTGTGCAAACAGTTGTACCCAACACAGCGTTTTCCAGTTTTGCCCCTGCCTACGTTGCCACCTGTGGGTAACCCCTTGCGCATATAAAAGGAGGCCCCATGCGCAACGTAGAGAAGGAGAGGGGAGGAAGAAGGAGACCACTCACGCTCGGTCTGATTAGTTGCCCGAGTGTACTGTAGCACTCAGCGCTCCGAACAAGAACACAATACAAACCACAAAGCAGCAGTAGGGTTTTATGCATCCGTGCGGCCCGAAGCTGGGTAAACCCCTTGTGTGCATCGCCTCGATCCGATCTTCGCACGACCTCCGCCCCCTGCCGAACCAGAATGGGGCTCGGTCCCCATAGGTGTTCATGGAGGTAGATTTCCCCCGACATCTTTGGCGCGCCAGGTAGGGGGCGTCGAGGTTGTGTGAACCTGATCCGGCGTCTGCACAGGCTAGATCTCCATCGTCTTCATCGACATGCCACCGAAGAAGAAGGCTCCGGAGGTGGCTGGTCCGTTCGCATCGAACCCACCGCCCCTGGAGCAAACGGGTGGTGGGGACGGCACCGGCGGCGGAACAGGCGTCGCCAAGCCAGCTCATGGTGCCACGGCGTCCGAACATGCACCGCGCCCCTCTCAGGAGGCACGGGACAAGCAGCGTCTTGTCACTCACGGTACCATACGCTCGCTGGACCCAGATCGAGCTGGCGGATCCCGGGGTGCTCAAGGCCAGCATACACACCAACGTGCTGGCGCGAGCGTGGCGCGACTGCCTGGACCGGGTGCTGCTCCTTCTAACATAGTTAGAAGTTCGAGCACATCCCGCTCCACGCGCCGTTCGCCACCGCTGCCCGCCACTCCAACAGAAGCTCTAGCACGAGCTCAACTACTCCTAGACTACCCTCCAACGGTGAACAAGCTCGACGACTGGAGGGCCACGATACAGAGTCTCATCGGCTCCGCTAACGGCAACACCCCACGGCAGCACAGTGCGTCGCAGCCGCGGCAGGTCGGCCAGGCGAGAACCGATGGCGCCAAGACCGGTGGGGGTGCGACCAGCGTGCATTCCCCGCCCCAAAGGCCAAGATCGCCGACTCGCCGGAGCCATCACGACAACGACTCCACCGCGTCGTCAAATCCGCGAACTCGTCGCGATCAACGCCAAGTTCTTCACGAACGAGAGCAAGAGGACGCTCGTACTCGCATCAAGCGTTGAAGAGAAGCGCGGCGTCAATCAGACCAGCGCGTTGGGCCCTCTGTCGACATGCATGCGCTGGGGGGACCAGGCGACCTGCCGTACGCGGTAGGCTGCCCTGCGTTCACCCGTGAGCTGCGGCAAGTCCAGTGGCCTAGCACGAAGAATTTCAAGCCAGACGTACCAAAGAAGTACGACGGCAAGTCGCATCCGTCGGAGTTCCTCAGCATCTACGCCATTGTGGTGCAGGCTGCTGGAGGGCGAGACGACAAGATCCTTGCCAACTACTTCCCGCTGGTACTCAAATCCAACGTCAGATCCTGGCTCATGCACTTGCCAGATAACTCCATAACCTCCTGGACAGACTTGTGCCATCAGTTTGTTGGCGCCTTTACAGGCGGCCACAAACCCCATGGCCAAGCGAGCAACCTTCATCTGCTCATCCAGAAGGAAGGGGAACCCTTGCGCAAGTTCATCCAGAGATTCAGCCGCGTACACTACAACATCCCAGACGTCCACCCTGCCGCGGTCATCAGCGCGTTCCATCAGAACGTGCGTAACCGCAGGATGCGGGAGGAGATGGCGATGTGCAAGATCAAAGACGTCAATGAGCTATATGCCCTGGCCGACAAGTGTGCACGCGCTGAGGAAGGAAGGAAACTCCCCGGAGAGAACACTGGAGCAGGAGAATCTGACAGTGAGGATACCGCCCTGGCAAGGAAGAACCGGCGGCGGAGCAACAGGAAGAAGAAGAGCCAAGAAGTACTGGTTGTTGAGCAGTCCGGCGATGAAGGCGCCGCCAAGAAGGCCCAGGCTGGTAGCTCCGGCAAGGAGGTTGCCGGGTGCGCCCACTGCCAGGCTGTGGCGGTCGCCCACAAGCGGGACGGCACCAACAAACAGTACTGCAAGATCCACCGCACCAAGGGCCATGACCTCCAGAGCTGCAAGCAGGTCGAGCGGCTCGTCGAGCTGCAAAAGGCCGAGTACGAGCGACGCGACAAGGAGAAAGCCCGGGGAGGTGGCGGAGGATCCGGCACGAAGCGCCCCAGCCAGGGAGGACGCCGCGACAAGGAGAAGCAGCGGCAAGCAGACAGACCTCCCCGCGGCCGCGACAAGGACGAAGACGACGACGAAGACGAAGACATGGATGATGCCGAGACCAGCGAGCAGGAGTTTCAGAAAGCCACAGAGGTCTTGTGCGTAGACGGCGGTGCTTCTCTGCATACTTCCCGCCGCCAGCTCAAGCAGTGGACGCGGGAAGTCAATGCAGCGGAACCACCCGTCGAATCACGCAAGCCTCTGAAATGGTCCAACACGCCTATCATCTTCGATATTGAGGACCACCCTGACCGCACAACTGCGATCGAGTGCTTGCCGATGTTGGTCTCACCAACAGTCCGCAACCTCAAGGTCACTAAGATGCTAGTCGACGGCGGGGCCGGCTTGAACCTAATCTCCTCCGCTGTGCTCCAGAAACTCCAAGTCCCCGACAGCGAGCTCGAAGAGACCGGCACGTTCCAAGGAATCAACCCGGGAAGGAGCAAGCCGAAGGGGAAGATAACGTTGCCAGTGACATTTGGCAGCGAGCTGAACTTCAGGACAGAGAGGATCACTTTTGACGTTGCCGATTTTCCATTGCCCTACAATGGAATTCTCGGTCGTCCGGCGCTCGCCAAGTTCATGGCGGCCTCTCACTACGCATACAACATGCTCAAGATGCCAGGTCCGATAAGCGTCATCTCTGTCCCCGGCGACAAGAAGGATGCCCTTATCTGTGCCGACAAGATCTACCGGGAAGCAGCCGCCGCAACGGATCACAAGCCACTAGCCGCTGAAGCTCCCGGAGGGAAGAAGAAGACCAAGCCCGGCAAGTGCTCTGGTGCCCACTCCGGCAAGCGCACCTCTTCGGAGTGCTGCGCTACCGTCGAGGACGCGCCATCGAGCTCCACCAGCAAGAGTAAGAAGTCAATGGCAGCCCCACCAACGACCAAGAAGGTGTCCGCCAAGGAGGATGGCACTGGTGGTACCTTCACCATCAGTGCCACTCTCGACCCCAAATAGGAAAGCGCGCTCGTTGCTTTCCTGCGGGCGAATGTCGATGTGTTTGCCTGGCAACCATCTAACATCCCCGATGTTCCCAGGAAAGTGATTGAGCACCACCTCGCCGTCTGTCCTCATGCGCGGCCCGTCAAGCAGAAAGTCAGGAAGCAAGCGGTGGAGCGCCAAGAGTTCATCGCAGAAGAGATCAAGAAGTTGGAAGCGGCAGGCCTTGTCAGAGGTGTGCTCCATCCGACGTGGTTGGCCAATCCTGTTGTCGTGTGCAAAGCAAATGGGAAATGGAGGCTTTGCATCGACTTTACTGATGTTAACAAAGCTTGTCCCAAAGATCCCTTTCCCTTGTCGCGCATTGACCAGATTGTTGACTCCACGGCCGGATGTGACCTGCTTTCATTTCTTGACGCATACTCAGGATACCATCAGATCTTCATGGCTGAAGAAGATGAGGAAAAGACCGCATTCATCACTCCATGTGGCACGTACTGTTTTGCACGGATGCCTTTCGGTTTGAAGAATGCTGGTTCGGCGTTTGCGAGGGTTGTCCATACCGCTTTTGAGCCGCAAATCCATAGAAATGTGGAAGCCTACATGGATGACATAGTGGTCAAAAGCAGGAACAGGGCAACCCTGATTCAAGATTTAGAAGAGACCTTTACGAACCTGCACAGGATCAGCCTCAAGCTCAACCCCGAGAAGTGCGTGTTTGGAGTCCCTTCCGGCAAGCTTCTCGGGGTTCTTCGTGTCTCAGGGAGGAATCGAAGCCAATCCATACAAAATCAAGGCCATCGAGCAGATTGAAGCACCAACACACGTCAAGGATGTACGAAGGCTTGCCGGCTGCGTCGCGGCTCTCAGCAGGTTTATTTCCAAGTCTGCAGAATGCGCCCTGCCATTTTTCAAAGTTTTGAAAAAGGCGGGTCCAGTAAAATGGACTCCGGAAGCGGAGGCTGCGCTGCAGGACTTGAAGAAATACCTGTCCTCCGCTCCAATACTTGTCACGCCTAAACCACAAGAGAAGTTGCTGCTGTACCTGGCGGCAACCAATCAAGTGGTTAGTGTTGCGTTAGTAGCGGAGAGGGAGGCAGATGATGAGCTAGCGACCGCGGCAAGCGCGTCCAGCGACAAGCAGGAGGCTTCCCCGACAAGCTCTGGCCCCGACAAGGATGAATCTGCGCAGGAGCGAGTGGAGGTGCAGAAGAAGAGAATGGTGCAGCACCCAATTTACTTTGTCAGCTCCCTCCTGCAGGGGGCTAGGTCAAGGTACTCTGGTGTGCAGAAATTGCTTTTCGGCCTTCTCATGGCCTCGAGAAAGTTGTGCCATTACTTCCAAGCACATGAGATTACAGTTGTCACCCGCTTTCCGTTGAAGAGGATACTGCAGAATCCAGAAGCAACAGGCAGGATTGTCGAGTGGGCGCTGGAACTGTCAAGCTTCGGTCTCAAATTCGAGAGCACTTCAACTATCCAAAGCAGAGCATTGGCGGAGTTCATAGCAGAGTGGACACCGACACCAGACGAAGAGATCCCAGAGACGAGCATCCCCGACAAAGAAGCAAGCAAAGAGTGGCTGATGTATTTTGATGGTGCCTTCTCGCTGCAAGGCGCCAGTGCTGGCGTGTTGCTTATCGCGCCCACCGGAGAGCATCTCAAGTACATAGTCCAGATGCACTTCCCCAAGGAGCAAGCAACCAACAATACTGCCGAGTATGAAGGTTTGCTTGCTGGTCTCAGGATCGCGGCAGAACTTGGGATCAAGAAGCTCATTGTCAGGGGTGACTCGCAACTTGTCGTCCGCCAAGTGAACAAAGATTACCAGAGTCCGTTGATGGAAGCGTACGTTGATGAAGTGAGGAAGCTAGAAGAGCACTTTGATGGCCTGCAAATGGAACACATTCCAAGAGCTGAGAACGACATTGCTGATGGCATGTCAAAGTGCGCAGCACTTAAGTTACCTGTGGAGCCAGGAACCTTTGTGCTCAAGCTGACTCAGCCATCCGTAGCACCATCAACCGGACAGAGCAAGAAGAGGAAGTTGGTCTCCGGCGACTATCTTCTGGCAGAGCTCCCCGGAGCCGCCGCCAAGAAGGTCCCCAAGATCGACGCCAAGAGCGCTGAGGAGCCGTCTGCTCCGGCAAACCCCAGGGTTTGTTCCGTAGAAGCAGGCGCTCCCGACGAGTTTTGCTCCGGCAAGCTTGCCGGGGAACATCAAGCTCCGGCTGAGCCCCAGATCCTCGCCGTAGAAGCGGACGTTCCCGCAGCAGCAGATGTGCCTTCAGTCCTTGTTGTCGAGCCACAGGCTCCAGCATGGGCGCAGCTGACTGTCCGTTTCCTCCAGAACGGAGAACTTCCCGAAGAATAAGAAGAAGCGGAAAGAGTAGCCCGGCGCTCAAGTATGTACCAGTTCGTCGAGAACACACTGTACAGAAGAGGGCGCAACGGTGTGAAATTGAGGTGTATTCCCCGGGAAGACGGACAAAAGCTGTTGGCGGAGATAAATGGAGGCATATGTGGTCACCACATTGGCGCAAGAGCACTTGTCGGCAAAGCGTTCCGGCAAGGTTTCTTCTGGCCGACAGCCCTCCAGGATGCAACTGCACAAGTAACCAAGCGTGAAGCGTGCCAGTTCCATTCCAAGCAGATACACCAGCCAGCTCAAGCTCTCCAGATGATCCCTTTATCATGGCCATTTTTGGTCTGGGGGCTCGACATCCTCGGCCCCTTCCCCCGAGCTGTCGGGGGCTTTGAGTACTTGTATGTCGCAATCGACAAGTTCACAAAGTGGCCGGAAGTGGAACCAGTGAGGAAGGTGACAGCACAGTCAGCAGTCAAGTTCTTCAGGTCGATTGTTTGCCGCTTCGGGATCCCCAACAGGATCATCACCGACAACGGTACGCAATTCACGAGCCGCGCCTTCATGCAATACGTCCAAGATCTCGGCGCCAAGGTCTGCTTCGCTTCTATTGCTCATCCCAGGAGCAACGGTCAAGCGGAGAGGGCCAATGCCGAAGTGCTGCGCGGGCTCAAGACCAGAACTTTCAACAGGCTGCACAAGTGCGGAAGAAATTGGATCGAGGAGCTGCCGGTGGCTCTTTGGTCGATCAGAACGACGCCAAATCGAGCCACTGGCCAGACACCATTTGCTCTAGTCTATGGAGCAGAAGCAGTTACCCCCACGGAACTCGTATACGGGTCACCTCGAGTGCTTGCTTATGATGAGCTTGAGCAAGAGCGGCTGCGTGAAGATGACGCGCTGCGCCTCGAGGAAGATCGTCTTCAGGCTGCTGTGCGAGCCGCTCGCTACCAGCAAGCTTTGCGTCGCTACCATAGCCGCAAAGGTAAAGCCAGAAGCTTCGAGGAAGGCGACCTTGTTCTTCGGCACGCTCCGTCCGCCAAGAATCACAACAAGTTGACGCCGAAGTGGGAAGGCCCTTACCGGGTGAGACGAGTCACGAGGCCCGGCGCTGTCCGCCTTGAGACCGAAGATGGCACTCCGATGAGCAACTCCTGGAATATTGAGCATCTTCGTAAGTTTTACCCGTAAGGCGCGGTTGTCGAACCCCGTCCGGCAACCACCCTTTTGTACAAGTCTTGCCGATGTTGCATGTAATCCTTTGTACAAAGCCAGGCGCAGACCCTGAGCAGCAGTAAATGAAGCGCTGGCGCCCTAAGTTTTAGCATGCATGCTGAGTCGAGTCTCGTCCTTGGTTAGGGTTGATAGTGCCTAACAGCTGCTAACCCCTAGCTTAGAGGTCGGGTCTGCGTCCTTTTTTCCTGTTCTTTAGTTTCCCTTGGTTCACAGGGTTTTGCATATCCTGGCCAGACCGCTTAAGGACGAAGAAGAGAAGAAGGGCGGACCAGCATCTGGTCCCCGGCAAACCAGTGTTGCCGGGGGCTGCAAGTACAAAGATTCGCCCGCGGCAAGCCAAAGTTGCCGGGGGCTGCAATCCCAGATAAGTTTCTCATCCCTTGTCATGCATTCTCTTATGGACTGAGGAATGCGAAAACCTTGTTCCTTCCTAAAAAGCTACCATACTCCCTTAACTCTGGGCCCCAGAGCGCGTTCCTGGGGCCAGTTTTGGTAGTAGCCGCGGCGGCAAAGGGACGGAATGAGGAGCCCGAACCCGCCTCATCCCTGCCTCCGCCAAAGGCGTGAGAAAGGTTGAGTGGCGCGGGAAGACGGCAGGGCCTGTTGCCGGGCAAAGAAGTGTCTATCTTAATGATATAAAGGATTCGCTCCTTGGCGTGGGTTTTACCCGCGGGACAAATGGCCCGACAAACATCCCCTTTTCATTAAAAAAAACATTTCGCTCAGGTACAGTTCAGAGAGAATGAAAAACATGAGAGATGGGATTACAAGCTTTAAATGCAACTAAAGCCCGAGGGCTTACAAGTTAAAAAGAGATAAGGTGCCCGTAATCCCTTTCTTGTCTCTCTCCTCAGGAGGTAGGACAAGGAGGCGAAAAGGGCAAAAGGGGTGCCTAGGCGAGCTATGGGTGGCAGAAGACACCAAGAGAACACTCCGGGGGCCGTCTGAAAGCTGGACGGTGACGGCGGCGCCGGAAGCAGGGCTCGACGAGGCGGCAGGACGTCAGCACGCTGTCGAGGGCGCCGTGCACCCATACTCCGAGTTGACGGCCTTGCCGCCCGCCCTCTTCCTCTTCCGCAGCCTCCCTATGCCAGCCGCCAAGGAGACGACCCAGAGAAGCTGAAGGAGCCGGTGACACGGATGATGGGGTCGCCGGTGCCACGCGGAGCCACGACCGGCGCCTAGTCGAACCCGTCATCCCGACGACCGCTACCCTCGTCGTCGCTGTCGCTCCCCTCCTAGTCGCTCTCGCTCGAGGAGGAGCCTTCGCTGTCGGAGGAGCTATCCACGCAGCACCGGGTCCGGGTCCCGTAGCACCCGAAGACCTTGACGGAGAGGAGATTGCCCTCCATCAACTTAAAATGGAGGGTGAACCCCTCCATCAAGCTGTGGATACGGGCGAACGTCTTCCACCCTCGACCAAGATACATCACGCCGGGGGCTGGGGACTCAACGTGGACCCGCGTGCCGCTGATCCCGCAGCCCCTCATGCGCAGTCTTAGCGTCTCGGGTTGTTCCATCTCCATCACGCTTGCGAAGGGAGACGGGAGACGGAGGCGACGACGAGGCGCCCGGCGCAGCCTGACGAAGAACTCGCAAGGGTCGTCCCTGATGTGGACCGCCGTGAGAAGAGGAGCCGCTGGCGGAGGCGTGGCTGGCGCGTCGCCCCGTCCGCCTCGTCCCCGAGCGCCTCGGCCTCATCCACGACCTCGTCCACAACCTCGCCCCCTCCCCCTTCCCCTTACAGTTGGCTCTGCCACCGCGGGTGCAAGGGGAGGAGGGGCGCGTTGCCTAGCGGCGACCCTCGCCGCCACCGATGAAGGACCAACGTTCCCTTTCTCCATGGCGAATAGAGAGAGGGGATCAGAAGCTGAAGGGAAGAAAAGATGAAGGAGTGTGGATTTCCGTCGCCCCCTCTTGCTCTTTATAAAGGAGCAGGGTGGGGGCTCGGCCGCCCTGCTCAGCCAATCAAGACGCAGGAAGAGCAGGCGACTGGGACCGGCCTGCTGCCTCGACCCGCGACGGCCCGGTTTCCTGCCTCCACCGTCCGCAACTCCAGGTGCATGAGAGCCGCGTCGCTGGCGTGCAGGACCAAGGCGACGGCTGAGGCGACCTCCCCCCACCCCGTGATCCTGGGGAGCGGACGCCTCGGAAACCATGCCTCGGCCCCGTCCAGTAAATGAGCCACGCCTCCACGCCTCCCTCCACTTATGGAGATGGCGCAAACCACCCGCGACGTGATGCATGCCTGCGGGGCTCAGCCCCGCGCACGCCACCCACGTCACGCACGCCTCTCCCCACGATGCCGCGTTCGACGCGTGCCGTTCGGGGAGGACGTGGTGGATGCAGAAAAAGATGCAGCGTGACCCAGGCCGCGCGTGCCCGTGCACTGTTTTGGGCCTGGCCCAACAGCGCTCGGCACCGTGTATGGCCCAGGCCCGGGGGCTCCTGTCGGTGTACTAAAGTAGGGGTACCTTAGTACCCCAAACTTGTGCACGGGCAGTCGTAGCACCCCGCGGCAAGGCTTGCCAGGTGATCGCCAAAACTCTCCATGGTCCCTTTTTGGGCCATCCAAGAACAAAGTATTTGAGCCAAGGCCCCGACAGGAGGAGCTTGCCGGGAAGGCCACCCGAAGAGAGCAAGGCCCCGGCAAGAGGAGCTTGCCGGGACGGCCGCTCGAAGCACAAGGCCTCGGCAAGAGGAGCTTGCCGGGAAGGCCGACCAGGGCACGACAAGAGACTTGCTGTGACGCGCCACGCGTCCCGGCAAGGACCGGTGAGCAACAAGCTCCCGGGCGCGACAAGGCATCAACTGCGGCAAGGCGCTTGCCGCGGCAAGTCACCACCCCGCGCCTGCGTTCCAGCTCATCCACCCACGTGTCGCTCTGGGGCCATTCCAGGCGTACGTGGCGAGAGGCTGCGCAGCCAGGGGCATGCGGTGGCGAAGCAACACTGACAGGATAGCCGTCGTGGCAAACGGTGGCGCCCCTGACGGTCCCTTTCCTGCACTGTTTGGGCGACCTAGACGGGCATTTAATGCCCTTGTCCCCTGCCGTCAGAGTTAGGTACGATAGCACTGTGCAAACAGCTGTACCCAACACAGCGTTTTCCAGTTTTTCCCCCGCCTACGTTGTCACCTGTGGGTAACCCCTTGCGCATATAAAAGGAGGCCCCATGCGCAACGTAGAGAAGGAGAGGGGAGGAAGAAGGAGACCACTCATGCTCGGTCTGATTAGTTGCCTGAGTGTACTGTAGCACTCAGCGCTCCGAACAAGAACACAATACAAACCACAAAGCATCAGTAGGGTTTTACGCATCCGTGCAGCCCGAAGCTAGGTAAACCCCTTGTGTGCATCGCCTCGATCTGCTCTTCGCGCGACCTCCGCCCCCCGCCGAACCAGAAAGGGGCTCGGTCCCCATAGGTGTTCGTGGAGGCAGATTTCCCCCGACATAGAGGGGCAGTGCGGCGACCCCTCATCTATCTTAAGGACTAACTACGTCGGGATTCCCGATCCCTCCAAGCCGGATACCCGCGGAGGGGAGGATATCACTCAAGACCTGAACTTAGAATCAGGCGACGGACTAGATTCATTGGACAATATCCTAGAATCCAAACTTTCGAGTTCGGAAACTCTTGGCCTCTGAGTCTCAGATTGGGCGAGGTTTCGGATCTAATTCCACCCACCCACCCGAACATAAGCGATCTATCCCAAATCAGGCAAAAGCCCGAAGAAACAGTACATCATTACTAGGCCAGATTCCTCCTGGTTAGGAAAAGGATAAAGGACTGCCGCGAGGAACACGCAATCTCAATCTTCTGCAATAATTGCACGGACAAGGGAATCCTCAACGCCATAAGTCGCTGTGATATTACATGGTTCACTGACTTGGCGTCCATAGTACGAAAGTACTGTGCGATGGAAAGCGCCTGGAAAATCTAAATAAAATTTTGGGACGATCCGGCCCTGAATACAAACCCAGTCCGAAATAAAAGGGTGCATCATCGACAGGCACCCGGGTTAAACACCAAAAAACAAAAACCCTCTACAGGGCATGGAACCGTACTGGAAGGATGGCTTAATGGACCCTGTAAAATCCACAGTACAGACGGCGCCACACCAACTCACAGCCTTAAAGCATGTTGGATACTCCGGCAGGTGGCCAAAATTGGCAAAGATCTCCTAATTCCAGAGGCCACAGAAAGCCACCCCAGGGACATCAATACGGTACTAACAGTCTTCGAGACTTTCGCATCAAATAATATGCGAAAAAGAACACTCCGCAGCCTTACCAAAGTCTACCAAGTAGCAACAATAAACCCATGGAGTGACACGGCTATTACTTTTAATGCCAGTGACGAACCTAAATTACGAACAGCCCGAGCACCAGCCGCGTTGGTCTTCAGTCCAGTAGTGGACGGCTTTCGCCTCACCAAAGTACTCATGGATGGAGGCAGCGGATTAAACCTCATTTATGAGGAAACCCTTCAAAAAATGGAAATAGACTGGAACCGCATTGAGAAAAGCAGCACAACCTTTAGAGGAATAATACCCAGTTGGGAAGCGCGCTGTACAGGAAAAATCACACTAGATGTGGTGTTCGGCACGCGGGATAATTACAGGTCTGAAGAGGTCACGTTCCACGTGGCCCCATTCAGTAGCGGATACCACGCTCTGCTAGGGCGGTAAGGGTTTACAATCTTCCAAGCAATACCCCATTACGGGTACATTAAGCTCAAGATGCCCGGGACGAACGGAATCATCACTCTTGCTAGTGATCCGGACACAGCACTCCGCGCCGAAAATAAGACAGCCGCACTAGCCCTTGAGGCACTATCCGAAGCCCTAGCGGCTGAGGAACTGACTGCACTGCGCTCCATGGTGAACAGGGACGATGTGATACTCGACAAGAGATCCAAGTCCACCTCCTTTAAACCAGCGGACAAAATAGTCAAATTCCATGTCCATCCAACGGACCCCAATAAAACAGCTTCTATCGGGGCACAATTAAACCCTGATGTAGACGCCGCACTGCGAGAATTCCTACGTGAAAACTGGGACATCTTCGCCTGGCACCCTTCAGACATGCCAGGAATCCCACGCAGGCTGGCCGAACACAGCTTAAATATCCTAAAAGATTCAAACCTGTCAAACAAGCTCTTCGGCGTTTTTCCGAACCTAAGAGATAGGCCATGGGAGAGGAGCTAGCCAAGCTATTGGAGGCCGGATTCATCAGAGATATAAAATATCCGGACTGGCTAGCAAACCTAGTGATGGTACGAAAGAAGGATAAATCCTGGCGCCTGTGTGTTGATTTTAAAGACCTTAACAAGGCTTGCCCAAAGGATCCCTTCCCCCTCCCCCGCATTGATCAAATTATCGACGCTACCACAGGACACGATTCATTGTGTTTCCTCGACGCATATTCCGGCTACCATCAAATCAAGATGGCAGAGTCAGACCAAGCCGCAACGGCATTCATCACACCATACGGCCCATTCCGCTTCAACACAATGCCCTTCGGGCTCAAAAACGCCGGCGCAACATATCAGCGCATGATTCAGACATGTCTGGCAAACCAGATCGGCAAAACAGTGGAGGCATACGTAGATGATGTGGTTGTAAAAACAAGACATGTCGAATCTCTAGTAGACGACTTGAGGCTTACATTTGATAACCTCCGAACATACGACATCAAGCTCAACCCGGAAAAATGCGTTTTCAGCGTTCCAGCCGGAAAGCTCTTGGTCTTCATTGTATCCGGTAGAGGAATTGAAGCAAATCCAGCCAAGATCCGAGCTTTGTCACAATTGGATATCCCGAAAGACCTCAAACAAATACAAAAATTAACCGGATGCGTGGCGGCTCTAAGCCGCTTCATCTCCCGCTTGGGAGAAAAGGCACTACCCCTCTATCGCCTCCTTCGGCGCACCGAACACTTCGAGTGGATGGATGCCGCCATGGCCGGACTCGACGAAATAAAAGCCATATTGGCAACAAACCCAGTCCTGGCCGCGCCAAACATCGACGAACCAATGCTATTGTACATTGCAGCAACCCATCAGGTTGTAAGCATAGTGCTCGTCGTCGAGCGAGAAACGGACGGACACAAATTCCCCCTTCAAAAGTCGGTCTACTATGTGTCCACTGTGCTCACTCCATGCAAATCACGGTACCCGCATTATCAAAAGATTGCATACGCGGTATTCATGGCATCCCGGAAGCTGCGACACTACTTTCAAGAGTGTTCGATAACAGTAGCCTCAGAAGTACCACTCAACGATATTATAAACAACCGTGACGCAACGGGCCGGATTGTGAAATGGGCGATTGAGCTCCTCCCATTAACCATAACTTTAAGCCACGGCGAGCTATTAAGTCGCAAGTTTTGGCCGACTTTGTCGCAGAATGGACGGAGGCCGAACTCCCTAAAGAGTACGGCACATATTCAAACTGGATCATGCATTTTCGATGGCTCCAAAATGTTGGCCGGTCTAGGGGCTGGCGTCATTTTGACGTCCCCTACAGGAAACACAGTTCAATATGTATTCCAGATTATGTACATAGACTCCAACAATGCAGCCGAATGCGAGGCCCTTTTACATGGTCTCCGGATGGCAGTATCCATGGGCATTCAATGCCTAGAGGTGCGCGGGGATTCGAACCTCGCGATATCCCAAATAAATGGAGACTTTGATGCCAAGGATCCAAAAATGGCAGCTTACCACAACGACGTCTTAAAAATGTCAGCTCGGTTTGAAAGGCTTGAATTTCACCATATAGCCCGGGAAAACAATCAGGCGGCAGATGTCCTGGCACGCATCGGCGTAAAACGCGATGTAGTCCCCCCAACATCTTCTTGGAAAGGCTGTTCAAGCCATCCGTAGCATGGGAAGGGGAACCTGGCAATAACAGCCCAAAACCAACCGCACTGCCCGACACCGAACAATTTGACATAATTGGAGGCTCGGCCAATGAAATTACAGCTTCAGCCCACGTAATAATGGCCGTCATCGCCCCGTGGACAGAACCAATCCTAGCTTAGCTTACTACGTAGGAACTCCCAGAGGACCAAAACGAGGCACGCTGCATAATGCGGCGATCTAAAGCCTATAAAGTCCATGAGGGAGAACTTTATAAGAAAAGCACTACCGGAGTCCTTCAAAGGTGCATCTCCGAAGAGGAAGGGCGGAACTTGCTGGCTGAAATTCATGCCGGATTCGGTGGTCATCACGCTGCAGCTCGATCCCTTGTAAGCAAGGCTTTCCGTACAGGCTTTTATTGGCCGACGGCCCGGGCAGACGCTCAGGACTTAGTCCAATGATGCGTCGGTTGCCAGCTTTTCACAAACCAAAGCCATATGCCACCCACCGCCCTCCAAGCTATCCCCATCACTTGGCCCTTCGCGGTCTGGGGGCTTGACATGGTTGGACCCCTTAAAGGCGGAACCCACAAGAAAAAATGCTTACTGGTCATGGTGGATAAGTTCACCAAATGGATAGAAGCCAAGCCTGTTAAGATGGCCGAATCCGGACCAGTGATAGACTTTATATCTGGGGTCGTACACCGTTATGGCGTCCTCCACAGCATCATCACTGATAATGGCACGAACTTTACGGCCGGTGAGGTAAAACTCTGGTGCAAAAACATGGGCATCAAGCTCGATTATGCTTCCGTCTATCACCCACAAACTAACGGATAGGTCGGACGCGCAAATGGTCTTATCATGAGCGGCAACAAACCCAAATTAGTGCGGTCCCTCAAGGAATCTAATACGCACTGGGTAGAGGAGCTCGACTCCGTACTCGGGGGGCTGCAGACCATGCCGAATCGCACCACCGGATACACACCATTCTTTACGGTGTACGGCGCAGAGGCAGTTTCGCACTGCGATATAATTCATGACTCACCTCGTGTGCGCATGTACGAAGAAAGAGAAGCCGAGCTCAATCGGCAGGACAGTCCGGGCGCCTTGGAGGAGGAGCGTGACGTGGCAAAAGCCCGTTCCGCATTCTATCAACAGCAGGCTCGAAGATATCAAAGCAGAGAAGTACGGGCCAAAAATTACAACATTGGTGAATTAGTTCTACGCCTGCCGGACAAGAAAAAGGACAAACTCAAGCCCAAGTGGGAAGGTCCCTTTATAATTGACCAGGTCCTGACAGGTGGAGCGTACCGCCTGAAAGATGCATCGGATAACCGACTCGAGCTGAACCCATGGAACGCAGCCCGTCTCTGAAGATTCTATGCCTAGCGCCGGACTATGTGTTCGTCTCCTTCCTCTGTCCATTTTTTATAATTCTGTCCTACTTTTCTCTCCTTCTCCCCCTCCTTTCTCTCATAACCTTTAAAGGCTCATCAAGTGACGCGCCATCCGCTCCCATTAAACCTGGGGCTTCTTTAAACATAAGCTTATTTATACGGGCTTCATGCCCAACACATGTGTCACACTTCCGCATGTACCTTTTATTCACCATTATATGCATCGATATGACTTAAGTTTTGGCCAAGCTGGGTTGCCTGGCTCCTGTGCTTACCCCTACGTTCTCGATTGTTCGACTAGGTGGTCAAGGGAGCACCTCTGCGATTGTTACTGCCGGGTTAGCCGGATGTGTACCTCAGACTGGGTGAAGCCGAAAGCTAGCGTTCTTAAGGGAATATTCGGTCGGTGAACTAAAGATGATTTTTCACCTACTTATTTATGCGCCCCAGAGGTTTTTTACTGCGTCTCTTTTTCGCAGAATGGACATGCAATTTAGGGCATGCCTCCCAGGGAAAGGAACCCCTAACGGAACTATTCTCCCTGGAAGATGTTTCTTACTAACCATGTAATATAACATAACTAGTTGGGCACTTGTCTGTTCAAGCACTAATGACCCCTACGCCTGGTCTCCATGCATACCCCGGTTCTTATATAACCGCAAGGGTATTCGGACACACTCCGGACCGTCAGGTCCCGAGGTCGAAGCGAAAAGGTCGGCCATGACAAACGATCTACAATCCGGCTAGAAGGCATTACATATGTCAATTAAAATTACATATTCATTCTGACTGATTGTATTCCTCTTCAATACCATCTAATAGGTTGTCTAGTTTACAGTCCTGCTGGGAATACTTTGCGGCCAATTCTACTTGGCCGTATACTAAGCTTACAGGGATCTCCTTCCCGTCGGGCCCCACAGGTCCAACCTCGGCCATGTGGTTGGGGTCAGCCTTCGTATACCGCGTCTTCACCATAGCCCAGGCCTCCCTAGCGCCTTGACGGCAAGCCAATATCTTCCACAATCGGAAGCGCCGCCGCGCTACCTTCAGCTTCTCTTCAAGCTCGCCAAGGCCTTCGGGCATGGAGGCGGATGGCCACAAGGCCTAGGCGACGCCTTGCATCACCCGCCGAACTCGCTCGTGCAGCTGCAAGAGCTCGGGAAGAAGGTCACCCATTGAACCGGGCATCTCCTCTGGAGGATGACCTGTTAGCATACCTACAGAGGTTACTTTGTTAGTCGAGTTCCTCGCCGAACTCTTTTTTCTCAAAGGTTCGTTTAAGCACTTACTAAATATGCCGCGTCGAAGCCGCTGATTCTCCTTAACGGAGTCCGATAGCTGGGCACGGACATCTTTCAGTTCGACGCCTAGCTTGGTGTTGGCATCTTGGAGATCGATCTTCTCCCGCCTCACCTTTGTCAGCACGCTCTCACCAGCCTTTAGCTGGCGTAGGAGGTGTTGCTTTTCCGGATCTAATCCGGCGCCATCTGCAACTTCATTTGTCAGATTTGCACACACGCCGCACTTCATTCAATACTTATCTTTTTGAAGCATATATTACCAGGGGGGTCTCCTCGGGCTCCCCTGTCGCGGCTAGTGCGGCCTCAAGTTGGGCTTTGCACTCTTCTAGCTCCTGGGACAGTTGGGTATTCTTCTCTGAAAGAACCTGCATATTACATGATCCTTAAATCAGTTATTCACATACTGCTCGGTGGCTCTGACTAGACCATCTTGAGCGGCACGGAGGTACGCGTCTCCCGAATTGAAGGCATCCAATGCCTCTAGGGAGAAACAAGCATCGCGAAGAACTATCCGGCGGCGCCTGTGGTTCATGGCACTCTCCACCTCGGAATTGGTGGCAGATAACCTGTCCGCATCCTCTGTTGGAGGAGCATCCGGTGCGCGTTTTGTGTTCGCCTCCGCCTCCGGACCAGGCTTTGGAGCCTGGCTGGTGGAGGTGCGATTGGCTGCCTCTCCGGATGTAGTCCGGCGAGGTCTCTTTGTCCTAAATAGAGCACGAGTATTAATACACCTTGAAGGAATAACACTAGGGGATGAGATAGCGCGTTATACCTTTGCGCCGGCGTCTCAGTCCGGACCGCACTCCTTTTCAGCCCCTAGGGCCTTGCAGCCCCTCGTTGGCTAGTTGCCGCAGGCTTGGCCTCCCGCCTCAAGGACCTCCTCTGCAAAACGCGGTTGTTATACGGTAATCGAAAACACGCAAGGATGGGTCCCTTTTCGAAGTGCTGGGATTTCGGTCTCAGTTACCTGGGAGGCTGGGAGTAGCCCTGGGTAATCAGCCGTAATGACCACCAAGGCGTTGTCCTTGCTCAACTGATGAAACACCCCATCAATTAGCTCCACAGATATGTCCGGATCCTCTTGGGAGGCCGGGTCGAGGGACCGTCTTGGATCCTCGGGTTGTGGAGGGGGCTGTTTATTTATTTAACAGCCTGGCGCAGTTCCTGCGTTGAAGTCGTTAGACTATATAATGGGAATACAAAACGGGTGGACAAGTAAAAGTGTCCACTTACCCAGTTTGGAGGATTATACATGGTAAATCCACCCTGAGGGTTGACGCGGAGGAATTCCTCCTCTTCTCCCTTGTACAAAGGGGACAAGATCTTTATCAGAGCGGCAGCCGAGTCCGGCCCCTTACGACCGTGACGGGTGGCGTCATCCTCCCTGTTGAAGTCCCACATAGGGTGGCCTCTATATTGAAGCGGCTGCACCCCCCGCATGATGCATATGGCCATGACTCCGATCATGGTTAGTCCGGAATGAGCTAATAATCTTATCCGACCCATCAGGTAAAGGACGTCCTTGTCACTTTCCCTTTGAGGGCTCCATGGACGCCAGCTTAGGCGCTTCTTCAGGGGAGCATTGTCGAACTCGGGGAGGCCAATCCGAACAGGATCCGGTAGCAGGACGTCCTCGATATAAAACCATTCCGAAGGCCAATTCTCAGATGCCTTCTTTGGGGTTCCGGATAAATATCCGGTCCAGGCGATGCGCCACACTTCGGCTCCGCCCACTTGATATATTGACCCCTCCTGAGAGCGGGGCACCAGGCAGAATAGCCTCTTCCACGGCGCAAAATGAGCCTCAACACCCAAAAACAGCTCGCAAAGGGCTACGAAGCCCGCGATATGCAATATAGAGGCAGGCGTGAGGTTGTGCAACTGGAGGCCATAGAACTCCAGAAGCCCTCGGAGAAACGGATGAATTGGAAATCCGAGTCCTCTTATTAGATAAGAGACAAGGCATACCTGCTCTCCTTTGGAGGGATTGGGGGCGCTCTCCGCTTGCTCTCCGCCATTAGAGGTGGCGAGTCCGGCTCGAACCGGGACCATATAGGCCGGGGGGAGGAATCCCTTGGTCTGAAGCGATACTAGCTCGCTATGCGGGATGGAGCACCTCTCCCAGTCTCCAGGCTTAGGACTGGAAGGGCGAGAGGAGGAGTTGCGACGGCTGGCCATGGTGGAATGGACCTTTGTTGGATGCGCTCTGATGAATACTCGCGGAGGAGAGAAGGTGTGGTTTGGATCTAAAATCCCCATCCCTTTAAATAGGCGGCTCATTTACGTGGCTACGGGTGTAAATGTAAAAACACCCAGACTTTTCGCATTCGTTTGACATGTGGAAGACGACCATTATTGGGCGTAGAAGCCAAGGAGCGCTAGATTCACAAGAAACCAGACATTATTCGACAGGTACACGGAATCTGGAAGAGAACCCGCCTTGCAATGCCGAAGACAATTTTCGCGCCGGACTCGTCGCCATTGAAGCCTGGTTCAGGGGCTACTGAGGGAGTTCTGGATTAGGGGGTGTCCGGATAGCCGGACTATACCTTCAGCCGGACTCCAGGACTATGAAGATACAAGATTGAAGACTTCGTCCCGTGTCCGGAAGGGACTTTCCTTGGCGTGGAAGGCAAGCGTGGCGATACGGATATGTAGATCTCCTACCATTGTAACCGACTTTGTGTAACCCTAGACCTCTCCGATGTCTATATAAACCGGAGGGTTTTAGTCCGTAGAACAACACAACAATCATACCATAGGCTAGCTTCTAGGGTTTAGCCTCCTTGATCTCGTGGTAGATCTACTCTTGTACTACCCATATCATCAATATTAATCAAGCAGGACATAGGGTTTTACCTCCATCAAGAGGGCCCGAACCTGGGTAAAACATCATGTCCCTTGTCTCCTGTTCCATCCGCCTAGACGCACAGTTCGGGACCCCCTACCCGAGATCCGCCAGTTTTGACACCGATAATCCTCCTCTTGCACGTAGTAGTCCATGTGGATGATTTGCATGTAGATGTGGGTGATTATGTTGATGGTGTCTTGCTGCGCCAGGCACTGCACGGCAAGCGTGACCTCGAGGTGGACATTCTCCGGCATGACGGCGGGCAGTCGCAGGGCCAACAATGCGTCGAAGAGGTTGTCACCATAGAGGCCGTTGAGGGTGGCGGGTGTCGGTGTCAAAATTGGCAGATCTCGGGAAGGGGGTCCCGAACTGTGCGCCTAAGGATCAAGGGTAAAAGGAGGCAGGGGACACGATGTTTACCCAGGTTCGGGCCCTCTTGATGGAGGTAATACCCTACTTCCTGCTTGATTGACTTTGATGAATATATGGGTTACAAGAGTTGATCTACCTCGAGTTGTTAATGGCTAAACCCTAGATGTCTAGCCTGTATGATTATGATCATCTCTACGGACTAAACCCTCCGGTTTATATAGACACCGGAGGGGGCTAGGGTTGTACACAGTCGGTTTACAGAGAAAGGAATCTTCATATCTGCACGCCAAGCTTGCCTTCCACGCCAAGGAGAGTCCCATCCGGACACGGGGGGAAGTCTTCCGTCTTGTATCTTCACGGCCCATCAGTCCGGCCCATGTCACATAGCCAGGACGCCTGAGGACCCCGTAATCCTGGACTCCCTCAGTAGCCCCCGAACCAGTTAATGACAACGTGTCTGGCGTGCAAATTGTCTTCGACATTGCAAGGCGGGTTCCTCCACCGAATACTTCAAAGCATCTGAACCGAAGGGCTATATTCGGCCCTTACATCTTCGGTCTTGGTAAGGTGAATTCTTTGAACAGCTCGGTTTTCATTAAATGTCATACCCTTCGGCTTTTGTGCTTCGGTCGCCTCAGCTTCCACGTGCCAAAATAATACGAAGGGTCCAAGCATTTTTACGAATAACCCCTTGACAGCGTATGGAAGCCGTCTATTTAAGGAGATCAAATCTCATATGCCATTCCACACCAGGCGAAAAATCCTTCCAACTTGCCCCGAGAAACCACGCAATCATGGACAACACTCCTAGTTCTTCCTCCCGCCCCCACGACCCTCTAAAAGGCGATTGGGAGAGCTTCTCTGTATCCCATGCCCAGCTGACCAAGCTCCAGGTGCAGGGCTATCTCCCTCCTGCGGATCTAGTCCCCGTTCGGGCAGGGTTAACTTCTTTTACAGGCGAAGCCCTGGCAGAAAATTTCCTGAATCCTTCAGCAGGGGAGCGAGTGTGCTTTGTTTCCTTTCTCTTAAGAGGCGTTGGATTTCCAATCCATCCTTTCCTCCGAGGTCTCCTGGAGTACTATGGCCTCCAACTGCACAATCTCACGCCAGGCTCCATTCTGCACATCGCAGGCTTCGTCGTTCTTTGCGAGCTGTTCCTAGGCTGTGAGACCCATTTCGAGCTATGGAGGAAGATTTTCTGCCTCGTCCCTCGCTCCCAAAAGGGACCCATATTCGAGGTGGGCGGTGCCGAAGTATGGCGCATAGGCGAGACAGGATACCTATCCGGCACTCCAAAGAAGGCATCCAAAGAGTGGCCCTCAGAGTGGTTTTATATTGAAGACGTCATTGTCCCAGATCCAATCCGATCAGGTCTTCCTGAGTTTTCCAATGCTCTATTAAAAAAGCGCCACAGCTCACGCACCCGGAGCCGCGAGGAGACAGATAGTGCGGAGGTTAAGATGTTAATGGACAAGATAAAAATAGTCCCCCAATCCAGACTATCCATAATCGAGGTCATGGTGATTTCCATAATGCGAGGTGTTCAGCCACTCCAATCCAGGGGACTCCCCATGTGGAATTACAATAGGGAGGATGATACATCTCGCTATGGGCGCAAGGGTCTGAGCAATTTCGCCGCCCTGGCCGCCATGTTGGCTGATCTTTATAAAGGGGAGAAAGAAGAATTCACTCGCCTTAAGTATCGAGATGGCTTTTCCATGTACATCCCCCTAGCTGGGTAAGTTTCTTAATCCAGAACCTCACTCAATCATCTTTTTGAGTCGCAACTGGTTGAACTTGACCCGTCCACTTTTAACAGGAGTGGAGGAAGGCCACCGCAAGGATGTATAGCCCTGCTCCGCAGCCGGAGAACCACATTCGGAACCTAGATCCTGGATTCGAGGAGGATCCTAATATATTCGTGGAGCTCAAGGAGGGGGTCTTCTATCAGGCGAGCTACAATGGCACGGAAGTGGCCATTGTAGCCGATTACCCCGGCCTGCTCCCTTCTTCCCATGTAAGTGCCCAGGGAGAATCTCCTCCAAAAGAGTTTTCCCATCGCGCCTCACCCACTGCACTGTCTCGTGCTTCAAAGGGGCGGCGCTCGTCTCACCACGCCGCATCGGAACCATCCCTTAAGAAGGGGGTGCCGACACAAGGCGGGTATTCGAAAAGAAAGGCGGACGGTGATACTTCCAACCTCCGACCTTCATAAAAAAGGTACGGCTTTTGTTACGCCCTACGGCAAACATACCGAATCGTGACGTTTTCTGCTGTGCCATATTTTAGGAAGAGCATTCACCGGACTATATCCGGAGACCTCGCCGGACATATGTCCACCAATCCGACCCCGGACCCTGCCTCTAGGTCTAGAGTTGATACGGGTGCCATGCCGGATTGTCCTCTCTCCGACTATTCGGATAATGTATCCGTCAGTAACTCCGAAGTGGAGAGTGCCATGAACCATCGGCGTCGGAGGGCAGCTATGCGCGAGCCTAATTTTACTGAAGAGGCATTCAATGCCTTCAGCTCGGTGGATGCATACATCCGAGCTGCTTGGGATGGGCTTGCTGGAGCCACTTACCAGATTTCGAAGGATATGCGGGTAAGATCATTTTTTGTAGATTTAATAGCCATATACCAGTAGCCCCCAAGACTTGAAAACAGTTGAAGCAACTGATTTTAAGGATCGATGTATAATCAAGTACTTACAGAGAAGAAGAACATGCTATCTCGGGAGCTAGAGTAGTGCTGGACCCAGCTGACTGCTGTTACCGCCGAACTGGAGAAATCCAAGCAGGCACCGACCGGTAATGTCCTATTCTGTCCGAAAAATATAATCATGTGCCAGTAATTTTTATGCAAATAAACACCATTGTATTTTACGATGGCAGGATCATCGGATCAGCTGGAAGAGAAACTAAAGGCCGCTCAAGCGGATAAAGAACATGCCGAAAGGCAAGAGGCCGCTGGTCAACGTGTACTGACACGAACCAGGGACGAGAAGAACAAGCTACATGATGCTAACACCCAGCTCGGCGAAGAGTTGAAAGACGTGTGAGCCGAATTGGCAGACACCCTAAAGGATAACAGAAAGCTGAGAGGCGGCATATTCAGTATGCCTTTTAACTTTCTGTCATACAGTTTGCGGATGCGAATCCTCACCAGTTTATTGCTGTAGGTGTTTTAACTGGGCAGCCCGAAGAAGAGGTGTCCAGATTTCAAGGCGACCTGCTACAAGAGATGTCCAAGGTGCATGAGCGAGCGCGGAAGGCAATGAGAAACATTGCTAAGGCTTGATGGCCCACCGATTCTCCTCCAGGAAGTATGGAGGAACTCGTGAATTTATTTAAGGGAGCTTGGCGCCGTTTTGGGCTGTGGAAGATATCAGCATACCGAGAAGGTGCTCGGGAAGCCTGGGCCATGGTAAAAACATGGTACACCAGACTTGATCCAAATCATATGGCACGGGTCAGACCTCGAGGATCCGATGGACAAGAAATTCCGGTCAGCTGGGTGTACGACCAAGTGAAGGAGGCCGCCAAGTTTTCCCAACAAGATTGTAGACTAGACAACCTGTTAGAGGGTCTAGAGGAAGAAGAAGTTTTTGAGTCCAAGTAGCAATGTACTTTTATCGATAAACTTGTCTCCAGCCGAATTTGTGAAACGATTGTCATGGCAGACTTTCTGCTCCGACCTCCGAAAACCCTGGGTTTGGAGTGTTTTTGAATACTATACCGTAGGTAAACACCAAAGTATGTTCGGAAACCAGGAAGTTCGGTCATAGTTGCTTGAACAGACAAGTTGTATTCGGGGAGTTATGTTATATTACATTTGATTGTAAGAAACATCTTCCAGAGAGAGTAGTTTCGTTAAGGGTTCCTTTCCCTGGGCTGGTATGCGTTTGTTTGTGCATACCAAAGCTGTGATGCTAAAAAATCACAGTATGCGTTATATTCTGGGGGGTTTGTTTTGCAACGAGGATAGTTCGTCTTTTGCTCACCAACCAATCATTCCCTTAACAACGCAAGCTTTTGGCTTCACCTGTCTGAGGTACATGTCCGGATACCGGCTGTAACTATCGCAAAGGTGCTCCCTTTATGCCCTAGCCGAACAAGCGGGAACGTAGGGCATAAGCACAGGAGCCAGACAACCCAGCTTGGCAAAAACTTAAGTCATAAAAGTGCATATAATGGCGAAGAAAAGACATATATGATTAGATGACACATATCACTACTGCAGGATGCTGCTAACACGATACTACGATGAGATACCCTTCGAGAAACAGTGTGCGATGCAATAATTGGAAACGGTGCTGTATGAAAACCGTCAGAAATGTATAAAACGTTTGCGATGACGGATGCATCAAACACGGTTCAGGTTTTAGTTGCGTGTGCGATGAAGGGCATGCGGTTCAGTTCAATTAACTATTTGCGATGAGGAGGAACAAAAGAAAACGGGCAGCCAGATGAAGGCGTGTGCAATACACATCATACGGTTCACTCAAATGAACTGTTTGTGATTAGGCAACACAAAAGAAACGGTCAGCCAGATCAAGGTGTGTGTGATATACGGCATGCGGTTCACTCGGATGACCTATTTGCGTTGAGACATGAGAACAGAAAGGGTTCAACTTAACAAGATGTGTGTGATACGCGGCAAACAGGTCTGTAATCAGAAATGTGTGTGAAGACCAACAATAACACAGACGGTTGCTTCTAATAAGACGTGTGTTACTCTGATAACACTTCTGCACTGCATGCTTAATGCGAGAGCACTATAGTTTTTGTAGCAAGGGCACTGCAATAAAGACTACTGAACTTCGTGTCGAAAAAAATTGCACGCAATGTTTTTCTGGTACTGTTTTCGCTCTAGTTTTTTAACCATTTATCTGAACGAGGCGTATAATATACCGTTGAAAAGCTATGGATTAGGCGCAAATTCGCCATGTTGAACACTTTTCAAGATTCCTCATGGTTTAAGAGCGGTTTCAAAAACGGTGCGGCGGACGACAAGTGGCAGCGAGCGTATTTTTGTGATTTTTTCTAAACCCCTTGTTGGAATGAAGCAAATGAACACCGTTGGAAAGTTATCGTCAAGGCGCATCTTTTTCGTATCTATTATTTTCTCTAATCCGTTACGGTTTAAGAGCGGTTTTAAATTTAGTAAATCGCGGAATTCTATTTTTTCGAATTTTTTGCAATTTTCGTACTGTTTTTGCTCCAGTTTATGAACTGTTTATCGAAACGAGACGTGTGATACGTCGTTGGAAAGCTACATACGAGGCGCAACTTTCATATGTTGAAATGGTTTTGAGATTCCTTACGATTTTTAGTTAATTTTGAAAATCGTGTGGCTGACAACGAGAGGCAGCGGCGATTTTTCATGAAATTTTTACAAACCGCTTGTCGAAATAATTCAAATTATATGCCGTTGGAAAGATATCGATGAGATGCAACTTTTTCATGTAGAACACTCTCTCCAATTCCTTGCGGTTTAAAAGCAATTTTGATTTTAACAAAATGCAGAGACTCTGTTTTTTCGCGACACCAAATCGTCGTATGTACCGCATCAGACAGAAAACCGCACTGCTTTTAGACTAAGAACCGCACTGCATCAGACGGACTAGCGGACTGCATGATTTCTTTTTTGTGGGGCGTAAATTTTTTAAGACGAGGAAGAAAACCACACTGCTTTTAGACTGAAAACTGCACTGCTTCAGACGGACTAGCGGACTGCATGATTTCTTTTTTGTGGGACGTAAATTTTTTAAGACGAGGAAGAAAACCACACTGCTTTTAGACTGAAAACCGCACTGCATAAGACGGTCAAGCGCACTGCATGATTTCTTTTTTGTGGGACGTAAATTTTCCCAAACGAGGTACAAACTGCACTGCTTTAGACTAAAAACCGCACTTCATCACACGAAAAATGCACTACATGATATTTTTTTTAGACGTAAATTTTCTGAAATGAGGTGGAGTGCACTTTATCTCAAGCGTTGGTGAACCGCAATACTATGAAAAGTGAACCTCGAGACTAACCCGCACTTCATCGGACGGACAAGTGCACTGCATGCTTTTTTGTGGGACGTAAAGTTTCCCAAATGAGGTGGAGTGCACTTCATGTCAAGCGTTGGTGAACTGCAATACTACAAAAAGTGAACCTCGAGTGTCGGGGATATACCCCGCGGTGTAAACCGGCTAGAAGTTAACCCGGCCGGACTTGGCGGTTTATTTGAGGTCCCGCTGGCACTTGGCGATATTCATCTGGTGACCCGCCCAGACCTGGCGGTTTACCAGCAACCCGCCGGACGTTGTAACTCACTGGTGACCCGGCAGACGGGTCAGAGGAGCGACAAGACCCGGTGGCCTGTCTGGCGGTTTATGAAGGCCGGTTCAACTATTGTGGGCCGGTTTAAGAGGAAAGGAATATTTACCTTACAAAGAGTTAAGGCCAAGACTTGTATCCGTTTTGTACTAGAGATAGACTAGTCCTAATCCTAATAGGACTCCACATGTAAACTGCCCCTTCAACATATATAAGGAGGGGCAGGGCTCCCAAAAGGGGTACAAGAAAACAAGCTACAAGCAAGAAGAAATAATCTTAGGGCTAGACACAAAGAGGAGAGCCGGTATACGGCAACTCCCTCGTGATGATAATGAGACCTAGCCTCAAACAGCATGTAGGGTTATTACCGGATGATGTTTCCCGGGGCCCGAAGCTCTCTAAATCCCTGTCTTGTGTTACGTCTCTCGATTCCGCTCAACCCCTCTCAATCTACCACATAGATGCGTTGGCCTCACGACTAAGTCCTCACCCTAGGACATCTGCCGTGACAATTCCACGACATCGAGACTACCGTAAACGGCCTGCGAGGACTACCGAAACTGAACCGCATGAGTTCGTCTTCTCCTGCAAAATATGGTTAACTGAACCACAGATCTTCAGTGCATCTCCCCCAGATCAGAGGCGAGAGCCTCGCATCTGCCCGCTGGGGCCGTCGGTGCGCATGGGGCTAGGGGAAACCTGTATCCGGCAACGAGCGGGAGGAAGGGGCAAGGCAGGTGACCAGGGGAAGATGGAGGCGGCCGGATCCGGTGACCACAAGGGTTGTGCAACGTGCAATCGTCGACATGGACGCCTACTGGAGGACGACCCGCCGAAGAGAGGAAGGTGAACCTCGCGTCGTGTCCTCCCTGATGCGGACGTGCTCGGCTGGTGGCACGGGATGGTGGAGGTGGGGCGGCCCTCGACGTGGGCGTTCAAGGCGGGGCTCGATGGATCCCTCTCGATCCGTCGTGTAGTGGCGGTTGTGCGTGGTGGTGCGGGGCGGCGGCGGAGCGTGGTAGGGAGGGATCAGGCGACGCGTGGAGGGGCGTGCGTGGTTTTGTGGAGGGTCGGCGGCGCGTGGTAGGGCGGGTTCCGGTGATGCATGGTGGGGCGTGGCTCCGTCGGGGCTTGGTGGGTGAGAGGAGGCGGCACTGGACGAGGGGAGAGAGGACGCAGGGCGGGCGCGGCGGCTGGATCCAGATCCGCTGCAGGTGGATCTGCAGTGCTTCTAGGCGGCCTGTAGGGGGCGCGGCTGGCGGGATGTGGTGGGGGGCTCGGTCGGAGGGAAGGGGAAGTTGGAGGAGGAGGCGGGTGGGTTGGGTCGTGGGGGAGTTTGGCAGGGTGGGTAGGCGGTTCGGTTCCTGTTGGGGTAGGGTGTTAGCAGAATAAGAAAAGTGTTGTTATCATAATTGACCCATCCTACACACACACACACACACACACACACACACACACACACACACTTATAAGGACATGCTTGCATAACCAAATTAAACGTCCACTTACATAGGTGGCTACTACAACCATGGCATTGCACACACCAAAGTAACCTATTGCATGCATAATTACATAGGTGGCTACTACACACATGACATTTCCACAAACCAATAAAGTAAACTATATATTACATGCATGATTAACTAGCATAAACGATCATCTGATCATCATCTACTTCTTGTGACGCTTGCTCTGCTTGTGGCTCGAACTGGGCTCGTTGATTTAGGTAACGAGGCACTTCCTCATGTCAACGATCCGCCTGTGCATCTCGTAGCATGTGTACACGCTCTTGGCCGCAAACCTGAGGTGAGGTTCATCTAGTTGCCGCATCCAGACCCCGTGCCAGGATACGAGACTTGTTCTCTGGCATCCTGATTCATCTTTTCATAGTAGGGGTCGATGATGGCCGAGGCGAGTTCGACCAGGGAGTCCTTCTGCGTGTTGCCCCAGACCGTGTAGTGGTCTCGGATTTCGACAAGGTTCTTGAAGGCCAAACCTGTAACCCTGAGCGCTTTTACATTGTTGGTGGTATCCACCGTGGCGAACTTGTAGTCTGTGTTGTTGACAAACCTGTTGAAACGGTCGCAAGGCTCTGTGGCCATGTAGTAGTGGTAGATGAGGACATGATGGCTCACACACAACTGGGCAACGGCAACCTTCTGATCTATGCCGGGACGACCGGCGGTGTACTGGAGGTCGATGCCGACCACCTTGTAGTTGTCTCCAGCAAGCAACTGCTCAACGCTGTTGATGTAGTCGTCCACCACGGCTGGGTCGATGGTGTACACCATCGAGAGATCTGTCTCCCTCGCATGGGTCTCCACTCTATGCTCGTCGAACTCCATTGGAGCGCCACCGGACATCCCCGCTCTATGTGTCGTCGTGGGTGTGCTTGTTGTGTTGTGGGGCGTGATCGAAAGGTTGAAGAGACGAAGGTTATAATGGCCACGGGAATTAAAGGGAAGCCGGACGGCCAGGAATATCGGCAGGCCCTGATGGCAGTTTTAATTTGCAGCGCGTAACTCCATCATGCCGCACGTAACTGCATCGCATGGCAACGCGCGCGGCGCAACCGCATGCATATGGGGCCCCCGACGTGATCGTGTGCATGCCCAACCGCTGGCAGAGCGCACGCGGAGGGACGCGAGAAGAGCGCTCCATGGTCGCCTCAAGGAAAAGTTGTC
Organism: Aegilops umbellulata; assembly: GCA_032464435.1. Classification (NCBI taxonomy): domain Eukaryota; kingdom Viridiplantae; phylum Streptophyta; class Magnoliopsida; order Poales; family Poaceae; genus Aegilops; species Aegilops umbellulata. The sequence continues at coordinate 188,812,391 of CP136057.1, forward strand.
CACAAGCCGAGCGCGTCAACGGACGCGAGCAGAGCGCGCCAACGAACGCGACAGAGCATGCCACAGCGCCTAACGGCGAGCACAACGTGTTGTGGCGCCTAACGGCGAGCAAAGCTTGCTGAGGGACGCGTGCAGAGGATGGCACCACTTCGAGAGGGATCGTCTAGAGCGGCAGTGGGTGTTCGAGCTGTGAGCGTCGCTGAATGTGCGGTAGCGGCAGGCACCGTGTTGCATTTGTCCAGCTCGTCGGTAGGCTCCTCCTCCTCCTCTGCCTCTTACTGAGCACGCTCGGCAGAGGAGAGGCTGCCGGAAGTAGCACAAAGCCCCTCCGTGGTAGTTGTAGTATTTAGGGGCTATTTTGTTCAGTTCATCTAACTATAGATGTGTGGTCAAACTGTACAATGTACTTAAAATTAGCTAGTATATATATATATATAGTTGAACTAGCTATTTTAGTACGTGGTTGGCAACAATTGGGGAGAAGTTTGGCCAGTTCAGCTGTTGAGTTGAACTGTTTGTATAAATTAAGAACGACTGCTTAATCTATGAATGAAATCTATGCTTAATTACTGGATTTTATTTGCAAAAATTACATAGTGCTAATGATTTCTAGCTGCATATTTTGACAAATCAAAGTGTTACAAGGATTGACAAATGGCAACGTTACTAGATCAACAAATTTAAATCTTTCCAGTTTGACAAATGGCAACATACCCAATATGATAGATGCAAATCTTACCAAATTGTTTGTACGTGGTGGCACACGGGTCATCCAAAACAACCGTTTGCATTGAAGGGATGCACAAATCCTGTGCTGCTCTCACTTTGCATACGGGTGTTCTATCTAAATCGTTTGTGATCAAGAGCTACCAAAATCCTGCTCGGCACATTTTCTCTTGGCTTCCTGGGGAAGCTGTTGGTTTGCATACGGGTGTTCTAACTAAAACGTTTGCGATGAGTGTTTTATATTTAAAAAGCAAATTAAACTGCGGCTTGGCCGCCATTAATGGAGAGGATGCAAGCAAGGCGGGCGTCCATGGAAGTCAAAGGGCTCGCTTCCCAGTGAGCCTGCGCAGCATACAACTTGCATGCTTCCCAATCAGCCTACGCACTCGAGGACAGCTTGCACGCCTCTTGGTCAGCCTGCATACCGGACGACGCTCGCACGCCTCCCGTTCAGTCAAGGTCAAGCAGCTGTCCGCACGGCACCTCCTACAGCCATTAAAACCAAGACATGTGGCGTCACGTGTATGGTTAACAGAATTTTGGATTTACTAGAATTTAAAAACCAGGCATCTCAATGTTTTGCCGGCAATCAATGGTGCCCTGGTGTTTGAATTTCATTCCCAATTCTTGCATGGGACCTAAGCATGCACCCAAGGAGCATGTGCATGTAGTTCAAATTTGAATTATGCACATCAATGCATTGAAAACTCAGTTAATGCATAAAAAGTCCAAACGAACCCCAAAAAATCACAAAAAATCACACAACACTCATGTTGTTCTATGTTGACACGAGAAAAGAAATTGAAAGCAATAAGAAGCAATGGATATTGTTTCGTCCCTAAAGGTGGGACGTTCCCTACCGAAAACCATCATGCTTGTTGTGAGAAGCTCCGGTTTGTGAGAAGCATATACCCAAACCTGCCCCAAATGGGACAAAATTTGTACCACGGCATGCTGATGCCACTCCATGATAGCATGCCATGTTTCATGAATTTCAGACGAGTTTTGGATTTACTAGAATTTAAAAACCAGGCATCTCAATGTTTTGCCGGCAATCAACGGTGCCCTGGTGTTTGAAATTCATTCCCATTTCTTGCATGGGACCTAAGCATGCACCCATGGACACACATTTGATTTTTCAACCAATTTATATGCACTAGAGCATGTGCATGTAGTTCAAATTTGTATTATGCACATAAATGCATTGAAAACCCAGATAATGTATAAAAATGTCCAAAGGAACCCTGAAAAATTCCAAAATTGAACACAACACTCTTGTTGTTCTATGTTGACACTCTAAATTTTTTGAAAGCAATTAGAGGTAACGATATCATTTTGTCCCCGAAGGTGGCACGTTCCCTACCGAAACCATCACGCTTGTTGTGAGAAGCTCTGGTTTGTGAGAAGCTTATACCCAAACCTGCCCCAAATGGGACAAATTTTTTTACCATGACATGTTGATGCCGCTACATGATAGCATGCCAAGTTTCATGAATTTCAGACGAGATTTGGATTTACAAGAATTTAAAAACCAGGTATCTCAATGTTTTTCCGGCAATCACAGGTGCCCTGGTGTTTGAAATTCATTCCCATTTCTTGCATGGGACCTAAGCATGCACCCAAGGACACATATTTGATTTTCAAACAAATTTATATGCACTGGAGAATGTGCATGTAGTTCAAATTTGAAGTATGCACATAAAATGCCTAGAAAACCCAGTTAATGTATAAAAATGGCCAAACGAACCCCAAAAAATTCCAAAATTGAACATAACACTCCTGTTGTTCTATGTTGACACTCGAAATTTTTTGAAAGCAATAAGAGGCAACGGATATCATTTCATCCGCAAAGGTTGAACGTTCCCTACCGAAACCGTCACGCTTGTTCTGAGAAGCTCTGGTTTGTGAGAAGCTTATACCCGAACCTGCCCCAAATGGGACAAAAAAAATTACCACAGCATGTTGATGCCGCTACATGATGGCATGCCAAGTTTCATGAATTTCAGACAAGTTTTGGATTTACTAGAATTTAAAAACCAGGTATCTCAATGTTTGCGGCCGAGTGACGGTGGAAGGGTGTTTGAAATTCATTCCCATTTCCTGCCTGGGACGTAAGCATGCAACCAAGGACACATATTTAATTTTTCAATAATTTTATATGCACTGGAGCATGTGCATGTAGTTCAAATTTGAATTATGCGCATAAAATGCCTGGAAAACCCAGTTAATGTATAAAAATGTACAAACAAACCCTGAATAATTCCAAATTTTTTGACGACACACATATAGTTGCATGTTCACTGCAGATAAAAGTTCTAACAATTCAAACACCATCCTTTGTAGCTATGACCCCATTACGTAATTCAAATGATCAAGACGATAAATCAAGTAGATCGCACACAGTTTATTATCACCAACCGTGTGAGATGCAACACAAAATATCTTCAAGCACCGTCGGTGTATAGTACGCGCATGGTTTGCGAGAGAAGGTGCGTCGGCTACAGTCCACAGCCGGCGTGTCAAGCACACTAGCTCACTCCCCAAATGTCATTTCACTGTTCATTCGTCACCGGTGAAAGAAGGGGACGTAGACCCATGTCCTGAGGGCAACTTCGGCGGCCCACTCTAGCGAGAGCGCGGGTGCAGCTGCCAGGCGCATGCTAACAAGCTTCATGAGGGCGACCGCAGTCTGCGTTCGAGCGGCCAAGGCAGCCCAAACGGCCACTGTTGCTTCTCAGGCGGCGGCAGCAGCATCTGCCTCGGGGATAGCAACTGGTGAGAGCGGCACAGCAGCTGTCCGTTTCGCAGCGGCGGCCTTAGCCCTGCTAGAGGCCGCCCACTACCATGTCGAGGCCGTCCACGCCCAGCTCGTGGTGGTCACCACACAAATCGAACAAAAGCTTCTCCGACAACAGTCGGCAACCAACGGCCGAAGAGCCGAGAGAGTTCGAGCAGCTGTCCATTCTTGCGTTGCATACCTTGCCACGACAGAGCCCGCCAGAGCCCAGATCGCGGCCGCCCACGCCCAGCTCGTGGCGGCCTATTCCAAAGATATGGCGGACACAGATGGTGAGATGCTTGCCGAGTATGGTGCAATTGATGCCATGGAGCCCCTTCCCCAGGAGACCGTTGGGCGCGAGCTGGACATGGAGGCGGCGGAGGAGATCGACGAGCACCAGCCATAGTAGTACTCTTTGTTTTGTTTAATTAAGAGCGCCAGTCTTTAATTTGTTAGAGTAATGTTTAGGTCAACTAGCTCTGTTTAATTGCTGAACTTGCTCGATTAAGAAGTGTGGGTGTGATGTAGTCTCCTTTGTGTACCCAAATTATGCAATGACGTGGATGACCACTGTAACCAGGGAAATTCGAACCAAAATTTTTGACGTTCAAACTCAACACACACGGGTTAAGCTATCTGAATCATTTGTGATGTTCACATATCGTAAACAGTTCTGAAGAAGGGACCGTGTCTAATGATACTTTGCGCACCAGTTTTTTGGCTGAACCGATTCCAAATTTTCGGCTTCCGCGGAAATATCTACCTCCCCGCCCCCTCCCCCTTACCAAAAGCCACATTTTCCTCGTTCCGCCTTCCTTTCCAAGTTGAAGCCTTCACTCCTTTCTTGCAGTGCCGCCGCCTCCTCACCGGCGACCCTCCTTCACGCTCCTCGGCCTCGCCTATCCAGGCAGGTAATCCACACCCGACCCCCATCCTCCTCCTCCTCCTTCCACATCCCATATTCCCCTACCGCCGGCGCGAGCGCGACACCTTCCACCCAAATCACCGACCCCTCCACCAAATAAGCGCCGGCCTAAGCTATGGTGCACGCAGTATAGCCAGGACCTCAAGGAGCATTTGGCAGCGGAGAAGAAAATCGCGGTCGCACGCGCGGATGAGGTTGCGACGGCTGCCATTCGTGCCGACCCCCAGGTCTTGAAGGAGCACATTGCCATTTTCTAGCTACGCCGGTTAAGCATGCTCGGTTTACCCGTTGCGTGTGCTGCTCCTGCCTTCCTTCACAAATTCTAGTGAATTGTGCTATCTAATTTTACCATGCAATCTGTTGCTCTAGTGTATATGTTCTATATGTCATGCAGTGTGGTGCTCACTTATTAACTATTTTGTTAATTAGTTGTCGTCTTCAGTTAACTGTTTGGTTCAATTCTGCAAATGTGATGTTCAATTCTTCAGGCTGCAATTTTGTATTATCTTCCATGTGAGAAATAAATCGAATTTATCTTTACAAAATTGTGGGTGCATTCTGTTATTGTATACCATGTGAGGAATAAATTGAATTTGGTTCTAGTAAATACATGAGAAACAAATAGAATTGCTACCATTGGCTGTAGTTAACTGTTTGGTTAACTGTCTGATCTTCTATTAGGAGTATGTTATATTGTGCAATATGGTGCTCAGTTAATGTTTGGTTCATTTGTTGTGGTGTTTAGTTAACTGCTTGGTTCAATTCTGTAATGCGATGTCCAATTGTTGTGGGTAGAATTTTGTATTGTTGTGCATGGGAGGAATAAATCGAATTTGGGTGCACTTAATACATGAGAAACATATACAAGTGCTATATTTCCTAATTCTTAATCATGCTTGGTTTGGATAAATGGGTTTTCCATGTGGCTTGAATTAATCTGATGAATCTGCAATGTGATTATTTTTCATGAACATATTTTACTGATAGCATGAGAACCCTTACTTAACCTGATGACTAACTACCTTATATGTGTTGTAGGGAAACAATGGGAAGCACTGAGGTTTACAATCGAGGTTAGCACGTGCATGGTCCGTTGTCTAACAACACATTATTGTGCAATTGCAGGAACCATTCTAATATTTAGGTTTTTAACAATTTGGTCTTGCACATGTAGGTCCTGCTGTCAGAGGTTTTTGACCTACTGTTCGACCCTTTTTGTATATGGGGAAATGAGTTGTTCATGAATATCAGTCAAGTCAAGAAACTCAGAAAGACTGTTAGGATAAAGAAATTAGTGACAAAAAACAACAAGATCTTTGTTTGCACAATGAACAAGACATCAGTTCACTACAGGATGGTACTAACTATTATACCTTGCCTTTTTTATTCCTTTGCCCCATTTCCAATATAGAGAAGATATTTATGCACATCCTTGCTTTCAGGCCTTTCCAAAGAAGTTCACTGATGATTACCTCTCGAACCACCTGTATGGTCAAGAGGCGAGGAAGGTATTCATACAACACCCATGGTTCAATATTGAAGTGTTCCTGAAGAGGACGAAGGATGGACGGCCAATCCTGGCCTAAAGTTACAAAGACCTTCAACATCAATGAAGGCTCAATATTCGCCTTCTGCTTCAGCAGTTTTCCAGATGAGATACATCTGTCTATGTACCATCTATGATGCTAATTTCGAAAGGTTATAAATGTTGCATGTGAAACTTGGTCCTAGTGTAGTTGTGTAATGAGGTAGCTGAGTGCTGAAGCTATATGATGTTGTACTCTGATGTATTTCAATTATGAAAATGAAATATATTGTGTGCTTAATATGAAATGTTAATTAGATTAATAAATGGATTATGAATAATCGGATAATTAGCCTGCTAGTGGCGAATTAGCCTGCCAATTGGGTTATGCTATTGCAATTGGTTGTTGAAAAAAATACTGTTGGTGATGACCTCAGGCAACGCATACAGTTTTTAGGAATAAACCATGTTGGATCAATGAACAATCACACATGACTTTCTCTTGAAAACTATTTGCGTTAGTCCACCTTGCGCAAACATTTACCACATGAAAAATGTGTGTGATGGATAGCCTTTTCCACACAATTTCTTCCACGGACCGCGTGTGATATATTCAATAACGCAAGCGATTTAACGGGAAAAATTGTGTGTGATGTACCTGTGAACGAAAACGTTTGCCTTGGAGTGACTGTGTGGGATGTACATAAGGACGAAAACATTTAGCGGGGACTGACTATGTGGGATGTACTTGCGACCGGAAACAATTTCGCCATATAATTGTATTTTTTAGCTCTACAATATGTATTTCTGTATTTGATTGCTCGCTAATCGCACATGACCCCATTTTGCCGAATGTGTGTGCCAGGAGGGCATATCCCTGACGGTTTCTGGGTCGTGTGGGAAGGACCCCCCTATCACCCACACTCACTTGGCGACGGTTCCAAATGTCGACGCGGAAACGGGTTAAAAACCGTTTGTTTAGGAGCTCGTTGTACTAGTGTATATACAGTGAGCTTGATGCTCAAAAAATAATAATAAGCTTCTTGTGAAAAGAAGCCCCCCGGTATTGTGGGGTATGTACATTTAAGGATGTATACCCCTCAGTTGTGCGGTTTATCCAAACACGAGCTAGAAGTCATATCGAAACGAGAAAAAGGAAAACAGTTAAAGGGAGAAAAGAAGGTACGAGGAAAAAGTATATGTGTGGACTTAGGCGTGGAATCTTCGGAGCCTTGCCGCGTTCCATGGGTTTGGCTCCAAGCGATTGTCCAAAGCATTGCAAAGGCAATAGGCTCCTCCAGTGAGAACTTCATCTATAATGAAGGGACCCTCCCATTTGGGCTTGAGCTTGTCCGTATATTCTCTGGCAGGCGTAGAACAAGTTCTCCGACCTTGTAAGTCTTCGCCCGTACTTATCTGCTTTGATATCGCTGAGCCCGCTGTTGATAGAATGCGGAACGGGCCTTCACGACATCGCGTTCCTCCTCTAGGCCATCCAAGTCATCCTGCCGATCGAGTGCGACCTCTCTCTCTTCGTACATGCGCACTCGAGATGAGCCGTGAATAATGTCGCAAGGCAAGACCGCCTCCACACCGTACACCATGAAAAAAAGGTGTATATCCGGTCATGCAATTGGGCATCCGCAGCCCCCAGAGTACGGAATCGAGTTCCTTGACCCAGTGTTTGTCTGATTCTTGCAGAGATCACACTAGTCTAGGTTTGATGCCGCTCATTATCATGCCGTTAGCCCGCTCGACCTGACCGTTTCTCTGAGGGTGATACACGGAGGCGTAATCGGGCTTGATGCCCAAATTAGCGCACCAAGTTTTCACTTCATCGGCTGTAAAGTTAGAGCCGTTGTCAGTAATGATGTTGTGCGGGACACCGTAACGGTGTACTACACCGGATATAAAGTCTATCACTAGTCCGGCTTCTGATGTTTTAACTAGCTTGGCTTGTATCCACTTAGTGAACTTATCGACCATAACCAATAAGTATTTCTTCTTATGGCTTCCCCCTTTAAGAGGTCCGACCATATCGAGCCCCCAGACCACAAAGGGCCAAGTGATGGGGATTTTTCGAAGGGCAGTGGGCGGCATATGGCTTTGTTAGCGAAAAGCTGGCATCCAACACAGCGTTGTACGAGGTCCTGTGCATCTTCCCGGAATGTGGGCCAAAAGAAACCCATACGGGAGGCTTTACTTACGAGGGCCCGAGCTGCGGTGTGATGGCCACCAAGGCTGGCATGTATTGCAGCCAAGAGCTGCCGTCCCTCTTCTTCGGAGATACATTGTTGAAGGGCTCCGGTAGTACTTTTCTTGTATAGTTCTCCTTCATGAACTTTGTAGGCCTTCGATCGTCGAACGATGCGACAGGCCTCAGTCAGATCCTCGGGGAGCTCGTTCCTAGTAAGGTAGGCAAGGAAAGGCTCGGTCCACGGGGCAATTACAGCCATGATTTCGTGGGTCGATGATGTTATTTCGGTGCCCGAGCCCCCGATGATATCGGGACTGTGTTCGGATTCTTGGGGTATGATCGGATCCGGAATGGTATTGCCGCTCTCGTCCTGCCACATCATGGATGGCTTGAAGAGCCTTTCCACAAAAGTGTTAGGTGGGATGGGGCCGCGTTTAGCGCCCATGCAAGCAAGGATGTCTCCGGTTTGATTGCTCTCTCGAGCCACGTGATGAAACTCAAGCCCCTTGAACCGAGCTGATATTTTGAGTATGGCGTTGCGGTAAGCCGCCATCTTCGGATCTTTTGCATCGAACTCTCCGTTTAATTGGGATATTGCAAGTTTTGAATCCCAGTGCACCTCAAGGCGTTGTATGCCCGTGGAGGCAGCCATTCGAAGACCATGTAATAGGGCCTCGTATTCGCCTGCATTGTTAGAGTCTGTATACATTATTTAGAGCACATAAGGGAGTGTGTCTACTGTGGGGGATGTCAAGACGACACTAGCCCCCAGTCTGACTAACATTTTAGAGCCGTCGAAGTGCATCACCCAGTTGGAATACGTGTCGTACTCTTTAGGGAGTTTAGCCTCTGTCCATTCGGCGACGAAGTCAGCCAACACCTGAGATTTAATGGCTCGGCATGGTTTGTACGTTATTCCAAATGGCAGGAGCTCAGTGGCCCATTTAGCAATCCGGCCGGTGGCGTCCCGGTTGTTTATAATATCATTGAGCGGTACTTCTGAAGCCACCATGATTGAGCACTCTTGGAAGTAGTGCCGCAGCTTGCGGGAAGCCATAAAGACCGCATATGCTATCTTCTGATAATGCGGGTATTGGGATTCACATGGTGTAAGGACCGTCGATACGTAGTATACTGGCTTTTGGAGTGGGCATTTATGTCCCTCCTCTTCTCGTTCAATGACGAGCACCACACTCACCACCTGGTGAGTTGCAGATATGTAGAGCAGCATTGGTTCGCCGACGTTTGGTGTGGCCAGGATGGGGTTACTTGCTATTAAAGTTTTTATTTCCTCCAGTCTGGCTGTTGCAGCGTCCGTCCATGCAAAGTGGTTGGTGCGTCAGAGAAGGCGATATAGTGGCAATGCCTTTTCTTCCAATCTGGAGATAAAATGGCTCAAAGCTGCCACGCACCCGGCTAGTTTTTGGACCTGCTTGAGGTCAGTTGGTGTTGCCAATTGTGACAAGGCTCGGATTTTGGCTGGCTTTGCTTCAATTCCTCTATTGGAGACGATAAACTCGAGTTGTCTGCCGGCGGGAACGCCGAAAACGCACTTTTCCGGATTGAGCCTTATGTCATATGTTCGGAGGTTCTTGAATGTAAGGCGTAAGTTATCCACCAATGATTCAACATGCTTGGTTTTGATGACTACGTCATCTACATATGCCTCCACGGTCTTGCCGATTTGCTTTTCCAGGTACGTTTGAATCATGCGTTGGTAAGTAGCACCAGCGTTCTTGAGCCCGAAAGGCACAATGTTAAAGCAGAAAGGCCCATACGGGGTGATGAATGCCGTTGCGGCTTGGTCAGATTCCTTCATCTTAATTTGATGGTATCCGGAGTATGCGTCGAGGAAACACAATGAATCGTGTCCCGCGGTTGCATCAATAATCTGGTCGATGCGAGGTAGTGGGAAGGGGTCCTTAGGGCAGGCATTGTTAAGGTCTTTAAAATCGACACACAGGCGCCAGGATTTATCCTTAGTTGGTACCATGACCAAGTTTGCTAGCCAGTCCGGATTTTTGATCTTTCTTATAAACCCGGCTTCGAGTAGCTTGGCTAGCTCCTCCCCCATAGCCTGTCGTTTGGGTTCGGAAAATCGCCGGAGCGTTTGCTTGACCAGCTTGTATCCCTTTAGTATATTGAAACTATGTTCGGCGAGCGCGTGTGGGATTCCTGGCATGTCCGAGGGGTGCCAGGCGAATATGTCCCAGTTCTCGCTCAAGAACGCGCGTAATGCGGCGTCGACCGTCTGGTCCAGCTGTGCCCCAATGGAAACTGTTTTCTTGGGATCCGTCGGGTGGACTTGAAATTTTACTATTTCGTCAGCTGGTTTGAAAGAGGTGGATTTTTGGGCATTTTATCAACGATTATGTCGTCCCTATCCACTTGGAACGAAGATCGGTTAGTTCCTCGGCCGCTAGGGCTTTAGATAATGCCTCAAGGGCCAGGGATGCAGTTTTATTTTCGGCACGGAGTGCTATGTCCGGATCACTGGAGATAGTGATACCACCATTGGGCCCGAGCATTTTGAGCTTCATATACCCGTAATGAGGTATAGCTTGAAAGCATGTGAATGCATCTCGCCCTAACAGGGCATGATATTCACTATTGAAAGGAGCCACCTAGAAGATTATCTCTTCGGGCCTATAGTTTTCTGGTGTGCCGAATACCACGTCGAGTCTGATTTTTCCTGAGCATCTTGCTTCCCGGCTGGGTATAATGCCTCGAAAGGTTGTATTACTATGCTCAATGTGACTCATGTCGATTTGCATTTTATTCAGCGTGTCCTTGTAGATGAGGTTCAGTCCGCTGCCACCGTCCATTGACACGTTAGTGAGCCGAAAACCGTCCACGATTGGGTTTAGGACCAAAGAGGCTGGTGCCCGAACTGAGCATGACCTTGGTTCATCATCGGCGTTTAAAGTAATCGCCGTATTGCTCCAAGGATTTATTGCTGCTACTTGGTAGACTTCGGCGAGGTCACGGAGGGCCCTTTTGCGCCGATTATTTGATGAGAAAGTCTCGAAGACCATGAATACTTTGAGATCGTCGTCCTCCGAAGAGTACTTCTCTGGGGTAGTGTTGGTGAGGATATCCTCGCCGCTCTTGGCCACTTGCCGGAGTATCCAACATGCCCGTAGGTTGTGCGTTGGTTCGGTATTCGGCGTCATGTGTATTTTATATGGCCTATCGAGCCATTCCTCGAAGACAGTTCTATGTCCTACGAAGGGCTTAATTTTCTTGTCTACGGGGTAACGATCAAGTGACCCGCGAGGGGGCATCCTTTTTGTTCGTCCGGGAAATGGCTTAAAGGCATGCGGTTCCTAGCGAGCCGTTTGAGTTTTCCAGGCGCTTCCCATTGCGCAGTATTTCTATACTATGTGTGCCATATCTGCAAAGTGCAGTATACGACGGCGATTGATGGCATTAAGGATTCCCTCATCCGCACAGTTGTTGCGAAATACTGAAATTGTGTCATTGTCGCAGCAGTCCTTATCTTGTTTTTAATGAGGAGGAATCTGGCCCAAAAGTGATGGACTATCTCCCGAGGCTGCTGCCGCACGTACATTAGGTCGCATATGTCCGGAGGGCCGGAATTGCTTGGAGAATATTGCTTGTGGTGGGTGGGTGGGCTTAAATTCGAGCCCTGACCGACTATGGAATCCGGAGTTTGAAGAATTTCCGAGGCTGCCAGCCCAGGCTCCGGAGTGTCCCGAGATTTCTCAGGCTCAACATCTGATTTTGTGTTCGGAGGACAGGGAGTGTCCTCTCGAGGATGGGTGTCCAGTTCTCCGGGTTCAGAAATCTGAACATAGTTGGTTCTCAACGTAGGAGAAGAGTTACTTTCAGCTTGTTCCTCCACAACCGTTACCTGATGGGTGATCGATGGAGATTTAATTTCTCACTGATCCGGTTTAAACCCGTTCCGATCATAGTCAGTTGAGACCCCCAGGGTGGCGATGCGATCTAGCAGCTCATTCAAAGACGATAGATCTGCCGGATCCATCTTGTCAGAGTATTCGGGGCCGATACGGAGAGGATTTAAGGCAACTTGGGGGGTTGCCTTTGGCTTAATGGCCGAACGGGCACCCACGGTGAAGCCGCCAAGCTGAAGTGTTTGCCCTGTGAGGGAGTCCTGGATTAGGGGGTGTCCGGACAGCCGGACTATAACCTTTGGTCGGACTATTGGACTATGAAGATACAAGATTGAAGACTTCGTCCCGTGTCCGGATGGGACTTTCCTTGGCGTGGAAGGCAAGCTTGGCATTACGGATATGTAGATCTCCTTCCTTGTAACCGACTCTGTGTAACCCTAGCCCCCTCCGGTGTCTATATAAACCGGAGGGTTTAGTCCGTAGGACAACAACAAACAACAATCATACCATAGGCTAGCTTCTAGGGTTTAGCCTCTCTGATCTCATGGTAGATCTACTCTTGTGCTACCCATATCATCAATATTAATCAAGCAGGAGTAGGGTTTTACCTCCATCGAGAGGGCCCGAACCTGGGTAAAAACATCGTGTCCCTTGTCTCTTGTTACCATCCGCCTAGACGCACAGTTCGGGACCCCCTACCCGAGATCCGCCGGTTTTGACACCGACATTGGTGCTTCCATTGAGAGTTCCTCTGTGTCGTCATCTTTAGGCTTGATGGCTCCTCCGATCATCAATAGCGATGCAGTCCAGGGTGACACTTTTCTCCTCGGATAGATCTTCATGTTCGGCGGCTTTGCACTCCGGGCCAATTCGCTTGGCCATCTGGAGCAGATTGAAAGCTACGCCCCTGGCCATCAGGTCAGGTTTGGAAGCTTGAACTACACGGCCGACATCCGCGGAGACTTAATCTTCGACGGATTCGAGCCCCGACAGAGTGCGTCGCACTATCTCGATGGGCACGATCTAGCTCTGCCGCCAAACAGTGTCCTGGAGACCGCACCTGCAGCAGCCTCAACGGTGATTGAACCGAACACCAACCTTATCCTTCACGAGGCTCGTGAATCCACATTGCCGGACTCTCCTCCGGACTCTGAACCATCCGCGCCCCTGCCAATCGAATCCGATTGGGCGCCGATCATGGAATTCACCGCCGCGGATATCTTTCAGCACTCGCCCTTCGGCGACATACTGAATTCACTAAGGCCTCTCTCTTTGTCAGGAGAGTCCTGGCCGGATTATGACCGGCAGGATTGGGATGTGGACGACGAAGAAATTCGACACCCACCCACCACCCACTTCATAGCCACTGTTGATGACTTGACCGACATGATCGACTTCGGCTCCAAAGACATCGACGGTATGGACGACGATGCAGGAGACGAACAGGAACCAGCGCCTATAGGGCACTGGAAAGCCACCTAGTCATATGACATATATATGGTGGACACACCCAAAGAAGGCAATGGCGACGGAATAGTGGAGGATGACCCCTCCAAGAAGCAACCTAAGCGCCAGCGTCAGTGGCGCCGCTCTAAGTCTCGCCAAAGCAAAAACGGTGATTCCGGCACAGGAGATAATAACACCCCGGACAGTGCCGAAGACAACCCCCTCCAGCAAGATTCAGCACAGGAGGATGGAGAAGCCAGCCCTCATGAGAGAGCGGCGGATAGAGAGGAAGAGGATGATAATTACATGCCTCCCTCCGAAGACGAGGCAAGCCTCAGCGATGATGAATTTTTCATGCCTGAGGATCCCATTGAGCAAGAGCGCTTCGAGCGCCGGCTTATAGTCACGGCAAAATAGCCTTAAGAAAAAGCAGCAGCAGCTTAGAGCTGATCAAGACTTGCTAGCCAACAGATGGACTAAAGTCCTTGCGGCCGAGGAATACAAACTCGAACGCCCCTCCAAGAGCTACCCAAAGTGCAGCTTGCTACCCCGATTAGAGGAGGAAGCATCTAAACCCACATCTCCAGCGTATGACACGGCTGACCGGCCACCTCGTGGCCGCGACAGAGAGGCCTCTCGGCCCACAGCTCAAGCCGCACCACGGTGTCACTCAAAAAATACCAAGGTGCGGGGACACGCGCTAGACCTGCGAGATATATTGGAGGACAAAGCAAAGCAAACAAGATCGACCTACGGATCGCGTGGGCGCCCCACGACATGAGACGATAACCGTCACGCCGGATACAGTAAAAGTAAATCCGGCCGGGCCGAACACAATAGACAAAACTCATTCAAGCTGCGTCGTGATATAGCCCAGTACAGAGGCGCCGCACACCCGCTATGCTTCACAGATGTAGTAATGGATCATCAAATCCCAGCGGGTTTCAAACCCGTGAATATTGAATCATACGATGGTACAACAGATCATGCGGTATGGATTGAGGACTATCTCCTTCACATCCACATGGCCTGTGGCAACGATCTACACGGCATCAAATACCTCCCACTCAAACTTAAAGGACCAACTCGGCATTGGCTCAACAGCTTGCCAGCAGAATCCATTGGGTGTTGGGAAGACCTGGAAGCTGCATTCCTCGACAACTTCTAGGGCACCTATGTGCGACCACCAGACGCCGATGACCTGAGCCACATAATTCAGCAGCCAGAGGAATCGGCCAGACAATTCTGGACACAGTTCCTAACCAAGAAAAATCAAATCGTCGACTGTCCAGATGCAGAGGCCCTAGCGGCTTTCAAGCATAACATCCGCGACGAGTGGCTTGCCCGCCACCTTGGACAGGAAAAGACGAAATCCATGGCAGACCTCACGACACTCATGACCCGCTTTTGCGCGGGAGAAGACAGCTGGCTGGCTCACAGCAATAACATGTCAAAGAGCCCTGGTAATTCAGATACCAAGGACAACAATGGCAGGTCACGTCGCAACAAGCACAAGCGCCGCATTAACAGCGACAATACGGAGGACACGACAGTTAATGCCGGATTCAGAGGCTCTAAGCCCGGTCAGCGGAAAAAGTCATTCAAAAGAAGCACTCCGGGACCGTCCAGTTTGGACCGTATACTCGATCGCTCGTGTCAGATACATGGCACCCCCGACAAGCCAGCCAACCACACCAACAGTGATTGTTGGGTGTTCAAGCAGGCCGGCAAATTAAATGTTGAAAACAAAGACAAGGGGCTACATAGCGACGACGAGGAGGAGCCCTGGCCACCGAACAACAAAGGACATAAGGGTTCCCCCCCCCACAAGTGCGGACGGTGAACGTGATATACGCAACCCACATCACCAAGAGGGAGCGGAAGCGTACGTTAAGGGACGTATACGCGTTGGAGCCAGTCGCCCCAAAGTTCAACCCATGGTCCTCCTACCCGATCACTTTCGATCGCAGGGACCACCACACTAGTATCCGCCATGGCGGATTTGCCGCATTGGTTCTAGACCCAATCATTGACGGATTTCACCTCACTCGAGTCCTTATGGGCGGCGGTAGCAGCCTGAACCTGCTTTATCAAGACACAGTGCGCAAAATGGGCATAGATCCCTCTAGGATTAAACCCACAAAAATGACCTTTAAGGGCGTCATACCAGGTGTAGAGGCCCATTGCACAGGCTCAGTCACACTTGAAGTGGTCTTCGGATCCCCAGATAATTTCCGAAGCAAGGAGTTAATCTTCGATATAGTCCCGTTCCGCAATAGTTACCATGCACTGCTCGAGCAAACCGCGTTTGCAAAGTTCAATGCGGTGCCGCACTATGCATACCTCAAGCTCAAGATGCCAGGACCTCGGGGAGTCATTACAGTCAATGGAAACACCGAGCACTCTCTCCGAACGGAGGAGCACACGGCAGCCCTCGCAGCGGAAGTACAAAGCAGCCTCTCAAGGCAATTCTCCAGTCCGGCGATAAAATGTCCGGACACCGTCAAGCGCGCCCGGAGTAACCTACAACAAGACCGCCTGGCACGTTCCGAGCAAGCGTAGTAATGCGGCCCCAACCTCAGCCCTCGCGAAATGGTGAAATCTATGCTACGCGTACATAATTACGCTCTGAAAATAGCATGGGCACAGGGGGAGGGCACGACCACGGCACGCCCCAAAACGTGGCTCAACCGCACTAGGGGTTGCCGATTTTATCATTTTTTCTTACTTTCAGGACTTCACTCTTCGGAAGACATGTTCGGCAGTACAATTGCCGAACACACGATACAATAACCAGGGAGGCAGAAAGCTAGGTCACACTGTGAATTCCCAGGTGGTCTCTATAACGAGCAAAAATACCTGTCTTACATACCATTCCGCAGCTCGCCCCTGGTGGGGGACATGTCAAATAGTCCCATCTCTTTCTTATCGCACTATTTGTGTCGTTCTACTTTTATTGCACCTTTTTCGAATAAACAATGCTTAGCTTCAGTCTATTATTGCATTCTCTACTCATTCCTTTTTATGTATATATGTTCATTTATGACATTTAGAACCCGTACACTTTGGTACGTCCCATACGCCAGGGGCTCAAGCACCCCATAACACGGCGTGAGATGTCCGAACACTTTCACAAGTGAGGCACTCCGAACTTATAGCATTATATGCATCAGCTCCGAATCATGTCTTTGGTCAATAGTTGGGTTTGCCCGGCACCCATGTTTTGGTACCTTACGTTCCGCTATATCGGCTAAGGTAGCACTGGGAGAACTACTGCGATTGTGCCCGGGTTCAGCTGGGCTAAGCACCTCAGTAGAGAAAGCTAAAACTGACTGTCATGATAGGGCGAGAGCTGGTCGCTGTTCGAGAGGTTTCGAGTCCCTAAAGACTTATGCCGCTTAGGGTGAGGAGTCGGCTTTGTCCGGCCTAGGCATGTATAGCGCCCCAAACTCGGTCTTCCGAACACTAGGGGCTTCGCCAAAATTTAAAATTATAGAATTCTCTGGCTAAGTGAGAGTGATAACGCATTATAGTCCGATTGCCTTGTTCGTTGTGCTGAGCACCTCCCTCGATGGACCCAAGAATGGGAAAAAGAGTGCTCAGGTTTATCCCGAACACCCCAGCACTCGTGGCATGGAGGCAGAAGCCGACGACTCGCCATCTCTCAGATTTAATAAACGGCCGTATAGAAGGTAATATTTTAAATTCAAAAAAGCGTTGCATAGCGCACATGAACAAGTTTTCAGCATACAGAATAACACGAGCGAGTTTACTCAAATATTACACCCTTGGAACATTCATCCGCCACAAGGCGGGCACCCTTCAGGATGCCCTCGTAGTACATCTCAGGATGGCGATGCTCCTTGCCCTGCGGTGGCCCGTCCTTCACCAGCTTCTCAGCATCCATCTTGCCCCAGCCCAAAGTAGCTCCCAGGCATGGCCTCTCCAGGCCACAGCCGGACTATAAGACCCTTCATGGCCTGTTCGGCCACCTTATGGAGCTCGACCAATTGCTTCAGCTGGTCGCTCAAGGGCACCGGGTGTCCGGTCTTAGCATACTGAGACCAGAACACCTTCTCCGTCGAGCTCCCTTCCCCGTCCCGGTAGTAGGTGGCGGCATCTGACACGCTGCGGGTCAAATCTATGAATGCTCCTAGAGAGCTCCGGACTTGGGTAAGTAACAAGTAATTCACTTTCACGTGCTTGCTTTGCATAATGAATGCCTTACCCGCTGCTATCTTCTTCATCGCCTCAATTTCCTGGAGGGCTTTTTGGGCTTCGGCCTTGGCAGACTTGGCGCTTTCGAGGGCCGCAGCGAACTCGTACTCTCGAGTCTTCGAGTCAAGCTCCAAAGTCTCATGCTTCTTCACGAGAGCATGGAGCTCTTCTGCACCTCGCCAACCCATGGCTCATGTTTCTCCCGCTCGGTGCGCTCCATGGCCGCCTTATTTTCGGCCTCGGTAAGCGCTTGCTTCAGGGTCGCCACCTCGGTCGTGGCCCCTAGCACACCAGTAACGATCCTATCATTTTTGCAACTGCATCTTCTTTATATATACACACAAAGACAAGGCATTACGTACCTTGGTTCTCCTCGAGCTTCTTCTTGGCACGGCCGAGCTCTTTCTCGGACCGCTCGAGGTTCTGCTTCAGCGCCTCAACCTCCGCAGTCAGTGCGACAAAGGCCAACAACGAAGCCTGCATAAGCATATCGACACAATTATGTTAAACCATTGCGAATATTATTAGATCCTCTATTCGGCTTTTCTTAGTGAACACCAAACAGAGCATCAGGGGCTACTGTCTATGCGCTAATATTTTCATATATTTTTACAAACCTCAAAGCCTGTTAGAAGGCTGGCACAGGCTTCAGTCAGCCCGCTCTTGGCGGACTGAACTTTCTGGATCACCGCACTCATAATACTGCGGTGCTCCTCATCGATGGAGGCACCGTTAAGCACCTCCATCAAATTATCCGGTGCCTCCGGTTGGACGGAGGTCGCCGGCTCGGCAGGCTTGCCCTTCTTAGCGGGGGGCCGCCTGCCGGAGTCCGGAACCACTGTAGGTTCCGGCAGGATGTTCGGCTGAGGGCCGGACTTGGAGCCCTTGGGAGCCTTGCTCCCTTTGCGCCTGGAGTCCGGGATGTTGCCTTGAAGCGCCCCTAGGACTACCTCCCCTCGGTTGGGAACCCCCTGAGACAATACCTCGGCGTTGTTCGTAGGGCGAGGGGAGGAGGCGGCCGGAAGTGAAAAGTTGTTCACATCCGACAAACCCAAGGAGCCGCTCGACAATACGTCGATGCGGGCTCGGGGCGGACTGCATGATTATATTCAGCGTCAGGAGAAGCTGCGCAATAAAGGAACGCTACGAGTCACTCTGGTGTCCGAATACTTACGAATTCTCCAGGGGCTTGGCCCTGGGCGGCCACTCCTCTTCGCTGTCGGCGGCGTTGGTGGAGTAGTCCGGAGGAAGGGTCCTTCCCTTCTTGGACCCTCCGGCCTCCCCAGTTGGGGCGACCTTTCTTTTCTTTTCTCCCCTGCTGGAGGGGAAGAAGCCTCTTTTTCCTCCTCCACATCTTTGTGGGAGGAGGCGCCTCGGAGTCATCGGACGACGAGTCCGACACCACTGGGTGCCGGGAACTCTTTCGGGTTCCCGTGACCTTCTTCTTGGCCTTCTTCTCCGGCACCACGTAAGGTGCCAAAACTAGCAGCTCCGCCAAGCGGGCGTCTGCTGGGCCTTCGGGCAAAGGATCCGGATAGTCGATCTGTCCGGCCGTTTCCTGCCAGTCCTATCAAAGGCATGGGAGCTTAGACCCCGATTAAACTATAAAGAATGAATACCCTATAAGAGGTAAAACAGCTTACCGTGCTGGCTTGGCGCTTCGCACCGAATCCGCGATCCTCGGTAAGGGGGGGACCTCGGCGCCCTTGAATAGCACCTTCCAGGCATCCTCGTGTGTTGTATCGAATAGCTCGCTCAGAGTTTGGTGCTGGGCCGGGTCGAACTCCCACAAGTTGAACGCCCGTTGTTGACACGGGAGGATCCGGCGGATGAGCATGACCTGGACTATGTTGACAAGCTTGAGCTTCTTGTTCACCATGTTTTGGATACAGGTTTGGAGTCCGGTCAGCTCTCCAGAACTACCCCAGGGCAGGCCCTTCTCTTTCCAGGAGGTGAGCCGCGTGGGGATTCCGGATCGAAATTCGGGGGCCGCTGCCCATTTAGGGTCATGCGGTTCGGTGATGTAGAACCACCCCGATTGCCACCCCTTTATGGTCTCCACGTAGGAGCCCTCGAGCCATGTGGCGTTGGGCATCTTACCCACCATGGCGCCTCCGCACTCCGCCTGCTGGCCGCGCACCACTTTTGGTTTGACATTAAAAATCTTCAGCCATAGGCCGAAGTGGGGATTTATGCAGAGGAAGGCCTCACACACGACGATAAACGCCAAGATGTTGAGGATGAAGTTCGGGGCCAGATCATGGAAATCCAGGCCATAGTAGAACATGAGCCCCCGGATGAATGGGTGGAGAAAGAATCCCAGTCCGTGGGGGAAATGGGTGAGAAACACTACCCTCTCGTGGGGCCTAGGGGTGGGGATGAACTGCCCCGCATCTAGGAGCCGATGCGCGATGTCCGCGGACAAATATCCGGCTCCCCTCAGCTTCTTGAAGTGTCCCTCCGTGACGGAGGAGACCACAAGGTACTCAAAAGAACTATGTTCGGCTCTGCATAACAGCCACCACCCTGAACCACAAGGGCAAAAATACTTAAACGACATAAGCCGTGTCTGCTAACAACTTTTTTGGCGAGACATTATGTTCTGGCCTTATTATCATTTTGAACCGTTTTTAGCCTCCCGCTTCGTATTTCAAGGCGCAGTCCTTATTGACACATCTTGTCAAAGCAGAGATCGTGCTCCCTTATTGCGGGATTCTCATCAATACGGGTTTGGCTAATCCAACCGTGCCGTTTGCATGACACCTTGGGAATAGGCGATTTTTAAGGCTCGTGAGGAGGGACGCTTGATATTCACTGCCTTTATAAGAAGATAAGGACCCATTTTTTATCCCACGCCTTCTTCCTCCTCAGCCCATCCGCCCTCGAGCTCCAGCGCCCGAGTTCAATCCTTTCCGTCCCCAGCAAATACTCCATCCATGTCCGGATCTGGCTCTCAGGGAAAGTGGATGGCCTCCTCCGTCACGGAGGAGAACATCAAGGAACTCCGAGAAGCGGGGTACTTGGCCGCGAAATTGCCCACCGGCTTCCTGCCAAAAAGCAGATCGTCCCCACTCTGGAGCCCAATGAGAGGGTAGTATTTATCCCCCACTGTCTCCCCGGACTAGGGTTTCCTCTCCACCATTTTGTCCGCGGGCTCATGTTCTATTACGGGCTAGACTTTCACGATCTAGCCCCAAATTCCTTCCTCCACATCTCGGCGGTCATCGTCGTGTGTGAGGTGTTCCTCCGCATCCCCCCACTTCGGATTATGGCTCAAGGTCTTCAATGTGAATCCGAAAGTGGTCGACGGTCAACACAAGGAGTGCGGCCGCGCCACGGTGAGCAAGCTCACCAACGTCACTTGGCCCCAGGGGGCCTTCGTGGAGACCGTGAAGGGATGGCAACAGGAGTGGTTCTATGTCACAGAACCTCGCGACACCTCATGGGCCGCCACTCCTGAGTTCAAATCTGCACCCTCAATGCGGCTCACATCGTGGGTTAAAAAGGGCCTGGACTAGGCATCGTCCGACGAGGTGATGACGCTACAGAAGCGTGTCAAGGGCGTGATAGAGAAGAACACCAGCCTCATCGATGTGATCCAGGTGATGCTTTTTCGTCGGATTCTCTCATGCCAGCGCTGGACTCTCCATATGTGGGAGTTCAATCCGGCCGGCCCTGGGACCCTGCAACGATTCTTTGGCACGACGCATGAAGAAATCTGGAAGCTGCTTTCCAAGGCCCAGAAGTCGTGGCCGGGAACGACCGAAGACCTCGGCCTCGACTGCGCTCACCCGGCCACTCCAGTAAGTTTGAGATTTCCAAACATAACCTCTACTTGAAGATTCAAGGAGTATGCTAAGCCTTCCTTTTCCCCTTCAGGTCTGGATGAAGAAAGTGGAGCGGATCAAATGTCCACCTCCGCTGCCCGGAGACCCAACTATCCCTCTGCTAACAAAGATGCTGGTTTCGGTGTCGTACTAGGCACCGGAGAAGAAGGCCAAGAAGAAGGGGAAGGAGGCTAGAAGTAGCCTCCGTCGTAAAGGTACTTTGGACATCACGTCTAAAGACACCGAGGTTCTCTCCTCCCATGAGGGAGATGAAGATGAAGAGGACGAGGAGGAGAGCAATTCTCCCCTCAAGGGGGAGAGAAGAAAAGGGTGGTGTCCGCGGACCTAGAAGTAGAGGCGTCCAAGAAGGGGAAGATCTCCCTTTCGGATGATTCGGATTCGGACACCGAAGTCATCCCCGAGCGGTGCCTCAGGCCGAAGCCCCCGGCCGAATTGTATGTATTTAAAGATACTATACATACATCTGGCCTTTTATAGATAGTAGATAACATTTTATTTATGTCTTTTCAGTCCGGCCCATGATCTTCCCCAACAATCATCGTCTTCGGGAAACGCGTTGGCGCTGGAGATGATGGAGAGCGAAACGCCTCCACGAGCCACGGATGACACCGAGGTGTTGTCTCAAAGGACTTCTCTAGGCCAGGGGGAGATGCGGCAGGCCGCTCAAACAGCGCCAGAGGGTAATGCCTCGGCTACTGAAAACATGGGGGATACTACCCCCATGAAAACTCACAACGGGGGCCTGGATCAGTCCGGCCCCCAACCGAATACCACTCCGGAGAGCCACATGGCTCCGGAGTCGAGTGAGCAGCCCCCTTCAAGGGAAGGGGAGTTCTGACTCCACCAACGACCTCTATCAATCCGGAGGCACCAGATATGTTGCGGGAAGCACTTCAACGTGCTTCCGTCATGGAAGAACACCGTACCGTGATGGGTACGGTGGTTGAGAAGGTTCAGTCTGCCAAAAGCGGTCTGAACAAAGCTTTCACTAGCCTGTTAACAGGTTTTGAGGTAAGTGATATAACGTGATTTAGCCACTTTTTGTATTAGAAGAATATGCCTGTATATAGATAGTAGCCCCTGAGACTCTGTTTGGGTCTTTGGAAAAAAGAGCCGGATAGAGGATCAAATAGTCGCCGGAGATAACACATTCATCTATTTTGCTAAACAGGCTTCACTGTTGGCGGCTTCAGCTAAGGACGCTGAAGTGGCCGAACTCCAGCGGAAACTGAAGCTGGCTGACGATGAGATCGACCGTATTAACAAGTGGTTCGATGAGGCCCAAGGTATGCCTTTTAAAAAGACGCCTTTACAAGACTAAGTTATAGTGCAAACTCAGAGTTTAAGCTCATGCGCAGCTATGTAAATGATTGCAGGCAACGCGACCAAGGTCGAGGCCCTCAAGAATGCCCTTGCCGAAGCCAAGGAGGCGGCGAGGGCAAGCATATCAGCCGCAGAGAAAGCGGCTGCGGATGTAGATGCCGAAAAGGCCGCCCCGCCTTCAGTATGAGGCGAGGGTGACCGAAGTAGAGCAAGTGCTCCAAGACGCCACCAACAAGTGTGAGTCCTTTCAGGAGAGTAACAAGGCCCAAGCGGCCGAACTCACCAAGGCTCTTCAAGCTGCGAAGGAGGCGCGGTCCGAGTCGCGGGCGGCTCGTGAGGAGATCAAGCAGGCCGAACAGATAGCGGCTGGTAAGCCTTTTCTTTTACAGAGTATATTCGGCGGTCGAAGATATGCTTTGCTAAATCGACTGTGGAGTACTCCAGATGCTTTTGTGGATCACCCGGGGAGTGCTACCTACGCCGCCCAGTATTTCCGGGCCCAAGAAGGGAATGCGATGGAGAGGCTCTGGTCACAGTACTTGGCGCCGGAGCGACCAGCGCTGCTGAACAATCAGATGATGCAGCTGGCAGAGCTGCATAGGATGTCCGGTTTGGTCATGAAGGACATCATAGTCCGGCTATGGACAGCCGGACCCATTCCGAGCTGCTACTTCGGCTTGGTCAAGCGGCTGGGCGACGCCTTGCCCCGAGTAGAGGCCGTGAAGCACTCAGCGTGTATAGAAGGTGCGCGGATGGCCATTGCCCGTGTTAAGATGCACTGGGCGAAGATGAAGGCCGCCGTAGTGGCGATTCAGGGTCCGCCTGGAGGCAAGGACCACTGCAAGCCGGAGCGTTATTTCGAAGACGTCCTCGAGGGTGCCTGTTTGATAGAGGGTCAATGCTCAAAGGATATCATGTTCGAGTAAATGTATCCGGGCTACCTGGACAATGTATTATAAACCCAGACAAAGTTTTATCCCCCGTGTGCGGTCGTTTTTAATTCTAGAGAATTTACCAGTTGTCAGCTTCAGCCCCCCCGTAGATACTACGGGGGTGTTCGGAATAGCGCGTGACCACACTTGACCCAACGTCTTGGTCCGTAATGGTGGTGGCAGCGCGGCGAACCAGGCAATCGAACTATACAGTTTTATCATCCTCACTTAGCCATAGGAGTTTGACAATGGGACTGTAGGATAGCCCCTGGTGTGTATGCGGCTATCGAACCTGGATGCCTTAAATGCTTGACTGGTAAAGGCCAGCCCTTCGTGTAATATGGAAGAAATCGCTAGAGATTTAATGAGTCGCCGAATTGCTGACCAGCTCTCGCCGCATCACGATAGTTAGTTTTTGGCTTTCTCTACTGAGGTGTTTGACGGGGCCAGCCGGAAACACAATCGCAGTAGTTCTCCCTTTACTACCTTAGCTGAAAAAACGGAACGTAAGGTAGCAAGCACAGGAGCCGGGCAACCCAACTATTGACCAAAGACGTGATTCAGAGCCGATGCATATAATGCCGTATTCGGGACGTCGAAGTATACTCTGAGAGTGTTCAGACTTTCTATTGTTGAGAATATATATGGCTTGAAATAGGGCCCCTGGCGATTTAAGTCGTACAAAGGTGTATATGCCAATTTGGATATAAAGTGGGAAAACAGATTAAGAAATAAGCCAATACCGAACAAGGTTGGGCGAAATTGTGTCCATTATAATTTGATTGGTACGTCAAAATGTATTTTTATAGAAGATGCAATAAGCAACAAGGCCATTTTACATGCCGAGAGCAAGGGAAAGTTGTATACAGGTCCTAAATTGGAAAAGATGATCTCGAAGATCCTTTGGACACTCTGCCGCACGTCTGCACCGCCTTTCCCCACAGTGTATGGTCCTTTGAGAGGATCAGCGATCGAGTGTATATAAGGGGTTTGGAAAAGGACCCTAAGTACAATCGAAGAGTGGTGTGGGTTGTAAAGAACCTGAAAAAGAAAAAACAAGAAGAATAAGATGGAAGAATATAAAGGTCCAAATAGGGTAGAGCCATGCCGTGGACCGTGTTTTCCGTATGCCTCCATCCGTGTCCATGGTATCTTTAGTGCATATTTATGTACGCGCGGTACGTATGCCACCATCTAGTTGGGGTTGTGACGAAGGCTGGACTGCTAATCTAGCTCTAGACGAGTCGGGCTGTTGTTCTTTGGGGTAGACCGCACTCGTTTAATAGTGTCCGAGGGCTTGACTGCCGGGGTAATATTTGGCTTGATAGGGCCACCCTATGCTTTAGCTGCGAGAGCTGCGATATGCTCCTCGTTACGAAGGGAGCGCTCCATGTTTCCATTGACTATAATAATGTCGCGAGGTCTAGGCATTTTGAGCTTCAGGTAAGCGTAATGTGGGACCGCGTTGAAGCTGGCGAAGGCGGTTTTTTCGAGCAGTGCGTGATAACCGTTGCGGAAAGGGACAACGCCGAAGATCAACTCTACGCTTTAGAAGTTGTCCGGCGAACCAAAGACCACTTCTAGTGTTACTGAGCCCGTGCATCGGGCTTCAACACCAGGTATTACTCCTTTAAAGGTGGTTTTGGTGGGCTTGATTCTTGATGAATCGATGCCCATTTTTCAGACAGTGTCCTGATAAAGCAGGTTAAGGCTGCTGCCGCCGTCCATAAGGACTCGCGTGAGATCTAATCTGTTGATAATCGGGTCGAGGACCAATGCTGCCGAACCTCCATGACGGATACTGGTCGGATGGTCTCTGCGATCAAAAGTGATCAGATAGGCTGACCATGGGTTGAATTTTGGGGCGACTGACTCTATGGCATAGACGTCCCTTAGTGTGCGCTTGCGCTCCCTTTTGGGGATATGTGTAGCATATATCATATTCGCTTTTACCTCGGGGGGAAATTTCTTCTGTCCCCCTGTGTTCGGTGGGCGAGGCTCTTCATCATCGTCCTCACTGGGCGACCCTTCCCCTTATGTTCGACGTTTAGCTTGTTGGCTTGTCTAAAGACCCAACAATTCATGTTGGTATGATTAGCAGGCTTATCAGGGGTGCCATGAATCTGGCAGGGCCAATCGAGTATTTTGTCCAAACTAGATGGACCATCCCTGTTTCCTTTGAATGGCTTCTTCCGCTGACAGGGTTCAGAGCCACTGAATCCGGCGTTCACCACCGTGTCTTCAGTATCTTTGTTACTGCTTCGACGCTTGTGTTGGTTGCGTCGTGGCTTGCCGTTGCCATCCCTGGCTTCGGAGGTGCCAGGGTCGCTAGTGTTGTTGCTTCTGCGAGCTAGCCAGCTGATACGTCTCCAACGTATCTATAATTTTTGATTGCTCCATGCTATGTTATCTACTGTTTTGGGCAATATTAGGCTTTATTATCCACTTTTATATTATTTTTGGGACCAACCTATTAACCGGAGGCCCAGCCCAGATTTGCTATATTATGCCTATTTCAGTGTTTCAAAGAAAAGGAATATCAAACAGAGTCAAAACAGAACGAAATCAACTGGAGAAGTTATTTTTGGAAGGAAACCTACCGGACAGACTTGGACCATACGTCAGAAGATGAGGGAGGTTCTCACGAGGGTAGGGGGCGCGCCCCCCAGCCTCGTGGCCCCCCCTTTGGTCCACCGACATACTCCTTTCACCCATATATACCTACGTATCCTAAAACTTCCAAAACAGATATTAGATCGGGAGTTCCGCCGCCGCAAGCCTCTGTAGCCACCAAAAACCTCTCGGGACCCTGTTCTGGCACCCTTCCGGAGGGGGGGAACCCTCACCGGTGGCCATCTTCATCATCCCGGTGCTCTCCACGACGACGAGGGAGTAGTTCACCCTCGGTGCTGAGGGTATGTACCAGTAGCTATGTGTTTGATCTCTCTCTCTCTCTCTCTCGTGTTCTTGATTTGGCACGATCTTGATGTATCGCGAGCTTTGCTATTATAGTTGGATCTTATGTTTCTTCTCCCCCTCTTCTCTCTTGTAATGGATTGAGTTTCCCCTTGAAGTAATCTTATCGGATTGAGTCTTTAAAGATTTGAGAACACTTGATGTATGTCTTGCCGTGCGTATCTGTGGTGACAATGGGATATCACGTGATTCACTTGATGTATGTTTTGGTGATCAACTTGCGGGTTCCACCCATGAACCTATGCAAAGGGGTTGGCACACGTTTTCGTCGTGATTCTCCGGTAGAAACTTTGGGGCACTCTTTGAGGTTCTATGTGTTGGATTGAGTAGATGAATTGAGATTGTGTGATGCATATCGTATAATCATACCCATGGATACTTGAGGTGACATTGGAGTATCTAGGTGAAATTAGGGTTTTGGTTTATTTGTATCTTAAGGTGTTATTCTAGTACGAACTCTAGGGCTGTTTGTGACACTTATAGGAATAGCCCAATGGATTGATTGGAAAGAATAACTTTGAGGTGGTTTCGTACCCTACCATAATCTCTTCGTTTGATTCTCCGCTATTAGTGACTTTGGAGTGACTCTTTGTTGCATGTTGAGGGATAGTTATATGATCCAGTTATGTTATTATTGTTGAGAGAACTTGCACTAGTGAAAGTATGAACCCTAAGCCTTGTTTCCTAGCATTGCAATACCATTTACGCTCACTTTTACCGCTTGTTACCTTGCTGTTTTTATATTTTCAGTTTACAAAAACCTATATCTACCATCCATATTGCACTTGTATCTTCATCTCTTCGCCGAACAAGTGCACCTATACAATTTACCATTGTATTGGGTGTGTTGGGGACACAAGAGACTCTTTGTTATTTGGTTGCAGGGTTGCTTGAGAGAGACCATCTTCATCCTACGCCTCCCATGGATTGATAAACCTTAGGTCATCCACTTGAGGGAAATTTGCTATTGTCCTACAAACCTCTGCACATGGAGGCCCAACAACGTCTACAAGAAGAAGGTTGTGTAGTAGACATCAAGCTCTTTTCTGGCGCCGTTGCCGGGGATGCTAGGTAAGTGAAGGCATATCTTTAGATCTTGCAATCGAACCTTTTTGTTTCTTGTTTTAGCACTATTTTAGTCTATAAAATAAAACTACAAAAAATGGAATTGAGTTTGTCTCATACGCTTCATCTTTTTAATATCTTTCGTGAGTATGATGGAAAGGAAAATTGTGCCAAAGTGTTAGAAGAAGAATGCATTAAATTGTTTGGCACTAAATCCTTGAATGATGAGCATGATTGCAATGTTGTTAGTATGAATTCCTTGAATATCCATGATGCTAATGATATGCAAAGCCACAAGCTTGGGGAAGCTATGTTTGATGAAGATGATATTTTTTGTCCCCCAAGCTTTGATGAGCAAATTTACTATGATGAAAGCATGCCTCCTATCTATGATGATTATTGTGTGACACATATGCTTTAAAGAATAATGATAACCATGAAACTTGTCATCTTGATCTTAATTTTCAATTATATGATAGTTATTTTGTTGAGTTTGCTCCCACTACTATTGAAGAGAAGAATTTTGCTTATGTGGAGAGTAATAAAAATTCTATGTTTATGCATCATGAAAAGAATGCTTTAGGTGCTGGTTATATTGTTGAATTCATTCATGATGCTACTAAAAATTATTATGAGGGAGGAATATATGCTTGTAGGAATTGCAATAATGTCAAGTTTCCTCTCTATGTGCTTAAAATCTTGAGGTTATGCTTGTTTTACCTTCCTATGCAAGTTGATTATTGTTCCCATAAGTTGTTTGCTCACAAAATCCCTATGAATATTAAGTGGGTTAGACTTAAATGTGCTAGTCATATTCTTCATGATGCTCACTTTATGTTTCAATTCTTATCTTTTTTGTGAGCATCATTGAAATCATCATGCCTAGCTAGGGGCATTAAACGATAGCACTTGTTGGGAGGCAACCCCATTTTATTTTAGTTTCTTTATTTTTGGTTCTGTTTAGGAATAAATAATCCATCTAGGCTCTGTTTAGATGTGGTTTTATCTTTTAATTAGTGTTTTTGCCAAGTAGAACCTTTGGGAAGACTTGGGTGAAGTCTTTATGATCATGCTGTAAAAAAACATAAACTTTAGCGCTCACGAGATTAGCTTCAACTTTTTACTGGAGAGTGATATTTGGTTGATTATTTTTGGAGATGATTAATAGACAAATTACTCAGGTCCACCAATTTATTTTAGAATTTTTGGAGTTCCAGAAGTTTGCATTAGTTACAGATTACTACAGACTGTTCTGTTTTTGACAGATTCTGTTTTTTTTGTGTGTTGCTTGCTTATTCTGATGAATCTATGGCTAGTAAAATAGTTTATAAACCATAGAGAAGTTGGAATACAGTAGGTTTAACACCAATATAAATAAATAATGAGTTCATTACAGCACCTTGAAGTGGTTTTTTGTTTTTTTTGTTTTCTTTCGCTAACGGAGCTGACGAGTTTTCTGTTAAGTTTTGTGTTGTGAAGTTTTCATGTTTTGGGTAAAGATTCGATGGAATATGGAATAAGGAGTGGCAAGAGCCTAAGCTTGGGGATGAACAAGGCACCCCAAGGTAATATTCAAGGACAACCAATAGCCTAAGCTTGGGGATGCCCCGGAAGGCATCCCCTCTTTCGTCTTCGTTCATCGGTAACTTTACTTGGAGCTATATTTTTATTCACCACATGATATGTGTTTTGCTTGGAGCGTCATATTATTTTCTTTAGCTTTGCTTGCTGTTTGAATAAAGTACTAAGATCTGAAATTATTAAATGGGAGAGTCTTCACATAGTTGCATAATTATTCGGCTACTCATTGATCTTCACTTATATCTTTCGGAGTAGTTTGTCGTGTGCTCTAGTGCTTCACTTATATCTTTTAGAGCACGATGGTGGTTTTATTTTGAAGAAATAGATGAACTCTCATGCTTCAGTTATAATATTTTTAGAGTCTTAAATATCATGGTAATTTTCTTAAATAATCATAATATGCTAAGCATTCAAGATTTGTAAAACTTTCTTTTGAGTGTGTTGAATACTATGAGAAGTTTGATGCTCGATAATTGTTTTGAGATATGAAGATGGTGATATTAGAGTCATGCTAGTTGAGTAGTTGTGAATTTGAGAAATACTTGTGTTAAAGTTTGTGATTCCCGTAGCATGCACGTATAGTGAACCGTTATGTGATGAAGTCGGAGCATCATTTATTTATTGATTGTCTTCCTTATGAGTGGCGGTCAGGGACGAGCGATGGTCTTTTCCTACCAATCTATCCCCCTAGGAGCATGCGCGTAATACTTTGCTTTGATAACTTGTAGATTTTTGCAATAAGTATATGAGTTCTTTATGACTAATGTTGAGTCCATGGATTATACGCACTCTCACCCTTCCACCATTGCTAGCCTCTCTAATACCGCGCACTTTTCGCCGGTATCATACACCCACCATAAACCTTCCTCAAAACAGCCACCATACCTACCTATCATGGCATTTCCAGCCATTCCGAGATATATTGCCATGCAACTTTCCACCGTTCTGTTTATTATGACACGCTCCATCATTGTCATATTGCTTTGCATGATCATGTAGTTGACATCGTATTTGTGGCAAAGCCACCGTTCATAATTCTTTCATACATGTCACTGATGAGTCATTGCACATCCTGGTATACTGTCGGAGGCATTGATATAGAGTCATATTTTCTTCTAAGTATCGAGTTGTAAATGTTGAGTTGTAAGAAAAACAAAAGTGTGATGATCATCATTATTAGAGCATTGTCCCAGTGAGGAAAGGATGATGGAGACTATGATTCCCCCACAAGTCGGGATGAGACTCCAGACAAAATAAAAAAAGAGGCCATAAAGAAAGAGAAAAGGCCCAAACAAAAAAATAAAAAAAATAAAAAAGAATGAGAGAAAAAGAGAGAAGGGGCAATGCTACTATCCTTTTACCACACTTGTGCTTCAAAGTAGCACCATGATCTTCATGATAGAGAGTCTCCTATGTTGTCACTTTCATATACTAGTGGGAATTTTTCATTATAGAACTTGGCTTGTATATTCCAATGATGGGCTTCCTCAAAATGCCCTAGGTCTTCGCGAGCAAGCGAGTTGGATGCACACCCACTTAGTTTCTTTTGTTGAGCTTTCATATACTTATAGCTCTAGTGCATCCGTTGCATGGCAATCCCTACTCACTCACATTGATATCTATTGATGGGCATCTCCATAGCCCGTTGATATGCCTAGCTGATGTGAGACTATCTTCTCCTTTTTGTCTTCTCCACAACCACCATTCTATTCCACATATAGTGCTATATCCATGGCTCACGCTCATGTATTGCGTGAAGATTGAAAAAGTTTTGAAAATGTTAAAGTATGAAACAATTGCTTGGCTTGTCATCAGGGTTGTGCATGATTAAAATACTTTGTGTGGTGAAGATAGAGCATAGCCAGACTATATGATTTTGTAGGGATAACTTTCTTCGGCCATGTTATTTTGAGAAGACATAATTGCTTTGTTAGTATGCTTGAAGTATTATTATTTTTATGTCAATATGAACTTTTGTCTTGAATCTTTCGGATCTGAATATTTATACCACAAGTAAGAAGAATTACATTGAAATTATGCCAACTAGCATTCCACATCAAAAATTATCTTTTTTATCATTTACCTACTCGGGGACGAGCAGGAATTAAGCTTGGGGACGCTTGATACGTCTCCAACATATCTATAATTTTTGATTGCTCCATGCTATGTTATCTACTGTTTTGGGCAATATTGGCCTTTATTATCCACTTTTATATTATTTTTGGGACTAACCTATTAACCGGAGGCCCAGCCCAGATTTGCTATTTTATGCCTATTTCAGTGTTTCAAAGAAAAGGAATACCAAACGGAGTCGAAACGGAACGAAATCAACTGGAGAAGTTATTTTTCGAAGCAAACATACCGAATAGACTTGGACCCTACATCAGAAGATGAGGGAGGTGCTCACGAGGGTAGGGGCGCGTCCCCTGCCTCGTGGCCCCCCCTTCGGTCCACCGGCGTACTCCTTTCACCCATATATACCTACGTATCCTAAAACTTCCAGAACAGAGATTAGATCGGGAGTTCCGCCGCCGCAAGCCTTTGTAGCCACCAAAAACCTCTCGGGACCCTGTTCTGGCACCCTGCCGGAGGGGGGAACCCTCACCGGTGGCCATCTTCATCATCCCGGCGCTCTCCACGATGAGGAGGGGAGTAGTTCACCCTCGGGGCTGAGGGTATGTACCAGTAGCTATGTGTTTGATCTCTCTCTCTCTCTCTCTCTCTCGTGTTCTTGATTTGGCACGATCTTGATGTATCGCGAGCTTTGCTATTATAGTTGGATATTATTTTTCTTCTCCCCCTCTTCTCTCTTGTAATGGATTGAGTTTCCCCTTGAAGTAATCTTATCGGATTGAGTCTTTAAAGATTTGAGAACACTTGATGTATGTCTTGCCATGCGTATCTGTGGTGACAATGGGATATCACGTGATTCACTTGATGTATGTTTTGGTGATCAACTTGCGGGTTCCGCCCATGAACCTATGCATAGGGGTTGGCACACGTTTTTGTCGTGATTCTCCGGTAGAAACTTTGGGGCACTCTTTGAGGTTATATTTGTTGGATTGAGTAGATGAATTGAGATTGTGTGATGCATATCTTATAATCATGCCCACGGATACTTGAGGTGACATTGGAGTATCTAGGTGACATTAGGTTTTGGTTGATTTGTATCTTAAGGTGTTATTCTAGTACGAACTCTAGGGTTGTTTGTGACACTTATAGGAATAGCCCAATGGATTGATTGGAAAGAATAACTTTGAGGTGGTTTCGTACCCTACCATAATCTATTCGTCTGATTCTCCGCTATTAGTGACTTTGGAGTGACTCTTTTTTGCATGTTGAGGGATAGTTATATGATCCAGTTATGTTACTATTGTTGAGAGAACTTGCACTAGTGAAAGTATGAACCCTAGGCCTTGTTTCCTAGCATTGCAATACCATTTACGCTCACTTTTACCGCTTGTTACCTTGTTGTTTTTATATTTTGAGTTTACAAAACCCATATCTACCATCCATATTGCATTTGTATCTTCATTTCTTCGCCGAACTAGTGCACCTATACAATTTACCATTGTATTGGGTGTGTTGGGGACACAAGAGACTCTTTGTTATTTGATTGCAGGGTTGCTTGAGAGAGACCATCTTCATCCTACGCCTCCCACGGATTGATAAACCTTAGGTCATCCACTTGAGGGAAATTTGCTACTGTCCTACAAACCTCTGCACTTGAAGGCCCAAAAACGTCTACAAGAAGAAGGTTGTGTAGTAGACATCACCAGTTGTCTTCTCCCGCACAAAAGTGGGTCATAAGTGCGGTTAGGGCTGCCATGGTCTTCAGTTTTTCTTGGCCGAGGTGTAGGGCGAGCCACTCATCTCGGGCGCTGTGTTTAAAGGCTGAAAGGGCTTCGGTGTCTGGACAGTCCACAATTTGGTTCTTTTTAGTTAAGAACCTGGTCCATAGTTTCCAGGCTGATTCTTCGGGTTGTTGTACTATGTGACTAAGGTCATCGGCGTCTGGAGGCCGAACATAGGTACCTTGGAAGTTGTCTCTAAAGGCATCCTCCAAGTCTTCCCAGCTGCCAATAGAGTTTTCTGGGAGGCTATTTAACCAGTGTCGTGCTGGTCCCTTTAATTTTAGTGGGAGGTATTTGATGGCATGGAGATCATCACCGCGGCCATGTGAATATGGAGATGAAAATCTTTGATCCATACTGCGGGATCTATAGTACCATCGTATGATTCAATGTTCACGGGTTTAAACCCTTCGGGGAACTGGTGCTCCATCACCTCATCAGTGAAGCATAAGGTGTGTGCAGCGCCTCTGTATCGAGCGGTGTCGTGGCGCAGTTCGGATGAAGTCCGAATGCGGTTTTCGGCTCGGGTGAGGTTGTGCTTGTCGCACCAGGCCTGATGGCCGTCCTCTCATGTCGGAGCATGCCCCCTTGACCCATAGATTGATCTTGTCTGATCGGCTCTATTGTCCAGGTCCTTGCATAGGTCATAGGTATAGCCCGGGGCCGCTGCCTCCCTGCCTCGACGGCGGGGTGGCGCGGGCTGGTGTTCGGCGTAAGTAGTCGGCCTGTCCTATCCACGTGGTGGTCGGTCAGGTTCGTCAGTGGGTTTATACTTTGGCGGTATTCACTCAAGGGCCTCGTCGTCGAATTGTGGTAGCAGCTTGCACTTCGGGTAGCTCTTGGTTGGGCGTTCGAGGCCATATTCCCCTGCTGCCATGACTTTAGTTAATCTGTCATTGAGTGTATCTTGTTCGGCTTGCAGTTGCTGCTGCTTCCTTTTTAGGCTTCTCGCAGTGGCAGTTAGCCGGCGCTTAAAGCACTCTTGTTCGAGGGGTTCCTCCGGCACGATGAAGTCTTCATCACCGAGGCTCACATCCTCTTCGGAGATCGGTAGGTAGTTACTATCCTCCGAGTCCTCATTCCCGACTGTATCGTCGGGGTTAACTTGCCCATTCTCCCAATCATCCTGTTCGGATGTTAGCTCGACAGAGGCTTCAGGGTCTTCGGCATTCTCCGAAGTGTTATTGTCTCCGGTGCCGGTATTGCTGTCTTTTTCACGATGCGATTTTGAGCGGCGCCGCTGACGTCGATGCTTTGGCGGTGCTTCAGCAGGCTTGTCCTCAACCGGATCCTTCTTGCTGTCGTCGTCATCCTGTAGGATCGGAAGTATGTCTAGAGGGGGGGTGATTAGACTACTTGACCAAATAAAAACTTAACCTTTTCCCAATTTTAGTTCTTGGCAGATTTTAGCAACTTTAGGATAAGTCAAGCAATCATCACACAATTCAAGCAAGCATGCAAAGAGTATATAGGCAGCGGAAAGTAAAGCATGCAACTTGCAAGAATGTAAAGGGAAGGGTTTGGAGAATTCAAACGCTGTTGGAGACACGGATGTTTTTCCCGTGGTTTGAATAGGTGGTGCTATCCTACATCCACGTTGATGGAGACTTCAACCCACGAAGGGTAACGGTTGCGCGAGTCCACGGAGGGTTCCACCCACGAAGGGTCCACGAAGTAGCAACCTTGTCTATCCCACCATGGCCATTGCCCACGAAGGACTTGCCTCACTAGCGGTAGATCTTCACGAAGTAGGCGATCTCCTTGCCCTTACAAACTCCTTGGTTCAACTCCACAATCTTGTCGGAGGCTCCCAAGTGACATCTAGCCAATCTAGGAGACACCACTCTCCAAGAAGTAACAAATGGTGTGTTGATGATGAACTCCTTGCTCTTGTGCTGCAAATGATAGTCTCCCCAACACTCAACTCTCTCTCATAGGATTTGGATTTGGTGGAAAGAAGATTTGAGTGGAAAGCAACTTGGGGAAGGCTAGAGATCAAGATTCATATGGTAGGAATGGAATATCTTGGCCTCAACACAAGGGTAGGAAGTTCTCTCTCAGAACATATGAGTTGGAAGTGTAGATGTGTTCTGATGGCTCTCTCCACGAATGAAGAGGAGGTGGAGGGGTATATATAGCCTCCACTTAAAATCCAACCGTTACACAAAATTTACCAATCTCGGTGGGACCGAATCAACAAACTCGGTCGGACCGAAAAGGTAAACCTAGTGACCGTTAGACATTTTCGGTGGGACTGACATGCATCTCGGTAGGACCGATATGGTTAGGGTTTGGGCATAACGTAATCTCGGTGAGACCGATTACACAAACTCGGTGAGACTGATTTGGTAATTAGCTAACCAGAGAGTTGGTCAGGCAAAATCGGTGGGACCGATTTGCTCTTTCGGTGAGACCGAAAAGTTACAAAAGGGAAACAGAGAGTTTGCATTGCAATCTCGGTGGGACCGATTCGCTCTTTCGGTGAGACCGAAAAGTTACGAAAAGGAAACAAAGAGGTTGCAATCCCCTCTTGGTGAGACCGAGATCCCTATCGGTAGAATCGATTTGCTAGGGTTTGGTAGTGGCTTATGACAAGTGAAACTCGGTGGCGCCGGATAGAAAGAATCGGTAGGGCCGAGTTTGGCTTAGGGTTTAGGTCATTTGTGGATATGGGAAAGTAGCTGAGGGTTTTGGAACATATCATTAAGCACATAAATCAAAGGGCTCATTAAGCAACACCTCATCCCTCCTTGATAGTATTGGCTTTTCCTATGGACTCAATGTGATCTTGGATCACTAAAATGTAAAATGAAGAGTCTTGAGCTTTTGAGCTTGAGCCAATCCTTTGTCCTTAGCATTTTGAGGGTTCCACTTTCAACATCCATGCCATGCCAATCATTGAGCTTTCCTGAAATAATTGTCTTGGAATAGCATTAGCTCAATGAGCTATATGTTGTTATGAATTACCAAAACCACCTAGGGATAGTTGCACTTTCAATCTCCCCCTTTTTGGTAATTGATGACAACATATAGATCAAAGCTTTGACAAATGATGATAGGAATGAATTACATCGTCGCTTTGAGAAGTATGTGATAAGTAAGAGCTCCCCCTAAATTTGTGCATATTTAAAATTTGCTTTGGACTGCAAATGCACAAGAAGTTAGAATTATGGGTTACTCTTCCATGTCACATACATCTTGGTGGAGCGCTCAAAATGATAATAATGAAATACACGCACTCATCACCAAGGAAAAGTGAATGACCACATAAGATAGATAAGATATATCAAGCATGCATAAGTGTAGCTTATGATCAAACACATGATCATCAATGTCTCATAAGCATAACATAGTATCTCGACCAAAAGCAAATAATGTTTGAAAAACCACCAAATAAAGCAAGAGAGAAAAAAGCAACACTCTCTCTCTCTCGAAGCCTATGATCTATACATTTTCTCCCCCTTTGGCAACAAGTTACCAAAAAGTTCCTAGAAAATGCATAGTGCTAAATCGACACTCAGGCTTGATCTTCTGGTGGTGGTGGAGTCCTGATCACTCCAAGGACGAAGGCTTCAGTAGACGTGGTTGGAGTTGGAGCTGAAGTAGATGCTGGAGCAGGTTGGGCTGGTGCTGTGGCTGGAGCTGAGGCGGTTGCTCTTGTGTCAGGAACTGGCACTGCAGACGACCTCGGACCTCGTGGCACTCTGGCAAATGCATCAGTGGTTGCCTTCCCTTTCCTCTCCTGCATGTCATCTTGGAGCTGCTCCACTGCAGTCTGAATCTCTGTCACCTTGATATCCAAGTCATAGAACTTTTGTTCTACGATTCTTTCTAAGCTTGCCTGGTTCTGAGTCAGGATAGCTAGTCCTTTCTCAATCCTCAGGGTGGATACAATCAGGTAGCTGAGCTGCTCTTGCTTGTTCTTCAAGAAGTACTCAGATGCCTCCTCTTGAGTTGGCATCTTGGCAGCTTTCTCCTTCCTTGCCTTCTCCTTCTTGGCTTGTGCATGGGCTGAAGATGGTTCATCTTTGGTCATCACAACTTGGTTGTCCTCGAAATCTGGATAAATAGGCAAATGTTCCTTGTCCAACAAGTATGTGTCTGTGCCCATTCTTGAGTTAATCAACATCTGGATCTGAGGGGCATAACCACAGCTCCTCTTCTGATCTGCTGCAGTCCTCTTGATAGTCTCTATTATGAGGCTCATGACCTTGAATTTTTGAGGCACATCAAAGATATGTAGCAGGTTGATGGCATGACCTCTGATCATCCTGTGATCTCCAGACTTGGGCAAAAGTGTGTGCCTAAGGATCCAGTTGATCATAGGCAGACCTGACAACAAGTGTTTAACAGACCCAAACTGGTGAGTGTCAAGATCATCTGTTGGAATCTCCTTGTACATATTTGTCATAGAGTTATGATCCATCTTCTTCCTGGAATAGACATCCAAGTCATCTTTATTTTCCTCTGGGGCATTGATAAGCTGTGCCCACTCAGCAACTGTTGATTGGTACCTTGTACCTTCAGACATCCAAACAATCCTCCCATCTGGATAAAAATGTGTTGTGGAGTAGAACTGCATGATCAGCTCCTCATTCCACTTTGTGAGCTTCTGCCCAACAAAGTCTGCTACTCCACATGCCCTGAAGCTGTCCTGCACTCCTGGGTAGTGCTTGTCGGTGTCAAAACCGGCGGATCTCGGGTAGGGGGTCCCGAACTGTGCGTCAAGGTCGGATGGTAACAGGAGACAAGGGACACTTTATTTTACCCAGGTTCGGGCCCTCTCAATGGAGGTAAAACCCTACTCCTGCTAGATTAATATTGATGATATGGGTAGTACAAGAGTAGATCTACCACGAGATCAAGGAGGCTAAACCCTAGAAGCTAGCCTACGGTATGATTGTGTATGATGATCGTTGTCCTACGGACTACAACCCTCCGGTTTATATAGACAACGGATAGGGTTAGGGTTACACAGAGTCGATTACATTGGTAGGAGATCTTGAATATCCGCACACCTAGCTTGCCTTCCATGCCAAGAAAAGATCCTTCCGGACACGGGACGAAGTCTTCAATCTTGTATCTTCATAGTCCTGGAGTCCGGCTGAAGGTATAGTTCGGCTATCCGAACACCCCCTAATCCAGGACTCCCTCAGTATCCCCTGAACCAAGCTTCAATGACGACGAGTCCGGCGCGCAAATTTTCTTTGGCATTGCAAGGCGGGTTCCTCCTCCAAGTTCTTCAAAAAGATTGTAAACACCACAAAATAGTGTCCGGCTCTGCAAAATAAGTTTCCACATATTGCCATATAGAGAATAATATTAACACAAATCAAATCTTCTGACGTATTCCGTAGTGCATCATAACACTGCGGCCAAGCTTTCTACATAAATTATTTTCATTGTTCCACCTCAACTCGTTTAGCGAGGCGGTTTCCTTGGCACGTCTTTGTCGAAGCAGAGATCATGTGCCCCCCTTTAGCGGGATTCTCATTAATACGGACATGGGTAACCCAACCGTGCCTGTTAGCACGTCTTGCCTTAATTAAAAGCTAGTCCAAGACGGTTACGGGGAGGGCGCTTGATATTCTGCCTCTTATAAAGAGACCAAGACCCTATTCCCCCCTCTTTTACTCTCAAAACGAGTTCGCCCGTCGCCTCGAGTTCCAACACCCTAAGCTTCCAGATTCCGAGCGCACCGGACCTTCAACAATGTCCGGCTCCGACCTACAAGGTCGATGGATGCCTTCCTCCGTTACAGAGGAGGACGTGTCGAGGTTGAGGGAGGCTAGGTTCCTGACCAGCGAGATTCCGCACAGGTTGCCTGTTCAAGGACAGGTGATCCCCCGCCCTCAGCCTGGTGAGAGCGTCGTGTTCATATCTCACTTCCTTCGGGGATTAGGCTTCCCAATGGATCCCTTTGTGAGGGGGCTGATGTTTTATTACGGGATGGAATTCCACGACCTAGCTCCGGAGTCCATCCTCCACATCTCCTCGTTCATAGTTGTGTGCGAAGCGTTCCTCCGTGTTACCCCTCACTTCGGATTGTGGCTCAAGACCTTCAAAGTAGAACCGAATATAATCGAGGGGCGCCACGCAGAGTGCAGAGGCGCTGTTATAAAAAGAAATGCCGACGCTCCATGGCCCGAGGGCGCTTTTCAAGAGGAGCTCGGCTTATGGAAACAGGAGTGGTTCTACATCACCGCTCCTCGGGGCACCACGTGGGTGGCGCCTCCAGCCTTTCGCTCGGGTCCCCCCACCACGGTTAGCATCGTGGATTAACACGGGGTTAGATCGGGGCTTGCCCAAAGACGTTCCTCTGCTGCAGGGCTGCATTAAGGATCTCTTGAAGGGAGATTTCGACCTGGTCAAGGTGACACAAGTCATGCTGATTCGCCGGACACTGCCCGGCCAACGTCGCCCCCTTCGCTTGTGGGAATTCAATCCGGAGGGACCACGAGCTCTCCAGAGTTTTATGGGCGTGACGCCTGTGGAGATGTATAAACTGTTCTTCGGATCACAAGATGTGAGTCCGGATTTGACCGAGGATGCTGGTTTAAGCCGGAATCGCTCGGATACTCAAGTAGGTGACCTTGCGACCGGACCTTCTATCCGCATAATTAACTTGCTTTTAACAGTGCTTCTCTTTTTATGCAGGAGTGGATAGCGAAGGCGAAGCTGATCAGGTGTCCGGCTCCCCTTCCCGAAACCAGACTGGATCCCGCGCTAGTCAGGATGCTAGAGGAAGTTCCTTTGGAGGGAAATAAGGGGGAGGACAAGGAAACCGTGGCCTCTTCGAAAGAGGCCCTCCCGAAGGGGGGAATCGATAGTTCCCCTCCTAAGGGAAAGAAAAGGGCCACCTCTGATGACCTGGAGACCGTAGTCTCGAAGCGGGGGAAAGAATACTTGTCAGAGGACCGAACGCCGGGGAGCCCCTCGGCCGAACTAAACCCTAAAAAGGACAAGCTCTCCAGCGAGCCGTGAGTAGAGGAAGAGTTTTTCTTTTAAGAGAAATCCTTGATTTATATCTGAGAAGTTTTAACCGAAACCTTATTTTATAGTTCGGACCCCAGCCCTTCTCAGCAGAACTCATCCTCTGGGGATCTTATTCCGGAGATGATGGAGAGCGGAAAGCCTCCTCCTTCTGTATCGCCTAGCAAGGTGGGCGACGCCGAAGTGTCATCGCGGGGGATTTCTTCGGATCCGCAAAGGGCGGATGGTGCTGCCCCCCAAGGTTCTCCGTGTCCGGCCTTTGAGGAAGGCCATGGGACGAGTCCGGCACCGTCTGGTGTTCGGGCGGAGGAGCTAAGCACTCTGCTGGGGCGAGCCTCTGTCTCAGAGGAGCACCGTGCGTTAATGAGCACGGTGATTGAAAAGATTTCATCCGCAGAAAGCGGGCTGCACGAGGCCGTCAAGAGTTTAGTGGCAGGCCTTGAGGTACGTTTTTAAATAACGTATATTTGAATCAATTGCGCATAAATAAAATGCGCCCTGTGTAGATAGTAGCCCCTGAGACTCTGTGGGTCGTAAAGATGTACGGCGCGCAG
Organism: Aegilops umbellulata; assembly: GCA_032464435.1. Lineage (NCBI taxonomy): Eukaryota > Viridiplantae > Streptophyta > Magnoliopsida > Poales > Poaceae > Aegilops > Aegilops umbellulata. The sequence continues at coordinate 188,853,211 of CP136057.1, forward strand.
AGGATCTTAATCCCAGGTCCTTTAAGTGGCACCTTTATGTGTAGGTGGTTGATTGTCCGGAGTCAAGCCGGACTCGAGAATTTGCCGAACTGAAGCGACAACTTGATGAGGTAGAAGCCGACATCGTGCTTGTTAACAAGCGGCTTGATGATGCTCAAGGTACTTAAAATGATCGGGCGATTGTTAGTAAGAGGAGCTTTATGTCAATATCTTACCGTGTGTATGCTTGATGCAGATGGTGCGGCCGCCGTGGAAGGTCTTAGGGCCGAACTCGCCCGAGCGAAGGAACAAGCCAGAAAAAGTGATGCGGCCGCCGTAAAAGCCCTTGAAGAGCTGAAAGCCAAACAGGCTGCCCATTGCCGAAGCAAGGATGAAATGGCTGATATGGCTGAAAAGTTAAAGAGCGCTACTGACCGTTGTAAGCTTCTTGAAGAAGAAGATCGGACGAAGCAAACGAGCTTGGAGAAGGCTGTTGCTGACGCCAAGGACGCCCGCTCTATAATGAGAGCGGTGAAGGAAGAGCTGCGTCAGGCCGGACAGATTGCGAATGGAAAGCCCTTCTCGTTGCGGAGAAAATTTTGTGATCCGAAGTTTGCCCCGTTGAACCAGAAAATATGCAACCAACATGCTCACACAATAAAATGGCAATTGAAATATGTGACAAAGCATGCACAGCAAATTCTAGCATCTATCAAGCAATTGGCGATGACTAGGTCATCTATATATGAGTATATTGACTTAGGAGTCAAATGAGGACATTTGATCATAGGTCATACTCATCGTTTAAGCTCAAGTGGGGTTACCACTTTTACATAAAGCATTGTTGTGTTCACATCATTAGAGTTGCTTTAGCTCAAATCTTAGAGTAAAGCTCCCCCTAGATGTGATATCCCCCCTAAGAGGGATGAACTAACCTTGGGTTTTGTCGATAATGACTTCATGTAGATGTTGAAGATGTGGATGCTCAATGTTGATGTAGATCACTTGGAGCTATCCTTTTGAGTGAATTGCACTTTCAATACCTACATGGGTTAGTCCCACAAGGAACAAACAAGTATATCCATAGACATAGAGTGATGCACACACAAGATGATGTCTATGAAAGCTTTTAGGTTACCTTGTCCCTTGACTTACCAACAAGAGGGTTTGTGACTCCTTGAAGTAGTGCAAGATGTGGAAGTTGATTGCACTTGTTCTTGCCAAAATGATAAGAGTGAAGTATGTTGGCGGAGTCACCCTCAAGAAGTCTCTAGTTCTTCTTCTTTTGGATCCACACCATCTTGATGGGAATCCTTGGAGTTGTAGTCGTACTAGATGAAGTGGAACTTTAAGTAGTCTTGGGAATCCACTTGACTAAGGTCTTAGGAGCTTCTTCAAATGCATCTATTTCCTCTTGAAGCTTGTCCTTGCCTTTTCGCTTGTAGTCTTGTGGTGGAAGATCATCTTGAGTTTGTGTCCCCTTGAAAGAAGTAGGATCATACTTCTCTTGTTGAGGAACAAACTTTGTCTTGGGGTATTGATCTTCTTGCCACTCAACTCCATTGGCATTGAACTTCCGTTCAAAACCAACACCTTGATTCTTCCGGTGCCTTCCTTGCTTGCGTACAATCTCCTCGAATTGCTTAGGCAAGGCTTTTGTACACTCCTTTCTCTATGATTTCCTTCAATATGCTATTTTCTTGCTCAAGTGTAACTTGGCTAAGAGAATCATTAGTGGAATCAAGAGAACTTCTAGAAGCAACAATATTGGATTTAACATGATCATTGTTACTACTATAGGAAGAATCTTTCTTGTTCTTGTTACTAGTCTTGACTTGAGGCATGTAAGTGGATAAGAGTAAACGTTTGGCAATGTAAGAAGAACTTTTCTTGCGGAGATCATCATTGATTGCCTTTAAAAGTTCATGCTCTTGCTCAAGATTGAGCTTTTCAAAGCGTAACTTCTCATGAGCTCTTAAAAGTTCTCGATGATCTTCGAAGATAGTTTCATGAGCTAACTTAAGAGTGTTTAGTTCTTTAGTTAGAGCATCAATTTCCTCCTTATCATTGTCATTCGTTTTAGCATGATTAGTTGACGTTTCATCATAGTATTCATCACTAGAGTTGTCAACAAGTAAATCATCATCACCTAACAAGTCATCTTCATCACTATTAAAATCAACATACTCAGGGTGAGTTACCTTAGGACCTTTGGCCATGAAGCATCTTCCAATTTTTTCATTTGGTGAATCAAATATGTCGTAGGAGTTGGTTGACACAAGTGCTAGTCCGGCAACACCTTCATCTTGAGTATATTCAGAGTCAGAGTGATAACTTCTCTCGGAGTGGTTGTCGGAGTCGGAGCTGGATACCCATTCACCAACATGAGCTTGATGTCTTCGTTTTGTGTAGCTCCTTGATGATTTTTCTTTTCTTTCCGAATCCTTGCTTCTTCGTGAGTATCTTCGTTCATAACGATCATCTCTACTCCTTCTCTCTCTAGATGGTGATTCTTCTCTTTTGCCTCTTCTTTTTGGAGAATCTTCTCTTCTTTTGTAGGGAGCTGTACACTCATTGGAATAGTGTCCGGGTCTTCCACAATTGTAGCAGTTTCGCTCTCGACTAGAAGATCTTTTGTCATTGTAGGACCTTGACTTCGAGCTTCTATCTTTGCTTCTACTCTTGTAGAACTTGTTGAAGTTCTTCACCATTAAGCTCAATTCTTCATTGAAGTTTTGTTTCTCACTTGATGATGTGGGAGCTTCACATGAGGCTTTGTAAGCACCACTTGATTTGTTGTGAAGTTCCTCTTTATCCTTGAGTGACATCTCATGAGCAACAATTCTTCCAATGACCTCTGTTGGCTTGAGATCTTCGTAATTAGGCATCATTTGGATCAAAGTGCACACGGTATCATATTTTCCATCCAAGGCTCTTAGGATCTTCTTGATGATGAATCTGTCGGTCATCTCTTCACTCCCTAAGCCAGCAATCTCATTTTTGATGAGAGAAAGCCTAGAGTACATTTCAGCGACACCTTCACCATCCTTCATTTTGAACTTGTCAAGTTGACTTTGAAGCACATCCAATTTGGATTCCTTGACGGAGTCGGTACCTTCGTGCATATCAATCAAAGTATCCCAAATTTCCTTTGCATTCTCAAGACGGCTGATTTTGTTGAATTCTTCGGGGCACAATCCGTTGAAGAGAATATCACAAGCTTGAGCGTTGTATTGTAGCATCTTCAACTCATTCGCGGTAGCCTCACGGTTTGGTTCTTTCCCATCGAAGAAGTCACCTTGCAAGCCAACACACACAATAGCCCAAACGGCGGGGTTATGTCCAAGAATATGCATTTTCATTTTATGCTTCCAACTAGCAAAATTAGTACCATCAAAGTAAGGACCTCTACGGTGATAATTTCCCTCACTAGACGCCATACTCTCCTAGGTTGTGAAACCAAGGCTATGACCACCAAAAGCTATGGAAATCAAAGCAAATGGAAACCAAAGCTCTGATACCACTTGTAGGATCGGAAGTATGTCTAGAGGGGGGGTGATTAGACTACTTGACCAAATAAAAACTTAACCTTTTCCCAATTTTAGTTCTTGGCAGATTTTAGCAACTTTAGGATAAGTCAAGCAATCATCACACAATTCAAGCAAGCATGAAAAGAGTATATAGGCAGCGGAAAGTAAAGCATGCAAATTGCAACAATGTAAAGGGAAGGGCTTGTCTATCCCACCATGGCCATCGCCCACGAAAGACTTGCCTCACTAGCGGTAGATCTTCACGAAGTAGGCGATCTCCTTGCCCTTACAAACTCCTTGGTTCAACTCCACAATCTTGTCGGAGGCTCCCAAGTGACACCTAGCCAATCTAGGAGACACCACTCTCCAAGAAGTAACAAATGGTGTGTTGATGATGAACTCCTTGCTCTTGTGCTGCAAATGATAGTCTCCCCAAGACTCAACTCTCTCTCATAGGATTTGGATTTGGTGGAAAGAAGATTTGAGTGGAAAGCAACTTGGGGAAGGCTAGAGATCAAGATTCATATGGTAGGAATGGAATATCTTGGCCTCAACACAAGGGTAGGAAGTTCTCTCTCAGAACATATGAGTTGGAAGTGTAGATGTGTTCTGATGGCTCTCTCCACGAATGAAGAGGAGGTGGAGGGGTATATATAGACTCCACTTAAAATCCAACCGGTACACACAATTTACCAATCTCGGTGGGACCGAATCAATAAACTCGGTCAGACCGAAAAGTTAAACCTAGTGACCGTTAGAGATTTTCGGTGGGACTGACATGCATCTCAGTAGGACCGATATGATTAGGGTTTGGGCATAACGTAATCTCGGTGAGACCGATTACACAAACTCGGTGAGACCGATTTGGTAATTAGCTAACCAGAGAGTTGGTCAAGCAAACTCGGTGGGACCGATTTGCTCTTTTGGTGAGACCGAAAAGTTACAAAAGGGAAACAGAGAGTTTGCATTGCAATCTCGGTGCGACCGATTCGCTCTTTTGGTGAGACCGAAAAGTTACGAAAAGGAAACAGAGAGGTTGCAATCCCATCTCGGTGAGACCAAGATCCCTATTGGTAGAACCGATTTGCTAGGGTTTGGCAGTGGCTTATGACAAGTGAAACTCGGTGGCGCCGGATAGAAAGAATCGGTAGGACCGAGTTTGGCTTAGGGTTTAGGTCATTTGTGGATATGGGAAAGTAGCTGAGAATTTTGGAGCATATCATTAAGCACATAAAGCCAAGGGCTCATTAAGCAACACCTCATCCCTCCTTGATAGTATTGGATTTTCCTATTGACTCAATGTGATCTTGGATCACTAAAATGTAAAATGAAGAGTCTTGAGCTTTTGAGCTTGAGCCAATACTTTGCCCTTAGCATTTTGAGGGTTCCACTTTCACCATCCATGCCATGCCAATCATTGAGCTTTCTTGAAATAATTGTCTTGGAATAGCATTAGCTCAATGAGCTATATGTTGTTGTGAATTACCAAAACCACCTAGGGATAGTTGCACTTTCACATCCTCTTTGGGTGTGTATACCATGTACACGTTGTATGTGAAGGTGCCCGTCCAACGTCCGGTAAACGGAGGGTCTTGTCCTTGTTCGTCTCCGGCATCGTCGTCCATGCCGTCGATGTCTTCGGAGGCGTAGTCCAGCATGTCTGTTAAGTCTTCGACAGTGGCTATGAATTGGGTGGTGGGTGGGACGTAAAATTCCCCGCTCTCAGCCCCTAGTTCGGGTTGGGTGTAATTCGGAAGCGATTCCTCTGTAATGGCAAGGGATCACATTAAGTCCAGAGCCTTGTTTAGGAGGGAGGTTTGGACAGGGAAGCGAGAGTCTGAGGTGGCACCTGGGGTGAGAGCCTCATGGCCACGCCCGCTTGACGCGGACCACGAGAATTCAGATCTAGAGTCCGAGGAGGAGTCCAGCACTTTAGCAACAAGGGGAGCCCGGTTCGTCTTTGAGTTTGCCGATGACGCAGTCCCCTCCAGATCTCCGGTAGCGAGTTCCATAATAGCAAGGAGTCCGGCGGGCTCTAAGCTCCCGTCTTCGGACCTAGTAATCTACTCTGGATCTAAGGCCAGAGTGGCGGTCGGGGCCGCGAACCCTTCGAAGATCAAGTCTCCTCGGATATCAGCGATATAGTTATGCTTTCCAAAACTGATCTGATGACCACTTGTCGATCTGCTCAAGGTGGCCAGTCGAGTTGGCACGCAGCACGAAGCCGCCGAATAGGAAAATTTGGCCGGGGAGGAAAGTCTTCCCCGAGACGGCATCGTTGTGGATGATCAAACGAGCCATCGAACCTTCTGTCAACAGCATAGAGGAACTCTCAATGAAAGCACCAATGTCGGTGTCAAAACTGGCCGGTCTTGGGTAGGGGGTCCCGTACTATGCGTCTGAGGATCAAAGGTAACAGGAGGCAGGGGACATGATGTTTACCCAGGTTCAGGCCTTCTTAATGGAGGTAATGCCCTACTTCCTGCTTGATTGACTTTGATGAGTATAGGGGTCGCAAGAGTTGATCTACCTTGAGATCGTAATGGCTAAACCCTAGATGTCTAGCCTGTATGATTACGATTGCCTCTACGGACTAAACCCTTCGGTTTATATAGACACCGGAGGGGCCTAGGGTTCTACAGAGTCGGTTTGCAGAGAAAGGAATCTTTACATCCGAACACCAAGCTTGCCATCCACGCAAAGGTGAGTCCCATCTGGACACGGGGGAAGGCCTTCTATATTGTTTCTTCTTGGCCCATTAGTCCGGCCCATATCACACAGCCCGGACGCCCGAGGACCCCCTAATCTAGGACTCCCTCACGCGACATTAATCTGGGGAAAATAGCAGGAGCGGAAGCTGGCGTGGCGCATCATTGGTATGAGCCAGAGCGCGGACAGAGGCAGAGAGCGACATCGTCCAGCTTCAAACCTGAGCTCCTCGAGATGATCTAGGGTGGGGGATAAGAACCACTCATCAAACTTGGCTTGGACATTGTAGTTGGTACTGAACATGCCGATGTCAAGGCGTCTGGCTGGCCCAGGGTGCGATGAAAGGATCTTGGAGACTATGGCCATGCGTTTGCAATCCCCGTAGTAGAGGCGGCTATCGACAGTGACATTGAGGGGGACGCGATGCCAGAGGGGGCGCCACCGCCGGGAGAGTAGGGTGGTCCGCACGGCAGATTTGGTGGGGAGGAGGCTGATGATGTCGAGCAGCATGTCGTCGGGGAGGCTGCTGATGAAGTCCAGGCTTGCCGGATGCGGTTTTGGCTCGAGCCTCCGCTTGTTGGCTGCCTCACCGTCCATCCCAGCTGGCGGCGATGCTGGTGTACACGTGTGCTGGTGTGTATTGTGTACTGGGTGTGCGCGAGTGCGTCCTTGTGTGCATGCCGCTTGCCGCCACGCAGTGGTGAAGTGTTCGCGAGTGCGTCCTTCACGCGGAAGAAGTGTGCCCTCAATTTACTAACGTGTGGGATGCTACCGTGAGTGGTTTCAACTTTGTTTACTTCACCGCGTGTCAGATGGGACTCTTGTTTACTTATTTTCACCCACTGCCACATGGGCCAGCACACGAAGATAGAGAACACGAGCTGACAAGGCAGCATGGGGACTGGTTGACTAGTCAACTAAACAATATATGGAGCTATACGCTGACATAGTGACTGTATAATCCCTCAGTAAAGAGAGATCGAGTGAGAGGGGAGGCTCGTGAGAGATAGTAGAGAGAGAGAAAGAGCTACTCCCTCCGTTCGATAAGGTAGTGCCTATAATTTTTTTTAAGTCAAACTTTTGAAACTTTGATCAAGTTTATAAAGAAATTTCTAATATCTACAATACCAAAGATAAATGATAGTATGAAGTAAGTACATGTTGTGACGAGTCTAATGATCGTTCCAAATGTAAATGTTTTTTCTCCACATATACCTGGTCAAAATTTTATGAGGTTTGACTTCTCAAAACATCCATATGTTTATGGACGTGAGAGAGTACCTAACTTGGGAGAGAGAGTGTGTGAAATAGAAAGAGTGGGTGAAAAATGTGTGTGTGCATGTGTGAAAGAGACATGGACAACACACAATAAAGTAGATAAAAAACGTGTGTGTCATATGCAAACATATCACACACGCATCTTTGACAGCGGAAGCGAGGTGAGGAGATAGTGTGTGGTTGTTTGCAACCGAGAGAGAATGACCCTAGCACATGGCCAAGAGAGGTATGACAAACAAGGGAGAGAAGTCGAGAGAGACATATGGAGAAAATGCATGCCTGCAGAGGAGAGAGTGTGTGTTTGTGATAGAGAGATCCCCTAGAGATAGTGATGGGACTACATGGGTGGGAGATCGAGTGACAAGGTGTGTGCGTGATAGAAGATACCACGAGAGATATCTAGATAGACTTATGGATGGAAGGAGAAAATACGTGTGTTCCTAATGGCTAGTGAGAGATAGTCATACTTAGGGGGGAGTGCGTGTGCCTATGATGGAGTGAGGGATTATGGTACTTACAGGGGTGCGTGTCACATAGAGAGAGAACAAGGGTGGAGAGTGTTAGATGGGTCCATGTAGCGCGTGCGAGATAGGTGTATGTGTGAACCAGGGAGATATAAAGTTTGAGAGAGATATAGGAGCTCCAATACGGCTGAGTGGTGCGTCAGATAGCTAAGAGGGGGAAAGAGATACTCCATCCGTTCGATAATGCAGTGCATATAAATTTTTAGAAGTCAAACTTTGGAAACTTTGACCAGGTTTACGCAAATATTATTTATATCTACAATACCAAAGATACATCATATGAAACTACATCTCATGATGAATATAATGATATATGTTTGTCGTTCTAGATGTAAATGTTTTTCCCCACGTACCTGGTCAATCTTCGTGATGTTTAAATTTTCAATAAATCTATATGCTATGGACCGAAGAGAGCACCTAAATCGAGAGAGATCAAGTGTGTGTGAAGGAGAATGAGAGAGTGTGCAAAAAGAGACTGTGTGTGAAAGATAAAGGGACAACAAATAGTAAAGTAGAGAGAGTGTGTGTTCGTTTCTTATGCAAACATATCATGCATGCATCTCCAAGATAAAAAAGCGAGGTGAGGAGATACACGATGATAGCTAGTGCGTGATTGTTTGCAATGGAGAGAGAGACCCTTATAGCACATGTCCAATAGAGGTATGGCCAACAAGGGACAGAGGTCGAGAGGGACGCGTGGAGAAGATGGACGCATGGGGAGGGAGAGAGGGTGTGTTTGTGATAGAGAGATCCCCTCAAGATCGTGAGGGGACTATATGGGTGGGAGATCGAGGGACGAGGTGTGTGTGCGATATAAAGATGCCCCGAGAGAAATCGAGATAAACCAAGTGAGGGAAATAGACAATGCATATGTTTGTGATGGAGACTAAAGTTTAGTCATATACATAGGGGGGACTGTGTGTGTGCCTACAGTTGAGTGAGAGACAATCATACTTAGCTAGGCATGAGATTGTGTGTGTGTGTGTGCGTGCGCATGTGAGATGGAGAGAGAACGAGGGAGAGAGAGATAGAATTTTAGATGGGTCTATCGAGTGTGAGTAAGATATGCATGTGTATGTATGACCCAGGGAGATGGAGAGTTTGAGAGAGGGAGGGAAGAGCTCCGAGACGGCAGAGTGGTGCGTGAGAGAGTTACAAGCAACAAGCTAGGGAATTTGTGTGTGTACGATGAGTGCACCCTAGATATTTAGCTTGGACTAGAGAATCATACATTGTGTGCCAGAGAGACCTATACATGGAGTGTGCATGCGAACTAGAAAGAACCCCCCCCCCCACACACACACACACACATACACACAAACACACACGCAGACAGAGAGAGAGGGAGAGGGACTGACAAGCTTTGTGTTTGGATGCGTGCGATAAAACTGAAGATTGTCGGCAAGAGAGAGAACAGGAGTCCGGGAGAGGGGGAGGTCGTGCTTATGCAGCAAAGACTGATATAAACCATGTTTCAATATAAATTTGCATTCAAATATTTGAATTGGAGAACATGTTGTCTGCAATCCACACATGAACAGAGATATGCGTATCAAACAAGTTCATTAATTTGACTTTCAACATGTTCATGGAGTACTATAATACACGAGATAATACAACATGCTACTCAATTGAGGTGTTCAATTTTGGATTTAGTTCACTATTTTGACCTGGTGAACGAGCTATTTCATTGAATCGAGATATTTCATTTTGGGTTTGTTCCCGTTTTTCAGTGGGTCAACTATTTGTCATATAGTAAATCGTTAGCAACGAGCATGTAAAAACACATTAGTCTCGAGCATCATCTCACCATCTAAAAAAGAAGTGGCAAGCTAATATTTCAAAATTTGATTCGAAACGACTTTTTTTAAATGGAACACTCTGATTCCATACTTAAACTGGCTCAGCCAAATTGCTGGCCATTTGAATCGACTTGGTAAGGTAGACGTGGATGCTCGTCCTCCCAAAATTTGAACGAACCGCTAAACACTCTGCTCGGTGGAATTCGCCAGAGCAAATAAATGGGAGACGCGAAATTACCGGCCTATGTGGGACACGCATCAATTGGCCCGTCGTACATCGAGGGAAGGTTTGTAACTTCATCCAAGCGCTCCTTCTCCTTGGCCGAAATGACAGGTGTCGAATAATTCATAAACCATGGGTAGCAAAACAACCTCTCCCCGACCAAAATCGCTCGCGCCGACTATTTCAAAACACGCCATCCTCGTCCAAAATCGCTCGCGCTGACTATTTCAAAACACGCTTGTCGGTGTCAAAACCGGCGGATCTCGGGTAGGGGGTCCCGAACTGCGCGTCTAAGGCGGATGGTAACAGGAGGCAGGGGACATGATGTTTACCCAGGTTTGGGCCCTCTCGATGGAGGTAATACCCTACTTCCTGCTTGATTGATCTTGATGATATGAGTATTACAAGAATTGATCTACCATGAGATCGTAGAGGCTAAACCCTAGAAGCTAGCCTATGATATGATTGTTGTTGTCCTACGGACTAAACCCTCCTGTTTATATAGACACCGGAGGGGGCTAGGGTTACACAGAGTCGGTTACAAGGGAGGATATCTACATATCTGTATTACCAAGCTTGCCTTCCACGCCAAGGAGAGTCCCATCCGGACACGGGACGAAGTATTCAATCTTGTATCTTCATAGTCCAATAGGCCGGCCATAGGATATAGTCCGGCTGTCCAGATACCCCTTAATCTAGGACTCCCACAGTAGCCCGTGAACCAGGCTTCAACGACGATGAGTCCGGCGCGCAGTTTGTCTTCGGCATTGCAAGGTGGGTTCCTCCTCCAGATACTCCATAGAAGATTTTGAACACAAGGATAGTGTCCGGATCTGCAAAACTAGTTCCACATACCACCGTAGAGAGAATAATACTTCCACAAATCTAATCTGCTGACGCATTTCGTAGTATGGCATCACACCACACCCGGTCATTATTTGAACCGTTTTTCTCAACCAGCCTCGGCGCATATTGCGAGGCGATTTCCATGGCACGTCTTGTCAAAGCAAAGATCGTGTCCCCTTATCATGGGATTCTCATCAATACGGACATGGGTAATCCAACCGCGCCATCAATTAGGGCGCTTGGGGAATAAGCGAGTTTACTAGGCAGGTGGGGGCGTACAGTTTCGTCCGCCCTTATAAAGGGATAAGGGTTCACCCCTTTCACCCACGCCTTCTTCCTCCTTGCTCATCCATTCTCGCGCACTCGAGCTCCAACACCCAAGTTTGCGCCTTTCTTCTCAAACTGTTCCAAGCATGTCCGGAGCGGGAGGCAAGTGGATGAAATCCTCCGTCATGGAGGAGGACATCAAAAAGCTGCGGGGAGTTGGATACTTGGCCGCGGATATCGCGCATCGGCTGCCCAACGCGGGGTAGATCGTCCCTACCCCGGAATCTCATGAGAGGGTGGTTTTTCTCACCCATTTCGTCCGCGGACTGGGATTTCCCCTCCACCCGTTCGTCCGCGGCCTCATGTTCTACTATGGGCTGGATTTCCATGATCTGGCCCCAAACTTTATCCTCAACATCTCGGCGTTTATCGTCGTGTGCGAGGCCTTCCTTCGCATCCGGCCCCACTTCGGCCTGTGGCTGAAGACCTTCAATGTTAAACCGAAGGTAGTAGGCGGCCAGCAAGCGGAATGGGGAGGCACCATGGTGGGCAAAATGCCCAACGTCACATGGCGCGAGGGCTCCTATGTGACTCTAAAGGGGTGGCAATCGGGGTGGTTCTACATCACCGAGCCGCGCGACACCAACTGGGTGGCGGCCCCCGAGTTCCGATCCTGAATCCCCATGCGGCTCACATCCTGGAAAGAGAAGGGTCTGTCCTGGGGTAGACCGGTAGAGCTGACCGGACTCCAGACCTGCATCAAGAACATGATGAACAAGAACATCAAGCTCGTCAACGTGATCCAGGACATGCTCTTCCGCCGGATCCTCCCGTGTCAACAACGGGCATTCAATTTGTGGGAGTTCAACCCGGCCAAGCACCAAACTCTGCGCGAGCTCTTTGACACGATGCACAAAGACGTCTGGAAGGTGTTGTTCAAGGGCGCCGAGGTGCCTCCTTCCCTTACCGAAGACCGCGGACTCAGCACACGGCGCCATGCCAGTCCGGTAAGTTCTTTATACCTTATAGGGTATTTATTTTCCCAGTTTAATCATGTGCGGGATCTAAGCCTCCATGCCTTTAACAGGACTGGGTGGAGACAGCGGAGCATATTGACTGTCGAGCCCCCCTGCCCGAAGATCCAGCGGATGCTCTCCTAACGGAGATGCTGGTTCCGGCACCTTATGAGGTGCCGGAGAGGAAGACCAAGAAGACCACGGGGACCCGAAAGGGTCTCCGGCGTGCGGTCGTGTCGGACTCATCGTCCAAACACTCCGAGGCGCACTCCTCCCACGAAAACGAGGAGGAGGAGGAGGAGGATAGTTCTCCCCCCCCCCAACCGGGGAGATAATAAAAGGAAGGCCGCCCCAACCGGGGAGGCCGAAGGGTCCAAGAAGAGAAGGACCCTCCTTTCGGACTGCTCCACGACCGCCGCCTACAACGACGACGAGTGGTTGCCCAGGGACAAGCCCCTGGCGAAGTCGTAAGTATTCGAATACCATAGTAATTCACGATATGTTTCTATTGCACTGTTTTACCTTACGCCGAACATGATTATGCAGTCCGTCCCGAGCCCGTAGCGACGTATCTTCGTCGGACGGTTCTTTGGACCCGTCGGATATGAGTAGCGGTTCTCTTCCAACCGCCTCCACCCCTCGCCCTACGGACAACATTGAGGTGTTGTCTCAGAAGGCACCGGGTCGGGGGGAGGTAGTCCCGGAGTCGCCTTAAGGCGACCTTCCGGACCCTGGGCGCAAAGGGAGCAAGACTCCCACGGGCTCCAAGTTCGGCCCCCAGCGGAACACTGCGCCGGAACCTCCGGTGGTTCCGGACTCCGGCAGACGACCCCTTATTAAGAGGGGCAAGCCGCCCGTGCCGGTGACCTCTGTCCATCCAGAGGCACCGGACAACTTGCTGGAAGCGCTTCGCAGCGCTTCCATCGATGAAGAGCACCGCACTATCATGAGTGCGGTGATCGAGAAGGTTCAGTCCGCCAAGAGCGGACTAACTGAAGCTTGTGCCAGCCTCCTAACAGGCTTTCAAGTATGTAATCAAAATATGGGAAAATATTACCGTATAGACAGTAGCCCCTAATGCTCTGTTTGGCGTTCGCGAAGAAAAGCCGAATAGAGGATCGAATAATAATCACATGAGTCTAATCATAATATGTCTATGTGAATATGCAGGCTTCACTGTTGGTCGTTGCCGCACGTACTGCGGAGGTCGCTGCACTGAAGTACGACCTTGAGTGGTCCGAGGAAGAGCTCGGCCTTGCCAAGAGGCAGCTCGAGGAGAGCAAAGGTAATCAATACCTTGTCTATATGAAAAAAGATTTGGTTGTAGAATAATAGGATCATCATGAATGTGCCAGGGGCCGCGACCGAAGTGGCGACCCTGAAGAAGGCGCTGTCCGAGGCTGAAAACAAAGCGGCCCAGGAGCGCGCCGAGCGAGAAAAACAAGAGGCCCGAGTAGGCGAGGTACAGAAAGAGCTCCAGGCTCTTGTCAAGAAGCATGAGGCCTTGGAGCTTGACTCTAGGAAGCGAGAGTCCGATCTTGCAAAGGCGCTCGACAACGCGAAACATGCCAAGGCCGAAGCCCAAAAGGCCCTCCAGGAAATTGAGGCGGTTAAGAAGATAGCGGCGGGTAAGGCATTCATTATGCAAAGCAAGCACGTGAAAGAAAATTTATTTTTACTTACCCGAGTTCGGAGCTCTCCAGGAGTGTTCGCGGATTTGCCCCGCAGTGTGTTGGATGCCACGGAGTTTTACCGAGCTGAAGAGGGGAGCTCGACGGAGAAGTTGTTCTGGTCTCAGTATACTGGGACCGAACACCCGATGCCCTTGAGCGACCAGCTGAAGCAATTGGTCGAGCTTCACAGGGCCGCCGAACAGGCCATGAAGGGTCTCATAGTCCGGCTATGGCCTGGCGAGCCCCTGCCGAACAGCTACTTCAGCCTGCTGCTACGTCTCCAACGTATCTATAATTTTTGATTGCTCCATGCTATATTATCTATTGTTTTGGACTATATTGGGCTTTATTTTCCATTTTTATATTATTTTTGGGACTAACCTATTAACCAGAGGCCCAGCCCAGAATTGCTGTTTTTTTGCCTATTTCAGTGTTTCGAAGAAACGGAATATCAAACGGAGTCCAAACGGAATGAAAAACGGAATATCAAACGGAGTCCAAACGGAATGAAACCTTCGGGAACGTGATTTTCACACCGAATATGACCCAGGAGACTTGGACCCTAGGCCAAGGAAGCTTCGAGGTGGGCACGAGGTAGGGGGGCGCGCCCTACACCCCCAGGCGCGCCCCCACCCTCGTGGGGCCCACGAAGCTCCACTGACGTACTTCTTCCTCCTATATATACCTACGTACCCCCAAACGATCAGATACAGAGCCAAAAACCTAATTCCACTGCCGCAACTTTCTGTATCCACGAGATCCCATCTTGGGGCCTGTTCCGGAGCTCCACCGGAGAGGGCCGTCATCTCTCTGGTGGAGATCTATTTGATGTAATCTTCTTTTTGCAGTGTGTTTGTTGAGACTGATGAATTGTGGGTTTATGATCAAGTCTATCTATGAATAAAATTTGAATCTTCTCTGAATTCTTTTATGTATGATTGGTTACCTTTGCAAGTCTCTTCGAATTATCCGTTTGGTTTGGCCAACTAGATTGGTAGTTCTTGCCATGGGAGAAGTGCTTAGCTTTGGGTTCGATCTTGCGGTGTCCTTTCCCAGTGACAGAAGGGGCAGCAAGGCACGTATTGTATCGTTGCCATCGAGGATAACAAGATGGGTTTATTTCATATTGCATGAATTTATCTCTCTACATCATGTCATCTTGCTTAAAGCGTTACTCTGTTTTTAACTTAATACTCTAGATGCATGCTGGATAGTGGTCGATGAGTGGAGTAATAGTAGTAGATGCAAGCAGGAGTCGGTCTACTTGTCCCGGACGTTATGCCTATATACATGATCATACCTAGATATTCTCATAACTATGCTCAATTCTGTCAATTGCTCAATAGTTATTTGTTCACCCACCGTAGAATACTTATGCTCTCAAGAGAAGCCACTAGTGAAACCTATGGCCCCCGGGTCTATTCTAATCATATCAATCTCCATCACTTTAATCTTGCTTTGCTTTTTTACTTTGCCTTTTACTTTTCACTTTGCATCTCTATATCCAAAATACCAAAAATATTATCTATCATCTCTATCAGATCTCACTCCCGTAAGTGACCGTGAAGGGATTGACAACCCCTATGTAGCGACCCGACCTCAGATGGTCAAATCTCTGTGCTCCGGTGTCATCCCTGGATCAGTAATGCTGACACCACACAGTACTTCAAAGGATTTATAACAGAGTTGCAATCACACACTTATTACATCGGTGTCTCAAAAATAACTTATTACAATAAATATGGCTTAAGGCCATCTAATAATGATAACAACGGAAGGCTTGGAAGATAAGTGAGTCCATCAACTCCAACGGCATCACTGAGTATAGAACCACGACCTAAAAGCACCTTGCTCGTCGTCTGAAAAGTCTGCAACATGAAAGTTGCAGCCCGAAAACGGGTCAACACATGGAATATGTTGGCAATGTAACACATAGAGAGTAATGAATAGTAATGAGCTATACTATATGCATGTATGGCTGCTGGAAAAGCTCTATGGTTACAGTTTTGCGTAAAGCCAATTTTTTCCCTACTGCAAAGGAATAAATTTATTTAACTATCATGGTGGTTGTTAAACATCGAGAATGGTTGACAGCATTTTGATCCCAATTAAATGAACAATTAAAACCCAACAATATTAATTAGAAGTAACATGATGAGATTCACATGATATTCAAGTACTAGATACTCAAGTTGTCCATAACCGGGGACACGGCTAATCATGATTAGTTTGTACACTCTGCAGAGGTTTGCGCACTTTTCCCCACAAGACTCGATTGCCTCCGTTTGGTTTCTCGCACTACATGGTGTTTGAGAAACGGATGACCTAGACATAGTCTTTCAGAAGCGCTAGCACCTTACGAACGGGTAGACCGTACCAACCTACAACCCCTACATCAGCTAGTCTACCACTGTAAGAGTTCGCACGACTTAGTCAACTATGCCAGAGCCCATAATGGCTTGTGGCTGCACACGGAAGTTACTAGCATGAATGATCTTATGATCCCTTTGAGCCTGGGTGGCGGTCCAAAGAAAAACAGGCAAGTCCTAATAGAAACCAGGTGCCTCAATCCACCCAGATGTGTATTTAAGTTGCCACCTTAGATAAACCATTAATTAATAACACTCACATCTATCATGGATATCACTCACCCAATCCACGTCTACTAGCATAGCATGGCATAATAAGCAAACGTAGAAGTAACTCCCAAAGGTTTCATAAGTAAAGCAGGTAATAGGTACTACCTCATCTACTTCCCATCCCTCAATTTAATTAGATCCTAATCATGCAGTGTTTGAGGATTGATCTAATGCAATAAAACTGGGGAGTAGAAAAGATATGATCAAAGTGTTACTTGCCTTGCTGATGATCTGCGAAACCTAGAGCTTTGACATAACAGGCGGCGCACTCCGGGTAATCTATCGCAAACAAACAACAAGCATACAATAAGTACTCATCTAATGCACAGGTAAAACTCGAACAAGAGAGTGAACTTAAGAACTCCGGTTGCAAAGAGAAAACGAACCGAACAAAGTAACGGAAGACAAACGGCGGAAGAAAACAACTCGGTTCTAGCAAGTTGAAACTAGGTCAAATTTTACCGCAGTAAAAACTTGTTTAAGTTGATTAGTCAGAACGGCGGTTTCGAAACGAAACTCCAGGCGCTTGAATCACCTGATTCCGATAAACGAGCGAGAAGATAAACTAGAACGAAGATCAGATCTGAAATCGCGATAAGAAAATCGAGGAATAAATCCGACAAAAAAGAAAAACGACGAACGGTTAAACGAATGGACGTTCGTTAACCGAGAATAACCGGTGATCACGTTCGTTAGGACGAACGGTCCGGCGAACGCTTGCTAAACAACTAAACCGAAAAAAACGAAAACCGATCTAGGGTTTCAAAAAAAACCGAACAACGAAACGAAAAGAAACCGGAATGGTTTTTAAAAGAAAACCGAACCGAGGCGAGGGGTGGCACGGCGCGGTGGCTATCTCGATGGCGCAGGGCTTCGGCGAGGGCGGCGGGGTGGCGCGGGGCAAGGCGGCGCGGCGCTGGCGGCGGCGGCGCTGGTGCTGCTGCTGCTGCGGGGCGGGGGCGGGGCGCGGTGTGGGGAGGAGAGGGGGGCGGCTGGGTATTTAAAGAGGGGGGAAGGGAAAGACTTGGGGGAGGGGGAAAGAAAGAGGGGAGAGGAGTCCGAGTCGGACTCGGCGGCGGCGGAGGCGCTGCGCGTGGGCGCGCGCGCGAGGGGGCGCCGCTGCTGGGCCGGCTGGGCCCTTGGCCCAGGCGGGGCGCTGCGCGTTTTTTTTAAATAGTTACGTGCGGAGAAATACGAAGAAAAGAAAATCTAAACGAGCTCCAAAAATCCCGAAGTAGATTTTCCCCGACTCCTAAAAATGAGTCGAACAAAATGAACTTTACTCGGGGCCTAAATGCAATATTTTGAAAACACGCATTTTTCCCTAATTCAAAAAAATGCAAATAAACTCCAATAAATCCAAAATTTGATTTATTTATTAAATCTTCATTTTTTTTCCTAAATTTGGGAAAGTCATATTATTCCCTTCTCATATTTTTGATATTGGAAAAATAATTGAAGATGAAATAAATAAAATCAAATGATCCCCTTTTCAAAATTTGAGAAAACTCAAATATGAAAATAACGAAATCTCCAACTCTCTCCGAGGGTCCTTGAGTTGCGTGAAATTTCTAGGATCGATCAAAATGCAAGAAAATATGTTATGCATGATGATCTAATGTATAACATTCCAAATTGAAAATTTGGGATGTTACAAACCTACCCCCCTTAAGATGAATCTCGCCCTCGAGATTCGGGTTGGCTAGAAAATAGGTGAGGGTGGTCCTTGAGCAAATCTTCTTCTCTCTCCCAGGTGGCTTCATCCTCTGAGTGGTGGTTCCACTGAACTTTGCAAAACTTGATAACCTTGCTACGGGTAAATCTACTGGCAAAATCGAGAATCTTGACTGGTTTCTCTTCATACGTTAAGTCATCCTTCAACTGAATCGCTTCAAGCGGCACTGTATCTCTTAGCGGTACCTCCGCCATCTCGGCGTGACATTTCTTCAGCTGAGAAACATGGAATACATCATGAACTCCTGACAGTCCCTCTGGTAATTCCAACTTATAAGCAACTTCTCCCATACGTTGCAAAATCTTATACGGTCCAACGAAACGCGGTGCTAATTTTCCCTTAACTCCAAAGCGCTTAACTCCTCGAAGTGGGGATACTCGAAGATAAACTTTGTCTCCGGTTTCGTAAACTGTCTCCTTGCGTTTAGAATCTGCGTAGCTCTTCTGCCTGGATTGGGCTACCTTGAGCCTATCGCGAATCAACTTAACTTTCCGTTCAGACTCCTTAATCAAATCTGGTCCAAAGAACTGACGGTCTCCAACTTCATCCCATGACAACGGTGTCCTGCACCTCCTTCCGTATAAGGCTTCGAAAGGTGCCATCTTCAAACTGGTTTGGTAACTGTTGTTATAAGAAAACTCCGCATATGGCAAGTTATCGTCCCAACTAGATCCATAATCGAGTGCACAAGCTCTCAGCATATCTTCCAAAATCTGATTGACTCTCTCAGTCTGTCCATCCGTCTGTGGGTGAAAAGCTGTGCTGAACTCTAGTCTGGTTCCCAAAGTTTCATGCAACTGATTCCAAAACTTTGAGGTAAATTGGGTTCCTCTATCTGATACGGTACTCCTCAGAACTCCATGCAAACAAATGATCCTAGTCATGTATATCTTTGCCAACTTAGCACTGGTGTAAGTGGTCTTTACTGGGATGAAATGTGCTACCTTCGTCAAACGGTCAACTACTACCCATATCGAGTCATAGCCTGCCTTCGTCCTGGGTAGTCCTGTGATAAAATCCATGCCTATCTTATCCCACTTCCATTCGGGTATCGGCAATGGTTGTAATAATCCGGCTGGCTTCTGATGTTCTACTTTTACTCTATGACACACATCACAAACTGCTACATATGCTGCAATATCCTTCATTCTGGTCCACCAGAAGGTTTCCTTCAAATCCAAATACATCTTGGTATTACCTGGGTGAATCGAATAGGGTGAATCATGTGCCTCTTGTAGAATCAACTTCCTGATCTCCGGGTCATTGGGTACATAGACACGGTCTTCAAACCATAGGGTGTCGTGCTAATCCTCACTAAATCCCTTAGCTTTTCCTTGGCTCATTTTCTCCTTTATAGAAGCAATCTCTTTGTCAGATTTCTGAGCCTCTCTGATTTTATCCATCAACGTTGATTGAACCTCCAATGCTGCTACATAGCCTCTCGGAACTATCTCCAAGCATAGTTCACGAAGATCTTCTGCTAACTCCTTTGGTATTTCCCCCGTCATTAGTGTATTGACATGGCTCTTACGGCTCAATGCGTCAGCTACTACATTAGCCTTTCCGGGATGGTAATGCAATCTCATATCATAATCCTTGATGAGCTCCAACCATCTCCTTTGCCTGAGGTTCAACTCCTTCTGCATGAAAATGTACTTCAAACTCTTGTGATCCGTGTACACCTCACAATGATTTCCAATGAGGAAATGTCTCCATGTCTTCAATGCATGCACTACGGCTGCTAACTCCAAATCATGGGTGGCATAATTCAATTCGTGAGGCTTCAGTTGTCGTGAAGCATAAGAAACAACTCTTCCCTCCTGCATAAGCACTGCTCCAAGTCCTCGACGTGAAGCGTCGCAATACACTTCATAATCCTTGGTTTGATCTGGCAAAACTAACACTGGTGAGGTAACCAAACGTTTCTTCAATTCCTAGAAACTAGCCTCACACTCCTCAGTCCATTTGAACTTAGTATCCTTCTTCTCTACTAGAAGTACTGGTGATCCCCAAGGCGAAGAACTTGGGCGAATATAACCTTTTTCTAGTAACTCCTTGATCTGCTTCTTAATTTCCACCAAATCTTGTGTGGGCATCTTGTACGGTCTCTTCGATATTGGCCTAGTGCCTGGCAAAAGCTCAATCAAAAACTCAATGTCTCTATCCGGTGGCATGCCTGGCAACTCTTCTGGAAATACGTCAGGAAAATCCTTTACTACTGGTACTTCCTCCTGTACAACTCCTGATAAGGAATTTAATTGTGTCCTGTTGGGTGCATGTCGGGATACATAGTTGATCCTTCTTCCTTCGGGCGTTGTAAGCAAAATTGTCTTACTGGCACATTCAATGTTCCCTTCATACTTTGACAACCAATCCATGCCTAATATTACATCCAATCCTTGAGATTCCAATACTATTAGGTCTGAGGGAAACACATAGTTACCAATCCTTAATGGTAACCGATCACACCATCGACTAGCCATATATTCTGCTCCAGGCGAGGTTACTAACATGGGTGACCTAAGGGCTTGGGTTGGCAGGTTATACTTATCCACAAATCCCCTTGATATGTATGAATGTGATGCACCAGTATCAAAAAGAACGAGTGCAGTAAATGACTTAACCAAAAACTTACCGATTATTGCATCAGGCTGAGCTTCAACCTCCTCCACATTAACGTGGTTCACCTGTCCCCTGTTGAAAGGGTTCGGCTTCTTTCCTGAGCTTCCGTTTCCATTTTGGCCTTCGGGACATTCATTGGCATAATGTCCGGTCTTGGAACACTTGAAACAGGTGACTTGACTCAGATCTCTCTTGGCTGGGGTTGATGGGGTGGTACGGTTCTGGCCATTGCTTCCTCCACTCCCATTACTATTCTTGTGGCCATTATGGTTGTGCGAACTACCTCCTCCATGGGTATGCTGAAACTGAACTCCCGGTTTAGGGGTAAAACGGGGCTTCTACTGGGCACCAGAGTTATACTTCCCTTGTCCATACTTCCTCTTGCGGTTCTCAATCTACTGTTGCTTCCCTTCAATCATGATGGCACGATCTACCAACTCCTGGTAGTTGTTGAAACTTGGTACCATCAACTGCATGCTTAGCTCATCATTCTGTCCTTCTAGAAACTTCTCCTGCTTAGCGGCATCTGTGGCAACGTCATCTGGGGCATAACATGCTAACTTGCTGAAGTCGTCAACATACTGGCCAACTGTCCTTCCTCCTTGGCGTAAGTTGTGAAACTCACGCTTCTTCATGGCCATAGCTCCTGCTGAAACATGGGCAGTGCGGAAAGCTTGCTGAAACTGATCCCATGTGACAGTGTCAACTGGGTAAGTGGCTGTGAAATTCTCCCACCATGCTCCCGCGGGTCCGTCAAGCTGATGTGCGGCAAACTTCACTTTCTCATCATCTGTGCATCCTGCAGTGGTCAACTCCCTTCCTGTCTTGCGGAGCCAATCGTCTGCTACTATTGGCTCGGTGCTAAACACCGGCGGATTTAGCCTAAGGAAACGGGTTAGGTGATCAACAGGTGGCGGCGGCGGAGGGTTGTTGTTGTTGTTCTGCTGATTCTGGACTAACAACTGCATCAATTGGTTCTGCTGCTGGATCAATTGAGTGAGCTCCGGTGGAAATTCATTGTCACGTCTCGGAGGCATCTGAGTGTTTAGAAAAGATGAGAATTAATAATAGAGTGAGGTCTAAGGAGAAAACACTACCCAAATGCACATGAGACAAATGCACACAAAATCACTTCATTCAATTCAAACAAGGGCATACAATCGGTCTAGAATTATCGCAAAAGTGCTCGAACTATAATGTGTATATGGGGGAAAGTACTACTAATATCTGGTGGTCATCTAGAAATTTGAATCGATGGAAGACTCCATGATGTATGCTCCAGCTTCGTCTTCAAAGTCGAGTTCACTTGGATCCGAATCGGTGTCGTCGATGATGATGTAGTTGTCCGGACATGCGACGTACTTGTCTTCCTTCTTGGATGCTAATTTCCCCTTGAGTTCTTCAATCTCCTGCTTAAGGTCGCCATTGTGCCTTGCTAGAGCTACGATCTCGTCCATGTAGTCCTTGCGTGTAGCCTTCAGTTCTCCTTCTAGCTCGATGATCCTTGCCTTCGCATTCTTCAACTCTATCATATCATTGCACATCTGGTTCTCGTGGCGTCGAATATGCTGGTTTAACTCCTGGATGAAAGCTGCAATGGACCTATCCTTCTTGGTGCTGACTATCTCCCATTGTTCATCTCGGCGTTCGCAAATCTGGTAGATGGTGTCCTTGAGGTCTTCTTGATAAACCTCTCCAATGCGTCCCATGGTGATATGAGCTGCCATGCTCTTTCCCAGACTCCAGGTTGGTGCACTGAAAACACTATCTATGGGCTTCGTGATTGGCGCGAATGTCCTTCCCGGAACGCAAGGCACGTATTGTATCGTTGCCATCGAGGATAACAAGATGGGTTTATTTCATATTGCATGAATTTATCTCTCTACATCATGTCATCTTGCTTAAGGCGTTACTCTGTTTTTAACTTAATACTCTAGATGCATGCTGGATAGTGGTCGATGAGTGGAGTAATAGTAGTAGATGCAGGCAGGAGTCGGTCTACTTGTCCCGGACGTTATGCCTATATACATGATCATACCTAGATATTCTCATAACTATGCTCAATTCTGTCAATTGCTCAATAGTTATTTGTTCACCCACCGTAGAATACTTATGCTCCCAAGAGAAGCCACTAGTGAAACCTATGGCCCCCGGGTCTATTCTAATCATATCAATCTCCATCACTTTAATCTTGCTTTGCTTTTTTACTTTGCCTTTTACTTTTCACTTTGCATCTCTATATCCAAAATACCAAAAATATTATCTATCATCTCTATCAGATCTCACTCCCGTAAGTGACCGTGAAGGGATTGACAACCCCTATGTAGCGACCCGACCTCAGATGGTCAAATCTCTGTGCTCCGGTGTCATCCCTGGATCAGTAATGCTGACACCACACAGTACTTCGAAGGATTTATAACAGAGTTGCAATCACACACTTATTACATCGGTGTCTCAAAGAGAACTTATTACAATAAATATGGCTTAAGGCCATCTAATAATGATAACAGCGGAAGGCTTGGAAGATAAGTGAGTCCATCAACTCCAACGGCATCACTGAGTATAGAACCACGACCTAAAAGCACCTTACTCGTCGTCTGAAAAGTCTGCAACATGAAAGTTGCAGCCCGAAAACGGGTCAGCACATGGAATATGCTGGCAATGTAACACATAGAGAGTAATGAATAGTAATGAGCTATACTATATGCATGTATGGCTGGTGGAAAAGCTCTATGGTTACAGTTTTGCGTAAAGCCAATTTTTCCCTACTGCAAAGGAATAAATTTATTTAACTATCATGGTGGTTGTTAAACATCGATAATGGTTGACAGCATTCCGATCCCAATTAAATGAACAATTAAAACCCAACAATATTAATTAGAAGTAACATGATGAGATTCACATGATATTCAAGTACTAGATACTCAAGTTGTCCATAACCGGGGACACCGCTAATCATGATTAGTTTGTACACTCTGCAGAGGTTTGCGCACTTTTCCCCGCAAGACTCGATCGCCTCCATTTGGTTTCTCGCACTACATGGTGTTTGAGAAACGGATGACCGAGACATAGTCTTTCAGAAGCGCTAGCACCTTACGAACGGGTAGACCGTACCAACCTACAACCCCTACATCAGCTAGTCTACCACTGTAAGAGTTCGCACGACTTAGTCAACTATGCCAGAGCCCATAATGGCTTGTGGCTGCACACGGAAGTTACTAGCATGAATGATCTTATGATCCCTTTGAGCCTGGGTGGCGGTCCAAAGAAAAACAGGCAAGTCCTAATAGAAACCAGGTGCCTCAATCCACCCAGATGTGTATTTAAGTTGCCACCTTAGATAAACCATTAATTAACAACACTCACATCTGTCATGGATATCACTCACCCAATCCACGTCTACTAGCATAGCATGGCATAATAAGCAAACGTAGAAGTAACTCCCAAAGGTTTCATAAGTAAAGCAGGTAATAGGTACTACCTCATCTACTTCCCATCCCTCAATTTAATTAGATCCTAATCATGCAGTGTTTGAGGATTGATCTAATGCAATAAAACTGGGGAGTAGAAAAGATATGATCAAAGTGTTACTTGCCTTGCTGATGATCTGCGAAACCTAGAGCTTCGAAATAACAGGCGGCGCACTCCGGGTAATCTATCGCAGACAAACAACAAGCATACAATAAGTACTCATCTAATGCACAGGTAAAACTCGAACAAGAGAGTGAACTTAAGAACTCCGGTTGCAAAGAGAAAACGAACCGAACAAAGTAACGGAAGACAAACGGCGGAAGAAAACAACTCGGTTCTAGCAAGTTGAAACTAGGTCAAATTTTACCGCAGTAAAAACTTGTTTAAGTTGATTAGTCCGAACGGCGGTTTCGAAACGAAACTCCAGGCGCTTGAATCACCTGATTCTGATAAACGAGCGAGAAGATAAACTAGAACGAAGATCGGATCTGAAATCGCGATAAGAAAATCGCGGAATAAATCCGACAAAAAAGAAAAACGACAAACGGTTAAATGAACGGACGTTCGTTAACCGAGAATAACCGGTGATCACGTTCGTTAGGACGAACGGTCCGGCGAACGCTCGCTAAACAACTAAACCGAAAAAAAATGAAAATCGATCTAGGGTTTCAAAAAAACCGAACAACGAAACAAAAAGAAACCGGAACGGTTTTTAAAAGAAAACCGAACCGAGGCGAGGGGTGGCGCGGCGCGGGGCTTCAGCGAGGGCGGCGGGGTGGCGAGGGGCGAGGCGGCGCGGCGGCGGCTGGCGGCGGCGGCTGGCGGCGGCGGCGGGCGGCGCTGGCGCTGCTGCTGCTGCTGCTGCGGGGCGGGGGCGGGGCGCGGTGTGGGAAGGAGAGGGGGGGCGGCTGGGTATTTAAAGAGGGGGGAGGGAAAGACTTGGGGGAGGGGGCAAGAAAGAGGTGGAGAGGAGTCCGAGTCGGACTCGGCGGCGGCGGCGGCGGCGCTGCACGCGGGCGCGCGCGCGAGGGGGGCGGCTGCTGGGCCGGCTGGGCCCTTGGCCCAGGCGGGGCGCTGCATGTTTTTTTTTAATAGTTACGCGCGCAGAAAAACGAAGAAAAGAAAATCTAAATGAGCTCCAAAAATCCCGAAGTAGATTTTCCCCAACTCCTAAAAATGAGTCGAACAAAATGAACTTTACTCGGGGCCTAGATGCAATATTTTGAAACACGCATTTTCCCTAATTCAAAAAAATGCAAATAAACTCCAAAAAATACAAATTTTGATTTATTTATTAAATCTTCATTTTTTCCTAAATTTGGGAAAGTCATATTATTCCCTTCTCATATTTTTGATATTGGAAAAATAATTGAAGATGAAATAAATAAAATCAAATGATCCCCTTTTCAAAATTTGAGAAAACTCAAATATGAAAATAACGAAATCTCCAACTCTCTCCGAGGGTCCTTGAGTTGCGTGAAATTTCTAGGATCGACCAAAATGCAAGAAAATATGTTATGCATGATGATCTAATGTATAACATTCCAAATTGAAAATTTGGGATGTTACACCCTAATCGTGTTGGTTGCGTTGAGCTATTGTTTTTGTGTAGGTACGAGGGACTTGAGCGTCGCCTCCTACTGGATTGATACCTTGGTTCTCAAAAACTGAGGGAAATACTTACGCTACTCTTCTGCATCATCCTTTCCTCTTCGGGGAAATCCAACGCAAGCTCAAGAGGTAGCATGAAGAATTTCTGGCGCCGTTGCCGGGGAGTCTACGCAAAAAGTCAACATACCAAGTACCCATCACAATCCCTATCTCCCATATTACATTAGTTGCCATTTGCCTCTCGTTATCCTCTCTCCCACTTCACCCTTGCCGTTTTATTCGCCCTCTCTTTCCCAATCTCCTTCTCCTTCTCTTTTTTCGTTTGCCTTTTTCTCGCTTGCCTTTTGTTTGCTCATGTGTTGGATTGCTTGTCTGTCACTATGGCTCAAGATACTACCAAATTGTGTGACTTCACCAATACCAACAATAATGATTTTCTTAGCACTCCAATTGCTCCTCTTGCCAATACTGAATCTTGTGAAATCAATACTGCTTTGTTGACTCTTGTTATGAAAGATCAATTCGCCGCCTTCCTAGTGAAGATGTCGCTACTCATCTGAATAGCTTCGTTGATTTATGTGATATGCAAAAGAAAAAAGATGTCGATAATGACGTTGTTAAATTGAAGCTATTTCCTTTTTCTCTTAGAGATCGTGCTAAAGCTTGGTTTTCGTCTTTGCCTAAAAATAGTATTGATTCTTGGAACAAGTGCAAAGATGCTTTTATCTCTAAGTATTTTCCTCCCGCTAAGATCATCTCTCTTAGAAACGACATTATGAATTTTAAGCAACTTGATCATGAACATGTTGCACCAGCTTGGGAGAGAATGGAATTAATGATATGTAATTGCCCTACTCATGGTTTCAATTTGTGGATGATTATACAATAAAATTATGCCGGATTGAATTTTGCTTCTAGAAATCTTTTAGATTCGGCCGCGGGAGGCACTTTTATGGAAATCACTTTAGGAGATGCTACTAAACTCCTAGATAATATTATGGTTAATTATTCTCAATGGCATACTGAAAGATCTTCTAATTAAAAAGTGCATGCGATAGAAGAAATCAATGTTTTGAGTGGAAAGATGGATGAACTTATGAAATTATTTGCCACTAAGAGTGTTTCTTCTGATCATAATGATATGCCTTTGTCTACTTTGATTGAGAATAACAATGAATCTATGGATGTGAATTTTGTCTGTAGGAATAATTTTGGTAACAACGCGTATAGAGGGAATTTTAATCCTAGGCCTTATCCTAGTAATCCTTCTAATAATTATGGAAATTCCAACAACAACTCTTATGGAAATTTTAATAAGATGCCCTCTGAATTTGAGAATAGTGTTAAAGAGTTTATGAATTCACAAAAGAATTTTAATGCCTTGCTTGAAGAGAAATTGCTTAAAGTTGATGATTTGGCTAGGAACGTTGATAGAATTTCTCTTGAGGTTGATTCTTTAAAGCTTAGATCTATTAATCCTAAGCATGATATCGATGAGTCTCTCAAAGCCATGAGAATTTCCATTGATGAGTGCAAGGAAAGAACCGCTAGGATGCATGCTACAAAAGATGCCTTTATTAAAGCGTGTTCTTCCAATTCCTATGAAAATCAAGATGAAGATCTAAAATTTATTGATGTGTCCCCTATCAAATGTTTGTTTTGCAATATGAATCTTGATGAAACTGAATATGATCTTCCTTTACCTAGAAGGCGTTCCAAAAATTCGGAGTATTTAGATCTTTATGATGAAATTGATGAAAGTGGGATTGAAAGAAATAAAAGTCTAGATTTTGCTAAACCCACTATATTGGATTTCAAGGAATTTAATTACAAAAGTTTCTCTTGAATTGATTGTATTTCCTTGTTGCAATCCGTGCTAAATTCTCCTCATGCTTATAGCCAAAAGAAAGCCTTTACCGAACATATCGTTGATGCCTTGATGCAATCTTATGAAGAAAAACTTGAGTTGAAAGTTTCTATCCCTAGAAAACTCTATGATGAGTGGGAACCTACTATTAAAATTAAAATTAAGGATCATGAGTTTTATGCCTTGTGTGATTTGGGTGCTAGTGTTTCCACTATCCCCAAAACTTTGTGTGATTTGCTAGATTTCCGTGACTTTCATGATTGCTCTCTAAACTTGCATCTTGCGGATTCCACTATTAAGAAACCTATGGGAAGGATTAATGATGTTCTTATTGTTGCAAATAGGAATTATGTGCCCGTAGATTTTATCGTTCTTGATATAGATTGCAATCCTTCTTGCCCTATTATTCTTGGTAGACCTTTCTTTAGAACGGTTGGTGCGATTATTGATATGAAGGAAGGGAATATTAGATTCCAATTTCCATTAAAAAAGGGCATGGAACACTTTCATATAAATAAAATAAAATTGCCATATGAAACTATCATGAGAGCCACTAATGGATTGCCTACCAAAGATAGCAATACCTAGATCTATCCTCGCTTTTATGCCTAGCTAGGGGCGTTAAACGATAGCGCTTGTTGGGAGGCAACCCAATTTTATTTTTAGTTTTTTTTGTTTTTCTTCTGTTTAGGAATAAATAACCTATCTACCTTCTGTTTGGATGTGGTTTTGTGTTTTAATTAGTGTTTGTGCCAAGTTAGACCTATTGGATCTTCTTGGATGATAGTTATTTGATCTTGTTGTAATTTCCAGAAACTTTGTGCTCAGTGCCCAAATTGTTAAAAATCACCATAACATGATAAAATACTGATTCCAATTGCTGTTGATCAATAAACAAATTATCTAGGTCTTCCTATTTTGGTAGATTTTTTGGAGTTCCAGAAGTTTGCGTTAGTTACAGATTACTACAGACTGTTCTGTTTTTGACAGATTCTGTTTTTCGTGTGTTGTTTGCTTATTTTAATGAGTCTATGGCTAGTAATATAGTTTATAATCCATAGAGAAGTTGGAATACAGTAGGTTTAACACCAATATAAATAAAGAATGATTTCATTATAGTACCTTGAAGTGGTCTTTTGTTTTCTTTCTCTAACGGAGCTCACGAGATTTCTATTGAGTTTTGTGTTGTGAAGTTTTCAAGTTTTGGGTGAATTATTTTGATGGATTATGGAACAAGGAGTGGCAAGAGCCTAAGCTTGTGGATGCCCATGGAACCCCCAATATAATCTAAGGACACCGAAAATTCAATGCTTGGGGATGCCCCGGAAGGCATCCCCTCTTTCGTCTACTTCCATCGGTAATTTACTTGGAGCTATATTTTTATTCACCACATGATATGTGTTTTGCTTGGAGCGTCTTGTATTATTTGTGTCTTTGTTTGTTAGTGTGCCACAATCATCCTTGCTGTACACACCTTTTTACAGAGCCATACATGAATTGAATTTGATAGAATACTATTTGTGCTTCACTTATATCTTTTGAGCTATGTAGTTTTGCTCTATGTACTTCACTTATATATTTTGAGCGTTATAATTTTGCTCTATGTGCGTCACTTAGATCTTTTAGAGCATGGTGGTGGATTTGTTTTAAAGGAACTATTGATCTCTTATGCTTCACTTAGATTATTTTGAGAGTCTTAATAGCATGGTAATTTGCTTAATAATAATATGCTTGGTATTCAAGATTTGTGAAACTTTCTTTTGAGTGCGTTGAATACTAAGAAAAGATTGAGGCTTGATAATTGTTTTGAGATATGAAGATGGTGATATTAGAGTCATGCTAGTTGAGTAGTTCTGAATTTGAGAAATTCTTGTGTTAAAGTTTGTGATTCACGTAGCATGCACATATGGTGAACCGTTAGGTGATGAAGTCGGAGCATGATTTATTTATTGATTGTCTTCCTTATGAGTGGCGGTCGGGGACGAGCGATGGTCTTTTCCTACCAATCTATACCCCTAGGAGCATGCGCGTAATTATTTCCTTTGATAACTTCTAGATTTTTGCAATAAGTATATGAGTTTTTTATGACTAATGTTGAGTCCCATGGATTATATGCACTTTTTCCCAACCTTCCACCATTGCTAGCCTCTCTAATACGGCGCACTTTTCGCCGGTATCATACACCCACCATATACCTTCCTCAAAACAGCCACCATACCTACCTATCATGGCATTTCCATAGCCATTCCGAGATATATTGCCATGCAACTTTCCACCATTCCGTTTATTATGACACGTTCCATCATTGTCATATTGCTAGCATGATCATGTAGTTGACATCGTATTTGTGGCAAAGCCACCGTTCATAATTCTTTCATACATGTCACTCTTGATTCATTGCATATCCTGGTACACCGCCGGAGGCATTCATATAGAGTCGTATTTGTTCTAAGTATCGAGTTGTAATTGTTGAGTTGTAAGAAAAATAAAAGTGTGATGATCATCAATTTTTAGAGCATTGTCCCAAGTGAGGAAAGAATGATGGAGACTATGATTCCCCCATAAGTCGGGATGAGACTCTGGACGGAAAAAAAAAGAGGCCATAAAAAAAGAGAAAAGGCCCAAATAAAAAAATGATAGAAAAAGAGAGAAGGGACAATGTTACTATCCTTTTATCACACTTGTGCTTCAAAGTAGCACCGTGATCTTCATGATAGAGAGTCTCTCGTTTTGTCATTTTCATATACTAGTGGGAATTTTTCATTATAGAACTTGGCTTCTATATTCCAATGATGGTCTTCCTCAAAATTGCCCTAGGTCTTCGTGAGCAAGCGAGCTGGATGCACACCCACTTAGTTTCTTTTGATGAGCTTTCATATACTTATAGCTCTAGTGCATCCGTTGCATGGCAATCCCTACTCACTCACATTGATATCTATTGATGGGCATCTCCATAGCCCGTTGATACGCCTAGTTGATGTGAGACTATCTTCCCCTCCTTTTGTCTTCTCCACAACCACCATTCTATTCCACGTATAAGTGCTATATCCATGGCTCACACTCATGTATTGCGTGAAGATCGAAAAAGTTTTGAGAATGTTAAAGTATTAAACAATTGCTTGGCTTGTCATCGGGGTTGTGCATGATTTAAATACTTTGTGTGGTGAAGATAGAGCATAGCCAGACTATATGATTTTGTAGGGATAACTTTCTTTGGCCATGTTATTTTGAGAAGACATAATTGCTTTGTTAGTATGCTTGAAGTATTATTATTTTTTATGTCAATATGAACTTTTGTCTTGAATCTTTCTAATCTGAATATTCATACCACAATTAAGAAGATTTGCATTGAAATTAGGCCAAGTAGCACTCCGCATCAAAAATTCTCTTTTTATCATTTACCTACTCGAGGACGAGCAGCAATTAAGCTTGGGGATGCCTGATACATCTCCAACGTATCTATAATTTTTGATTGCTCCATGCTATATTATCTACTGTTTTGGACATTATTGGGCTTTATTTTCCAGTTTTATATTTTTTTTGGGACTAACCTATTAACCGGAGGCCCAGACTTGCTATTTTTTGCCTATTTCAGAGTTTCGAAGAAATGGAATATCAAACGGAGTCCAAACGGAATGAAACCTTCGTTAACGTGATTTTCTCACCGAATATGACCCAGGAGACTTGGACCCTACACCAAGGAAGTTTCGAGGTGGGCACGATGTAGGGGGGCACGCCCACCCCCCTAGGGCGCGCCCCCACCCTCGTGGGGCCCACGAAGCTCCACCGACGTACTTCTTCCTCCTATATATACCTACGTACCCCCAAACGATCAGATACGGAACCAAAAACCTAATTCCACCGCCGCAACTTTCTGTATCCACGAGATCCCATCTTGGGGCCTGTTCCGGAGCTCCGCCGGAGAGGGCCGTCATCACGGAGGGCTTCTACATCATCATAGCCTCTCCGATGAAGTGTGAGTAGTTTACCTCAGACCTTCGGGTCCATAGTTAGTAGCTAGATGGCTTCTTCTCTCTTTTTGGATCTCAATACAATGTTCTCCCCCTCTCTCGTGGAGATCTATTCAATGTAATCTTCTTTGTGCGGTGTGTTTGTTGAGATCGATGAATTGTGGGTTTATGATCAAGTCTATCTATGAATAATATTTGAATCTTCTCTGAATTCTTTTATGTATGATTGGTTATCTTTGCAAGTCTCTTCGAATTATCCGTTTGGTTTGGCCAACTAGATTGGTAGTTCTTGCCATGGGAGAAGTGCTTAGCTTTGGGTTCGATCTTGCGGTGTCCTTTCCCAGTGACAGAAGGGGCAGCAAGGCACGTATTGTATCGTTGCCATCGAGGATAAAAAGATGGGGTTTATTTCATATTGCATGAATTTATCTCTCTACATCATGTCATCTTGCTTAAGGCGTTACTCTGTTTTTAACTTAATACTCTAGGTGCATGCTGGATAGCGGTCGATGAGTGGAGTAATAGTAGTAGATGCAGGCAGGAGTCAGTCTACTTTTCTCGGACGTGATGCCTATATACATGATCATACCTAGATATTCTCATAACTATGCTCAATTCTGTCAATTGCTCCACATTAATTTGTTCAGCCACCGTAGAATACTTATGCTCTCGAGAGAAGCCACTAGTGAAACCTATGGCCCCCGGGTCTATTCTCATCATATCAATCTCCATCACTTTAATCTTGCTTTGCTTTTTTACTTTGCCTTTTACTTTTCACTTTGCATCTCTATATCAAAAATACCAAAAATATTATCTATCATCTCTATCAGATCTCACTCCCGTAAGTGACCGTGAAGGGATTGACAACCCCTAATCGTGGTGGTTGCGTTGAGCTATTGTTTTTGTGTAGGTACGAGGGACTTGAGCGTGGCCTCCTACTGGATTGGTACCTTGGTTCTCAAAAACTGAGGGAAATACTTACGCTACTCTGCTGCATCATCCTTTCCTCTTCGGGGAAATCCAACGCAAGCTCAAGAGGTAGCACCTGCTGAGGCGGCTTGTGGATGCCTGCCCATTGTTGGAAGTCATAAAGCGGTCCGTCTGCATCGAAGGTGCACGCAGGGCTTTTGCTCGTGCCAAAGTGCACTGGGCGAAGATGGACGCCATGAAGCTGGTGAAGGAGGGGCCACCGCAGGGCAAGGAGAATCGCCACCCCGAAATGTATTATGACGGTGTCCTAAAGGGTGCCCGCCTTGTTGTGGATGAGTGTACCATAGATGTAATTTTTGAATGAACGCGCTCATGTGATCCTGTAATGTGAAAACTAGTTCATTTGCGCTATGCAACGCTTTTTGAATTTAAAATATTACCTTCTGTGCGGCCGTTTATCAAATCTGAGAGTTGGCTAGTCGTCGGCTTCTGCCCCCATGCAGCTAGTACTGGGGTGTTCGGGATAAATCTGAGCACTCTTTTTCCCATATTTGGGTCCTCCGAGGGAGGTGCTCAGCGCAACGAACCAAGCAATCGGACTATAATGCTTTATCACTCTCACTTAGCCATAGAAGTCTACAGTTTTAAATTTTGGCGAAGCCCCTAGTATTCGGAAGGACTTGAGACTTTAAGGACTTGAGACCTCTCGAACAGCGACCAACTCTCGCCTCATCATGACAGTCAGTTTTGGCTTTCTCTACTGAGGTGCTCGTCCGGAAGAACCGGGACACAATCGCAGTAGTTCTCCTAGTGCTACCTTAGCCGATATAGCGGAATGTAAGGTACCAAAACATGGGAGCCGGGCAAACCCAACTATTGACCCAAGACATGCTTCGGAGTTGATGCATATAATGCTATAAGTTTGGGGTGGCGCACTGTCGAAAGTGTTCGGACTTTTCACACCGTATTATGGGGTATACGAAAGCCCCTGGTGTACTGGCCGTACCAGAATGTACGGGTGCTGATTGTCGTAAATAAATATATATATAAAAAAGAATAGATAATGCAATAATAGACTAATGTTGTGCATTGTTATTTAAAGAATACGTCAAAGCTTACTGATACAAGTAGTGCAAAAAGCAAAAAATGACATGTCCTATCCAAGGGCAAGCTGCGGACTGATATTTAAAGCAGGTATTTTGCTCGTTATCAGAGACCACCTAGGGATTCCATTGTACGACGTAGCTTCCTGCCTCCTTGGTTGTTGTATTATGTGTCCGGCAATCGCACTGCCGGATATGTCTTCCAGAGAGTAAGTTCCTAAAAGAGAAAAAATGATAAGGTATTCAGCCCCTAGGGCGGTTGAGCCGCACTGTGGGGCGTGCCCTGGTCGTGCCCCCGCCTATGCCCATGGTATTTTCAATGTGTAATTATGCACGCGCGACACAGATTTTGCCGTTTGACTGGGACTAGGGCGGGGGCCGAATTGCTAGGTGAGCTCTAAGCGTGCCAGGCGATCCTGCTGCAGGTTACTCCGGACTTGCTTGACGGTGTCCGGGGGCTGTATCGCCGAATTGGCGGTTTGCCTTAAAAGGCTGTTTTGTGCTTCTGCTGCGAGGGGCGGGGTGTGCTCCTCTGTGCGGAGCGAACACTCTATGTTGCCATTGACTGTTATGACCCCCAAGGTCCTGGCATCTTGAGCTTGAGGTATGCGTAATGCGGTACCGCATTGAATTTTGCAAATGCGGTTCGCCCGAGCAGTGCGTGATAGCCAGTACGAAGCGGGACGATATCGAAGATTAACTCCTCGCTGCGGAAGTTGTCTGGGGATCCGAAGACCCCTTCCAGTGTGATTGAGCCCATGCAATGGGCTTCTACACCTGGGATGACACCCTTAAAGGTGGTCTTGGTGGGTTTGATCCTCGAGGGATCTATACCCATTTTGCGCACTGTGTCCTGATAGAGCAGGTTCAGGCTGCTACCGCCGCCCATGAGGACTCGAGTAAGCTGAATCCGTCAATGATGGGGCTAAGAGCAATGCGGCAGACCCGCCATGACGGATACTAGTAGGGTAGTCCCTGCGATCGAAGGTGATCGGACAAGAGGACCATGGGTTGAACTTTGGGGCGACAGGCTCCATCGCATAGACGTCCCTTAGTGCATGCTTCCGTTACCTCTTGGGGATGTGGGTTGCTTATATCATGTTCACTGTCCTCACTTGTGGGGGGAACCTCTTCTGTCCTCCCGTGTTCGGCAGCCGGGGCTCCTCGTCGTCGTCACTATGAAGCCCCTTGTCCTTGTTTTTGGCATTTAACTTGCCGACCTGCTTGAACACCCAGCATTCTCTGTTGGTGTGATTGGCTGGCTTATCGGGGGTGCCGTGTATTTGACACGAGCGATCGAGTATGCGGTCCAAACTGGACAGGCCCGGAGTACTTCTTTTGAATGGCTTTTCCCGCTGACCGGATTTAGAGCCACTGAATCCGGCATTGACTGCCGTATCCTCGGCATTATCGTTGTTGTTGCGGCGCTTGTGTCTGCTACGACGTGGTCTGTTGTTACTATCCTTGGTATCTGAAGTACCAAGATTCCTTGATATGTTATTGCTGCGAGCCAGCCAGCTATCCTCTCCCGCGCAAAAGCAGGTCATGAGTGTCGTGAGGGCCGCCATAGACTTCGGCTTCTCCTGGCCGAGGTGCCGGGCAAGCCACTCCTCACGGATGTTATGCTTAAATGCCACTAAGACCTATGCATCCAGACAGTCGACAATTTGATTTTTCCTAGTTAGGAACCGTGTCCAGAATTGCTTGGCCGATTCCCCCGGCTGCTGAGTTATATGGCTCAAGTCATCGGCATCCGGTGGTCGCACATAAGTGCCGTGGAAGTTGTCAAGGAATGCATCTTCCAGATCCTCCCAACAGCCAACGGAGACTGCTAGCAAGCTATTGAGCCAATGTCGAGCTGGTCCTTTGAGGTTTAGTGGGAGGTATTTGATGGCATGTAGATCATCACCGCGGGCCTTGTGGATGTGGAGGAGGAAATCATCGATCCATACCGCGAGATCTGTTGTACCATCATATGATTCGATATTTACGGGTTTAAAACCCTCTGGGAATTCATGATCCATTACTTCGTCAGTGAAGCATAGGGGGTGTGCGGCGCCTCTGTGCTGGGCTATATCACGACGCAGTTCATATGAGTCTTGTCTGCTGTGTTCGGCCCGGCCGGATTTACTTTTACTGTATCTGGCGTGACGGTCATCGTCCCACGTAGGTGCGCGCCCCCGTGATTCGTAGATCCATCTTGCGTGTATTGCCCTATTTTCCAATACGTCTCGTAGGTCCCGCGTGTTGCCCCGTGCCTTGGTATTTTTGTTTGAGTGGCGGCGGGGTGCAGGCTAAACTTCAGGCTGAAATGCCTCTTTGTCTCGGCCACGAGGTGGCTGATTAGCCGCATCGTACGCTGGTGATGTAGGTTTCAATGCTTCCTCCTCGAGTCGGGGTAGCAACCTGCGCTTTGGGTAACCCTTGGAGGGGCGTTCGAGTTCATATTCCTCGACCGCAAGGACTTCAGTCCATCTGTCTGCTAGCAAATCTTGATCAGCTTGAAGCTGTTGTTACTTTTTCTTCAGGCTATTTGCTGTGGCTATAAGCCGGCGCTTAAAGCGCTCCTGCTCGACGGGATCCTCAGGCACGATAAATTCTTCGTCGCCGAGGCTCACCTCGTCTTCAGAGAGAGGCATGTAATTGTCATCCTCCGCTTCTCCGTCTGCTGCCCGCTCAGGAGGGCTGGCTTGTTCGTCCTCCCGCTCTGAATCTTTCTGGAGGGGATTGTCGTCGTCTTCGGCACTGTCCGGAGTGTTATTGTATCTTGTGCCGGTATCACTACTTTTGCTATGGCGAGACTTAGAGCGGCGCCGCTGACGTCGGCGCTTCGGTTGCTTCTTGGAGGGGTCATCCTCTACTGTCTTATTGCCATTGCCTTCTTTGGGTGTATCCACCATGTATATATCATATGATGAGGTGGCGGTCCAGTGCCCTGTGGGCAGTGGTTCCTGTTCGTCTCCTGCATCGTCGTCCATAGCATCGATGTCTTTGGAGTCGAAGTCGAGCATGTCGGTTAAATCGTCGACAGTGGCTACTAAGTGGGTGGTGGGTGGGGAGCGAATTTCTTCGTCGTCCGCATCCCATTCTAGCCGGACATAGTTCGGCCAAGGTTCTTCTAATAAGGAGAGGGACCTTAACGAATTTAGCACATCGTTGAAGGGTGAGTCCTAGAAGATATCTGCGGAGGTAAACTCCATGATAGGTGCCCAGTCGGATTTGACAGGCACGGAAACAGGCAGTTCGGAGCCCGTGGCCGGGGACGAATCTAATGTTTCGGCAGCACGGCTCTCGCGAGGTGTAAAGTCAGTATTCGGCTCTATCGCCACTGAGAGTGCGGCCTCCAAGGCGGGGTCTATCCACCCATTCTCGGATGGCGCAATTTGCTCCGGATCGAGGGCCAGAGTAGTTGCAGGTGTGATCTCCCGAACACCGTCCGACGCCAGAGATAAATCATGCTCGTCGTGATCGTGCGGCACACCCGACATGGGCTCGAATTCGTCGAAGATCAAGTCTCCGCGGATGTCGGTGGTGTAGTTCAAGTTTCCGAACCTGACCTCGTGGCCAAGGGCGTAGCTCTCGATCTCCTCCATATGACCAAGCGAGTTGGCCCGCGGTGCGAAGCCGCCGAATACAAAGATCTGTCCGGGGAGGAAGACCTCACCCTGGACTGCATCGTTACCGATGATCGAAGGAGCCATAAAGCCTTACAGTGACGGCACAGTGGAACTCTCAATGAAAGCACCAATGTCGGTGTCAAAACCGGCGGATCTCGGGTAGGGGGTGCCGAACTATGCGTCTAAGGCGGATGGTAACAGGAGGCAGGGGACACGATGTTTACCCAGGTTCGGGCCCTCTCGATGGAGGTAATACTCTACTTACTGCTTGATTGATCTTAATGATATGAGTATTACAAGAGTTGATCTACCACGAGATCGTAGAGGCTAAACCCTAGAAGCTAGCCTATGATATGATTGTTGTTGTCCTACGGACTAAACCCTCCGGTTTATATAGACACCGGAGGGGGCTAGGGTTACACAGAATCGGTTACAACGGAGGAGATCTACATATCCGTATTACCAAGCTTGCCTTCCACGCCAAGGAGAGTCCCATCCGGACACGGGATGAAGTATTCAATCTTGTATCTTCATAGTCCAACAGTTCGGCCAAAGGATATAGTCCGGCTGTCCGGATACCCTCTAATCCAGGACTCCCTCAATGCCCTCTCGCTTGAAATCATCGCTCGCACCGACTATTTCAAAACACGCCCTCCTCGCTCGAAATCACTCGCGCCCACTATTTGGGAGAAGCAAACTTACTCTACTATCCCCGACCCTCAAGACATAGACCCAAGCCCAGAAGCCTAAAGGCAGGGGTAGAACTGTAACTCCCCCCCCCACACACACACACATTTCAGACAAATGCGTCCGTAAGACATGGTTCCCCCTCCCAATACCCCATTCATACATCATGTTGGGAAATGTTGCATGGAAAACAAAAAAATCTACGCACACGCAATGATCTATCCATGGAGATGCATAGCAACGAGGGGAAGAGTGTGTCTATGTACCCTCATAGACCGTAAGTGGAAGCGTTAAATAACGCGGTTGATGTAGTCGAACTTCTTCGCGCTTCAACCGATCAAGTACCAAACGCACGGCACCTCCGCGTTCTGCACACGTTCAGCTCGGTGACGTCCCTCGCCTTCTTGATCCAGCAAGATGTCGAGGTAGTAGATGTTGGGGAACACAGTATTTCAAAAAATTTACCTACGATCACGCAAGACCAATCTAGGAGATGCATAGCAATGAGACGGGAGAGTGTGTCCACGTACCCTCATAGACCGAAATCGGAAGCGTTTAGTAACACAGTTGATGTAGTCGAACATCTTCGCGATCCAACCGATCCTAGCACCGAACGTACGGCACCTCCGTGTTCACACGTTCAGCTCGATGACGTCCCTTGAGCTCTTCATCCAGTTGAGGCCAAGGGAGAGTTCCGTCAGCACGACGGCGTGGTGATGGTGATGATGAAGTTACCAGTGCAGGGCTTCGCCTAAGCACTACGACGATATGACCGAGGTGTGTAACTGTAGAGGGGGCACCGCACATGGCTAAGAGAAGACTTGGTGTGTCTTTGGGGTGCCCTCCTCCCATGTATATAAAGTGGGAGGAGAGGAGGCCGACCCTAGAGGGGGCGTGCCAAGGGGGGGAGTCCTACTTGGACTCCCGGTCCAAGTAGGATTCGCCCCCCCCCCCTTTCCTATTCCAACTAGGAGAAGGAAGGGAAGGGAGAAGGGGGGACAAGGAAAGAGGGGGGCGCCACCCCCTCCTAGTCCAATTCAGACCAGCCCATGAGGGGGCGCGCGGCCACCCCTTGAGGCTCTCCTCTCCTTTCCACTAAAGCCCATTAAGGGCCATTACTTCCCCGGGGGGTTCCGGTAACCTCCCAGTACTCCGAAATTCACCCGAAACAACCCGAACCATTCCGGTGTCCGAATATAACCTTTCAAAATATGAATCTTCACCTCTCGACCATTTCGAGACTCCTCGTCATGTCCGTGATCTCATCCGGGACTCCGAACAAACTTTTGTTCATCAAATCACATAACTCATAATACAAATCGTCATCGAACGTTAAGCATGTGGACCCTACGGGTTCGAGAACTATGTAGACATGACCGAGATACATCTCCAGTCAATAACCAATAGTTGAACCTGGATGCTCATATTGGTTCCTAGTAATTCTACAAAGATCTTTATCGGTCAAACCACATAACAACATACATTGTTCCATTTGTCATCGGTATGTTACTTGCCCGAGATTCGATCGTCGGTATCATCATACCTAGTTCAATCTCGTTACCGAAAAGTCTCTTTACTCGTTCTGTAAAGCATCATCCTGTGACTAACTCATTAGTCACATTGCTTGCAAGGCTCATAGTCATGTGCATTACCGAGAGGGCCCAGAGATACCTCTCCGATACACGAAGTGACAAATCCTAATCTCGATCTATGCCAACTCAACAAACACCATCAGAGACACCTGTAGAGCATCTTTACAATCACCCAGTTACGTTGTGATGTTTGATAGCACACAAGGTGTTCCTTCGGTATTCGGGAGTTGCATAATCTCATAGTCTCAGGAACATGTATAAGTTATGAAGAAAGCAATAGCAGAAAAACTAAACGATCATTATGCTAAGCTAACGGATGGGTCTTGTCCATGACATCATTTCTCTAATGATGTGATCCCGTTCATCAAATGACAACACATGTCTATGGCTAGGAAACTTAACCATCTTTGATGAATGAGCTAGTCAAGTAGAGGCATACTAGGGACACTCTGTTTGTCTATGTATTCGCACATGTACTAAGTTTCCGGTTAATACAATTCTAGCATGAATAATAAACATTTGTCATGATATAAGGAGATATAAATAACAACTTTATTATTGCCTCTAGGGCATATTTCCTTCAGTCTCCCACTTGCACTAGAGTCAATAATCTAGATTACATAGTAATGATTCTAACACCCATGGAGTCTTGGTGTTGATCATGTTTTGCTCGTAAGAGAGGCTTAGTCAATGATTCTGCAACATTCAGATCTGTATGTATCTTGCAAATCTCTATGTCTCCCTCCTTGAATTGATCGCAGATGGAATTGAAGTGTCTCTTGATGTTCTTGGTTCTCTTGTGAAATCTAGATTCCTTTGCCAAGGCAATTGCACCAGTATTGTCACAAAATATTTTCATTGGACCCGATGCACTAGGTATGACACCTAGATCGGATATGAACTCCTTCATCCAGACTCCTTCATTTGATGCTTCCAAAGCAGCTATCTACTCCGCTTCACACGTAGATCCCGCCACGACGCTCTGCTTAGAACCGCACCAACTGATAGCTCCACCATTCAATATAAATATGTATCCGGTTTGTGACTTAGAGTCATCCAGATCAGTGTCAAAGCTTGCATTGACGTAACCATTTACGACGAGCTCTTTGTCACCTCCATAAACGAGAAACATATCCTTAGTCCTTTTCAGGTATTTCAGGATTTTCTTGACCGTTGTCCAGTGATCCACTCCTGGATTACTTTGGTACCTCCATGCTAAACTAATAGCAAGGCACACATCAGGTTTGGTACACAGCATTGCAAAGATGATAGAACCTATGGCTGAGGCATAGGGACTTAATTTCATTTTCTCTATCTTCTGCAGCGGTCGGGCATTGAGTCTGGCTCAACTTCACACATTGTAACACAGGCAAGAATCCTTTCTTTTACTGATCCATTTTGAACTTCTTCAAAACTTTATCAAGGTATGTGCTTTATGAAATTCCAATTAAGCATCTTGATCTATCTCTATAGATCTTGATGCCCAATATATAAGCAGCTTTCACCGAGGTCCTTCATTGAAAAATTCTTATTCAAGTATCCTTTTAAGCTATCCAGAAATTTTGTATTATTTCCAATCAACAATATGTCATCCACGTATAATATTAGAAATGCTACAAAGCTCCCACTCACTTTCTTCTAAATACAGGCTTCTCCAAAAGTCTGTATAAAACCATATGCTTTGATCACACTATCAAAGCGTATATTCCAACTCCGAGTGGCTTGCACCATTCCATAAATGGATCGCTGGAGCTTGCACACTTTGTTAGCACCTTTTGGATCGACAAAACCTTCTGGTTGCATCATATACAACTCTTCTTTAAGATATCCATTAAGGAATGCAGTTTTCACATTAATTTGCCAAATTTCATAATCATAAAATGTGGCAATTGCTAACATGATTCGGACAGACTTAGGCATCGCTACGGGTGAGAAAGTCTTATCATAGTCAACTCCTTGAACTTGTCGAAAACCTTTCGCAACAAGTCGAGCTTTGTAGACAGTAACATTACCGTCAGCGTCAGTCTTCTTCTTGAAGATCCATTTATTTTCTATGGTTTGCCGATCATCGGGCAAGTCAACCAAAGTCCATACTTTCTTCTCATACATGGATCCCATCTCAGATTTCATGGCCTCAAGCCAGTTTGCGGAATCTGGGCTCATCATCGCTTCCTCATAGTTCGTAGGTTCGTCATGGTCAAGTAACATGACTCCCAGTATAGGACTACCGTACCACTCTGGTGTGGATCTTACTCTGGTTGACCTACGAGGTTTAGTAGTAACTTGATCCAAAGTTTCATGATCATCATCATTAGCTTCCTCACTGATTGGTGTAGGAATCACTGGAACTGATTTCTGTGATGTACTACTTTCCAATTTGGGAGCAGGTACAATTACCTCATCAAGTTCTACTTTCCTCCCACTCACTTCTTTCGAGAGAAATTCCTTCTCTAGAAAGGATCCATTCTTAGCAACGAATATCTTGCCTTCGGATCTATGATAGAAGGTGTACCCAATAGTTTCCTTTGGGTATCCTATGAAGACACATTTTCTCCGATATGGGTTCGAGCTTATTAGGTTGAAGTTTTTTCACATAAGCATCGCAGCCCAAACTTTAAGAAACGACAGCTTAGGTTTCTCGCCAAACCACAGTTCATATGGTGTTGTCTCAACGGATTTAGATGGTGCCCTATTTAACGTGAATGCAGCCGTCTCTAAAGCATATCCCCAAAACCATAGTGGTAAATCAGTAAGAGACATCATAGATCGCACCATATTTAATAAAGTATGATTATGATGTTCGGACACACCATTACGCTGTGGTGTTCCAGGTGGCGTGAGTTGCGAAACTATTCCACATTGTTTCAAATGAAGACCAAACTCCTAACTCAAATATTCACCTCCACGATCAGATTGCAGAAACTTTATTTTCTTGTTACGATGATTTTCCACTTCACTCTGAAATTCTTTGAACTTTTCAGATGTTTCAGACTTATGTTTTATCAAGTAGATATACCCATATCTGCTCAAATCATATATGAAGGTCAGAAAATAGCGATACCCGCCGCGAGCCTCAACACTCATCGGACCGCATACATCAGTATGTATTATTTCCAACAAGTCAGTTGCTCGCTCCATTGTTACGGAGAGCGGAGTCTTAGTCATCTTGCCCATGAGGCATGGTTCGCAAGCATCAAGTGATTCATAATCAAGTGATTCCAAAAGCCCATCAGCATGGAGTTTCTTCATGCGCTTTACACCAATATGACCTAAATGGCAGTGCCACAAATAAGTTGCACTATCATTATTAACCTTGCATCTTTTGGCTTCAATATTATGAATATGTGTATCACTACTATCGAGATTCAACAAAAATAGACCACTCATCAAGGGTGCATGACCATAAAAGATATTACTCATATAAATAGAACAACCATTATTTTCCGATTTAAATGAATAACCGTCTGGCATCAAACAAGATCCAGATATAATGTTCATGCTTAACGCTGGCACCAAATAACAATTATTCAGGTCTAAAACTAATCCCGATGGTAGATGTAGAGGTAGTGTGCCGACCGTGATCACACCGACTTTGGAACCATTTCCCACGCGCATGGTCACCTCATCC
Source organism: Aegilops umbellulata (assembly GCA_032464435.1). Classification (NCBI taxonomy): domain Eukaryota; kingdom Viridiplantae; phylum Streptophyta; class Magnoliopsida; order Poales; family Poaceae; genus Aegilops; species Aegilops umbellulata. The sequence goes on from CP136057.1 coordinate 188,896,531, forward strand.
TTAGCCAATCTCCGCTTAATCCGTAGCCCCTATTTCGAGTTGCAAATATGAGTAACAAAACCAGTATCAAATACCCAGGCGCTACTACGAGCATTAGTAAGGTACACATCAATAACATGTATATCAAATATACCTTTCACTTTGCCATCCTTCTTATCCGTCGAATACTTGGGGCAGATTCGCTTCCAGTGACCAATGCCTTTGCAGTAGAAGCACTCAGTCTCAGGCTCAGGTCCAGACTTGGGCTTCTTCACTTGAGTAGCAACTTGCTTGCCATTCTTCTTGAAGTTCCCCTTCTTCCCTTTGCCCTTCTTCTTGAAACTAGTGGTCTTGTTAACCATCAACACTTGATGATCCTTCTTGATTTCTACCTCCGCAGCCTTCAGCATCACAAAGAGCTCGGGAATTGTCGTATCCATCCCTTGCATATTATAGTTCATCACGGAGCTTTTGTAGCTTGGTGGCAGTGATTGAAGAACTCTGTTAATGACACTATCATCAGGAAGATTAACTCCCAGTTGAGTCAAGTGGTTGTGGTACCTAAACATTCTGAGTATATGTTCATTGACAGAACTATTCTCCTCCATCTTGCAGCTATAGAACTTATTGGAGACTTCATATCTCTCAATTCGGGCATTTGCTTGAAATATTAACTTCAACTCCTGAAACATCTCATATGCTCCATGACATTAAAAACGTCATTGAAGTTCCGATTCTAAACCGTAAAGCATGGCACACTGAACTATCGAGTAGTCATCAACTTTGCTCTGCCAGACATTCATAACATCTGGAGTTGCTCCGGGAGCGGGTCTTGCACCTAGCGGTGCTTCCAGGACGTAATTCTTCTGTGCAGCAATGAGGATAATCCTCAAGTTACGGACCCAATCCGTGTAATTGCTACCATCATCTTTCAACTTAGCTTTCTCTAGGAACACATTAAAATTCAAGGGAACGGTAGCACGGGCCATTGATCTACAACAATAGACATGCAAAATACTATCAGGTACTAAGTTCATGATAAATTAAAGTTCAATTAATCATATTACTTAAGAACTCCCACTTAGATAGACATCCCTCTAGTCATCTAAATGATCATGTGATCCATATCAACTAAACCATGTCCGATCATCGCGTGAAATGGAGTAGCTTTAAATGGTCAACATCACTATGTTGATCATATCTACTATATGATTCATGTTTGACCTTTCATTCTCAATGTTCCGATGCCATATCTGCATATGATAGGCTCGTCAAGTTTAACCCGAGTATTCTGCGTGTGCGAAACTAGCTTGCATCCATTGTATGTGAACATAGAGCTTATCATACCCGATCATCACGTGGTGTCTCGGCACAACGAACTGTAGCAACGGTGCATACTCAGGGAGAACACTTGTACCTTGAAATTTAGTGAGGGATCATCTTATAATGCTACCGCCATACTAAGCAAAATAAGATGCATAAAGGATAAACATCACATGCAATCAAAATAAGGGATATGATATGGCCATCATCATCTTGTGCCTTTGATCTCCATTTCCAAAGCACTGTCATGATCACCATCGTCACCGACTTGACACCTTGATCTCCATCGTAGCATCGTTGTCGTCTCGCCAACTATTGCTTCTACGACTATCACTACCGCTTAGTGATAAAGTAAAGCAATTACATGGCGATTGCATTTCATACAATAAAGTGACAACCATATGGCTCCTGCCAGCTGCCGATAATTGTTACAAAACATGATCATCTCATACAACAATTTATATACCATCACGTCTTGACCATATCACATCACAACATGCCCTGGAAAAACAAGTTAGACGTCCTCTACTTTGTTGTTACAAGTTTTACGTGGCTGCTACGGGCTTCTAGCAAGAACCGTTCTTACCTACGCATCAAACCACAACGGTGTTTCGTCAAGTTTGCTATTCTAACCTTCTTCAAGGACCAACTACAGTCAAATTTGATTCAACTAAAGTAGGAGAAACAGACACCCACGAGCCACCTGTATGCAAAACTAGTTGCATGTCTGTTGGTGGAACCGGTCTCATGTGGTTCACTCGGATGAACTGTTTGTGTTGACACAAGAGAACAGAAACGGTTCAACTTAACAAGACATGTGTGTTGTGCGGTGGGATTACATACAGAACAACAATATATATATATATATATATATATATATATATATATATATATATATATATATATATATATATATAAACACTATTCTGATCACAACCTGACCTGCCCCGCTAGTAATACATTGAACTTCCCTGTGAACTCGGTTGAACTTCCGCCAACATTGCCCAAACGGGGCTTGCGATATACTGTTGGAAAGCTATGGACACCAATATCATGACCCAAGTTAAAATTTTGGCAAAATATAAGCGGTTTAAGAGCAGTTTTAAAAACCGTTTTTTCTTCGCACAAAAAACATGAATCGTATTTTCGATCGCATTTCTAAAGCGTTTATCAGAATGAGGCATATAATATGGCGTTGGAAAGCTGCTGCAAAACCGCTCCTTCCACATGTTGAAAGTTTTTTCTAATTCCCTATGGTTAAAGAGTAATTTGAAAAAACGTAAAATTTCGTAAACCGAACAGCTAAGTTAGTTTTTTTGATGTCATTTCTAAACGGCTAATCTAATGGAGGCATATGATATGGCGTTGGAAAGCTTATGAAAATGCGCTAGTTTTTCATCTTGAAAGTGTTTTTCTAATTTTGAATGGTTTAAGAGTAATTTAGAAAATGGTCCAAATCCTACCGACTTTGTATTTTCGAGCTAATTTTTTAACCATGCGTCCGAATGCAGCAAATGATATGGCGTTGGAAAGCTTGAACAAATGCGAAACTTTTTGGTATGTATTGTTTCTCCAAATTATTTATGGTTTTAAGTCAATTTCAAAAATGAAGAAAAATATATTTTCACCATAATTTCTACAAACTTTATTGGAATTGGGCAAATAATATACCGTTGAAAAGCTACGGAAAATGCAAAACTTTTTCATGTTGATAGTTTTCTCTGATTCCTAGCCGTTTTCAAGTAATTCCGAAAACGGCGGGATCATTCGTTCTGCCTCTATTGCGAAACAGATTCTTCGAAAATGCACCGCGTAAACAACCTAAACTTCTCGGTGCGTGTACCTGAACTTCACTCTGTTTTTCACGTGATTTTTTTGCTCGTAGATCTTCATCCACTGCTCATAGCTCTCCATCCCACTCACGGGAATTGAGCGGGTGATATACCGATGGAAAGCTACTATAAACACGCAACTTTCCCGTGTTGATCATTTTTTCATACTCGCGACGATTTTGAAAGTTTTTCATGTTAAATTCATTCAGCGTAGTAGTTGAACTTCCTGCTGTTTTCACGTTGAACTTCTGTGACGTATTTTCGTTTGTAATTTTCTCATCCATTTCGTCAATGCTACACAAATGATACTCCTTTTGTACAAACCCCATTCACAATATTTTTTTTAACGTTCTCCGACCGAGGAGTTGAACTTATAACAACAAAACTTGTAGTATTTGCTTTTTTATTCTTTTTTAATACAAAATGCACACCATTTAGTACGTAAACTTCTGGCAGTTATCAAACGAACTTCTCTCGGTTACGTGAAAATATCTGAGTTTTAAGTCAATTTTGAAAATGGATAAAAAGGTATTTTCGCCGTAATTTATACAAAGTTTATCGGAATGGGGCAAATAATATACCGTTGAAAAGCTAAGAAAAATGCGAAACTTTTTCATGTTGATGGTTTTCTATGATTCCTAGCCGTTTTCAAGTAATTTTGAAAATGGCGAGATCATTCGTTCTGCCTTTATCACGAAACAGATTCTTCGAAAATGCACCGCGTGAAGAACCTGAACTTCTCGTCATGTTTACTTGAACTTCACTCTGTTTTTCACGTGCTTTTTTTGCCCGTAGCTCTCCATCCACTCACCGGAACACTCACCGGAATTGAGCAAATAATATACCAGTGGAAAGCTGATGTAAACACGCAACTTTCCCGTGTTGATCGTTTTTTCATACTCGCGACGATTTTAAAAGTTTTTCATCTCAAATTCATTCACTATAGTAGTCGAACTTCCTGCCGTTTTCACGTTGAACTTCTGTGACGTATTTTCGTTTGTAATTTTGTCATCCATTTCGTCAGTGTTACACAAATGATTTTCTTTTTGTATAAAACCTCTCTCGAAATATATTTTTTAACTTTCTCTGACCGAGGACTTGAAGTTACACAAATGATATTCCTATCATTTTGAAGTAAATTAGAGAAATGATGAGATCATGATTTCTGCCATCATTGCGAATGAAACGCACTGCATGAAGTAGTTGAACTTCTCGGGCATGTCTGTTTGAACCTCACTCTGTTTTTGACGTGTTGTTTTTTGCACTGCGTGAAGTAGTTGAATTTCTCGGGCATGTGTGTTTTAACTTCACTCGGTTTCACTTTACTATTATTTTTATTATATGAAATACACACCATGTAGTACGTGAACTTCTTGTTATTATCACTTTGAACTTCTCTCTCGTTTGAGAGAATTATTTTAAAACACAAAAAAACAACATATTTTTTATGTATTTTGGACATCTAAATACACGGTGAACCTCTTTCACTAGAATCTTTTGAACTTTTCCTCACAGAGCACTTGAACTTCTAGCAACCATTTTTTTCGTTTATGAGTTGTTTTTAAAAATCCAAAAAATGGCGTTCTGTTTTTTATTTTTTGAACGGGTAAATCCTAGGTTTTAATAAACTCTGAACTTCTCTGTTATTTCAATTTTAACTTCACCTTTTTATATGAAAAAAATCGAACATCAAAATACAGGGTGAACCTCTCTCGCAACAATTTTTGAACTTCCTCGGGCAGAGCACTTGAACTTCTATTAACAAACCTCTTAAGATTTTATTTTTCTATACTTTTATTTCTCACCTAAAATGCATTCCTTACATTACTTGAACTTCTCATTGTTTTCACTATGAACTGCTGTCACATTTTTGTGTATACGTCGAATTACACGCAAATGAAGGTCGGACGTCATGTTTTCCCATTTTTAAAACACGTAATTGGAGGTCGGACGTCCCGCAATATAAATTCAAAAACGTGCACAGAGCTCTGTGCACGTGAACTTCTTGCAACATATCTGATTTTTTATATACTTCGAATATCTCTGTTATTTTAATTTCAACTTCTTAGTCATATTCTTAGAAAGGAAACATGTTTTTAAATGAGCATCAAATATATTTTTTTGTAAGTTGAACTTCATAGTTTTATTTTTCTTATAAACGGTAATAATTTGAGTTTCCCGTATACATCGAACTACTCCTCTATTTTAATTTGAACTTAATCATTTTTTATTCTTTAGTAACAAGGAAAATTTGAGTTTTTTATAAATATCAAACTTCTCTATTTCATAATTTGGACTTCTTGGTTTATTTTTTTAGCATCAAAATAACCTAGTTTTGTCATAAATATTGGACCTCCTCCACATTTTTTAAAATTTATATTTATTTGTAAAAACATAGATACAAACGGGAGAGAGAATTATGTGAGCATAAAGTGGGTAGTAATTTCAAACTTTCCTCGTCGAGCACTTGAACTTCTAGCAAGAAATATTTTTCATTTTATGAGTTGGTTTTAAAAATGCCAAAATGGCATTCGTTTTTGTTTTTGTTTTTTGAACATGTAAATCCTAAGTTTTAATAAACTCCAAACTTTCGTGTTATTTTAATTTGAACCTCATGTTGATTTTATTTTCTATTAGCGGTTAGAATCCGAGTGTTTAATAAATCTTAAACCGCTCCATTACTTTAATTTGAACTTCTAGGTTTCTTTTAGAAACTGGGAAATTCATTTTCTAATTAAAATTTCTAAACTATTTTGTCATTTTTAATTGGAGATTCCATTGTGGATATTTTGATGGGGTGTTCCTTTTTTTATTCGAACTTGTTGCAATGAACATTTTTAGGTTTCATTTTATTACTTTTTTGTCATCCGAACTTGTGGTGTTGGCACACACCCACACACAAAACAGATTCTTGACATGCGAATTTTGCATACAAACATTTCTTTTATAAGATATTTTGAACTTCTGTTTTTTGTATGTATGAACTTCCTATTTATTCAAGAAATAAAGGAAAAACATACTCATAGCACGAGCACACCGAACACACGCACACATGACCACCAGACGCACGCGAACATTCTAAGTTTCCCTAGTTGAACTTATGATATTTTTTAGATTTTTCTAATTTTTCCAAAATAATCATTTTGCTTTTACATCTGCTGCTTTTGCGTAGGCATGGGTGCTGTCGTCACTGGTGGTTGGGCGCGGGGCGGCGGCGACGGCGGCACCGGTTATGCGCGGTGATGCGACATCGTCGCAAGTTGGCCGGGGTGGATAGTGTGGGAGGTGGGGTTCATCGAACATCCTGGGTTTCCTCGGTTGAATTTACAAAAAAAAAAGAATTTTTAATCCAAAATCACTATTTTGTTTTACAAGCTGTCTACTTTTAAAGTTGGAAATATATCGAGCAAAGATGAATATTTATGTTCAGAGGGAAGCAAATGTCCCTTAGTATTTGTGCCAGAGGAAATAATTTTCTTTTTCTTTTGGGGCATAAACACAAGCAACTTTAGAGAGCATACTTTTTTGTTCTTACTGGATAAGATTTTTGAACTTCTGCTATTGGCGTATTTTAAAACCAAATGAGATTGCCCGCGCCCTGGATCACACAGCATAGATCCATCGCACGAGTTGCTCGTCGTCGGCCATTGAAGGAGATGTGGCTGGTGAGGTGTTAGTTTTCTGAACTCTCTAGTTTTTTGTTTCTGGATTTCCTGGGTAGTAATATATGAACTTCTCGAGATGAGAATTTTTTGTCAAATATCTAAGGCGTAAAACATACACAAAAAGGTGAAGACGAGAATATGTAAAACGTGTGTGCAAAAACTGTGGAAATTTGGGAATCGTCTGAGCATAACGATCAGCAACAAAAACACGGTACACACTTGACAACAAATATTCTAAAATGACCAGGTCACACCGGGCCCTTTTCTATATAAGAAAAGGCACTAACTGGTGGCCCACACATTTCTTCAGTATTTTCTCTCACCTTTATCCATTCGGTGTTGCTATGCGTTATCCCCTCTGTGCTTTTCTTCTTCTTCTGTCTTCTCTCAAATGCATAGCAGAACATTTTGATTTATGAGAAAACTACCGCAATGGACCACCTGACATTGGGCGCCCTGCAAAGCAACTTGCATGATCTTCAATGCTCGTTGTACCCTTTTTCTTCAGATCAAGTCTAATTTGTTCTTAGCTTCAGTGTGTTCTTCGACATATTTCTACCTGCAAAACGGAATCAGTTTGTGCAACTTGCTACTGTTTAGTTGGTCTGCTTGGGGGAAGACCACTGTCGCGGCTATTGACATGAAGGTTGGGACTTTTGGGAGCGCATGGTGCCTGCCCAATCGGTTTCCGGCAACAAACGCAGGACGACAGTGATGCGAGAGGCACTTCAGTTCAGTTCAGGCGCCCCAGCAGACCTGCGCTCGACGTGGCACGCGCAAGGTGGCGGAGTGTCAACAAGCTATGGACTACGGCCGAGGGACTATGTGAACGGCAGCCAGCTGGTGTCGTGTGTGCGGCAGCAGACAGAGAAGCTGCGGAAGTTCCATTAAAGACGCAAGAGCAGGCCGCACGCGATGGATGGAGACCAGGCCTACCGCGCGACAAGGCGAAAGCTACGCCATGGGGCAAAGGTGCTTGTGGAGACAGGCACTGCAGGTGCAGATGCAGGCCGCTCGCCACGGCGTCACACTCGGATAGGCGGAGGCGCGTGCGTGAGGGTGCCGCTCCTTCTGCCGGAGGTGGCTCGCCGGCTGCTTGGCTGTCGAGGCGCGCCGGCGGGTTGGGCGTGTCGCCACGCCAGGGCGGAGAGATACAGGGCGGTGGCGCGTCTTAGGGTGGAGGTGCGGGGGTGGCGAGATGCAGGAGGCGGTGGGAGGCGATTTGGGGATGGAGAGAGGCGCGACGAGGCCGGGGCGACGCTGGCGAGAGGCGCGTCGAGGGATTGGGGCCGGCGTTGGGAGGCACGCCGGTGCCGGGGCGACGGCGGCGGGAGGCGCCGAATCAAGGGGGGAGGGATGCGCCATCGCAGTGGATCCAGGGGCAGGGGATCGGGGGAGGTTGGGGACTAGCGGTCATGGGTGGTGGGGTGGGATTTTTTTTTTTCATCGGGTTCGGGAGTTCAGGAACACCGAATCGGGCCTATATAGGGTGATGATGATCCAAATAACTATTCTAATCCTGGATTAGAATAGTGCCACCTTATATAAACACTATTCTGATCACGGGATCAGAATAATATTCTGATCACAACCTAAGCTGCCTGAGTAACGCGCCTGAACTTCCCTCTGTATGAACCCGACCTTCGGGCTATCTTCGTAACCGTAGCTTCCCCAGCGAATTATTTTTGTTAGTCGTGTTCTATATGATGTTAGTGTAATCTAGAAACTTTTTTAGCAACTAAATACCGGTTTTAAATAGGAATCTCGCTCGTTGGCGGATTTTGCTCTCGGGTTGTGATGAAATTGCGTTTTTTGCAATTTTACTGCCTGAGTTGTTCGACCTGAACTTCTCCCAGTACTAGGTTGAACTTCCGCCAACATTGCCCAAATGGGGCTTGCGATATACCGTTGGAAAGCGATGGACACCAGTATCATGACCCAAGTTAAAATTTTGGCAAAATGTAAGCGGTTTAAGAGCTATTTTGAAAACCGTTTGTTCTTCACACAAAAAGCGTGAATCGTATTTTTGATCGCATTTGAAAAACGTTTATCGGAATAAGGCAAATAATATGGCGTTGGAAAGCTGTTGTAAAACAGCTCATTCCACATGTTGAAAGTTTTCTCTAATTCCATATGGTTAAAGAGTAATTTGGGAAAAGGTAAAATTTCATAAACCGAACAGCCGAGTATGTATTTTCGATGTCATTTCCAAACGGCTAATCCAACTGAGGCAAATGATATGGCGTTGGAAAGCTTATGAAAATGCGCTACTTTTCCATGTTGGAAGTTTTTTGTAATTTCGAAAGGTTTAAAAGTAATTTAGAAAATAGTACAAGTTTCACCGAGTTGGTATTTTCGAACTAATTTTTTAACCGTAAGTCCGAATGCAGCAAATGATACACCGTTGGAAAGCATGAATAAATGCGAAACTTTCGTGTATATATTTTTTCTCCCAATTCTGTACGGTTTTATGTCAGTTATGAAAATGGCTAAAAACGTTTTTTCGCTGTAATGTTTACAACATTTATCGGAATGGGGCAAATAATATACCATTGAAAAGCTACGGAAAATGCGAAACTTTTTCATGTTGCTGGTTTTCTCTGATTTCTATTTGTTTTCAAGTAATTTCGAAAACAGTGAGATTATTTGTTCTGCCTTTGTCGCGAAATAGATTCTCTGAAAATGCACCGCGTGAAGAATTTGAACTTCTCGGCATGTGTACCTGAACTTCACTCTGTTTTTTCACGTGATTTTTTTCCTCGTAGCTCTCCATCCACTGCTCGTAGCTCTCCATCCACTCACCATAATTGACCAACTGATATACCGATGGAAAGCTACTGTAAACACGCAACTTTCCCGTGTTGGTCATTTTTTCATACTCGCGACGATTTTAAAAGTTTTTCATCTGAAATTCATTCAGCATAGTAGTTGAACTTCCTGCTGTTTTCATGTTGAACTTCTGTGACGTATTTTCGTTTGTAATTTTCTCATGCATTCGTCAGTGTTACACAAATGGTATTCTTTTTGTACAAACCTATCTCATAATATATTTTTAACTTTCTTCGACCGATGACTTGAACTTTCACTTCCTGCCGTTTTGAAATAAATTAGAAAATGAGGAAATCATGATTTCTGCCTTCATCACGAATGGAAATGCACTGCGTGAAGTAGTTGAACTTCTCGGGCATGTCTGTTTGAGCTTCACTCTGTTTTTGACGTGCTGTTTTTTGCACTGCATGAAGTAGTTGAACTTCTGGAGCATGTCTGTTTGAACTTCACTCTGTTCCACTTTATTGTATTTTTCTTATATGAGACACACACCATGTAGTACGTGAACTTCCGGTTGTTATCACTTTGAAATTTTCTCTAGTTTGAGAGAATTATTTAAAACACAAAAAACAACATATTTTTTGATGTATTTTGGACATCTAAATACACGGTGAACCTCTTTCACAAGAATTTTTTGAACTTTTCCTTGCCAAGCACTTGAACTTTTAGCAACCATTTTTTCCGTTTATGAGTTGTTTTTAAAAGTGCAAAAAATGGCGTTGTGTTTTTTATTTTTGGAACAGGTAAATCATAGCTTTTAATAAACTCCGAACTTCCCTATTATTTCAATTTGAACTTCACCTTTTTATATTTTGACTAAAGAATTGTTTTCGGTTTTTAAATAAACATCAAATTTGACTATCTTCTCAATTTGAACTTCATCGTTGATAATTTAACAAAAACTGATATTTGTGAAAATCCTAGATTTTTTAATAAACATCAACACTTTGTAAACTTTTTTTAGTTGTTCCTTTTATTTTAATTTGATGTTCTTCATTTTATTTCTTTAGTAACGAGAAAAAATCTGAGCTTTTTATATATGTCAAACTTCTCTGTTTTCTTAATTTGAACTTCTTAGTCTTATTCTTAGAAAAATATGTTTTCAAATAAGCATCAAACAAATTTTTTAAAATTGAACTTTCATACTTCTATTTTTCCTCGAAACAAAAATAATTTTATTTTTCCATATACATCGAACTTCCCTATTTTTTTATTTTGAACTTCTCATTTTTTATTTGTTTAGCACCAACGAAATTTTGAGTTTTTAAGTTCGCACTTCGTAGGTTCCTTAAACTAAACCTCTTGGGTTTTTTTTGGAACGATGAAAATCAAATGATCATTTTTTCTAAATTGAACTTCTAGGATTTTATTTTTTTAAAGCGAAATTCTAGTTTTTTTAACGTTAAACTACACTGTTATTTTAATCTGAACTTCTATATTTTTTTTGAATAGGGGAAATCTTTCTTTGCTCAAAATCCTTTTTTATAGACATCAAACTTCATGAAGTTTTGAATCAACAAACAAACAAACTGGAACCCCATGCAAAATATTTTGTAATCCATATATGAAGTTTTGAATCTGCTTTGGCTTGATTTATTTTGTGATAGAAAAACATAGATAGCTTGGTTGCCCAAGTTTGTGTTTTAAATTATGTTCTCGGTTAAAAATAACATGTTTTCTTCATTGGGGCATATACACAAACACTTGTAGTGCACATGAGCAGGCTACAAGATCTGAAACATTTCCTGTTCGTGTGCACAGATATACAACACGAACTCACACCATCAGCACATACACACATCGCTAGGACACGAACTCACCCAGCAGCAGCAGGCCACAGCGCTGCCGAGCTACCATCGTCTACGTCCAGACGCCATGGGCGTGTCTGACTGCTCCTCGAGTCTATCCACTAGGTCATGTCCCGGATGCCTCCATGCTCCATATCGTCCCAGTGACAACACCCATCAACTCCCCCGGCGGTGTCTCGCATGAGCAATAAAGCAATCAGTGGTAAATTCAGGGAAGTGTCTGCAGTGGTGTGGTGTTGCATGTCACGCCAATGACGGAGAAGCTGGGCTGCGGCCTGGGCTATATGCGAACTGCTGGAGGTTGTCATCACTACATTGCCATCAAAATCTCCCATGGCCAGCGTCATCCACTTCACAAGATTATTTTTGTTTAGTAGTACGTACTAATTAGCACATACAGAGAAGGTTTTCATAGTGAGCAAGCTAGCTACCTGAACTTCTGAAGAACAAAAACAAGTACGGTGTCAAGTTAGATTTTCAGATTTTCATAGTGGCAAGTTCCTCTAAATTGCCAGTTGAAGGTCAGGGCCTCCTCCAACTGTAGGCCAACCTCTCCTGCAGCTGCAGGCAGCGCCTAATCCGTGCGTGGGCTGGTAGTCCAGGTTGGCTGTCATCTTCAACCTCAGGCAGAAAACCACCAACAGAGCCGCACAGGCACATGTGAAGCAACCAAATTTTTTCTACTCGCACAAGATGATTAAGGCCACAAAATGACTCAACTTAAACACGAGAAATTTTGCCCACTTCATTGCGAATCCATTCCATCAAATAGCACACACTATTGTTTAGTAACGAAAGAGATTGGTGCTTGCCTTTTGATACATCCGCAATGTATGCTACCGGATACAAGCATGCAAGCACCGTCGGACTGCACAGGCTCACCGGCCGAACTTCACATGCTCGGTGAAGTTTCTTCTTTCCAGACGAGGTGCGCCCAGCCCCGGCTAGCAGGAGCACGCGGCACGCCTCAGGAAAGCTCCGGTGGTCACTGTCGGCTCCGTTAGAGAAGGCTGAGGCAGTGCGTTTGAGGGAGGGGCCGGGTCGCGTGGCCTGAGCCGCCGGCGCGTTCAATGGAGGTGCTCGGCCGCTGCGCCATTGGGGACGGTGCTGGCCTGGCGCAGACGGCCATCGGTGAAGCAACAATGGCGGACGGCGGCCACGTGTGGGAAAGTGGGGAGGCGGCTCGGGGGTGAGGTGCTTGCGTGTGGCGGCGGCGAGCAAGGATCCGCTCGTCGGCGGCTGGATCCCGGCCCGCGAGGCGACGCCAGGCAGGCGGTGGGGCGGCGGCGGCGGTCGGGAGGTGGCTCGGGTGGGGATCGAGAGGTGTGTGACGAGGCCACGAGGGCTCCAGGGTGGGGTTTTTTTCCCTCGCGCTCACAGTGGGCTTCTTCGGTTCGCTCGCTCTGGTTCGGGATCATCTTCGCGGCTCCCTTCTTTTCTTATATAGGGCGTTGTGATCCAAATAACTATTTTAATCCCGGGATTAGAATAGTGTTGTCATATATATATATATATATATATATATATATATATATATATATATATGCACACTAATAACGGCATACGGCATGATTGCATAACTAAATTAAACATCCACTTACATAGATGGCTACTAAAACCATGGCATTTGCACACACCAAAGTAAACTATTACATGCATAATTACATGCATAATTACATAGGTGGCTACTACACACATGGCATTTTCACACACCAATAAAGTAAACTATATATTATATGCATGATTAACTAGCATAAACGATCATCTGATCAACATCTACTTCTTGTGACGCTTGCTCTGCTTGTGGCTCGATCCGGACTCCTCGATTTGGGTAACGAGGCACTTCCTCATGTCAACGATCCGCCTGTGCATCTCGTAGTATGTGTACACGCTCTTGGCCGCGAACCTTAGGTGTGGTTCATCCAGTTGCCACATCTAGACCCTGTGCCAGGATAGGGGGCTTGTTCTCTGGGCATCCTGCTTCATCTTTTCGTAGTAGGGGTTGATGATGGCCGCGGCGAGTTCGACCAGGGAGTCCTTCTTCGTGCTGCCCCAGACCCTGTAGTGGTCACGGATTTCGACAAGGTTCTTGCAGGCCAAGCCCATAACACTGAGCGCATTTACATCGTATTTGGTTTCCATCATGGCGAACTTGTAGTCGGTGTTGTTGACAAACCTGTTGAAACGGTCGCAAGGCTCTGTGGCCATGCAGTAGTGGTAGATGAGGACATGATGGCGCACGCACAACTGGGCGACAACAACCTTCTGATCTATGCCGGGATGACCGGCGGTGTACTGGAGGTCGATGCCGATCACCTTGTACTTGTCTCCAGCAAGCAACTGCTCAACGCTGTTGATATAGTCGTCCACCACGGCCGGGTCGACAGTGTACACCACCAAGAGATCTGTCTCCCTCGCGTGGGTCTTCACTCTATGCTCGCCGAACTCCATTGGAGCGCCGTTGGACATCCCCTCTCTATGTGTCGTCGTGAGTGTGCTTGTTGTGTTGTGGGGCGCGATCGAAAGGTTGAAGAGACTAAGGTTATAATGGCCTCGGGAATTAAAGGGGAAGCCGGACGGCTAGGAATATCGGCAGGCCCTGATGGCAGTTCTAATTTGCATCGTGCCGCACATAACTGCATCGCGTGGCAACGCGCGCGGCGCAACCGCATGCATACGGGGCCCCTTACGTAATCATGCGCACGCCCAACCGTTGGCAGAGCGCGCACGGAGGGACGCGAGTAGAGCGCTCCGCGGTCGCCTAAACGGCGAGCAACCATATATATATATATATATATATATATATATATATATATATATATATATATATATATGTATGTATATATATATATATGCATATAGCAGTTGAACACGCAAGGAAAACCTGTCCACAAGCCGAGCACGTCGATGGACGCGAGCAGGGCGCGCCAATGGACGCGAGCAGAGCATGCCAACGGACGCGAGCAGAGCGCGCCGCGGCGCCTAACGGCAAGCACATCGCGCTAGGAGGGGCGATTGCCGTGGTCTCGAACCCACTGAAGATCAAGTCTCCACGGATATCCGTGATGTAGTTCAAGCTTCCAAATCTGACCTGGTGGACAGGGGCGTAGCTGTCGATCTGCTCCAGATGGCCAACCAAGTTGGCCTGCAGTACGAAGCCGCCGAACACAAAGATCTGTCTGGGGAGGAAGGTTTCTCCCTGGACAACGTCACTATAGACGATTGAAGGGACCATCGAACCTTTCGTCGACAGCATAGTGGAACTCTCAATGAAAGCACCAATGTCGGTGTCAAAACCGACGGATCTTGGGTAGGGGGTACCGAACTGAGCGTCTAGGATCAATGGTAACAGGAGACGGGGGACACGATGTTTACCCAGGTTTGGGCCCTCTCTATGGAGGTAATACCCTACTTCCTGCTTGATTGATCTTGATGAATATGAGTATTACAAGAGTTGATCTACCACGAGATCGTAATGGCTGAATCCTAGAAGTCTTCCCTATATGACTATGGTAACGTGTGTGTCCGTTCCGGACTTACCCCTCTGGTTTATATAGACACCGGGGGGATCTAGGGTTTACATAGAGTCGGTTACATAAGAAGGAATCTTCGGTCGCCAAGCTTGCTTTCCATGCCAAGTAGAGTTCAATCCGGACACGGGTACGGTCTTCGGCCTTCATGTCTTCACAGCCCATCAGTCCAAGCCATGGATAACAGGCCGGACGCCCGAGGACCCCTTATTCCAGGACTCCCTCAGTAGCCCCTAAACCTGTCTTCAATGACGAGGAGTCCGGCACGCACATCGTCTTCGGCATTGCAAGGCGGGTTCTGCTACCTCTTGAGCACTGCGTTGGATTACCCCGAAGAGGAGAGGATGATGCAGCAAAGTAGCGTAAGTATTTCCCTTAGTTTTTAAGAACCAAGGTATCAATCCAGTAGGAGGCTACACGCAAGTCCCTCGTACCTACACAAAAACAATAGCTCAACGCAACCTACGCGATTAGGGGTTGTCAATCCCTTCATTGTCACTTACGGGAGTGAGATCTGGTAGAGATGATAGGTAATATTTTTGGTATTTTTGGTATAGAGATGCAAAGTAAAATAAAAAGCAAAGTAATAATAAAGTGATGGAGATTGATATGATGAGAATAGACCCGGGGCCATAGGTTTCACTAGTGGCTTCTCTCAAGAGCATAAGTATTCTACGGTGGGTGAACAAATTACTGTTGAGCAATTGACAGAATTGAGCATAGTTATGAGAATATCTAGGTATGATCATGTACATAGGCATCACGTCCGAGACAAGTAGACCGACTCCTGCCTGCATCTACTACTATTACTCCACTCATCGACCGCTATCCAGCATGCATCTAGAGTATTAAGTTAAAAACAGGAGTAACGCCTTAAGCAAGATGACATGATGTAGAGGGATAGTTTCATGCAATATGATAAAAAAACCATCTTGTTATCCTCGATGGCAACAATACAATACGTGCCTTGCTGCCCCTTCTGTCACTGGGAAAGGACACTGCAAGATTGAACCCAAAGCTAAGCACTTCTCCCATGGCAAGAAAAACCAATCTAGTAGGCCAAACCAAACTGATAATTCGAATAGACTTGCAAAGATAACTAATCATACATAAAAGAATTTAGAGAAGATTCAAATATTATTCATAGATAGACTTGATCATAGCCACAATTCATCGAGCTCAACCAACACACCGCGAAACGAAGATTACATCGAATAGATCTCCAGGAGAGAGGGGGAGAACTTTGTATTGAGATCCAAAAAGAGAGAAGAAGCCATCTAGCTAATAACTATGGACCCGAAGGTCTGAGGTAAACTACTCACACTTCATCGGAGGGGCTATGGTGATGATGTAGAATCCCTCCATGGTGGATTCCCCTTCCGGCGGAGCTCCGGAACAGGCCCCAAGATGGGTTCTCGTGGGTACAGAAGGTTGCGGTGGTGGAATTAGGTTTTTGGCTTTGTATCTGATCGTTTGGGGGTACGTAGGTATATATAGGAGGAAGAAGTACGTCGGTGGAGCTTCGTGGGCCCCACGAGGGTGGGGGCGTGCCCCCTACCTCATGCCCACCTCGAAGCTTTCTTGGCGTAGGGTCCAAGTCTCCTGGGTCATATTCGGTGAGAAAATCACGTCCCCGAAGGTTTCATTCCGTTTGGACTCCGTTTGATATTCCATTTCTTCGAAACCCTGAAATAGGCAAAAAAACAACAAGTCTGGGCTGGGCCTCCGGTTAATAGGTTAGTCCCAAAAATAATATAAAAGTGGAAAATAAAGCCCAATAATGTCCAAAGCAGTAGATAATATAGCATGGAGCAATCAAACATTATAGATACGTTGGAGATGTATTAGGTTCCCCTTTCTACGCACTCCAAGGTAGTCTCAGATGTGTTGATTGTATCCGGACTTGCATACATAATTATAGAGGATATAATATCCTACGAGTGCAATCCTGTAGGATCGAAAGTATGTCTAGAGGGGGGTGATTAGACTACTTGACCAATTAAAAATCTATCCTTTTCCCAATTTTAGACTTTGGCAGATTTTAGCTATCTTAGCACAAGTCAAGCAATCTTAACACAATTCAAGCAAGCATGCAAAGAGTCTATGAGCAGCGGAAAGTAAAGCATGCAACTTGCAAGAATGTAAAGGAAAGGGTTTGGAGAATTCAAACGCAATTGGAGACACGGATGTTTTTGTCGTGGTTCCAATAGGTGGTGCTATCGTACATCCACGTTGATGGAGACTTCAACCCACGAAGGGTAACGGTTGCACGAGTCCACGGAGGGATACACCCACGAAGGGTCCACGAAGAAGCAACCTTGTCTATCCCATCATGGCCATCGCCCACGAAGGACTTGCCTCACTAGCGGTAGATCTTCATGAAGTAGGCGATCTCCTTGCCCTTACAAACTCCTTGGTTCAACTCCACAATCTTGTCGGAGGCTCCCAAGTGACACCTAGCCAATCTAGGAGACACCACTCTCCAAGAAGTAACAAATGGTGTGTTGATGATGAACTCCTTGCTCTTGTGCTTCAAATGATAGTCTCCCCAACACTCAACTCTCTCTCACAGGATATGGATTTGGTGGAAAGAAGATTTGAGTGGAAAGCAACTTGGGGAAGGCTAGAGATCAAGATTCATATGGTGGGAATGGAATATCTTGGCCTCAACACATGAGTAGGTGGTTCTCTCTCAGAAAATGTGCATTGGAAGTGTAGGTATGTTCTGATGGCTCTCTCCACGAATGAAGAGTGGGTGGAGAGGTATATATAGCCTCCACACAAAAACTAACCGTTACACACAATTTACCAATCTCGGTGAGACCGAATTGAGAAACTCGGTCGGACCGATTTAGCAAACCTAGTGATCGTTAGGATTTTCGGTGGGACTGAGATGCAACTCGGTAGGACCGATATGGTTAGGGTTAGGGCATAACGTAATCTCGGTGTGACCGATTACACAAACTCGGCGGGACCGATTTTGGTAATAAGCTAACCAGTGAGTTGGTCAAGTAAACTCGGTGGGACCGATTTGCTCATTTCGGTGGGACCGAAATGTTACAAAAGGGAAACAGAGAGTTTACATTGCAATCTCGATGGGACCGATCGCTCATCTCGGTAGGACCAAAACATTACGAAGGGAAACAGAGAGATTACAACCCCATCTCGGTGTGACCGAGATCCCTATCGGTGAGACCGATTTGCCTAGGGTTTGTGGCGGTGGCTATGACATCTGAACTCGGTGGCGCCGGATAGAAAGAATCGGTGGGGCCGAGTTTGACTTTGGTTTAGGTCATATGTGGATGTGGGAAGGTAGTTGAGGGTTTTGGAGCATATCACTAAGCACTATGAAGCAAGAACCTCATCAAGCAACACCTTATCCCTCCTTGATAGTATTGGCTTTTCCTATAGACTCAATGTGATCTTGGATCACTAAAATATAAAATGTAGAGTCTTGAGCTTTGAGCTTGAGCCAATCTTTTTGTCCTTAGTATTTTGAGGGGTCCACTTTCCTCATCCATGCCATGCCATTCATTGAGCTTTTCCAGAAATATTAATCTTGGAATAATGTTAGCTCAATGAGCTATATGTTGTTAGGAATTACCAAAACCACCCAGGGATAGTTGCACTTTCAAATCCCCCGACAAATCTTTGGTAAGATGACATCACGCCTGCTTCGGCCATTATTTGCAAACCGCCTTTTTAGCTGGCCCGTCGCCCCACGTCCTAAGACGCGGTTTTATTGGCGTGTCTTATCCCGGCAGCGATCATGTCTCCCTCCTTTTTAGGGGATTCTTGTCAACCCGGACGTGGGTAACCCAACCATCGTTTGGGTACAACTCCTTGGGAACAGGCAAGTTTTGAGCCTCGGGAGGAGAAGTTTAATATTCACAGTCTCTATAGGGGTACCGCCCCGTATTTTTCTTTCAGGCTTGCTTCTTCCTCAACCCTTGATACCTCGAGCTCCAACACCCGGGTTTCAACCACCACAAGTTCCGATCATGTCCAGATCCAACCGTCAAGGCTGGTGAGTGGCCTCTTCTGTCACAGAGGAGGATATTGCAAAGCTTCGAGCAGCCAGATATCTGACCGCAGAAATCCTTCATCAGCTTCCTGCCGAGGGGGAGATTATTCCTACCCCCAGATCTGGCGAGAGGGTCGTGTTCCTGTCCCACTTCCTCCGTGGCTAGGGTTTGCCCTTATCACCTTCGTCCAGGGGCTCATGTTCTATTATGGGCTAGACTTTCATGATCTGGCCCCGGACTCTATTCTTCTTATATCAGTGTTTATCGTTACGTGCGAAGCCCTCCTCCGAACTCCTCCGCACTTTGGCTTGTGGCTCAAGACCTTCAATGTGAAGCCGCAAGTGATAGAGGGGGAGCAGGCAGAGTGCGGTGGCGCCACAGTGGACAAGCTCGCTAGCACTGTTTGGTTTCAGGGATCCTTTGCTGAATCTTTCGACTTATGGCAGTAGGGGTGGTTCTACATCACCGAGCCTTGTGGCTCTAAGTGGGCACCTGCGCCTGCGTTTTGATCCGGCCCCCCAATTCAGCTTGCTTCATGGATCAATAAGGGGTTTGACTGGGGATCCGTTGATGAAGTACAGACTCTGCAGGGTTCCATCTGAAGCCTTGCCGAGAAGGGCATCGACCTTGTCAAAGTTATTCAAGTAATGCTGGTCCGTCGGATTTTGCCGTGCCAGCGGCGGCCTCGCCGCATGTGGGAGTTTAACTCAGAAGGGCCACGGACTCTTCAACACTTCTTCGGCACCATGCACGAAGGAATGAGGAGGTTGTTTTTCGGGGAACGAGAGCAATGGCCAGCCGTCACTGAAGACATTGGCCTCCACAGCAATCATACGACCACCCCAGTAAGTATTACACTTCCGAACACCCTGTAGTCGAGCGTCCCATAATAACATACTGAGCAATCCATCTTTTTCCAGGGCTGCATAAAGAAGGTGGAACGAGTCAGGTGTCCAGCTCCTCTTCCCGAAGACTCAGCTACTCCGGTGCTAGTAAGGATGCTAGCCTTGGCGCCATGCCTGGCGCCAGTAAGGGAGGGTAAAGAGGAGAGTGAGAAGTCTCAAGAGGACCTTGGTTCTGGAGGTAAGTCGGACACTAAGTCCAGGGAAATCAACCTATCCTCGCCTGAGGACAGAGGCGAAAAAGGATCAAGTATCCCTTCTCCTAGCAGGAGGAAAAGAGCCGCATCCAAAGATTGGGAGGGGCGGTCTTCTAAGAGGGGAAAGATGCCACCGGCGAGCGGTTCGGGTTTGGAAAGCGATGCCGCTGAACAGCTCCAACAAGGGGACGAGCCCTCGGCCAAACCATAAGTGAATCCGGAATACTTTGATAGCTTCTGCTTCATTGCCGCTAACCGAAGATGCACTTTTACAGGTCGGCACAGAGTTTTTCTGGGCAATCCTCTTCTTTGGGAAGTCTTCTCCCAGAGATGATGGAGAGCGATACGCCTCCTCGAACCTCTTCGCCCAATAAGGCAGATGACTTTGAAGTGTCGTCGCGGAGGGTTCCTTTTAATGAACCAGTTGCACAAGGGACAAAGGCGGCAGTGCGCGAAGGTGGATCTCCGACCGTCCGGGAGTTCGGGGCTGATAATAGCAAAGGCCCCGGACTGTCTGGCTCACAGCCGACAGTGATTCTGGAGACGGGTGAACAGATTCCTTTAGAGGATGGTGGTGCTCCTAGAGCGGCTCCCGGAGACCAGGGGGCTCCGGATATATTGCGGGACATGTTGCAAAAAGCATCTGTCTCGGGGGAACAGCGTACCTTGATGGGTTTGAGTAGATTTCGTCCGCTAAAAGCGGATTAAATGAAGCCTTCATGAGCCTACTGAAGGGCTTCGAGGTATGTGACATAATGTTTTCAGTTATGCTTCCTTTGCAAAGATGCGCCTGTATATAGGTAGTAGCCCCTGAGACTCAGTTTATCTTCCATTAGGAAGCAAACAGAGGATCAACAATGATCGTTTTGAGGACTAACCTGATGAGCTTGAACACAGGCAACTTCCCCTTTGGACACTTCCCAGACTATGGAAATTGCCGAGCTGCAGCGGAAGCTTGACGTGGCAGGGGATGATCTTGCATTAATCAATACGCGTCTTGACGAGTCACAAGGTATGTATTTGGTGCAATCCCCCTACATTTTTGTTGTATAAGCATGACGCTAAAATTTATATGGTGGAGTATGCATGGCTGCAGATGGTGCTGCCGCCATTGAAGTTCTTTGAGCAGAGCTGGCCCGGGCAAAGGAGCAGGCCCAGTGTAGTCATGGTGCGGCTGAAAAGGCAGTCGCCGAGCTGAAAGCGGAACAAGCTGCACGGTGCCAAGGCGAGGAGAAGATATCCCTGGTGGCGCTTGAACTGGAAGGTGCTACTGGCCGCTGTGAACTTTTGGAGAAGGAGAATAAAGCCTTAACCACTGAACTGGACCAGGCCTTACAAGAGGCGAGGGGAGCGCGATCGGAATCTAGAGCAGTCCGTGAGGAGGTTCGGCACGCTAGGGAGATTGTGGCTGGAAAGCCATTTCTGCTGCAAACTAAGTTCGGTGACCCGAACTATGCTCAACTTAACCGAGTGTGGAGTTCTCCGGATGAGTTCTTAGACTTGCCGAAGAGTTCTTCCGATGCGGCGCAGTATTACCAAGCGCGAGATGGTTATGCAACGGAGAAGCTTTTTTGGTCGCAGTTTGGCGCATTGAAGTGCCCTCTGTCGCTCAATGAACAGTTGTCCCAATGGGCCGAACTTCATAGGATGTCCGGTGCTGCCATGAGGATGTCATAATCCAGTTGTGGCCAACCGAGCCTGTTCTGAATAGCTATTTTGGTTTGGTGCGAAGGCTTGTTGATGCGGTGCCGTGTATCGAGGTTGTAAAGCGGTCAACATGCATTGAGGGTGCACGGATGGCTTTTGCCCGAGTCAAAACGCTCTAGGGGAAGATGAAGGCCATCGATGTTGCGACGAGGAGTCCACCCAAAGGCAAGGACCATCCGGAACCGGAGCATTATTTTGAAGACGTCCTAGAGGCCGCCCGCTTGATAGAGGGTCAGTGCTCGAAAGACATAATGTTCGAGTGATATGTATGGGAAATGTAAAAGACAATGTTATAGTTAATCTGTTTTTATGTTTTGCTCGAAAGCTTGAATTCCTCCTGTGCGGCCGTTTAATATAATGTGAATGTTTTCTAGTCGTCGACTTCGGCCCCCTCGTAGGAAGTACGGGGGTGTTTGGAAAAGCATTTAATCACTCTTTATCCAACGTCTTGGTCCATGAAGGAGGTGATAATGCGGCGAACCAGGCAACTGGACTATAGGGCGTTAAAGCTTTCACTTAGCCATAGGAGTTTTATTGTGGGGCTACGACATAGCGGCATAAGGTGTCTTACATGTTTGACCTTAAATAAGATCCCTCGTGTTACATGGAGAATCGCTAAAGATTCCAAGAAGTCGTCAAATGGTTGACCAGCTCTCGCCGCATCATGACAGTCAGTTTGCGGCTTTCTCTACTGAGGTGCTCATCTGGTTTAGACCAGGGCACAATCGCAGTAGTTCTCCCTTTACTACCCTAGGCGATAGAGCGGAGCATAGGGTAGCAAGCACGGGAGCCGGGCAACCCAACTATTGACCCAAGACAATGATTCGGAGCTGATGCATATAATGCCAAACTTGTGATGCCGAATTGCCCTGTAGAGTTGTTCGGGCTTTTGCTGGCAACTCATTTGTTCCCATACCGAGCCCCTGGCAGGTTATGCCAGGGTATATTTGTGAAGCAAACATGGCAGTCGTATTTCGTGGCGAGACAACACAGATGATTAGTTCGGATATGTTTTACTAGGAACTGAGCGGTATGCCATTGATTACTTATGATATATATAAAAGCTATCCTCCCGGCTATTTGACATGCTCGGGGTTGGAGGCTGAGGAACAGACATAGTACATGCTCAAGAAATAGAGAGTGCGGTCTACAAAAATTTGTTTTGGACCTCCTGTCGCACATCTGCGCCGCCCGTCCTCGGTGGGGGGGATCCTTTATGGAAGTAGCCCCTTAGGTGAGTATACGGATCCGGACTCCGATAGAGCCAGTTCCCGATGTTTATCCTGTTTGCCACCTATTTTAAAGGATGGAGAAAGAGGAAATAAAGAGAAAATAAATGATAACAATAAAAGAAGTTACTGCAGTTCTTGCAGGCTTGTCCGTATTGTACTTCCGCCAATACCCATGGTATCTTGAGTGCGTAATAATGTATGCGCGGTACAAATTTTGTGGGTGTACGAAGTGGGCGGCGGAAGCCGGGTTGCTATTTCCGTTCTGGGAGTAGTTGAACTTTGGGGGGAAATTTCTTCTGACCCCCCGTACTTCATTGGTGAACCTTTCCGTCATCCCTGTGGTCTGGCGGCCTCCTTCCGCTGTGTTCGGCGTTGAGCTTGCCGGCCTGTTTAAGGACCCAGCAGTTTCTGTTAGTATGATTGGCTGGTATATTGGGGTGGCCATGAATCTGGCAGGGTCGGTCCAATACCCTGTCCAGGTTGGATGGTTCATCGCGATTCGCCTTTAATGGCTTCTTCCGCTGACCGGGCTTGGGATTGCTGAATCCGGCGTTGACCGCTGTGTCGCGTGATCTTTCATTATCATTGCGACTGTTGTATTTGCTTCGTCGTGGCTTGCCGTTGCCGTCTCGGATTTCGGAAGTGCCCGGGTTGCTGGCGCTGTTGCTTCTACGAGCGAGCCAGCTGTCCTCTCCTGTGCAAAAGCAGGTCATCAAAGCAGTGAGGGTTGTCATGGATTTAGGTCCTTCTTAGCCGAGGTGGCGTGTCAGCCATTCGTCTCGGACACTGTGTCTGAAGGCCGCAAGGGCTTTTGCGTCCGGACAGTCGACGATTTGGTTCTTTTTGACTAAGAACCGATTCCAGAGCTCCCTGGCCGACTCTCTGGGCTGCTGGATAATGTGGCTTAGGTCATTGGCATCTAGCGGCCGGACATATGTTCCTTGTAAGTTGCCAAGGAAGGCTTCTTCCAAGTCCTCCCAGCTGCCTATGGAATTTTCCGGCAGGCTGTTTAACCAGTGCCGAGCTGGCCCTTTTAGCTTTAGTGGGAGGTATTTAATTGGGAGGTATTTAATGGCGTGGAGGTCGTCTCCACGGGCCATATGGATGTCGGGAATAAAATCTTCTATCCATACCGAGGGAACGGTTGTTCCGTCGTATGGTTCAATATTGACGGGCTTGAATCCCTCGGGGAATTCATGATCCATTACTTCATCAGTGAAGCAAAGAGGGTGTGCGGCGCCTCTGTGTTGGGCCACAATGTGACGTGACTCCAAAGGAGTCCATTTGTGGTTTTCGGCTCGGGCGTGGTTAGATTTGTTACGTCCTAATAGGTAGCCGTCGTCATTTGTCGGGACATACCCTCGCGATCCGTAGATCGATCTTGCGTGTCCTGCTCTACTGTCCAAGTCCCGTCGAAGGTTGACTGTACAACCACGAGCTGTGTTATTCTTGCCTTTACGACGAGGTAGGGCGGTCTAGAGTTCGGCTTGAGTTGCCTCATTATCTGGACCGGGTTGTCGTCGACCTGCCGCATGGTGTGATAATGGTATGGGCTCCAACGCCTCATTATCAAACTGAGGTAGCGACCTATGCTTCAAGTAGTTTTTGGCTGGGCCACTAAGGCCGTATTCTTGGCGGCCAGGACTTTGGTCCATCTATCATTGAGCAGGTCTTGGTCAGCTTGAAGCTGCTGTTGCTTCTTTTACAAGCTCCTTGCGGTAGCTATTAGCCTGCGCTTGAAACGCTCCTGCTCGAGGGGTCCTTCGGGTATGATGAAGTCTTCGTCACCGAAGCTTACCTCGTCTTCGGAGAGCGGAAGGTAATTGTCGTCCTCCGAATTGTCGCTGGGCGGGGCCTGTTCGTCGGGGCTGGTTTGTCCGTTTTTTGTTCCTCCTGTTCGGATTTTGCCCTGACAGGGTTTTCATTGTGTTCGGCGTCGTCCGGGGTATTGTTTCCTCCGGTGCCGGTGTTGCTGTCTTTTGGTGTATCAACCATGTACACATCGTATGAAGAGGTGGTCGTCCGACTTCTTGTGAATGGCTGGACTTGGCCTTGCTCCTTGTCAGCGTCACCGTCCGAGCTGTCGATGTCTTCGGAGCCCCAATTAAGCACGTCGGTTGAATTTTCGACAGTAGCTATGAAGTGGGTGGCGGGTGGGAAGCAAAATTCTCCATCAGCCCCTAGTTCGAACCGAACATAGTTCGGCTGTGAGTCCCCTGCCAAGGACAGGTTTTTTAATGAATTTAGCATATCGCCCAAGGGCGAGTGTTGAAAGATGTCTGCGGTGCCGAACTCGAAGATCGATAACCGATCCAACTCGGTGTCCGCAGGCATACGTGGTTCGGAATTTATAGCCGAAAATGAGTCCGTTGCAGCAGCAGGAACCATCTCCTCAATGTGATCCGATGACAAATTTAAGTCATGTTCATCGGAGCGACGAGGGGCGATCGTCGTGGTCTCGAACCCATTGAAGATCAAGTCTCCACGGATATCCGCGACGTAGTTCAAGCTTCCAAATCTGACCTGGTGGCCAGGGGCATAGCTGTCGATCTGCTCCAGATGGCCAACCAAGTTGGCCCGCAGTACGAAGCCGCCGAACACAAAGATTTGTCCGGGGAGGAAGGTTTCTCCCTGGACAACGTCACTATAGACGATTGAAGGGGCCATCGAACCTTTCGTCAATGACACAGTGGAACTCTCAATGAAAGCACCAATGTCGGTGTCAAAACCGGCGGATCTTTGGTAGGGGGTCCCGAACTGTGCGTCTAGGATCGATGGTAACAGGAGACGGGGGACACGATGTTTACCCAGGTTCGGGCCCTCTCTATGGAGGTAATACCCTACTTCCTTCTTGATTGATCTTGATGAATATGAGCATTACAAGAGTCATGCATTCACACGATGCTAATTGAAGGAGTATGCATCATCGGCCGTTCAACATTTTGGGAACCGCTACCCTCTCCCTCGTCTGCATTAAAGCCGTATCAGGAACTGTGCCACCCGCTGCACGCCTGGCTGAACACGCCTCCTCGCCTCCATCTATGCTTAATTACAGAATTTTAGTTGCAAAAATTAGATACTGCTTGTGATTTTTAGCTTCATAATTTGACAAATCGCAGTGCTACAAGGTTGGCAAATGGCAATGTTACTAGATCAACAAATGTCAATCTTTCTAGTTTGAAAAGTGGTAACATACCCAATATGATAGATGCAAATCACCCAAAATTGTTTGTAAGTGGTTCACACGGGTCATCCAAAAGAACCGTTTGTGTTCAAGAGATGCACAAATCCTACTCTCACTTTGCATACGGGTGTTGTACCTGAAACCATCACGCTTGTTGTGAGAAGCTCTGGTTTGTGAGAAGCATATACCCAAACCTGCCCCAAATGGAACAAAAAATTACCATAGCATGTTGATGCCGCTCCATGATAGCATGCCAAGTTTCATCAATTTTAGACGAGTTTTAGATTTACTAGAATTTAAAAATTAGGTATCTCAATGTTTGCGGCCGAGTGACGGTGGCAGGGTGTTTGACATTCATTCCCATTTCTTGCATGGGACCTAAGCATGCACCCAAGGACAAAGATTTGATTTTTCAACCAATTTATATGCACTGGAGCATGTGCATGTAGTTCAAATTTGAATTATGCACATAAATGCATTGAAAACTCACTTAATGCATAAAAATGTCCAAACGAACCGTGAATAATTCCAATTCTTTTATGATCACTGCAGATAAAAAGGTCTAGCAATTCAAACACCATCCTTGGCCGATGTGACCCCATTATGTAATTCAAATTAAGACGAAAAATCAAGTAGATCCCACATGAGTTTATTATAACCAACTGTGTGAGATGCAACACAAAATATCTTGGAGCACCGTCGGAGTACACATACGGCTTACGCGAGAAGGTGCGACGGCTACAGTCCACAACCCGCTCTGAATAATGCACATAAATGCATGTAGTTTAAATTTTTCAACCAATTTATACGCACTAGAGCTTGTGCATGTAGTTTAAATTTGAATTATGCACATAAATGCATTGAAAACTCACTTAATGCATAAAAATGTCCAAACGAACCCCAAAAAATCACAGAAAATAACACAACACTCCTGTTATTCTATGTTGACACGAGAAAAAAATTGAAAGCAATAAGAGGCAATGGATATCGTTTCGCCCCCAAAGTTGGGGCGTTCCCTACCGAAACCATCATGCTTGTTGTGAGAAGCTCTGGTTTGTGAGAAGCATATACCCAAACTGCCCCAAATGGGATAAAAAATTTACCACGCCATGTTGATGCCGATCCATGATAGCATGCCAAGTTTCATGAATTTCAGACGAGTTTTGTATTTACTAGAATTTAAAAACCCGGTATCTCAATATTTGCGGCCGAGTGACGGTGGCACGGTGTTTGACATCCATCTCATTTCTTGCATGGGACCTAAGAATGCACCCAAGGACAAATGATTTGATTTTTCAACTAATTTATATGCACCGGAGCATGTGCATGTAGTTCAAATTTGAATTATGCACATAAATGCATTGAAAACTCAATTAATGCATAAAAATGTACAAACGAACCCCGAAAAATCACAAATAACACAACACTTCTGTTGTTCTATGTTGACACAAGAAATTTTTTGAAAGCAATAAGAGGCAATGGATATTGTTTCGCCCCCAAAGATGGGGCGTTCCCTACCGAAACCATCATGTTTATTGTGAGAAACTCTGGTTTGTGAGAAGCATATACCCAAACCTGCCCCAATAGGGAAAAAAATTTACCATGGCATGTTGATGCCGCTTCATGATAGCATGCCAAGTTTCATGAAATTCAGACGAGTTTTGGATTTACTAGAATTTAAAAACTAGGTTTCTCAATATTTGCGGCGAGTGACGGTTGCAGGGTATTTGACATTCATTCCCATTTCTTGCATGGGACCTAAGCATGCACCCAAGGACAAAGATTTGATTTTTCAACCAACTTATATGCACTGGAGCATGTGTGTGTAGTTCAAATTTGAATTATGCACATAAATGCATTGAAAACTCACTTAATGCATAAAAATGTCCAAACGAACCCCAAGAATCACAGAAAATAACACAACACTCCTGTTATTCTATGTTGACACGAGAAAAAAATTGAAAGCAATAAGAGGCAATGGATATCGTTTCGCCCCCAAAGTTGGGGCGTTCCCTACCGAAACCATCATGCTTGTTGTGAGAAGCTCTGGTTTGTGAGAAGCATTGTCGGGGAAACTGCCTCCGCGAGCACCTATGGGGACGGAGCCCCTTTTCGGTTCGGCGGCGGGCGGAGGTCGCACGAAGAGCAGATCGAGGCGGAGCACACGAGCGGTTTACCCAGCTTCGGAGCTCTCCGGAGAGATAATACTCCTACTGCTGCTTTGTGGTTTGTATTGAGTTCTTGCTCGGGAGCGCTGAGTGCTACAGTACACACAAGCAGCTAACGAGACCGAGCGTGGATGTTCTGCTGTCCCCCTCTCTACGTTGTGCATGGGCCTCCTTTTATATGCTCAAGGGGTCACCGACAGGTGGCAACGTAGGCAAGGGCAAAAATGGAAAGGGTGCTGCGGTAGGTACAGCTACCTACATAGTGTATCATACCTAACCCTGACGGCAGGGGACAAGGGCATTAAATGCCTATCTATGTCGCCCAAACAGTGCAGAAAAGGGACCGTCAGGGACGCCTCCGCTCACCACGATGGCGATATCGTCAGCGCCGCTTGCCACAGTGCACCCCTGGCTGCACAGCCTCCCGCCACTTACGCCTGGTAGGGTCTCAGAGCGACACGTTGGTGGGTGTGCTAGAGCGCGGGTACAGAGTGGTTGCTAGCCGCGGCAAACGCCTTGCCGCGGCCGTTGTCTTGCCGCGTCCGTGAGCTTGCCGCTCGCCGGGTCTTGCCGGGACGCGTGGCGCGTCGCGGCAAGTTCCTTGAGACGCCTTGGTTGGCCTTCCCGGCAAGCTCCTCTCGCCGGGGTCTTGTGCCTTGAGTGGCCTTCCCGGCAAGCTCCTCTTGCCAGGGCCTTGTCTTCTTGGCTTGAATACTTTGTTCTTGAATGGTTCCAAGGGAACCACAGAGGATATTGGCGGTCACCCGGCAAGCCTTGCCGCGGGACGCTGCGACTGCCCGTGCACAAGTTCGGGATACTAGGGTACCCCTACTCTGGTACACCGACAGGAGCCCCCAGGCCTGGGCCACACACGATGCCGAGCGCTGTTGGGCCAGGCCCAAAACAGGGCACGGGCACGCGCGGCCTGGAACACGCTGTATCTTACTCCGTATCCACCGCGCCCTCCCCGAACGGCACGCGTCGATTGCGGCATCGTGGGAGAGGTCGTGGGTGGTTTCTTTATTCGGGAAGGCGGAACGTCCGCCCCCTCCCTCCTTATAAGCAGGGGAAACAGGGGCAGTTCGCCCATCTGCCCGTTGCTATTCCTTCCCCGAGAATCTTCGCCACTCCCCTTCTTCCCAAAGCCGAAAGAGAGCAGCGCTCTGCCCCCATCGCCACCATCACCACCAACGCCGTCGTCCTCCCTCACCACTCCCGCTATGGCTCCGAAAGCCGAGAAGGTGAAGTCGGCCGAGGCGCAGCGGCTCGCGGCGCTGCGAAAGGAGCGGGAAATCTTCCCTCCGAGGCTTGCCGCGGAAGAGCTGAAGGAGGACTACTACCTCTTCTGGTCGACGGGGACGCGAGCGCATCCGCGCATGAAGGTACTCCCAGCCGCCGCTTGGAAAAAGGCTCCCATTGGGTACCCTTTCTTCACCTTGTTCTTCTACTGCGGGCTCTGCCCGCCCTTTTCTGAATTCTTTTGTGACGTCATGAACACCTACGGGCTCCACATCCTTGACTTCACCCCCAATGCTGTCCTGACCATGGCAGTTTTCGCACATCTCTGCAAAAACTTTGTTGGAATCCATCCAAACGTAGCCCTTTTCCGCCACTTCTTTTCGCCTCGAGTTGAGAAAGGAGAGCCTTTATCCGAAGGAATCGCCTGGATCTCGAAAGCCGGCAAGAAGGATGCTTATCTGGATGGAGAGTTCCGCAGCAAGTGGGAGGAGTGGAGGGCGGACTGGTGCCTGATTGTCGAGGAGAACCCGCAGCCGTTTACTGCCCTGCGCCAAACTCCAGTAGTGCGCGGCAGTGATTGGAGTAGCCTGGCCCCGGAAGACGACAGACTGAAGATTGCTGTCGCCCGGATCCTACGCCTCAGGCTTGCCAGGCTTACTGTAGGAGCGGTTGGCGCAGATTTCCTCCGCCGCCGCATCGCCCCCCCTGTAGGAGAGGAGGAGACCCGCCTAGGAGTTCCAGAATGCGGCAGATATCATGAGGCTACGGCCGGGCCTCAACTTCAACTTCACTGTCCTGGAGCTCAACGCGATGCTCCAGCAGCTGTTCAAGTACGACCCACAACATCCCGAAGTGTTCAGGTTGCCGAGGGGCATCGTTCCGCTGTGCAACAACTCCTCGCTCGACCGCATCCGTGCAATGATGCCGCTGTGCGACTCGCATGGAATTGACCCAGCCTGGATAGAGCCTGCAGATGATGTTGTGCGGGCATTCTTCGATGGCTTGGTAGAAGTGCCGATCAATGCCGATGAGCAGAGGGGCCTCACCCGGGACACCACCGACGAGGAGCTCAAACGCATCGCCACCAGGATGGAAGAGGCGGCGGCAGCTGCAGCCGCGGGCGAGTTTGGGTTCACTGTGGAGGAGGCAGAGGCAGCAGAGGCGGCAAGCCTTGCCGAACGGGAGGATCTTGCCGGCGAGGAGAAGTCCGCCGGGCATTGACGTCGGGCCGAGCGGGCCCGCCGAGGATACGAGCGGCTCGTTGGAGATCGGCTCCTCTTCCTCCTCGTCTTCGGGCAGCTTGCCGCAAGCAGAGCCCCCGGCTCCACAAGCAGAGCCCCCGGCCCCACCAAGAAGGCATCTTCGCAAGGCCGGGGACGTAGCGGAGCGGCGGACGAGTCAACCCCCGCCGCGCCGCACGACACGCTCCACCGCGGCAAGTTCTGTTGCCGCGGAAGCACCTCACGCTGCAGCGGCAACTGGAGCGGGGTCCTCCCGGTCCGCCGCTCCAGCTCCCGCCAAGCGGCCAAGGGATCCTACTCCTTCGCCTCCTCGCGCCAGAGGTGGGCCAGGCTTTGACTTCTCCGCGCTCATCTCCGACGAGGAAGAAGAAGAGTAAGATTCTTGTTGTACTTGTATGAAATCAATACTTGCTGTCTCGTCTTGTATCTCATTTGCTTTACTCTGAACTTATTCCTTTTTAGGACTCTGGCCCAGAGAGCGGCAAAGAGAGCCAAGGTCCCGGTGATTGTCATCGAGGGCGATCCCACCGTGACAGCAGGGGGTGCGCCTAAGACAAACTTGCCGGACCCGACAGTTGTTCTTCAGAGCAGCCCCCAGCGCAGCCCCCAACGTAAGTATATGGTTTGCTTCCCGCTGTTAGGTGCGCATGGATATTCTTTGTTTGCTGATATCTGACTGTTGGCTTGTGTAGGAGCAGAGCAGCCCCACCAGGAGCGTCCGGATGCCGCCCCTGACATGCCATCTGCTTTGACTACGCCGCCAAGGGAGAGTTCTCCGGCAAGGGAGGATCCTCCGACAAGGGAGAGCTCTCCGGCAAGGGGGAGCTCTCCGGCAAGGGACATCACCAGCGGTCCTCCGGTGGTGGAGACCACAACTGCCGAGCCTGGTGCAGGTAAACCTCTTGCTTCGAAACTTCCCTTGGGTTCTTCTTCTTTCTTTTTGGATATCTGCTTGACTTTTCTCCCTTTTTTGGCCGTCAGATCCACCCACTGCGGAGCCTATGGAGACCGAGGTTGCTGTTGATGATGCCGCCGCCACCGAAGAAGCGGCTGGCGCTGATGATCCCGCCGGTGAAGAGGCCGCCAAGGCTGCCGCCGCAGCAGCTGACGAGGGGTCTGGCGATCGCACTGACGACCCTGAGGTCGCAGGAGCGTCAGGCGCTACGCCGACCGCCGACCCTTCCGCCGTTGCCGCAGCGCCTGGCTCCAAAGAGCCCCAGCCTGACGTCTACTTGAAGGCCGGCGATGGTGTCTTCATCAAGCTTCCCTAGGACTCAAGCTCCAGGGCGCCGGTCGAAGGAGAAATCTTGGATGGAGAGGTGCTCGCCTCCGCTGGGCTGATGTTGGTTGATGCGCCGAGTAGCAGCAGCGGCGAGTCTAGGAAGGAGCGGCTGCTCCGGAGGCTGGTGTTGCTCTACCGCGCTCGACAAGCCAAACTAGAGTCCCGCGAAGCGCTTGTCGCGAAGGCGGGGGTGGACATGGAGAAGCGCGCGGAGGAGCTCCGAGGTCTCAACCAGGCAGCCCTCCGGTCACTGGCGGCGGAGCGTGTGCAGCTCGATGAGGCGCAGAAGGCCTTCATCCTCGAGAAGGCAGAAGTTGCAGAGCAACAGCGGCTTGCCGCCGAGGAGCTATCTGCGCGGGAGGGCGAGTTGGTGCAGCTGAAGGCCAGCCTGGACAGCCACGAAGAGGAGCTTGCTGCGGGCGAGCAAACACTCAGTGGAGCTCTCAAGGAAGCAAAGGACGCTGCCGCAGCTGCCGAGGCCGCCAAGACAGAGCTGGAGACGAAGGTGGCGCAGCTGGAGACTGAACTCAAGGCGAGCGGTGAAGAGCTTGCCGCGCTCAAGCATGAGCGCGAGAAGGACGCCTACACCTTTGGCGAGCTGTAGGGTCGTCTCGCCGAGAAGATCAAGGAGCTTGCTGCCGCCAAGGACTCCAACTCCGATCTTGAGTTGAAGCTGGCTGCTTTGACCAAGACGCTGGACGGTGCCAGGGAGCAGGAGGCGGCCCTGAAGAAGGAGATCAAGGCCGACAAGGCGCTGCTGGAGAGCATTGCCGCCACCCAGAACGATTTTAGAGAAACTATGGAGCAGTGGACGGAGGGTCTTGTGAATGCTGCCGCAGACATCGACAAGGAGCTGGCGCAGCTGGGGATGGAGGATCTCGGGTATCCCTCCGATGAGACCCTCCCATCCAGCGCCAAGCTCACTCTGTTCTTCAAAGGCGTGGCGACGGCCCTCCAGCGACTCCGGGAGAGGATCCCAAAGCAGCTGGCCGACGAGTCGCACAAGATCTGCGCAGGAGCTCTTCAGAAGGTGTTGGTGAAGGTAGCCTTCCGCAACCCGGGCCTCAACCTCACCAACGTCCTCAGATCCCTGCCGGCAGAAGCTGATCTGGAGGCGCTCAAGGACCTTGTCGCACCCATTGTGGACAAGGTGAGCGGGATCAAGAGGGTTGAGGGCGATCGCGTGGACTAGGCCACCTATTTTCTTCTTTTCCTGTCGCTGCTAGTCATGTTACGAAAATAGTCTATTAGAGCCGCGACAAGCTATCTTGTAATATATAACTTTATTTTGGGTAGTAATTGCAATGTTATTTCCTTTACTTGATTCCTTCCTTTGTATGTTTTTGCCCTACGCTTTTAGGGAACTTGCCGGCGCAGGCACCCTCGCTGCGAGCGCTGAGTGCGGGACGTCAGCAGCCTGCTGGCAGTGCCGTTGCTGACAAGAAACCTTGTCGTAACTAGCCGCAGCTCGCTTAAGTTGTTGAGCGAACTCGAAACAGAGTAAGGGCGCGACTCTAGTCGCAGCACACTTAAACTGTTGAGTGAACTCGAAACAAAGTAAGGGCGCAACTAGCCACGAACCGGTTCCTTCACGCACAGGTTTTCCATACAAAGCATGGCCGTTCAAGGAAGATAACTTAAAAAATTTAAAAACATCTGATTGCTCAAACTTTGGCAACTTAGCTTTTCTGTCGTTTGCTTCCCCGCAAGGCGAAACTTTCTTGAACGACGCCTGGGCCATACCATTATCTTCCCCTCCTCCCCGGCAAACTTGTGGGCGAAGGAACCTTCATTTCCTTGAGAAAAAAGGTAGTAGAGAAAATAATGATATGGAGCCTTATGGCTCGTTATTGCTTACCGGGGGTGTTCGCTGCACAAAGTGTCAGATAACTCATGCAAAAAATAAAAATCATGAAATTGACGAGATGTGCGGAGCACATGAGCTTTATTTACGCACAGGGTCTGCGCCTCGCTTTGTACAAAGGATTACATGCAACAGCGGCAAGACTTGTACAAAAGGTGGTTGCCGGAGCAGGGTCCGGCAACCGCGCCTTACGGGTAAAACTTACGAAGATGCTCGATGTTCCAGGAGTTGCTCACCGGAATGCCATCTTCGGTCTCAAGGCGGACAGCGCCAGGCCTAGTGACTCGTTTCACCCGATAAGGGCCTTCCCACTTCGGCGTCAACTTGTTGGAATTCTTGGCGGAATGAACGCGCCGAAGAACAAGGTCGCCTTCCTCGAGACTTCTGGCGTTAACTTTGCGGCTATGGTAGCGGCGCAAAGCTTGCTGGTAGCGAGCAGCTCGTACAGCAGCCTGAAGACGGTCCTCCTCAAGGAGCAGCGCGTCATCTTGTCGCAGCTGCTCTTGCTCAAGCTCATCATAAGAAGCACTCGAGGCGACCCGTATACGAGTTCCGTGGGGAGAACTGCCTCTGCTCCATAGACTAGAGCGAAAGGTGTCTGGCCAGTGGCTTGATTTGGCGTCGTCCTGATCGACCAAAGAACCACCGGCAGCTCCTCAATCTAGTTTCTTCCGCACCCGTGCAGCCTGTCGAAAGTCCTGGTCTTGAGTCCATGCAGCACTTCAGCATTTGCCCTCTCCGCTTGACCGTTGCTCCTGGGGTGAGCAACAGAAGCGAAGCAGACCTTGGCGCCAAGATCTTGGACGTACTGCATGAAGGTGCGGCTCGTGAATTGTGTACCGTTGTCAGTGATGATCCTGTTAGGGATCCCGATGCGGCAAACAATCGACCTGAAGAACTTGACTGCTGACTGTGCTGTCACCTTCCTCACTGCTTCCACTTCCGGCCATTTTGTGAACCTGTCGATTGCGACGTACAAGTACTCAAAGCCCCCGACTGCTCGGGGGAAGGGGCCGAGGATGTCGAGCCCCTAGACCAAAAATGGCCAGGATAAAGGGATCGTCTGGAGAGCTTGAGCTGGCTGGCGTATCTGCTTGGAATGGAACTGGCACGCTTCACACTTGGTTACTTGTGAAGTTGCATCCTGGAGGGCTGTCGGCCAAAAGAAACCTTGTCGGAAAGCTTTGCCGGCAAGTGCTCTTGCGCCAATGTGGTGACCACAAATGCCTCCATGTATCTCTGCCAACAGCTTCTGTCCATCTTCCCGGTGAATACACCTCAATTTCACACCGTTGAGTCTTCTTCTGTACAGTGCGTTGTCGACAAACTGGTAGATACTTGACTGCCGGGCTACTCTTTCCGCTTCTTCTTGCTCTTCGGGAAGTTCTCCTGTCTGAAGGAAACGAACGATCTGCTGTGCCCATGCTGGAGCTTGTGGCTCGACAACAAGGACTAAAGGCACATCTGCTGCTGCAGGAACATCCGCTTCTACAGCGAGAAACTGCGGCTCAGCCGGAGCTTGACGTTCCCCGGCAAGCTTGCCGGAGCAAAACTTGTCGGGAGCGTCTGCTTCAACGGAACAAACCCTGGGGTTTGCCGGAGCAGACTGCTCCCCAGCACTCTTGGTGTTGATCTTGGGGACCTTCTTGGCGGCGGCTTCGGGAAGCTCTGCCGGAAAATAGTCGCCAGAAATCAACTTCCTCTTCTTGCTCTGTCCAGTTGATGGCGTCACAGACGGTTGAGTCAGCTTGAGCACAAAGATCCCTGGTTCCACAGGTAACTTAAGTGCTGCGCACTTTGACAGGCCATCGGCAATGTCGTTCTGAGCTCTTGGAACATGTTCCATCTGTAGGCTGACAAAGCGCTCTTCTAGCTTCCTCACTTCATCAACGTAAGCTTCCATCAACGGACTCTAATAACTCTTATTCACTTGGCGGACGACAAGCTGCGAGTCACCCCTGACAATGAGCTTCTTGATCCCAAGGTCTGCCGCGATCCTGAGACCGGCAAGCAATCCTTCATACTCTGCAGTATTGTTTGTTGCTTGCTCCTTGGGAAAGTGCATCTGGACTACGTACTTGAGGTGCTCTCCGGTGGGTGCGACAAGCAGCACGCCAGCACCGGCGCCTTGCAGCGAAAAGGCACCATCAAAGTACATCAGCCACTCTTTGCTTGCTTCCCTGACGGGGATGCTCGTCTCTGAAATTTCTTCATCTGGTGTTGGCGTCCACTCTGCTATGAATTCTGCCAATGCTCTGCTTTGGATAGTTGAAGTGCTCTCAAACTTGAGGCCAAAGCTTGACAGTTCCAGTGCCCACTCAACAATCCTGTCCGTTGCTTCTGGATTCTGCAGTATCCTCTTCACGGAAAGCGAGTGATAACTGTGATCTCATGTGCTTGGAAGTAATGGCGCAGCTTTCTCGAGGCCATGAGAAGGCCGAAAAGCAATTTCTGCACACCAGAGTACCTTGACCTAGCCCCCTGCAGAAGGGAACTGACAAAGTAGACTGGGCGCTGCACCATTTTCTTCTGTATCTCCTCGGGCGCCTGCGCAGATCCATCTTTGCCGGGACCAGAGCTTGTCGGGGAAGCCCCCTGCTTGTCGCTGGATGCGCTTGCCGTGGTTGCTGGCTCATCATCTGCCTCCCTCTCCGCTACTAAAGAAGCACTAACCACTTGATTGGTTGCCGCCAGATACAGCAGCAACTTCTCTTGTGGCTTAGGTGCGACAAGTATTGGAGTGGAGGACAGGTATCTCTTCAAGTCCTGCAGCGCAGCCTCCGCTTCCGGAGTCCATTTCATTGGACCTGCCTTTTTCCAAATTTTGAAAAACGGCAGGGCGCGCTCAGCAGACTTAGAGATAAACCTGCTGAGAGCCGCCACGCACCCGGCAAGTCTTCGTACATCCTTGACGCGCTTCGGTGCTTCAATCTGCTCAATGGCCTTGATCTTGTCGGGATTGGCTTCAATTCCCCGCTGAGACACGAAGAACCCGAGAAGCTTGCCGGAAGGGACTCCAAATACGCACTTCTCGGGGTTGAGCTTGAGGCTGATCTTGCGCAGATTTGCAAAAGTCTCTTCTAAATCTTGAATCAGAGTTGCTTTGTCCCTGCTCTTGACCACTATATCATCCATGTAGGCCTCCACATTTCTGTGTATTTGCGGTTCAAAAGCAGTATGGACTACCCTTGCGAATGTTGAACCAGCATTCTTTAAACCGAAAGGCATCCGTATGAAACAGTATGTGCCACATGGAGTGATGAATGCGCTTTTCTCCTCATCCTCTTCTGCCATGAAGATCTGATGGTATCCTGAGTAGGCGTCAAGAAATGAAAGCCAGTCACATCCGGCCGTGGAGTCAACAATCTGGTCGATGCGCGGCAAGGGAAATGGGTCTTTGGGACAAGCTTTATTGACATCGGTAAAGTCGATACAAAGCCTCCATTTCCCGTTTGCCTTGCGCACGACTACATGATTGGCCAACCACGTAGGATGGAGCACTCCTCTGACAAGGCCTGTTGCTTCCAACTTCTTGATCTCTTCTGTGATGAATTCTTGGCGCTCCACTGCTTGCTTCCTGACTTTCTGCTTGACGGGCCGCGCATGAGGACAGACGGCAAGGTGGTGCTCAATTACTTTCCTGGGAACACCGGGGATGTTAGACGGTTGCCACGCAAACACATCGACGTTCGCCCGCAAGAAAGCAATGAGCGCGCTTTCCTATTTAGAGTCGAGAGTGGCACTGATGGTGAAAGTACCACCAGTGCCGTCCTCCTTGGCGGACACCTTCTTGGTCGTTGGCGGAGCTGCCATTGTCTTCTTACACTTGCCGGTGGAGCTCGATGGTGCGTCCTCGACGGTAGCGCAGCACTCCGAAGAGGTGCGCTTGCCGGAGTGGGCATCAGAACTCTTGCCGGACTTGGTCTTCTTCTTCCCCCCGGGAGCTTCAGCGGCAAGTGTCTCGTGATCCGTTGCGGCTGCTGCTTCCCGGTAGATCTTGTCGGCACAGATAAGAGCATCTTTCTTGTCGCCAGGGACAGAGATGACACTTATCGGGCCTGGCATCTTCAGCATGTTGTACGCGTAGTGAGAGGCTGCCATGAACTTGGCGAGCGCTGGACGGCCGAGAATCCCATTGTAAGGCAATGGAAAATCGGCAACGTCAAAAGTGATCCTCTCAGTCCTGAAGTTCAACTCGCTACCAAATATCACCGGCAGCGTGATCTTCACCTTTGGCTTGCTCCTTCCCGGGTTGATTCCTTGGAATGTGCCGGTCTCTTCGAGCTCGCTATCAGGGACTTGGAGTTTCCGGAGCACAGCGGACGAGATCAGGTTCAAGCCGGCCCCGCCGTCAACTAGCATCTTAGTGACCTTGAGGTTGCGGATAGTTGGTGAGACCAACATCGGCAAACACCCGACCGCAGTTGTGCGATCAGGGTGGTCCTCAATATCAAAGATGATAGGCGTGTTGGACCATTTCAGAAGCTTGCGTGACTCAACGGGTGGTTCTGCCGCATTGACTTCCCGCACCCACTGCTTGAGTTGGCGGTGTGAAGTATGCAGAGAAGCACCACCGTCAACGCACAAGACCTCTGTGGCTTTTTGGAACTCCTGCTCACTGGTCTCTTCATCATCCATGTCTTCGTCGTCGTCGTCATCTTCATCCTTGTCGCGGCCGCGGGGAGGTCTGTCTCCTTGCCGCTGCTTGGCCTTGCCGCGGCGTCCTCCCCGTCCGGTGCGCTTCGTACCGGATCCTCCAGCACCTCCTTGGGATTTCTCCTTGTCGCGTCGCTCGTACTCGGCCTTTTGCAGCTCGACAAGCTGCTCGACCTTCTTGCATCTCTGGAGGTCATGGCCCTTGGTGCGGTGGATCTTGCAGTACTGTTTGTTGGTGTCGTCCTGCTTGTCGGCGGCTGCCACAGCCTAGCAGTTGGCGCATGCGGCAACCTCCTTGCCGGAGCTACCAGCCTTGGCTTTCTTGGCGTCACCTTCGTTGCCGGACTGCTCAACAACTAGCACATCTTTGTCTTTCCTCTTCCTGTTGTTCCGCCGCCGGTTTTTCTTTGCCGGGGCAGCATCATCGCTGTCAGATCCTCCTGTTCCTATATTCTCTCCGGGGAGTTTCCTCCCTTCCTCAGCATGTGCACACCTGTCGGCCAGGGCATACAGCTCACTGACGTCTCTGATCTTGCACATCGCCATCTCCTCCCGCATCATGCGGTTACGCATGTTCTGATGGAACGCGCTGATGACCGCGACAGGGTGGACATCTGGGATGTTGCGTTGCACTTGGCTGAATCTCTGGATGTACTTGTGCAGGGGCTCTCCTTCTTTCTGGGCAAGCAGATGAAGATCACTCTCCTGGCCATGAGGTTTGTGGCCGCCTGTAAAGGCGCCGACAAACTGATGGCATAGGTCTGCCCAGGAAGATATGGAGTTGTCTGGCAAGTGCATGAGCCAGGACCTGACGTTGGGCTTGAGCACCAGCGGGAAGTAGTTGGCAAGGATCTTGTCGTCCCGCCCCCCAGCAGCTTGCACCGCGATGGTGTAGATGCTGAGGAACTCCGACGGATGCAACTTGCCGTCGTACTTCTCGGGTATGTCTGGCTTGAAATTCTTCGTGCTGGGCCACTGGACTTGCCGCAGCTCATGGGTAAACGCAGGGCAACCTACCGCGTACGGCAGGTCGCCTGGTTCCCCTGGCGCATGCATGTCGACA
This sequence comes from Aegilops umbellulata, assembly GCA_032464435.1. Taxonomy (NCBI): domain Eukaryota; kingdom Viridiplantae; phylum Streptophyta; class Magnoliopsida; order Poales; family Poaceae; genus Aegilops; species Aegilops umbellulata. Next base: position 188,936,257 of record CP136057.1, read on the forward strand.
GTGGGTCCAGCGCGCCGGTCTGATTGACGCCGCGCTTCTCTTCGGCGCTCGATGCGAGTACGAGCGTCTTCTTGCTGTCGTTCGTGAAGAACTTGGCGTTGATCGCGACGAGCTTGTGGATCTGATGAAGCAGTGGAGTCGCTGTCGCGGTGGACCCGGCGAGTAGGTGATCTTGGCCTTCGGGGCGGAGAGTGCACGGTGGTTGCACCCCCACTGGTCTTGTCGCCATCGGGCCGCGCCTGGCTGACTTGCCGCGGCTGCGACATAGTCGGCTGCCGTGGAGTGTCGCCGTTGGCGAAGCCGATGAGACTCTGAATGGTGGCCCTCCAGTCGTCGATCTTGTCTGGCGTTGGAGGGAAGTCTAGGAGCAATTGAGCTCGCGCCAAAGCTTCTGCTGGAGTGGCAGGTAGCAGTGGCGAACGGTGCGAGGAGCGGGATATGCTCGGACTTCTAACTGCGTTAGAAGGAGAAATATCCCGTCCAGGCGACCGTGCCTCGCTCGCGCCAGCACATTGGCGTGCATGCTGGCCTGGAGCATCCCGAGATCTGCCAGCTCGATCTGGGTCCAGCGAGCGTACGGTACCGTGAGTACCACGACGCTGCCGGTCCTGCGCCTCCTGAGATGGGCGCGGTGCATCTACGGACGCTCGGTCGTCGTGAGAGCCGGCTACACCGCCGATGGGCAGCGCGGCCTTGTCCTTGGACCTGGCGGCACCATGGGCTCCCACATCGACGACCGTTCTTCCGCCGGCGTCTTCCCCACCAGCCGTTTGCTCCGGCGGCGGTGGGTTCGACGCGGACGGAGCAGCCGCCTCCGAAGCCTTCTTCTTCGGCGGCATGTCGATGAAGTCGATGAAGATCTAGCTCGTGTGAACGCCGGATCAGGTTCACACAACCTCGACGCCCCCTACCTGGCGCGCCAAAGATGTCGGAGAAACTGCCTCCGCGAGCACCTATGGGGACGGGGCCCCTTTTCGGTTCGGCGGGGGGCGGAGGTCGCACGAAGAGCAGATCGAGGCGGAGCACACGAGCGGTTTACCCAGCTTCCGAGCTCTCCAGAGAGATAATACTCCTACTCCTGCTTTGTGGTTTGTATTGAGTTCTTGCTCAGGAGCGCTGAATGCTACAGTACATACAAGCAGCTAACGAGACCGAGCGTGGATGTTCTGCTGTCCCCCTCTCTACGTTGTGCATGGGCCTCCTTTTATATGCTCAAGGGGTCATCGACAGGTGGCAACGTAGGCAAGGGCAAAAATGGAAAGGGTGCTGCGGTAGGTACAGCTACCTACACAGTGTATCATACCTAACCCTGACGGCAGGGGACAAGGGCATTAAATGCCTATCTACGTCGCCCAAACAGTGCAGAAAAGGGACCGTCAGGGACGCCTCCGCTCGCCACGATGGCGATCTTGTCAGCGCCGCTTGCCACAGTGCACCCCTGGCTGCACAGCCTCCCGCCACGTACGCCTGGTAGGGTCTCAGAGCGACACGTTGGCGGGTGTGCTGGAGCGCGGGTACAGAGTGGTTGCTAGCCGCGGCAAACGCCTTGCCGCGGCCGTTGTCTTGCCGCGTCCGGGAGCTTGCCGCTCGCCGGGACGCGTGGCGTGTCGCGGCAAGTTCCTTGAGACGCCTTGGTTGGCCTTCCCGGCAAGCTCCTCTCGCCGGGGTCTTGTGCCTTGAGTGGCCTTCCCAGCAAGCTCCTCTTGCCGGGGCCTTGTCTTTTTGGCTTGAATACTTTGTTCTTGAATGGTTCCAAGGGAACCACAGAGGATATTGGCGGTCACCCGGTAAGCCTTGCCGCGGGACGCTGACTGCCCGTGCAAAAGTTCGGGATACTAGGGTACCCCTACTCTGGTACACCGACAAGCATATACCCAAACCTGCCCCAAATGGGACAAAAACTTTACCACGCCATGTTGATGCCAATCCATGATAGCATGCCAAGTTTCATGAATTTCAGACGAGTTTTGGATTTACTAGAATTTAAAAACCGGGTATCTCAATGTTTGCGGCCGAGTGGCGGTGGCACGGTGTTTGACATCCATCTCATTTCTTGCATGGGACCTAAGAATGCACCCAAGGACAAAAGATTTTATTTTTCAACCAATTTATATGAACCGGAGCATGTGCACTTAGTTAAAATTTGAATTATGCACATAAATGCATTGAAAACTCACTTAATGCATAAAAATGTCCAAACGAACCCCGAAAAATCACAAAAAATAACACAACACTTCTGTTGTTCTATGTTGACATGAGAAAAAATTTGAAAGCAATAAGAGGCAATGGATATTATTCGCCCCCAAAGATGGGGCGTTCCCTACCAAAACCATCATGCTTGTTGTGAGAAACTCTGGTTTGTGAGAAGCATATACCCAAACCTGCCCCAATAGGGACAAAAAATGTACCACGGCATGTTGATGCCGCTTCATGATAGCATGCCAAGTTTCATGAATTTCAGGCGAGTTTTGGATCTACTAGAATTTAAAAACTAGGTATTTCAATGTTTGCGGCCGAGTGACGGTGGTAGGGTGTTTGACATTCATTCCCATTTCTTGCATGGGACCTAAGCATGCACCCAAGGACAAAGATTTGATTTTTCAACCAACTTATATGCACTGGAGCATGTGTGTGTACTTCAAATTTGAATTATGCGCATAAATGCATTGAAAACTCACTTAATGCATAAAAATGTCCAAACGAACCCCAAAAAATCACAAAAAATAACACAACACTCCTGTTGTTCTATGTTGACACGAGAAAAAAAATCTGAAAGCAATAAGAGGCAATGGATATCGTTTCACCCCCCAAAGTTGGGGCGTTCCCTACCGAAACCATCAAGCTTGTTGTGAGAAGCTCTGGTTTCTAAGAAGCATATACCCAAACCTGCCCCAAATGGGACAAAACTTTACCACGCCATGTTGATGCCGCTCCATGATAGCTGAATTTCAGACAAGTTTTGGATTTACTAGAATTTAAAAACCAGGTATCTCAATGTTTGCGGCCGAGTGACGGTGCCAGGGTGTTTGACATTCATTCCCATTTCTTGGATGGGACCTAAGCATGCACCCAAGGATAAAATATTTGTTTTTTCAACCAATTTATATGCACCGGAGCATGTGCATGTAGTTCAAATTTGAATTATGCACATAAATGCATTAAAAACTCACTTAATGCATAAAAATGTCCAAACGAACCCCAGAAAATCACAAAAAATAACACAACACTCCTGTTGTTCTATGTTCACATGAGAAAAAAATTTGAAAGCAATTAGAGGCAATGGATATCGTTTCGTCCCCAAAGTTGGGGCATTCCCTACCGAAACCATCATGCTTGTTGTGAGAAGCTCTGGTTTGTGAGAAGCATATACCCAAACATGCCCCAAATGGGACAAAAACTTTACCACGCCATGTTGATGCCGCTCCATGATAACATGCCAAGTTTCATGAATTTCATACGATTTTTGGATTTACTAGAATTTAAAAACCAGGTATCTCAATGTTTGCGGACGAGTGACGGTGGCAGGGTGTTTGACATTCATTCCAATTTTTTGCATGGGACCTAAGCATGCACCCAAGGACAAAGATTTGATTTTTCAACCAATTTATATGCACTGGAGCATGTGCATGTCGTTCAAATTTGAATTATGCACATAAATGCATTGAAAACTCACTTAATGCATAAAAATGTCCAAACGAACCGTGAATAATTCCAATTCTTTTATGATCACTGCAGATAAAAAGGTCTAGCAATTCAAACACCATCCTTGGCCGATGTGACCCCATTATGTAATTCAAATTAAGACGAAAAATCAAGTAGATCCCACATGAGTTTATTATAACCAACTGTGTGAGATGCAGCACAAAATATCTTGGAGCACCGTCGGAGTACACATACGGCTTACGCGAGAAGGTGCGACGGCTACAGTCCACAACCCGCTCTGAATAAGGGACCGTGCCTGATGACACTTTGCGCGCCAGTTTTTTGGCTGAAGCGATTCCAAATTTTGGCTTCCGCGGAAATATCTACCTCCCCGCCCCCTCCCCCTTTCCAAAAGCCACATTTCCCCTGTTTCCTCTTCCTTTCCAAGTTGAAACCTTCACTCCTTGCTTGCAGCGTTGTCGCCTCCTTGCCGTCGACCCTCCTTCACGCTGCTCGGCCTCGCCTATCCAAGTAGGTAATTGACACCCGACCCCCATCCTCCTCCTCCTTCCTCATCCCACATGCCCCGACCGCCGGCACGAGTGCTACACCTTCCACACAAATCACCAACCCCTCCACCAAATAAGTGCCGGCCTAAGCCATGGTGCACGCAGTATAGCCAGGACCTCAAGGAGCATTTGGCAGCGGAGAAGCAAATCACGGTCGCACGCGCAGATGAGGTCACGCTGGCTGCCATCCGTGCCGACCCCCAGATCTTGGAGGAGCACCTCACCATCAAAGCCACCGTTGACGCCTCGCGCGCTGACGCCGTGATGCGGTTGGCTGCTTTAAACGACAGTTCGTGGCGTTTTCTCGAGGCCACTGTCGGTGCCTTCGACGAAGACTACGAGGTGTTTTCTCAGTGTGCACGTGCTTACCTCATCTCAAGAGCCAGCAGGTTGGTGCCCGGAGCGGCTCAGGCAACTCACCACTACAATGAGGGCACCCACGATCTGGAGGCCTCGCCCTCTTCCATGTCTGAGGAGCCAATTGTCATCAATATCTCTGACAATGAGGAGTAGCTTGTCTTATTAGCTCACTATAAGGACCCATGTTCAATTTGCTAGCTACTTCCTTTCCTTAAAAAATTCTAGTGAATTGTGCTATCTACTTTTACCATGGAATCTTCTGCTATAGTGTATATGTTCTATATGTCATGCAATGTGATGTTCAATTAACTGCTTGGTTCAATTCTGCAAATGTGATGTTCAATTCTTCAGGGTGCAATATTTCCAAGTTGTTAAGCATGCTTGGTTTGGTTAACTGTCTGATCTTCTATTAGGAGTATGTTATATTGTTCAATTGGTGTTTAGTTAACTGCTTGGTTCATTTGTTGTGGCTTGGTTCACTTGTTGTGGTGTTTAGTTAACTGCTTCGTTCAATTCTGTAATGCGATGTTCAATTGTTGTGGCTGCATTCTGTTATTGTATACCATGTGAGGAATAAATCGAATTTGGTTGCACTAAATACATGAGAAACAAATACAATTGCTATATTTCCAAGTTTTTAAGCATGCTTGGTTTGGTTAACTGTCTGATCTTCTGTTAGGAGTATGTTATATTGTGCAATGTGGTGCTCAATTAACGTTTGGTTCATTTGTTGTGGTGTTTAGTTAACTGCTTGGTTCAATTCTGCAATGCGATGTTCAATTGATGTGGCTGCATTCTATTATTGTATACCATGTGAGGAATAAATCGAATTTTGTTGTACTAAATACATGAGAAACATATACAAGTGCTATATTTCCTAGTTCTTAATCATGCTTGGTTTAGATAAATGGGTTTTCCATATGGCTTGAATTAATCTGATGAATCTGCAATGTGCTTATTTTTCATCAACATATTTTACTGATAGCATGCGAACCTTACTTAACCTGATGACTAACTACCTTATATGTGTTGCAGGAAAACAATGGGAAGCACTGAGGTTTGCAAGATGGTACTAACTATTATACCTTGCCTTTTTGTATTCCTTTGCCCCATTTCCAATATAGAGAAGATATTTATGCACATCCTTGTTTTTAGGGTTCACTGATGATTACCTCTCAAACCACCTCTGTGGTCAGGAGGCGAGGAAAGTTTTCATACAACACCCATGGTTCAATGTTGAAGTGTTCCTGAAGAGGTCGAAGGATGGACGGTCAATCATCCACATGCACTGGCCTAAAGTTGCAAAGACCTTCAACATGAATGAAGGCTCAATATTCGCCTTCCGCTTCAGCAGTTTTCCAGATGAGATGCATCTCTCTATGTACCGTCTATGATGTTAATTTCGAAAGGTTCTAGATGTTGCATGTGAAACTTGCTGCTGGTGGAGTTGTGTAATGGGGTGGCTGAGTGCTGAAGCTATATCATGTTGTACTATGATGTATTTCAATTATGAAATCCGGCTTCCTTAATATGGAAGTGGAATATATTATCTGCTTAATAAAATGTCAATTAGATTAGTAAATGGATTATTAATAATAGGGCAATTAGCCCGCTAATTAGCCAATTAGCTTGCTACTTGGGTTTTCCTATTGCAAACGGTTAATGATAAAACACCATGGGCGATGACCTCAGGCAACGCACACAGTTTCTAGGAATAAACCATGTTGGATCAATGAACAATCACACACGACATTCTCTTGAAAACTGTTTGCGTTACGCCACCTTGCGCAAACGTTTTCCTTGGAGTGACTATGTGGGATGTATATACGAACGGAAACATTTAGCCGTGACTGACTGTGTGGGATGTACTTACGACCGGAAATGATTTCGCCTGTATAATTGTATTTTTTAGCACTACTATACGTATTTCTGTATTTGAGTGCTCGTCGGTCGCACACGACCTCATTTTGCCGAGCGTGTGTGCCAGGACGGCATATCCCCGACGGTTTCTGGGTCGTGTGGGAAGGACCCCCCTATCGCCCACACTCACTTGGCAATGATTTTGAATGCCATCGCGGAAAGGGGTTAAAAACCGTTTGTTTAGGACGACGTGTACTAGTGTAGGAGAAGGAAGGGAAGGGAGAAGGGGGAGAAGGAAAGAGGGGGGCGCCTCCCCCTCCTAGTCCAATTCGGACCAGCCCATGGGGGGCACGCGGCCACCTCTTGAGGCCCTCCTCTCCTTTCCACTAAAGCCCATTAAGGCCCTTTACTTCCCCGGGGCGTTCCGGTAACCTCCCGGTACTCCGAAATTCACCCGAAACAACCCGAACCATTCCAGTGTCCGAATGTAACCTTCCAATATATGAATCTTTACCTCTCGACCATTTTGAGACTCCTTGTCATGTCCGTGATCTCGTCTGGGACTTCGAACAAACTTCGATTCATCAAATCACATAACTCATAATACAAATCATCATCGAACCTTAAGCGTGCGGACCCTACGGTTTCGAGAACTATGTAGACATGACCGAGACACATCTCCGGTCAATAACCAATAGCAGAACCTAGATGCTCATATTGGTTCCTACATATTCTACGAAGATCTTTATCGGTCAAACCACATAACAACATACGTTGTTCCCTTTGTCATCGGTATGTTACTTGCCCGAGAATCGATCGTCGGTATCATCATACCTAGTTCAATTTCGTTACCATAAAGTCTCTTTACTCGTTCTGTAATGCATCATCCCGTGACTAACTCATTAGTCACATTGCTTGCAAGGCTCATAGTGATGTGCATTACCGAGAGGGCCCAGACATACCTCTCCGATGCACGGAGTGACAAATCCTAATCTTGATCTATGCCAACTCAACAAAAACCATCGGAGACACCTGTAGAGCATCTTTATAATCACACAGTTACGTTTGATAGCGCACAAGGTGTTCCTACGGTATTCGGCAGTTGCATAATCTCATAGTCTGAGGAACATGTAAAAGTCACCTGCAGAAAAACCAAACAATCATTATGCTAAGCTAACGGATGGGTCTTGTCCATCACATCATTCTCTAATGATGTGATCCCGTTCATCAAATGACAACACATGTCTATGGCTAGGAAAATTAACCATCTTCGATTAACGAGCTAGTCAAGTAGAGGCATACTAGGGACACTCTTTTTGTCTATGTATTCACACATGTACTAAGTTTCCGGTTAATACAATTCTAGCATGAATAATAAACATTTATCATGATACAAGTAAATATAAATAACAACTTTATTATTGCCTCTAGGGCATATTTCCTTCAATAGATGAGTTCCATCAGCATCATGGCGTCGTGACGGTGATGGTGAAGTGATCCTCACAGGGCTTCACCTAAGCACTATGAAAATATGACCGAGGGTGTAAACGGGGGAGGGGGCGCCGCACACAGCTAGGAAATTGTCTGGGGTGTGATAGGGGCACCCCCACCCACATATATATATAGGTGGAAGGGAGAGGGAAGGCAGCCAGGGTGCGCCCCAAGTAGGATCTGAATCCTACTTGGGGTTTCCCCAAGTGGCGCCCCCTTCCATAATACACCAGAGAGAAAGGGAAAGGGGGAAGAGAGAAGAAAGGGGGGCTGAACCCCCTCTTTTCCTTCTCCCAATTGGCCTCCTGCCATAGGGGGAGCGCGCCACCCCTTGTGGGCTGGTGTGCTCCCCACTCATGGCCCATATGGCCGATATATTCCCCCGGGGTTGTCCGGTAACCCCTCCGGTACTCCGATAAATACACGATACCTTCCGGAACGCTTTCGGTGTCCGAATACCATCATCCTATATATCAATCTTTACCTCTTGACCATTTCGAGACTCCTGTCATGTCCGTGATCTAATCTAGGACTCCAAACAACATTCGTTCACCAAATCACGTAACTCATATAATACAATATCGTCATCGAACGTTAAGCGTGCAGACCCTACGGGTTCGAGAACTATGTAGACATGACCGAGATACCTCTCCGGTCAATAACCAATAGCGGAACCTGGATGCTCATATTGGCTCCTACATATTCTACGAAGATCTTTATCAGTCGAACCGTTATGACAACATGCGTTATTCCCTTTATCTATTGGTATGTTACTTGCCCGAGATTCGACCGTCAGTATCTTCATACCTAGTTCAATCTCGTTACTGGCAACTCTTTTTACTTGTTCCATAATACATCACCTCGTGACTAACTCCTTAGTCGTTTGCTTGCAAGCTTATGATGTGTATTACCGAGAGGGCCCAGAGATACCTCTTCGATACTCGGAGTGACAAATCCTAATAGCAATCTATGACAACTCAACAAACACCTTCGGATATGTTGTGATGTTTGATACCACACATGGCATTCCTCTGGTATCCGGGAGTTGCATAATCTCATAGTCGAAGGAATATGTATTTGAAATGAAGAAAGCAATAGTAATAAAATTGAAGGATCATTATGCTAAGCTAACGGATGGGTCTTGTCACATCACATCATTCTCCTAATGATGTGATCTCGTTATCAAATGACAACTCATCTCCATGGTTAGGAAACCTTAACCATCTTTGATCAACGAGCTAGTCAAGTAGAGGCTCACTAGGGACACGATGTTTGTTTATGTATTCACACATGTATTAAGGTTTTCGGTCAATACATTTCTAGCATGAATAATAAAGATTTGTCATGAATAAGGAAATATAAAATAGCAACTTAATTATTGCTTCTAGGGCATATTTCCTTCAGTCTCCCACTTGCACTAGAGTTAACAATCTTGATTACATTGTAATGATTCTAACATCCATGGAGGTTTGGTGCTGATCATATTTTGATCGTGGAAGAGGCTTAGTCAACGGGTCTGCTACATTCAGATCCTTCTGTGTTTTGCAAATCTCTATGTCTGCCTCCTTGTCTTGATCACGGATGGAGTTGAAGCGTCTCTTGATATCTTTGGTTCTTTTGTGAAATATGGATTCCTTCGCTAAGGCAATTGCTCCAGTATCGTCACGAAAGATTTTAATTGGACCTGATGCACCAGGTATTACACCTAGATCGGATATGAACTCCTTCATTTGCTACTTCCGAAGGAGCTATGTACTCTGCTTCACACATAGATCCCGCCACAACGCTCTGTTTGGAACTGCACCAACTGACAGCTCCACCATTTAATATAAATACGTATCCGGTTTGTGACTTAGAGTCATCCGGATCAGTGTCAAAGCTAGCATTGACGTAACCATTTACGACGAGTTCCCTATCACCTCCATAAATGAGAAACATATCCTTGGTCCTTTTTAGGTACTTCAGGATGTTCTTGACCGCTGTCCAGTGATCCACTCCTGGATTACTTTGGTAACTCCCTGCCAGACTTGTGGAAAGGCACACATCAGGTCTGGTACACAGCATAGCATACATGATAGAACCTATGGCTGAGGCATATAGGGAATGACTTTCATTTTTTCTCTATCTTCTAGAGTGGTCGGGCTTTGAGTCTGACTCAACTTCACACCTTGCAACACAGGCAAGAACCCTTTCTTTGACTGATCCACTTTGAACTTCTTCAAAACTTTGTCAAGGTATGTGCTTTGTGAAAGTCCTATTAAGCGTCTTGATCTATCTCTATAGATCTTGATGCCCAATATATAAGCAGCTTCACCGAGGTCTTTCGTTGAAAAACTCTTATTCAAGTATCCTTTCATGCTATCTAGAAATTCTACATCATTTCTAATCAACAATATGCCATCCACATATAATATTAGAAATGCTATAGAGCTCCCACTCACTTTCTTGTAAATACAAGCTTCTCCGAAAGTTTGTATAAAACCATATGCTCTGATCACCTCATCAAAGCGTATATTCCAACTCCGAGATGCTTGCACCAGTCCATAGATGGAACGCTGGAGCTTGCACACTTTGTTAGCACCTTTAGGATCGACAAAACCTTCTGGTTGCATCATATACAACTCTTCTTCAAGAAATACATTAAGGAATGCAGTTTTGATGTCCATTTGCCAGATTTCATAATCATAAAATGCGGCAATTGCTAACATGATTCGGACAGACTTAAGCATCGCTACGGGTGAGAAAGTCTCATCGTAGTCAACTACTTGAAGTTGTCAAAAACCTTTCACGACAAGTCGAGTTTTGTAGACAGTAACATTACCATCAGCGTCAGTCTTCTTCTTGAAGATCCATTTATTTTCTATGGCTCGCCGATCGTCGAGCAAGTCCACCAAGTCCACACTATCTTCTCATACATGGATCCTATCTCAGATTTCATGGCCTCAAGCCATTTATCGGAATCTCGAATCATCAAAGCTTCTTCATAGTTCGTAGGTTCAACATGGTCTAGTAACATGACTTCTAGAACAGGATTACCGTACCACTCTGGTGCGGAACGTGCTCTGTTCGACCTACGAGGTCCAGTAGTAACTTGATCTGAAGTTTCATGATCATCATCATTAGCTTTCTCTCTAGTTGGTGTAGGCATCACGGGAACGGATTTCTCTGATGTGCTACTTTCCAAATTGAGAGAAGGTACAATTACCTCATCAAGTTCTACTTTCCTCCCACTCACTTCTTTCGAGAGAAACTCCTTCTCTAGAAATGTTCCATTCTAGGCAACAAAAATCTTGCCATCGGATATGTGGTAGAAGGTGTACCCAATTGTTTCCTTAGGGTATCCTATGAAGACGCACTTCTTCGATTTGGGTTCGATCTTATCAGGCTGAAGCCTTTGGACATGAGTGTCGCAACCCCAAACTTTAAGAAACAAAAGCTTAGGTTTTAGGCCAAACCATAGTTCATACTGTGTGGTCTCAACGGACTTAGACGGTGCCCTATTTAACGTGAATGCAACTGTCTCCAATGCATAACCCCAACATGATAGTGGTAAGTTGGTAAGAGACATCATAGATCGCACCATATCTAATAAAGTACGGTTACGACGTTCGGACACACCATTACGCTATGGTGTTCCAGGTGGCGTGAGTTGTGAAACTATTCCACATTGTTTTAAATGAAGGCCAAACCCGTAATGCAAATATTTGCCTTCGCGATTAGATCGTAGAAACTTTATTTTCGTGTTACGATGATTCTCCACTTCACTCTGAAATTCTTTGAACTTTTCAAATGTTTCAGACTTGTGTTTCCTTAAGTAGATATACCCATATCTTCTCAAATAATCTGTGAAGGTCAGAAAATAACGATACCCACTACGTGCCTCAACACTCATCGGACCGCATACATCAGTATGTATTATTTCCTATAGGTCATTGGCTTGCTCCATTGTTCCGGAGAATGGAGTTTTAGTCATCTTGCCCATGAGGCATGGTTCACAGGTATCAAATGATTCATAATCAAGTGATTCCATAAGTCCATCTATATGGAGTTTCTTCATGCGCTTTACACCAATATGACCTAAACGGTAGTGCCACAAATTTGTTGCACTATCATTATCAACTTTGCATCATTTGGCATCAATATTATGACTATGTGTATCACCACAGTTGAGATTCAACAAAAATAGACCACTCTTCAAGGGTGCATGACCATAAAAGATATTACTCATATAAATAGAACAACCATTATTCTCTGATTTAAATGAATAACCGTCTCACACTAAACAAGATCTAGATATAATGTTCATGCTCAACGCTGGCACCAAATAACAATTATTCAGGTCTAAAACTAATCCCGAAGGTAGATGTAGAGGTAGCATGCCGACGGCGATGACATTGACCTTGGAACCATTCCCAACGCGCATTGTCACCTCGTCCTTAGCCAATCTTTGTTTAATCCGTAGCTCCTGTTTCGAGTTACGAATATGAGCAACCGAACCAGTATCAAATACCCAGGCGCTACTACGAGCATTAGTAAGGTACACATCAATAGCATGTATATCAAATATACCTTTATTCACTTTGCCATCCTTCTTATCCGCCAAATACTTGGGGCATTTCCGCTTCCAGTGACCAGTCCCTTTGTAGTAGAAGCACTCAGTTTCAAGCTTAGGTCCAGCTTTGGGCTTCTTCCCGGGAGTGGCAACTTGCTTGCCATTCTTCTTGAAGTTCCCCTTCTTTCCCTTGCCCGTTTTCTTGAAACTAGTGGTCTTGTTAACCATCAACACTTGATGCTCCTTCTTGATTTCTACCTCCGCAGCTTTGAGCATTGCGAAGAGCTCGGGAATTGTCTTCTCCATCCCTTGCATATTATAGTTCATCACAAAGCCTTTATAGCTTGGTGGCAGTGATTGAAGAACTCTGTCAATGACACTATCATCTGGAAGATTAACTCCCCGCTGAGTCAAGTGATTACGATACCCATTCATTTTGAGTATGTGTTCACTGATAGAACTGTTCTCCTCCATCTTGCAGCTATATAACTTGTCGGAGACTTCATATCTCTCAACTCAGGCATTTGCTTGAAATATTAACTTCAACTCCTGGAACATCTCATATGCACCATGACGTTCAAAACGTCTTTGAAGTCCCAATTCTAAGCTGTAAACCATGGCACATTGAACTATCGAGTAGTCATTAGATCGAGCTTGCCAGACGTTCAAAACATCAACATCTGCTCCAGAAGCAGGCCTTTCACCTAGCGGTGCATCAAGGACATAATTCTTATATGCAGCAATGAGGATAATCCTCAAGTTAAGGACCCAGTCCGTGTAGTTGCTACCATCATCTTTCAACTTAGCTTTCTCTAAGAATGCATTAAAATTCAGGGGAACGGCAGCACGGGCCATTGATCTGCAACATAGATATGCAAATACTATCAGGACTAAGTTCATATTAAATTAAGTTCAATTAATCAAATTACTTAAGAACTCCTACTTATATAAACATCCCTCAAGTCATCTAAATGATACGTGATACAAATCAACTAATCCATGTTCGATCATCACGTGAGATGGAGTAGTCATCAATGATAAACATCTCTATGCTGATCATATCTACTATATGATTCACGTCGATCTTCCGGTCTCCAGTGTTTCGAGGTCATGCCTGTACATGCTAGGCTCGTCAAGTTTAACCCAAGTATTCTGCATGTGCAAAACTGTCTTGCACCCGTTGTATGTGAACATAGAGTCTATCACACCCGATCATCACGTGGTGTCTCAACACGCCGAACTGTAGCAACTGTGCATACTCAAGGAGAACACTTTTACCTTGAAATGTAGTTGAGGAATCACCTTATAATGCTACCGCCGTACTAAGCAAAATAAGATGCATAAAATATAAACATCACATGCAATCAAAAAATGTGACATGATATGGCCATAATCATCTTGCGCTTTTGATCTCCATCTCCAAAGCATCGTCATGATCTCCATCGTCACCGGCTGGACAACTTGATCTTCATCATAGGGTCGTGGTCGTCTTGCCAACTATTGCGTCTACAACTATCGCTAATTCATAGTGATAAAGTAAAGCAATTACATGGCGTTTGCATTTCATACAATAAAGAGAAAACCATAAGGCTCCGGCCGGTTGTCAAATATCTTACAAAACATGATCATCTCAAACAATAACGTTTATCACATCATGTCTTGACCATATCACATCACAACATGCCCTGCAAAAACAGGTTAGACGTCCTCTACTTTGTTGTTGCAAGTTTTCCGTGCATGCTACGGGCTTCTAGCAAGAACCGTTGTTACCTATGCATCAAACCACAACGGTGTTTCGTCAAGTTTGCTATTTTAACCTTCTTCAAGGACCGACTACAGTCAAATTCAATTCAACTAAAGTAGGAGAAACAGACACCCGCGAGCCACCTGTATGCAAAACTAGTTGCATGTCTGTTGGTGGAACCGGTCTCATGTGCGTGGACATGTAAGGTTGGTCCGGGCCGCTTCATCCCACCATACCGCCGAATCAAAATAAGACGTTGGTGGTAAGCAATATGACTATCACCGTCCACAAATCTTTGTGTTCTACTCATGCATATCATCTACGCATAGACTGGCTCTGATACCACTGTTGGGAAACATTGCATGGAAAACAAAAGAATTACACACACGCAATGATCTATCCACGGAGATGCATAGCAACGAGGGGAAGAGTGTGTCTACGTACCCTAGTAGACCATAAATGGAAGCATGAAATAACGCGGTAGATGTAGTCGATTTTCTTCGCGCTTCAATCGATCAAGTACCGAAAGCACGACACTTTCGTGTTCTGCACACGTTCAGCTCGGTGACGTCCCTCGCCTTCTTGATCCAGCAAGATGTCAAGGTACTAGATGAGTTCTGTCAGCACGACGGCGTGGTGACGGTGATGGTGAAATGATCCTCGCAGGGCTTCGCCTAAGCACTACGAAAATATGACCGAGGGTGTAAACCGTGGAGGGGGCGCTGCACACGGCTAGGCAATTGTCTGGGGTGTGCTACGGGTGCCCCCACATATATATAGGTGGGAGGGAGAGGGGAGGCAGCCAGGGTGCGCCCCAAGTAGGATCTGAATCCTACTTGGGGTTTCCCCAAGTGGCGCCCCCCCTCCATAATACACCAGAGAGAAAAGGGAAGGGGGAAGAGAAAAGGAAGGGCGGGCGAACCCCCTCTTTTCCTTCTCCCAATCGGCCTCCTGCCATAGGGGGGCTGCGCCACCCCCTGTGGGCTAGTGTGCTCCCCAGTCATGGCCCATATGGCCCATATATTCCCTCGGTGTTGTCCAGTAACCCCTCCGGTACTCCGATAAATACCCGATACCTTTCGGAACGCTTCCGGTGTCTGAATACCATCGTCCTATTTATCAATCTTTACCTCTCAACCATTTCGAGACTCCTCGTCATGTCTGTGAACTCATCTGGGACTCCGAACAACATTCGGTCACCAAATCACATAACTCATATAATACAATATCGTCATCGAACATTAAGCGTGCGGACCCTACGGGTTCGAGAACTATGTAGACATGAACGAGACACCTCTCTAGTCAATAACCAATAGCGGAACCTGGATGCTCATATTGGCTCCTACATATTCTACGAAGATCTTTATCGGTCGAACAGTTATGACAACATACGTTATTCCCTTTGTCTGTCGGTATCTTACTTGCCCGAGATTTGATCGTCGGTATCTTCATACCTAGTTCAATCTCATTACCGGCAAGTCTCTTTACTCGTTCCATAATACATCACCTCGTGACTAACTCCTTAGTCATTTTCTTGCAAGCTTATGATTTGTATTACCGAGAGGGCCCAGAGATACCTCTCCGATACTCGGAGTGACAAATCCTAATCTCGATCTATGCCAACTCAACAAACACCTTCGGAGATACCTGTAGAGCATCTTTATAATCACCCAGTTACATTGTGATGTTTGATAGCACACAAGGCATTCCTCCGGTATCCGACAGTTTCATAATCTCATAGTCGAAGGAATATGTATTTGACATGAAGAAAGCAATAACAATAAAGTTGAACAATCATTATGCTAAGCTAATAGATGGGTCTTGTCCATCACATCATTCTCCTAATGATGTGATCCCGTTATCGAATGACAACTCATGTCGATGGTTAGGAAACCTTAACCATCTTTGATCAATGAGCTAGTCAAGTAGAGGCTCACTAGGGACATGGTGTTTGTTTATGTATTCACACATGTATTCAGGTTTCGGGTCAATACAATTCTAGCATGAATAATAAACATTTATCATGAATAAGGAAATGCAAAATAACCACTTTATTATTGCCTCTAGGGCATATTTCCTTCACATTGTGGATGCTAAATCACCTTCTCCTCAGAAGCTCCCTTCTCCCCAGCCACGAAACCTCAGCCCCTCCTCCATGGCGCCCCCACCGCACCAAAATCACCGCCACCCTCCACCCCAATGCCGGAGATGCTGTCCATTTGTTGTCGTGCATTGGGTCGTGTGCCTCTTACTCCAAGCTGTCGGAGCTGCCTCGACGACGACCGCGTGAACCATACCGGAGCCGATTCACCTGCGCTGCTGTGCACGGCGCCGGAGCGGCTCCAACTTCGGACGCGTCCAGGGCCCCGGCGCTGCTTCCCCGTAGCCGTTGACCATCGCGACATATTTGCTTTCCTGCCATCGAGAGCCACCGCAACCGCGCCGGCCTCACCGACTCGGTAGCTAGAGCTGCCTACTTCACCGGGCCACAAGATATATAGGTTGTACACTCATCTTAAATCACTTTATTTAGGTGTCAGTTGTCTGAATTTTTATTCTGGGCCAAGCGATTCCCAATGGGAAGCAGTACCCCTCGAGGCGGCGGAGCTCCTAGGCTGCCGGTTGGCTGGTGTCTAACGTAAGGGTGCAGGGGTGCAAGTTCGCCACAGAAGCAACGCTTAGGTGCCTATCTTAGAGTTGTGTGGGTTTGAAGGTACTGCCGCCGCCTGATCTGGATGACGGTGAGTCTTTATGGATTAGCCGGGGGCGGCGCAACTGAGGGAGTCCTGGGCTAAGGGGTCCTCGGGCGTCCGGCCTGTTATCCATGGGCCAGACTGATGGGCTGTGAAGAGATGAAGGCCGAAGACTATACCCATGTCCGGATTGGACTCTACTTGGCGTGGAAGGCAAGCTTGGCGACCTATTATGAAGATTCCTGAGGGAGTCCTGGATTAGGGGGTGTCCGGATGGCCGGACTATACCTTCAGCCGGACTCCTGGACTATGAAGATATAAGATTGAAGACTTCGTCCCGTGTCCGGAAGGGACTTTCCTTGGCGTGGAAGGCAAGCTTGGCGATACGGATATGTAGATCTCCTACCATTGTAACCGACTCTGTGTAACCCTAACCTTCTCCGGTGTCTATATAAACCGGAGGGTTTTAGTCCGTAGGACAACACAATAATCATACCATAGGCTAGCTTCTAGGGTTTAGCCTCCTTGATCTCGTGGTAGATCTACTCTTGTATTACCCATATCATCAATATTAATCAAGCAGGACGTAGGGTTTTACCTCCATCAAGAGGGCCCGAACCTGGGTAAAACATCGTGTCCCTTGTCTCCTGTTACCATCCGCCTAGACGCACAGTTCGGGACCCCCTACCCGAGATCTGCCAGTTTTGACACCGACATTGGTGCTTTCATTGAGAGTTCCTCTGTGCCGTTGCCATCAGGAAGGATGCCTCATCCCGTCTTTAAAGACGGCACCGTTGCTAAGGGAGCTTTGGCTGTCGGCCAAACTCTCCGGCTAGGTGGTTTTCTTATGACCGCCTGTTTGGCTGCTGCGCCGATGATGACCTCTCAGGTCATCAAAAGCAATCTTCATGTCAGTTCGGAACTCGCCAAGCAATTAGATCCAATGGAGCTCTCTTCCATAAACGAGCTCTTGGAACGCATCGCCGCCCTAGGGGTCGCCAACGATTACGACCAGGTTGGGCCTAAACCCGATCTAAGAGAGATTAACTCTCCCCAAGTCACCCATCACGTTGCCGTGGTAGAGGGGCAGTGCAGCGAACCTTCATCTATCTTAAGGACTAACTACGTCCGGATTCCCGATCCCTCTAAGCCGGATACCCGCGGAGGGGAGGATATCACTCAAGACTGAACTTAGAATCAGGCGACGGGCTAGATTCATTGGACAACATCCAAGAATCCAAACTTTCGAGTTCGGAAACTTCTTGGCCTCTGAGTCTCAGATTAGGCGAGGTTTCGGATCTAATTCCACCCACCCACCCAAACATAAGTGATCTATCCCAAATCAGGCAAAAGCCCGAAGAAACAGTACATCATTACTGGGCCAGATTCCTCCTGGTTAGGAACAGGATAAAGGACTGCCGCGAGGAAGACACAATCTCAATCTTCTGCAATAATTGCACGGACAAAGGAATCCTCAATGCCATAAGTCGCTGTGATATTACATGCTTCGCTGACTTGGCGTCCATAGTATGAAAGTACTGTGCGATGGAAAGTTCCTGGAAAACCAAAATAAAATTTAGGGACGATCCAGCTCTGAATACAAACCCAGTCCGAAATAAAAGGGTGCATCATCGCCAGACACCCGGGTTAAACACCAAAAAGCAAAAACCCTCTACAGGGCATGGAACTGTACTGGAAGGATGGCTTAATGGACCCTGTAAAATTCACAGTACAGAGGGCGCCACACCAACTCACAGCCTTAGAGCATGTTGGATACTCCGGCTGGTGGCCAAAATTGGCAAAGATCTCCTAATTTCGGAGGCCATAGAGAGCCACCCCAGGGACACCAATACGGTACTAACAGTCTTCGAGACTTTCGCATCAAATAATATGCGAAAAAGAACACTTCGCAGCCTTGCCGAAGTCTACCAAGTAGCAACAATAAACCCATGGAGTGACACGGCTATTACTTTTAATGCCAGTGATGAACCTAAATTCCGAACAACCCGAGCACTAGCCGCATTGGTCCTCAGTCCAGTAGCAGACGGCTCTCGCCTCACCAAAGTACTCACGGATGGAGGCAGCGGATTAAACCTCATTTATGAGGAAACCCTTCAAAAAATGGAAATAGACTGGAACCGCATTGAGCGAAGCAGCACAACCTTTAGAGGAATAATACCCAATCGGGAAGCGCGTTGTACAGGAAAAATCACACTAGATGTGGTGTTCGGCACGCCGGATAATTACAGGTCCGAAGAGGTCACGTTCCATGTGGCCCCGTTCAGTAGCGGATAGCACGCTCTGCTTGGGCGGGAAGCGTTTACAATCTTCCAAGCAATACCCCATTACGGGTACATGAATCTCAAGATGCCCGGGCCGAACGGAATCATCACTCTCGCTAGTGATCCAGACATAGCACTCCGCGCCGAAAATAAGATAGCCGCACTTGCCCTTGAGGCACTATCCGAAGCCCTAGCGGCTGAGGAACTGACGGCGCTACGCTCCATGGTGAACAGGGACGACGTGACACTCGGAAAGAGATCCAAGTCCACCTCCTTTAGACCAACGGACGAAATAGTCAAATTCCAGGTCCATCCAACGGACCCCAATAAAACAGCTTCTATCGGGGCACAATTAAACCCTGATGTAGACGCCCCACTGCGAGAATTCCTACGTGAAAACTGGGACATCTTCGCCTGGCACCCTTCAGACATGCCAGGAATCCCACGCAGGCTAGCCGAACACAGCTTAAATATCCTAAAAGGATTCAAACCTGTCAAACAAGCTCTTCGGCGTTTTTTCGAACCTAAGAGACAGGCCATGGGAGAGGAGCTAGCCAAGCTATTGGAGGCCGGATTCATCAGAGATATAAAACATCCGGACTGGCTAGCAAACCTGGTGATGGTACCAAAGAAGGACAAATCCTGGCGCATGTGCGTTGATTTTAAAGACCTTAACAAGGCTTGCCCAAAGGATCCCTTCCCCCTCCCCCGCATCGATCAAATTATCGACGCTACCGCAGGACACGATTCGTTGTGTTTCCTCGACGCATATTCCGGCTACCATCAAATCAAGATGGCAGAGTCAGACCAAGCCGCAACGACATTCATCACACCATACGTCCCATTCTGCTTCAACACAATGCCCTTCGGGCTCAAAAACGCCAGCGCAACATATCAGCGCATGATTCAGACATGTCTGGCAAACCAGATCGGCAAAGCAGTGGAGGCATACGTGGATGATGTGGTCGTAAAAACAAGACATGTCGAATCTCTAGTAGACGACTTGAGGCTTACATTTGATAACCTCCGAACATACGACATCAAGCTCAACCCGGAAAAATGCGTTTTCGGCGTTCCAGCCGGAAAGCTCTTGGGCTTCATTGTATCCGGTAGAGGAATTGAAGCAAATCCAGCCAAGATCCGAGCTCTGTCACAATTGGATATCTCGAAAGACCTCAAACAAATACAAAAATTAACCAGATGCGTGGCGGCTCTAAGCCGCTTCATCTCCCGCTTGGGAGAAAACGCACTACCCCTCTATCGCCTCCTTCGGCGCACCGAACACTTCGAGTGGACGGATGCCGCCACGGCCGGACTCGATGAAATAAAAGCCATATTGGCAACAAACCCAGTCCTGGCCGCGCCAAACATCGGCGAATCAATGCTATTGTACATTGCAGCAACCCATCAGGTTGTAAGCACAGTGTTCGTCGTCGAACGAGAAACAGACGGACACAAATTCCCCCTTCAAAAGCCGGTCTACTATGTGTCCACTGTCCTCACTCCATGCAAATCACGGTACCCGCATTATCAAAAGATTGCATACGCGGTATTCATGGCATCCCAGAAGCTGCGACACTACTTTCAAGAGTGTTCGATAACAGTAGCCTCGGAAGTACCACTCAACGATATTATAAACAATCGCGACGCAACGGGCCGGACTGCAAAATGGGCCATCGAGCTCCTCCCATTCGACATAACTTATAAGCCACAGCGAGCTATTAAGTCACAAGTTTTGGCCAACTTCGTCGCAGAATGGACGGAGGCCGAACACCCTAAAGAGTACGGCACATATTCAAACCGGATCATGCATTTCGACGGCTCCAAAATGTTGGCCGATCTAGGGGCTGGCGTTGTTTTGACGTCCCCCATAGGAGACACAGTTCAATATGTACTCCAGATTATGTACACATACTCCAACAATGCAGCCGAATACGAGGCCCTATTACATGGCCTCCGGATGGCAGTATCCATGGGCATTCAACGCCTAGAGGTGCGCGGGGATTCGAACCTCGCGATATCCCAAATAAATGGAGACTTCGATGCCAAGGATCCAAAAATGGCTGCTTACCGCAACGCCGTCTTAAAAATGTCAGCTCGGTTTGAAGGGCTTGAATTTCACCATATAGCCCGGGAAAACAATCAGGCGGCAGATGTCCTGGCACGCATCGGTGCAAAACGCGATGTAGTCCCCCCCAACATCTTCTTCGAAAGGCTGCTCAAGCTATCCGTAGCATGGGAAGGGGAACTCGGCAATAACAGTCCGGACCCAACCGCACTGCCCGACATCGAACAATCTGACATAATTGGAGGATCTGCCAATGAAATTACAGCTTCAACCCACGTAATAATGGTCGTCATCGCCCCGTGGACAGAACCATTCCTAGCTTACCTTACTAGGCAGGAACTCCTAGAGGACCAAAACGAGGCACGCTGCATAGTGCGGCGATCTAATGCCTATAAAGTCCATGAGGGAGAACTTTATAAGAAAAGCACTACCGGAGTCCTTCAAAGGTGCGTCTCCGAAGAGGAAGGGCGGAACCTGCTGGCTGAAATTCATGCCGAACTCGGTGGTCATCACGCTGCAGCTCGGTCCCTTGTAAGCAAGGCTTTTCGTACAGGCTTTTATTGGCCGACGGCCCGGGCAGACGCTCAGGACTTGGTCCAACGATGCGTCGGTTTCCAGCTTTTTGCAAACCAAAGCCATATGCCACCCACCGCCCTCCAAACTATCCCCATCACTTGGCCCTTTGCGGTCTGTGAGCTTGACATGGTTGGACCCCTTAAAGGCGGAACCCACAAGAAAAAATACTTACTGGTCATGGTGGATAAGTTCACCAAATGGATAGAAGCCAAGCCTATTAAGACAGCCGAATCCGGACCGGTGATAGACTTTATATCTGGGGTCGTACACCGTTATGGCGTCCCCCACAGCATCATCACTGATAACGGCACGAACTTTACGTCCGATGAGGTAAAACTCTGGTGCAAAAACATGGGCATTAAGCTCGATTATGCTTCCGTCTATCACCCACAAACTAACGGTCAGGTCGAACGCGCAAATGGTCTTATCATGAGCGGCATCAAACCCAGATTAGTGCGGTCCCTTAAGGAATCTAATACGCACTGGGTAGAGGAGCTCGACTCCGTACTCTGGGGGCTGCGGACCACGCCGAATCGCACCACCGGATACACACCATTCTTTATGGTGTACGACGCAGAGGAAGTTTTGCCCTGCAATATAATTCATGACTCACCTCGAGTGCGCATGTACGAAGAAAGAGAAGCCGAGCTCAATCGACAGGATGGTTTGGACGCCTTAGAGGAGGAGCGTGACGTGGCAAAAGCCCGTTCCACATTCTATCAACAGTAGGCTCGAAGATATCAAAGCAGAGAAGTACGAGCCAAAAATTACAATGTTGGCGAATTAGTTCTACGCCTGCCGGACAAAAAAAGGACAAACTCAAGCCCAACTGGGAATGTCCCTTTATAATTGACCAGGTCCTGACTAGTGGAGCGTACCGCCTGCGAGATGCATCGAACAACCGACTCGAGCCGAACCCATGGAACGCAGCCCGTCTCCAAGATTCTATGCTTAGCGCCGGACTATGTGTTCGTCTCCTTCCTGTGTCCACTTTTTATAATTCTGTCCTACATTTCTCTCCTTCTCCCCCTCCTTTCTCTCATAGCCTTTAAAGGCTCATCAAGTAACACACTATTCGCTCTCATTAAACCTGGGGGCTTCTTTAAACAGAAGCTTATTTATACGGGCTTCATGCCCAACACATGTGTCACACTTCCGCATGTACCTTTTATTCACCATTATATGCATCGATATGACTTAAGTTTTGGCCAAGCTGGGTTGCCTGGCTCCTGTGCTTACCAATACGTTCCCGATTGTTCGGCTAGGTGGTAAAGGGAGCACCTCTGCGATTGTTACTGTCGGGTCAGCCGGATGTGTACCTACTTATTTATGCGCCCCTAGAGGTTTTTTACTGCGTCTCTTTTTCGCAGAACGGACATGCACTTTAGGGCATGCCTCCCAGGGAAAGGAACCCCTAACGGAACTATTCTCCCTGGAAGATGTTCCTTACTAACCATGTAATATAACATAACTAGTTGGGCACTTGTCTGTTCAAGCACTAATGACCCCTACGCCTGGTCTCCATGCATACCCCGGTTCTTATATAACCGCAAAGGTATTCGGACACACTCCGGACCGTCAGGTCCCGAGGTCGAAGCGAAAAGGTCGGCCATGACAAACGATCTACAATCCGGCTAGAAGGCATTACACATGTCAATTAAAATATTCCTCTTCAATACCATCTAACAGGCTGTCTAGTTTACAGTCCTGCTGGGAATACTTTGCGGCCAATTCTACTTGGCCGTATACTAGGCTTACGGGGATCTCCTTCCCATCGGGCCCTACAGGTCCGACCTCGGCCATGTGGTTCGGGTCAGCCTTCGTGTACCGTGTCTTAACCATAGCCCAGGCCTCCCTAGCGCCTTGACGGTAGGCCGATATCTTCCACAATCAGAAGCGCCGCCGTGCTCCCTTTAGCTTCTCTGCAAGCTCTCCAAGGCCTTCGGGCATGGAGATGGTTGGCCACAAGGCCCGGGCGACGCCTTGCATCACCCGCCGAACTCGCTCGTGCAGTTGCAAGAGCTCGGGAAGAAGGTCACACGTCGAACCGGGCATCTCCTCTGCAGGACGACCTATTAGCATACCTACAGATGTTACTCTGTTAGTCGACTTCCTCGCCGAACTTTTTTTTTCAAAGGTTCGTTTAAGCACTTACTAAATATGCCGCGTCGAAGCTGCTGATTCTCCTTAACGGAGTCCGATAGCTGGGCACGAACATCTTTCAGTTCAACGCCCAACTTGGTGTTGGCATCTTGGAGATCGACCTTCTCCCGCCTCACCTTTCTCAGCACGCTCTCACCAGCCTTTAGCTGGCGTAGGAGTTGTTGCTTTTCCGGATCTAATCCGGCGCCATCTACAATTTCATTTGTCAGATTTGCACACGCCGCACTTCACACAATACTTATCTTTTCGAAGCATATATTACCAGCGGGGGTCTCCTCGGGCCCCCCTGTCGCGGCTAGTGTGGCCTCAAGTTGGGCTTTGCACTCTTCTAGCTCCTGGGACAGTTGGGCATTCTTCTCTGAAAGAACCTGCATATTACATGATCCTTAAATCAGTTCTTCTAACTGTTTCAAGTCTCGGGGGCTACTGATATATATAACCATCAAATTTTCATACCCGTATGTCTTTCACATACTGCTCCGTGGCTCTGGTTAGACCATCTTGAGCGGCACGGAGGTACGCGCCTCCCGAATTGAAGGCATCCAATGCCTCTGGGGAGAAACAAGCGTCGCGAAGAACTATCCGGCGGCGCCTGTGGTTCATGGCACTCTCCACCTCGGAATTGGTGGCAGATAGCCTGTCTGCATCCTCTGTTAGAGGAGCATCCGGTGCGTGCCTCGTGTTCGCCTCCGCATCCGGACCAAGCTTTGGAGCCTGGCTGGTGGAGGCGCGATTGGCAGCCTCTCCGGATGTAGTCCGGCGAGGTCTCTTTTTCCTAATGAGAGCACGAGTATTAATACACCTTAAAGGAATAACACAAGGGGATGAGATGGCGCGTTATACCTTTGCGTCGGCGCCTCAGTCCGGACTGCACTCCTTTTCAACCCCTGGGGCCTTGCAGCCCCTCGTTGGCTAGTTGCCGCAGGCTCGGCCTCCCGCCTCAAGGACCTCCTCTGCAAAACGCGGTTGTTATACGGTAATCGAAAACACGCGAGGACGGGTCCCTTTTAGAAGCGCTGGGATTTCGGTCTCAGTTACCTGGGAGGCTGGGAGTAGCCCTGGGTAATCGGCCGTAATGGCCACCAAGGCATTGTCCTTGCTCAATTGATGAAACACCCCATCAATTAGCTCCACAGATATGTCCGGATCCTCTTGGGAGGCCGAGTCGAGGGACCGTCCCAGATCCTCGGGTTGTGGAGGGGGGATGTTTATTTCTTTAACAGCCTGGCGCAGTTCCTGCGTTGAAGTCATTAGACTATATAATGGGACTACAAAACTGGTGGACAAGTAAAAGTGTCCACTTACCCAGTTTGGAGGTTATACATGGTGAATCCGCCCTGAGGGTTGTCGCGGAGGAATTCCTCCTCTTCTCCCTTGTACAAAGCGGACAAGATCTTTATCAGAGCAGCGGCCGAGTCCGGCCCCTTACGGCCATGACGGGTGGCGCCGTCCTCCCCGTTGAAGTCCCACATGGGGTGGCCTCTATATTGAAGCGGCTGCACCCCCCGCATGATGCATATGGCCATGACCCCGATCATGGTTAGTCCGGAATGAGCTAATAGTCTTATCCGGCCCATCAGGTAAAGGACGTCCTTGTCACTTTCCCTCTGAGGGCTCCGTGGACGCCAGCTCAGGCGCTTCTTCAAGGAAGCATTGTCGAACTCAGGGAGGCCAATCCGAATAGGATCCGGCAGCGGGACGTCCTCTATGTAAAACCATTCCGAAGGCCAATTCTCGGACGCCTTCTTTGGGGTTCCGGATAAATATCCGGTCTCGGCGATGCGCCACACTTCGGCTCCGCCCACTTGATATATTGACCCCTCCTGAGAGCGGGGCACCAGGCAGAATAGCCTCTTCCACAGTGCGAAATGAGCCTCAACACCCAAGAACAGCTCACAAAGGGCTACGAAGCCTGCGATATGCAATATAGAGGCAGGCGTGAAGTTGCGCAGCTGGAGGCCATAGAACTCCAAAAGCCCCCAGAGAAACGGATGAATTGGAAATCCGAGTCCTCTTATTAGATAAGGGATAAGGCATACCCGCTCTCCTTTGGAGGGATTGGGGGCTCTCTCCGCTTGCTCTCCGCCATTATAGGTGGCGAGTCCGGCTCGAACTGGGACCATATAGGACGGGGGAAGGAATCCTTTGGTCTGAAGCGATACTAGCCCGCTATGCGGGATGGAGCACCTCTCCCAGTCTCCAGGCTTAGGACTGGAAGGGCGAGAGGAGGAGTTGCGACGGCTGGCCATGGTGGAATGGACCTTTGTTGGATGCGCTCTGATGAATACTCGCGGAGGGAGAAGGTGTGGTTTGGATCTAAATCCCCGTCCCTTTAAATAGGCGACTCATTTACGCGGCTAGGGGTGTGAATGTAAAGACACCCAGACTTTTCGTATTCGTTTGACACATGGAAGGCTACCATTATTGGGCGTAGAAGCCAAGGAGTGCTACATTCACAAGAAACAGGACATTATTCAACAGGTACATGGAATCTGGAAGAGAACCCACCTTGCAATGCCGAAGACAATCTGCGCGCCGGACTCGTCGTCATTGAAGCCTGGTTCGGGGGCTACTGAGGGAGTCCTGGATTAGGTGGTGTCCGGATGGCCGGACCATACCTTCAGCCGGACTCCTGGACTATGAAGATATAAGATTGAAGACTTCGTCCCGTGTCCGGAAGGGACTTTCCTTGGCGTGGAAGGCAAGCTTGGCGATACGGATATGTAGATCTCCTACCATTGTAGCCGACTCTGTGTAACCCTAACCTTCTCCGGTGTCTATATAAACCAGAGGGTTTTAGTCCGTAGGACAACACAATAATCATACCATAGGCTAGCTTCTAGGGTTTAGCCTCCTTGATCTCGTGGTAGATCTACTCTTGTATTACCCATATCATCAATATTAATCAAGCAGGACGTAGGGTTTTACCTCCATCAAGAGGGCCCGAACCTGGGTAAAACATCGTGTCCCTTGTCTCCTGTTACTATCCTCCTAGACGCACAGTTCGGGACCCCCTACCCGAGATCCGCCGGTTTTGACACCGACATTTCCCTCCTATGTAACCGACCTCGTGTAACCCTAGATCTCTCCGGTGTCTATATAAACCGGAGAGCATAGTTCGGATAGGACAGATTCATTACCATATACTCATAGGCTAGACCTCTAGGGTTTTAGCCATTACGATCTCGTGGTAGATCAACTCTTGTAACACTCATATTTATCAAGATCAATCAAGAAGGAAGTAGGGTATTACCTCCATAGAGAGGGCCCGAACCTAGGTAAACATTGTGTCCCCCGTCTCCTGTTACCATCGATCCTAGACACACAGTTCGGGACCCCATACCCGAGATCCGCCGGTTTTGACACCGACATTGGTGCTTTCATTGAGAGTTCCACTGCGCCGTTGGCAAAGGACTCGATGGCCCCTTCAATCGTCAATAATGACGTGGTCCAGGGAGAAACCATCTTCCCCGGACAGATCTTCGTATTCGGCGGCTTCACACTGCGGGCCAACTCGCTTGGCCATCTGGAGCAGATCGATAGTTACGCCCCCGGCCACCGGGTCAGGTTCGGAAGCTTAAACTACGTCGCAGATATCCGTGGAGACTTGATCTTCGAAGGATTTGAAATCGCGGCGATCGCTCCCCTTCCTCCGAGGAACATGACTTAAATCTGTTATCGGAGCACACCTAGGAGATGGATCCTGTTGCTGCAACGGCCTCAGTACCAAAGCAGATCGCGCCCTCCGAGGCCATAAAGTCCGCGGCGTTGGAGCCACACACGGACTCGACAGCCTGCAATGCTTGTGTCAACGGAACCCCGGACTTGTCTCCGGCTGCTCGTTCTGGACTGGATACACCTGCGGACACCGAGCTGGATCGGTTGTCGATTTTCGAAATTAGCGCCGCAGACATCTTCCAGCATTCACCTTTGGGTGACGTACTAAATTCTTTGAAGAACTTGTCCTTGGCGTCCGAATCACAGCGGACGATGAGGGATTTTGTTTCCCACCCGCCACCCACTTCATAGCTACCGTCGACGACTTAACCGACGTGCTTGATTATGGCTCCGAAGACATCACCGGTATGGACGACGATGCCGACAATGAGCAAGGCCAAGACCTGCCATTCACTGGACGTTGGACGACCACCTCTTCGTATGACGTATACATGGTTGAGACACCCAAGGGACCTGGCGACGACAAAGAAGAGCCAGATAAGAATAAAACTTCCGAGACGCAGTCCAAGCGTCGGCGCCCCAAACGCCGTTCTAAGCCTCGCTGCTCAAAAGATAGAAACACTGGTACCGGAGAAAATAGCACTTCGGACGACGCCGAAAACAATGAAGACCCCGTCGGTGCTGCATCCGAACAGGAGGAACAGGACAACAGGCAAGACAACCCTGATGAGCAGGCCATAGAAGATGACTCGGGGGACGAAAGTTACCGTCCACCCTCCGAAGAGGAGACAAGTCTCGACAACAAAGATTTCATCATGCCTGAGGACCCTCTGGAGCAGGAGCGCTTTAAGCTTCAACTCATAGCCACTACAAGGAGCCTGAAAAAGAAGCAGCAGCAGCTTTAAGATGAACAAGATCTGCTCGTCGACAGATGGACTACCGTCCTGACAGCGGAAGAATACGGCCTCAAGCGCCCAGCCAAGAGCTACCCAAAACGTAGACTGCTACCTCAATTTGATGAGGAGGCATCAGAGCACACATCTCCCTCGCGTAATGCGGAACAACCACCACGTGGTCGAGACAGGGCGGCCGACCGGCCACCACGCGGTCGGGATAAAGTGGCAACTCAGGCCGAACAGCAGCCTGCCCAACCGCCCCACAAAAATAAAGGTGGAAGAATTCGGGGTCACACGTATGACCTCCAGAAGATCCTGGACAGTAGAGCAGGACATACAAGATCGATCTACGGATTGCGAGAACGTGCCTCAAGGCACAAAGACGGCTACCTATTCGGACGTGACAAACCCACCCACGCCCGGTCCAAATGTCGCAGACGGACTCCATCAGAGCTACGCCGCGACATGGCACGGTACAGAGGTGTCGCACGCCCTCTCTGCTTCACAGACGAGGTGCTAGATCACGAATTCCCCGAGGGATTCAAGCCCATCAATATCGAATCATACGACAGCACAACCGATCCCGCAGTATGGATCGAGGATTTCATTCTCCATATTCATATGGCTCGAGGAGATGACCTCCACGCCATTAAATACCTCCCACTCAAGCTCAAAGGGCCAGCTCGGCACTGGCTTAACAGCCTGCCTGAAAATTCTATCGGCAGCTGGGAGGACTTCGAAGAAGCTTTCCTAGACAACTTCCAAGGAACTTATGTCCGGCCACCAGGCGCCGATGACCTAAGCCACATAGTTCAACAACCTGGAGAATCAGCCAAAAAATTCTGGACTAGGTTCCTAATCAAAAAGAACCAGACCGTTGACTGTCCGGATGCCAAGGCCTTAGTAGCCTTCAAACACAGCATCCGTGACGAATGGCTAGCACGCCACCTCGGCCAAGAAAAGCCGAAGTCCATGGCAGCCCTCACGGCACTCATGACCCGCTTTTGCGCGGGAGAGGACAGTTGGCTGGCCCGTAGTAACAACACAGCCAGCAAGACAGGCCCCTCGGAGGCCAAGAATAGCACTAGCAAGCTTCGGCGCAATAGGCACAAACACCAAAACAATGGCGATAACACCAATGACACAACAGTCCATGCCGGATCCAATGCTTCCAAGTCCGGCAAACGAAAGAAGCCCTATAAAAGGAGCAGTGGAAAACCATCCAGCTTGGACTGCATACTCGATCATCCTTGCCAAATACATGGCACCCCAGACAAACCGGCCAACCATACTAACAGAGATTGCCGGGTATTTAAACAAGCCAGCAAGGTACATAGCAGAAACAAAGAAGGGGAATCGCAGAGGAAGGACGATGACGAAGAGCCTCGACAGCCGCACAATGGGGGGCAGAAGAAATTTCCCCCTCAAGTCAAAATGGTGAACATGATATACGCTACACACATCCCCAAAATGGAGCATAAGCGTGCACTCAGGGACGTCTACGCGGTAGAGCCAGTCGCCCCCAGATTCAATCCATGGTCGTCATTTCCAATCACCTTTGATCGTCGAGACCACCCAACCAGTATTCATCATGGCGGTTCAGCCGCATTGGTCCTCGACCCAATCATCGATGGATTTCACCTGAGCCGAGTCCTAATGGACGGTGGTAGCAGCCTCAACCTGCTCTATCAGGATAGAGTACATAAAATGAGCATTGACCCCTCATGAGTCAAGCTCATGAAGACTACCTTTAAAGGAGTCATACCAGGCATAGAGGCCCATTCTACGGGCTCAATAACGCTGGAGGTAGTGTTCGGTTCCCCGGATAACTTCCAAAGCGAAGAACTAATCTTCGCTATCGTCCCATTCCGTAGTGGTTATCACGCACTGCTCGGACGAACCGCATTCGCTAGATTCAACGCGGTGCCGCACTATGCTTATCTCAAGCTCAAGATGCCCGGTCCACGTGGCGTCATTACAGTAAATGGAAATATGGAACGCTCCCTCCATACAGAGGAGCACACCGCTGCCCTAGCAGCAGAAGTACAGAGTGGCCTTCTCAAGCAGCACTATAATCCGGCTGCCGAGCCCCTGGACATCATTAAGAGTGTCCGGACTACACCGCAGCAGGACATCTCGGCTTGTCACAAGCCAAACTAGCTCGCGATTCACAGTACGGCTTGATAGACCCTGGGATTCGCACGCTCCTGCTTTTTTTCCTTTTACGGGTTCTTCTTTTCTTTTTCAAGGTCTATACGGATGACCCGTTCGCAGAACACACCAAGGAAGCAACGAGCTATGGCGTACAAGGGAACCCCTATGTGGTCTCTAATAAACGATTAATATACTTGTTTTACATACCCGCACGCAGCTCGCCCTTGGTTACGGCATGTTAAATAGCCTTACTTGCTTATTGCATTACTAGTACAAAGTACGCTTCGACATAATGATTACATCACAACGGTGAATAAATGGTGGCGTCAGCTCATTACTTAAACTTTTCCGTATCTATTACCCTTTGCACACGTACATCATGGTACGTACTAGTATGCCAGGGGCTTCATTATACCCCACATCACGGCAATAAAAGTACGAACACTTTTCTTAGTATAGTTCGACACCCTGAACTTATAGCATTATATGCATCGGCTCCGAATCATGTCTTTGGTCAATAGTTGGGTTGCCCGGCTCCTGTGCTTACTACCTTGCGTTCCGCTATATCGGCTAGGGTAGTAAAGGGAGAACTACTGCGATTGTGTCCCGGTTCTTCCGCTATATCGGCATGATGCTGCGAGAGCCGGTCAGCTGTTCGTGAGGTTCCAAATCATTGGAAAAAATTCCGATTCTTGCGAAGAATCGGTTCTCCCAATTTGGCGTGTATAGCACCCCTAATTCGGCCTTCCGAACACCAGGGGCTTCGCCAACTTTGTCAATTGTCAAACTCCTATGGCTAAGTGGGGGCGGTAAAGGCCGCATAGTCTGATTGCCTTGTTCGCTACGCTAAACACCTCCTTTAAGGACCAGAATGTGGAGCAAAGAGTGTTTAGATTTATCCCGAACACCCCCGTACTATCTACGTGGGGGCCAAAGCCGACGACTGGTCATCCCCCAGATTAATAAACGGCCGCACATGAGGTAAAATTTAAAATCATAACATTATACTACATAACATCTTCGTTCCATATTACAGGGCAAGATAATACACATGTTCTTATGGGAATATAATATCCTTCGAACATTGCTCCACCGCAAGGCGGGAACCCTCCAGGACAGCATCAAAATAGTGCTCGGGTCGACGATGCTCCTTGCCCTCCAGCGGTCCTTCGGTCATTAGCTTCTTGGCATCCAGCTTCGCCCAATGCGTTTTGACACGGGCAAAAGCCATACGCGCACCTTCAATGCATACCGGCCGCTTCACGGCTTCCAGCCATGGACAGGCACTCACAAGCCGCTGCACAAGTCCAAAATAGCTGCCAGGTGTAGGATCACCAGGCCACAGCCGGACTATCAGGTCCTTCATGGCCAGCTCTGCCAACCTGTGCAGCTCGACCAACTGCTTCAGCTAGTCGCTGAAGGGCGCCGGATGTTTGGATCCCAGATATTGGGACCAGAACAGCTTCTCCATAGACATCCCTTCTTCGACTCTATACTGCTCAGCCGCGTCCGACACACTGTGCGGCAGACCTGCAAATTGTTGGGGAACGTAGTAATTTCAAAATTTTCCTACGCACATGCAAGATCATGGTGATGCATAGCAATGAGAGGGGAGAGTGTTGTCCACGTACCCTCGTAGACCAAAAGCGGAAGCATTAGCACAATGCGGTTGATGTAGTCGTACGTCTTCACGATCCGACCGATCAAGTACCGAACGCACAACACCTCCGAGTTTAGCACACGTTCAGCTTGATGACGTCCCTCGAACTCCGATCCAGCCGAGTGTTGAGGGAGAGTTTCGTCAGCACGACTGCGTGGTGACGATGTTGATGTTCTACCGACGCAGGGCTTCGCCTAAGCACCGCTACAGTATTATCGAGGTGGACTATGGTGGAGGGGGGCACCGCACACGGCTGAAAGATCAAACAATCAATTGTTGTGTATCTAGGGTGCCCCCCTGCCCCCGTATATAAAGGAGCAAAGGGGGAGGTGCGGCCGGCCAGGAGGAGTCCTACTCCCACCGTGAGTAGGACTCCCTCCCTTTCCTTGTTGGACTAGGAGTGGAGGGGGAAAGAGGTGGAGGAGAAGAAAGAAAGGGGGGCGCCGCCCCCTCTCCTTGTCCTATTCGGACTAGGGGGAGGGGCGCGCGGCCCTTGCCCTGGCCGCCTCTCCTCTTCTCCACCAAGGCCCACTATGGCCCATTAACCCCCGGAGTTTCCGGTAACCCCTCCGGTACTCCGGTAAAATCCCGATTTCACCCGGAACACTTCCGATATCCAAATATAAGCTTCTAATATATCAATCTTCATGTCTCGACCATTTCGAGACTCCTCGTCATGTCCGTGATCACATCCAGGACTCCGAACAACCTTCGGTACATCAAAACATATAAACTCATAATATAACTGTCATCGAAACGTTAAGCATGCGGACCCTACGGGTTCGAGAACTATGTAGACATGACCGAGACACGTCTTCGGTCAATAACCAATAGCGGAACCTGGATGCTCATATTGTCTCCCACATATTCTAGGAAGATCTTTACCGGTCAGACCACATAACAACATACGTTGTTCCCTTTGTCATCGGTATGTTACTTGCCCGAGATTGGATCGTCGTTATCTCAATACCTAGTTCAATCTCGTTACCGGCAAGTCTCTTTACTCGTTTTGTAATACATCATCCCGCAACTAACTCATTAGTTGCAATGCTTGCAAGGCTTAAGTGATGTGCAATACCGAGAGGGCCCAGAGATACCTCTTCGACAATCGGAGTGACAAATCCTAATCTCGAAATACTCCAACCCAACAAGTACCTTCGGAAACACCTGTAGAGCACCTTTATAATCACCTAGTTACGTTGTGATGTTTGGTAGCACACAAAGTGTTCCTCCGGTAAACGGGAGTTGCATAATCTCATAGTCATAGGAACATGTATAAGTCATGAAGAAAGCAATAGCAACATACTAAACGATCGAGTGCTAAGCTAACGGAATGGGTCAAGGCAATCACATCATTCTCCTAATGATGTGATCCCGTTAATCAAATGACAACTCATGTCTATGGCTAGGAAACATAACCATCTTTGATCAACAAGCTAGCCAAGTAGAGGCATACTAGTGACACTCTGTTTGTCTATGTATTCACACATGTATCATGTTTCCGGTTAATACAATTCTAGCATGAATAATAAACATTTATCATGAAATAAGGAAATAAATAATAACTTTATTATTGCCTCTAGGGCATATTTCCTTCAGTCTCCCACTTGCATTAGAGTCAATAATCTAGTTCACATCACCATGTGATTTAACACCAATAGTTCACATCACCATGTGATTAACACCCATAGTTCACATCGTCATGTGCCAACACCCAAAGGGTTTACTAGAGTTAATAATCTAGTTCACATCGATACGTGATTAACACCCAAAGAGAACTAAGGTGTGATCATGTTTTGCTTGTGAGAGAAGTTTAGCAACGGGTCTGTCACATTCAGATCCATATGTATTTTGCAAATTTTTATGTCAACAATGCTCTGTATGGAGCTACTCTAGCTAATTGCTCCCACTTTCAATATGTATCCAGATTGAGACTTAGAGTCATCTGGATCATTGTCAAAACTTCCATCGACATAACCCTTTACGACGAATCTTTTTGTCACCTCCATAATCGAGAAACATATCCTTATTCCACTAAGGATAATTTTGACCGCTGTCCAGTGATCTACTCCTAGATCACTATTGTACTCCCTTGCCAAAATCAGTGTAGGGTATACAATAGATCTGGTACACAGCATGGCATACTTTATAGAACCTATGGCTGAGGCATAGGGAATGACTTTCATTTTCTTTCTATCTTCTGCCGCGGTCGGGCTTTGAGTCTTACTCAATTTCACACCTTGTAACACAAGCAAGAACTCTTTCTTTGACTGTTCCATTTTGAACTACTTCAAAATCTTGTCAAGGTATGTACTCATTGAAAAAACTTATCAAGCGTCTTGATCTATCTCTATAGATCTAGATGCTCAATATGTAAGCAGCTTCACCGAGGTCTTTCTTTGAAAAACTCCTTTCAAACACTCCTTTATGCTTTGCAGAATAATTCTACATTATTTCCGATCAACAATATGTCATTCACATATACTTATTAGAAATGTTGTAGTGCTCCCACTCACTTTCTTGTAAATACAAGCTTCACCGCAAGTTTGTATAAAACTATATGCTTTGATCAACTTATCAAAGCGTATATTCCAACTCCGAGATGCTTGCACCAGTCCATAGATGGATCGCTGGAGCTTGCCCATTTTGTTAACACCTTTAGGATTGACAAAACCTTCTGGTTGCATCATATACAACTCTTCTTTAAGAAATCCATTTAAGGATTGCAGTTTTGTTATCCCTTTGCCAGATTTCATAAAATGCGGCAATTGCTAACATGATTCGGACAGACTTTAAGCATCGCTACGAGTGAGAAAATCTCATCGTAGTCAACACCTTGAACTTTGTCAAAACCTTTTTCGACAAGTCTAGCTTTGTAGATAGTAACATTACTATCAGCGTTTGTATTCCTCTTGAAGATCGATTTATTCTCTATGGCTTGCCGATCATCGGGCAAGTCAACCAAAGTCCACACTTTGTTCTCATACATGGATCCCATCTCAAATTTCATGGCCTCAAGCCATTTTTGTTGAATCTGGGCTCATCATCGCTTCCTCATAGTACATAGATTTGTCATGGTCAAGTAACATGACCTCCAGAACAGAATTACCGTACCACTCTGGTGCAGATCTCACTCTGGTTTCCCTACAAGATTCGATAGTAACTTGATCTGAAGTTACATGATCATCATCATTAGCTTCCTCACTAGTTGGTGTAGTAGTCACAGGAACAGATTTCTGTGATGAACTACTTTCCAATAAGGGAGCAGGTACAGTTACCTCATCAAGTTCTACTTTCCTCCCACTCACTTCTTTCGAGAGAAACTCCTTCTCTAGAAAGGATCCATTCTTAGCAACGAATATCTTACCTTCGGATCTGTGATAGAAGGTGTACCCAACAGTCTCCTTTGGGCATCCTATGAAGACACATTTCTCCGATTTGGGTTTGAGCTTATCAGGATGAAACTTTTCTTATAAGCATCGCAACCCCAAACTTTAAGAAACGACAACTTTGGTTTCTTGCCAAACCACAGTTCATACGGTGTCGTCTCAACGGATTTAGATGGTGCCCTTTTTAACGTGAATGTGGCTGTCTCTAATGCATAACCCCAAAACTATAGTGGTAAATCGGTAAGAAACATCATAGATTGCACTATATCCAATAAAGTACGGTTATGACGTTCGGACACACCATTATGCTAGGGTGTTCCAGGTGGCACGAATTTGTGAAACTATTCCACATTGTTTTAGTTGAAGACCAAACTCATAACTCAAATATTTGTCTCCGCGATCCGATCGTAGAAACTTTATTTTCTTGTCACAATGATTTTCCACTTCACTTTGAAATTCTTTGAAATTTTCAAATGTCTCAGACTTATGTTCCATTAAGTAGATATACCCATATCTGCTCAAATCATCTGTGACGGTCAGAAAATAATGATACCCGCCGCGAGCCTCAACATTCATCAGACCACATACATTTGTATGTATGATTTCCAACAAATCTGTTGCTCGCTCCATAGTTCCGGAGAACGGCATTTTAGTCATCTTGCCCATGAGGCACGGTTCGCAAGTACCAAGTGATTTATAATCAAGTGGTTCCAAAAGTCCATCAGTATGGAGTTTCTTCATGCGCTTTACACCAATATGACCTAAATGGCAGTGCCATAAATAAGTTGCACTATCATTATCAACTCTGCATCTTTTGGGTTCAATATTATGAATATGTGTATCACTACTATCGAGATCCAACAAACTATTTTATTGGGTGTATGACCATAGAAGGTTTTATTCATGTAAGCAGAACAACAATTATTCTCTAATTTAAATGAATAATAGTATTGCAACAAACATGATCAAATCATATTTATGCTCAACGCAAACACCAAATAACACTTATTTAGTTTCAACACTAATCCCGAAAGTATAGGGAGTGTGCAATGATGATCATATCAATCTTGGAACTACTTCCAACACACATCGTCACCTCGCCCTTAACTAGTTTCTGTTTATTTTGCAATTCCCGTTTCGAGTTACCACTCTTAGCAACTGAACCAGTATCAAATGTCGAGGGGTTGCTATAAACACTAGTAAAGTACGCATTAATAACATGTATATCCAATATACCTTTGTTCACTTTGCCATCCTTCTTATCCGCCAAATACTTGGGGCAGTTCCGCTTCCAGTGACCAGTCCCTTTGTAGTAGAAGCACTTAGTCTCAGGCTTAGGTCCATTCTTGAGTTTCTTCTCTTGAGCAGCAACTTGTTTGTTGTTCTTTTTGAAGTTCCCCTTCTTGCCTTTGCCCTTTTGTTGAAACTAGTGGTCTTGTCAACCATCAACACTTGATGTTTTTCTTGATTTCTACCTTCGTCGATTTCAGCATCACGAAGAGCTTGGGAATCGTTTCCGTTATCCCTTGCATATTATAGTTCATCATGAAGTTTTACTAACTTGGTGATGGTGACTAGAGAATTCTGTCAATCACTGTCTTATCTGGAATATTAACTCCCACTTGATTCAAGCGATTGTAGTACCCAGACAATCTGATCACATGCTCACTGCTTGAGCTATTCTCCTCCATCCTTTAGCTATAGAACTTGTTGGCGACTTCATATCTCTCAACTCGGGTATTTGCTTGAAATATTAACTTCAACTCCTGGAACATCTCATATGGTCCATGATGTTCAAAACGTCTTTGAAGTCCCGATTCTAAGTTGGTAAGCATGGTGCACTAAACTATCAAGTAGTCATCATATTGAGCTAGCCAAACGTTCATAACATCTGCATCTGCTCCTGCAATTGTTCTGTCACCTAGCGGTGCATCAAGGACATAATTCTTCTGTGCAGCAATGAGGAAAATCCTCAGATCACGGATCCAATCCGCATCATTGCTGCTGACATTTTTCAACTTAGTTTTCTCTAGGAACATATCAAAATAAAAAAGAGGGAAGCAACAACGTGAGCTGTTGATCTACAACATAGATATGCTAATATTACCAGGACTAAGTTCATGATAAATTGAAGTTCAATTTAATCATATTACTTAAGAACTCCCACTTAGATAGATATCCCTCTAATCCTCTAAGTGATCACGTGATGCATATCAACTAAACCATAACCGATCATCACGTGAAATGGAGTAGCTTTCAATGGTGAACATCACTACGTTGATCATATCTACTATATGATTCACGCTCGACCTTTCGGTCTCAGCGTTCCGAGGCCATATCTGCATATGCTAGGCTCGTCAAGTTTAACCTGAGTATTCTGTGTGTGCAAAACTGGCTTGCACCCGTTGTAGATGGACGTAAAGCTTATCACACCCGATCATCACGTGGTGTCTGGGCACGATGAACTTTGGCAACGGTGCATACTCAGGGAGAACACTTCTATCTTGAAATTTAGTGAGAGATCATCTTATAATGCTACCGTCAATCAAAGCAAGATAAGATGCATAAAAGATAAACATCACATGCAATAAATATAAGTGATATGATATGGCCATCATCATCTTGTGCTTGTGATCTCCATCTCCGAAGCACCGTCATGATCACCATCATCACCGGTGCGACACCTTGATCTCCATCGTAGCATCGTTGTCATCTCGCCAATCTTATGCTTCTATGACTATCGCTACCGCTTAGTGATAAAGTAAAGCATTACAGGGTGATTGCATTGCATAAAATAAAGCGACAACCATATGGCTCCTGCCAGTTGCCGATAACTCGGTTACAAAACATGATCGTCTCATACAATAAAATTTAGCATCATGCTTCGACCATATCACATCACAACATGCCCTGCAAAAATAAGTTAGACGTCCTCTACTTTGTTGTTGCAAATTTTACGTGGCTGCTACAGGCTGAGCAAGAACCGTTCTTACCTACGCATCAAAACCACAACGATAGTTTGTCAAGTTGGTGTTGTTTTAACCTTCGCAAGGACCGGGCGTAGACACACTCGGTTCAAATAAAGTTGGAGAAGCTGGCACCCGCCAGCCACCTGTGTGCAAAGCACGTCGGAAGATCCAGTCTCGCGTAAGCGTACGTGTAATGTCGGTTCGGGCCGATTCATCCAACAATACCACCGAACCAAAGTATGACATGCTGGTAAGCAGTATGACTTATATCGCCCACAACTCACTTGTGTTCTACTCGTGCATATAACATCTACGCATAAAACCAGGCTCAGATGCCACTGTTCGGGAACGTAGTAATTTCAAAAACTTCCTACGCACACGCAAGATCATGGTGATGCATAGCAACAAGAGGGGAGAGTGTTGTCCACGTACCCTCGTAGACCGAAAGAGGAAGCGTTAGCACAACGCGGTTGATGTAGTCGTACGTCTTCACGATCCGACCGATCAAGTACCAAACGCATGGCACCTCCGAGTTCAGCACACGTTCAGCCCGATGGCGTCCCTCGAACTCCAATCTAGCCGAGTGTTGAGGGAGAGTTTTGTTAGCACGACGGTGTGGTGACGATGTTAATGTTCTACCGACGCAGGGCTTCGCCTAAGCACCGCTATAGTATTATCGAGGTGGACTATGGTGGAGGGGCCACCGCACACGGCTAAAAGATGAAATGATCAATTGTTGTGTCTCTAGGGTGCCCCCTTCCCCCGTATATAAAGGAGCAAAGGGGGGAGGTGCGGCCGGCCAGGAGGGGCATGCCAGGAGGAGTCCTACTCCCATCGGGAGTAGGACTCCCTCCCTTTCCTTGTTGGACTAGGAGTGGAGGGGGAAAGAGGTGGAGGAGAAGAAGGAAAGGGGGGCGCCGCCCCCCTCTCCTTGTCCTATTCGGACTAGGGGGAGGGGCCTGCGGCCCTTTCCCTGGCCGCCTCTCCTCTTCTCCACCAAGGCCCACTATGGCCCACTAACCCCCAGGAGGTTCTGGTAACCCCTCCGGTACTCCGGTAAAATCCCGATTTCACCCGGAACACTTTCGATATCCAAATATAGGCTTCTAGTATATCAATCTTCATGTCTCGACCATTTCGAGACACCTCGTCATGTCCGTGATCACATCCGGGACTCTGAACAACCTTCAGTACATCAAAACATATACACTCATAATATAACTGTCAACGAAATGTTAAGCGTGCAGACCCTATGGGTTCAAGAACTATGTAGACATGACCGAGACACGTCTCCGGTCAATAACCAATAGTGGAACCTGGATGCTCATATTGTCTCCCACATATTCTATGAAGATCTTTCTCGGTCAGACCGCATAACAACATACGTTGTTCCCTTTGTCATCGATATGTTACTTGCCCGAGATTCGATCGTCGGTATCTCAATACCTAGTTCAATCTCGTTACCAGCAAGTCTCTTTACTCATTCTGTAATACATCATCCCGCAACTAACTCATTAGTTGCAATGCTTGCAAGGCTTAAGTGATGTGCATTACCGAGAGGGCCCAGAGATACCTCTCCGACAATCAGAGTGACAAATCCTAATCTCGAAATACGCCAACCCAACAAGTACCTTCGGAGACACCTGTAGAGCACCTTTATAATCACCTAGTTACGTTGTGACGTTTGGTAGCACACAAAGTGTTCCTTCGGTAAACGGGAGTTGCATAATCTCATAGTCATAGGAACATGTATAAGTCATGAAGAAAGCAATAGCAACATACTAAACGATCGAGTGCTAAGCTAATGGAATGGGTCAAATCAATCACATCATTCTCCTAATGATGTGATCCCGTTAATCAAATGACAACTCATGTCTATGGCTAGGAAACATAACCATCTTTGACCAACGAGCTAGTCAAGTAGAGGCATAATAGTGACACTCTGTTTGTCTTTGTATTCACACATGTATCATGTTTGCGGCTAATACAATTCTAGCATGAATAATAAACATTTATCATGAAATAAGGAAATAAATAATAACTTTATTATTGCCTCTAGGGCATATTTCCTTCACAAATGCCCCTGGAAAACCAAAATTCAGGACAAGTACAAGGGACGTTTTCTCTACATACTCACTACAGGAAACAGGTAATTTGCCGTCAGGGGGCGTATTTGCCGTCAGCTTTTCGTCAAGTAGACGGCAAAGAAAGGCTTTGCCTTCATCAGCCGACGGCAAAGAAATACTAACAGAAAATTTCTCTTTGCCGTCTGCGAAAAAAATACAGACGGCAAAGAGGTCACTTTGCCGTCTACCGAAAAAACACAGACGGCAAAGATCCCTTTGCCGTCTGTGTTTTTTCGGCAGACGGCAAAGAGATCTTTGCCGTTTGTGTTTTTTCGGTAGACGGCAAAGTAACCTCTTTGCCATCTGTATTTTTTCACATACGGCAA
Organism: Aegilops umbellulata; assembly: GCA_032464435.1. NCBI lineage: Eukaryota > Viridiplantae > Streptophyta > Magnoliopsida > Poales > Poaceae > Aegilops > Aegilops umbellulata. Next base: position 188,977,455 of record CP136057.1, read on the forward strand.
AGAGAAAGCACACCGGATTGATCACACGGATCAATGATATGGCACGATCTGCTCCACACATCTCCACAACGCCAAACTGACGCTGCCCACCCACGTGCCCACGCCCCCCACCACTCCCTCTCTCTCCCTTATCCTCTCGAGGGCCATCCCATCCTTGTACGCTCTCTGCTTTCGATCCAGAACACCGGTGCCCGCCGGCCCCGGCCTCCGCCCACCACCTCGCCTACCGCCCCTTTCCATCTTCGCCTCTGGCGGCGCCGGCCCATGCCCCGTCCCCCGCCAGCCTCCGCGCCCTGTCCCCCATCGCCCCAGCCAGTCGGCCGGTCGGCCAGTGGCCCCGGCCCCCTCGCTCCCTTCCGGTCACCACCTCGCCCGCTGTCCCCGCCCCTTCTTTCTTCGCCCTCGACGCCGCCGTGCGCGGCCCTGTCCCTGTTTGCCCCTGCCGACCGCAGGCCCCGTACCTCAGTGCCGAACTGCCTCCACCCTCGAGAAGCGGCGGCCCTCCCCGCGACGAAGGGTGCTGGGCGCCTCGTCCCCCGTCGACCCCCGGCCTCCGCGCCACGTCCCCCGTCGCCCCAGCCGGCCGCCGGCCCGGACCCCCGTCGCTCCCTTCGGCCACCACCTCGACGCCGCACCACCTCCCGCCTCGAGCAACGGTGGCCTGCAGCGGCCCTCCCCGCAACGAAGGGTGCCAGGTGCTGGCCCTCATCGAAGGGCAGGGTCGCGACCGGATCCAGCGCCTGGACGAGTGTGGTGAGCTCCGGCGCGGCGGCGGGCGCCTTGAGCTCCTCGTTCCCAAGTCTCTCCTCCTCCACCAAGAAAGAAAGCTAGGGTTTCTGCCTCTCGCTGGCGCTGCCGCAGGTCCGCCTCGTCTCCGGTGGCCCTAGGCCATGGAGGCGCGGTGGATCCTGCCAAGGGCCGGCGGGAGGGCTCCGTTTTCAGTCGTTTTTTCCTGTCTTGTTAGGGTTTGTGTCCTGCTCAGGAAGGCGAGACGGTGGCGGCTCCCTGAAGATGGAATAAAGGTCTCCCCGCCTAGCCCCCGTTCCGGCGATGCATCTAGCATTGTTGGTGGGCGTGTGGAGGTGTGTCTCTGGCGGATCTATCTTTGGTGGATTTGCTCGGATCTCGTTGTTGTTTTTCTACGTTCGTGTGTCTTCGGGTTGAATCCTTCCAACCTACGTTATTCTTCATCGGCGGCGGTTGCTGTTCTGGTGCGCTGGTCCTATGGGGCCTTAGCACGACGACTTCCCGACTGTCTACTACAACAAGTTGTGCCCGACTCCGGCGATGGAGGGGTGATGACGGCGGCGCGCCTTCGGCTCGCTTCAGTGCTTGTAGTCCTCGCTAGGTGGTTTACGGATCTGGATGTAATTTTTATTTCTGGTGTTCGTTGTACTGCAATAATTGAAGATGAATAGATTGGAAATTTTTTCGCAAAAAAAAATCAAATCTCCTATAATACGTTCGTGTGTACTGTTGCGTTGATGGGTACTGTATTGTGAAATTCATTCTTCAATTCTTGGAACAAGTGTTGATGGGTATTATAGAGTTTGTAGACGTCCGTTCCTTCGTCACCGGCTTGTATTTTCAGAGTAGTGCTCGCTCGGCGCCGGACACACTGAATGCAGGACGCCAGACACGCTGCTCGCCGAACGTTGTTTTTTTTAATATTTACCTAAGTTCTTTGCCGTCTGTGGTTTTACCAGGCTGACGGCAAAGGTTGTATTTGGCTAACGGCAAAGAAGCTTTTCTTTGCCATCTATTAGTTAATTGGCTGACGGCAAAACATGAGATTGGCTGATGCCAAAGACTTTGCCGTCTGCCCGATAAAAAGTTGACGGCAAAGTACTCTTTGCTGACTTTGGCTTTGCCGTCACACTTTGTCGTCAGCCAACTGACGGCAAACTCTTTGCCGTCTGTATTTTAGCCTTTGCCGTCTGTACTTGCCTGACGCAAACTGTCTGATTCCTGTAGTGACTTGCTCGGCATGGTGACAGACTCACCCGCCGCAATTTTCTGGGCCACTTGAATCTCCTGGAGGGCGCTCTGGGCTTCGGCTCGTGCATCCTGCGCGGTCTGGCGAGCCTTCGCCAATTCGGACTCCTGCGCCTTAAAATCGCGCTCCAGGGACTCAAATTTCTCTATCACGCCCTGGAGCTGTTGCTGCGCCTCGCCAACCTGGGTCTCGTGCCTCTCGCGCAAAGCGTGTTCCTTGGCCGCTTCGTCCTCGGCCTCGGCTAGCGCCTTCTTAAGGGTTGCCACCTTGGTTGTGGCCGCTAATAAAGTTTATGACACTCTTAGTCCGGTCGGACTATTCATTTTTTTCGAAACGTAACCACAAGTTACTGCATACCTTGGCTATCCTCCAACTGCTTCTTCACGCGGCCGAGCTCCTCCTCGGCCCGCTCCAATTTCTGCTTCAGTCCGGAAACCTCCGCAGCATGAGCAGTGACAACCTATAGCGGTACCTACTTATTCACATAGACAACTCAAGTTAGACTCTTGCGATTTTTTGATCCTCTGTTAGGCTTTTTGTTCCCGAAACACCAAACAGAGTATCAGGGGCTATTGTCTATACTGTGATATTTTTCCTATAATCACATTACTTACCTCAAAGCTTGTTAGAAGGCTAGTGCAGGCTTCGGTCAGTCCGCTTTTAGCGAACTGAACCTTTTCTATTACCATGTCCATAAGGACACGATGTTCATCCACGATAGAGGCGCCTCGCAGCGCCTCCAACAGATTATCCGGTGCCTCTGGTTGGACAGAGGTCACCGGTGGGACAGGCACGCTCCCTCCTTGGGGGGAATGCCGTTCGCTGGACCCCGGAGCCGTATAGATTTCCGGAATGGTATCCGCCTGAGGTCCGAAGGGAACACGGACCCCGTCACCAGTCCCCATAGGGGCTTTTTCCCCCGTGTGTCCGGCGTTCGAGGAGTCACCCTGGGGCGTCACCCCGATGATCTCCGGAACCTTCCCCCGGCCTGGGAAGGCCTTTTTGGACACCACCTCGTCATCACCTCTGGGTGAGACGGAATGTGCAGGTAGCAGAGATATGCTAGCCATCTCCTCTGTGTCCAGCGAATCCTCTGTCGAGGATCGCGGGGAGTCACCGTGCGCTGGACTGCAATGACAAAAGTTTACGATATGTCAATATTACAAACCAGGAAGGCCAGACTTTTGGGAATTCTGGTACTTACGAAGTAGCCCGAGGCTTGGTCCGGTGAGGTCGTTCCGGACTGCTATCGATGTCCCACGCGGAGTTACTCGCGAGGGAGCCTTTAGCCCTTTTAGGCGCTTCCGCCTCCGGGCTTGTGGGGGCCGCTCTCTTCTTCCTCCCCGCTTCAGGTGGGGAGTCGTTTTCTTCTTCCTCTTCATTGCTGTCGTTGGCGGATGAAGAAGAAGTCTCGCTCTCGGACGTCTCGTCCGGAGTGCTTCTCCGGCAAAGGCCCTTTTTGGCCCCTTGGGCCGCCTTTTTAGCCGTCTTCTCCGGCACCTCATAGGGTGCAGGGAACAACATCTTCTCTAATAGTGGAAGTTCTTGGTCCTCGGGCAGCGGAGCCGGACAGCTGATCTCGTCGGCCAACTTAATCCAGGCCTGAAAATAGGGGGAGGAAGCTTAAATTTCCTCTCAAAATATGCTAGTAGGGGATGCTCCTTGAAAATATTAAAGGAACTGACCGGGTTGGGCTGGCGCTTTAAACTAAGCCCGCGGTCTTCGGTCGTAGGCGGTGGCATCTCGCCGGCCTTGAAGAGCACCTTCCAGATTTCTTCGTGTGTCGTGCCGAAGAGCCCCAGTAGCGTCTGGTGCTTGACCGGCTCGAATTCCCACAAGTTACAAAGATCGGTGTTGGCACGGAAGGACCCGACGAACAAACATGACCTGGACCACGTTGACGAGCTTGATTTTCCTTTCTATCATGTTTTGGATGCACGGCTGGAGCCCAGTCAGCTCGTCCGAGGGACCCCAGGTTAGGCCCCTCTCTTGCCAGGAGGTGAGCCGCATTGGGATTCTGGATCGGAATTCGGGGGGCGCCAACCAGTCAGTGTCACGCGGCTCGGTGATGTAGAACCACCCCGATTGCCACCCCTTCACCATCTCCACAAATGAACCTTCGGGCCAGGTGACGTTGGGCATCTTGCCCACCATAGCGCCTCTGCATTCTGCTTGCTGGCCGTGCACAACTTTCGGCCTCACATTGAAGGTCTTCAGCCACAGGCCGAAGTGAGGCGGGATGCAGAGAAAAGCCTCACAGACGACGATAAATGCCGAAATGTTGAGGATGAAGTTGGGGGCTAAGTCATGAAAATCCAGCCCATAGTAAAACATCAACTTGCGGACGAATGGGTGAAGAGGGAACCCAAGCCCGCAGACGAAATGTGTAAGGAACACAACCCTCTCGTGGGGCTTGGGAGTAGGGACGATCTGTCCCTTGGCCGGGAGTCGATGAGCGATATCTTTGGCCAGATATCCGGCATCCCGGAGCTCCTTGATGTCCTTCTTCTTGACGGAAGAGGCCATCCACTTACCTGCAGTTCCGGATCCGGACATCTTTGGAGTATTTTCTCGAACAAAAGAGAAGCTAAGGCTTGGGCGCTGGAGCTCAGGGACGGAAAGGCTGAGGAAGAGAAAGGGCGTGGGTGGAAGAAGGGAGTCCTTACCCCCTTATAGAGGCCGCGAATGTCAAACGCCTCCCTGCTCGCCATAAACTCGCCTATTCCCAAGAGCTGTGTTAATGGCACGGTTGGGTTACCCGTGCCTGCATTAATGAGAATCCCGCAATAAGGGGACACGATTTGTGCTTCGACAAGACATGCCAGTAGCAACCGCGTTTTGAAACGTGGGATGGCAGAAGAAAAACAGTTCGAATTTGTGTTCGGACCGGCGTGATATCACGTTGCAGGAAGCTGTCAGCGGATGGAACTTGTGTAAAATATATATATTCTCTCTGCGGTTGTCCTTGGTGTTTAACAGGTCCGGATACAATCATCGCGTCCGAAGACTATCTTAGAGTTTGGAAGAAGGGGAACCCGCCTTGCAATGTCGAAGACAATCTGCGCGCCGGACTCCTCGTCATTGAAGCCAAGTTCAGGGGCTACTGAGGGAGTCCTGGACTAAGGGGTCCTCGGGCGTCCGGCCTGTTATCCATGGGCCGGACTGATGGGCTGTGAAGATATGAAGGCTGAAGACTATACCCATGTCCGGATTGGACTCTACTTGGCGTGGAAGGCAAGCTCGGCGACCTATTATGAAGATTCCCTCCTATGTAACCGACCTCGTGTAACCCTACATCTCTCCGGTATCTATATAAACCGGAGAGCATAGTCCGGATAGGACAGATTCATTACCATATACTCATAGGCTAGACCTCTGGGGTTTTAGCCATTACAATCTCGTGGTAGATCAACTCTTGTAACACTCATATTCATCAAGATCAATCAAGCAGGAAGTAGGGTATTACCTCCAGAGAGAGGGCCCGAACCTGGGTAAACATTGTGTCCCCCGTCTCCTGTTACCATCAATCCTAGCCGCACAGTTTGGGACCCCCTACCCGAGATCCGCCGGTTTTGACACCGACAGCAACCACGGCAATGCGGTGGGGCGGGGAGCGGTGTTTTGGTCGGAGCTCTCACAGCCAGGGACGATGGAGGCAGGCTGCTCTGCCGGTGGTCGCTGCCTCTTTGGGGAAGATTCTGAACAGTGTCAGCCGGGAGGCACAAGACGGCCATCAAGCCATCCGGCGTAGATCAGCAGTACCAAAATAAAATAAAATCGTGTGACCCCAATTTAGTTTTCAGTCAAAGACGTGTGACCACTCTTGTAAATTACTATTGATCTCTTAGGGTATTTCTTCATATCAGAGATATGTGTCATTCTTAACATTCCGTTATCTGCATCTTCAGCCACACCGTCTTCCTTCTCACCACAGCTGCTCCAACAAGGGAAGCATACACTAGAAGGGAGCTAGTCCCCACTCAATAGTTCCCTGCATCGAATGTGCGTGCCTGACATGGACAGCCAGAACAACTGCAGGGCCATCGACAAGTCAGCACATGATGCTCACTCCTATGGATGGCGGCCAGATAGGTTGTACCCTCATCTTACTTGTGTGCAACATTTATGGCTTTGTTATTCGTCAAAGCACGGAAATTAGATTATCACATTTCACTTTATATTCATGCTGATCTCTTAAGAGTCTTGTTCAGGAGTTAACACTGGTCCATAGTTCAGATAAGATACTTGTTCTTTAGGTAACGTTGTTCCATAGTTATCATCCATCAGCCAATGCTATCCCACAGGCTGGTGATTATAACACTTCTAGTATTACTTATGTTGTTCTTTATTACTTTTGTGTGCCATCTAGTTAATTAATCACGAGTACAAACGATACATATTCTGTAGCTTTCATATGTGTTCTCCCTTTAGTTTTTGAGACCTGTTGTTGCTAGTTAAGCCCAGTCCTACTATTTATGTCATCTCCTACAGGCACTCATTACACAAATCTAACTACTAGTTGTTGTCGGATTTCGGGTTCCGGCAAACCCTTGTGGTTCGAACACTGGGGTGCGCGCGGAGATTTCGCCTTCTACCTACCTGCACCCCACCGCCACGCTAAGATCTAAGTTATGGAAAGAACAGCACAAGAGACTCAGGGTTTATACTGGTTCGGGCCACCATTGTGGTGTAATACCCTACTCCAGTGTGGTGTGGTGGATTGCCTCTTGGGCTAATGATGATGAGTAATACAAGGAAGAACAGCCTCGCGAGGGTCTGTTCTTGGCTGGGGGGATGAACTGCTAGGAGGAGTTCAGTCACCCTTCTCTCTCTCTCTCTCTCTCTCTCTCTCTCTCTCTCTCTCTCTCTCTCTCTCTCTCTCTCTCTCTCTCTGCCGTTGATTGATCGTTTGATTGCCTGCCTCTATCTATCTCGATCTCATCTCCTCTACCCTGGGGGTGGCTAGTCCTATCTATAGGCAAAGGCCCTGGGCCTCTTCCCAAATATTGAGCGGGAAGGGTGCCAACAATTGGCCATTTTGAAGAGGAACATCTGGTACACTTATCCTGACTAAAGTTGGTCCTCGCCTGCCAAAGGCTCTGGTGGTGACGCTGGCTTGGGCTCCACAATGACTTCCTTCCTACCGTTAGGCTGGTCTTGGTCTCGTTGCACCGAAACGGGTGCCTTTGCTTGATGCTCTCGCCTGCGCTTGCTCCCTTTGCACCAAAGAGGAAAGGATGACAATGCGCGGGCTGGCGCCCGCCTGGCGCCCTTGGTCGTCATGGCTTGCATCACGGGCACCTCGTGAGGTACCCCGCCTTGATTTCTCCGCCTCCTCGCGAGCCGGCCTGATGAGGCCGTGCCTGAGGAAGCTCCGTGTCGTCCGCCCCGCGAGGCTTGGCCCCTCGCGAGGGTCTTGGGTCTGTGTTGATGAATATGGGCCGTGCTGGGCCCCCCTTTGAGCCACGCCGCAGGCCGCAGGCAGGCAAGTCTGGGGACCCCCGTTCTCAGAACGCCGACAATAGCCCCCGGGGCCAAGGCGCGCCTGGACTTGGCCGTGCAGGGAGGCGAAAGGGCAAGGGCGAAGCGCCGCGGGCCCTAACAGCCTGCGGCCTTGGCCGCCGCGTGGCGGTTGATTGGACGTGGGCGTCTCCACTTCCCCACGACGCCTCGGCGACTGCACGGATTGGACAAGTCCCTTCATGCAAAGAAGGTCATGATTACCTGTGATCGTGGAGGTCAACGGTTGGCCTTCGCCGGCTATAAGTACGGAACGGCATGCGCCCTTCCAATCCATCTCTTCTTGCTTCTCTTTCTTCCCGGTCCTTGCTCCATCTTGATGCAATGGCTCCGATTCGCCGGTTCTCGGCGGCAGAGAAGGGAAAGGCTCCCCGAGAGGAACCAGACCCGCTCCCGCCGAAGAAACGGCTCGCCCTCTGCCGCCGGGACGAGGGGGCCCATCAGGTGGTGTCGAGGCCCTGGTGCGAGCGGCCACCACCGGGGTTCCCACTTCCCTTGTACGCCCACATCGAGGGCTCCGAAGGAGTCGATGCCGATCGCCACGGGCAGCGCCGCCGTCGGCGCCGACGGGTCACGAAGGTGTGGGTCGTCCCCCCTGGGGTCCACACTGAGGGCTCCTCCCGAGAGTTCGTGCTTCACGCTGCCATGCCTCCTCAGTCTTGGATTCGCCTTCCTTCCTTCTTCGCCTCCATAATCCCGCAGGAAGAACTCCTGGAGCTTTGGCTGCAGCACGCCGGCTGCAGCACCCTCGCGACCGAGGAAGAGGTCGCGGTCGTTGCCCCGGGCGAGGTCTTCATGACTCGAGGCTGGGGCGAAATCGCCCGGGCTTGCAGGACAAGAGGCGCCTTCCTGATCCACGTGGAGTACGATGGTGCTTCGGTGATGTTCTTCAAGGTCTTCGATGCGAACGGGCGCCGGCTGGAGTGCTTCCCCGGGAGAGGTGGTCGGGACCCTGCTACGGCGAGGACTAGGCCCGCCGACCTCTCCCTTGGCGGCTCCTCAGGCGGCGGAGGCGGCGGAGGATGCGAGCTCTTCGAGACTCCGGAGACGAGCGACGACAGCTATGAGCCCCCGAGCCGGCGCCGCTCCTGGAGCAGGGTGGGCTCGTCAGGCCGTCGCCGACTCTGATCTGGATGGGGTTGGCACCGGTGCTTGACGGCCCACTATTGATGATGGCGTCTTTTGCGGGGGCACGTGTAGTCAGCGTCCCTTTAGGATCTGTTCCCTGCGAGGAATCAAAGACGCGTCCCATGGGGGCTTGTAAGGTGCTTGTGATCCTGTTTGTTAATATAACTCTTGTCGTAGAATTGTGCGAGTTGCTCATTCCGTCTTAGCTCAGTTCTCCCTTTCGAACCACACGAGGGCTTGGTGCTCTGCGCCGACAGGTCCCAGTCCCAAGGCGGCGTCAGCCGTCGCTGGTATGCCAGGTCGCGATGCCGTGGTCAAGTCCAGGAGGTGAGCGAACCGGGGTCTGCTAAGAGCCCCTGAGTCGCGATGCTCAGGAGGTCCCCTTTGGCGCTCAAGCAGCCGTCGTTCTGTGAGAAAGGAGAGCGGCGTGGCTAACACGGGATTGCATCAAGTGTGGGGATGGTGCCACAATAGCTGGTGCTTCCGGGTGGTGACTTATCTCGAGAATCAGGGACCGCTCCCTGATGTGTCGCCGGGTCCGTGCATCGGCAAGCGTGAGGTTGCTCGGCGAGGTCCTCACGTGTACCTCCCCTCTCGCCTTTGCTCCCCTTTCTGCTCTACGTCCTCGGGTTCCGGCCCTCGAGCGAGTCTCAGCCGTCGCTGGTATGCCAGGTCGCGATGCCGTGGACAAGGCCAGAGGGTGAGGGCTGGAGAGCCAGTAGGAGCCCTGAGTCGCGATGCTCAGCCACCCCCCCCCTTTAACATGCAAGCGGTTCGCACGGATGAGAGTGAAGGAGACACCGCAAGGGCCTTGCCTGGCGCAGCTCCTTTAGGAGATCCTGTAGACCTATCATAGAAAGAGCGAGGGGTTGCCATGACAGTTGACAGTCAGCCGTTGGTTGCTTCCGAGGAGCGATGAGGCACCAAAGGCTTGGCGAGGTGGCGCCATGCGGGGCTGCCGCGGCCAGAGCTCAGCCATTCAGGTTTGTCAGCGTTGCAGGGACAGACCCATGCGCAAGTGTCGTGCCGTTTTGGGAGCAGCTCCATCAGTTGGCGTCAGTTGAGCAGGCAACTAGGTCAAACACATTAGCCGCGAAGGAGTGGATTCATTCAAACAGATGCTGCGAAGGCGGACATCACTGGGTCAGGCCCGAGCGACTTGGGGATGATGCAGCCCGAGGGGCGCCCCCAACAAAGTAAGCTAACAACATGAAATAAAAGGGATACATGCCGCAGGGACAGACCCACGCGCCTGGGAATAATGCAGCCCTGGGGGGGCGCTCCCAGCTGGAAATGAAACTTGAAAGATGTCACCTGATGATGTTGAGGACGAAGGAGTGTTGGTGTAGCAGACTCAGTGTGCTGCGGAAGCCGATCCTCACGAGCCCCCAGACCCAGGGGCCTCGGGAGGCTCCGGAGGCGCTGGTGGCTCCTCGCGGACCATCTCCATCTTCACTAAGGCTGCGGAACGCCTGGCCTCTTGAGCCTCCATGATGCCCCTCATGAGGCGCTGGTACGTGGCAGCCGCGTTCGGCAAGCCGTAAGGCATGCGAACGTAGCTGTGGGGTGGACCTTCGCAGCGCCCCACTCGCGAGGGCCAGAGGCGCTCCACAGAGGCGACTCGGTTGAGCCCTGGTATGTCGATGCAGACGCGCAGCACACCATCCTCGCCTGGATGGGGAGCCACGGCTGGTAGGCGGCGGCCACCTCTCATGACTCTTGACTCCTGTAGCTCCTGAATGGCCTTGCTGACGAACTCCTGAGGGTCTGGCCCTCCTTGCCTTACTCCTTCTTGAGGGAAACATGCTTCGAAACACGCCTCCATGTGGTGCCCAAGCGCCTCCCTCGTGACCTTAGCCAGGTCGGCGGCCCTCCAGGGGAGAGCCCCTAAGCCCTGCCTGAGGAGGGCGCCGGGCGCACCTTCCTATGCGATGGAAGGAGGTTCCCCCTGGGCAGGCGCGGGCCCTGAGGGGCCTGGCTCCTGAGGGGCCGGGCCGGACGATGTCTTCTTCTTCTTGGGGTGGTCTCGGGAAGCCTCCTGCTTCCGCGATTCGGGTCTTCCAGTGATGCGGCCTGAAAGGCCCGTTCCAGGAAACACACCGCGTCCTTCTCCTCACGGGGCACCGTGATGACTCCGTCGCATCCTGGCATCTTGAGGACGTTGTAGCCGTGGTGAGTTACGGACATGAACTTGGCCAGCGCTGGGTACCCGAGGATGGCATTGCATGGCAGGCGAATGTGAGCGACGTCGAAGTCGATGAGCTCGGTGCGGTAGTTGACGCGTGCCCCAAAGGTGATAGGGAGGCGGACCTGCCCAATCGGGACCGTGGAGCCGTCGGTGACTCCAGAGAAAGGCTTGGTTGGCTGAAGCTAGTTGTAGGGCACTTGGAGATTGTTGAATGTTTCCACGGACAGGACGTTGAGCCCTGCCCCGCCATCGATGAGCGTCCTGGTGACCACCACGTTGCTGATGATTGGGGAACAAAGCATCGGGAGGACTCCAGCTCTGGCCGCACACTTGAGCTGATCCGCTGAGCTGAACGTGATGGCGCATGCCGACCACCTGAGTGGGTACGTGGCCTCGAGCTTGGGGAGGACCGCATTCACTTCGCGGGCGAACTGCTTGAAGATGCGCTAAGAGGCTGGGGCTGGAGCTCCGCCCAGGATGCAGGCGATCGCGCGCGGCTCATAGAAGCCCCCAACCCCCTCGTCCTGATGGCGGTCCTCGTTTCTCCTTGGCTGCGGCGGCAGCGGAGGGAGGCCTGCGTTTCCTTGCGGGCGATCCTCGCGAGGCTGATCCCTCCAGTCTCCCTCACGAGGCGGGTCTTGCCAGCGATCCTCGCGAGGTCGATCGCGCCACCCTTGGCGCGGGCAGCGGTCTTCCCAGCGTCCTGCATTCCTTCCTCCTCCTCGACCGTAGCCCCGGTCACCGCGGTCGGGGCGACGGCCGATCCTTCCTTCTAGCACGGCTCGGAGCTCTTGGCATTCGTTGGTGTTGTGGGTGTGGAGGTCGTGGTACACACAGTGCCGACTGCCCTTGGAAGATTCGGGCTGATCTCTGCCCCGCTTGGTGTCTGGTTCTGCCGCGAGCACGACAGCCCCCTTGCGCTTCACATCCTTGGCCTTGGGCTTCTTCTCTTATGGGTCTGCGACAGGCAGCTCGAGGAGGGAGAGACGCCCTTCCTCAACCCTGGCGCACTTGGTCGCCAAGTTGAACAGCTCCAAGGAAGTGCACAGGTCTTCATGCATCGCCAGCTCCCCCTTCATCTTGACGTCGCGCACGCCGTCGGAGAAGGCTGAGATGATGGCCTCCTCGGACACCTTGGGAATCTTGAGGCGTGTGTTGTTGAAGCGCTGGATGTACTTTTACAGGGTCTCTCCGGGTTGTTGCTTGATGCGGCGCATGTCGCTCACGGCGGGTGGCCGGTCGCCAGTACCTTGGAAGTTGGCGATGAAGCGGGCGCGCATCTCGTCCCAGGAGGAGATCGTGCCTGGAGGCAGTTCAGGAGCTAGGTGCGGGCCCCGTCCTTGAGTGCCATGGGAAACCAGTTCTCCATGACCTTCTCGTCTCCGTTGGCAGCTTTGATGCCCAACTCATAGAGCTGGAGGAACTCCGCAGGGTCGGCCGTGCCATCATAGCGAGGAGGCAAGTCTGGCTTGAACTTGCCGGGCCACGCGATGCTGCGTAGCTCGGTGGTGTAGGCACGGCAGCCTGCTGTGGCCACGGGAGGCCTTGGGTGACGGAGAGCTTGGTCTTGCAGGTCCCCATGCGCTGCAGCTGGGAGCAGCGCGGGGTCTTGACGTGCGGGAGCAGGAGCATGGTCGCGATGTGTTGGAGCAGGGAGCGCCCGGGCAGCTTCTTGCGGGTGAGGGACTTCTTGGCAGCTCTGCTCTTGCCGCGCTGGCGCCTGACGGAGCGGGTTCCACCCAGGGGCCACGCGCCTTGGGGCCAGGGAGTCTTCTTGAGGAGGAGGCGGCTGGGGTGCCCCTGGAGCTTCGTCGCCCGCGCAGGGCGGGGCGCGGTGCAGCGGAACGAACGGCGCAGGAGAGCCCCCTGCGGCGCGGACGAGCTCGGCGACGCGGTCGAGCCATTCTTCGTAGACATCGTCAATGCGACGGTAGCGCAGGAGCTCGTTTGCCGCGATGAGCGCAGCTCGAGCCTCCATGGGTGCGCGGAGCGCGCGGGACGAAGAACCAGCTGGGGTGAGCGAGGGGGTAGCGGTGCGGCCGTCTCGCCGCACGGACGGGTGCTGAGACGATGCTTGCTTCTCGTTCCCCGCCGGGCCGGTGGCGGCGTTGACGGCAGGTGACGGGGAATGGCGAGGACGCCCGCCGACAGGAGCCGTCTGGGCGACGCGGGAAGCGAGAGCGGCTCGGCGCTCGGCGCGGGCCCGACGAGTGTCAGACATGGATGCGATGGTCGGAGGAGAACGGGGCGGTGGAAGACGAATTCTGGCGCACCCCTACCTGGCGCGCCAAATGTCGGATTTTGGGTTCCGGCAGACCCTTGTGGTTCGAACACTGGGGTGCGCGCGGAGATTTCGCCTTCTACCTACCTGCACCCCACCGCCACGGTAAGATCTAAGCTATGGAAAGAACAGCACAAGAGACTCAGGGTTTATACTGGTTTGGGCCACCATTGTGGTGTAATACCCTACTCCAGTGTGGTGTGGTGTATTGCCTCTTGGGCTGATGATGATGAGTAATACAAGGAAGAACAGCCTTGTGAGGGTCTGTTCTTGGCTGGGGGGATGAACTGCTAGAAGGAGTTCAGTCACCCTTCTCTCTCTCTCTCTGTCGTTGATTGATCGATTGATTGCCTGCCTCTATCTATCTCAATCTCATCTCCTCTACCATGGGGGTGGCTAGTCCTATTTATAGGCAAAGGCCCTGGGCCTCTTCCCAAATATTGAGCGGGAAGGGCGCCAACAATTGGCCATTTTGAAGGGGAACATCTGGTACACTTATCCTGACTAAAGTTGGTCCTCGTCTGCCAAAGGCTCTGGTGGTGACGCTGGCTTGGGCTCCACAATGACTTTCTTCCTGTCGTTGGGCTGGTCTTGGTCTCGTTGCACCGAAACGGGTGCCTTTTCTTGATGCTCTCGCCTGCGCTTGCTCCCTTTGCACCAAAGAGGAAAGGATGACACTACGCGGGCTGGCGCCCGCCTGGCGCCCTTGGTCGTCATGGCTTGCGTCACGGGCACCTCGTGAGGTACCCCGCCTTGATCTCTCCGCCTCCTCGCGAGCCAGCCTGATGAGGCCGTGCCTGAGGAAGCTCCGTGTCGTCCGCCCCGCGAGGCTTGGCCCCTCGCGAGGGTCTTGGGTCTGTGTTGATGAAGATGGGCCGTGCTGGGCCCCCCCTTTGAGCCACGCCGCAGGCCGCAGGCAGGCAAGTCTGGGGACCCCCGTTCCCAGAACGCCGACAGTAGCCCCCGGGCCCAAGGCGCGCCTGGACTTGGCCGTGCAGGGAGGCTAAAGGGCAAGGGCAAAGCGCCGCGGGCCCTAACAGCTTGCGGCCTTGGGTGCCGCGTGGCGGTTGATTGGACGTGGGCGTCTCCACTTCCCCACGACGCCTCGGCGACTGCACGGATTGGACAAGTCCCTGCATGCAAAGCGGGTCATGATTACCTGCGATCGTGGAGGTCGACGGTTGGCCTTCGCCGGCTATAAGTACGGAACGGCACGCGCCCTTCTAGTCCATCTCTTCTTGCTTCTCCTTCTTCCCGGTCCTTGCTCCGTCTTGCTGCGATGGCTCCGATTCGCCGGTTCTCGGCGGCAGAGAAGGGAAAGGCTCCCCGAGAGGAACCAGACCCGCTCCCGCCGAAGAAACGGCTCGCCCTCTGCCGCCGGGACGAGGGGGCCCATCAGGTGGTGTCGAGGCCCTGGTGCGAGCGGCCACCACCGGGGTTCCCGCTTCCCTTGTACGCCCACATCGAGGTCTTTGAAGGAGTCGATGCCGATCGCCACGGGAAGCGCCGCCGTCGGCGCCGACGGGTCACGAAGGTGTGGGTCGTCCCCCCTAGGGTCCACACCGAGGGCTCCTCCCGAGAGTTCGTGCTTCACGCCGCCATGCCTCCTCAGTCTTGGATTCGCCTTCCTCCCTTCTTCGCCTCCATCATCCCGCAGGGAGAACTCCTGGAGCTTTGGCTGCAGCACGCCGGCTGCAGCACCCTCGCGACCGAGGCAGAGGTCGCGGTCGTTGCCCCGGGCGAGGTCTTCATGACTCGAGGCTGGGGCGAAATTGCCCGGGCTTGCAGGACAAGAGGCGCCTTCGTGATCCACCTGGAGTAGGATGGTGCTTCGGTGATGTTCTTCAAGGTCTTCGATGCGAACGGGCGCCGGCTGGAGTGCTGCCCCGGGAGAGGTGGTCGGGACCTTGCTACGGCGAGGACTAGGCCCGCCGACCGCTCCCTTGGCGGCTCCTCAGGCGGCGGAGGCGTCGGAGGATCCAGCGACTCCGGCGAGCTCTTCGCGACTCCGAAGACGAGCGACGACAGCTACAAGCCCCCGAGCCGGCGCCGCTCCTGGAGCAGGGCGGGCTCGTCAGGCCGTGGCCGACTCTGATCTGGATGGGTTGGCGCCGGTGCTTGACGGCCCATTGTTGATGATGGCGTCTTTTGCGGGGGCGCGTGTAGTCAACGTCCCTTTAGGATCTGTTCCCTGCGAGGAATCAAAGACGTGGCCCATGGGGGCTTGTAAGGTGCCTGTGATCCTGTTTGTTAATATAACTCTTGTCGTAGAATTGTGCGAGTTGCTCATTCCGTCTTAGCTCAGTTCTCCCTTTCGAACCTCACGAGGGCTTGGTGCTCTCCGCCGACAGGTCCCAGTCCCAAGGCGGCTTCAGCCGTCACTGGTATGCCAGGTCGCGATGCCGTGGTCAAGGCCAGGAGGTGAGCGACCCGGGGTCCGGTAAGAACCCCTGAGTCGCGATGCTCAGGAGGTCCCCTTTGGCGCTCAAGCAGCCGTCGTTCGGTGAGAAAGGAGAGCGGCGTCGCTAACACGGGATTACATCAAGCGCGGGATGGTGCCACGATAGCTGGTGCTTCCGGGTGGTGACTTATCTCGAGAATCAGGGACCGCTCCCTGATGTGTCGCCGGGTCCGTGCATCGGCAAGCGTGAGGTTGCTCAGCGAGGTCCTCGCGTGTCCCTCCCCTCTTGCCTTTGCTCCCCTTTCTGCTCTATGTCCTCGGGTCCCGGCCCTCGAGCGAGTCTCAGCCGTCACTGGTATGCCAGGTCGCGATGTCGTGGACAAGGCCAGAGGGTGAGGGCTGGAGAGCCAGTAGGAGCCCTGAGTCACGATGCTCAGGCACCCCCCCTTTAACGTGCAAGCGGTTCGCACGGATGAGAGTGAAGGAGACACCGCAAGGGCCTTGCCTGGCGCAGCTCCTTTAGGAGATCTTGTAGACCTATCATAGAAAGAGCGAGGGGTTGCCATAACAGTTGACAGTCAGCCGTTGCTTGCTTCCGAGGGGCGATGAGGCACTGAAGGCTTGACAAGGTGGCACCATGCAGGGCTGCCGCGGCCAGAGCTAAGCCATTCAGGTTTGTCGGCGTTGCAGGGACGGACCCATGCGCAAGCGTCGTGCCGTTTTGGGAGCAGCTCCGTCAGTTGGTGTCAGTTGAGCAGGCAACTAGGTCAAACACATTAGCCGCGAAGGAGTGGATTCATTCAAACAGATGCTGGGAAGGCGGACATCACTGGGTCAGGCCCGAGCGACTTGGGGATGATGCAGCCCGAGGGGTGCCCCCAACAAAGTAAGCTAACAACATGAAATAAAAGGGATACATGCCGCAGGTACGGACCCACGCGGCCTGGGAATAATGCAACCCTGGGGGGCGCTCCCAGCTGGAAATGAAACTTGAAAGATGTCACCTGATGATGTTGAGGACGAAGGAGTGTTGGTGTAGCAGACTCGGTGGACTGCGGAAGCTGATCCTCACGAGCCCCCAGGCCCAGGGGCCTCGGGAGGCTCCGGAGGCACTGGTGGCTCCTCGCGGACCATCTCCATCTCCGCCAAGGCTGCGGAACGCCTGGCCTCTTGAGCCTCCATGATGCCCCTCATGAGGCGCTGGTACGTGGCAGCCGCGTTCGGCAAGCCGTAAGGCATGCGAACGTAGCTGTGGGGTGGAACTTCGCAGCGTCCGACTCGCGAGGGCCAGAGGCGCTCCAGAGAGGCGACTCGGTTGAGCCCTGGTATGTCGATGCAGACGCGCAGCCCACCATCCTCGCCTGGATGGGGAGCCACAGCTGGTAGGCGGCGGCCGCCTCTCATGACTCTTGACTCCTGTAGCTCCTGAATGGCCTTGCTGACGAACTCCTGAGGGTCTGGCCCTCCTTGCCTTACTCCTTCTTGAGGGAACCGTGCTTCGAAACACGCCTCCATGTGGTGCCCAAGCGCCTCCCTCGTGACCTTAGCCAGTTCGGTGGCCCTCTAGGGGAGATCCCCTGAGCCCTGCCTGAGGAGGGCGCCGGGCGCGCCTTCCTATGTGATGGAAGGAGGTTCCCCCTGGGCAGGCGCGGGCCCTGAGGGGCCTGCCTCCTGAGGGTCCGGGCCGGACGATGTCTTCTTCTTCTTGGGGGTGGTCTCGGGAAACCTCCTGCTTCCGCGATCCGGGTCTTCCAGTGATGCGGCCTGAAAGGCCCGTTCCAGGGAACACACCGTGTCCTTCTCCTCACGGGGCACCGTGATGACTCCACCGCTTCCTGGCATCTTGAGGACGTTGTAGCCGTGGTGAGTTACGGACATGAACTTGGCCAGCGCTGGGTACCCGAGGATGGCGTTGTACGACAGGCGAATGTGAGCGACGTCGAAGTCGATGAGCTCGGTGCAGTAGTTGTCGCGTGCCCCGAAGGTGACAGGGAGGCGGACCTACCCAATCGGGACCGTGGAGCCGTCGGTGACTCCGGAGAAAGGCTTGGTTGGCTGAAGCTGATTGTAGGGCACTTGGAGATTGTTGAATGTTTCCACGGACAGGACGTTGAGCCCTGCCCCGCCATTGATGAGGGTCCTGGTGACCACCACGTTGCTGATGATTGGGGAACAAAGCATCGGGAGGACTCCGGCTATGGCCGCACACTTGAGCTGAACATGATGGCGCACGCCAGCCACCTGAGTGGGCGCGTGGCCTCAAGCTTGGGGAGGACCGCATTCACTTCGCGGGCGAACTGCTTGAAGATGCGCTGAGAGGCTGGGGCTTGAGCTCCGCCCAGGATGCAGGCGATCGCGCGCGGCTCCTGGAAGACCCCAGCCCCCTCGTCCTGATGGCGGTCCTCGTTTCTCCTTGGCTGCGGCGGCAGCGGAGGGAGGCCTGCGTTGCCTTGCGGGCGATCCTCGCGAGGCTGATCCCTCCAGTCTCCCTCGCGAGGCGGGTCTTGCCAGCGATCCTCGCGAGGTCGATCGCGCCATCCTTGGCGCGGGCAGCAGTCTTCCCAGCGTCCTGCGTTCCTTCCTCCTCCTCGACCGTAGCCCCGGTCACCGCGGTCGGGGCGACGGCCGATCCTTCCTTCTCGCACAGCTCGGAGCTCTTGGCATTTGTTGGTGTTGTGGGTGCGGAGGTCGTGGTACACACAGTACCGACTGCCCTTGGAAGATTCGGGCTGATCTCTGCCCCGCTTGGTGTCTGGTTCTGCCGCAAGCATGGCAGCCCCCTTGCGCTTCACATCCTTGGCCTTGGGCTTCTTCTCTTATGGGTCTGTGACAGGCAGCTCGAGGAGGGAGAGACGCCCTTCCTCAACCCTGGCGCACTTGGTCGCCAAGTTGAACAGCTCCAAGGAAGTGCACAGGTCTTCATGCATCGCCAGCTCCTCCTTCATCTTGACGTCGCGCACGCCGTCGGAGAAGGCTGAGATGATGGCCTCCTCGGACACCTTGGGAATCTTGAGGCGTGCGTTGTTGAAGCGTTGGATGAACTTTTGCAGGGTCTCTCCGGGTTGTTGCTTGAAGCGGCGCATGTCGCTCACGGCGGGTGGCCGGTCGCGAGTACCTTGGAAGTTGGCGATGAAGCGGGCGCCCATCTCGTCCCAGGAGGAGATCGTGCCTGGAGCCAGGTCCAGGAGCCAGGTGCGGGCCCCGTTCTTGAGCGCCATGGGAAACCAGTTCTTCATGACCTTCTCGTCTCCGTTGGCAGCTTCGATGCCCAGCTCATAGAGCTGGAGGAACTCCGCAGGGTCGGCCGTGCCATCATAGCGAGGAGGCAAGTCTGGCTTGAACTTGTCGGGCCACGCGACGCTGCGTAGCTCGATGGTGTAGGCACGGCAGCTTGCTGTGGCCACGGGAGGCCTTGGGTGACGGAGAGCTTGGTCTTGCAGGTCCCCATGCGCTGCAGCTGGGAGCAGCGCGGGGTCTTGACGTGCGGGAGTAGGAGCATGGTCGCGACGTGTTGGAGCAGGGAGCGCCCGGGCAGCTTCTTGCGGGCGAGTGACTTCTTGGCAGCTCTGCTCTTGCCGCGCTGGCACCTGACGGAGCGGGTTCCGCCCAGGGGCCTCGCGCCTTGGGTCCAGGGCGTCTTCTTGAGGAGGAGGCGGCTGGGGCGCCCCTGGAGCTTCGTCGCCCACGCAGGGCGGGGTGCGGTGCAGCGGAACGGACGGCGCAGGAGAGCCCCCTGCGGCGCGGACGAGCTCGGCGACGCGGTCGAGCCATTCTTCGTAGACGTCGTCGACGGGACGGTAGCGCAGGAGCTCGTTTGCCGCGACGAGCGCAGCTCGAGACTCCATGGGTGCGCGGAGCGCGCGGGACGAAGAACCAGCTGGGGTGAGCGAGGGGGTAGCGATGCGGCCGTCTCGCTGCACGGACGGGTGCTGAGACGACGCTTGCTGCTCGTTCCCCGCCGGGCCGGTGGCGGCGTTGACAGCAGGTGATGGGGAATGGCGAGGACGCCCGCCGACAGGAGCCATCTGGGCGACGCGGGAAGCGAGAGCGGCTCGGCGCTCGGCGCGGGCCCGACGAGCGTCAGACATGGATGCGATGGTCGGAGGAGAACGGGGCGGTGGAAGACGAATTCCGGCGCACCCCTACCTGGCGCGCCAAATGTCGGATTTTGGGTTCCGGCAGACCCTTGTGGTTCGAACACTGGGGTGCGCGCGGAGATTTCGCCTTCTACCTACCCGCTCCCCACCACCACGCTAAGATCTAAGCTATGGAAAGAACAGCACAAGAGACTCAGGGTTTATACTGGTTCGGGCCACCATTGTGGTGTAAAATCCTACTCCAGTGTGGTGTGGTGGATTGCCTCTTGGGCTGATGATGATGAGTAATACAAGGAAGAACAGCCTCGCGAGGGTCTGTTCTTGGCTGGGGGGATGAACTGCTAGGAGGAGTTCAGTCACCCTTCTCTCTCTCTCTGTCGTTGATTGATCGATTGATTGCCTGCCTCTATCTATCTCGATCTCATCTCCTCTACCCTGGGGGTGGCTAGTCCTATTTATAGGCAAAGGCCCTGGGCCTCTTCCCAAATATTGAGCGGGAAGGGCACCAACAATTGGCCATTTTGAAGGGGAACATCTGGTACACTTATCCTGACTAAAGTTGGTCCTCGCCTGCCAAAGGCTCTGGTGGTGACGCTGGCTTGGGCTCCACAATGACTTCCTTCCTGCCATTGGGCTGGTCTTGGTCTCGTTGCACTGGAACGGGTGCCTTTGCTTGATGCTCTCGCCTGCGCTTGCTCCCTTTGCACCAAAGAGGAAAGGAGGACACTGCGCTGGCTGGCGCCCACCTGGCGCCCTTGGTCGTCATGGCTTGCGTCACGGGCACCTCGTGAGGTACCCCGCCTTGATATCTTCGCCTCCTCGTGAGCCTGATGAGGCCGTGCTTGAGGAAGCTCCGTGTCGTCCGCCCCGCGAGGCTTGGCCCCTCGTGAGGGTCTTGGGTATGTGTTGATGAAGATGGGCCGTGCTGGGGCCCCCTTTGAGCCACGCCGCAGGCCGCAGGCAGGCAAGTCTGGGGACCCCCATTCCCAGAACGCCGACAGTTGTCTTCCATGCATGTCAGATATAATTTCACACACTGATATATCCACAAGAACCTTACGGAGCAGTGTAACGACCAATAAACTTGACGTCAATGATACCCAATATGATGGAACATGTAAAGGCAGTTCTTCAGAAGACTTGCAGAAAGATGATGAATCCTATTCACCCCACAAGGTCCTTGCTCTAACTTGGCCCGTGATATGGGTACATCATGCATATAATATCCTGGAGTGCATCTACTTTGTTGCAATGCCATGTGCTTAGCCTGCTGATTATGCATGTAAATATGTCATGACTTCCTGTTTTTAGTACCTATTCCATTTATGATAACATGTTTTCAAATTCAAGTATTGTCATTCTACTCTGTCGCAATGCCATCTGCTTAGTTTCGACATCATGCTTCTGAATATCTTATGCATTATTATTCATCAGTATGTACTTCATTTGTCTACCATACCATGTTTTTTTATATTGAAGTGTTGTTCTAGTGGTCTGTTGCAATGCCATCTTAGTTTCCCAATCATACACGCATATGTTGTCTTAGTGTTTTTCTGTATGTATTCCGCTATCATACAGTTTTACATTCAACTAGTATTTTTTTACTCTATTGTCCTGCCGTATCCCTAGCTCTTACATCATACTCCCTCCATCCAGATTACATGTCGTAGAAATGGATAAAAATGGATGTATCTAGAACTGAAATACGCCTAGACACATCCATTTATTTCCGGATGGAGGGAATACATGTCAATATGTCATGCCTTTATATTCTTCAGTACCTATTCCATTTCTCTGTCGTAGCATGTTTTATAACTGAAGCACCATTCTTCTATATAAGGCATGCAAGGAGAAGACGGCTATGTTAGAACCTGAAGGGTTACAAATAAGGTCTTTGCAAAAGATCCAAACACCAGGAGATAGTAAGCCAACTCCAGTTTTTATAGATACTTCTCCAGCACAGAGAAACCCAACTCCTACTGATAATAAGCACATTCAAGTGGACAAAGAACTAATCCGCTCCAGTCCAGCAAAAATATGTCAACTCCATTCTAAAAAGCGTCTGTGTATCCTCACATCATGAAATTTTATAACATTTAGATCATATTTTCTACATGTTTCTTACCCATCTCTCTTTTAGAAATAAGCTTAAAGGATAGAAGACTTTCTAAACTGGGATCGTGTTCGAGGAAAGTATCTTGCAGGAATTCTCTGTGCTCCAATGCTGATGTAAGTACCTATTGTATATCACTAAATTTTTACATCAGCATGTTTTTTGTTAATCGGCGTGAATCCAACCTTTATCTAATCTAAATTTACTTGTAGCAAAATGTATAATTAAAGGCGACAATGTTGATTTTTGTAAGAAAAATTGTCTGGTAGTTTTGCATACTGAGCTGCATGAGTGTACTATCTCATATCATGCACATTACTAAATTGTAGTGTTGTTCTGGTTGCCCAATCATTCATTGTGTCAATGTTGCTTTCCTATTACCTTACCTGGCTGATGATAGTTGTGCCATATTGTGTTTAAATTGGTGTAGGCTGGTGTGGTCTGGTTGCCCAATCGTTCGTTGTGTCAATGTTGCTTTCCTATTCTCTGTCCTGGCCAATGATAGCAATGCTAGTGTGTTAATTTGGTGCAGACTGCTGAAAATAAGAAGAAAAACTCTAAAAATAGCAAGGCAACCCCATTGTTTCTTTCCCATAAATCTAGGCCAGGTATATGGCAATAACTCTTGATTAATATGTTCGGTTCCCCTCCTAATTTATGTTATGATGGAGTGCTCGAGACACTCCCACTATCAATAATACAAGCCTGCCAAAATCGCCATCTGAATCTGTTCAGTTTCCTCTATCTCGAATCCAACGGAAAAAATGTATGCTTGTGAACCAATTACTGGCTGAAGCAATGACGGAAATCACGGAGGAATCAGAGGTGCACATTCTTGCGCAACAACAACTGATCAATGTTTTCAGATACAATGTAGCAAAGAAGGAAGAACTTGCTCACATGCTTACAGGTGTCATCCGTGCTAAGGTTGCAGATTATGAGGTTGTAGATCGTTAAGTTCTGTTCATTTATTTGCACTGGCATCAATCTTTGATTGCCCAGTGGATGTAATTTCCTGTAATATATGCTAGATGTGCAACGTTTTTTCCTTGTATGTCGTACGTTTGCTTAGCACGCCTCACATTCCAGCTAACTATTCGTTAGGAAGCCAAAAAAGCAGTGAAGTTATTAGTTAGCACGAACAATCGTGGGCCCTATATGAAGGAAGCGGCCCACTGCCCTTAATGGACTTCCTTAATGGGCTCATAGGGGCCAAAATTCTCATAGGCCTTTGATTGATCGGCTTTGGTCCTATCCATAATTGCTCGTCATAATGGGCTCAAATTATAGCTGGGCCGGAATCGACGTTATCTAATTGGGCCTACAGACATGTTCGAACTTTAGCGGGCCCATTAAGTTAATGGGCCGTAACCAGCCCGAAAGCTCTATTGGGCCGCTATAATTGAAATGAGCCAACAATTAATGCTCGGCCCTGTTACCTCCCGGGTTATTAACAGGCCGACATCGAAGCGGGCAATTAGTGGGCCAATTCGATTTCACGGGCCGTTAGCAGGCCGATACTAAGGTCGAGCTATATATGGCCCAACTGTGATGTGGGCCTTTAACAGGCCGAAAGAGACATCGGGCTCATACTGGACCATGAAGAGCATGGGCCACTAAGAGGCCGAATGTCAGGTCGGACTTTATATGGCCCAACTATGTTGTGGGCCTTTAGCAGGACGAAAGAGAAACCAGGCTGGTATTGGACCATAAAGAGCATGGGCCGTTAAGAGGCCAAAACTCAGGTCCGACTGCAAATGACCCAACTCATTTATGGGCCGTTAACATGCTGAAAGACACACGAGACTGGAAATTGGCCCAACACTGAAATGGGTCGATAAAAGGTCGAAAGACGTACATCCTGAAAATTGGCCCATCCCTTGAATGGTCCGTTAATAGGCCGAAACCACATCGGGCCGATATTGAGCCCAAATATATAGTGGGCTATTAACGGACTCGAACTGACGATGGGCTGCAATGGTGTCAAATAGTTAACGGGCCATTGACGGGCCGAATTGGCACATCTCGTATGGGTCGTGGGCTTAAATGGACCAGACACAAGTAGGCCCTATATGGGCCGGCCTGCTAATTTTGACTGGGCCGGCCTCTTTCACCTAAATGGTCCACTGTTGGGCCTTGCCACGTGCCAACGTATCATAGGCGTCTCCCGTACAATGAGTGGATGACATCTGTCCCAACGCTGAGCCGACACGTGGATCCTCCGGCGAATGAGAATTTTACACGTGGAAAATCCCCATTTGGTCGGGGTTGTTAACGGGTTATCAGATACAAACCGGAATCCGATAGCTTAACGGCGACCCGCTATGGTGGATGCCACGTGTCAGTTACCGTTGACGAAAACACTTCCATGACGCGCGATTTATCGTCATGGAAGTGGATACTTCCGTGATGATAATTTTGGTATTGTCATGGAACACTTCTACGACAACACAAGTATGACTATCTTGATTCTGTCATAAAATCGTCATGGATGTACATGCATGACAAAAAACATAATCTACTGTGAC
This sequence comes from Aegilops umbellulata, assembly GCA_032464435.1. Classification (NCBI taxonomy): domain Eukaryota; kingdom Viridiplantae; phylum Streptophyta; class Magnoliopsida; order Poales; family Poaceae; genus Aegilops; species Aegilops umbellulata. Next base: position 189,001,707 of record CP136057.1, read on the forward strand.
AAACACGTATTATCATGGAAGTGGTTTTTTTGTAGTGCTTGTTAGCTACTTGGATCCCTTGTTAGGTTTGGAGCTGGACCTGGGTGTTGATCTATGCAAGGGCAAGATAATTATGCTATATGATCAGCTGACCAAGTCTAGCCGTGTGCTACTGCTAGTTAACTATTTGATGTGGATGCCTCCAGAACAAGGATGGGTGAAACTGAACGCTGACGTATATTTATGTCCTCATGGTGTAGCAGGTGCTAGGATAGTTCTTCGGGACGATTAGGACACTATCAATTCTTTTCCTCATGCAGATAACTATTTTCTTGTCGGGATGCTCTCAGTGCGGACCTATGCGCGTGCATGGAAGGTTTGTCTTTGTACCTCAAGCGAAGTGAATCTCCAATTATTATTTAGATGGCCTCCCTAGTTGTTGTGAAGTTGATCCAGGCTTGTGACCTTTACAGATTGATCTACGCTTCTATAGTGAAGGAAATTAAGTACATGATGTCGCTTCGTACATGTTGTATTGCTCGAGTAAATAACATAAAACTACCTTGGGCTAGGGTTTTAAAAAACTACACTTTTCTAAACCTTACTCAAACCTACCACAAAGTTGATTTTTGATTAAAAAAAACAGTAGTGACCAAATGATTATGTTTTTACCTGATTTATGACAACTCGGGCCCATTCATCATAGCCACGTGGCAATAAAAGGCAACGCCGTTATCTGATCCGTTAAGTTTGACATGGGTTGCCTTCTTCTCCAACCGGCCTCTCCCCCGTGCCCTGCCGGTCGTGAGACCATGGAGGACCTCGTGTTCCCTCCGACTACTCCCCCATGCCTGGTCATGCTCTCCAAGGCCGCTCCGCGTGCTTTGTCGTGAAGCAGGCAGGCGACGGGCTCCTTCCGGCCGCTCTTCATGCCCGGTCGTGCTCCAGGCGAGCACACGCCCCTCCACCTTCCTCTATCCACGGTGTCCCAGCCAGCCATGTCTAGACAGTCTGCTATGGACGAGCTCGACCATCTGGGCGAGCAAGCACCTGGATACGATGTGGTGGAGGTTGGGTGTGGAACGACACCGCTACAGCTCCTGCAACGAGCTCCCGCGAGGCCCTCGTCCCAGCACTGAACGTCGGCCGACGCCCACATGTGCCCTTCGTCGGCGAGCTCGCCGGCGGCGGTCCAAGCGTAGGTGTGCTCCGATTTGCAGGGAACTGGTTTTTCTTTCTTTCAGGGTACTGTGTGCCTTTAAAAGAATACAAGGCCCTGATTGCATTTAACTTTTTTTTAGGGAACCGGTTGTTTAAAAATATTTGGGCCCCACGCCCCCACCCTTCATAACCTATCAATGCCAACCTAACGGTAAGAGGAACAGTGTTGACTTCTATGCCACGTCAGACTTGATGAGCGGACCCGAGTTGTCATGATCACAGTTTTAAAATTTATCAGCATAGTCATCAGTGCAACATGATAACTTTTTGAAGTCAAAACCAACTTCATGGTAGGTTTTAGGAAGGTTTCGAAAAACGGTAGTTTCACAACCCTGGCCTAAATTGTGGTGGTTTTGTGTTATTTACTCGCATTACTCATGTTAGTCCGAATCAGAATAAGGTTAACGTTTGCCCAGCAAATTTTGTTAGAATGGAAGGTAGAACCATGTCTTGGCTTGGTCCTGGCCCTCTTTTTTTTTTTTGCGGGCAGGTTCTGGCCCTCCTGTTCTCGTGGAGCTAGCTTTAGAGGATTGTAGTTTTGGTGCCAATGAGTATAAGTTTTCACGCGGAAAAAAAATCTTCCATCTTTTGGCTTTTTTTTTTGAAAGAAATCCATCTTTTGGCTTAAGACAAAGGGCGCTGCTACGCGTCCGCCGGCCGATGTTTAGATTTTATCCGTCGTCTCGACGACAGTTGGATACCCGAGCTGATAGGCATCTGATCCCGGTGTCCGCGCCTTGCATGCGCACTCGTTATTTTCCGCAACAACCGCTCTGTTGCAGAAACAAGACAATCTTGACCCGACCTCGACTGAGCTGCGCCCCGCGCGCCGCCGCCGCCAACCCATCGCAAAATTAGCCTACCGGCGGCGTGTAGGAGCTACTCTAGTTGCGAAACCTCCTCTTCTCTAATTTCCTGCAACAAGAGCTTTGTTGCAAAACTTTCTCATCTCTAATTTCCTGCAACAAGAGCTTTGTTGCGAAAACTCCTTTTCTCTAATTTTCTGCAACAAGTCCCCTGTTACAAAAACTCTTATTCTTTAAGTTTCTGCAACAAGACCCTTGTTGCAAAAATTGAAAAGACATCTGATGCCGCACCTAATTTTCTGTAACAAGACCCTTGCTACAAAAATTGCAACAACATCTCCGGTCGCGTCACGCAGTCTTCGCTGTTGCCGTTCAGCAACAACGTTGTTGTTGCAGAAACTTGGAGTGTGCGTGGATGTAAGGCGTTTGTGATATGGCTGTGTCTAGCGTTGGTGGTGCCAGAATGTTGGTCGCCCAGAAATGCGGGAGGAGTGGGAGGGGGGGTCTTCGATCCATACCTGCTGGAGTCGAAGCCAGCCATCGCTGAACCCGTCGTCGTCGCCACCGCGCTAGATATGCCCCAGTCGCCGAACGCCGCCGCCCCCGCCGCCCTCCCAAATCAACAAGCGTCGCCCTCACAGAGGCACGAGTCAACAGAGGCAAGTTGCACGATTGCTTATCCTGAAACAATAGCTCTGTTTCAGAAAACGAACGCGCGTGACACGGAAAGCGGGGCTGTTCTCGCCCGTCTAATCAACAGGCGATCCAACGGACACGGAGCCGGCGGATCCGCGCACGAGATCGGTCGGCTGAAGGTAAGCTTTTCCCTAAGACAAAACGTACAAGGAAAACTCTTGGCTTCTACCGGCGGATCCCACGCAAGCATCCGCCGGCTCGTCCGTACGACACGTGTCCCCTGGGAGCGGTCTTTTTTCTTTCTTTTCGGTCAACCTGGCCACTGCTCGTTGCTCGCTGCTCAATGTCCACTACGATGAGTTTCCGCAACACGGCCTCTGTTGCAGTAAAAACTGCAACAAGACTTCTGTTTCAGAAAAATTAAAGGAAAACTCTTGGCTTCTACCGGCGGATCCCACGCAAGCATCCGCCGGCTCGTCCGTACGACACGTGTCCCCTGGGAGCGGTCTTTTTTCTTTCTTTTCGGTCAACCTGACCACTGCTCGTTGCTCGCTGCTCAATGTCCACTACGATGAGTTTCCGCAGCACGGCCTCTGTTGCAGTAAAAACTGCAACAAGACTTCTGTTTCAGAAAAATTAAATTTATAGCGAGACCTTTGATAAAAAAAACTAAATTGCAACAAGACCTCTGTTGCAAAAAAATGAAACAAGCCCTCTGTTGCAAAAAAAACTAAATTGTAACAAGACCTCTCTAGCAAAAAAAAATATCTTGCAAAAATTTCTACAACATGACCCGTGCAAAAAGACCTTTTAAAACAGAGGTCTTGTTGCAAAATCGACCTTTTGCAACAGAGGTCTTGTTGCAATTCAAATCACGGGTCATGTTGTAGATCCCACGGCTCACGAGGCGGCGGATCTTTTAAAAAGATCCGCCGGCCGACGCGTAGCGTTTCCCAACGTACAAAGCCATGCAATTAGAGATTAAGAGGGTGCTTGGATACATTTTAGTCCCATGACTAAAAGTAGTGGGACTAAAACTTGTTAGCCTCACCCATACTTGGATCCAAATACTAAAGAGACTAAAATCAAGTTATTGAGCATTTATTATCCTCCAAACCATCCAATCCGAAACTCGCATGTGTTAAAGTAGAGGAATTAAATGAGGAGAGAGAGGGCTAATACACATTTTAGTAGGTTTCCTATGACTAAAAAGTTTTAGCCTCAAAACTAGTCCTAGCCTCTCTTTAGTTAAGGGTGTTTGAAACTTTAGCCTCTAAAAAAGACTATTTTTAATCAAACTAAAAATAGTCCCTTGATCCAAGCACCCTCTAAATTAAACGAGGAGAAAGCGACGGAACGCCAACCGCGGCTGGGGTGGAGTGGTTCCCACTCCCCAGCGAGCAGCGATTTGATGTGATAGTATAGTTAGGAGAACAAACACACACGCTCTACTTGAAAGGGCTGGCACTTGGGCGCCAGGAGCCCAGTCGCGACGGGCGGGCGGGTGGGCATGGCAAGTGGGGGAGCACTCGCTGTCGCGGTGGGCAGCGACGCCGATGCCGACGCCCGCGTCCGACATATGGCCGCGGGGAGGAATCCGTCCAGACGGCGACGTCTTCCCATCGTGAAATCCACAAGCACGCGAGACGCGAACTAATCACACAGACACGGTGTTGACGTACGGCCATGGCAAGGAAGCTGTCGCTCGCCGCGGAGCCGCCCACCTACCATAGATCGTGTATATGCAATATGCATCTCTCTCTCTCTCTCTCTCTCGTCGACCGACTTTTCTTAGTAGGAGTATTATTTTTTCCCCGCGCAGATAAGATCCGTCTGCCCCGCTATGGGTTTTCGTGGTGAGTGCGACTGAAGTCTAGTAGTAGCAGCAGCTATAAGCGGGGAACAAGTCTGGTCTGATCCACTCTCGGAAACTGAGGCCCCCAAATGGACATGAACCAACCAAACTGATCCACTCCCTCAAAAAAGTCCGCACTCGCAACAATCGCCGTCCAAACATGGAGACCACTGTTTGTATTGAGGCGCTAGCAGCAGAAGCATACGATTCCACAAGCGTTGCGTGCTGCCTCACCTTTAAGCTTTGCACGCATGGGCAAAGCCCGGAGCGACTCTTTTTTTGTATAAGTACTAATAAGATAACGTGTTGCTCAATCCATGAAGACGCTGGAGCTTAAAGGTTAAGCGACAAGATTTCGATAGTATTATCTAATACTCCCTTCGTCCCAAAATAAGTGTCTAAAGCTAGTACAAAGTTAAGACAATTATTTTAAGACTGACGGAGTATATGAACCATGAACTGTACTAATAAATAATGACATTCATCAACCCTTTGTTTTTTCACCACACCGTAACAGGATAGCACTCCCTCTTTAAAGAAGTATAAGATTGTTTAGATCACCAAGTTAATGATCGTTTTCCTGTTTGTCATTGGAAAGAACGGAAGAGCATTGTATTCCTCCTAGAAAATAACACGACATGTTAAATTATGATCCAAATTAGACCGTGTTGGACTAGACGTAGTACAACTGGTGTGAGCCTTTGCGTTGACGTCGACGCGTACGAGTACAACTCGTTTACTTGTCCTAGAAGGACTCTTATGTGTTGCCTCTCTTATATACCCCATGTAGTCGCACCTCAGACGGCCTGTCGTCTCGTGCTTGTAATACTCCTCCTCATAGTGATTGCGCCTTCGTGCGTCCGTGGTTTTCTCCCGCAAGGATTTTCACGTAAAAATCCGTGTCTCTTTGTCTCGTTTATTTCTCGTTATTATCTAACAAGTGGTATACAGAGCCAAGTTTGCAGATATGAGTTTGAGACAATAATTAGGGTTCCCGTGTGCGCTGCCGCACGCGTCTGGCGACCCGTCAATCCGAGGCAGATCGATTTCTCCTGTTGCCGTTAAAACCGAGACAGACAGGAGTTCCTACGTGAAGAAGTCGTCCGTGTCCAGATCAAGTTGAGATTAATCGGTGCAAGCTTCAAGTCCCGAGGCTCCAAAGCAAATCAGCAAGTCGCCAAGTTCGGTTGTCTCTCCACGTACGGCTTCAGGTTTCGAGGAGATTACGCGTTGCTGCTGCTACTACTCATGCGTTTTTAATTAATCGCTAGTGCTCCTAGTACTTCCCACGATCGAAGCCAATTTCATCTACAGACTACTAGTTTGGTCCTGTTCACGTGAAGACAAGAGTCTGCTAGTTCTGGCTCCTGTGTTTCCAACTCCAGTCGCTACATCTACGTCAGAAAGCTGACAGGTGCTATTCTTCTGGTTCTTTGTCCCGTAAAATTAATTCTATCTAGAATTTGTTATTTCCGACTTGTACTACTTTGTGCACACAGTTTATCTACTCATGGCATCCATGAAGTATGATCTTCCGCTGCTGGACCGTGACACAAGATTTACCCTATGGCAAGTCAAGATGCGGGCGTTGTTGGCACAGTCCGATTATGATGAAGCACTGGATAGTTTTGGGAAGAACCGAATTCAAGATTGGTCTGATGAGGAGAAAAGAATTGATTGTAAGGCTTTGTCACAAATTCAACTCCATTTGCATAATAATATTTTGCAGGAAGTTTTGAGCGAGAAAACTGCCGCCGCTCTATGGTTAAAGCTGGAAGGGATTTGCATGACTAAAGATCTCACCAGCAAGATGCATCTGAAGCAAAAATTATTCCTGCACAGGTTACCCGAGGGAGGTAATGTTTTGAAACATATTTCAGAATTTAAGGAGATTATATCCGATCTAGCTGCAATGGAGGTTAAGTATGAAGAGGAAGATACTTCTCTAATGTTACTTTGTTCACTGCCAAGTTCTTATACCAATTTTCGAGACACCATATTATACAGTCGTGATACTCTCACACTTAATGAAATTTATGAAGCTTTGAACTCTAAGGAGAAGATGAAATTAATGGTGCCTCATGATGGTTCGAGTTCATCCCAAGCCGATGGATTATCTGTTCGTGGCAGGACAAAGGAAAAGAACTCCAATAATGGAAACAGAGGCAAAAGTAAGAACGGCTACAGGGGCCGGTCGCAATCCAGAGACAAGAAGTATTGCAGGTATTGCAAGAAAGACGGGCATGACATCTCAGAGTGTTTCAAGTTGCAGAACAAGGAAAAGAGGAAAGGTAACAAACAAGGTGAAAATTCTGCTAACGTTGCTCGTGATGATAGTTCAGATGATGCTCTTGTCGTTATTGCTGGATGTGCCGAGACCAATGATGAGTGGGTACTTGATACTGCATGTACTTTTCATATGTGTCCACATAGAGATTGGTTTAATACTTTTGATTCCACTACTTCTGCTGGTTCCGTTTTGGGTTTTGATAATTCACCATGCAAGATTGAAGGCATAGGTTCTATTCGAATCAAGATGTTTGATGGCATAATCAGAACTTTGACAGATGTTCGGTATATTTCGAAGATGAAGAGAAATCTTATTTCTATGAGTGCCCTTGATGCAAAGGGGTACAAATATTTAGGTGGAGATAGTGTTTTGAAGGTCACCAAAGGTTCCCTTGTTGTGATGAAAGGTGACTTAAGTTCGACCAATGGTCTTTATTACCTTCGAGGTTCTACCGTTTCAGATAACGCTACTCCAGTTATTTCAAAGAATTCTGATTGTGATGCTGCTAACCTTTGGCATATGCGTCTTGGACATATGAGTGAACTTGGTTTAGCAGAGTTAAATAAGAGAGGTCTTCTTGATGGATATGAACCTGGTAAATTGAAATTTTGTGAGCATTGTATCTTCGGCAAACACAAGAGGGTGAAGTTCAACTCTTCGGTTCATACAACTGAAGGTATTCTTGATTATGTTCATTCTGATTTATGGGGACCATCTCGCAGAAAGTCACTAGGTGGTGCTAGTTACATGCTGACAATTATTGATGATTATTCGAGAAAAGTTTGGCCTTATTTCTTGAAGCATAAATATGAAGCATTCTCAGCATTTAAGGAGTGGAAGATTATGATTGAAAGGCAAACTGAAAGGAAGGTAAAAATACTTCGCACTGATAATGGTATGGAATTCTGTTCTAAGAAATTTAAGAATTATTGCAAGTCTGAAGGCAAACTGAAAGGAAGGTAAAAATACTTTGCACTGATAATGGTATGGAATTCTGTTCTAAGCAATTTAAGAATTATTGCAAGTCTGAAGGCATTGTCAGACATTACACCGTTCCTTATACTCCTCAACAAAACGATGTTGCTGAGCGTATGAACAGGACCATTATTTCCAGAGCCCGTTGCATGTTGTCCAATGCAGGTTTGCATAGGCGTTTTTGGGCTGAGGCCGCTTCCACTGCTTGTTATCTCATTAACCGTTCACCATCTATTGCTCTTAATAAGAAAACTCCAATTGAGGTATGGTCTGGTTCACCTGCTGATTATTCACAGTTGAGAGTTTTTGGTTGCACTGCTTATGCTCATGTTGATAATGGAAAGTTGGAGCCTAGGGCTGTCAAGTGCATCTTTCTTGGTTATAAGTCTGGTGTTAAAGGTTTTAAATTGTGGAATCCTGAAACCCAGAAGGTTGTTATTAGCAGAAATGTTATCTTTAATGAATCTGCTATGTTACATGATGTTTCATCTACTAATGTTCCCGTTGAGAGTGAACAGCAGCCTATTGTTCAGGAGCCTACTGTTCAGGTGGAGCATGTTATTGATTCAGGTGATACATCTGGTAATGAAATTGTTGATGCACATGATGAACCCGTCGTTAATGATGATAATGTCACTCCCACTCCAAATCAGCCCATTGTTCCACCCAGTTGGAATCTTGCACGTGACAGAGTTAGGCAGGGTACTAATAAACCTGACAGGTTAATTGAAGAGTGCAACATTGTTTTTTTTGCTTTATCTGTTGCAGAAGAAATTGAAGGTAATGCTGAGCCTTCTTCATATTCCGAGGCTATTATTTCTGGTGATAGTAATAAGTGGATGACCGCTATGCATGATGAGATGGAATCACTTGAAAAGAATGGCACTTGGGATTTAGTAAGATTACCTAGAGAGAAGAAAACTATTCGTTGCAATTGGGTTTTCAAGAGGAAAGAAGGTGTTTCTCCTAATGATGAGACAAGATATAAAGCAAGGTTAGTTGCTAAAGGTTATAGCCAGATTCCAGGTATTGACTATAACGAAGTCTTTTCTCCTGTTGTGAAGCATAGCTCTATTCGCACTTTACTCAGTATTGTTGCCATGCATGATCTTGAGCTTGAACAATTGGATGTTAAAACTGCATTCTTACATGGAGAATTAGAAGAGGATATTTATATGGAACAACCTGAAGGTTTTGTTATTCCTGGAAAAGAAAAGCTTGTCTGTAAGTTAAAGAAATCTCTTTATGGATTGAAGCAATCCCCTAGACAGTGGTACAAGAGATTTGACACCTTTATGCTCTCTCAAGGTTTCAAAAGGTCAAATTATGATAGTTGTGTTTATTTGAAAACTGTCAAAGGTTCAACTATTTATTTGCTCCTTTATGTTGATGATATGCTTATTGCTGCAAAGAGTATGTCAGATATTGATGAACTAAAGAAGCAATTGAGTAATGAATTTGAGATGAAGGATTTGGGTGCAGCAAAGAAAATACTTGGCATGGAAATATCCAGAGATAGACCGTCTGGAAGAGTGTATCTAAGTCAGAAGGGATATATTGATAAAGTTCTTCGTCGTTTTAATATGCAGAATGCCAAGCCAGTAAATACTCCGTTAGCTGCACACTTCAAATTATCATCAGCTTTATGTCCTAAGTCAGATGCCGATATTGAGTACATGTCTAGAGTTCCCTATTCAAGTGCAGTTGGTTCACTTATGTATGCCATGGTTTGTTCTCGTCCGGATTTATCATATGCATTGAGTGTTGTCAGTAGATACATGGCTAATCCTGGAAAGGAACATTGGAAAGCAGTTCAGTGAATTTTCAGATACCTGCGTGGTACTTCTAATGCTTATTTACAGTTTGGGAAAACTAGAGATGGACTTGTTGGTTTTGTTGATTCTGATTTTGCTGGTGATTTGGATAAGAGAAGATCACTCACAGGTTATGTTTTCACCATTGGTGGTTGTGCTGTGAGTTGGAGAGCAACTTTGCAGTCTATTGTGGCTTGTTCCACTACTGATGCCGAGTATATGGCTATTTCTGAGGCATGCAAAGAAGCTATCTGGTTGAGAGGTTTGTACACTGAGCTTTGTGGAGACTCATCTTGCCCTACCGTATTTAGTGACAGTCAAAGTGCTATATATCTTACAAAGAATCCAATGTATCATGAGAGAACAAAGCACATTGATGTCAGATATCACTATATTCGAGATGTTGTTGCTGAAGGTGATTTGAAGGTATGCAAGATAAGTACTCATGATAGTCCTGCTGATATGATGACAAAGTCAGTTCCGACCAATAAGTTTGAGCTTTGCTCAGGCTTAGTTGGTATTTCTCACTAGTCCTATGGACTTTGACGTACAAGGTGTTTAAGCTGATTTGGATGGAGTTATTCACTTTCTTCGACTACTGAAGGGAATTTGGATCAAGGTGGAGATTGTTAAATTATGATCCAAATTAGACCGTGTTGGACTAGACGTAGTACAACTGGTGTGGGCCTTTGCGTTGACGTCGACGCGTACGAGTACAACTCGTTTACTTGTCCTAGAAGGACTCTTATGTGTTACCTCTCTTATATACCCCATGTAGTCGCACCTCAGACGGCCTGTCGTCTCGTGCTTGTAATACTCCTCCTCATAGTGATTGCGACTTCGTGCGTCCGTGGTTTTCTCCCGCAAGGGTTTCTACGTAAAAATCCGTGTCTCTTTGTCTCGTTTATTTCTCGTTATTATCTAACACGACATGCCAAATAAAAGAAGGGAGAAGATTCGTTGATACGGAGCTGGTTCATTTTACAAGCGATCCACCATTCTGCACCCCGAAGATCATACGGCCCAGAGCCAGAGTGATCATTACAGATATACAGGGACAATAAGAATCGGTAACGTTCTTATGTTTCTTTATTTATAGAGGGAGTAGTACTATAATAACCCCAATGCTATGAATTACTGCATCAAATGTGGACTAATGGACTTGCACCCAGTGTTCCAAAGTAAACAAGAGTATATTTATTAGCCTATGGACTGGCAGTCCAAAGGAAAATTCAACTGGCAACAAGCCTTCGCAGCCCGCCCGCTAGATATTCAGCTAGACGAAGGCGAATAATTCCTACTTGCAGGAAGGAAAAAAAATACAGAAAGTCGTCGGCAAGTGTTCCCACGAAGCGACAAAAGCACGCAAAACCCCTTCGACTCCAGCACCACCGCCCCCCGACACACAGACCCCACAGCTGCCCGGCCCCGGCAGTCAGTCACTCTAACCTTTTGAACTCAGGTCGATCCCGAGCTGTACCCGCGATGCTCCCCCCCTCACCGGCGGTTATTCCCTGTCGATCGGCGCCCTCCCCTCCCCTCCCTTGGTCTGCTTCCCACTACGCTGATACCAACAACTCCCGCTCCGCTGCCACTGGTCACCATCTCGAGTCTCCGCCCAATTTTTATTATTACGGAGCACCATCATCGTCCACGCCCAATCATCATTCGTCTCCAATCCCCAGAAGCACCCACCTCCGCGCGAGATCCCACGCGCCAAAAACCGCGCGCGGATTCTCGCTGTGCCTCGATCTCGCGCCGCGCTTGGTGGTGGTTGGAGGCAGGAGGCGGAGGCGATGGCCGCGGCGGCGAAGCTGACGCGGAGCTTCTCGCGGCAGCTGTCGTCGGGGGCGGCGCGGGTGTGGCGCCAGCTGTCGCTGGAGCCGCACACCCCGCGGCGAGGCGCGCCCGTGGCGGCGGCGGCGGGGCCGACCAGGTTCGGCCTCGCGAGGCAGTCGTCGCTCGACCCGACGCCGGCGCCCGACGACGGGGCGGTGCTGGCCATGCCGGAGAACCTGGACGCCACCATGCGGCTGCTGTACGCGGCGTGCCAGGGGGACGCGGCCGGCGTGGAGGAGCTCCTCGGGGAAGGGGTGGACGTCGACAGCATTGACTTCGACGGCCGCACGGCGCTGCACATCGCCGCCTGCGAGGGCCGGGGGGAGGTGGTGCGCCTGCTGCTCGGCTGGAAGGCCAACATCAACGCCCGCGACCGATGGGGGAGCACGGTGCGCCCTTCGCCCAACTTTCTTCTCTCGCCACCCCGCTATGCGTCACCTGAATTTCGCTACGCCCCGCACTTTGCATACTTCCGATCACAAGCATCTGTGGCCATTTCGTCAGTGCAATTACATCGTACTACTAATAGTACAGGGTCTGCCACATTGGGGCAATGACCAACCTGATGCATTCGGAAATAGCGATAATATAGGCGCATGGCACGTGCGACTACTTATCTAGCCGAACCTGATTTCAGCTTGTATTTCTGTGCATGCAATTTCAGCCAGCAGCGGATGCTAAACATTACGGGCACTTTGAAGTGTACAACCTTCTCAGGGCAAGAGGAGCAAAACTTCCGGTAATGCATTTCTTATTTTCGTAATTCAAAATTCCGGGAACTGTTCTTAACTCTTGCTATTGCAATGATATGGAGATTATGTTTTAAATATTTGTTATTCTCCTCTACCAGAAAACCAAAAAGACTCCAATGACTGTGTCAAATCCCAAAGAAGTTCCAGAGTATGAACTGAACCCTCTTGAACTCGAGTTCCGAAGAGGAGAGGAGGTTACAAAGGCATGTCTCAATAAACTCCCTCCTTTTGTTTTCTCTTTTTGCACGGTGCATTTCTTCATGTATTTGAGTTCCTTGGATATGAGTGCTAACAATTTTCCACAGTGGACTTATTGATGCTTAAAAGTGTAAAGGCTGAAAACGTGATTCTTATGTCGAATTCCATGATAATTTAAGCCCTACTATTAGTACTCAAAAACAAGAAAATCATATCTTCTACTGTAGGTTCATCTAAATTTGCATTTGCTGATTTTATTGGTTTGACATAATTATGACCGCCTTACCTGTCATACAATTTGTACAGGGTTACTATGTAGCCAAATGGTATGGCTCCAAAGTTTTCGTGAAGATACTTGACAAAGATAGCTTCTCAGACGGAGATAGCATGTATGAGCTGCCTCCTTGAACTTTTACATCGGTTGACCTTTTTTATTTGATAATCATGAAGTTGCACACTGAAGTTTAGTAGTGTATCTAAGACAATTATCATGATGAATTGGGTCTATTATAATCATATAACGCTCAATAGTAGTATAGTTTGTTGAGATATTGTGCCAGACAATCCTACAACTCACCTTGGCGTCCTCTCTGTTCATTGAACTTGAATAATAATTTCTCTTTTTATAAACAAGTTATAGGGAAAATATTATTACTACACCCCAGCTTGGTGCACCCCCGCTACACCCACGCAAGAAAACATAGCAAAACATTTCGAAAATATCTGAAACTTTGTGGGAAGGATTATGAACAAATGTTATAGGTGCTTGCAAGGTTTGTTGGTCAAATGATATTCAAAGAGCTCTGTACAATTTTTTTTACTCAAAATGTACGTGCACTGTTTGAGCAAAATTTCTAGTTTTGTTTTTTTGTACACACCTCCTCAGATGTCATTTGACCACCAAGCTTTGCAAGCATCTATAACATTTGGTCATAATCATTTCCACAAAGTTTCAGATTTTTTCGAAATGTTTTGCTATGTTTTCTTGCGTGGGTGCACCGAGCTGGGGTTCAGCCATTACTTTCTCTTATGGAGTTATCACAGTGTTTATTATCAAATAATTAGTTTGACAAACTAACTTAATACAGTTTCAGTCTAAACAGTTTTTTTCAGTTCATAGTCATGAACTTTTTATTTTGATTTTGGGCTTTGCTTATCATGTTTCACTCAATACTGCTAAGTTCTGTCGTCATATCAACTCAGAGATGCATTCAAACACGAGCTTACTTTACTGGAGAAAGCGCGGCATCCCAATTTGGTCCAATTTGTGGGAGCTGTTACACAAAATGTACCACTGATGATTGTTTCAGAATACCACCAAAAAGTGAGTAGTTGTGCTTGATTCAACAGAACAAATGCATGCATTCACTTTTGATCATTTCGAAAAAGCAATCCTCCAACTAGCAGGGTTTCTTCACATAAATTTATGGAGTACTATGCACTTAAGTCACCTGAACAATTTTTTTTGTTATTAGAATAGTAGAAAGTAATCCTATTGGATTTACCTGAACAATATTACTCTTCTATCATCGATGACTGGATCTGTGTTCCCTCATTAGGGTGATCTAGCGAGCTATCTTGAGACAAAAGGTCGCGTGCAATCTTATAAAGCGATCAGGTTTGCCCTTGATATTGCAAGGTATGTTAGGATTCATGACATATGTATCTTGTTTTCCTTCAAAGCTGTATCTACCATTTGAACTGTTGACTGAAACTGCTCGTGTCAGTGCATCATTTTGTAGTCACGTGACAATAAGTTTATTTTTCTTTATTCTTAGACTGGAAAAACAAGAAAATTAATTTGAGTCATCTAAATGAAATGGTTTTCAATTTTCAGTTATGTGTTATTTCAATGAAACAAAATGAAATCACAAATGATTTATGAAGTTCATGCGCTAGTTTTTGTATTCTGTTCTTCTACCACCAGAACAGAGGAACAAAATATTCTTCATTAATTCCTTCTTATTTAGGGGACTAAATTATCTTCACGAGTGCAAGCCAGAGCCAATCATCCACGGTGATCTGTCACCAAAGTAAGCTGATCCAAATATATTTCGTCACTAAACCAGTGCACTGTACTAAATTCAAGTGGTTTATTCTATGTGGACTGTACGTTATGATACTTTTGTAAGGTTTCAGAAATATTGTGCGGGATGATGAAGGAAAACTTAAGGTGGCAGGCTTTGGATCACTTGATCTGACAAAAGTCTCCCAAGATAAACTACAGATGGTTCAGCCAGTGTCAAATTTTGACAGTATGTTATATTTACCTATTTAATGACAGCATGCTGCATCTTACATCCTTTCTATGTAATGGTTCTATACCAGTGACCATTTCAAATTAGTACTAGTGCCACAGTTATGACTTATAACTACTACTATTAAATATGTTCATGTGCGTAGGTGTATACATTGCTCCTGAAATGTACAGAAACGAAGCATTTGACAGAAGTGTGGATACATTTGCATTCGGTCTCATTCTTTACGAGGTATGTAATCTGTCACACTTCTTAATTTGGAAGCGCCAATGAATTCACACTAACTGTTTGTTGCAGCTGTCGCCAGTATGTAATTCAAATGAGCACATATTTTTAGCTAAGCATCGCACGCGTACATTATCTTATATTTATTGTTCAGATGATTGAAGGATCTCCTGCATTTCACCCAAAGCCTCAAGAGGAAGCGGCCAAGATGATTTGTTCAGAGGGTTTGAGACCATTATTCAAGAATAAACCCAAATCATATCCTGAGGGTGTGAAAGAGTAAGTGAATCTTATGCCTTGCCCCGTTCATATCCCTCTTTACTCGTAGTCATATGTTTGTGAGTAGCTTTTGCTTTCTGTTCATACATGTCTATATAATACTGTATTAATAATTTCTCAAGGTGCTCTGCTTCCACGTATCCAAGTTTCCCTGCACTGTCCAGCCACAGCCATCACTGATTGTTTGCTCGTAGGCAGGTCGTCCTTGCTTAATTTCGCTACCTGCTGCTCACAGTAGTTGTTTGCATATCACAGGCTAATACAAGAGTGCTGGGATCCAACACCTTCCGTCAGGCCAACGTTCTCGGATATAATTGAACGCCTGAACAAGATATCTGCAAGTTGTTCCAAGCAAACTCGCTGGAGAGACAACTTCAAGCTACCGTGGTACAGTTCTCACTGATCTAACTGCAAAAACATGGACTATCAAACTCCTTTCTAAATCATTTCGAACTTTTCTATAATAATCTAGAACAGATACTAGTCGGTATCCTAAGGTAATTAATTTGATGGTCTGTTGCCTTATTGGTAATACACCTGGCTTATAATTGAAATTGCTTCAGTTCATTTCAGTAACTCTGGGAATAACTTGAGCGTTGTTTTATAATTGATCTACCATCAAAATCCATTGTATCATGGGTCTCACTCTCATGTTTCATCTCCTCAGGAAACAAGCTGTGCACAAATAGTTCTGATCTTCCACGAGACTGTCGATGAGATTCCCCCCTTTTTTTGCATATGTTAGTAAACATGGTGAAAATTATATTGGTATACGGGACAGAAGTTGTTCCTTTACAAGGTTTTTGTATGTCCAGTTATAATTTCTTTCTTTTTATACCTCTGGTTAAGTGTATTTCGAGTTATGTTCATCCGAATGGGAAGAATGTATTAAGTTCCTGAATGTTGCAAATATGCTCATACCATATGCCTCCGAAAGTCAATGACATATTTTTCTGTTTTTCCGAACACCAAAATGTAGCGACTGTACCTAATTTGTTGGTTTGTTTGCATAAAATGTTGCAAAAGTTTAGGTTTCTTTCTTCAGATTTGGAAGAAAAAACCCTCTTTCTGCATCATTTGCAGCAGGACAACATGTGCTTACATGAGGAATATACTTTTATGTTGGAAAGCAGAGGAGGAATATACCTAGGCTTGTACTAACATGATTCTAACATTTTCATGCGAAAGCGAAACAAAACACAGCAAAGCACATGCCCTAGGCTCAGGCCCACCTAATTATCTAAGTATTGCCATTTTTACGTTTTTTAGCATTAGTATTGCGAAATCACTAGTTAACGGTACTCTTTGCAAAGGTCACTCCCACCTTCTCTTGTGGTGACAAATGACGCATTGCATGTGTGACACTTGTCACAACAAAAGATTTTTGTGCTCTTTTCCTAGATTCATTTTCCAAAACGTTTTATCTTTTGAACCATGCGTCCAAATCACAAACCATTTTCACTGTTGTGTTTCTCGCCTCAAAATCATTTAAACTAGATGCCATGTTAATAAGTTTGGGGCACCTCCCCCTTCACGGCTTTGCCGTGCCAGACAATGCGCGGTGCCGGCCAATGAATGCAGGTGTACCGTCAGACTTGGAGGGGGGAAAGAGGAAGAACACAAGAAGAGGATCACTCAAACAAACCCAAATAACACATCCACTAGAGTAGCATACAAGAGATCCACAAGTATGCAAGCACAATTCAAGGCAAATAGCAGTAGGGTAAAGTTCTTCCCACTACTAGGAGATGAGGTCTTGATGTTGATCTTCTCCAAGAGGAGGCCTTGATAATCCATAAAGATTCTTCCCAACGTGGGGGTTTGATCTCCAAGAGGAGGGGATACAAGGAGAAAAGCTCTCTAGTGTCTATCAAATACTTTGCTAACCTCTCAAATGAGCTAGGGGAAGAGTTTATATAGCCTAGGGACAAAATATGAGGGAAAGAGGGTTACAAGGGTCAAAAGCCCATAGTGCACGCAGGCACTCTCGGAGGGGTCCAGGTGAAGGAAATATGCCCTAGAGGCAATAATAAAGTTATTATTTATTTCCTTATTTCATGATAAATGTTTATTATTCATGCTAGAATTGTATTAACCGGAAACATAATACTTGTGTGAATACATAGACAAACAGAGTGTCACTAGTATGCCTCTACTTGACTAGCTCGTTGATCAAAGATGGTTATGTTTCCTAGCCATAGACATGAGTTGTCATTTGATTAACGGGATCACATCATTAGGAGAATGATGTGATTGACTTGAACCATTCCGTTAGCATAGCACACGATCGTCTAGTATGTTGCTATTGCTTTCTTCATGACTTATACATGTTCCTATGACTATGAGATTATGCAACTCCCGTTTACCAGAGGAACACTTCGTGTGCTACCAAACGTCACAACGTAACTGGGTGATTATAAAGGTGCTCTACAGGCGTCTCCGAAGGTACTTGTTGGGTTGGCGTATTTCAAGATTAGGATTTGTCACTTCGATTGTCGAAGAGGTATCTCTGGGCCCTCTCGATAATGCACATCACTTAAGCCTTGCAAGCATTGCAACTAATGAGTTAGTTGTGGGATGATGTATTATGGAATGAGTAAAGAGACTTGCCAGTAACGAGATTGAACTAGGTATTGAGATACCGACGATCGAATCTCGCGCAAGTAACATACCGATGACAAAGGGAACAACGTATTTTATTATGCGGTCTGACCGATAAAGATCTTCATAGAATATGTGGGAGCCAATATGAGCATCCAGGTTCCGCTATTGGTTATTGACCGGAGACGTGCCTCGGTCATGTCTACATAGTTCTCGAACCCGTAGGGTCCGCACGCCTAATGTTTCGATGACAGTTGTATTATGAGTTATATGTTTTGATGTACCGACGGTTGTTCGGAGTCCCGGATGTGATCACGGACATGACGAGGAGTCTCGAAATGGTCGATACATGAAGATTGATATATTGGAAGCCTATGTTTGGATATCGGAAGTGTTCCGGGTAAAATCGGGATTTTACCCGAGTACCGGGAGGTTACCGGAACCCCCCGGGGACTTAATGGGCCTTGGTGGAAGAGAGAGGAGGCGGCCAGGGCAAGGCCACGCCCCTCCCCCTAGTCCGAATAGGACAAGGAGAGGGGGGCGGCGCCCCCTTCCTTCTTCTCCTCCACCTCTTTCCCCTCTCTCTCCTAGTCCAACAAGGAAAAGGGGGGGAGTCATACTCCCGGTAGGAGTAGGACTCCTCCTGGCGCGCCCCTCTCTAGGTCGGCCGCACCCCCCCTTGCTCCTTTATATACGGGGGCAGGGGGCACCCCATAGACACAACAATTGATCTGTTTGATCTTTTAGCCGTGTGCGGTGCCCCCTCCACCATAGTCCACCTCGATAATACTGTAGCGGTGCTTAGGCGAAGCCCTGCGTTGGTAGAACATCAACATCGTCACCACGCCGTCGTGCTAACGAAACTCTCCCTCAACACTCGGCTGGACCAGAGTTCGAGGAACGTCATCGGGCTGAACGTGTGCTGAACTCGGAGGTCCCGTGCGTTCGGTACTTGATCGGTCGGATCGTGAAGACGTACGACTACATCAACCGCGTTGTGCTAACGCTTCCGCTTTTGGTCTACGAGGGTACATGGACAACACTTCCCCTCTCATTGCTATGCATCACCATGATCTTGCGTGTGCGTAGGAAAATTTTGAAATTACTACGTTCCCCAACATCGGGCGCCCGGGGTAAAGGGGTTCGGGCACCCGGATCGGTCAGTGGTTGGCGCAGGGGGGTGGGCGGGCACCCGGACCGGTCAGGGCCTCCGCCCGGTTGGCGGCTGAAGGGGACTGGGCACCCGGGGGTTGACAACCCGGGCACCCGGGGTGGGCTACTGGCACCCAGGCGAGGGAGGCCGGGCACCCGGGGCCGAAGGTGCGGGCACCTGGGCCGGCTGCTGGTTCCAAGGTGGAGGGCTGGGCACCGGGGCAGGCCGGGGCAGCTCCTGGTCAGTGGGGGACCGGGCACCCGGGGCCGGCTGAGAGCAGCGCCCGGGGGGGGGGGGGGCCTCCGGGGCCAAATTGGCCGGGCACCCGGAGTGTCCAGGACCTCTCCTTCTTCATTCTTCTCGCTCCTTTCTTCCTTCTCCTCGTCCATTGGCGCTCGGGTCTCCGTGCTAGCCTCTTCATGATCATCACTTTGGTACCTAAGCATGCATAACACTTCCGTTTAAGGTAGGACCCAACTCTCGTGTGAATTTGAATGGAGCTCGAAGAGGAAGGAGTTAACCTCGGTTTCGATGGCACGTGCGCGAGCTCTCGTCATTGGTCCTCTTAGTTCTTGCGGTGGTGACGAAGTGTCCATGGGGATGGTCGAGGGATGCTCCGCATCATCTCCCCCCTACTTGGTAGAGATCCGTCCACGGATCGTTTTCTTCATCACCATGGTATGTGGCCAAGTCTTTGACGTTGAAGATGTCGCTTACATTGTACTTGTCACGTGGAACGTTGATCTTGTAGGCGTTGTTGTTGTAGGGTGCGAGCACCTTGATTGGTCTGTCGGCTCTCGGAAGTAGCTTGGACTTGCGCTCCTTGGGGAAGCGGTCCTTGCGGAGATGTGACCATACGAGATCGCCCAGTTGGAACACCATCGATGACTTGTTGATGTTGAGCTTGTTGGCAAGGCGGTGTACTTGACGCTCGATCGTGGACCTTGTTTATTCATGCATCTTCTTGAGGTAGGTGGCTCTTGCGCTACCGTCCATGTTCGCTCGTTCTTGTAGCGGTAGAGGTATGATGTCCAACGGCGACAAAGGGTTGAAGCCGTAAACAACCTCGAAGGGGGACTTGCCAGTAGTAGAGTGTCTTGCGCGGTTGTAGGCGTACTCGGCGATGGGTAAGCACTCCTCCCACTCCTTGATGTTCTTTTCGATCAACACGCGTAGGAGAGTGGAGAGCGTTCGGTTGGTGACTTCCGTTTGGCCATCGGTTTGAGGATGATAAGCCGTGGAGAATAGAAGCTTGATTGCGAGCTTGGCGCATAACGTCTTCCAAAAGTAGCTTAAGAACTTGACGTCTCGGTCCAACACAATTGTCTTTGGCACTCCGTGTAACCTCAAGATTTCCCTACAAAAAAGATTTGCGGCATGTGAAGCATCGTCTATCTTATTGCATGGGATAACATGAGCCAATTTAGAGAATCGGTCCACAACAACAAATACAGAATCCTTTCCATCTTGAGTCCTAGGTAATCCAAGCACAAAATCCATGCTAATATCTTCCCATGGTTGATGTGGAATAGGAAGTGGCATATGTAAAACATGGGATTGAGATTGTGACTTAGCTTTACAGCATGTAGAGCACCGGCTGGTGAAGCGTGAGACATCGGGGAACATCTTGGGCCAAAAGTAGTTCTTGGAGAGCATGGCAAAGGTCTTGTCGCGTCCAAAATGTCCCATGAATCCGCCTCCATGAGCCTCTTGCAAAAGTAACAAACTAAGAGAAGACTTGGGGATGCATAGTTTGTTAGCTCTCATTAGATAACCATCTTTGATATAATATCGTTCCCAAGATGTATGCGTCACACACTTAGTAAAAGGAGTAGCAAAAGTCACATCGTGCTCATACAAATCTTTGATATGATCAAATCCGACAACATTCAATTCAAGTTGAGTAATTAACATGCATTTGCGGGAAAGAGCATCCGCCACAACATTTTCTTTGCCCTTAATGTACTTGATCACGTAAGGGAAAGATTCAATAAATTCACTCCATTTAGCATGCCGTTTATTCAACTTGGTTTGACCTTTAAGGTATCTAAGAGTCTCATGATCGGTATGTATGACCAAATCATGTGGGCGAAGATAATGCTCCCAAACATGCAATACACGTACTAAAGCATACAATTCTTTAACATAGATGGGATAGTTAAGTTGAGCACCGGAGAGTTTTTCACTAAAATATGCAATGGCTCGCTTTTATTGCATCAAAACACCACTAATTCCATTACCACTAGTATCACAATGAACCTCAAAAGTTTTGTCAAAGTTAGGCAAAGCAAGAATCGGAGCATGAGTAATGATACGTCTCCAACGTATCTATAATTTTTTATTGTTCCAAGCTATTATATTATCTGTTTTGGATGTTTAAGGGGCTTTATTATGCACCTTTATATTATTTTTGGGACTAACCTATTAACCGAAGGCCCAATGCAAATTGATGTTTCTTTTTGCCTATTTCAGTGTTTCGCAGAAAAGGAATATCAAACGGAGTCCAAACGGAATGAAACCTTCAGGAGAGTTATTTTTGGAACAAACATGATCCAGGGGACTTGGAGGGGACGTCAAGAAAGAAGCAAGGAGGCCACAAGGCAGGGAGGCGCGCCTGCCCCCTGGGCGCGCCCCCACCCTCGTGGGCCCCTCGCAGCTCCACCGACCTACTTCTTCCTCCTATATATATCCATATACCCCGAAAACATCCAGGAGCACCACGAAACCCTATTTCCACCGCCGCAACCTTCTATACCCGTGAGATCCCATCTTGGGGCCTTTTTCGGCGCTCTGCCAGAGGGGGAATCGATCACGGAGGGCTTCTACATCAACACCATAGCCTCTCCGATGATGTGTGAGTAGTTTACCACAGACCTTCGGGTCCATAGTTATTAGCTAGATGGCTTCTTCTCTCTCTTTGGATCTCAATACAAAGTTCTCCTCGATCTTCTTGGAGATCTATTCGATGTAACTCGCGGTGTGTTTGTCGAGATCCGATGAATTGTGGGTTTATGATCAAGATTATCTATGAACAATATTTGAATCTCCTCTGAATTCTTTTATGTATGATTTGTTATCTTTGCAAGTCTCTTCGAATTATCAGTTTGGTTTGGCCTACTAGATTGATCTTTCTTGCAGTGGGAGAAGTGCTTAGCTTTGGGTTCAATCTTGCATTGCTCGATCCCAGTGACAGCAGGGGAAACGACACATATTGTATTGTTGCCATAGAGGATAAAAAGATGGGGTTTATATCATATTGCTTGAGTTTATCCCTCTACATCATGTCATCTTACTTAATGTGTTATTCTGTTCTTATGAACTTAATACTCTAGATGCATGCTGGATAGCGGTCAATGTGTGGAGTAATAGTAGTAGATGCAGAATCATTTCGGTCTACTTGTCGCGGACGTGATGCCTATATACATGATCATGCCTAGATATTCTCATAATTATGCACTTTTCTATCAATTGCTCGACAGTAATTTGTTCACCCACCGTTATACTTATGCTATCTTGAGAGAAGCCACTAGTGAAACCTATGGCCCCCGGGTCTATTCTCTATCATATAAGTTTCCAATCTATTTTACTTTGCAATCTTTACTTTCAATCTTTATCATAAAAAATACCAAAAATATTTATCTTATTATCTCTATCAGATCTCACTTTGCAAGTGGCCGTGAAAGGATTGACAACCCCTTTATCGCGTTGGTTGCAAGGTTCTTATATGTTTCTGTAGGTACGAGGCGACTTGCGTGTAGTCTCCTACTGGATTGATACCTTGGTTCTCAAAAACTGAGGGAAATACTTACGCTACTTTGCTGCATCACCCTTTCCTCTTCAAGGGAAAACCAACGCAATGCTCAAGAGGTAGCAAGAAGGATTTCTGGCGCCGTTGTCGTGGATATTTACGCACAAATCAAGACATACCAAGTACCCATCACAAACTCTTATCCCTTGCATTACATTATTTGCCATTTGCCTCTTGTTTTCCTCTCCCCCACTTCACCCTTGCCGTTTTATTCGCCCTTTTTCCGTTCGCCTATTTTCGCTTGCTTCTTGTGTGCTTGTGTGTTGGATTGTTTGTCACGATGGCTCAAGATAATACTAAATTGTGTGATTTTTCCAATACCAACAACAATGATTTTCTTAGCACTCCGATTGCTCCTATTACCGATGCTGAATCTTGTGAAATTAATGTTGCCTTGTTGAATGTTGTCATGAAAGATCAATTCTCTGACCTTCCTAGTGAAGATGCCGCTACACATCTAAACAACTTTGTTGATTTGTGTGACATGCAAAAGAAGAAAGATGTGGATAATGATATTGTTAAATTTAAGCTATTTCCGTTTTTGCTTAGAGATTGTGCTAAAACTTGGTTTTCGTCTTTGCCCAAAAATAGTATTGATTCTTGGAATAAGTGCGAAGATGCTTTTATCTCTAAGTATTTTCCTCCCGCTAAGATCATCTCTCTTAGAAACGATATTATGAATTTTAAGCAACTTGATCATGAACATGTTGCACAAGCTTGGGAGACGATGAAATTAATGATACGTAATTACCCTACACATGGTTTGAATTTATGGATGATTATACAAAAAATTTATGCCGGATTGAATTTTGCTTCTAGAAATCTTTTAGATTCGGCCGCGGGAGGCACTTTTATGGAAATCACTTTAGGAGAAGCTACTAAACTCCTAGATAATATTATGGTTAATTATTCTCAATGGCACACCGAAAGATCTACTAGTAAAAAGGTTCATGCAATAGAAGAGATTAATGTTTTAAGTGGAAAGATGGATGAACTTATGAAATTTTTTGCTAATAAGAGTGTTTCTTATGATCCTAATGATATGCCTTTGTCCACTTTGATTGAGAATAATAATGAATCTATGGATGTGAATTTTGTTGGTAGGAACAATTTTGGTAACAATGCGTATAGAGGAAACTTTAATCTTGGGCCGTTTCCTAGTAATTCCTCTAATAATTACGGTAATTCCTACAACAACTCTTATGGAAATTCTAATAAGGTGCCCTCTGATTTTGAGACTAGTGTTAAAGACTTTACGATTTCGCAAAAGAATTTCAATGCTTTGCTTGAAGAAAAATTGCCTAAGATTGATGAGTTGGCTAGGAACATGGATAGAATTTCCCTTGATGTTGATTCTTTGAAACTTAGATCTATTTCACCTAAGCATGATATCAATGACTCTCTCAAAGCTATGAGAATTTCCATTGATGAGTGCAAAGAAAGAACCGCTAGGGTGCGTGCTAAAAATGATTGCTTTGTGAAAGCGTGTTTTTCTAGTTTTCATGATAATAAGGATGAAGATCTAAAAGTGATTGATGTGTCTCCTGTTAAATCTTTGTTTTTCAATATGAATCTTGATAATGATGGGACCGTAGATGAGTCAACTTTAGTGAGAAGGCGTCCCAATAATTTGGAGTTTTTAGATCTTGATGCAAAAATTGGTAAAAGTGGGATTGAAGAGGTCAAAACTTTACATAGCAATGAACCCAATATTTTGGATTTCAAGGAATTTAATTATGATAATTGTTCTTTAATAGATTGTATTTCCTTGTTGCAATCCGTGCTAAATTCTCCTCATGCTTATAGTCAAAATAAAGCTTTTACTAAACATATCGTCGATGCTTTAATGCAACCTTATGAGGAAAAGCTTGAATTAGAAGTTTCTATCCCTAGAAAACTTTATGATGAATGGGAACCTACTATTAAAATTAAAATTAAAGATCATGAATGCTATGCTTTGTGTGATTTGGGTGCTAGTGTTTCCACGATTCCAAAAACTTTGTGTGATGTGTTAGGTTTCCGTGAATTTGATGATTGTTCTTTAAATTTGCATCTTGTGGATTCCACCATTAAGAAACCTATGGGAAGAATTAATGATGTTCTTTTTGTTGCAAATAGGAATTATGTGCCCGTAGATTTTATTGTTCTTGATATAGATTGCAATCCTACATGTCCTATTATTCTTGGTAGACCTTTCCTTAGAACGATTGGTGCAATTAATGATATGAAAGAAGGGAATATTAGATTCCAATTTCCATTAAGAAAAGGCATGGAACACTTCCCTAGGAAGAAAATTAAATTGTCTGATGAATCTATTATGAGGGCCACTGTAACGCCCCAGATGTAACTTGCCATAATTGTAATCCAACTCTTGCCATTTCCGGCTATGTGCTATGATATTCCCTCCGTGGTTGGGTTCTCTCCTTTTGCATTTTGGTCATGTCATGCATTTCATATCATGTCATCATGTGCATCGCATTTGCATACGTGTTCGTCTCATAAATCCGATCATCTTTCCCGTTGTCCGTTTTGCAATCCGGCGCTCCTATGTCTCCCGGCGTCCCCGTTTACATTTCTTCGTGAGCGGGTATTAAACATTCTCGGAATGGACCGAGGTTTGATATGTGGCCTTGGTATAGCACCGGTAGACCGCCTGTCAAGTTTCGGGTCAATCGGAGTTCGTTTGGTACTCCAACGGTTAACCGGGTAACCGTGAAGGCCTCGTGTGTGTTGCAGCCCAACACCCCTTCAAAACAGCCCAATAACCCATCTAAGACACTCCCATGTCCTCCGCCGTTCGATCACGATCGCGTGGGCGAAAACCGCTCTCCATTTGGAGCTCCCTAGCTCCTTCTAGCTATAAAAACGTCTCCCCCTCCTCAAATCCGGGCAAAAACCACCCCGAAACCCTAATTTCGTCGCTCCGCGCGGGCGGACGTGTCCGCCGCCGCCGGACGCTTCGCCGCCGCCGCCCGCAGCCTACCACGCAGCGCCACGTGGCCTGCTTTGCCGTCCCCGCCGCCCGGCCCGCCGAGCCCGTCCCCGGCCCTCCGGGCCCATCGCCGCCGCCCCGCCGCCTGGCGCCCCGCGCCGTGGCCGCCTCCTCCCGCGCCCACGCGCCCCTTCACGCCGCGCCGCCGCGCCCCGCTGCTCCGGCCGCCGCCTCGCCGAGCCGCCGCTCCGGCCGCCGCCTCGCCTCCGCCTCCGCGCCTCCCCTCGCCGTCCCGCGCCACCCGCGGCCAGATCCGGGCCGGCGCCGCCCGGATCCGGCCGGGTCCGCCTCCGCCGCCGCCTCCCCGTCGCACTCCGGCGAGCCGCGCCGGCGTGCCTCGGTTTTCGCGCCATCGGTTGACTTTTTCCCTTTCCCCTATTTTCTCTAAGTCCTCAATATTTCTTATGATCATCACCTGTTTCGCATGCCATAACTTTGCATCCGTAGCTCCGTTTCGCGCGTATAATATGTCGAATTGTTCGTCTCGAAGAGTACATCATTTTGTTCCATTGCATCATTTTCATTTGAAGTCATCTTGTTGCCCTAAATGCTGTTAGAAGAGGGCTAGTTGATGTTACTGGCTGGATCTTATCTGAACATGCACTTTTGTCATTTTTGCCATGATTGATGTGTACCTCCTATGAAGATGAGTCCTACATGAGTTTTGTAATATGCCATGTTAACTATCCAGGGAATTATGCCATGTATTTTTGTGATCTATGTGGTGACTAGCACAAGCATGCAAACTAGGTATCTTGATGTTGCTGATTTCAGAGACTTAGTGATTTCACCAAGTCCCTACTGCTGTTATTTTTATGCCATGTGTTCATGTTGTTTCCGAGAGATCTATGCATAATTTGAGCATGATCAGTAAGGGAATTTTGAACTTGAGTATTTTTTCTATCCATCCGTGCCTTTGTTTGCAATTATGGAGTGCCATAGCTTGAGTCAATCGAGCTCTACTTTTGCTTCAAAATATTGCTGGCAGATTGTTTACGTGTTATTCGATTTTGCCAAGCTTGGTGTAGTTGATACTTGCATGATATTATGTTATTCTTGACATGTCTAGTTACTATGTCATGTCTTCTTGATGTATGTATGCTTAGTTTATCATGCAATGCTCTGTAGTGAGTGCATCGAGCTCACGAACATGCCTAGTCGTTATTAGTTTTCTGCCATGTCCAGTTTTCTACTAAGTCTGTAACCTGTAACGAAACTTGCTTAATTGTCATGGGTGTAATCATATGTTCTGGTCCTTTTTGGCTTATGGTCAGTAAGAGACTTTTGTCACGTGATTTGAGTAGATTCATTCCATGTCTTAATTTTCTTTGTTCTGAGCCTGTAGCATGTTGTTTCGTTGCTCTGAACATGTCATCCTGATGTTAGTTTCTGCTTGTTGATATTTTCTCTAAGTCTGGGAACCTGTTATCTTTTGCACTTTTGCCATGCTTGTTTGGACCTGTTATGATGTGAATTAGCCGTAGCTCAGTGTTCATCTTTTGTCGTGCATCTTGAGTAGATTACTGTCATATGCCTTGTTGCCATGTTTGGGTGCAGTAGCTTAATTATTTGTTGCTTGCTAAGTAGCATCATGCTGTTTATGGCAGATTCGTGTCATTCTTGTATTGCTTGCCATTTGCAAACCGTGCATCCGATTCCGGTGATCTTTATATCGATTTCAACCGAAATCACCTCATCTATCCAGTGGCATGCTTGGTTTGCCAAGTTTATGCCCTGTTCATCCTTGTCCTTCCGGAGCATGCATACGCATCACCTCTCACATATCATGCCATGTTTTGCATCATGTTGATTGCGCATTGCATCGTGGTTGATATTGGTTCCTTTGCTTGTTCTCTTGTCTTGGGTAGAGCCGGGAGACGAGTACGTGAACGAGGAACCTGTTGAGAACGCTTACGAGGACCAAGCTTTCGACAACTCTGAGAACCTTGCAGGCAAGATGACCATACCCTCGAAATCACTTCCATCTTTGCTTGCTAGATTGCTCGCTCTTTTGCTATGCCTATGCTGCGATACCTACCACTTGCTATATCATGCCTCCTATATTGCCATGTCAGCCCCTAACCATCCATGTCCTAGCAAACCGTTGTTTGGCTATGTTACTGCTTTGCTCAGCCCCTCTTATAGCGTTGCTAGTTGCAGGTGAAGATGAAGTTTGTTCCTTATTGGAACATGGACTTGTTGTTCCTTGTTGGAACACGTTTACTTGTTGGGATATCACAATACCTCTTATTTAATTAATGCATCTATATACTTGGTAAAGGGTGGAAGGCTCGGCCTTATGCCTGGTGTTTTGTTCCATTCTTGCCACCCTAGTTTCCGTCATACCGGTGTTATGTTCCCGGAGTTTGCGTTCCTTACACGGTTGGGTGATTTATGGGACCCCCTTGACAGTTCGCTTTGAATAAAACTTTTCCAGCAAGGCCCAACATTGGTTTTACCATTTGCCACCACCTACCTTTTCCCCCCGGGTTTTCGCGAGCCCGAGGGTCATCTTTATTTTAGCCCCCCCGGACCAGTGCTTCTCTAAGTGTTGGCCCGAACCGAGCAACCTGCGGGGCCACCTCGTGGCAACTCGAGGGCTGGTTTTACTCGTAGCTTGACTTATCCGGATGTGCCCTGAGACCGAGATATGTGCAGCTCCTATCAGGATTTGTCGGCACAATCGGGCAGTTTTGCTGGACTTGTTTTGTTGCTGTCGAAATGTCTTGTAGTCCGGGATTCCGAGATTGATCGGGTCTTCCCGGTAGAAGGAATATCCTTCGTTGACCGTGAGCTTATAATGGGCTAAGTTGGGACACCCCTGCAGGGTAATATCTTTCGAAAGCCGTGCCCGCGGTTATGAGGCAGATGGGAATTTGTTGATGTCCGGTTGTAGAAAACCTGAAGTTGACCTTAACTAAAACACATCAACCGCGTGTGTAACCGTGATGGTCTCTTCTCGGCGGGGTCCGGGAAGTGAACACGATTGTTGGAGTTATGCCTGACGTAGGTTGTTTCAGGATCACTTCTTGATCACTTCTAGTTTCTCGACCGTGCCTTGCCTTCTCTTCTCGCTCTCTTTTGCGCTGTAGCCACCATATGCTAGTCGCTTGCTGCAGCTCCACCTCACATACCCCTTTCCCACTTTTAAGCTTAAATAGTCTTGATCTCGCGGGTGTGAGATTGCTGAGTCCCCGTGACTCACAGATATTATCACCACAGTTGCAGGTACCCACGATGCCAGTGCAGATGGCGCGACCGAGCTCACTTGGGAGTTCGACGAGGAACGTGGCCGTTACTATGTTTCTTTTCCACATGATCAGTAGTGGAGCCCAGTTGGGTGATCCGGGGATCTGCTAGCATTTGGGGTAGTCTTCTTTCATTTTGGTGCCGTAGTCGGACCTTGAGTGTAATCTGTTTGATGGATGTTATTTATGTACTTGTGTGAAGTGGCGATTGTAAGCCAACTATGTATCTTTCCCCTTTATTATTACATGGATTGTGTGAAGATTACCTCACTTGCGACATTGCTTTCAATGCGGTTATGCCTCTAAGTCGTGCCTCGACACGTGGGAGATATAGCCGCAACGAGGGCGTTATAGCCACTTACGGATTGCATACCAAAGATGATGATACCAAGATCTATTTTTGCTTTTATGCCTAGCTAGGAGCGTTAAACGATAGCGCTTGTTGAGAGGCAACCCAATTTTATTTCCGTTTCTTGCTTTTTGGTTCTGTTTAGTAATAAATATTTGATCTAGCCTCTGGTTAGATGTGGCTTTATGTTTTAATTAGTGTTTGTGCCAAGTAAAACCTATAGGATCTTCTTGGATGATAGTTATTTGATCTTGCTGAAAAAGTCAGAAACTTTCTGCTCACGAAAACAATTGTTAAAAATCACCAGAACGTGATAAAATACTGATTCCAATTGCAGTATATCAATAAGAAAATTATCTAGGTCTTCATATTTTGGTAGATTTTTATGAGTTATAGAAGTTTGCGTTAGATACAGATTACTACAGACTGTTCTGTTTTTGACAGATTCTATTCTTCGTGTGTTGTTTGCTTATTTTGATGAATCTATGGCTAGTATCGGAAGTTATGAACCATAGAGAAGTTGGAATACAATAGGTTTAACACCAATATAAATAAATAATGAGTTAATTACAGTACCTTAAAGTGATGGTTTGTTTTATTTCGCTAACGGAGCTTATGAGATTTTCTGTTGGATTTTGTGTTGTGAAGTTTTCAAGTTTTGGGTAGAGATTTGATGGATTATGGAATAAGGAGTGGCAAGAGCCTAATCTTGGGGATAACCAAGGCACCCCAAGGTAAAATTCAAGGACAACCAAAAGCCTAAACTTGGGGATGCCCCGGAAGGCATCCGCTCTTTCGTCTTTGTCCATCAGCAACTTTACTTGATGCTATATTTTTATTCACCACATGATATGTGTTTTGCTTGGAGCGTCTTGTATGATTTGAGTCTTTACTTTTTAGTTTACCACAATCATACTTGCTGTACACACCTTTTGGGAGAGACACACATGAATCAGAATTTATTAGAATACTCTATGTGCTTCACTTATATCTTTTGAGCTAGATAATTCTGCTCTAGTGCTTCGCTTATATCCTTATAGAGCACGGTGGTGGTTTTATTTTATAGAAATCGTTGATATCTCATACTTCACTTATATTATTTCGAGAGTCCTTTAGAACAGATGGTAATTTGCTTTGGCTATAAAATTAGTCCTAATATGATAGGCATCCAATTTGGATATAATAAAAACTTTCATAAAAAGTGCATTGAATACTATGAGAAGTTTGATACTTGATGATTATTTTGGGATATGGAGATGGTAATATTAGAGTCATGCTAGTTGAGTAGTTGTGAAATTGAGAAATACTTGTGTTGAAGTTTGCAAGTCCCGTAGCATGCACGTATGGTAACCGTTGTGTAACAAATTTGAAGCATGAGGTGTTCTTTGATTGTCATCCTTATGAGTGGCGATCGGGGACGAGCGATGGTCTTTTCCTACCAATCTATCCCCCTAGGAGCATGCGCGTAATGCTTGGTTTTTTATGACTTGTAGATTTTTGCAGTAAGTATGTGGGTTCTTTATGACTAATGTTGAGTCCATGGATTATACGCACTCTCACCTTTCCATCATTGCTAGCCTCTTCGGTACCGTGCATTGCCCTTTCTCACCTTGAGAGTTGGTGCAAACTTCGCCGGTGCATCCAAACCCCGTGATATGATACGCTCTATCACACATAAACCTCCTTATATCTTCCTCAAAACAGCCACCATACCTACGTATTATGGCATTTCCATAGCCATTCTGAGATATATTGCCATGCAACTTTCCACCATTTCATTTATTATGACACGCTTCATCATTGTCATATTGCCTTGCATTATCATGTAATTGACATCGTATTTGTGGCAAAGCCACCATGCATAATTTGTCATACATGTCACTCTTGATTCATTGCCCATCCCGTTACACCGCCGGAGGCATTCATATAGAGTCATATTTTGTTCTAGTATCGAGTTGTAATCATTGAGTTGTAAATAAATAGAAGTGTGATGATCATCATAAATAGAGCATTGTCCCAAATAAAAAAAGAGAAAAAAAAGAAAGGCCAAATAAAAAAAGAAAGGCCCAAAAAAGAAGAGAAAAGAAATAAAAAGGAACAATGCTACTATCCTTTTTTTCACACTTGTGCTCCATGATCTTTATGATAGAGAGTCTCTTGTTTTATCACTTTCATATACTAGTGGGAATTTTTTATTATAAGAACTTGGCTTGTATATTCCCACAATGGGCTTCCTCAAATGCCCTAGGTCTTCGTGAGCAAGCAAGTTGGATGCACACCCACTTAGTTTCTTTTGTTGAGCTTTCATACATTTATAGCTCTAGTGCATCCGTTGCATGGCAATCCCTACTCCTTGCATTGGCATCAATTGATGGGCATTTCCCTAGCCCATCAATTAGCCATGTCAATGTGAGACTTTCTCCTTTTTTGTCTTCTCCACATAACCCCCATCATTATACTCTATTCCACCCATAGTGCTATATCCATGGCTCACGCTCATGTATTGCGTGAAAGTTGAAAAAGTTTTAGATTACTAAAGTATGAAACAATTGCTTGGCTTGTCATCGGGTTTGTGCATGATGAGAGCATTCTTGTGTGACGAAAATGGAGCATGACCAAACTATATGATTTTGTAGGGATGTACTTTCTTTGTCCATGTTATTTTGAGAAGACATGATTGCTTAGTTAGTATGCTTGAAGTATTTTTTTATGTCAATATTAAACTTTTGTCTTGAATCTTTCGGATCTGAACATTCATGCCACAATAGAGCAAATTACATTGAAAATTATGCTATGTAGCATTCCACATCAAAAATTCTGTTGTTATCATTTACCTACTCGAGGACGAGCAGGAATTAAGCTTGGGGATGCTTGATATGTCTCCAACGTATCTATAATTTTTTATTGTTCCATGCTATTATATTTTATGTTTTGGATGTTTAATGGGCTTTATGATGCACTTTTATATTATTTTTTGTACTAACCTATTGGCCGAGTGCAAATTTTTGTTTCTTTTTGCCTATTTCAGTGTTTCGCGGAAAAGGAATATCAAATAGAGTGCAAATGGAATGAAACCTTCGGGAGAGTTATTTTTGGAACAAACGTGATCCAGGGGACTTGGAGTGGACGTCAAGAAAGAAGCGAGGAGGCCACAAGGCCGGGAGGCGCGCCTGCCCCCCCGGGGCGTGCCCCCACCCTCGTGGGCCCCTCGCAGCTCCACCGACCTACTTCTTCCTCCTATATATATCCATATACCCCGAAAACATCCAGGAGCACCACGAAACCCTATTTCCACCGCCGCAACCTTTTGTACCCATGAGATCCCATCTTGGGGCCTTTTCCAGCGCTCCGCCGGAGGGGGAATCGATCATGGAGGGCTTCTACATCAACACCATAGCCTCTCCGATGATGTGTGAGTAGTTTACCACAGACCTTCAGGTCCATAGTTATTGGCTAGATGGCTTCTTCTCTCTCTTTGGATCTCAATACAAAGTTCTCCTCGATCTTCTTGGAGATCTATTCGTTGTAACTCTTTTTGCGGTGTGTTTGTCGAGATCCGATGAATTGTGGGTTTATGATCAAGATTATCTATGAACAATATTTGAATCTCCTCTGAATTCTTTTATGTATGATTTGTTATCGTTGTAAGTCTCTTTGAATTATCAGTTTGGTTTGGCCTACTAGATTGAACTTTCTTGCAATGGGAGAAGTGCTTAGCTTTGGGTTCAATCTTGCGTTGCTCGATCCCAGTGACAGCAGGGGAAACGACATGTATTGTATTGTTGCCATCGAGGATAAAAATATGGGGTTTATATCATATTGCTTGAGTTTATCCCTCTACATCATGTCATCTTGCTTAATGTGTTACTCTGTTCTTATGAGCTTAATACTCTAGATGCATGCTGGATAGCGGTCGATGTGTGGAGTAATAGTAGTAGATGTAGAATCATTTCGGTCTACTTGTAGCGGACGTGATGCCTATATACATGATCATGCCTAGATATTATCATAATTATGCACTTTTCTATCAATTGCTCGATAGTAATTTGTTCACCCACCGTAATACTTATGCTATCTTGAGAGAAGCCACTAGTGAAACCTATGGCCCCCGGGTCTATTCTCTATCATATAAGTTTCCAATCTATTTTACTTTGCAATCTTTACTTTCAATCTTTATCATAAAAAATACCAAAAATATTTATCTTATTATCTCTATCAGATCTCACTTTTGCAAGTGGCTGTGAAGGGATTGACAACCCCTTTATCCCGTTGGTTGCAAGGTTCTTATTTGCATGTGTAGGTACGAGGCGACTTGCATGTAGTCTCCTACTGGATTGATACCTTGGTTCTCAAAAACTAAGGGAAATACTTATGCTACTTTGCTGCATCACCCTTTCCTCTTCAAGGGAAAACCAACGCAGTGCTCAAGAGGTAGCAAGTAAGCAAAGATTTGAGCTCATCAAATGCGGTAGATTGCAAGGGTCCCCAAACAAAGGGTGCATTTTTCTTACTCAAGGCATGCAACGGTGCGGCAATAATGCTAAAGTCTTTCACAAAGTGACGATAAAAACCAGCAAGACCAACGAATCTATGCATTTTTTGCAAATTAGTGGGTTGTGGCCAAGTTTTAATTGCTTCAATTTTAGACTCATCTACATGGACACCCTTTGAAGAAACAACAAAACCCAAAAAAACAAGCTTGTCAACACCAAATGTGCATTTTTCCATATTGGCATAAAGACGTTCTTTTCGAAGAGTTTGCAAAACGGCCCTAAGATGATTCACATGGTCTTTGAGGGATTTGCTAAACACGAGTATGTCGTCAAAATAGACCACAACAAACACTCCAATGTATGGACAACACACAAAATGCATAACACGCATGAAAGTACTGGGAGCTTCCGATAAACCCATAGGCATAACTAACCACTCATACAAGCCAAATTTAGTTTTAAAAGCAGTTTTCCATTCATCACCTTGTTGAATGCGGATTTGGTAATAGCCACTTTTAAGATCAATTTTTGAGAAAATGGTCGCATCGCTAAGCTCATCTAGCATATCATCAAGGCGGGGAATGGGGTGCCTATAACAAACGGTGATAGCATTGATGGGTCTACAATTGGAAGACATGCAAAAACTACCGTCTTTCTTAGGCACAAGGATAATCGGAACGGCACAAGGGCTTAAGCTTTCACGTACATGACCATTGTCGATGAGTTGTTGTACTTGTCGTTGGATCTCCTTAGTTTATTCGGGGTTGACGCGGTAGGGAGCTTTGTTCGGAAGAGGTGCTCCGGGGATGAGGTCGATCCGGTGTTCGATGCCATGTACATCAGGAAGACCCGAAGGTAGCTCATCGGGAAACACATCCGCGAATTCCTGCAACAAGTTAGAGAACACTACAGGAAGAGGATTAGAATTGCTAGTTTTTTGCCACCTCAGCTTTGCATAGTAGGACATAGTGGATGACACTCAATGGGTTCTCACACAGTTCTCTCATCTCTATTTTTTTGTGGCTAGGAGGACTAAGTTTTTCTCTCTTGGCGAAGAGTCACTCAATTTGGGCTTGTGGCGCTCACTTTATTTATGGTGGTTCACTCTCTCACAAGTATCTCCATGATGTGTGGATGCTTGCTTGTCGGCGATCACTTGGCTTGGTGACATTGGTCATAGCATGCACTCCTTGCCCTTCATCTTGAACCTATAGTGGTTTGTTCTTCCATTGTGGATGACGCCGCGGTCGAATTGCCAAGGTCTTCCCAAGAGAAGATGGCACACGGACATAGGAACCACGTCGCACTCCAAGGTGTCCTTGTAGGCGCCGATCTTGAAGGAAACTTGCACCGTATGCTCCGCTTAAATAGTGCCGAAGTCGCTTGACCATTGGACCTTGTAGGGACGAGGATGCTTCTTCTTGACCAATTGCAGCTTGGAACATAGCTCGTCACTTGCCAATTTGTGACAACTTCCTCCGTCGATGATGACTTTCACAGAATGACCATTGATGCCGGCCTTGGTGTGGAAGATGTGGCACCGTTGGTCTTATTCTTGGTGGTGTTGGAGCGTCAAGACCTTGGAGACCACGAGAGAGGGACTTGAATCATTCTCTGTCACAAAAGACTTGATCATCTTCATCTTCGTTCACGCGCCGGTGCATGGCCACGTGCTCAAGGGCTTCCATTTCTTCTTCACTCATGGAGTCGTATGTGCCGTCGTCATTGAAGATCATGGTCCGCTTGTTGGTGCAATCGAAGGACTTGTGTCCTTGGCCACCACATGTGAAGCACTTGATAGAACTTGTCTTGACGGGGTCATTCGATGGCGCCGAAGATGAGGGAGTCTTGGATTTGTAGGTGCTTGCCAGAGGACGAGTCGAGGAAGGCGTAACCTGCTTGGAACTTGACTTGTCGCCGGTACTTGGTGATGCTCTAGTTGAGGTAGGAGGTACCGAAGTCGCGGGAGCTTGAGTGTAGGAGCCGTAGGTCTTGGAAGAGTACTTGGCGTATTTGAAGTCATCTTGCACTTGTTGCTCGACCTTGGCCACTTGATGAACTAGCTCGAGAAGGTTGGAGTAGGGTTGGAAGTCGATCATGTCTACTACACAACCTTCTTCTTGTAGACGTTGTTGGGCCTCCAAGTGCAGAGGTTTGTAGGACAGTAGCAAATTTCCCTCAAGTGGATGACCTAAGGTTTATCAATCCGTGGGAGGCGTAGGATGAAGATGGTCTCTCTCAAGCAACCCTGCAACCAAATAACAAAGAGTCTCTTGTGTCCCCAACACACCCAATACAATGGTAAATTGTATAGGTGCACTAGTTCGGCGAAGAGATGGTGATACAAGTGCAATATGGATGGTAGATATAGGTTTTTGTAATCTGAAAATATAAAAACAGCAAGGTAACTAATGATAAAAGTGAGCACAAACGGTATTGCAATGCTAGGAAACAAGGCCTAGGGTTCATACTTTCACTAGTGCAAGCTCTCTCAACAATAATAACATAATTGGATCATATAACTATCCCTCAACATGCAACAAAGAGTCACTCCAAAGTCGCTAATAGCGGAGAACGAACGAAGAGATTATGGTAGGGTACGAAACCACCTCAAAGTTATTCTTTCCAATCAATCCGTTGGGCTATTCCTATAAGTGCCACAAACAGCCCTAGAGTTCGTACTAGAATAACACCTTAAGACACAAATCAACCAAAACCCTAATGTCACCTAGATACTCCAATGTCACCTCAAGTATCCATGGGTATGATTATACGATATGCATCACACAATCTCAGATTCATCTATTCAACCAACACATAGAACCTCAAAGAGTGCCCCAAAGTTTCTACCGGAGAGTCAAGACGAAAACGTGTGCCAACCCCTATGCATAGGTTCATGGGCGGAACCCGCAAGTTGATCACCAAAACATACATCAAGTGAATCATGTGATATCCCATTGTCACCACAGATACGCATGGCAAGACATACATCAAGTGTTCTCAAATCATTAAAGACTCAATCCGATAAGATTACTTCAAAGGGAAAACTCAATCCATTACAAGAGAGTAGAGGGGGAGAAGCAACATAAGATCCAACTACAATAGCAAAGCTCGCGATACATCAAGATCGTATCACCTCAAGAACCCGAGAGAGAGAGAGAGAGAGAAAGAGAGAGAGAGAGATCAAACACATAGCTACTGGTACATACCCTCAGCCCCGAGGGTGAACTACTCCCTCCTCGTCATGGAGAGCGCCGGGATGATGAAGATGGCCAGCGGTGAGGGTTCCCCCCTCCGGCAGGGTGCCGGAACAGGGCCCCGATTTGTTTTTGGTGGCTACAGAGGCTTGCGGCGGCAGAACTCCCGATCTATTATGTTCCCCGATGGTTTTAGGGTATATTGGTATATATAGGAGGAAGAAGTACATCAGGGGAGCCACGAGGGGCTCATGAGGGTGGAGGGCGCGCCCAGGGGGGTGGGCGCGCCCCCCTACCTCGTGCCTTCCTCGTTGCTTTCTTGACGTGGACTCCAAGTCTCCCGGGTTGCTTTCCTTCCAAAAATAACTTCTCCAGAAGGTTTCATTCCGTTTCGACTCCGTTTGATATTCCTATTCTTTGAAACACTGAAACAAGGGAAAAAACAGGAACTGGCACTGGGCTCTGGGTTAATAGGTTAGTCCCAAAAGTAATATAAAAGTGGTTAATAAAGCCCATAAACATCCAAAATGGATAATATAATAGCATGAATACTTCATAAATTGTAGATACGTTGGAGACGTATCAGCATCCCCAAGCTTAATTCCTGCTCGTCCTCGAGTAGGTAAATGATAAAAGAAATAATTTATGAAGTGTGAATGCTAGCAGGTGCATAAGTTTGATCAATGATAATTTCAATCACCTTTTCTAGCATCATTATATGTCATAACAGTAGCTCAACTCATAGAACTTTTCATGATCAAGTAACAAACTATTCACATGTTAAAGTATAGATCATGAACTTTCTTGAAAACTAACAAACCGTGTTATTAGTCATCAAACAATTACAATTCATCTTATTTTCAGGAAGAGTCTATGTCAGAGCTTTTAATTCAGCAAACTTCACATACTCAACTATCATTTAGTCTTCCATGATTGCTACCACTCAAAGCATATTTTTAGAACAAATAGTATTCATCGAACACAGAGAAAGATAGGGGCTTAATGTTTCGCCTCCCAACCTTTTACCTCAAGGGTAATGTCAACAGTAATAATTCATGCTCAAATATATTTGAATGGCCATATATGCTTAGATCTTTCCATCACATGATGCTTGCCAACTAAAGAGTAGGTTGGAATGAGAAGGATTACTACTGACTCTTGCATAAAAGTAAAAGATAGGCCCTTCGCAGAGGGAAGCAGGGATTTGCAGAGGTGCCAGAGCTCGAAGCAAAAACAGAGATGAAAATAATTTTGAGAGGTATGCTTTCATTGTAAACATAACGACCAAGAGTTCCCAATATATTCCATACTACATACATTATAGGCGGTTCCCAAACAGAAAGGTAAAGATTTTTACTCCCCCTCCGCCAACAATCATCAATCCATGGCTTGCCCGAAACAACGGGTGCCTCCAACTAACATCAAACCTGGGGGAGTTTTGTTTGCAATTATTTTTTATTTGATTTCGATCTTTTGATCATGGGACTGGGCATCCCAATTACCAGCCATTTTCTCGTGAATGATGAGCGAAGTCCACTCATCGTGAGAATAACCCACCTAGCATGGAAGATACTGCTAACCCGTAGTCGCTACATGAGCGATTTGGGCATACAAAACAGATTATTATTTAAAGGTTTAGAGTTTGGCACATGCAAATTTACTTGGAATGGCAGGTAAATACCGGATATAGGTAGATATGGTGGACACTCATGGAAGAAACTTGGTTCAAGGATTTGGATGCACAAGCAATATTCCCGCTTAGTACAGATATTTTGGCTAGCAAAGGATTCTAAATAGCAAGCACCACATGTTAGAGGATCCAAAACAATATAACTTCTATACAAATATACCCAAGCATAACTCATTATGTTGTCTTCCTTGTCCAACTTCAACTAATTTGTTCAGGTTTGAAAATAATTAATGAGGCTCACAATCATAGAAGATGTCCAAGATAGTATATTTATATGTGAAATCTCTCTTCCTTCAATATTCTTTCATGAATTGCTCAAGTGACCAATACAATGTTTGCTAACCTTCAATAAATTTACCACCTCTACTTCTTATATGTGAAGGCATTACTCCCCATGGTATAAGCATATGAAACATATATAATTTCAGATTTATGACATTCAAATCATTCAACCATTTACTCATAGGATATAAGTGAAGCACACGAGTAAATGACAAACTACTCCAAAAAGATATAAGTGAAGATCAATGAGTAGTTAAATAATTATGTAGCTATGTGAAGACTCTCTCTCATTTAAGAATTTCAGATCTTGGTATTTTATTCAAAAAGCAAGCAAAGCTAACTAGAATGACATCTTAAGGATAGCACTCATCATGTGAAGAAGCAAAAACTTAGGCTCAACCGATACTAACCGATAATTGTTGAAGAAGAAAGGTGGGATGCCAACCGGGGCATCCCCAAGCTTAGATGCTTGAGACTTCTTGAAATATTAACTAGGGATGCCTTGGGCATCCCCAAGCTTGAGATTTTGTGTCTCCTTAATTCCACTCATATCACGGTTTTCCCAAATCTCAAAAGCTTCATCCACACCAAAGTCAACAAGAACTCGTGAGATAGGTTAGTATAAACCAATGCAAAAACCTTATAATTTTCTACTGTAGCAAATCAATAAAATTATTATTCAACATTGCATACTAAATGCCTCTGCATATTTAATACTCCTATCCTCAAATAGAGTCATTAAACAAGCAAACATATGCAAACATAACAGCAATCTGCCAAAACAGTACAGTCTGTAAAGAATACAAGATTCATCATACTTCCCTAACTCCAAAAATTATGAAAGAAAATTCCCACTGTAGCAAATTTATCAGAGCTTACTATGCAAAAGGTTTCAACATTTTATCACATTCTGACTTTTCTAGGGAATTTTCGCAACAGCGGTAAACTTTCTGTTTTGAAACAGCAACATGTATACTTGCAAAATAAGCATGCTAAAAGCTTCCTCGACATTTTTATTGAAACTAGAGATGCAAAACATTATTCTAAGTAACATCAAGAAAATACTAACAAAATAAAATGACGCTCCAAGCAAAACACATATCATGTGGTGAATAAAAATATAGCTCCAAGTAAAGTTACCAATGAACAAAGACGAAAGAGGGGATGCCTTCCGGGGCATCCCCAAGCTTAGGCTCTTGCCACTCCTTATTCCATAGTCCATCGAATCTTTACCCAAAACTTGAAAACTTCACAACACAAAACTTAACAGAAAACTCGTAAGCTCCGTTAGCGAAAGAAAACAAAGCACCACTTCAAGCTACTGTAATGAACTCATTATTTATTTATATCGGTGTTAAACCTACTGTATTCCAACTTCTCTATGGTTTATAAACTATTTTACTAGCCATAGATTCATCAAAATAAGCAAACAACACACGAAAACCAGAATCTGTCAAAAACATAGCAGTCTGTAGTAATCTGTAACTAACGCAAATTTATGGAACTCAAAAAATTCTAAAATAAATTGGTGGACCTGAGGAATTTGTCTAGTAATCATCTGCAAAAATAATCAACTAATATATCACTCTCCAGTAAAAAGTTGAAGCTAATCTCGTGAGCGCTAAAGTTTCTGTTTTTTTACAACATGATCATAAAGACTTCACCCAAGTCTTCCCAAAGGTTCTACTTGGCACAAACACTAATTAAAACATAAAACCACATCTAACCAGAATCTATATGGATTATTTATTACTAAACAGAACCAAAAATAAAGAAAAAAATAAAAATTGGGTTGCCTCCCAACAAGCGCTAACGTTTAACGCCCCTAGCTAGGCATGATGATTTCAATGATGCTCACATAAAAGATAAGAATTGAAACATAAAGAGAGCATCATGAAGAATATGACTAGCACATTTAAGTCTAACCCACTTCCTATGCATAGGGATTTTGTG
The DNA here is from genome assembly GCA_032464435.1 of Aegilops umbellulata. Taxonomy (NCBI): domain Eukaryota; kingdom Viridiplantae; phylum Streptophyta; class Magnoliopsida; order Poales; family Poaceae; genus Aegilops; species Aegilops umbellulata. The sequence goes on from CP136057.1 coordinate 189,042,600, forward strand.
AGCAAACAACTTATGGGAACAAGAATCAACTTGCATGGGAAGGTAAAATGTAGCGACCCGACCTCAGACGGTCAAGTCTCTGTGTATTTGTGCCATCCCTAGATCAGTATGCTGGCACACACAGTACATGAATGTATATATCAAAGTGCAATCACATGTATAAATAACATAAAACTGATATATACCTCATATGTCTCAGCGGAAACAACCAACGGGTGTGGAGTCCCATCAACGCCATCGGCAGGTTGAGTGTAGACCGTAACCCTGGATCGTAACTCTTACTCGTCGAAGAAAATATCTGCAACATGATACGTTGTAGCCGTGTAGGTCAGTACATTGAATGTACCGACAAGATCACTATAAGAAAAACAGATGATAAACTATACTATATGCAATATGGCTTTGTGGCTCTGTATCTGAGTTTTGTTTGCGTAAAGCTGGTTTTATTTTCCAACAACAAAGGAATAAATGAAGTCTGTACTATAGAGTTTTCTGTCATGACATGGTTCCGCCAACCGATGTCTCATAGCCCAAAATCATCATAAGTTGCCCACAATTAAGTTATCAATCCGGTGTTGAGAGTTCCGAGATAGATCCAAGTCCAGAGGCTTAAATTGTCCGTAACCGGAGACACGGCTAATCGATTAGGTTTTAACCCTCTGCAGAGGTTTGTACACTTTACCCGCAAGATTCGATCCCTCTTTTTACGTTCTCGCACTTCAGGGTGTTTGAGAACAAGATGACCGAAACATGGTCTTCCGAAGAGTTCCTCTGACCACTGTCCGGTGCTCATCCAATCCTACCGTAGTTCTACATCTGCTAGCATCATCCCAGCCAGAGTCACCACTAAGGTCAACCAAGCCAGAGCCCATAGTGACTTGCGGTTGCACAGGTAAGCTTCTGGGCATGAAGTATTCTTCCGTCTCTTTGAGTCTGGGTGAAGCTTTCCGCAAGATGTCATGGCGCTTCTCCATGCATCCCGGCCATCCACTGGTTTCTCCAGGGTGCCCGTCAACCATCCTTCACCCAATAGTGTGTATTGAATTCTTGTAGTCTCGAAATCTTGAGGTCTTGAAGTCTTGAGGTCATGACGAAGCAGTCCTTGCCGATGCCATCATGAAGTTATCGTCATTGACGTAGAGTCCTCCATTCTCACACCACTCCCGAGCACTCATACCAAACCCCGTCTACAATAGCGTAGCATTAAAACTATATACGTCCCGGGCTTGGTAACAGGGAGATCGGTTCCTACCTCATGCATTCTAATCAACTACAAGAAATCAATATCACTACTGGAGGGAATTGTTGCAAAGATGACACTAAATGCAATAAAAACATAGGTATGAAAAAGCATGGTCAAAGCGAACTTGCCTGGTATTACTTGATGAAGATAACAACGCTCTCGAAAATAACTTGATAGGACTATACGCAACTCTCCGATGAAAATCTATAGAGTAAAACATAATATTCACATAAGCAAACATAGTAGCAAGCAATTTCTAACACTCACAAAAAAAATCAAAAAAATAAAATGCAAATCACAAAGAACAAAAAATAAAAAAACCAATAAAAACTACACAAGAAAACTACTAAAGAAAATTCTAAGACATAACCCAAAATAGCTTTGTCCTAAGTAAAATTTAACAACAAATAAAATACCAACATAATAAATAAACAGAAAATAAAATATAAAACAACTAATTTTAACATAAAGTATTTTTCATAAACTTTTAATAGCAAAAAGAAACAAATAAAAAGCTTTTATGAAACACTAACTATGACCTAAACAAGTTTTCATACAAAACTAAGTAAAATAAATGTTTAAAATAAAAACAAAATTTTCTTTTGTTGACTAACAGAAACAAAACTAAATTTTTCAAGAGTGACAAAAAGAAAAAATTTGAACCTAATAAAAACAATAAAGAAAAGACTAAAACAAAACTATAACTAAAACAATACTGTTTTGCTAAAAACTTAATTTAAAATAAACTAAAAATAAATCACTATTTGACTCTGGATAGACAAAACAATAACAAAACCGTAGCAAAAAGAATCAATCAAAAATATTTTATAAAACTCAAGGTACGGCCAAATTAGTGATTTGAACAAATTTCATCAAACTTAAGTTTAAACTACTCAAATTTGAAACCTAAGTGCACAAACATAAACTTAAACAAATTTGTGACACAATGCAAAAAGAATCACTCAATTTGGACCTAAAACATAAAAGTTATAAGCAATCTAAAAACAGAACTATTTTTTTTTTGAAACAGAAACGAAAGAAGAAAAAAACGGGCAAGTGCTCCGTGGCCTACTGCTAATGGGCTAGAGAGGTGAGCGATCTGGCGCTAAACTGCGGTCGGCCGATATATAACTAAACTGCTAATGCGCGTTTAATAAAAAAGAAAAACCGATCTACCAGTCTAACTAAACCGTAAATGAACCGCACAAAACCGATTTAACAAAACAAACCAAAATGTTCGATCTAATCTAATCTAATGCGTTGACTACAGATCCGGCGGCTGAGGGTGTTCCTGGTGCTTACAGTGAGGGCAGGGGAGCTCCGGCGTGGTCGGCAGCTTCCGGCGTCGACGGTGTGGCGGCTCCGGTGATCCTCCGGCGACGGCGACAGCACCAGGTAACGTAGAGGACGACGGCGATCACGGGGGTGGTAGGCGGCGAGCTTGGGGACGACGTAGTCGAGCAGGGCGAGATCTACGGCGGCGGTGATGCTTGGTGATGAAGGGGGTGATGATCCTGGCGGTTGTAGGTGGCGGTGGTGGTGTTCAGGCGATGCAGGGGAGCAAGGGGAGGTCGGGGTGGTCTCGGGGAGGAGTGAGGTGGTCTGGGCGATGCGGTAGAGCGATAATGGTGCGGTGGCGGCGCTCGGCTCCGGCGAGCAATTGAGAAGGAGGCGGGCGTTCTCGGAGGGGGCTTTGGGGCGGAATCAGTCGAGGCGGAGGAGTATATATAGGGGAGAGAGACTTGGAGCAGGGGGCGGATCAAGAGATCAAATCCCGTGAAGATCGGGATTCCGGTGGCGTTCGGGCGTGGCTCTGGCGTGGGGAGGAAGAAGATCACGGGCGAGGGCGATTGGGCGGTGGGGCTCGACGGTCAGCAGCACAGGGGCGAGGGAGAGGGGAGCGGGTGACCGGCGCATAGCCTCTCGAGCGCGGTGTAGGCTGGCTGGGCTGAAAGGCCAGCTGGGCAGAGGGAAGAGAGAGATGGGCTGGGTCTTGGTGGCTTCGGCCTTTTTTATATATTAAAACAGAAAAGGAAACTAAATAAAGGAGAAATAATTAATATAGAAATATTATATATCAATAGTTTCAGAAAAAAGAAATCCTAAAACATGAACATATTTTCATGTACACACAAACTGCACAGAAATTAAAATAAAGCAAACAGTGTTACTGTTGCATTTTAAAATCAAATAAAATATTTTAAAATACCAAAATGATTTCAAATTAATTTTTCTACATTTCTCTATTGTAGGGAATCATTTTTACCCTATTTTCCATATAGTTTATTTTTGGAGAAAAATAATTTGAATAAAAACCAAACAACTCCAAATTGAATGTGGGTTTCAAAATACCTTCAAAGGAATTTTCAAATTGGTTCTTTTAAACTTCCAACTCATATTTCATATAATTTGGAGAAGTCATTTTATCATCTCTCATGAAAATCATTGAGTTGCATAAAGTTTCTGAATTTGAAATGTTTCCAAATGGAATTCAAATCTTTCAAAACCCTTTTCATTTATTTAAATGGAAGAAGTCATACCATCTTCACAGTTGGGTTTTGTGATGAAATGAATTTGAACTCATGGAGATCATAAGTAAAGATGAAAGTTTTGGGAAAGTCCTTTTATTCCCTCTCATTCAACTTTCAAAAATTTCAAATTTCACTCACTTTCAGATAATCAATCACACAACAATCAAACAAACAATCATAATTATTTAATTAATATAACATTCCAAAATTTAGAATTTTGGGATGTTACATAAAACAAGCATAACTTCAAAACTTTAAGAACATAGAGAGGAAACTTGATATTATTGCAATTCGTACAAGCATATGTTCCTCCCTCATAATAAGTTTCAGTAGCATCATGAATGAATTCAACAATATAACCAGCACCTAAAGCATTCTATTCATGATCTATAAGCACAGAAATTTTACTACTCTCCACATAAGCAAAATTATTCTCATCAATAGTAGTGGGAGCAAACTCAACAAAATAGCTATCATGTGATTGAAAATTAAGATCAAGATGACAAGTTTCAAGGTTATAATTATTATTTATAGCATACTTGTCATCACAATAATCATCATAGATAGGAGACATGCTTTCATCATAATAAATTTGCTCATCAAAACTTGGGGGACAAAAAATATCATCTTCATCAAACATAGCTTCCCCAAGCTTGTGGCTTTGCATATCATTAGCATCATGGGTATTCAAAGAATTCATACTAACAATATTGCAATCTTGCTCATCATACAGAGATTTAGTGCCAAACATTATAATGCATTCTTCCTCTAGCAATTGAGCACAATTATCGGAATCCTTATTTTCACGAAAGACATTAAAAAGATGAAGCATATGAGGCATCCTCAATTCCATTTTTTGTAGTTTTATTTTATAAACTAAACTAGTGATAAAACAAGAAACTAAAAGATTCGATTGCAAGATCTAAAGATATACCTTCAAGCACTCACCTCCCCGGCAACGGCGCCAGAAACTAGCTTAGTTGACGGGGTGTGAGTGCCGCTTACCTTGCCTCCCCGGCAATGGCGCCAAAAAAGAGCTTGATGTCTACTACGCAACCTTCTTCTTGTAGACGTTGTTGGGCCTCCAAGTGCAGAGGTTTGTAGGACAGTAGCAAATTTCCCTCAAGTGGATGACCTAAGGTTTATCAATCCGTAGGAGGCGTAGGATGAAGATGGTCTCTCTCAAGCAACCCTGCAACCAAATAACAAAGAGTCTCTTGTGTCCCCAACACACCCAATACAATGGTAAATTGTATAGGTGCACTAGTTCGGCGAAGAGATGGTGATACAAGTGCAATATGGATGGTAGATATAGGTTTTTGTAATATGAAAATATAAAAACAGCAAGGTAACTAATGATAAAAGTGAGCACAAACGGTATTGCAATGCTAGGAAACAAGGCCTAGGGTTCATACTTTCACTAGTGCAAGCTCTCTCAACAATAATAACATAATTGGATCATATAACTATCCCTCAACATGCAACAAAGAGTCACTCCAAAGTCGCTAATAGCGGAGAACAAACGAAGAGATTATGGTAGGGTACGAAACCACCTCAAAGTTATTCTTTCCAATCAATACGTTGGGCTATTCCTATAAGTGCCACAAACAGCCCTAGAGTTCGTACTAGAATAACACCTTAAGACACAAATCAACCAAAACCCTAATGTCACCTAGATACTCCAATGTCGCCTCAAGTATCCATGGGTATGATTATACGATATGCATCACACAATCTCAGATTCATCTATTCAACCAACACATAGAACCTCAAAGAGTGCCCCAAAGTTTCTACCGGAGAGTCAAGACGAAAACGTGTGCCAACCCCTATGCATAGGTTCATGGGCGGAACCCGCAAGTTGATCACCAAAACATACATCAAGTGAATCACGTGATATCCCATTGTCACCACAGATACGCACGGCAAGACATACATCAAGTGTTCTCAAATCATTAAAGACTCAATCCGATAAGATTACTTCAAAGGGAAAACTCAATCCATTACAAGAGAGTAGAGGGGGAGAAGCAACATAAGATCCAACTATAATAGCAAAGCTCGCGATACATCAAGATCGTATCACCTCAAGAACACGAGAGAGAGAGAGGGAGAGAGATCAAACACATAGCTACTGGTACATACCCTCAGCCTCGAGGGTGAACTACTCCCTCCTCGACATGGAGAGCGCCAGGATGATGAAGATGGTCACCGGTGAGGGTTCCCCCCTCCGGCAAGGTGCCGGAACATGGTCCCGATTGGTTTTTGGTGGCTACAGAGGATTGCAGCGGCGGAACTCCCGATCTATTCTGTTCCCCGATGGTTTTAGGGTATATTGGTATATATAGGAGGAAGAACTACTTCAGGGGAGCCACGAGGGGCCCACGAGGGTGGAGGGCACGCCCAGGGGGGTGAGCGCGCCCCCTGCCTCGTGCCTTCCTCGTTGCTTTCTTGACGTGGACTCCAAGTCTCCCGGGTTGCTTTCCTTCCAAAAATAACTTCTCCAGAAGGTTTCATTCCATTTCGACTCCGTTTGATATTCCTTTTCTTCGAAACACTGAAACAATGGGAAAAACAGGAATTAGCACTGGTCTCTGGGTTAATAGGTTAGTCCCAAAAGTAATATAAAAGTGTTTAATAAAGCCCATAAACATCCAAAATGGGTAATGTAATAGCATGAATACTTCATAAATTATAGATACGTTGGAGACGTATCAGTCGACAATCCGCTTGATTGGGTGGTTGAGGCCATTCAAGAAGCGTGCCATAGTTTGCTCGTCATCTTCCTTGACATTGGCTCTTGTCATGGCAACCTCCATTTCTTGGCAGTATTCTTCCACCGTCTTCGTGCCTTGCTTGGGTGAAGGAAATATGCCCTAGAGGCAATAATAAAGTTGTTATTTTATATTTCCTTATATCATGATAAATGTTTATTATTCATGCTAGAATTGTATTAACCGGAAACTTGATACATGTGTGGATACATAGACAAAACACTGTGTCCCTATTAAGCCTCTACTAGACTAGCTCGTGAACCAAAGATGGTTAAGTTTCCTAACCATAGACATGTGTTGTCATTTGATGAACGAGATGACATCATTAGGAGAATGATGTGATGGACAAGACCCATCCGTTAGCTTAGCATAATGATCGTTAAGTTTTACTGCTATTGCTTTCTTCATGTCATATACATATTCCTTTGACTATGAGATTATGAAACTCCCAGATACCAGAGGAATACCACCTTGTGTGCTATCAAACGTCACAACGTAACTGGGTGATTATAAAGATGCTATATAGGTGTCTCTGAAGGTGTTTATTGGGTTGGCATAGATCGAGATTAGGATTTGTCACTCCAAGTATCGGAGAGGTACTGGGCCCTCTCGGTAATGCACATCATAATAAGTGTCGGTGTCAAAACCGGCGGATCTCGGGTAGGGGGTCCCGAACTGTGCGTCAAGGTCGGATGGTAACAGGAGACAAGGGACACTTTATTTTACCCAAGTTCGGGCCCTCTCGATGGAGGTAAAACCCTACTCCTGCTAGATTAATATTGATGATATGGGTAGTACAAGAGTAGATCTACCACGAGATCAAGGAGGCTAAACCCTAGAAGCTAGCCTATGGTATGATTGTGTATGATGATGGTTGTCCTACGGACTACAACCTCCGGTTTATATAGACACCGGATAGGGTTAGGGTTACACAGAGTCGGTTACAATGGTAGGAGATCTGGAATATCCGCACGCCTAGCTTGCCTTCCACGCCAAGAAAAGATCCTTCCGGACACGGGACGAAGTCTTCAATCTTGTATCTTCATAGTCCTGGAGTCCGGCTGAAGGTATAGTCCGGCTATCCGAACACCCCCTAATCCAGGACTCCCTCAGTAGCCCCTGAACCAGGCTTCAATGATGACGAGTCCGGCGCGCAGATTGTCTTCGGCATTGCAAGGCGGGTTCCTCCTCCAAGTTCTTCAAGAAGATTGTAAACACCAAAAATAGTGTCCGGCTTTGCAAAATAAGTTTCCACATATTGCCATATAGAGAATAATATTAACATAAATCAAATCTGCTGACGTATTCCGCAATGCGTCATAACACTGCGGCCAAGCTCTTTATATAAATTGTTTTCATTGTTCCACATCAGCGTGTTTAGCGAGGTGGTTTCCTTGGCACATCTTGTCAAAGCAGAGATCGTGTGCCCCTTTTAACGGGATTCTCATCAATACGGACGTGGGTAACCCAACCGCGCCATTTACCACGGCGCTTGGGAGGCAAGTGAGTTTTATTAGGTAGGTGGGGATGCCTAACCGCACCCGCTTGTATAAAGGGATAAGGATTCACCTTTTTAACCTACGCCTTCTTCCTCCTTTGCCAATCCATCTCTCGCGCACTCAAGCTCCAGCGCCCAAGTCCGCTCTTCCTTCCTCAACCTTCTCCAACAATGTCCGGAGCGGGAGGCAAGTGGATGGCCTCCTCCATTAAGGAGGCCCAAGTAAAAAAGCTAAGGAAAGCCGGATACTTGTCCAAGGACATCCCGCATCGGCTTCCTGAGAAGGGGCAGCTTCTTCCTGCCACAGGGCCCCATGATAGGGTAGTTTTTCTTCCCCACTTCCTCCGTGGACTGGGCTTTCCACTTCACCCATTTGTCCGGGGGCTCATGTTCTACTACGGCCTGGATTTCCACGATCTGGCCCCGAACTTTGTCCTCAACATCTCGGCGTTTATCGTCATGTGTGAGGCCTTTCTCCGCGTCCGCCCCCACTTCGGCCTCTGGCTCAAGACCTTCAACGTCAAGCCCAAGGTGGTGTCCGGCACCCAGGCGGAGTGCGGAGGCGCTATGGCCGGCAAGATGGCCAACGTCCTCTGGTTCGATGGCTCCTATGTAGAGCCCCTAAAGGGGTGGTAGGCCGGGTGGTTTTACATCACCGAGCCACGCGATCCGAAATGGGTCGCAGCCCCCGAGTTCAGATCCGGACCCCCCACGCGGCTCATGTCCTGGAAAGAGACGGGCCTGTCGTGGGGCAACGAGGAAGAAATGACTGGGTTGCAAACGTGCATCCAGTCCCTGGTGAACAAGCCAATCCGGCTGATCCAGGTCATGCTCGTTCGCCGGATCCTTCCGTGCCAACAACGGGATTTTACTTTGTGGGAATTCGACCCGGCGCAGCACCAAACCCTCAGTATGCTCTTCGACACGACGTATGAAGACGTCTGGAAGGTGCTGACCAAAGGCGCCGAGTCCCCCACATCCGCTTCCGAGGACCGCGGATACAGCTCGCAGCATAATGCCAGTGAGGTGAGCTATCTATACCTTTGACAGGTTTGTTAAGCTCTTCTTCATAGATTAACTCTATGCGGGATCTAAACTCCCTTTACCTTTGACAGGCTTGGCGGGCTATATCCGGACCAATTAACTGTCCGGCTCCCCTGCCCGAAGAACCAGCCTCAGCTCTCTTGGTGAAGCTGATGGCTCCGACACCTTATGTGGTGCCGGAGAAGAAGGCCAAGAAGAAGAAAACCACCGGGACTCGAAAAAGTTCCCGCAACATGGTGGTGTCGGACTCGTCATCTGACGAGTCCGCGACGCTCTCCTCTCGTGAAAACGAGGAGGAGGAACAAGAAAGCTCTCCCCCCCAGCGAGGGGAGAAAAGAAGAAGAAGGCCATCCCAACGGGGGAGGCCGAGGGGTCGAGGAAAAGGAAGACCCCTCCGCCGGACTACTCCCACGACGCCGAAGAGGGCGGAGAGGAGTGGACGGGCAGAACCAAGCGTCCGACGAAATCGTAAGTATTTATATACCAGAGTGACTCATGATATTCTTTTAATGCGCGGCTTTCCCAAATATCGCTCGTAATTTATGCAGCCCGCCCCGGGCCGAACTCGACGATTCGTCGAGCGGCTCCCTGGATTCGTCGGACGTGAACTCTATTCCGCCCGCTGTCTCCCCCCGCAGGGCGGACGACGCCGAAGTGGCGTCCCGCCAAGCTCCAGGGCAGGAGGAGATAGTCCTGGAGGAGCCGCAAGGCAATCCTCCGGACCCCAGGAGTAAAGGGGATGAAACCCCCCAGGGCTCCAAGTCCGGCTTTGTGCCGGACACCGCGCCGGACTCGACAGTCCTGGTCCGTGGTGGGCGAACTCCTTCCGAGAGGAGTAAGCCATCTAAGCCGGCGACCTCCGTCCAACCAGAGGCGCCGGACAATATGCTGGCGGTGCTTGAGAGCGCCGCCATCGACGAGGAGCACCATACTGTTATGAGTACAGTGATCAAAAGAGTTCAGTCCGCCAAGAGCGGACTGACTGAAGCTTGCGCTAGCCTTCTAACAGGCTTCGAGGTAAGTAAAAATATGTCAAATTATTTACCGCATAGACAGTAGCCCCTGATGCTCTGTTCAGTGTTCGGAAAGAAAATCCGAATAAAGGATATAGTAATTTTCGCAGGAGTCTAACAACAAAAAGTCAAATATGCGTATGCAGGCTTCGCTGCTGTCCACCGCCGCACTGACTGTGCAGGTGGATGTCCTTAAAAAGGACCTCGGGTGGACCGAGCAAGAGCTCGGCCTTGCCAAACGGCAGCTCGAGGAGAAAGAAGGTAAGAAATACCTTAAAAAAAAGAAAAAAGGTGCCTATAGAGAGGCTTGATTGCAGAAAGAAATAACAGGATTGTACTGCTTATTGTAGGGGGCACAACCGAGGTGGCAACCCTGAAGCAGGCGCTGGATGAGGCCGGAAAGAAAACGGCCGAGGAGCGCGCCAAGCGAGAAAGGCTTGGGGTTCAGGTCGGCGAGGTGCAGCAAGAGCTGCAAGCTCTGATGAAAAAACATGAGAGTTTGGAGCTTGAGTCAAGAGCGCAAGCATCCGAGCTCGCGTCGGCCCTTGAGACCGCCAAGAGTGCCAAGGCCGAAGCCCAAAAGGCCCTCCAAGAGTTGGAGGAGGTGAAAAAGATAGCAACGGGTAAGGCATTCTTAATGCAAAGTAGGAATATAAAAGTAAACTACCTGTTACTTACCCGAATCTGGAGTTCTCCAGGGGCGTTCGCCGATCTTCCCCGCAGGGTATCCGACGCCGCCGCGTTCTACCAAGCTGAAGAGGGCAGCTCGACGGAGAGTGTGTTCTGGTCTCAGTATTCTGAGGCCGGACACCCTGTGCCTTTGAGCGATCAGCTGAAACAGCTAGTCGAGCTCCACAAGGCGGCCGAACAGGCCATGAAGGGCTTACTAGTTCGGCTATGGCCTGGAGAGGCCCTGCCTGGGAGCTATTTCGGGCTAGTGCGGCGGCTGGTGGAGGCCTGTCCACGGCATGAGGTCATCAAGCGCTCCACCTGCATTGAAGGTGCCCGGAGGGCCCTTGCCCGTGTAAGGGTACACTGGGGTAAGCTGGACGGAGAGAAGCTGGTGAAGGACGGGCCGCCGCCGGGGAAGGAGCATCGCAAGCCCGAGAACTACTACAAGGAAGTTCTTGCCGGAGCCCGCCTTGTCGCGGATGAATGTACTAAAGATGTAGTATTTGAATGAACTCGCTCGTTTGTATCCTGTGCGCTGAAAACTTGTTCATATGCGCTAAGCAATGCTTATTGAATTTAAAATATTATTTTCTGTGCGGCCGTTTATCAAAATTGAGAGATGGCCAGTCGTCGGCTTCTGCCCCCATGCCACTAGTGCTGGGGTGTTCGGGATAAACCCGAGGGCTCTTTTTCCCATAGTTGGGTCCTTCGAGGGATGCGCTCAGCACAACGAACCAGGCAATCGGACTATAATGCTTGAACACTCTCACTTAGCCATAGAACGTTATAATTTTAAATTTCGGCGAAGCCCCTAGTTCAGAAGGCCGAATTCGGGGCGCTATCCACCAAGGTTGTCAGAATCGCGATTTTGAATCGGATCGGAGCTCCGATGGTAGGATCGCAAATCGTAGAATCTTCACTATCAGGATCGTAAAAATGTAGATTCTGTGAACTAAAATCGTAGAATCTTCACTATCAGGATCGTAAAAATGTAGATTCTGTGAACTAAAATCGTAGAATCATAGGGGTTAGTTTGGATCGTAAAGTTGTAGAATCGTATAACAGAATCGCGATTCTGACAACCTTGCTATCCACGCCTTTGGCCGGACATAGCCAGCTCCTCGCTCGAAGCGGCATAAGTCTTTAAGGACTCGAAAAACCTCTCGAACAGCGACCGGTCTCACGCCTTATCATGACAGTCTGTTTTAGCTTTCTCCACTGAGGTGCTTAACCCACCTGAACTGGGGCACAATCACAGTGGTTCTCCTAGTGCTACCTTAGCCGATATAGCGGAACGTAAGGCACCAAAACATAGGAGCCGGGCAAACCCAACATGTGACCAAAATCATGATTCGGAGCCGATGCATATAGTGCTATAAGTTCGGGGTGCCGCACTTGTGAAAGTGTACGAACTTCTCACACCAGATAGAAGGGTAATGAAGCCCCTGGCATGTTTTGCCGTACCATGGTGTACGGTTGCGATCATGTTTTTTTAATGAACATATATATTAAAAGAGGACAACGCAAAAAATAGGCGAAAAGCTATGCATTTTTTATAGAGAGGCTATTTATCAAAGCCGAACGATACAAGTAGTGCGATAAGCAAAAAAGATATTAGACTATTTAACATGTCCTGACCAGGCGCAGGCCACGGAATTTAGAAACAGATATATCGCTCAAAATAGAGACCACCTGAGAGTTCCGTAATGCGGCGTAGCTTTGTCTGCTTTCCTGGGTCTTGCATCGTCTGTGCGGCAGCAAAGCCGAATAGGTTATCCAGAGTGTGGAGTCCTGAAAGTAAAAAAATCCGGCAGCCCCTAGTACGTTTGACGCCGTATTGTAAGCATGCTGTTAATGTGCCCCTCCCCCTGTGCCCATGGAATTTCAAGGGCGTAATTGTGTACTCGAGGTACTGGCTCCGCTATGTTGCGATGGCTGGGGTTGGGGCCGTATTGCTACGCTTGCTCCGAACGTGCCAGGTGGTCTTGTTGCAGGTTACTCCGGGCGCGCTTTGCATTGTCCGGCTTTTTAATGGCCGGACTGGAGAGTTGCCTTGAAAGGCTGCTTTGTACTTCCGCTGCGAGGGCCGCCGTGTGCTCCTCCGTACGGATGGAGCGTTCTGTGTTTCCGTTGACCGTAATTACTCCTCGAGGGCCTGGCATCTTGAGCTTGAGATATGCGTAGTGCGGCACCGCATTGAATTTAGCGAATGCGATTCGTCCGAGCAGGGCGTGATAGCCACTACGGAACGGGACTATATCGAAGATTAACTATTTGCTTCGGAAGTTATCTGGAGATCCGAAGACCACATCAAGTGTTACCGAGCCTGTGCAATTGGCCTCTACACCTGGTATGACGCCTTTAAAGGTCATCCTTGTGGGCTTGATCCTTGATGGATCTATGCCCATTTTCCGCACTGTATCCTGATAAAGCAGGTTCAGGCTATTGCCGCCGTCCATGAGGACTCTTGTGAGATGAAATCCGTCAATGATTGGGTCAATAACCAATGCGACAAAACCGCCGTGACGGATGCTAGTGGGGTGGTCCCTTCGATCAAAAGTGATTGGGCAGGAGGACCATGGGTTGAACTTTTGGGGCGATTGGCTCCATCGCGTATACGTCCCGTAGCGCACGCTTCCGCTCCCTCTTGGGAATGTGGGTCGCGTATATCATGTTCACCGTCCGCACTTGTGGGGGAAACCCCTTCTGTCCATTGTTGTTCGGCGGCCTGGGATCCTCCTCGTCGTCGCTATGCAGCCCCTTGTCTTTGTGTTCGGCTCTTAACTTGCCTGCCTGCTTGAACACCCAACAATCCCTGTTGGTGTGATTGGCTGGCCTTTCGGCGGTGCCATGAATCTTGCACGAGCGGTCGAGTATCCGGTCCAAACTGGACGGTCCCTGGGTATTCTTTTTAAATGGCTTTTTCCGCTGACCGGATTTATAGCCTCTGAATCCGGCATTTACTGCCGTATCCTCATTGCTGTCGCTGCTAACGCGGCGCTTTTGCTTATTTCGACGTGTCCTGCCACTTTTGTCCTTGGTATCCGAATTACCAGGGTTCTTCGATAAGTTGTTGCTGCGAGCTAGCTAGCTATCTTCGCCCGCGCAAAAGCGGGTCATGAGTGTCGTGAGTGCTGCCATCGATTTCGACTTTTCCTGTCCCAGGTGCCGGGCAAGCCACTCGTCGCGGATGTTATGTTTGAAGGCTACTAGGGCCTCTGCGTCCGGACAATCGACTATCTGATTTTTCTTTGTTAGGAACCGTGTCCAGAATTGCCTGGCCGATTCTTCTGGCTACTGAATTATGTGGCTTAGGTCGTCGGCGTCCGGTGGCCGCACATAGGTCCCCTGGAAGTTGCGAGGAATGCGGCTTCCAGGTCTTCCCAGGAACCGATTGAGTCCGCTGGTAGGCTGTTAAGCCAGTGCCGGGCTGGTCCCTTGAGCTTAAGGGGGAGATACTTGATGGCGTGTAGATCGTCGCCACGTGCCATGTGGATGTGAAGGAGATAATCCTCAATCCATACTGCCGGATCTGTCGTACCATCGTACGACTCGATGTTGACGGGTTTGAAACCCTCTGGGATTTTATGATCCATTACTTCATTTGTGAAGCATAGTGGGTGTGCGGCGCCCCTGTACTGGGCTATGTCACGACGCAGCTCGGAAGAGCTATGTCTGTTGTGTTCGGCCCTGCCGGATTTATTGTGTCCGGAGTGAAGAACATCATGTGTCGTCGGGCGTCCGCGCGATCCATAGATCGATCTTGTTTGCCTTGCTTTATCCTCCAGTACGTCTTGCAGGTCTGGCTCATTTTCCCGTGCCTTAGTTGAGCGGCACCGGGGCATGGCTTGTTTAGAGGTTCGACATGCCTCTCTGTCGCGGCCGCGAGGTGGCCGGTCTGCCATGTCATGCATTGGAAATGTAGGTGTTTCCCCCTCTGATTGGGGTAGCGGCCTGCGCTTAGGATAATTTTTGGAGGGGCGCTCAAGTTCATACTCTTCGGCCGCAAGGACTTCAGTCCATCTGTCAGCTAGCAAATCTTGATCAGCTCTAAGCTATTGCTGCTTTTTCTTTAGGCTATTCGCCGTGGCTAGAAGCCTGCGTTTAAAACGCTCTTGTTCGGCCGGGTCTGATGGTACGACGAATTCGTCGTCGTCGAGGGTTGCCTCGTCTTCGGAGGGAGGCATGTAGCTATCATCCTCAACCTCTCGCTCTGCCGCTCTCTCATGAGGGCTGGCTTCTCCATCTTCCTGCGCCGAATATTGCTGGATTTGGTGTTCTTCGGCGCTATCCGGGGTAGTATTATCTCCCGTGCCGGAATCACCGTTTCTGCTGTGGCGGGATTTAGAGCGGCGCCGTTGACGCCGGCGTTTTGGCTGTTTTTCCGAGGTGTCATCCTCCGCTGTTCCATCGCCATCTCCATCCTTTGGAGCGTCCACCATATATATGTCATATGACGAGGTGGCGGTCCAGCGCCCTACAGGTGATGGTTCTTGTTCGTCTCCTCCTTCGTCGTCCATACCGTCGAAGTCTTCGGAGCCGAAGTCAAGTATGTCAGTTAAATCATCGACAGTGGCTATTAAGTGGGTGGTGGGTGGGCTTTGAATTTCTTCATCGTTCGAATCCCAACCTCGCAGACCATAGTCCGGCCTGGGCTCTCCTGATAGAGAGAGAGACTTGAGAGAATTCAGGATATCACCGAAAGGTGAGTGCTGAAAGATGTCCGCGGCGGTGAACTCCATTATAGGCGGCCAATCGGATTCGATCGGCAGGGGCACGGGAGGCCCGGAGTTCGGAGAAGAATCCGACTCCTTGGAGTCATGGGCCGTGCGGAGTACGGGGCTGGCGTTCGGCTCGATCGCCTTCAAGATCGCAGCCGCCGAGGTGACGTCCAACCGTTCATCCTCAAAGAATGCAGCGGGCTCCGAGTTGAGGATCGGGGCCGGTGCGTGTGCGGCCTCCAGGGCACTATTCGGAGGCAGAGCTATATCATGCCCCTCGAGGTAGTGCGGCGCGCTTGGTTGTGGCTCGAACCCGTCGAAGATCAAGTCTCCGCGGATATCTACCGTGTAGTTTAAGCTTCCAAACCTGACTTGATGGCCAGGGGCGTAGCTTTCGATCTGCTCCAGATGACCAAGCGAATTGGCCCGCAGAGCGAAGCTGCCGAAGACGAAGATTTGTCCGGGGAGGAAAATCTCACCCTAGACCTCATCGTTGTTGATGATCAAAGGAGCCATCGGGCCTAAAAGCGACGACACAGAGGAACTCTCAATGAAAGCACCAATGTCGGTGTCAAAACCGGCGGATCTCGGGTAGGGGGTCCCAAACTGTGCGTCAAGGTCGGATGGTAACAGGAGACAAGGGACACTTTATTTTACCCAGGTTCGGGCCCTCTCGATGGAGGTAAAACCCTACTCCTTCTAGATTAATATTGATGATTTGGGTAGTACAAGAATAGATCTACCACGAGATCAAGGAGGCTAAACCCTAGAAGCTAGCCTATGGTATGATTGTGTATGCTGATGGTTGTCCTACGGACTACAACCCTCCGGTTTATATAGACACCGGATAGGGTTAGGGTTACACAGAGTCGGTTACAATGGTAGGAGATCTGGAATATCCGCACGCCTAGCTTGCCTTCCACGCCAAGAAAAGATCCTTTCGGACACGGGACGAAGTCTTCAATCTTGTATCTTCATAGTCATGGAGTCCGGCTGAAGGTATAGTCCGGCTATCCGAACACCCCCTAATCCAGGACTCCCTCAATAAGCCTTGCAAGCAATGTGACTAATGAGTTAGTTGCGTGATGATGTATTACGGAACAAGAAAATAGACTTGCAGGTAACGAGATTGAACTAGGTACGAAGATACCGATGATAGAATCTCGGGCAAGTAACATGCTGATGACAAAGGGAATAACGTATGGTGTGATTGCGGTACGACCGATAAAGATCTTCGTAGAATAGTAGGAACCAATATGAGCATCTAGGTTCCGCTCTTGGTTATTGACCGGAGAGGTGTCTCGGTCATGTCTACATAGTTCTCGAACCCGTAGGGTCCGCACGCTTAACGTTCGATGACGATTTTGTATTATATGAGTTATGTGATTTGGTGACCGAATGTTATTCGGAGTCCCGGATAAGGTCACGGACATGACGAGGAGTCTCGAAATGGTCGAGAGGTAAAGATTCATATATAGGATGATAGTATTCGTACACCGGGAGTGTTCCGAGGGTACTGGGTACGTATCGGGTCACCAGAAGGGGTTCCAGGCATCCCCCCGGCAACTACATGGGCCTAATGGGCCAAGAAGGGGACAAACCAGCCCCTAGGGGGCTGGTGCGCCCCATGTAGGCGAAAATAGGGGAAGGAAAGAGGAGAAGAGGGAAAGGAAGGGGAGGGATTCGGCCTCCCCCTTCCTTCTCTCCTCCCTCCTCCTTCCTTCCCCCTCCGGATGAATATGGAAGGGGGGAAGGCCAAATTGGGAGGCGCCCAAGTTGGATTCCTCCTACTTGGGGCGCCCCCTTGGCTGCCTCTCCTCCCCTCCAACCTATATATATGAGGGGGAGGCACCGTTAGAACACAGAACATTGTTTCTTAGCCGTGCGTGGCGCCCCCCTACACAGTTTACGCCTCTGATCATATTCACGTAGTGCTTAGGCGAAGCCCTGCACAGATCACCTCACCATCACCGTCACCATGCCATCATGCTGACGGAACTCTCCCTTGACACTTTTCTGGATCAAGAGTTCAAGGGACATCATCAAGCTAAACGTGTGCAGAACTCGAAGGTGTCGTACGTTTGGTGCTTGATCGGTCGGAACGAGAAGAAGTTTGACTACATCAACTGTGTTTTCAAACGCTTCCGCTTTTGGTCTATGAGGGTACGTGGACACACTCTCCCCCTCTCGTTGCTATGCATCTCCTAGATAGATCTTGCGTGAGCGTAGGGATTTTTTTGAAATTGCATGCTACGTTTCCCAACAGTGGCATCCGAGCCAGGTCTATGCATAGATGATATGCATGAGTAGAACATAAAGAGTTGTGGGCTGTGATCGTCATACTGCTTACCCCAATGTCTTATTTTGATTCGACGGTATTGTTGGATGAAGCTGCCCGGACCAACCTTACATGACCATGTTCATGAGACCGGTTCCACCGACAGACATGCAACTAGTTTTGCATAAAGGTGGCTGGCGGGTGTCTGTTTCTCCAACTTTAGTTGAATCGAATTTGACTGCGGCCGGTCCTTGTTGAAGATTAAAACAGCAAACTTGATAAATCACCATTGTGGTTTTGATGCGTAGGTAAGAACAGTTCTTGCTAGAAGCCCGTAGCAGCCACGTAAAACTTGCAACAACAAAGTAGAGGATGTCTACCTTGTTTCTGTAGGGCATGTTGTGATGTGATATGGTCAAGACATGATGTGATATACGTTGTTGTATGAGATGATCATGTTTTGTAAAAGTTATCGACAACTGGCAGGAGCCTTATGGTTGTCGCTTTATTGTATGAAATGCAAACGCCATGTAATTGCTTTACTTTATCACTATGCGTTAGCGATAGTTGTAGAAGCAATAGTTGGCGAGGTGTCAAGCAGGTGATGATGGAGATCATGACGGTGCTTTGGAGATGGAGATCAAAGGCACAAGATGATGATGGCCATATCATGTCACATATTTTGATTGCATGTGATGTTTATCTTTTATGCATCTTATTTTGTTTAGTACGGTGGTAGCATTATAAGATGACCCCTTAACAAAATTTCAAGGTATAAGTGTTCTCTCTGAGTATGCACCGTTGCGACAGTTCGTCGTGCTGAGACACCACGTGATGATCGGGTGTGATAGGCTCTACGTTCACATACAACGGGTGCAAGACAGTTTGGCACATGCGGAATACTCGGGTTAAACTTGACGAGCCTAGCATGTACATACATGGCCTCAGAACACTGGAGACCGAAAGGTCAAACGTGAATCATCTAATTGATATGATCAACATAGAGATGTTCACCATTGATGACTACTCCATCTCACGTGATGCTCAGACATGGTTTAGTTGATTTGGATCACGTATCGTTTAGATGACTTGAGGGATGTCAATCTAAGTGGGGGTTCTTAAGTAATTTGATTAATTGAACTTAATTTATCATGAACTTAGTCCTGATAGTATTTGCATCTCTATGTTGTAGATCAATAGCTCGCGATATAGCTCCTATATTTTTTTATATGTTCCTAGAGAAAAATAAGTTGAAAGATGATAGTAGCAATGATGCGGACTGGGTCCGCGATCTGAGGATTATCCTCATTGCTGCACAGAAGAATCATGTCCTTGATGCACCGCTAGGTGACAAACCTGTTGCAGGAGTAGATACAGGCGTTATTAATGTTTTGCAAGCTCGATATGATGACTACTTGATAGTTTAATGCACCATGCTTTACAACTTAGAACCGGGACTTCAAAAATGTTTTGAAACTCCATGGAGTATATGAGATGTTCCAAGAGTAGAAATTGGTATTTCTAACTCATGCCCATGTCGAGAGGTATGAGACCTCTGACAAGTACTTTGCCTAAAAGATGGAGGAGAATAGCTCAACCAGTGAGCATGTGCTCAGAATGTCTGGGTACTACAGTTGCTTGAATCAAGTGGGAGTTAATCTTCCAGATAAGATAGTGATTGACAGAGTTCTCTAGTCACTATCACCAAGCTACTAGAACTTTGTGATGAACTATAATATGCAAGGGATGACAAAAATGATACCCGAGCTCCTCGCGATGCTGAAATCAGCGAAGGTAGAAATCAAGAAAGAGTATGAAGTGTTGATGGTTAACAAGACCACTAGTTTCAAGAAAAAGGAGAAAGGATAAGAAAGGGAACTTCAAGAAGAATGACAAACAAGTTGCCACTCCCGTGAAGAAACTCAACGCTAGACCTAAGCCTGAAACTGAGTGCTTCTACTGCAAAGGGAATGGTCAAGCGAAACTACCCCAAATACTTGGCGGATAAGAAGGATGGCAAAGTGAACAAAGGTATATTTTATATACATGTTATTGATATGTACTTTACTAGTGTTCATAGTAACCCTAGGGTATTTGATACCGGTTCAATTGCTAAAGATTAGTAACTTGAAACAGGAGTTGCAAAATGAACAGAGACTAGTTAAGGGTGAGGTGACGATGTGTGTTGGAAGTGATTCCAAGGTTGATAAGATCACCATCGCACACTCCCTCTACTTTCGGGATTAGTATTGAACCTAAATAAATGTTATTTGGTGTTTGTGTTGAGCATTAATATGATTAGATCATGTTTATTGCAATACGATTATTCATTTAAATCAGAGAATAATTGTTGTTATGTTTATATGAATAAAACCTTCTATGGTCATACACCCAATGTGAATGGTTTAGTGATACACATATTCATAATATTAATGCCCAAAGATGCAAAGTTGATAATCATAGTGCAATATATTTGTGGCACTGCCGTTTTGGTCATATTGGTGTAAAACTCATGAAGAAACTCCATGCGGATGGGCTTTTGGAATCACTTGATTATGAATCATTTGATACTTGCGAACCATGCCTCATGGGCAAGATGACTAAAACTCCGTTCTCCGGAACAATGGAGCGAGCTAATGACTTATTGGAAATAATACATATCGATGTATGCGGTCCGATGAGTGTTGAAGCTCGCGGCAGGTATCATTATTTTTTGACCTTCACAAATGATTTGAGAAGATATGGGTATATCTACTTAATGAAACACAGGTCTGAAACATTTGAAAAGTTCAAAGAATTTCAGAGTGAAGTGGAGAATCATCGTAACAAGAAATTAAAGTTTCTACGATCTCATTGCGGAGGCAAATATTTGATTTATGAGTTTGGCCTTCAGTTAAAACAATGTGGAATAGTTTCACAACTCACGCCACCTGGAAGACCACGTCGTAATGGTGTGTTCGAACATCGTAACCGTACTTTATTAGATATGGTGTGATCTATGATGTCTCTTACCAATTTACCACTATCATTTTGGTTATGCATTAGAGACAGTTGCATTCACGTTAAATAGGGCACCATCTAAATCCGTTGAGACAACACCGTATGAACTATGGATTGGCAAGAAACCTAAGCTGTCGTTTATTAAAAGTTTCGGGTTGCGACACTTATGTCAAAAGGCTTCAGCCTGGTAAGCTCGAACCCAAATCGGAGAAGTGCATCTTCATAGGATACCCTAAGGAAACA
The DNA here is from genome assembly GCA_032464435.1 of Aegilops umbellulata. Taxonomy (NCBI): domain Eukaryota; kingdom Viridiplantae; phylum Streptophyta; class Magnoliopsida; order Poales; family Poaceae; genus Aegilops; species Aegilops umbellulata. The sequence goes on from CP136057.1 coordinate 189,063,611, forward strand.
ATTGGGTACACCTTCTACCACAGATCCGAAGGCAATATTTTTGTTGCCGAGAATGGAACCTTTCTAGAGAAGGAGTTTCTCTCAAAAGAAGTGAGTGGGAAGAAAGTAGAACTTGATGAGGTAACTGTACCTTCTCTCGAATTGGAAAGTAGCTCATCACAAAAAACCATTCCCGTGATGCCTACACAAAATAGAGAGGAAGCTAATGATAATGATCATGAAACTTCAGATCAAGTTACTGCAGAACCTCGTAGGTTAACCAGAGCACGTTCCGCACCAGAGTGGTACGGTAATCCTGTCCTGGAAGTCATGTTACTAGACCATGACGAACCTACGAACTATGAGGAAGCGATGATGAGCCCATATTCCGCAAAATGGCTTGAGGCCATGAAATCTAAGATGGGATCCATGTATGACAACAAAGTATGGACTTTGGTTGACTTGCCCGATGATCGGCAAGCCATAGAGAATAAATGGATCTTCAAGAAGAAGACTAACGCTGATGGTAATGTTATTGTCTACAAAGCTCGAATTGTTGCGAAAGGTTTTCGACAAGTTCAAGGAGTTGACTACGATGAGATTTTCTCACTCGTAGCGATGCTTAAGTCTGTCCGAATCATGTTAGCAATTGCAGCATTTTATGAAATCTGGCAAATGGATGTCAAAACTGCATTTCCTTAAATGGATTTATTAAAGAAGAGTTGTATATGATGCAACTAGAAGGTTTTGTCAATCCTAAAAGTGCTGACAAAGTGTGCAAGCTCCAACGATCCATCTATGGATTGGTGCAAGCATCTCAAAGTTGGAATATATGCTTTGATGAGTTGATCAAAGCATATAGTTTTACACAGACTTGCGGTGAAGCCTGTATTTACAAGAAAGTGAGTGGGAACACTACAGCCTTTCTGATAAGTATATGTGAATGACATATTGTTGATCGAAAATGATGTAGAATTTTTCAAAAAGCATAAAGGAGTGTTTGAAAGGAGTTTTTCAAAGAAAGACCTCGGTGAAGCTGCTTACATATTGGGCATCAAGATCTATAGAGATAGATCAAGGCGCTTGATAATATTTTTCAATGAGTACCTACCTTGACAAGATTTTGAAGTAGTTCAAAATGGAACAGTCAAAGGAGGGGTTCTTGCCTGTGTTGCAAGGTGTAAAGTTGAGTAAGACTCAAATCCCGACCATGACAGAAAATAGAAAGAGAATGAAATTCATTCCCTATGCCTCAGTCATAGGTTCTATAAAGTATGATATGTTGTGTACCAGACCTATTGTGTACCTTGCCATGAGTTTGGCAAAGAGGTACGATAGTGATCTAGGAATGGATCACTGGATAGCGGTCAAAGTTATCCTTAGTTACCTAAGAGGACTAAGGAAATATTTCTCGGTTATGGAGGTGACAAAGAGATCGTCGTAAAAGGTTACATCGATGCAAGCTTTGACACCGATCCGGGTGACTCTGAGTCTTAATATGGATACATATTGAAAGTGGGAGCAATTAGCTAGAGTAGCGCCACGCAGAGCATTGTAGACGTAGAAATTTGCAAAATACATACGGATCTGAATGTGACAGACCCGTTGACTAAACTTCTCTCACAAGCAAAACATGATCACACCTTAGTACTCTTTGGGTGTTAATCACATGGCGATGTGAACTAGATTATTGACTCTAGTAAACCCTTTGGGTGTTGATCACGTCGCAATGTGAACTATAGGTGTTAATCACATGACGATGTGAACTATTGGTGTTAATCACATGGCAATGTGAACTAGATTATTGACTCTAGTGCAATTGGGAGACCGAAGGAAATATGACCTAGAGGCAATAATAAAGTTGTTATTTTATATTTCCTTATATCATGAGAAATGTTTATTATTCATGCTAGAATTGTATTAACCAGAAACTTGATACATGTGTGGATACATAGACAAAACACTGTGTCCCTAGTAAGCCTCTACTAGACTAGCTCGTTAATCAAAGATGGTTAAGTTTCCTAACCATAGACATGTGTTGTAATTTGATGAACGGGATCACATCATTAGGAGAATGATATGATGGACAAGACCCATCTGTTAGCTTAGCATAATGATCGGTAAGTTTTATTGCTATTGCTTTCTTCATGTCATATACATATTCCTTTGACTATGAGATTATGCAACTCCCGGATACCGGAGGAATACCTTGTGTACTATCAAACATCACAATGTAACTGGGTGATTATAAAGATGTTCTATAGGTATCTCCGAAGGTGTTTGTTGGGTTGGCATAGATCGAGATTAGGATTTGTCACTCCAAGTATCAGAGAGGTATCTCTGGGCCCTCTCGGTAATGCACATCATAATAAGCCTTGCAAGCAATGTGACTAATGAGTTAGTTGCATGATGATGTATTGCGGAACGAGTAAAGAGACTTGCCGGTAACAAGATTGAACTAGGTATGAAGATACCGATGATAGAATATCGGGCAAGTAACATACCGATGACAAAGGGAATAACATATGTTGTCCTTGCGGTACTGATACATCTCCAATGTATCTATAATTTTTGATTGTTCCATGCTATTGTATTATCTGTTTTGGATGTTTTATATGCATTAATATGCTATTTTATATGATTTTTGGGACTAACCTATTAACCTAGAGCCCAGTGCATATTCCTATTTTTTCCTTGTTTTAGAGTTTCGCAGAAAAGGAATACCAAACGGAGTCCAAACAGAATAAAACTTTTGTGATGATTTTTCTTGGACCAGAAGACACCCAGGAGACTTGAAGTGCAAGTCAGAAGAGCCTCGAGGAAGCCACAAGGGTGGAGGGCGCGCCCCCGACCTTATGGGCCACTCGAGGATCCCCTGACCTAGATTTTCCTCCTATAAATGCTCTTATACCCCCAAAAACATCCAGGGGAGCCACGAAACCACTTTTCCACCACCGCAACCTTCTGTACCCATGAGATCCCATCTTGGGGTCTTCTTCGGCGTCCTGCCGGAGGGGGATTCGATCATGGAGGGCTTCTACATCAACACCATTGCCTCTCCAATGAAGCGTGAGTAGTTTACCACAGACCTACAAGTCCATACCTAGTAGCTAGATGGCTTCTTCTATCTCTTTGATTCTCAATACAAAGTTCTCCTTGATGTTCTTGGAGATCTATTCGATGTAATACTCTTTTGCGGTATGTTTGCCGAGATCCGATGAATTTTGGATTTATGATCAAATTTATCTATGAATATTATTTGAATCTTCTCTGAATTCTTATATGCATGATTTTATATCTTTGCAAGTCTCTTTGAACTATCGATTTGGTTTGGCCAACTAGATTGGCTTTTCTTGCAATGTTAGAAGTGCTTAGCTTTGGGTTCGATCTTGTAGTGTCCTTTCCCAGTGACAGTAGGGGCAGCAAGGCATGTATTGTATTGTTGCCATCGAGGATAAAAAGATGGGGTTTTCATCATATTGCTTGAGTTAATTCCTCTACATCATGTCATCTTGCTTAATGCGTTACTCCGTTCTATATGAACTTAATACTCTAGATACATGCTGGATAGCGGTCGATGTGTGGAGTAATAGTAGTAGATGAAAAATCGTTTCGGTCTACTTGACACGGACGTGATGCCTATATTCATGATCATTGCCTTAGATATCGTCATAACTTTGCGCTTTTCTATCAATTGCTCGACAGTAGTTTGTTCATCCATCGTAATAATTTCTCTCTCGAGAGAAGCCTTTAGTGAAACCTATGGCCCCCGGGTCTATTTTCCATCATATAACTTTCCGATCTACAATTCTAGTTTCCTATTTACTTTCTTTGCAATCTTTTACTTTCCATTCCATAAACCAAAAATACCAAAAGTATTACTTTTCCGTTTATCCATCTCTATCAGATCTCACGTTGCAAATAACCGTGAAGGAATTGACAACCCCTTTGTCGCGTTGGGTGCAAGGTTGGTGTTTGTGAAGGAAATATGCCCTAGAGGCAATAATAAAGTTATTATTTATTTCCTTATATCATGATAAATGTTTATTGTTCATGCTAGAATTGTATTAACCGAAAACATAATACATATGTGAATACGTAGACAAACAGAGTGTCACTAGTATGCCTCTACTTGACTAGCTCGTTAATCAAAGATGGTTATGTTTCCTGACCATAGACAAAGAGTTGTTATTTGATTAACGGGATCACATCATTAGTTGAATGATCTGATTGACATGACCCATTTCATTAGCTTAGCACTCGATCGTTTAGTATGTTGATATTGCTTTCTTCATGACTTATACATGTTCCTATGACTATGAGATTATGCAACTCCCATTTACCAGGGGAACACTTTGTGTGCTACCAAACGTCACAACGTAACTGGGTGATTATAAAGGAGCTCTACAGGTGTCTCCAAAGGTACATGTTCGGTTGGCGTATTTCAAGATTAGGATTTGTCACTCCGGTTGTCGGAGAGGTATCTCTGGGCCCTCTCGGTAATGCACATCACATAAGCCTTGCAAGCATTACAACTAATTTGTTAGTTGTGAGATGATGTATTACGGAACGAGTAAAGAGACTTGCCGGTAACGAGATTGAACTAGGTATTGGATACCGACGATCGAATCTCGGGCAAGTAACATACCGATGACAAAGGGAACAACGTATGTTGTTATGCGGTCTGACCGATAAAGATCTTCGTAGAATATGTAGGAGCCAATATGGGCATCCAGGTCCCGCTATTGGTTATTGACCAGAGACGTGTCTCGGTCATGTCTACATTGTTCTCGAACCGTAGGGTCCGCACGCTTAAAGTTACGATGACAGTTTCATTATGAGTTTATGTATTTTGATGTACCGAAGGTTGTTCGGAGTCCCGGATGTGATCACGGACATGACGAGAAGTCTTGAAATGGTCGAGACATAAATATTGATATATTGGAAGCCTATATTTGGACATCGGAATCGTTCCGGGTGAAATCGGCATTTTACCGGAGTACCGAGGGGTTACCGGAACCCCCCGGGGGGTTATTGGGCCTACATGGGCCTTGAGGGAGAAGAGAGAAGGAGGCAGGAGGTGGCCGCGCGCCCCTCCCCTTCCTAGTCCGAATAGGACAAGGGAAGGGGGGCTGCGCCCCCCCTTTCCTTCCCCTCTTCCTCCTCTTTCCCCCTTCTCCTTCTCCAACTAGGAAAGAAGGGAGTCCTACTCCCGGTGGGAGTAGGACTCCCCCCTGGCGCGCCCCTCCTTGGCCGGCCGCCCCCACCCCTTGGCTCCTTTATATACGGGGGCAGGGGCACCCTAGAACACACAAGTTGATCTTCGTGATCGTTCCTTAGCCGTGTGCGGTGCCCCCCTCCATGATATTACACCTCGGTCATATTGTAGCGGTGCTTAGGTGAAGCCCTGCGACGGTTGAACATCAAGATCATCACCACACCGTCGTGCTGACGGAACTCCTCCCCGAAGCTTTGCTGGATCGGAGCCCGGGGTGCGTCATCGAGTTGTACGTGTGTCAAGAACTCGGAGGTGTCGGAGTAACGGTGCTTGGATCGGTTGGACCGGGAAGACGTACGACTACTTCCTCTACGTTGCGTCAACGCTTCCGCTTCGGTCTACGAGGGTACGTAGACAACACTCTCCCCTCTCGTTGCTATGCATCACCATGATCTTGCGTGTGCGTAGGAATTTTTTTGAAATTACTACGTTCCCCAACAATGGTATCTGAGCCTAGGTTTTATGGTTTGATGTTATATGCACGAGTAGAACACAAGTGAGTTGTGGGCGATATAAGTTATACTGCCTACCAGCATGTCATACTTTGGTTCGGCGGTATTGTTGGATGAAGCGGCCCGGACCGACATTACTCGTACGCTTACGCGAGACTGGTTCTACCGCTGTGCTTTGCACACAGGTGGCTGGCGGGTGTCAGTTTCTCCAACTTTAGTTGAACCGAGTGTGGCTACGCCCGGTCCTTGCGAAGGTTAAAACGGCATCAACTTGACAAACTATCGTTGTGGTTTTGATGTGTAGGTAAGATTGGTTCTTGCTTAAGCCCGTAGCAACCACGTAAAACTTGCAACAAACAAAGTAGAGGACGTCTAACTTGTTTTTGCAGGGCATGTTGTGATGTGATATGGTCAAGACATGATGCTAAAATTTATTGTATGAGATGATCATGTTTTGTAACTGAGTTATCGGCAACTGGCACGAGCCATATGGTTCTCGCTTTATTGTATGCAATGCAATCGCCCTGTAAAGCTTTACTTTATCACTAAGCGGTAGCGATAGTCGTAGAAGCATAAGATTGGCGAGACGACAACGATGCTACGATGGAGATCAAGGTGTCGCGCCGGTGACGATGGTGATCATGACGGTGCTACGGAGATGGAGATCACAAGCACAAGATGATGATGGCCATATCATATCAGTTATATTGATTGCATGTGATGTTTATATTTTATTCATCTTATCTTGCTTTGATTGACGGTAGCATTATAAGATGATCTCTCACTAAATTATCAAGAAGTGTTCTCCCTGAGTATGCACCGTTGCCAAAGTTCGTCGTGCCCAGACACCACGTGATGATCGGGTGAGATAAGCTCTACGTCCATCTACAACGGGTGCAAAATAGTTGCACACGCGGAATACTCAGGTTATACTTGACGAGCCAAGCATATACAGATATGGCCTCGGAACACGGAGACTGAAAGGTCGAGCATGAATCATATAGTAGATATGATCAACATAAAGATGTTCACCATTGAAAACTAATCCATTTCACGTGATGATCGGTTATGGTTTAGTTGATTTGGATCACGTGATCACTTAGATGATTAGAGGGATGTCTATCTAAGTGGGAGTTCTTAAGTAATATGATTAATTGAACTTAAATTTATCATGAACTTAGTCCCTGATAGTATCTTGCTTGTTTATGTTGATTGTAGATAGATGGCCCGTGCTGTTGTTCCGTTGAATTTTAATGCGTTCCTTGAGAAAGCAAAGTTGAAAGATGATGGTAGCAATTACACGGACTGGGTCCGTAACTTGAGGATTATCCTCATTTCTGCACAGAAGAGTTACGTCCTGGAAGCACCGCTGGGTGCCAGGCCTGCTGCTGATGCAACTGATGACGTTAAGAATGTCTGGCAGAGCAAAGCTGATGACTACTCGATAGTTCAATGTGCCATGCTTTACGGCTTAGAATCGGGTCTTCAACGACGTTTTGAATGTCATGGAACATATGAGATGTTCCAGGAGTTGAAGTTAATATTTCAAGCAAATGCCCGAATTGAGAGATATGAAGTCTCCAATAAGTTCTATAGCTGCAAGATGGAGGAGAACAGTTCTGTCAGTGAGCATATACTCAAAATGTCTGGGGTATAATAATCACTTGATTCAACTGGGAGTTAATCTCTCGGATGATTGCGTCATTGACAGAATTATCCAATCACTTCCACCTAGCTACAAGAGCTTCGTGATGAACTATAATATGCAAGGGATGGATAAGACAATTCCCGAGCTCTTCGCAATGCTAAAGACTGCGGAGGTGGAAATCAAGAAGGAGCATCAAGTGTTGATGGTCAACAAGACCACTAGTTTCAAGAAAAAGGGCAAAGGGAAGAAGAAGGGGAACTTCAAGACGAACAACAAGCAAGTTGCTGCTCAGGAGAAGAAACCCAAGTCTGGACCTAAGCCTGAAACTTGGTGCTTCTACTACAAGCATACTGGTCACTGGAAGCGGAACTGCCCCAAGTATTTGGCGGATAAGAAGGATGGCAAGGTGAACAAAGGTATATGTGATATACATGTTATTGATGTGTACCTTACTAGAGCTCACAGTAGCACCTGGGTATTTGATACTGGTTCTGTTGCTAATATTTGCAACTCGAAACAGGGACTACGGATTAAGCGAACACTGGCAAAGGACGAGGTGACGATGCGCGTGGGAAATGGTTCCAAAGTCGATGTGATCGCGGTCAGCACGCTACCTCTACATCTACCTTTGGGATTACTATTAGACCTAAATAATTGTTATTTGGTGCCTGCGTTGAGCATGAACATTATATCTGGATCTTGTTTGATGCGAGACGGTTATTCATTTAAATCAGAGAATAATGGTTGTTCTATTTATATGAGTGATATCTTTTATGGTCATGCACCCTTGAAGAGTGGTCTATTTTTGATGAATCTCGATAGTAGTGATACACATATTCATAATGTTGAAGCCAAAAGATGCAGAGTTGATAATGATAGTGCAACTTATTTGTGGCACTGTCGTTTAGGTCATATCGGTGTAAAGCGCATGAAGAAACTCCATACTGATGGACTTTTGGAACCACTTGATTATGAATCACTTGGTACTTGCGAACCGTGCCTCATAGGCAAGATGACTAAAACACCGTTCTCCGGTACTATGGAGAGAGCAACAGATTTGTTGGAAATCATACATACAGATGTATGTGGTCCGATGAATGTTGAGGCTCGTGGCGGATATCGTTATTTTCTCACCTTCACAGATGATTTAAGCAGATATGGGTATATCTACTTAATGAAACATAAGTCTGAAACATTTGAAAAGTTCAAAGAAATTTCAGAGTGAAGTTGAAAATCATCGTAACAAGAAAATAAAGTTTCTACGATCTGATCGTGGAGGAGAATATTTGAGTTACGAGTTTGGTGTACATTTGAAACAATGCGGAATAGTTTCGCAACTCACGCCACCCGGAACACCACAATGTAATGGTGTGTCCGAACGTCGTAATCGTACTTTACTTGATATGGTGCAATCTATGATGTCTCTTACAGATTTACCGCTATGTTTTTGGGGTTATGCTTTAGATACGGCCGCATTCACATTAAATAGGGCACCATCAAAATCCGTTGAGACGACACCTTATGAACTGTGGTTTGGCAAGAAACCAAAGTTGTCGTTTCTTAAAGTTTGGTGCTGCGATGCTTATGTGAAAAAGCTTCAACCTGATAAGCTCGAACCCAAATCGGAGAAATGTGTCTTCATAGGATATCCAAAGGAAACTATTGGATACACCTTCTATCACAAATCCAAAGGCAAGACTTTTGTTGCTAAATTCGGAAACTTTCTAGATAAAGAGTTTCTCTCGAAAGAAGTGAGTGGGAGGAAAGTAGAACTTGATGACGTAACCGTACCTGCTCCCTTATTGGAAGGTAGTTCATCACAGAAACCGGTTTCTACGACACCTACGCCAATTAGTGAGGAAGTTAATGATGATGATCATGAAATTTCAGATCAAGTTACTACTGAGCCTCGTAGATCAACCAGAGTAAGATCCGCACCAGAGTGGTACGGTAATCCTATTCGGGAAGTCATGCTACTAGATCATGATGAACATACGAACTATGAAGAAGTGATGGTGAGCCCAGATTCCGCAAAATGGCTTGAAGCCATGAAATCCGAGATGGGATCCATGTATGAGAACAAAGTGTGGACTTTGGTTGACTTGCCCAATGATCGACAAGCAATTGAGAATAAATGGATTTCAAGAAGAAGACTGACGCTGACGGTAATGTTATTGTCTACAAAGCTGGACTTGTCGCAAAAGGTTTTCGACAAGTTCAAGGGATTGACTACGATGAGACCTTCTCATCCGTAGCGATGCTTAAGTCTGTCCGAATCATGTTAGCAATTGCCGCATTTTATGATTATGAAATTTGGCAGATGTAAAAACTGCATTCCTGAATGGATTTCTGGAAGAAGAGTTGTATATGATGCAACCAGAAGGTTTTATCGATCCAAAGGGAGCTAACAAAGTGTGCAAGCTCCAGCGATCCATATATAGACTGGTGCAAGCCTCTCGGAGTTGGAATAAACGCTTTGATAGTGTGATCAAAGCATTTGGGTTTTGTCGGTGTACTAAAGTAGGGGTACCTTAGTACCCCGAACTTGTGCACGGGCAGTAGTAGCATCCCGCGGCAAGGCCTGCCAGGGGAGCGACAAGAGTCTCCACGGCCCTTTCTGGGCCGGACGAAGGCCAAGTGATCGAGCCTAGAAGACCAGGCCCCGGCAAGAGGAGCTTGCCGGGGCGAGAAGGCGAGGTCCGGCAAGAGGAGCTTGCCGGGCCAAGGCGACAAGGCCCCGGCAAGAGGAGCTTGCCGGGACGACTAAGCCGAAGCACCAAGGCCCCGGCAAGAGGAGCTTGCCGGGACGACTAAGCCGAAGCACCAAGGCCCCGGCAAGAGGAGCTTGCCGGGACGACTAAGCCGAAGCACCAAGGCCCCGGCGGGGGGAGCTCGCCGGGACGGCCGAGCCAAGGCACACCAAGAGAAGCCCGCCGCAGCGCTCCGCGCGCCTCGGCAAGGCCTGACGAGCGGCAGGACAACCACCGCGGCAAGCCACTTGCCGCGGCAAACCACCACCTCAGGCATGCGCTCCAGCTCGCCTGCCCACGCGTCACTCTGGAGCTTCCCCGGAGACACGTGGCGAGGCGCCGCGCAACCTGGGGCACGCGCATGGCATGCGACGTTGGCAGAGTCGCCCCCGTGGCAAGCGGAGGCGCCCCTAACGGTCCGCCTCGGCACTGTTCAGGCGATCCAGACGGGCATTTAATGCCTTTGTCCCCCGCCGTCAGAGTTAGGTGCGATAGCACTGTGCGGCCACTATTCGCACAGTTCCTTGCCATTTTTACCCTCACCTGCGTCGCTACCTGTGGGAAACCCCTTAGCATATAAAAGGAGGCCCATGCGCACGTAGAGGGGGGATCGGACCTGGAAGGGAGAAGGAAAAACCCTAGAGGGATCCAGACCGGAAGAAGGACACCCAGTAGACCCTCGTCTACGCCCAGCTCCAACTTACTGTAGCTTCTTGCGCTCCAGAGCAAGAACTCTAATCAACCAGACATGCAGCAGTAGGGTTTTACGCATCCGTGCGGCCCGAAGCTGGGTAAAATCGTTGTGTGTGTGTCGCCTCGATCTGCTCTTTGTGCAACCTCCGCCCCCCGCCGAACCGACAAGGGGCTCCGTCCCCATAGGTGCTCGTGGAGGCCATATCCCCCGACATCTCTGGCGCGCCAGGTAGGGGGTGCGTCGAGGTTGTGTGAACCTGGTCCGGCGTCCACGCGAGCCAGACTCTCATTGTTTGCGCCGGCATGGCGCCGAAGAAGAAAGCTCCGGAGGCGACCGGTCCGTCAGCGCCGAACCCACCGCCCATGGAGCATATGGGTGGTGGAGAGGACGCCGGCGGAGGAACGGGCGCCGTCGAACCAGTTCTTGGTCCCGCGACGTCTGAGCTCGCCCCGCGCCCCTCTCAGGAGGCGCGAAACCAGCAGCGTCATGGTACCCATGGTACCATACGCTCGCTGGACCCAGACCGTGCTGGTGGGTCCCAAGGCGCTAAGGACCAGCATGCGATCCAGCGTGCCGGAACGAGCGTCGCGCGGCTGCCTGGACCGGGTGCTGCTTCTTCTAACATAGTTAGGAGTTCGAGCACATCCCGCTCCTCGCGCCGTACGCCGCCTCTGCCCGCCACCCCAGCGGAAGCTCTCGCGCGAGCTCAGCTACTCCTAGAATACCCTCCAACGGCGGACAAGCTCGACGGCTGGAGGGCAACCATCCAGAGCCTCATCGGTTTCGCCAACGGCGACACTCCGCGGCAGCACAGCGCGTCGCAGCCGCGGCCAGTCACCCAGGCGAGAACCAATGGCGCCAAGAATGGCGGGGGTGCGACCACCATGCACTCCCCGCCCCAGAAGCCGCGGTCGCCGACTCGCCGGGCCCACCTCGACAACGACTCCACCGCGTCGTCGAACCCGCGAACTCGCCGCGACCAACGCCAAGTCCTTCACGAACGAAGGGAAGAAGACGCTCGAACCCGCATCGAGCGCAGAAGAGAGGCGCGGCGTCAATCAGACCAGCGCGTTGAGCCCTCTGGAAACATGCCCGCACCGGGGGAACCAGGCGAACTGCCATATTCGGTAGGCTGCCCCGCGTTCACCCGCGAGCTGCGGCAAGTCCAGTGGCCCAGCACGAAGAACTTCAAGCCCGACGTGCCCGAGAAGTACGACGACAAGTCGCATCCGTCTGAGTTCCTCCGCATCTACACCATTGCGGTGCAGGCTGCCGGGGGACGGGACGATAAGATCCTTGCCAACTACTTCCCGCTGGTACTCAAGCCCAACGTCAGATCCTGGCTCATGCACTTGCCGGACGGCTCCATCTCCTCCTGGCCAGATCTATGCCATCAGTTTGTTGGCACCTTCACGGGCGGCCACAAACCCCATGGCTAGGCAAGCGACCTTCATCTGCTTGTTTAGAAGGAGGGGGAGCCTTTGCGCAAGTTCATCCAGAGGTTCAGCCGTGTGCACTAAAACATCCCAGACGTCCACCCCGCCGCGGTGATCAGCGCGTTCCACCAGAACGTGCGTAACCGCAGGATGCGGGAGGAGATGGCGATGTGCAAAATCAAGGAGGTCAGCGAGCTTTACGCCCTGGCCGACAAGTGTGCACGCGCTGAGGAGGGGAGGAAGCTCCCCGGAGAAAGTGTTGGGGAAGGAGAAGAGCCAACCCCGACAAGATCAAGGCCATCGAGCAGATTGAAGCACCAACGCGTGTCAAGGACGTGCGAAGACTTGCCGGCTGCGTGGCGGCTCTCACCAGGTTTATTTCCAGGTCTGCGGAACGCGCCCTGCCGTTTTTCAAAATCTTGAAAAAGGCAGGTCCAGTAAAATGGACTCCGAAAGCGGAGGTTGCGCTGCAAGACTTGAAGAAACACCTGTCCTCCGCTCCTATACTTGTCGCGCCTAGACCGCAAGAGAAGTTGCTGCTCTACCTAGCGGCAACCAATCAAGTGGCTAGTGCTGCGTTAGTTGCGGAGAGGGAAGCTGATGACGAGCCAGCAACCACGGCAAGCGCGTCCGACGGCAAGCAGGGGGCTTCCCCGACAAGCTCTGGCCCCGGCAAAGGCGAATCCGCGCAAGCGCAAGGGGAAGTGCAGAAGAAGAGGATGGTGCAGCGCCCAGTTTACTTCGTCAGCTCCCTCCTGCAGGGGGCTAGGTCGAGGTACTCTGGTGTGCAGAAATTGCTCTTCGGCCTCCTCATGGCCTCGAGGAAGCTGCGCCATTACTTCCAAGCACACGAGATCACGGTGGTCACTCGCTTTCCGCTTAAGAGGATACTACAGAATCCCGAAGCAACAGGCAGGATTGTCGAGTGGGCACTAGAACTGTCAAGCTTTGGCCTCAGGTTCGAGAGCACATCGACCATCCAGAGCAGAGCCTTGGCAGAGTTCATAGCAGAGTGGACGCCGACACCGGACGAAGAAATTCCAAAGACGAGCATCCCCGGCAAGGAAGCAACCAAAGAGTGGCTGATGTACTTTGATGGTGCCTTTTCGCTGGAAGGCGCCGGTGCCGGTGTGCTGCTCATCGCGCCCACCGGAGAGTACCTCAAGTACATCGTCCAAATGCACTTTCCCAAGGAACAAGCCACCAACAATACGACAGAGTATGAAGGTTTGCTCACCGGTCTCAGGATCGCGGCGGAACTTGGGATCAAGAAGCTCATTGTCAGGGGTGACTCGCAGCTCGTCGTCCGCCAAGTGAACAAGGATTACCAGTGCCCGTTGATGGAGGCTTACGTTGATGAAGTGAGGAAGCTGGAAGAGCGCTTTGACGGCCTGCAAATGGAATACGTTCCAAGAGCAGAGAACGACATCGCCGACGGCCTGTCAAAATGCGCCGCACTAAAGCTACCTGTGGAACCAGGGACTTTTGTGCTCAAGCTGACTCAGCCATCCGTGACACCATCGATCGGGCCAAGCAAGAAGAGGAAATCGGTCTCCGGCGACTATCTCCCGGCAGAGCTTCCCGAAGTCGCCTCCAAGAGAGTCCCCAAGATCGACGCCAAGAGTGCTGAGGAGCTGCCCGCTCCGGCAAGCCCCAGGGTTTGTCCCGACGAAGCAGGCGCTCCAGGCAAGCCACGCCCCGGCAAGCTTGCCGGGGAACGTCAAGCTCCGGCTGAGCCCCAAGTCCTCGCCGTAGAAGCTGATGTTCCCGCAGCCGCCGACATGCCTCTAGTCCTCGTCGTCGAGCCACAGGCTCTAACGTGGGCACAACAGATCGTCCGTTTCCTCCAGACAGGAGAACTTCCTGAAGAACAAGAAGAAGCTGAAAGAGTAGTCCGGCAGTCCAGTATGTACCAGTTCGTTGACAGCGCACTGTACAGAAGAGGACGCAATGGGGTGAAATTGAAGTGCATTCACCGGGAAGACGGACAGAAGCTGTTGGCGGAGATACACGGAGGCATATGTGGACACCACATCGGCGCCAGAGCACTTGCCGGCAAAGCGTTCCGGCAAGGGTTCTACTGGCCAACAGCCCTCCAGGATGCAACTGCACAAGTAACCAAGTGTGAAGCGTGCCAGTTCCATTCCAAGAAGATACACCAGCCAGCTCAAGCTCTCCAGATGATCCCTTTATCCTGGCCCTTCTCGGTCTGGGGGCTCGATATCCTCGGCCCCTTCCCCCGAGCCGTCGGGGGCTTTGAGTACTTGTTCGTTGCCATCGACAAGTTCACAAAGTGGCCAGAAGTGGAGCCGGTGAGGAAGGTGACTGCCCAGTCCGCGATCAAATTCTTCAGGTCGATTGTTTGCCGCTTCGGGATCCCCAACAGGATCATCACCGACAACGGTACGCAGTTCACAAGCCACGCTTTCATGCAGCACACCCAAAACCTCGGCACCAAGGTCTGCTTCGCTTCTGTTGCTCATCCCCGGAGCAACGGTCAAGCGGAAAGGGCCAACGCCGAGGTACTGCGCGGGCTCAAGACCAGAAGTTTTGACAAGCTGCTCAAGCGCGGACGGAACTGGATCGAGGAGCTGTCGGCGGTTCTTTGGTCGGTCAGAACGACGCCAAATCGAGCCACCGGCCAGACACCATTTGCTCTAGTCTATGGAGCAGAAGCAGTTACCCCCACGGAACTCGTATACGGGTCACCTCGAGTGCTCGCTTATGATGAGCTTGAGCAAGAGCGGTCGCGTGAAGATGACGCACTGCTCCTCGAGGAGGATCGTCTCTAGGCTGCTGTGCGATCCGCTCGCTACCAGCAAGCTCTGCGTCGCTATCATAGCCGCAAAGTTAAAGCCAGGAGCCTCAAGGAAGGTGACCTTGTTCTTCGGCGCGTTCGGTCGGCCAAGATACACAACAAGTTGACGCCGAAGTGGGAAGGCCCTTACCGGGTGAAACGAGTCACGAGGCCCGGCGTCGTCCGCCTCGAGACCGAAGATGGTACTCCGGTGAGCAATTCCTGGAACATTGAGCATCTTCGCAAGTTTTACCCGTAAGGCGCGGTTGTCGGACCCCGTCCGGCAACCAACTCTTTGTACAAAAGTCTTGCCGCAGACGCATGTAATCCTTTGTACAAAGCCAGACGCAGACCCTGGCAGCAATGACACACTGGGGCCCCCAAGTTTTAGCATGCATGCTGAGTCGAGTCTCGTCCTTGGTTAGGGTTGATAGTGCCTAACAGTCGCTAACCCCTAACTTAGAGGTCGAGCCCGCGTCTTTTTCCCGTCCTTTCCCTTTGGCTCGCAGGAGTTGCATACCCTTGCCGAGCCGCTCAAGGACGAAGAAGGGGAGAAGGGCGAGCCAGCACCTGCGCCCCGGCAAGCCAGAGTTGCCGGGGGCCGCAACCTCAGATAAGTCTTTACATCCCTTATCATGCATTCTCTCATGAGCTGCGGAATGCGAAAACCTTGCTTACTCCTAAAAGCTGTCGTGCTCTCTTAAGCGACAAACCCCGGAGCGCGTTCCCGGGGCCCGCTTCTGATAGTAGCCGCGGCGGCAAGAGGAGGAAGCGAGGGGCCAGAACCCGCCTTCTCCCTGCCTCCGCCAAGAGCGTGAGGAGGGCCAAGAGGCGCGGGGGGACGGCAGGGTCCGTTGCCGGGCGGGGAAGTGTCTATCTTAACGATGCAAAGGGTTCGCTCCTTGCCGCGGGATGTACCCGCGAGACAAATGGTCCGGCAAACACTCCCTTTTCATTAAAAACATTCCACTCATGTACGACTCAGAGAGAATGAAAAACATGAAAAATGGGATTACAAGATTTAAACACAACTAAGGCCCGAGGGCTTACAAGATAAAAAAAGATAAGGTGCCCGTAATCCCTTTCTTGTCTCTCTCCTAAGGAGGTAGGGCAAGGAGGCGAGAAGGGCAAAAGGGGCGCCTAGACGAGCTACGGGTGGCAGAAGACGCCAAGAGAGCGTCCGAGGCTCCGCCCCGAAGCTCCGGAGGCTGGATGGAGACGGTGACACCGGAAGCGGAGCTCGAGAAGGAGGCTGCGGGACGTCAACACGCTGTCGAGGGCATCTAGCCCTCGTACTCCGAGTTGACGGCCTTGCCGCCAGCCTCTTCCGCAGCCTCGCCACTCCGGCCGCCCGAGAAGACGACGCCCCGGCAAGAGGAGCTTGCCGGGCCGGAGAGAAGACCCCGGCGGTCGTCGCCGCGAGCAGGGGTGGTGACGGCGTCTGGAGCGAAGTTGGAAGACGAGGCAGCGGCCTTGCCGCCTGCCCTCTTCCTCTTCCGCAGCCTCCCTACGCCAGCCGCCCAAGGAGACGACCCCGGGGAGTTCACGGCGCCAGCGACGCGGACGATGGGGGCCGCCGGTGCCACGCGGAGCTGCGACCGGCACCTAGTCGGACCCGTCATCCCGGCGGCCGCTCCCCTCGTCGTCGTTGTCGCTCCCCTCCTCGCCACTCTCGCTCAAGGAGGAGCCTTCGCTGTCGGAGGAGCTATCCACGCAGCACCGGGCCCGGGTGCCGAGGTCCCCGAAGGCCTTGACGGAGAGAAGATCGCCCTCCATCAGCTTAAAATAGAGGGTGAACCCCTCCATCAAGCTGTGGATCCGGGCGAACGTCTTCCACCCGCGGCCAAGACACATCACGCCGGGGGCTCGGGATTCGACGTGGACTCGCGTACCACTGATCCCGCATCCCCTCATGCGCAGTCTCAGCGTCTCGTGTTGTTCCGCCTCCAAGACGTCAGCGAAGGGGGCCGGGAGGCGGAGGCGACGGCGAGGCGCCCGGCGCAGCCTGATGATGAACTCGCAGGGGTCGTCCCCGAGATGAACCGCCGGGGGAAACGGAGCCGCCGGCGGAGGCGAGGCCGGCAAGCCACCCCGCCCGCCTCGAACACCTCGGCCCCGTCCACGACCTCGCCCCCTCCCCCTTCCCCTTAAGGTTGGCTCCGCCGCCGCGGGTGCAAGGGGAGGAGGGGCGCGCTGCCTGGCGGCAACCCTTGCCGCCACCGAAGAAGGACCAGGGTTCCCTTCCTCCATGACAGTTGGGGAGAGGGGACCAGGGATCTAAGAGAAGGAAGAAGGAAGGAGTGCGGACCCTCGTCGTCCCCTTCCGCTCCTTATAAAGGGGCGGAGTGGGGGCTCAGCCGCCCCGCCCAACCAATCAAAGCAGAGGAAGGGCAGGCAATGGGGCCGACCCTCTACTTCCACCCGCGTCGGCCCGGCTTCCTGCCTCCACCACCGCAGCCCCCAGCGCATGGAGGACGCGTGGCGGGCGAGCAGGGCCGAGGCAACAGATGAGGCGACCTCTCCCCCCCCCACTCGAAAGTGGGGGCGGACGTTTCGCCTTTCCAAATAAAGGAATCGTGCCCGACGTGACGCATGCCTGCGGGCCTCAAGCCCCGCGCACGCCACCCACGTCACGCACGCCTCGCCCGCCTCCCCCCCACGACGCTGCGATAAGCGCGCGCCACTTGGGGAGGGCGCGACGAGCATGGAGTTAAGGAGCAGTGCAACCCAGGCCACGCGTGCCCGTGCACTGTTAGGGCCTGGCCCAACAACGCCCGGCACCGTGTATGGCCCAGACCCGGGGGCTCCTGTCGGTGTACTAAAGTAGGGGTACCTTAGTACCCCGAACTTGTGCACGGGCAGTAGTAGCGTCCCGCGGCAAGGCCTGCCAGGGGAGCGACAAGAGTCTCCACGGCCCTTTCTGGGCCGGACGAAGGCCAAGTGATCGAGCCTAGAAGACCAGGCCCCGGCAAGAGGAGCTTGCCGGGGCGAGAAGGCGAGGTCCGGCAAGAGGAGCTTGCCGGGCCAAGGCGACAAGGCCCCGGCAAGAGGAGCTTGCCGGGACGACTAAGCCGAAGCACCAAGGCCCCGGCAAGAGGAGCTTGCCGGGACGACTAAGCCGAAGCACCAAGGCCCCGGCAAGAGGAGCTTGCCGGGACGACTAAGCCGAAGCACCAAGGCCCCGGCGGGGGGAGCTCGCCGGGACGGCCGAGCCAAGGCACACCAAGAGAAGCCCGCCGCAGCGCTCCGCGCGCCTCGGCAAGGCCTGACGAGCGGCAGGACAACCACCGCGGCAAGCCACTTGCCGCGGCAAACCACCACCTCAGGCATGCGCTCCAGCTCGCCTGCCCACGCGTCACTCTGGAGCTTCCCCGGAGACACGTGGCGAGGCGCCGCGCAACCTGGGGCACACGCATGGCATGCGACGTTGGCAGAGTCGCCCCCGTGGCAAGCGGAGGCGCCCCTAACGGTCCACCTCGGCACTGTTCAGGCGATCCAGACGGGCATTTAATGCCTTTGTCCCCCGCCGCCAGAGTTAGGTGCAATAGCACTGTGCGGCCACTATTCGCACAGTTCCTTGCCATTTTTACCCTCACCTGCGTCGCTACCTGTGGGAAACCCCTTAGCATATAAAAGGAGGCCCATGCGCACGTAGAGGGGGGATCGGACCCGGAAGGGAGAAGGAAAAACCCTAGAGGGATCCAGACCGGAAGAAGGACACCCAGTAGACCCTCGTCTACGCCCAGCTCCAACTTACTGTAGCTTCTTGCGCTCCAGAGCAAGAACTCTAATCAACCAGACATGCAGCAGTAGGGTTTTACGCATCCATGCGGCCTGAAGCTGGGTAAAATCATTGTGTGTGTGTCGCCTCGATCTGCTCTTTGTGCAACCTCCGCCCCCCGCCGAACCGACAAGGGGCTCCGTCCCCATAGGTGCTCGTGGAGGCCATATCCCCCGACAGGTTTGTACAGACTTTTGGAGAAGCCTGTATTTACAAGAAAGTGAGTGGGAGCTCTGTAGCATTTCTGATATTATATGTGGATGACATATTACTAATCAGAAATGATATAGAATTTCTGGATAGCATAAAGGGATACTTGAATAAGAGTTTTTCAATGAAAGACCTCGGTGAAGCTGCTTACATATTGGGCATTAAGATCTATAGAGATAGATCAAGACGCTTGATAGGACTTTCACAAAGCACATACCTTGACCAAGTTTTGAAGAAGTTCAAAATGGATCAAGCAAAGAAAGGGTTCTTGCCTGTGTTACAAGGTGTGAAGTTGAGTAAGACTCAATGCCCGACCACTGCAGAAGATAGAGAGAAAAGGAAAGATGTTCCCTATGCTTCAGCCATAGGCTCTATCATGTATGCAATGCTGTGTACCAGACCTGATGTGTGCCTTGCTATAAGTTTAGCAGGGAGGTACCAAAGTAATCCAGGAGTGGATCACTGGACAGCGGTCAAGAACATCCTGAAGTACCTGAAAAGGACTAAGGATATGTTTCTCGTATATGGAGGTGACAAAGAGCTCATCGTAAATGGTTACGTTGATGCAAGCTTTGACACTGATCCGGACGATTCTAAATCGCAAACCGGATACGTGTTTACGTTAAACGGTGGAGCTGTCAGTTGGTGCAGTTCTAAACAAAGCGTCGTGGCGGGATCTACATGTGAAGCGGAGTACATAGCTGCTTCGGAAGCAGCAAACGGAGGAGTCTGGATGAAGGAGTTCATATCTGATCTAGGTGTCATACCTAGTGCATCGGGTCCAATGAAAATCTTTTGTGACAATACTAGTGCAATTGCCTTGGCAAAGGAATCCAGATTTCACAAGAGAACCAAGCACATCAAGAGACGCTTCAATTCCATCTGGGATCTAGTCCAGGTGGGAGACATAGAGATTTGCAAGATACATACGGATCTGAATGTAGCAGACCCGTTGACTAAGCCTCTTCCACAAGCAAAACATGATCAGCACCAAGACACCATGGGTGTTAGAATCATTACCGTGTAATCTAGATTATTGACTCTAGTGCAAGTGGGAGACTGAAGGAAATATGCCCTAGAGGCAATAATAAAGTTATTATTTATTTCCTTATATCATGATAAATGTTTATCATTCATGCTAGAATTGTATTAGCCGGAAACATAATACATGTGTGAATACATAGACAAACAGAGTGTCACTAGTATGCCTCTACTTGACTAGCTCGTTAATCAAAGATGGTTATGTTTCCTGACCATAGACAAAGAGTTGTTATTTGATTAACGGGATCACATCATTAGTTGAATGATCTGATTGACATGACCCATTTCATTAGCTTAGCACCCGATCGTTTAGTATGTTGCTATTGCTTTCTTCATGACTTATACACGTTCCTATGACTATGAGATTATGCAACTCCCGTTTACCGGAGGAACACTTTGTGTGCTACCAAACGTCACAACATAACTGGGTGATTATAAAGGAGCTCTACAGGTGTCTCCAAAGGTACATGTTGGGTTGGCATATTTCGAGATTAGGATTTGTCACTCTGATTGTCGGAGAGGTATCTCTGGGCCCTCTCGGTAATGCACATCACATAAGCCTTGCAAGCATTACAACTAATGTGTTAGTTGTGAGATGATGTATTATGGAACGAGTAAAGAGACTTGCCGGTAACGAGATTGAACTAGGTATTGGATTCCGACGATCGAATCTCGGGCAAGTAACATACCGATGACAAAGGGAACAACGTATGTTGTTATGCGGTCTGACCGATAAAGATCTTCATAGAATATGTAGGAGCCAATATGGGCATCCAGGTCCCGCTATTGGTTATTGACTGGAGACGTGTCTCGGTCATGTCTACATTGTTCTCGAACCGTAGGGTCCGCACGCTTAAAGTTACGATGACAGTTTCATTATGAGTTTATGTATTTTGATGTAAAGAAGGTTGTTCGGAGTCCCAGATGTGATCACGGACATGACGAGGAGTCTTGAAATGGCCGAGACATAAAGATCGATATATTGGAAGCCTATATTTGGACATCGGAATCGTTCCGGGTGAAATCGGCATTTTACCGGAGTACCGAGGGGTTACCGGAACCCCCCGGGGGGTTATTGGGCCTACATGGGCCTTGAGGGAGAAGAGAGAAGGAGGCAGGAGGTGGCCGCGCACCCCTCCCCTTCCTAGTCCGAATAGGACAAGGGAAGGGGGGCGGGGCCCCCCTTTCCTTCCCCTCTTCCTCCTCTTTCCCTCCTTCTCCTTCTCCAACTAGGAAAGAAGGGAGTCCTACTCCCGGTGGGAGTAGGACTCCCCCCTGGCGCGCCCCTCCTTGGCCGGCCGCCCCCTCCCCTTGGCTCCTTTATATACGGGGGCAGGGGGCACCCTAGAACACACAAGTTGATCTTCGTGATCTTTCCTTAGCCGTGTGCGGTGCCCCCCTCCACAATCTTACACCTTGGTCATATTGTAGTGGTGCTTAGGTGAAGCCCTGCGACGGTTGAACATCAAGATCATCACCACGCCGTTGTGCTGACGGAACTCCTCCCCGAAGCTTTGCTGGATCGGAGCCCGGGGTGCGTCATCGAGCTGTACGTGTGTCAAGAACTCGGAGGTGCCGGAGTAACGGTGCTTGGATCCGTTGGACCGGGAAGACGTACGACTACTTCCTCTATGTTGTGTCAACGCTTCCGCTTCGGTCTACGAGGGTACGTAGACAACACTCTCCCCTCTCGTTGCTATGCATCACCATGATCTTGCGTGTGCGTAGGAATTTTTTTGAAATTACTACGTTCCCCAACAGTTTGTTAGTGATGGTTCTCAAAACTGAGGGAAATACTTACGCTACTGTGCTGCATCACCCTTTCCTCTTCAAGGAAAAATCCAACGCAAGCTCAAGAGGTAGCAAGAAGGATTTCTGGCGCCGTTGCCGAGGAGATCTACGCCAAGCCAAGACATAACAAGTGCCCATCATAAACTCTCATCCCTCGCATTACATTATCTGCCATTCACCTCTCGTTTTCCTCTCCCCCAGTTCTAGAACAATTTTCAAAAAGATTCACCTTTTTCTTCGCCCCTCTTCCGTTCGCCTTCTTTTTGCTTGGTCGTTTGCTAGTTGCCACCATGTCTGAAACTGGGGAGGTTATCGCTGAAAATCTTGCGGAAAAACTTGAAGCTTGCTCTTTGGATCCCGGAACTGAAAAGTCTCCTAATTACAAAACTAAAATCTTTCGTATAGGAGATGGGTATATTATTGGGAAAAGTATTATACAGGAATGCTTCGATTGTACGGGATCCTTGCCTATTAATAAAAGATCTATTCCTCTTGAGACAAATTGTTATGTGATGACCCACAAGTATAGGTGATCTACCGTAGTCCTTTCGATATGTAAGAGTGTCGAACCAAACGAGGAGCAGAAGGAAATGACAAGCGGTTTTTAGTAAGGTATTCTCTGCGAGCACTGAAATTATCGGTAATAGATAGTTTTGTGATAAGGTAATTTGTAATGGGTAACAAGTAACAAGAGTAAATAAAGTGCAGCAAGGTGGCCCAATCCTTTTTGTAGCAAAGGACAAGCCTGGACAAACTCTTATATAAAGGAAAACACCTCCGAGGACACATGGGAATTATTGTCAAGCTAGTTTTCATCATGCTCATATGATTCGCGTTCATTACTTTGATAATTTGATATGTGGGTGGACCGGTGCTTGGGTACTGCCCTTCCTTGGACAAGCATCCCACTTACAATTAACCCCTCTCGCAAGCATCCGCGTCTATGAAATAAATATTAAGGTAAACCTAACCATAGCATGAAACATATGGATCCAAATCAGCCCCTTACGAAGCAACACATAAACTAGGGTTTAAGCTTCTCTCACTCTAGCAACCCGTCATCTACTTATTACTTCCGAATGCCTTCCCCTAGGCCCAAATAATGGTGAAGTGTCAAGTAGTCGACGTTCACATAACGCACTAGAGGAAAGACAACATACATCTCATCAAAATATCGAACGAATACCAAATTCACATGACTACTTATAGCAAGACTTCTCCCATGTCCTCAGGAACAAACGTAACTACTCACAAACCATATTCATGTTCATAATCAGAGGGGTATTAATATGCATAAAGGATATGAACATATAATCTTCCACGGAATAAACAAACTAGCATCAACTACAAGGAGTAATCAACACTACTAGCAACCCACATGTACCAATCTGAGGTTTTGAGACAAAGATTGGATACAAGAGATGAACTAGGGTTTGAGAGGAGATGGTGCTGGTGAAGATGTTGATGGAGATTGACAACCTCCCGATGAGAGGATCGATGGTGATGATTTCCCCCTCCTGGAGGGATGTTTCCCCAACAGAACAGCTCCGCCGGAGCCCTAGATTGGTTTCGCCAGGTTCCGCCTCGAGACGGCGGCGCTTTGTCCCGAAAGCTTCCTTCCGATTTTTTTAGGGCAAAAGACTTCATATAGCAAAAGATGGGCACCGGAGGCCTGCCAGGGGGCCCACGAGGCAGGGGCGCGCCCATGGGGGTAGGGAGCCCCCCACCCTCGTGGATGGTGGGTGGCCCCCTCTAGTTCTTTCTTCGCCCAATATTTTTTATATATTCCAAAACATGCCTCCGTGAAGTTTCAGGACTTTTGGAGTTGTGCAGAATAGGTCTCTAATATTTGCTCCTTTTCCAGCCCAGAATTCCAGCTGCCGGCGTTCTCCTTCTTCATGTAAACCTTGTAAAATAAGAGAGAATAGGCATAAGTACTGTGACATAATGTGTAATAACAGCCCATAATGCAATAAATATCGATATAAAAACATGATGCAAAAGGGACGTATCAACTCCCCCAAGCTAAGACCTCGCTTGTCCTCAAGCGGAAGCCAATAACGAAAAATATGTCCACATGTTTAGAGATAGAGGTGTCGATAAAATAAAATAAAATACAGACATGAGGGCATCATGATGATTCTTATAACAGCAACATATGTGTATATTGTAATATGAATTCTTATGCCAAAGTAACAATCTATTCACAACGTCAAGTATGAATCAGAAACTTCATTGAAAACTAACAAACTATAATCTCAGTCATTGAAGCAATTGCAATTTATCATAACATCGAAAAGAGTCAATATAAGAGCTTTTCAGCAAGTCCACATACTCAACTATCATTTAGTCTTTCACAATTGCTAACACTCACGCAATACTTATGGGTATGAAGTTTTAATCGGACACAGAGAAAGATAGGGGTTTATAGTGTTGCCTCCCAACCTTTTACCTCAAGGGTAATGTCAACGATAATAGTTTATGATAACTTACATCCAACTGGATATATATATATATATATATATATATATATATATATATATATATATATATATATATATATATATATATATATATATCAGGATCTTTCCAACACAATGTGCTTGCCAAAGGATAAATGTAGAAAGGAAAGGTGAAGATCACCATGACTCTTGTATAAGGTATAAGACAAAAATAAAAGATAGGCCTTTCGCAGAGGGAAGAAGAGGTTGTCATGTGTTTTTTTTTGGTTGGATGCACAAAATCTTAATTCGAAAGAACGTCACTTTATATTGCCACTTGTGATATGGACCTTTATTATGAAGTCCGTCACTTTTATTTCTTCCACATCACAAGATCGTACAAAGCTTATTTTCTCCGCACTAATAAATCATACATATTTAAAGAGCAATTTTTATTGCACGCAACAATGACAACTTACTTGAAGGATCTTACTCAATCCATAGGTAGGTGTGGTGGACTCTCATGGCAAAACTGGATTTAAGGATATTCCGAAGCACAAGTAGTATCTCTACTTGGTGCAAAGAATTTTGCTAGCATGACGGGGAAAGGAAAGCTCAACATGTTGGATGATCCATGACAATATACTTTATTTCGGATATAAGAAAACATAACCCATTATGTTGTCTTCCTTGTCCAACATCAACTTTTAGCATGTCATATTTTGATGAGTGCTCACAATCATAAAAGATGCCCAAGATAGTATATTTATATGTGAAAACCTCTCTTTCTTTATTACTTCCTATTAATTGCAACGATGACCAAAACTATGTTTGTCAACTCTCAACAACTTTTACTCATCATACTCTTTATATGTGAAGTCATTACTCTCCATAAGATCAATATGATCTCTTTATTTCTTTTTATTCTTTCTTTTTCTCTTAATCCCTCAAGATCATAGCAAGATAATGAAGCCCTCAACTCAAAATTAATCTTTATTATATATAGCTTACAGACTCGATTACATAGAAGGATCATAAAGCAAAACTCAAAACTAGATCATACTAAAACTTTATTCTACTAGATCAAGATATTACCAAAAGGATCTAACTAAGAAAAACGGTAAAGATAGGAGTGTGATGGTGATACGATACTGGGGCACCTCGCCCAAGCTTGGCAGTTGCCAAGGGGAGTGCTCATACCCATGTGATTATGTCTCTTTCCTCGGAGGTGGTGATGATGGAGTTGTTGATGATGTAGGCTTGTCGTGCATCTTCCAAGCCATAGGCTCACCATCATAGAAGGATGATCAAGTCTCCGGGATCCTCCAATCTGCAGCCCTCATCCTCTTGAATCTATATTCATTCTCACAGTTTTGGTTTTGCGGGTCATAGATTGGGCTTGGAGGTGCTCGATTTTCTCGTGAAGCTTGAAGATGGTCTCCCCAATATTCTTGGCATCTAGATTGTGGTTTTTGGTGAACTCCGTGATCATTACGTGGTTGGCGTCGATTCCACGTTCCACCATCTCCTGGCACTTGAAAACTTGTTGCTCCATTTCTTCGAACCTTGTCTCCGCGCTTCCAGTCCTCCTTGGTCCCTCAACATTGCGGATGTGCAGCAACCCATCACGCATCTCAATGGTTTGAGGGTGTTGCAGCACCTCCGCGAGGTAGGGGTTGATGACCTTCTCGAAAAACTTGTCCTTGGGGGTGTTTGAAGACGTCATGGTGATCTAGATCTGTCAGAAAAATAGCTCGAAACAAAAACAGAGGATATTTGTGAGGTACGGTGGTCAAAACCTTCGGGAGATTATATAATGAATTTTTACCGACCAAAAGAAGTATCATGCAAGAAAACGGAGCCCGGAGGGCACACGAGGTGCCCACGAGGCAGGGGGAGCGCCCAGGGTGGTAGGGCGCGCCCTCCACCCTCGTGGATGCCTCGTGTCCTTCCCGGATTACTTCTTATTTTCCTATTTTCTTATCCAAAACGGAGAAAATTTGACATTATAACTGTTTTGGAGTCGGTTTACTTATCGTACCACATACCTATTCCTTTTCGGAGTCTGAAACGTTCTAGAAAGTGTCCCTTATGTATTCCTCCAGGGTTACGTTTTCAATAACATTAGTTTCAACATTTATGGGATTACCTGTGATATAATGTTTGATTCTTTGACCGTTCACCACCTTCGGATTTGTGCCTTCGAAGTTGTTGATTTTTATGGCACCGGAACGATAGACCTCCTCGATAACGAAGGACCTTCCCACTTAGAGAGGAGTTTTCCTGCAAAAGATCTTAAACGAGAGTTGTATAGCAAAACATAATCACCTACATTAAACTCACGCTTTTGTATCCTTTTGTCATGCCATCTTTTAACTTTTTCTTTAAACAGTTTGGCATTCTCATAGGCCTGAGTTCTCCATTCATCAAGTGAGCTAATGTCAAACAGCCTCTTCTCACCGGCAAGTTTGAAATCATAATTGAGCTCTTTAATGGCCCAATATGCCTTATGTTCTAGTTCGAGAGGTAAGTGACATGCTTTTCCATAAACCATTTTATATGGAGGCATACCCATAGGATTTTTATATGCAGTTCTATAGGCCCACAATGCATCATCAAGTTTCTTGGACCAATTCTTTCTAGATTTATTAACAATCTTTTGCAAAACTAATTTAATCTCTCTATTACTCAATTCTACTTGACCACTAGACTATGGGTAGTATGGATATGCAATTCTATGATTAACATCATACTTAGCAAGCATTTTACGAAAATCACCATGAATAAAATGTGAACCACCGTCAGTCATTAAGTATCTAGGGACTCAAACCTCGAAAAAATAACTTCTTTAAGCATATTAATATCTTAATAGAGGTGTTATGATCAGCACTACTAGTTGGAATAGCTTCTACCCACTTAGTAACGTAATCAACAACAACTAAAATATGTGTGTACCCATTAGAGGAAGGAAACTGTCCCATATAATCAAAGCCCCAAACATCAAATGGTTCAATAACAAGTGAATAGTTCATAGGCATTTCTTGACGTCTACTAATATTACCAATTCTTTGACATTCATCACAAGACAAGACAAACTTACGGGCATCATTGAAGAGAGTAGGCCAATAAAAACCGGATTGCAATACCTTATGTGCAGTTCTATCTCCAGCGTGGTGTCCTCCATAAGCCTCGGAGTGACACTTGCGTAGGACCTGTTCCTGTTCATGCTAAGGTACACAACGTCTAATAACACCATCTACTCCTTCTTTATAAAGGTGTGGGTCATCCAGAAGTAATGTATTAAATCATAGAAAAACTTTTTATTTTGCTGATATGTGAGACTAGGTGGTATAAATTTAGCAACAATGTAATTGGCATAATCAGCATACCATGGAGCCATACGAGAAGCATTTATGATACCTAATTGTTCATCGGGAAAGCTATCATCAATAGGTAGTGGGTCATCAAGAACATTCTCTAACCTAGACAAGTTGTCTGCAATGGGGTTCTTGGCTCCCTTTCTATCAATAATATGCAAACCAAATTCTTGTAGTAGGAGAACCCATCTAATAAGTCTAGGTTTAGCATCTTTCTTTTCCATAAGATATTTAATAGCAGCATGATCAGTGTGAACAGTTACTTTAGAATCAACAATATAAGGTCTGAACTTATCACAAGCAAATACAACTGCTAAAAATTCTTTTCCAGTAGTAGCATAATTTCTCTGGGCATTGTCTAGAGTTTTACTAGCATATTGGATAACATTTAATTTCTTATCAACTCTTTATCCTAGAACAGCACCTACAGCATAATCACTAGCATCACACATAATTTCAAAGGGTAAATTCCAATCAGGTGGTTGAACAATAGGCGCAGAAATCGAAGCTTTCTTAAGTATTTAAAATGCTTCTACACAATCATCATCAAAGACAAAAGGAACATCTTTTTGTAAGAACCTCCTATAAAAACCGGCATGACCAAGGAAACTTCTTATACCTTTAATGTCCTTAGGACACGACATCTTTTCAATAGCATCAACTTTAGCTTTATCAACTTCAATGCCTCTTTCAGAAATTTTGTGCCCCAAGACAATATCTTCATTAACCATAAAGTGGCACTTCTCCCAATTCAAGAAAATATTAGTTTCTTCACATCTCTTCAAAACTCGATCAAGGTTGCTTAAGCAATCATCAAAAGAAGTTCCATATACGGAGAAATCATCCATGAAAACCTCAACAATCTTTTCACAAAAGTCAGAGAGTATAGCAGTCATACATCTTTGAAAGGTAGCAGGTGCATTGCATAAACCAAAAGGCATACGTCTAAAAGCAAAGGTACCAAAAGGGCAAGTAAAAGTGGTCTTTTCTTGATCCTCTTTTGACACAGGTGATACGTCTCCAACGTATCTATAATTTTTTATTGCTCCATGCTATATTATCTACTGTTTTGGACTATATTGGGCTTTATTTTCCACTTTTACATTTTTTTGGGACTAACCTCTTAACCGGAGGCCCATCCCAAAATTGTTGTTTTTTGCCTATTTTAGTGTTTCGAAGAAACGGAATATCAAACGGAGTCCAAACGGAATGAAACCTTCGGGAACGTGATTTTCTCACCGAATATGACCTAGGAGACTTGGACCCTACGCCAAGGAAGCTTTGAGGTGGGCACGAGGCAGGGGGCGCGCCCTATACCCTCAGGCGCCCCCCCCCCACCCTCGTGGGCCCACCGAAGCACCACCGACGTACTTCTTCCACCTATATATACCTACGTACCCCCAAACGAACAGATACGGAGCCATAAACCTAATTCCACCGCTGCAACTTTCTATATCCACGAGATCCCATCTTGGGGCCTGTTCCGGAGCTCCACCGGAGAGGGCCGTCACACGGAGGGCTTCTACATCATCATAGCCTCTCCGATGAAGTGTGAGTAGTTTACCTCAGACCTTCGGGTCCATAGTTAGTAGCTAGATGGCTTCTTCTCTCTTTTCGGATCTCAATACAAAGTTCTCCCCCTCTCTTGTGGAGATCTATTCGATGTAATCTTCTTATTTTTGCGGTGTGTTTGTTGAGACCGATGAATTGTGGGTTTATGATCAAGTCTATCTATGAATAATATTTGAATCTTCTCTGAATTCTTTTATGTATGATTGGTTATCTTTGCAAGTCTCTTCGAATTATCAGTTTGGTTTGGCCTACTAGATTGGTTTTTCTTGCCATGGGAGAAGTGCTTAGCTTTGGGTTCGATCTTGAGGTGTCCTTTCCCAGTGACAAAAGGGGCAGCAAGGCACGTATTGTATCGTTGCCATCGAGGATAACAAGATGGGGTTTATTTCATATTGCATGAATTTATCACTCTACATCATGTCATCTTGCTTAAGGCGTTACTCTATTTTTAAATTAATACTCTAGATGCATGCTGGATAGCAGTCGATGAGTGGAGTAATAGTAGTAGATGCAGAATCGTTTCGGTCTACTTGTCACGGACGTGATGCCTATATACATGATCATGCCTAGATATTCTCATAGCTATGCTCAATTATGTCAATTGCTCAACAGTAATTTGTTCACCCACCGTAGAATAATTATGCTCTTGAGAAAAGCCACTAGTGAAACCTATGGCCCCCGGGTCTATTATCATCATATCAATCTCCATCACTTTAATCTTGCTTTGCTTTTTTACTTTGCCTTTTACTTTTCACTTTGCATCTCTATACCAAAAATACCAAAAACACTATCTATCAGATGTCACTCTCGTAAGTGATCGTGAAGGGATTGACAACCCCTAATCGCGTTGGTTGCGAGTAGCTACCGTTTTGTGCAGGTACGAGGGACTTGAGCGTGGCCTCCTACTGGATTGATACCTTGGTTCTCAAAAACTGAGGGAAATACTTACGCTACTCTACTGCATCATCCTCTCCTCTTCGGGGAAAACCAACGCAAGCTCAAGAGGTAGCAAGAAGAATTTCTGGCGCCGTTGCCGGGGAGTCTACGCAAAAAGTCAACATACCAAGTACCCATCACAATCCCTATCTCTCGCATTACATTAGTTGCCATTTGCCTCTCGTTTTCCTCTCCCCCATTTCACCCTTGATGTTTTATTCTCCCTTCCTCCGTTCAATTTTGTGTTACCATGTACCTTCTTTTTTCTTGCATCTTCGCTTGCTAATAGTTTATGGATCCTCATCCACTTTCTAATCTCTTTAAGAGATCCAATTACGATGAACCTATTGCTAGTGAATTGAGTGCACTAGATTATCTTTATGAGGTTTTGTGTGAAATTCGTGAATCTAAAAATTGTGATGAAGTACTTTATGAAGCGATTCACGATAGATCTTTGAATAAAAAGCATGATTGCAATGATTTTACTATAAATTCTATTGATGTCAATTGTGCTAAAAATATGCAAAACCCTAAGCTTGGGGATGCTAGTTTTGCTACGTCTACTATTTGTTGCAATGATCATGATTGGGGTGATTCTTCTTACGATCTTGAAAATTTACTTACTCCCCGTGATGAATATGAGATTGATAATAGTGTTTGCAATAATATTGAAAGTGGGTTTGGAGAGGTCATGACTTTAGTTAATGATAATCCCACTATTTTGGAAGAGTGTCAACTTTGCATGCATGTGGATCGTATTGAAAATATTTTATGTGACAGCTATTTTGTTGAATTTGCTTATGATCCCACATGTGATTATTATGAGAGAGGAAAATATGGTTGTAGAAATTTTCATGTTACTAAATTACCTCTCTTTATGTTGAGATTGCTATTGTTTCTTTCCGCTTCCTTGCATATGCTAGTTTTTTGCTTGCCTTGATAATTTGTTTGCCTATAAGATGCCTATGCATAGGAAGTATGTTAGACTTATATGTGTTTGTCACGTGTTTTATGATGCTCTGTTTGTGCTTCAATTCTTGTCTTTCTTGTGAGCATCATTGATATCTCAATGCCTAGCTAGGGGCGTTAAACGATAGCGCTTGTTGGGAGGCAACCCAATTTTATTTTATTGTTAGTTTTTCTTTGCTTTTGCTTCTGTTTAGGAATAAATCTTTGATCTAGCCTCTAGTTAGATGTGTTTTTATGTTTTAATTATTGTTTTTTGCCAAGTTAAACCTATAGGATCTTCTTGGACGATAGTTATTTGATCTTGCTGTAATTTCCAGAAACTTTCTTCTCACGAAAACAATTGTTAAAAATCACTAGAACATGATAAAATACTGATTCCAATTACTGCTAATCAATAAACAAATTGTCTAGGTTGCCCTATTTTGGTAGATTTTTTGGAGTTCCATAAGTTTGCGTTAGTTACAGATTACTACAGACTGTTCTGTTTTTGACAGATTCTGTTTTTCGTGTGTTATTTGCTTATTTTGATGAATCTATGGCTAGTAAAATAGTTTATAATCCATATAGAATTTGGAATACAGTAGGTTTAACACCAATATAAATAAATAATGAGTTCATTAAAGTACCTTGAAGTGGTCTTTTGTTTTCTTTCTCTAACGGAGCTCACGAGATTTCTATTGAGTTTTGTGTTGTGAAGTTTTCAAGTTTTGGGTGAATTCTTTGGATGGATTATGGAACAAGGAGTGGCAAGAGCCTAAACTTGGGGATGCCCATGGCACCCCCAAGATAATCCAAGGACACCAAAAAGTCAAAGCTTGGGGATGCCCCGGAAGGCATCCCCTCTTTTGTCCACTTCCATCGGTAATTTACTTGGAGCTATATTTTTATTCATCAACATGATATGTGTTTTGCTTGGAGCGTCTTGTATTATTTGTGTCTTTGTTTGTTAGTGTGCCACAATCATCCTTGCTGTACACACCTTTTGAGAGAGACGTACATGAATTAGAATTTGATAGAATACTCTATGTGCTTCACTTATATCTTTTGAGCTATGTAGTTTTGCTCTATGTGCTTCACTTATATCTTTTGAGCGTTATAATTTTGCTCTATGTGCTTCACTTAGATCTTTTGGAGCACGGTGGTGGATTTGTTTTAAAGAAACTATTGATCTCTCATGCTTAACTTAAATTATTTTGAGAGTCTTAATAGCATGGCAATTTGCTTAATAATAACATGCTTGTTATTCAAGATTTCTGAAACTTTCTTTTGAGTGCGTTGAATACTAAGAAAAGTTGGATGCTTGATAATTGTTTTGAGATAGTAATATCAAAGTCATGCTAGTAGAGTAATTGTGAATTTGAGAAGTGCTTGAGTTAAAGTTTGCAAGTCCCGTAGCATGCACGTATGGTAAGCGTTATGCAACAAATTTGAAACATGAGGTGTTATTTGATTGTCCTCCTTATGAGTGGCGGTCGGGGACGAGTGATGGTCTTTTCCTACCAATCTACCCCCCTAGGAGCATGCGCGTAATGCTATGGTTTTGATGGCTTGTAGATTTTTGCAAAAAGTATATGAGTTCTTTATGACTAATGTTGAGTCCATGGATTATACGCACTCTCACCCTCCCATCATTGTTAGCCTCTACGGTACCGTGCATTGCCCTTTCTCACATCGAGAGTTGGTGCAAACTTCGCTGGTGCATCCAAACCCCGTGATATGATACGCTCTTTCACACATAAACGTCCTTATATCTTCCTCAAAACAGCCACCATACCTACCTATTATGGCATTTCCATAGCCATTCCGAGATATATTGCCATGCAACTTTCCACCATCCAATTTATCATGACACATTCATCATTGTCATATTGCTTAGCATGATCATGTAGTTGACATAGTATTTGTGGCAAAGCCACCGTTCATAATTCTTTCATACTTGTCACTCTTGATTCATTGCATATCCCGGTACACCACCGGAGGCATTCATATAGAGTCATACTTTGTTCTAGTATCGAGTTGTAATCATTGAGTTGTAAATAAATAGAAGTGTGATGATCATCATTCAATAGAGCATTGTCCCAAAAAAATAGAAAGGCCAAAGAAAATAAAGAAGGCCCAAAAAAAGAAAATAAAAAGGGGCAATGCTACTATCCTTTTTTCCACACTTGTGCTTCAAAATAGCACCATGATATAGCAAGTCTCATATATTGTGCTTCAAAGTAGCACCATGTTCTTCATATAGAGAGTCTCATATGTTGTCACTTTCATATACTAGTGGGAATTTTTTTCATTATAGAACTTGGCTTGTATATTCCAACAATGGGCCTCCTCAAGTGCCCTAGGTCTTTCGTGAGCAAGCAAGTTGGATGCACACCCACTTAGTTTCTTTTGTTGAGCTTTCATACATTTATAGCTCTAGTGCATCCGTTGCATGGCAATCCCTACTCCTTGCATTAACATCAATCGATGGGCATCTCCATAGCCCATTGATTAGCCTCGTTGATGTGAGACCTTCTCCTTTTTTGTCTTCTCCACATAACCCCCATCATTATATTCTATTCCACCCATAGTGCTATATCCATGGCTCACGCTCATGTATTGGGTGAAAGTTTATGAGTTTGAAATTATTAAGGTATGAAACAATTGCTTGGCTTGTCGTCGGGGTTGTGCATGATGAGAGCATTCTTGTGTGATGAAAATGGAGCATGACTAAACTATATGATTTTGTAGGGATGAACTTTCTTTGGCCATGTTACTTTGAGAAAACATAATTGCTTTGTTGGTTTGCTTGAAATATTATTATTCTCTATGTCAATATGAACTTTTGTCTTGAATCTTTCTAATCTGAATATTCATAACACAATTAGGAAGATTTGCATTGAAATTATGCCAAGTAGCACTCCGCATCAAAAATTCTCTTTTTATCATTTACCTACTCGAGGACGAGCAGGAATTAAGCTTGGGGATGCCTGATACGTCTCCAACGTATCTACAATTTTTTATTGCTCCATGCTATATTATCTACTGTTTTGGACTGTCTTGGGCTTTATTTTCCACTTCTATATTATTTTTGGGACTAACCTATTAACCGAAGTCCAAACAGAATATCAAACGGAGTCCAAACGGAATGAAACCTTCGGGAACGTGATTTTCTCACCGAATATGACCCAGGAGACTTGGACCCTACACCAAGGAAGCTTCGAGGTGGGCATGAGGTAGGGGGGCGCGCCCTATACCCCCAGGCGCGCCCCCACCCTCGTGGGCCCACTGAAGCTCCACCGACGTACTTCTTCCTCCTATATATACCTACGTACCCCCAAACGAACAGATACGGAGCCAAAAACCTAATTCCACCGCTGCAACTTTCTGTATCCATGAGATCCCATCTTGGGGCCTGTTCCGGAGCTCCGCCAGAGAGGGCCGTCATCACGGAGGGCTTCTACATCATTATAGCCTCTCCGATGAAGTGTGAGTAGTTTACCTTAGACCTTCGGGTCCATAGTTAGTAGCTAGATGGCTTCTTTTCTCTTTTTGGATCTCAATACAAAGTTCTCCCCCTCTCTTGTGGAGATCTATTCGATGTAATCTTCTTCTTTTTGCGGTGTGATTGTTGAGACTGATGAATTGTGGGTTTATGATCATGTCTATCTATGAATAATATTTGAATCTTCTCTTAATTCTTTTATGTATGATTGGTTATCTTTGCAAGTCTCTTCGAATTATCAGTTTGGTTTGGCCTACTACATTGGTTTTTCTTACCATGGGAGAAGTGCTTAGCTTTGGGTTCGATCTTGCGGTGTCCTTTCCCAGTGATAGAAGGGGCAGCAAGGCATGTATAGTATCGTTGCCATCGAGGATAACAAGATGGGGTTTATTTCATATTGCATGAATTTATCTCTCTACATCATGTCATCTTGCTTAAGGCGTTACTCTGTTTTTAACTTAATACTCTAGATGCATGCTGGATAGCGGTCGATGAGTGGAGTAATAGTAGTAGATGCAGAATCGTTTCGGTCTACTTATCACGGACGTGATGCCTATATACATGATCATGCCTAGATATTCTCATAACTATGCTCAATTATGTCAATTGCTCAACAGTAATTTGTCCACCCACCGTAGAATACTTATGCTCTTGAGAGAAGCCACTAGTGAAACCTATGGCCCCGGGGTCTATTATCATCATATCAATCTCCATCACTTTAATCTTGCTTTGCTTGTTACTTTGCCTTTTACTTTTCACTTTGCATCTCTATACCAAAAATACCAAAAACACTATCTATCAGATGTCACTCTCGTAAGTGACCGTGAAGGGATTGACAACCCCTAATCGCGTTGGTTGCGAGTAGCTATCGTTTTGTGCAGGTACGAGGGACTTGAGCATGGCCTCCTACTGGATTGATACCCTGGTTCTCAAAAACTGAGGGAAATACTTACGCTACTCTGCTGCATCATCCTCTCCTGTTCGGGGAAAACCAACGCAAGCTCAAGAGGTAGCAACAGGTATTTGAGAGAAACTAGAATAACCGTCTAGAGAGCAAAAATGTGTATGTTTGGATAATCTTTCTAGCATTTGATCAATAAAAGTTAAAGGTTAATGATCCTTTTTAGTAGCTTTATTTAATTTGCGGAAATCAATTACCATTCTATAACTTGTAACAATTCTTTGTGGGATCAATTCATCTTAATCATTAGGAACAACAGTAATACCTCCCTTCTTAGGGACACATTGGACAGGACTTGCCCACTGACTATCAGCAACATGATAAATTTTACCTGCCTCCAGAACCTTTAGTATTTATTTTCTTACCACTTCTTTCATCTTAGGATTTAACCTTCGTTGGTGGTCAACAACCGGTTTAGTGTCTTTCTCCAATTTTATTTTGTGTTGGCATAGAGTGGGACTAATGCCCTTAAGATCATCAAGAGTATATCCAATAGGAGCACGATGCTTCTTTAGAGTTTTCAACAATTTCTCTTCTTCCTGCTCTGAAAGGTTCGCACTAATAATGACAAGATATATCTTCTTTTCATCAAGATAAGCATATTTAAGAGTATAAGGTAATGGTTTAAGCTCAAACACGGGATCACCCCTGGGTGGAGGAGGATCCCCTAGAATCTCAATAGGCAAGTTGTGTTCAAAATAGGTCCCTGTTTAAATAATACTTCATCTATTTCCCTTCTTTCATTCATAAACATATCATTTTCATGGTCTAGCAAATATTGTTCTAAAGGATCATTAGGAGGCACGACAATAGAAGCAAGACCAATAATTTCATCTTTACTAGGCAATTCTTTATCATGGGGTTGTCTATGAAATTTGGCAAAATTAAAATCATGAGACATATCCCCTAAAATCAATAGTAACAACATCCTTTTTGCAATATATCTTAGCATTAACAGTATTCAAGAAGGGTCTACCAAATATAATGGGACAAAAGTCATCTTGTGGGGAACCAAGAACAAGAAAATCAGTAGGATATTTAACTTCCCCACACAAGACTTCAACATCTCTAAAAATCCCAACTGGTGAAATAGTATCTCTATTGGCAAGCTTAATTGTAACATCAATACCTTCTAACTCAGCAGGTGCAATATCATGCATAATTTCTTTGTATAAAGAATGAGGTATTGCACTCGCACTAGCACCCATATCACATAAGCCATGATAGCAATGATATCTCATTTTAACAGAAATAACATGCATGCCTACAACGGGTCTATGTTTATTTTTAGTATCGGGTCTAGCAATTTTAGCAGCTTCATCACAGAAGTAAATAAGATGCCCATCAATATTATCAGCCAAGAGATCTTTAACCATAGCAATACTAGGTTCAACTTTAATGTGCTTAGGGGGTGTAGGTGTTCTGGCATTACTCTTAAAAACCACAGTTGAAGCTTTAGCATGATCCTTTATTCTAGCAGGGAAAGGTGGTTTCTCAATATAAGTGGTAGGAACAATAGGATCAACATTATAAGTGATAGTCTTTTCTTCAACTTTAATAGGTTCAACTACTTCTACTTCAATGCGAGGATGATATTTAAACCACTTCTCCTTAGGGAGATCAACATGAGTAGCAAAGGATTCACAGAAAGAAGCTGGCAGACGGCAAAGAAGGTCTTTGTCGTCAGCTTGCAAAAAACGGACGGCAAAGAACTGGCTGATGGCAAAGAAGGTCTTTGCCATCAACCAGTTTTTTGCCGTCTGCTGGAGGACGGCGAAGAGGGAGGTGGGCCCCACTAACGAGCTGCTCAGAAAAAAAACTAACGGCTCCCTCTTTGCCGTCCGCGAGCGGACGGCAAAGGGGGGGCGGACGACAAAGAGATAACCTAACTAACGGCTCCCTACCCCGCCCCTCCTTCTCTCTCTCTCTTTCCTCTCTCCCCGACGAGACCACCGCCAACCGCCCCCGCCACAAGCCACCCGCCGCCGCCCCGACCACCCGCCGCCCCCTTGCCCCGTCGCCCCACCACCCGCCGCCACCCCCTCGCCCCTCGCCCCATCGCCCCACACCCCTCCCCTGCGGCGCCCCTACGTCCACCGTGCCCCCGCCGCCCCTTCCACGCCGGCCAGCCATGCCGCGGCCGTCCAGCTGCCCCGCCCCTCCCCTGGGTGGTCGTCCCCGCCTCGTCCCGCCGCGGCCTTCCCCTCCACCGGGCCGCCGCCACCCCCACCCGCCGGGGCCTCCCCCTCCACCGGGCCGCCGCCGCCCCCCCGAGGAGCGCCGCCCGTCGCCGGCCCTCCCCGCCCCGTCGCCACCCTGCCTCGCCGCCGCCCCGTCGTCGCCCCCTCCACGACCCGATGCCGCCACCCACAGTGAGCCCCTGCCCCTGTTTTCTTTTCTGTTTTTCTTTTCTGTTTAGTTTAGGTTATTTAGTTTAAGTTTTTTCAGTTTAGTTAGTTTAGGTTATTGAGTTTAAATAGCTTAGGTTTAATTTGTTTAGTTTTTTGTTTAGGTTTAGTTTTATGTTTAATGAAAAAATAAGAAGAAAAGTAGAATAAGTAGAAAGGGGGAGGAAGAAGAAGAAGAAGAAGAAGAGGAGGAGGAGGAGGAGGAGGAGGAGGAGGAGGAGGATCAGAAGAAGAAGAAGAAGAAGAAGAAGAAGAAGAAGAAGAAGAAGAAGAAGAAGAAGAAGAAGAAGAAGAAGAAGAAGAAGAAGAAGAAGAAGGAAGAAGAAGAAGAAGAAGAAGAAGAAGAAGAAGAAGAAGAAGAAGAAGAAGAAGAAGAAGAAGAAGAAGAAGAAGAAGAAGAAGAAGAAGAAGAAGAAGAAGAAGAAGAAGAAGAAGAAGAAGAAGAAGAAGAAGAAGAAGAAGAAGAAGAAGAAGAAGAAGAAGAAGAAGAAGAAGAAGAAGAAGAAAGAAGAAGAAGAAGAAGAAGAAGAAGAAGAAGAAGAAGAAGAAGAAGAAAGAAGAAGAAGAGAAGAAGAAGAAGAAGAAGAAGAAGAAGAAGAAGAAGAAGAAGAAGAAGAAGAAGAAGAAGAAGAAGAAGAAGAAGAAGAAGAAGAAGAAGAAGAAGAAGAAGAAGAAGAAGAAGAAGAAGAAGAAGAAGAAGAAGAAGAAGAAGAAGAAGAAGAAGAAGAAGAAGAAGAAGAAGAAGAAGAAGAAGAAGAAGAAGAAGAAGAAGAAGAAGAAGAAGAAGAAGAAGAAGAAGAAGAAGAAGAAGAAGAAGAAGAAGAAGAAGAAGAAGAAGAAGAAGAAGAAGAAGAAGAAGAAGAAGAAGAAGAAGAAGAAGAAGAAGAAGAAGAAGAAGAAGAAGAAGAAGAAGAAGAAGAAGAAGAAGAAGAAGAAGAAGAAGAAGAAGAAGAAGAAGAAGAAGAAGAAGAAGAAGAAGAAGAAGAAGAAGAAGAAGAAGAAAGAGGAGAGGAGGAGGAGGAGGAGAATAATAATAATAATATATAATAATAATAATAATAATAATAAGAATAATAATAATAATAATAATAATAATAATAATAATAATAATAATAATAATAATAATAATAATAAGAAGAAGAAGAAGAAGAAGAAGAAGAAGAAGAAGAAGAAGAAGAAGAAGAAGAAGAAGAAGAAGAAGAAGAAGAAGAAGAAGAAGAAGAAGAAGAAGAAGAAGAGGAGAGGAGGAGAAGAAGAGAAGAAGAAAAGGGCAAAAAGAGACCCGACCCCCGACACCCGATCGACACCCGACACCTCGGCACGACACCCGACCCCCGACAGCACACCCCGACCCTGATATGTCTCCAACGTATCTATAATTTTTGATTGCTCCATGCTATATTATCCACTGTTTTGGACAATATTGGGCTTTCTTATCCACTTTTATATTATTTTTGGGACTAACCTATTAACCGGAGACCCAGCCCAGAATTGCTGCTTTTTGCCTATTTCAGAGTTTTGCAGAAAAGGAATATCAAACAGAGTCCAAACGGAATGAAACCTTCGGGAACGTGATTTTCTCACCGAACGTGATCCAGGAGACTTGGACCCTAAGTCAAGGAAGCTTTAAGGAGGGCACGAGGTAGGAGGGCGCGCCCTCCACCCTCGTGGGCCCCATGTTGCTCCACCGATGTACTTCCTCCTCCTATATATACCTACATACTCCCAAAGGATCGGATACGAAGCCAAAAACCTAATTCCACCGCCGCAACCTTCTGTACCCACGAGATCCCATCTTGGGGCCTGTTCCGGAGCTCCGCCGGAGGGGGCATCCACCACGGAGGGCTTCTAGATCATCACCATAGCCCCTCCGATGAAGTGTGAGTAGTTTACCTCAGACCTTCGGGTCCATAGTTAGTAGCTAGATGGCTTCTTCTCTCTTTTTGGATCTCAATACAATGTTCTCCCCCTCTTTCGTGGAGATCTATTCGATGTAATCTTCTTTTTGCGGTGTGTTTGTTGAGAACGATGAATTGTGGGTTTATGATCAAGATTATCTATGATCAATATTTGAATCTTCTCTGAATTCTTTTATGTATGATTGGTTATCTTTACAAGTCTCTTCGAATTATCAGTTTGGTTTGGCCTACTAGATTGGTTTTTCTTGCAATGGGAGAAGTGCTTAGCTTTGGGTTCAATCTTGTGATGTCCTTTCCCAGTGACAGTGGGGCAGCAAGGCACGTATTGTGTTGTTGCCATCGAGGATAACAAGATGGGTTTTTTATCATATTGCATGAATTTATCCATCTACATCATGTCATATTGCTTAAGGCGTTACTCTATTTTCTTGAACTTAATACTCTAGATGCATGCTGGATAGCGGTCGATGAGTGGAGTAATAGTAGTAGATGCAGGCAGGAGTCGATCTACTTGTCTCGGACGTGATGCCTATATACATGATCATACCTAGATATTCTCATAACTATGCTCAATTCTGTCAATTGCTCAACAGTAATTCGTTCACCCACCGTAAAATACTTATGCTCTTGAGAGAAGCCACTAGTGAAACCTATGGCCCCCGGGTCTATCTTCATCATATTAATCTTCTAACACTTTATTATTGCCTTTGCTTTTTACTTTGCTTTTATTTTACTTTGCATCTTTATCACAAAAATACCAAAAATATTATCCTATCATATTTATCAGATCTCACTCTTGTAAGTGACCGTGAAGGGATTGACAACCCCTTATCGCATTGGTTGCAAGGAGTTATTTGTTTTGTGCAGGTACGAGGGACTCGCGCGTAGCCTCCTACTGGATTGATAACTTGGTTATCAAAAACTGAGGGAAATACTTACGCTACTTTGCTGCATCATCCTTTCCTCTTCAAGGAAATCCAACGCAGTGCTCAAGAGGTAGTAAGAAGAATTTCTAGCGCCGTTGCCAGGGGGTCTACGCAAAAGTCAACATACCAAGTACCCATCACAATGCCTTATCTCCCGCATTACATTATTTGCCATTTGCCTCTCGTTTTCCTCTCCCCAACTTCACCCTTGCCGTTTTATTCGCCCTCTCTTTTTGCCTTTTTCTCACTTGCTTTTTGTTTGCTCGTGTGTTGGATTGCTTGTCTGTCACGATGGCTCAAGATAATACCAAATTATGTGACTTTACCAATACCAACAATAATGATATCCTTAGCACTCCGATTGCTCCTGTTACCAATACTGAATCTTGTGAAATCAATACTGCTTTGTTGAATCTTGTCATGAAAGATCAATTCGCCGGCCTTCCTAGTGAAGATGCCGCTACTCATCTAAATAGCTTCGTTGATTTGTGTGATATGCAAAATAAGAAAGATGTTGATAATGATATTGTTAAATTGAAGCTATTTCCTTTTTCGCTTAGAGATCGTGCTAAAGCTTGGTTTTCGTCTTTGCCTAAAAATAGTATTGATTCTTGGAACAAGTGCAAAGATGCTTTTATCTCTAAGTATTTTCCTCCCGCTAAGATCATCTCTCTTAGAAACGATATTATGAATTTTAAGCAACTTGATCATGAACATGTTGCACAAGCTTGGGAGAGAATGAAATTAATGATACGTAATTTCTCTACTCATGGTTTGAATTTGTGGATGATTATACAAAAAAATTATGCCGGATTGAATTTTGCTTCTAGAAATCTTTTAGATTCGGCCGTGGGAGGCAATTTTATGGAAATCACTTTAGGAGAAGCTACTAAACTCCTAGATAATATTATGGTTAATTATTCTCAATGGCACACTGAAAGATCTACTAATAAAAAAGTGCATGCGATAGAAGAAATTAATGTTTTGAGTGGAAAGATGGATGAACATATGAAATTATTTGCTACTAAGAGTGTTTCTTCTGATCCTAATGATATTCCTTTGTCTACTTTGATTGAGAATAATAATGAATCTATGGATGTGAATTTTGTTGGTAGGAATAATTTTGGTAACAACGCGTATAGAGGAAACTTTAATCCTAGGCCTTATCCTAGTAATTCCTCTAATAATTATGGGAATTCCTACAACAACTCTTATGGAAATTTTAATAAGATGCCCTCTGAATTTGAGACTACCGTTAAAGAGTTTATGAATTCGCAAAAGAATTTTAATGCTTTGCTTGAAGAGAAATTGCTTAAAGTTGATGAATTGGCTAGGAACGTTGATAGAATTTCTCTTGATGTTGATTCTTTAATGCTTAGATCTATTCCTCCTAAGGATGATATCAATGAGTCTCTCAAAGCCATGAGAATTTCCATTGATGAGTGGTAAGAAAGAACTGCTAGAATGGTGCTACAAAAGATGCATTTATTAAAGCGTGTTCTTCTAGTTCCTATGAAAATAAAGATGAAGGAAGGGATTGCAATCCTTCTTGTCCTATTATTCTTGGTAGACCTTTCCTTAGAATGATTGGTGCAATTATTGATATGAAGGAAGGGAATATTAGATTCCAATTTCCATTAAAGAAAGGCATTGAACACATCCCTAGAAAGAAAATCAAGTTACCATATGAATCTATTATGATAGCCACTTATGGATTGCCTACCAAAGATGGCAATACCTAGATCTATCCTTCCTTTTATGCCTAGCTAGGGGCGTTAAACGATGGCGCTTGTTGGGAGGCAACCCAATTTTATTTTTAGTTTTTGCTTTTTGCTTCTGTTTAGTAATAAATATTTGACCTAGCCTCTGGTTAGATGTGTTTTTATGTTTTAATTAGTGTTTGTGCCAAGTTAAACCTATAGGATCTTCTTGGATGATAGTTATTTGATCTTGCTGTAATTTCCAGAAACTTTCTGTTCACGAAAACAATTGTTAAAAGTCACCAGAACGTGATAAAATAGTGATTCCAATTGCTGATGATCAATAATCAAATTGCCTAGGTCTTTCTATTTTATCTTAATTTTTGGAGTTCCAGAAGTTTGCGTTAGTTACATATTACTACAGACTGTTCTGTTTTCGACTGATTCTGTTTCTTGTGTGTTGTTTGCTTATTTTGATGAATCTATGGCTAGTAAAATAGTTTATAAACCATAGAGAATTTAGAATACAGTAGGTTTAACACCAATATAAATAAAGAACGAGTTCATCACAATGCCTTAAAGTGGTCTTTTGTTTTCTTTCACTAACGGAGCTCACGAGATTTCTGTTGAGTTTTGTGTTGTGAAGTTTTCAAGTTTTGGGTGAAATCTTTTGATGGATTATGGAACAAGGAGTGGCAAGAGACTAAGCTTGGGGATGCCCATGGCACCCCCAATATAATCTAAGGACACCAAAAAGTCAAAGCTTGGGGATGCCCTGGAAGGCATCCCCTCTTCCGTCTACTTCCATCGGTAACTTTACTTGGAGCTATATTTTTATTCACCACATGATATGTGTTTTGCTTGGAGCGTATTGTATGATTTGAGTCTTTGATTTTTATTTTAACACAATAATCCTTGCTGTACACACCTTTTGAGAGAGCCATACATGATTTGAAAATTATTAGAATACTCTTTGTGCTTCACTTATATCCTTTGAGTTATATAGTTTTGCTCTAGTACTTCACTTATATCTTTTAGAGCACGGTGGTGGATTTGTTTTATAGAAACTATTGATCTCTCATGCTTCACTTAGATTATTTTGAGAGTCTTAAATAGCATGGTAATTTTCTTAAATAATCTTAATATGCTAGGTATACAAAAATAGTAAAAGCTTTCTTATGAGTGTGTTGAATGCTAAGAGACGTTTGATGATTGATGATTGTTTTGAGATATGGAGGTAATAATATTAAAGTCGTGCTAGTTGAGTAGTTGTGAATTTGAGAAATGCTTGTGTTGAAGTTTGCAAGTCCCATAGCATGCACGTATGGTAAACGTTATGTAACAAATTTGAAACATGAGGTGTTCTTTGATTGTCCTCCTTATGAGTGGCGGTCGGGGACGAGCGATGGTCTTTTCCTACCAATCTATTCCCCTAGGAGCATGCGCGTAGTGCTTGGTTTTTGATGGCTTGTAGATTTTTGCAATAAGTATGTGAGTTCTTTATGACTAATGTTGAGTCCATGGATTATATTCACTCTCACCCTTCCATCATTGCTAGCCTCTTCGGTACCGTGCATTGCCCTTTCTCACATTGAGAGTTGGTGCAAACTTCGCCGGTGCATCCAAACCCTGTGATATGATACGCTCTTTCACATATAAACCTCCTTATATATTCCTCAAAACAGCCACCATACCTACCTATTATGGCATTTCCATAGCCATTCCGAGATATATTGCCATCCAACTTTCCACCATTCCGTTTATCATGACACATTCATCATTGTCATATTGCTTAGCATGATCATGTAGTTGACATAGTATTTGTGGCAAATCCACCGTTCATAATTCTTTCATACATGTCACTC
Organism: Aegilops umbellulata; assembly: GCA_032464435.1. NCBI lineage: Eukaryota > Viridiplantae > Streptophyta > Magnoliopsida > Poales > Poaceae > Aegilops > Aegilops umbellulata. Next base: position 189,108,026 of record CP136057.1, read on the forward strand.
TTGATTCATTGCATATCCCGGTACACCGCCGGAGGCATTCATATAGAGTCATACTTTGTTCTAGTAAGAAAGGTCGTGAAAAAAGAGAAGGCCCAAAAAATGAGAGAAAAAGAGAGAAGGGACAATGCTACTATCCTTTGCCACACTTGTGCTTCAAAGTAGCACTATAATCTTCATGATAGAGAGTCTCTTGTTTTGTCACTTTCATATACTAGTGGGAATTTTTCATTATAGAACTTGGCTTGTATATTCCAACAATGGGCCTCCTCAAGTGCCCTAGGTCTTCGTGAGCAAGCAAGTTGGATGCACACCCACTTAGTTTCTTCTGTTGAGCTTTCATACATTTATAGCTCTAGTGCATCCGTTGCATGGCAATCCCTACTCCTTGCATTAACATCAATCGATGGGCATCTCCATAGCTCATTGATTAGCCTCGTTGATGTGAGACTTTCTCCTTTTTTGTCTTCTCCACATAACCCCCATCATCATATTCTATTCCACCCATAGTGCTCTATCCATGGCTCACGCTCATGTATTGCGTGAAGGTTTATGAAGTTTGAGATTACTAAAGTATGAAACAATTGCTTGGCTTGTCATCGGGGTTGTGCATGATGAGAGCATTCTTGTGTGACGAAAATGGAGCATGACTAAACTATATTATTTTGTAGGGATGAACTTTCTTTGGCCATGTTATTTTGAGAAGACATAATTTCTTAGTTAGTATGCTTGAAGTATTATTATTTTTATGTCAATATGAACTTTTATCTTGAATCTTTCGGATCTGAATATTCATGCCACAATTAAGAAGAATTACATTGAAATTATGCCAAGTAGCACTCCGCATCAAAAATTCTGTTTTTATCATTTACCTACTCGAGGACGAGCAGGAATTAAGCTTGGGGATGCCTGATACGTCTCTAACGTATCTATAATTTTTGATTGCTCCATGCTATATTATCTACTGTTTTGGACAATATTGGGCTTTATTATCCACTTTTATATTTTTTTGGGACTAACCTATTAACCAGAGGCCTAGCCCAGAATTGCTGTTTTTTGCCTATTTCAGAGTTTAGCAGAAAAGGAATATCAAACGGAGTCCAAACGGAATGAAACCTTCGGGAACGTGATTTTCTCACCGAACGTGATCCACGAGACTTGGACCCTAAGTCAAGGAAGCTTCGAGGAGGGCACGAGGTGGGGGGGCGCGCCCACCCCCAGGGCGCACCCTCCACCCGCGTGGGCCCCACATTGCTCCACCGGCGTACTTCTTCCTCCTATATATACCTACGTACCCCTAAAGGATCGGATACGGAGCCAAAAACCTAATTCCACCGCCGCAACCTTCTGTACCCACGAGATCCCATCTTGGGGCCTGTTCCGGAGCTCCGCCGGAGGGGGCATCTACCACGGAGGGCTTCTACATCATCACCATAGCCCCTTCGATGAAGTGTGAGTAGTTTACCTCAGACCTTCGGGTCCATAGTTAGTAGCTAGATGACTTCTTCTCTCTTTTAGGATCTCAATACAATGTTCTCCCCCTCTCTCGTGGAGATCTATTCGATGTAATCTTCTTTTTGCGGTGTGTTTGTTGAGAGCGATGAATTGTGGGTTTATGATCAAGATTATCTATGAACCATGTTTGAATCTTCTCTGAATTCTTTTATGTATGATTGGTTATCTTTGCAAGTCTCTTTGAATTATCAGTTTGGTTTGGCCTACTAGATTGGTTTTTCTTGCAATGGGAGAAGTGCTTAGCTTTGGGTTCAATCTTGCGGTGTCCTTTCCCAATGACAGTAGGGGCAGCAAGGCACGTATTGTATTGTTGCCATCGAGGATAACAAGATGGTTTTTTTATCATATTGCATGAATTTATCCCTCTACATCATGTCATCTTGCTTAAGGCGTTACTCTATTTTCTTGAACTTAATACTCTAGATGCATACTGGATAGCGGTCGATGAGTGGAGTAACAGTAGTAGATGCAGGCAGGAGTCGGTCTACTTGTCTTGGACATGATGCCTATATACATGATCATACCTAGATATTCTCATAACTATGCTCAATTCTGTCAATTGCTCAACAGTAATTCGTTCACCCACTGTAAAATACTTATGCTCTTGAGAGAAGCCACTAGTGAAACCTATGGCCCCCGGGTCTATCTTCATCATATTAATCTTCCAACACCTTATTATTGCCTTTGCTTTTTTACTTTGCTTTTATTTTACTTTGCATCTTTATCACAAAAATACCAAAAATATTATCCTATCATATCTATCAGATCTCACTCTCGTAAGTGACAGTGAAGGGATTGACAACCCCTTATCGCGTTGGTTGCGAGGAGTTATTTGTTTTGTGCAGGTACGAGGGACTCGCGCGTAGCCTCCTACTGGATTGATACCTTGGTTCTCAAAAACTGAGGGAAATACTTATGCTACTTTGTTGCATCATCCTTTCCTCTTCAAGGAAATCCAACGCAATGCTCAACAGGTAGTAGACCCCGACCCCCGACCAACCGACACCCTGAAAAAACACCCCGACCCCGACCATGACCCGGAGCCCGACACCCTGACACCTCGTCCCGACTCCGACATGACACCCCGGCACGACACCCCGACCCCGACACCCCGACACCCTGACACCACACCCCGACCCCGACCCCGGCCACCGACACCCCGACACCTGACACCCCGACCACCGACACCCTGATACCACACCCACCCTTACCCCCGACCCCGACACCCTGACACCACACCCCGACCCCGACCCTGACACCCTAACACCCCGACCCCGACACAACACCCTGATCCCGACACCCCGACACCCCGACAACCTGACACCACATCCCGACCCAGACCCTGACACCCTGACACCCCGACCCCGACACACCGACACCCCGACACCACACCCTGACCCCATATATATTTGTGTTGATCGGGTGTATTTTTATTATGGTCATGATTATGATACACTTAAATTATATACATATTATTATGTTCATGTCAGGTATCCAAATTTTTTATGTTGTACTAATTTCGTTTACTTTTTTTCATTGCAGGTGTTGACAGGATGGTGGGCAAGGGTCCAGAGCGCCGCGATCGTCCTACGAGCGCTACTGGGAGGGGTGGTTCGATTATTCCACCCCTGCCCCTCCGGAGAGCGCTGGTAGACAGTATGCAGACAACTGCGGCGGGCGCTTCTTCTGCGGCTGGGAGAGGTCGGGGAGGACGAGAAGCCTGCTAGAGGTGGATGTGGCAGCGGGAGAGGTAGGAAGGCTTTTACGCCTTCCTTGCCGCCACCCTTAGCTGATTCACCCGACCACAGGAGTGCTCCGTCTGACGTGGTCCCGTCTCGGATTCCGGTCCATGAGCCTCCGGTCGCTGATCCTTCCCCCCACCAGACTCGGTTCGCCGATCCTTCGCCCCACGTGAGTCCGGTCCCAGAGTCTTTGTCTCAAAAGACTCCGGTCACGGGGTCTTCGTCCCAGAAGACTCCAGTCACGGAGTCTTCGGCCCACAAGACTCCGGAGGCTAGTGGCCCGGAGGATGGTAGCGAGGACACCTTTTCAGATGATAGCTACAGCGACGACGAGCTTGTTGAGAAGGGCAAGAAGGTCTACAAGCGTTGTTGTACAAAGCTCCCGCCCGTGCCGACGACCCCCGACTAGAGGTGGTTGATTGCGCCTAAAGGGTTGAAGTAAGTGCATTTACTATTTTTTAACCTTTTGCCTTCATGTTCCTTCAAATTAATATCTAATGCGTTGGCCTTGTCATACTGCAGGGGCTGGGTACGCCCCCTGGTTCCCGTAGGCCCAACCAGGTCCTTGGTGTGCTTTGCCGGCAGCACTTCCCTGGGTGGGTCACGTTGCCCAGCGAGGGTCAGGTTCCACAGCTAGCACTGACCTGGGAGTTGTACTCGGTTGCCCATGCCCCGCCGGAGGAGAGGGTCGACGGTGCATTGTGCAAGATGGTGGCCGACATTGTGTTCCGTCGGTTTTGGGTGGAACTATGTTTATTATGTATATATGTATGTTGTCATGGATGGAGATAGATATGTATATGTATATCTGTGTGTTGGATACATCATATATGTGTATCTGTGTGTGCCTGTGAACAATATATATATATATATATATATATATATATATATATATATGTGTGTGTGTGTGTGTGTGTGTGTGTGTATATCTATGTGTGAATTCCTGTGAAATTAAATGGATTCAAACAAAAACAGGGGATATATAACCTCTTTGCCGTCTGCTAGCGGACGGCAAAGCTATTTGCCGTCCGCTAGCAGACGGCAAAGAGGACACGTGGCAGCTACCTGTGAAACCTGGGAACGCTGGCTTCCTATTTGGTCACTTTGCCGTCCGCCAGCGGAAGGCAAAGATCCAAATCACTTTGCCATCTGCCAGCAAACGGCATAGCTGGCCACGTGGCAACTTTGCAGTACTGCCTAGCTAAGCTCTTTGCCGTCCGCTGGCGGACGAAAAAGAGCGTCGTTAACCCCCTAACGGATCTCACCCCACCGCACTGCCGTTCGTTGTCTTTGCCGAGTGCTGGCATCGGATGGCGGACGGCACAATCCTTTGCCGTCTGTTTCTGAAAAGCAGACGGCAAAGAAGGCCTTTGCTGGCACCCGTTCATCCAGACATTTTGTCGTCCGTGAACCATGCCTTTGCCGTCCGCCATGGCGGACGGCAAAGAAGCTGATTCCAATAGTGCAATCTTTAGAGTTGCATTTAATTATTTCCAATAAATACCATTTGAATTCAATAGTCTTCATAATAAAAGAACCGGTACAAGAAGTATCGAGCATGGAGCGATCATTGAGAGAAAGTCGAGCATAATTTTTTTGAATAATAACTCTCTTGAGAGCTCATGATTGGGGCATGAATATAACATTGACTTAAGCCTCCCCCAAGCTTGAGCGATGCTTTCTCCCTCGTGAGGCCAAAATTTATATATATAATTACAATCACGATGAACAAGATGCATAGGATAAAATTTCTGATGAAATTCCAGTTTCAATCGGTTGTAGTTCCATGATCCCATATCATCACATAGCCTAAACCATGTCAATGCCTTTCCCTTCAAAGATAAAGGAAAGACCATCTTCTTGATAACATCCTCGGGCATACCTGCAAGCTTAAATAATCCACAAACTTCATCCACATATATTAGGTGCAAATCGGGATGCAATGTTCCATCTCCTGTAAAAGGATTAGCTAGCAGTTTCTCTATCATACCCGAAGGAATTTCAAAGTAAACATTTTCAGTAGGTTCAGTAGGTTGAGGAGCAACTCTTTGCTCTACTGGTCGGGGTGAAGATACCCCGAACAAGCCCCTCAAAGGATTACTTTCCATAGTAACAAGTGACAGTAAATTTCAGCACACTATATAAATTTTTCCTTACCAAAGGCGCTTCACTCCCCGGCAACGGCGCCAGAAAAGAGTCTTGATGACCCACAAGTATAAGTGATCTATCATAGTCCTTTCGATAAGTAAGAGTGTCGAACCCAACGAGGAGCAGAAGGAAATGGCAAGCGGTTTTCAGTAAGGTATTCTCTGCAAGCACTGAAATTATTGGTAACAGATAGTTTTGTGATAAGGTAATTTGTAATGGGTAACAAGTAACAAGAGTAAATAAAGTGCAGCAAGGTGGCCCAATACTTTTCATAGCAAAGGACAAGCCTGGACAAACTCTTATATGAAGGAAAACGCTCCCGAGGACACATGGGAACTATCGTCAAGCTAGTTTTCATCATGCTCATATGATTCGCGTTCGTTACTTTGATAATTTGATATGTGGGTGGACCGGTGCTTGGGTACTGCCCTTCCTTGGACAAGCATCCCACTTATGATTAACCCCTCTCGCAAGCATCCACAACTACGAAATAAATATTAAGATAAACCTAACCATAGCATGAAACATATGGATCCAAATCAGCCCTTATGAAGCAACGCATAAACTAGGGTTTAACCTTCTGTCACTCTAGCAACCCATCATCTACTTATTACTTCCCAATGCCTTCCCCTAGGCCCAAATAATGGTGAAGTGTCATGTAGTCGACGTTCACATAACACCACTAGAGGAAAGACAACATACATCTGATCAAAATATCGAACGAATACTAAATTCACATGACTAGTTATAGTAAGACTTCTCCCATGTCCTCATGAACAAACGTAACTACTCACAAATCATATTCATGTTCATAATCAGAGGGGTATTAATATGCATAAAGGATTTGAACATATGATCTCCCACCGAATAAACCAATTAGCATCAACTACAAGGAGTAATCAACACTACTAGCAACCCACATGTACCAATCTGAGGTTTTGAGACAAAGATTGGATACAAGAGATGAACTAGGGTTTGAGAGGAGATGGTGCTGGTGAAGATGTTGATGGAGATTGACCCCCTCCTGATGAGAGGATCGATGGTGATGACGATGGTGATGATTTCCCCCTCTCGGAGGGATGTTTCCCCGGCAGAACAGCTCCACCGGAGCCCTAGATTTGTTTCGCCAGGTTCCGCCTCGAGACGGCGGTGCTTCACCCCGAAAGCTTCCTTCCGATTTTTTTCAGGGCAAAAGACTTCATATAGCAAAAGATGGGCACCGGAGGCCTGCCAAGGGGCCCACGAGGCAGGGGGCGTGCCAAGGGGGGTAGGGCAGGCCCCCACCCTCGTGGATGGTGGGTGGCCCCCCACTGGTTCTTTCTTCGCCCAATATTTTTTATATATTCCAAAACGTGCCTCCGTGAAGTTTCAGGACTTTTGGAGTTGTGCAGAATAGGTCTCTAATATTTGCTCCTTTTCCAGCCCAGAATTCCAGCTGCCGGCATTCTCCTTCTTCATGTAAACCTTGTAAAATAAGAGAGAATATGCATAAGTATTGTGACATAATGTGTAATAACAGCCCATAATGCAATAAATATCAATATAACAATATGATGCAAAATGGACGTATCGTTATGCTGATGCTATTGTTATGCTTGTTGAGAAATTGGAAAGAAAGTTTGTACACCTTCATCCTGCTTTGCAAAAAGTGTTTTATGAACTTCCTAATATTAATCATCCGATAGCTAAAAAGATAGCCAGTATTATCCTTATGCGTGAATTCGATTTTATAATACAAGAAGCTAGGGATATTTTTCTTTCTATAAAAAGGATGTTGAACACTGATGTCTACTATGCAACTTTATTCTTGTAGACTCGTGTTGGGCCTCCAAGCGCAGAGTTTGGTAGGACAGTAGCTGATACAACCAGTTTCGCCTCTAGTCGGACCAACGACAACAACGACGTACAAGCTACCCACCAGGATCAACGTATCATTGCTCCATTAGTTACTCTTAATGATGTATATGTGCCAAACTATACTAGCGTTGATAAACAGTACACGGAAAAGATTGCAAAATTAGTTGAAGTTACATGCATACATACTATGGTATTGGCGGAGACGCACTCGCTTAAGAAAGAGGAAAATAAGATGTTGGACGTGCATGCTTTACGTGGGGAGAGATACATGTGTGTACATGGAAAGAAGGATTACACTAGCATGTTTGATCAAGGTGTGCATCAATCTGGTTATTTCTTTTGGTTGCTACGTCCGAAACATGTCCAAGTTATACACGTCCAGGAGATTTGTTTTCTTGAGATTAATCACGGAATCATAAGCTGCTATTATTTTTCACGATTAAGGCCGCCGGAGCTAGAGGTGCAGGTCAGCAGGTTTAAATGGTGGAGATTATTTTCCTTGTGCGATCAGGGATGGGGTCCACCAGACCAGCAGCTCACGTATGGCACGGAGATGGCGCACAGTATGAGTCGGTTTGTTAGTTTTAGGAATAAAAGGAAACTGCCGAGATGTAAAAGGCAGTTACGTTTATATTTTAGGAGAGTCCAGATTTTATTTGAGTTAGAGATAGAAGGTCGGTTTGCTTTTCAAGGCAAGTTAGATGGCCGGCTACTATATAAATCCATGATGCGTTCAATGTAAGGCAGGTTATTTTTTTATGAAATAGACACGATGTGTTTTTCAGGGTAGACACCCGTATCAAGTTTTGGAGGGACCTTTAGAAAACCTCTGTGTTGCGATTTCTCTTCGTGGAAATTGTTTTGCGCGTGAGTACCTTCGTCAAGATTGGTTTTCTCATGCTGGGCCGCAAGGTTCAAACCCTCTACTTCGTGTACATCGCGCGCGCGGGCGAGAGGTTGCTACTGCTGGTGGTGGAGTGTCGTGAAAGGTCGGGCCGCAACAACAGATCGGATCTCGCCATCGAGGTTCGGTCTTCATCAGTAGCAATTGTCCCTCAAGTGGATGACCTAAGGTTTATCAATCCGTGGGAGGTGTAGGATGAAGATGGTCTCTCTTAAACGACCCTGCAACCAAATACAAGAAATCTCTTGTGCCCCCAACACACCCAATACAATGGCAAATTGTATAGGTGCACTAGTTCGGAGAAGAGATGGCGATAAAGGTGTAATATTGATGGTAGAAATATATTTTTATAATCAGAATAAATAAAAACAGCAAGGTATAAAATAGTAAATGGGCATAAAAACGGTGTTGCAATGCTTAAAAACAAGGCCTAGGGTCCGTACTTTCGCTAGTGAAAACTCTCAACAGTGCTAACATAGTTGGATCATATGATTATCCCTCAAAGTGTAATAAAGAATCACTCCCGACCTATTAGCGGAGAACAAAAGATATAAATTGCTTGTAGGGTACGAAGCCATCTCAAAGCTATTCTTTCTGTTCGATCTTTCCTAGAGTTCATACTAGAATAATGCAAGCTATTCTTTCCGTTCGATCTAATCAAGAGTTCGTACTAAGATAACACCAAAGCAAATTCATATTCATAATACTCAATCCACACAAAGAACTACAAAGAGACCCCGAAGTTTCTACTAGAGAAAAATGTGCATCAACCCCTATGCATAGATTACCCCAATATCACCGCGGGAATCCGCGAGTTGGATGCCATAACATATGTCAAGTGAATCAATAAGATACCCCAATTTTCACCTCAGGTATTCATACCGCAAGACATATATCATGTGTTCTCATCTCTGAATATTCAATCCGACAAGACAAAACTTCAAAGGGTAAAGATTCAATTCATCATAACAAGAGTATAGAGGGTAGGAACATCATATGATCTGACTATATTAACAAAGCCCATGATAGAAATCACGAGAGAGAGAGAGAGAGATTAAACACATAGCTACTGGTACAAACCCTAAGCCCCGAGGGTGGACTACTCCCTCCTCATCGTGGTGGCCACCGGGATGATGAAGATGGCCACCGGAGATGATTCCCCCCTCCGGCAGGGTGCCAGAACGGGGTCTAGATTGGTTTTCGTGGATACAGAGACCTTGCGGCGGGGTAACTTCTGATCTAGGGTAATCCCAAAGGGTTTCGGAATATTTGGGAATTTATAGTGCAAAGAAGGGGTTCGGGAAGCCACCGAGGTGGGCACAACCCACCTGGGCACGCCAGGTGGGCCTGGCGCGCCCTAATGGGTTGTGCCCCCCTCGGGGCACCCCCAGGTGCTTCTTTGGCCCAATGGGTGTCTTCTGGTCCATAAAAAATCTCCGTGGAGTTTCATTGCGTTTGGACTTCGTTTGGTATTGATTTCCTGCGATGTAAAAAACAAGCAAAAAACAGCAACTGGCACTAGGCACTGGGTCAATAGGTTAGTCCCCAAAAATGATATAAAGTTGCTATAAAATGATTGTAAAACATGCAAGAATGATAATAAAACAGCATGAATACTTCATAAATTATAGATACGTTGGAGACGTATCAGCATCCCCAAGCTTAATTCCTACTCGTCCTCGAGTAGGTAGATGATAAAAGAAATAATTTATGAAGTGTGAATGCTAGCAAAGTGCACAAGTTTGATCATTGACAATTTCAATCACTTTTCCTATCATCATAACAACAATTATTTCTTATAAAACTTCTCATGTTATAGTGGCAACGAATTCACATGTTAAGGTTCAAACAATGAACTCTCTTGAAACTCAACAACCTATGTTCTTAGTCACCACGCAATTTCAATTCAACTTATTCAACAGAGTCTAAGTAAGAGTTCCACATACTCAACCATCATATAGTCTTCTATGATTACTAACACTCACCGCATACTCATGAGCAAAACGTTTCAACCGGACACACAGAAAGATAGGGGCTTATTGTTTTGCCTCCCAACGTATTCACCTTAAGGGTGATGTCAACAATAATAACTCATGCTACCCATATTCAACTGGACATATGTGTCTAGATCTTTCCTCACCACATGATGCTTGCCAAAAGAGAAAAATAAAAAGGAATAGAGAGAATAACTTTGACTCTTTGCATAAAAACAAATGCTGAAAAGTAAAAGATAGGCCCTTCGCAGAGGGAAGGAGAGGTTGCCATGCGCTTATTTGTTTGTATGCTCAATCCCTTAGTGCAAAAGAATGTCACGTTATATTGCCCCTTATGTTAGCAACCTTTATTATGTAGTCCGTCGCTTTTATTGCTTTGCCATCATAAGTTCATACAACGCTCAATTTTCTCTTACACTAAATGATCTCACACTTTTAGAAGCAACTTTTATTGCCTTTATTGCATCGATGACAACTTACTTGAAGGATCTGACTCAATCCTTAGGTAGGTATGGTGGACTCTTGGAAATAAGATTTGGGTTTAAGAGTTTTTGGATGCACAAGTAGTATCTCTACTTGGTGCGGAATTTTTGGCTAGCAAAGATGGGGGGCAAGCACCACATGTTGAAGGATCTATGACAATATACTTCTATGTGAATATGAATAAACATAAATCATTACGTTGTCTTCCTTTTCCAACGTCAACAATTTTGGCATATAATATTTTGATGGGGGCTCACAATCACAAAAGATTTCCATGATAGTGTATTTATATGTGAAAGTTCTCTTCCTTATACTAATTATTTGTTAATTGCTTGTATGACCAAAATTGTGATTGTCAAGCCGCAAAAGGTTTCATTTTCTAAACCCAATGTGAAGCTACCACTAGGCATGATATGATTTCAGCTTCACGGTATTCGATTCATTCAACAATTTTACTCATAGGATATAAGTGAAGCACAAGAGTAAATGACAAACTACTCCAAAAAGATATAAGTGAAGATCATGCGAGTAGTTAGGTAAATAGGTAGCTAATTGTGGACTCTCTCTTATTTAAAACTTTCAGTCATTTGGTGGTGCATCTCCCGCAGTTGGTTGGAAACCACCAGAGCGCCTTCATGAAAGGCCAGTCGTTACATGACAATTTCATGCTGGTTCAAAGTACGGCTCGAAGACTGAACGCCCCGAGGATGCCCACTGTGCTATTAAAGCTAGATATTTCAAAGGCATTCGACTCTGTGCAGTGGCCGTTTTTGCTTAAGGTGATGAAACAAATGGGGTTTGGACCTCAGTGGAGATCTTGGATCTGTGGAATTCTTGCGACGTCCACCACCAAAGTCATGGTGAATGGAGACCCCGGAGATACCATATATAACTGCAAAGGGCTGCGACAAGGGGATCCGATATCGCCGATGCTTTTCATTCTTACTATGGAACCGTTGCAAAGGTTGTTTGGGAGGGCCACAACTAGAGGCGTGTTGGAGCCCTTGGCACATACGTGCATGCGGCAATGGTTGTCCATATTTGCGGATGATGTGGTGGTGTTCATCAAACCTAAGCCTAGGGAGCTAGACATATGCAAGAACATCTTGGGAATGTTTGGAGAGGCTTCGGGATTGCGGATAAACATGGTCAAATCGGAGGCACTACCGATAAGATGCAACGATCAAGAAGCAGCTATGGTGTGCCATGGGCTGGGGTGCCCGAGAGGGGCTTTTCCAATCAAGTACCTTGGGCCACCGTTGTCCTTGAGGAAGTAGTCAACGGCACAGTTGCAGTTTCTAGTTGATCAGATGGAGCCGAAGAGTGGACGTCTTACATTGGTGCAGTCTGTGCTCTGTGCCATGCCCATCCATGCCATGATGGCGCTTGACCTACCAAAGAAGACGATAACGGCGATGAACAAGGTGTGCAGAGGATTCTTATGGTGCAGAAGAGCAGAAGCTAACGGAGGCAACTGTGCGGTAGCTTGGGATTCGGTGTGTGCGCCGAAGTGGGCTGGTGGCCTAGGGATACCTAACCTCAGATGGCTGAATGTGTCCATGCAAGCCAGGTGGTCATGGCTCGCAACAGTGGACACGAGCAGACCTTGGAGCGAGTTCAAAATTAAGATCCCAAAAGAAGCAAAGTTACTTGTCTAGACGGCTATGAGGAGTGGAGCACATTGTGGTCTCCAAACGCTCTTCTGGGAGGATCGTTGGATCAATGGTATGCGGGTGCAAAAGATCGCTCCAGCGATATATGGCATGATCCCAAGGTGGATCAGATTGACGAGATCAGTCGCTCAGGCTGTAGAGAATGGGTCTTGGGGAACAGATGTTGGCCCAAACATTGGTGTGGCCACACTGCATGAATACCTGGAGCTTTGGATTAAAGTGAGCACGTGGGAGCCGTAGGCGGATGTGCTGGACCTGGTCTCTTGGTCATGGGAGACCAATGGCCGCTTCTCGGCGCATTCAGCTTACGCGGGAAAATTCTGGGGCCGGACGGTGGAGCCTATGGCTGAGCTGACGTGGAGTCTCGGGCCCCATCTACCTGCAAGTTCTTTGCTTGGCTTGCCTTAAGAAACAGATGTTGGACCTCAGACAGACTGGCCAGGAGAGGCCTCCCACACCAAGATGCATGCCCCTTATGCGACCAAGAGGACAAAACTATTGATCATGTGCTACTGACGTGTGTCTTTGCCAGGTTAGCTTGGGCCGTAGTATGTGATGCTCTGGGCAAGTTGGACTAGACGCCGACTACACAGGATTCCCTAGCCCTCTGGCTGGAGGGAAAGCATGGGATAAACGACTGGCACAAGAAGGATCTTCATACGGTTTTCTTACTAACATTGTGGGAGTTGTGGAAGCATCGTAATGCTATTGTATTTGATGGGGCATCTCCTTCATTAGGTGTACTCCTAGGTAGAGTCAGGTCAGAAGGAAGAATGTGGTCTATTGCCGGCAAGTTTAAAGGGTACATGGACCCCTTCTTCCTTCGGCTTGAACGGTGGGCGAGTAGTGATGATTAAGAGTGTTGTAATGTGACCCTCATAAATATGGTGGATGCATTCTTTTCCATTCTTATTTAATATATAATATGCACACTCGTGCATATTCAAGAAAAAAGATCTTAGTATTTTATTAAAAAAAACAAGCAAAACAAAATAAAATGACAATCCAAGGATAGCACACAACATGTGAAGAAGCAAAAACTTAGGCTCAACCGACACTAACCGATAATTGTTGAAGAAGAAAGGTGGGATGCCTACTGATGTCTACTACACAACCTTCTTCTTGTAGACGTTGTTGGGCCTCCAAGTGCATAGGTTTGCAGGACAGTAGAAAATTTCCCTCAAGTGGATGACCTGAGGTTTATCAATCCGTGGGAGGCGTAGGATGAAGATGGTCTCTCTCAAACAACCCTGCAACCAAATAACAAAGAGTCTCTTGTGTCCCCAACACACCCAATACAATGGAAAATTGTATATGTGCACTAGTTCGGCGAAGAGATGGTGATACAAGTGCAATATGGATGGTAGATATAGGTTTTTGTAATCTGAAAATATAAAAACAGTAAGGTAACAAGTGGTAAAAGTGAGCGTAAACGTTATTGCAATGCTAGGAAACAAGGCCTAGGGTTCATACTTTCACTAGTGCAAGTACTCTCAACAATAATAACATAATTGGATCATATAAATATCCCTCAACATGCAACAAAGAGTCACTCCAAAGTCACTAATAGCGGAGAACAAACGAAGAGATTATGGTAGGGTACGAAACCACCTCAAAGTTATTCTTTCCAATCAATCCGTTGGGCTATTCCTATAAGTGTCACAAATAGACCTAGAGTTCGTAATAGAATAACACCTTAAGACACAAATCAACCAAAACCCTAATGTCACCTAAATACTCCAATGTCACCTCAAGTATCCATGGGTATGATTATACGATATGCATCACACAATCTCAGACTCATCTATTCAACCAACACATAGAACTTCAAAGAGTGCCCCAAAGTTTCTACCGGAGAATCACGACGAAAACGTGTGCCAACCCCTATGCATAGGTTCATGGGCGGAACCCGCAAGTTGATCACCAAAACATACATCAAGTGAATCACGTGATATCCCATTGTCACCACAGATACGCACGGCAAGACATACATCAAGTGTTCACAAATCATTAAAGACTCAATCCGATAAGATTACTTCAAAGGGAAAACTCAATCCATTACAAGAGAGTAGAGGGGGAGAAGCAACATAATATCCAACTATAATCGCAAAGCTCGCGATACATCAAGATCGTGCCAAATCAACAACATGAGAGAGAGATCAAACACATAGCTACTGGTACATACCCTCAGCCCCGAGGATGAACTACTCCCTCCTCGTCATGGAGAGCGCCGGGATGATGAAGATGGCCACTGGTGAGGGTTCTGAAGGAAATATGCCCTAGTGGCAATAATAAAGTTATTATTTATTTCCTCATATATCATGATAAATGTTTATTATTCATGCTAGAATTGTATTAGCCGGAAACATAATACATGTGTGAATATATAAACAAACAGAGTGTCACTAGTATGCCTCTACTTGACTAGCTCATTAATCAAAGATGGTTATGTTTCCTAACCATGAACAAAGAGTTGTTATTTGATTAACGAGGTCACATCATTAGTTGAATGATCTGATTGACATGACCCATTCCATTAGCTTAGCACCCGATCGTTTAGTATGTTGCTATTGCTTTCTTCATGACTTATACATATTCCTATGACTATGAGATTATGCAACTCCCGTTTACCGGAGGAACACTTTGTGTGCTACCAAACATCACAACGTAACTGGGTGATTATAAAGGTGCTCTACAGGTGTCTCCAAAGGTACTTGGTGGGTTGGCGTATTTCGAGATTAGGATTTGTCACTCCGATTGTCGGAGAGGTATCTCTGGGCCCTCTCGGTAATGCACATCACATAAGCCTTGCAAGCATTGCAACTAATGTGTTAGTTGTGAGATGATGTATTACGAAACGAGTAAAGAGACTTTCCGGCAACGAGATTGAACTAGGTATTGGATACCGACGATCGAATCTCGGGCAAGTAACATACCGATGACAAAGGGAACAACATATGTTGTTATGCGGTCTGACCGATAAAGATCTTCGTAGAATATGTAGGAGCCAATATGGGCATCCAGGTCCCGCTATTGGTTATTGACCAGAGACGTGTCTCAGTCATGTCTACATTGTTCTCGAACCGTAGGGTCTGCACGCTTAACGTTACGATGACAGTTATTATGAGTTTATACATTTTGATGTACTGAAGGTAGTTCGGAGTCCCGGATGTGATCACGGACATGACGAGGAGTCTCGAAATGGTCAAGACATAAAGATTGATATATTGGAAGCCTATATTTGGACATCGGAATCGATCCGGGTGAAATCGGCATTTTACCGGAGTACCGAGGGGTTACCGGAACCCCCCGGGGGGTTAATGGGCCTTCATGGGCCATAAGGTTGAAGAGAGGGGCCGGCCAGGGCAGGCCGAGCGCCCCCTCCCCCCTAGTCCGAATAGGAAAAGGAAGGGGGGCGGCGCCCCCCTTTCCTCTTCTCCCTCCCCCTTTCCTTCTCCAACAAGGCAAGAGAGGGGGGAGTCCTACTCCCAGTGGGAGTAGGACTCCTCCAGGCGCACCCCTTGGGGGCCGGCCGCACCCCCCCTCCCTCCTTTATATACGGGGGCAGGGGGCACCCTAGAACACACAAGTTGATCTTCGTGATCGTTCCTTAGCCGTGTGCGGTGCCCCCCTCCACAGTATTCCACCTTGGTCATATCGTTGTAGTGCTTAGGCGAAGCCCTGCGTCGGTAGAACATCATCATCGTCATCACGCCGTCGTGCTGACGGAACTCATCCCCTAAGCTTTGCTAGATCGGAGCCCGGGGAGCGTCATCGAGCTGGACGTGTGCTAAGAACTCGGAGGTGCCGGAGTAACGGTGCCTGGATCGGTCGGACCGGGAAGACGTACGACTACTTCCTCTATGTTGCGTCAATGCTTCCACTTCGGTCTACGAGGGTACATAGACAACATTCTCCCCTCTCGTTGCTATGCGTCACCATGATCTTGCGTGTGCGTAGGAAATTTTTTGAAATTACTACGTTCCCCAACAGTGGTATCAGAGCCAGGTTTTTATGGTTTGATGTTATATGCACGAGTAGAACACAAATGAGTTGTGGACGATATAAGTCATACTACCTACCAGCATGTCATACTTTGGTTCCGCGGTATTGTTGGATGAAGCGGCCTGGACCGACATTACGCGTACGCTTACGCAAGACTGGTTCTACCGCCGTGCTTTGCACACAGGTGGCTGGCGGGTGTCAGTTTCTCCAACTTTAGTTGAACCGAGTGTGGCTACGCCCGATCCTTGCGAAGGTTAAAACGGCATCAACTTGACAAACTATCGTTGTGGTTTTAATGCGTAGGTGAGACTGGTTCTTGCTTAAGCCCGTAGCAGCCACGTAAAACTTGCAACAAACAAAGTAGAGGACGTCTAACTTGTTTTTGCAGGGCATGATGTTATGTGATATGGTCAAGGCATGATGCTAAATTTTATTGTATGAGAAGATCATGTTTTGTAACCGAGTTATCGGCAACTAGCAGGAGCCATATGGTTGTCGCTTTATTGTATGCAATGCAATCGCCCTGTAATGCTTTACTTTATCACTAAGCGGTAGCGATAGTCGTAGAAGCATAAGATTGGCGAGACGACAACGATGCTACGATGGAGATCAAGGTGTCGCGCCGGTGACGATGGTGATCATGACGGTGCTTCGGAGATGGAGATCACAAGCACAAGATGAAGATGGCCATATCATATCACTTATATTGATTGCATGTGATGTTTATCTTTTTATGCATCTTATCTTGCTTTGATTGACGGTAGCATTATAAGATGATCTCTCACTAATTATCAAGAAGTGTTCTCCCTGAGTATGCACCGTTGCGAAAGTTCTTCGTGCTGAGACACCACGTGATGATCGGGTGTGATAGGCTCTACGTTCAAATACAACGGGTGCAAAACAGTTGCACACGCGGAATACTCAGGTTATACTTGACGAGCTATGCATATAAGATATGACCTCGGAACACGGAGACCGAAAGGTCGAGCGTGAATCATATAGTAGATATGATCAACATAGTGATGTTCACCATTGAAACTACTCCATCTCACGTGATGATCGGACATGGTTTAGTTGATGTGGATCATGTGATCACTTAGAGGATTAGAGGGATGTCTATCTAAGTGGGAGTTCTTAAGTTATATGATTAATTGAACTTAAATTTATCATGAACTTAGTCCCTGATAGTATCTTGCTTGTTTATGTTGATTGTAGATAGATGGCCCGTGCTGTTGTTCCGTTGAATTTTAATGCGTTCCTTGAGAAAGCAAAGTTGAAAGATGATGGTAGCAATTACACGGACTGGGTCCGTAACTTGAGGATTATCCTCATTGCTGCACAGAAGAGTTACGTCCTGGAAGCACCGCTGGGTGCCAGGCCTGCTGCTGATGCAACTGACGACGTTAAGAATGTCTGGCAGAGCAAAGCTGATGACTACTCGATAGTTCAATGTGCCATGCTTTACGGCTTAGAACCGGGACTTCAACGACGTTTCGAACTTCATGGGGCATATGAGATGTTCCAAGAGTTGAAGTTAATATTCCAACAGAATGCCCGGATTGAGAGATATGAAGTCTCCAATAAGTTCTATAGCTGCAAGATGGAGGAGAATAGTTCTGTCAGTGAGCATATACTCAAAATGTCTGGGTATTATAATCACTTGATTCAACTGGGAGTTAATCTTCCGGATGATTGCGTCATTAACAGAATTCTCCAATCACTACCACCAAGCTACAAAGGCTTCGTGATGAACTATAATATGCAAGGAATGGATAAGACGATTCCCGAGCTCTGCACAATGCTAAAGGCTGCGGAGGTAGAAATCAAGAAGGAGCATCAAGTGTTGATGGTCAACAAGACCACTAGTTTCAAGAAAAAGGGCAAAGGGAAAAAGAAAGGGAACTTCAAGAAGAATAGCAAGCAAGTTGTTGCTCAAGAGAATAAACCCAAGTCTGGACCTAAGCCTGAAACTGAGTGCTTCTACTGCAAGCAGACTGGTCACTGGAAGCGGAACTGCCCCAAGTATTTGGCGGATAAGAAGGATGGCAAGGTGAACAAAGGTATATATGATATACATGTTATTGATGTGTACCTTACTAATACTCGCAGTAGTACCTGGGTATTTGATACTGGTTCTGTTGCTAATATTTGCAACTCAAAACAGGGACTACGGATTAAGCGAAGATTGGCTAAGGACGAGGTGACGATGCGCGTGGGAAATGGTTCCAAAGTCGATGTGATCGCGGTCGGCACGCTACCTCTACATCTACCTTCGGGATTAGTTTTAGACCTAAATAATTGTTATTTGGTGCCAGCGTTGAGCATGAACATTATATCTGGATCTTGTTTAATGCGAGACGGTTATTCATTTAAATCCGAGAATAATGGTTGTTCTATTTATATGAGTAATATCTTTTATGGTCATGCACCCTTAAATAATGGTCTATTCTTATTGAATCTCGATAGTAGTGACACACATATTCATAATATTGAAGCCAAAAGATGCAGAGTTGATAATGATAGTGCAACTTATTTGTGGCACTGCCATTTAGGTCATATCGGTGTAAAGCGCATGAAGAAACTCCATACTGATGGACTTTTGGAACCACTTGATTATGAATCACTTGGTACTTGCGAACCGTGCCTCATGGGCAAGATGACTAAAACACCGTTCTCCGGTACTATGGAGAGAGCAACAGATTTGTTGGAAATCATACATACAGATGTATGTGGTCCAATGAATATTGAAGCTCGTGGCGGATATCGTTATTTTCTCACCTTCACAGATGATTTAAGCAGATATGGGTATATCTACTTAATGAAACATAAGTCTAAAACATTTGAAAAGTTCAAAGAATTTCAGAGTGAAGTTGAAAATCATCGTAACAAGAAAATAAAGTTTCTACGATCTAATCGTGGAGGAGAATATTTGAGTTACGAGTTTGGTGTACATTTGAAACAATGCGGAATAGTTTCGCAACTCACGCCACCCGGAACACCACAACGTAATGGTGTGTCCGAACGTCGTAATCGTACTTTACTTGATATGGTGTGATCTATGATGTCTCTTACAGATTTACCGCTATCGTTTTGGGGTTATGCTTTAAAGACGGCCGCATTCATGTTAAATAGGGCACCTTCGAAATCCGTTGAGACGATGCCTTATGAACTATGGTTTGGCAAGAAACCAAAGTTGTTGTTTCTAAAAGTTTGGGGTTGCGATGCTTATGTCAAAAAGCTTCAACCTGATAAGCTCGAACCCAAATCGGAGAAATGTGTCTTCATAGGATATCCAAAGGAAACTATTGGATACACCTTCTATCACAAATCCGAAGGCAAGACCTTTGTTGCTAAATTCGGAAACTTTCTAGAGAAGGAGTTTCTCTCGAAAGAAGTGAGTGGGAGGAAAGTAGAACTTGATGAGGTAACTGTACCTGCTCCCTTATTGGGAAATAGCACATCACAGGAACCGGTTTCTGTGACATCTAAACCAATTGGTGAGGAAGTTAATGATGATGATCATGCAACTTCAGATCAAGTTACTGCAGAACCTCGTAGATCAACCAGAGTAAGATCCGCACCAGAGTGGTACGGCAATCCTGTTATGGAAATCATGCTACTAGATCATGGTGAACCTATGAACTATGAAGAAGCGATGGTGAGCCCAGATTCCGCAAAATGGCTTGAAGCCATGAAATCTGAGATGGGATCCATGTATGAGAACAAAGTGTGGACTTTGGTTGACTTGCTCGATGGTCGGCAAGCAATTGAGAATAAATGGATCTTCAAGAAGAAGACTGACGCTGACGGTAATGTTACTGTCTACAAAGCTCGACTTGTCGCAAAAGGTTTTCGACAAGTTCAAGGGATTGACTACGATGAGACCTTCTCGCCCGTAGCGATGCTTAAGTCTGTCCGAATCATGTTAGCAATTTCCGCATTTTATGATTATGAAATTTGGCAGATGGATGTAAAAACTGCATTCCTGAATGGATTTCTGGAAGAAGAGTTGTATATGATGCAACCAGAAGGTTTTATCGATCCAAAGGGAGCTAACAAAGTGTGCAAGCTCCAGCGATCCATTTATGGACTGGTGCAAGCCTCTCGGAGTTGGAATAAACGCTTTGATAGTGTGATCAAAGCATTTGGGTTTGTACAGACTTTTGGAGAAGCATGTATTTACAAGAAAGTGAGTGGGAGCTCTGTAGCATTTCTGATATTATATGTGGATGACATATTACTAATCGGAAATGATATAGAATTTCTGGATAGCATAAAGGGATACTTAAATAAGAATTTTTCAATGAAAGACCTCGGTGAAGCTGCTTACATATTGGGCATCAAGATCTATAGGGATAGATCAAGACGCTTAATTGGACTTTCACAAAGCACATACCTTGACAAAGTTTTGAAGAAGTTCAAAATGGATCAAGCAAAGAAAGGATTCTTGCCTGTACTACAAGGTGTGAAGTTGAGTAAGACTCAATGCCCGAGCACTGCAGAAGATAGAGAGAAAATGAAAGATGTTCCCTATGCTCCAGCCATAGGCTCTATCATGTATGCAATGCTGTGTACCAGACCTGATGTGTGTCTTGCTATAAGTCTAGCAGGGAGGTACCAAAGTAATCCAGGAATGGATCACTGGACAGCGGTCAAGAACATCCTGAAGTACCTGAAAAGGACTAAGGATATGTTTCTCATATATGGAGGTGACAAAGAGCTCATCGTAAACGGTTACGTTGATGCAAGCTTTGACACTGATCCGGACGATTCTAAATCGCAAACCGGATACGTGTTTATATTAAACGGTGGAGCTGTCAGTTGGTGCAGTTCTAAGCAAAGCGTCGTGGCGGGATCTACATGTGAAGCGGAGTACATAGCTGCTTCGGAAGCGGCAAATGAAGGAGTCTGGATGAAGGAGTTCATATCCGATCTAGGTGTCATACCTAGTGCATCGGGTCCAATGAAAATCTTTTGTGACAATACTGGTGCAATTGCCTTGGCAAAGGAATCTAGATTTCACAAGAGAACCAAGCACATCAAGAGACGCTTCAATTCCATCCGGGATCTAGTCCGGGTGGGAGACATAGAGATTTGCAAGATACATACGGATCTGAATGTAGCAGACCCGTTGACTAAGCCTCTTCCACGAGCAAAACATGATCAGCACCAAAACTCCATGGGTGTTAGAATCATTACTGTGTAATCTAGATTATTGACTCTAGTGCAAGTGGGAGACTGAAGGAAATATGCCCTAGAGGCAATAATGAAGTTATTATTTATTTCCTCATATATCATGATAAATGTTTATTATTCATGCTAGAATTGTATTAGCCGGAAACATAATACATGTGTGAATATATAAACAAACAGAGTGTCACTAGTATGCCTCTACTTGACTAGCTCGTTAATCAAAGATGGTTATGTTTCCTAACCATGAACAAAGAGTTGTTATTTGATTAACGAGGTCACATCATTAGTTGAATGATCTGATTGACATGACCCATTCCATTAGCTTAGCACCCGATCGTTTAGTATGTTGCTATTGCTTTCTTCATGACTTATACATGTTCCTATGACTATGAGATTATGCAACTCCCGTTTACCGGAGGAACACTTTGTGTGCTACCAAACGTCACAACGTAACTGGGTGATTATAAAGGTGCTCTACAGGTGTCTCCAAAGGTACTTGTTGGGTTGGCGTATTTAGAGATTAGGATTTGTCACTCCGATTGTCGGAGAGGTATCTCTGGGCCCTCTCGGTAATGCACATCACATAAGCCTTGCAAGCATTGCAACTAATGTGTTAGTTGTGAGATGATGTATTACGGAACGAGTAAAGAGACTTGCCGGCAACGAGATTGAACTAGGTATTGGATACCGACGATCGAATCTCGGGCAAGTAACATACCGATGACAAAGGGAACAACGTATGTTGTTATGCGGTCTGACCGATAAAGATCTTCGTAGAATATGTAGGAGCCAATATGGGCATCCAGGTCCCGCTATTGGTTATTGACCATAGACGTGTCTCAGTCATGTCTACATTGTTCTCGAACCGTAGGGTCCGCACGCTTAACGTTACGATGACAGTTATTATGAGTTTATACATTTTGATGTACCGAAGGTAGTTCGGAGTCCCGGATGTGATCACGGACATGACGAGGAGTCTCTAAATGGTCGAGACATAAAGATTGATATATTGGAAGCCTATATTTGGACATCGGAATCGATCCGGGTGAAATCGGCATTTTACCGGAGTACCGAGGGGTTACCGGAACCCCCCGGGGGGTTAATGGGCCTTCATGGGCCATAAGGGAGAAGAGAGGGGCTGGCCAGGGCAGGCCGCGCGCCCCCTCCCCCCTAGTCCTAATAGGACAAGGAAGGGGGGCGGCGCCCCCCTTTCCTCTTCTCCCTCCCCCTTTCCTTCTCCAACAAGGCAAGAGAGGGGGGAGTCCTACTCCCGGTGGGAGTAGGACTTCTCCAGGCGCACCCCTTGGGGGCCGGCCGCACCTCCCCCTCCCTCCTTTATATACGGGGGCAGGGGGCACCCTAGAACACACAAGTTGATCTTCGTGATCGTTCCTTAGCTGTGTGCGGTGCCCCCCTCCACCATATTCCACCTCAGTCATATCGTTGTAGTGCTTAGGCGAAGCCCTGCGTCGGTAGAACATCATCATCGTCATCACACCGTCGTGCTGACGGAACTCATCCCCGAAGCTTTGCTGGATCGGAGCCCGGGGAGCGTCATCGAGCTGGATGTGTGCTAAGAACTCGGAGGTGCCGGAGCAACGGTGCCTGGATCGGTCGGACCGGGAAGACGTACGACTACTTCCTCTATGTTGCGTCAACGCTTCCGCTTCGGTCTACGAGGGTACGTAGACAACACTCTCCCCTCTCCTTGCTATGCGTCACCATGATCTTGCGTGTGCGTAGGAAATTTTTTGAAATTACTACGTTCCCCAACAGGTTCCCCCCCCCCTCCGGCAGGGTGCCGGAACAGGGTCCTGATTGGTTTTTGGTGGCTACAAAGGCTTGCGGCGGCGGAACTCCCGATCTATTCTGTTCCCGGATCGCTTTAGGGTATATGGGTATATATGGGTGAAAGAAGTATGTCAGGGGAGCCACGAGGGGCCCACGAGGGTGGAGAGCATGCCCAGGGGGGGTGGGCGCGTCCCCTGCCTCGTGCCTTCCTCGTTGCTTTCTTGACATGGACTCCAAGTCTCCCGGGTTGCTTTCCTTCCAAAAATAACTTCTCCAGAAGGTTTCATTCCGTTTCGACTCCGTTTGATATTCCTTTTCTTCGAAACACTGAAACAAGGGAAAAAACAAGAACTGGCACTGGGCTCTGGGTCAATAGGTTAGTCCCAAAAATAATATAAAAGTGCATAGTAAAGCCCATAAAACATCCAAGATGAATAATATAATAGCATGGAACAATCAAAAATTATAGATGCGTTGGAGACGTATGAGCATCCCCAAGCTTAATTCCCGCTCGTCCTCGAGTAGGTAAATGATAAAAACAGAATTTTTGATGTGGAATGCTACCTACAATATCTATCAATGTAATCTTCTTTATTGTGACAAGAATATTCAGATCCATAAGATTCAAAACAAAAGTTTAATATTGACATGAAAACAATAATACTTCAAGCATACTAACAAAGCAATCATGTCTTCTCAAAATAACATGGCCAAAGAAAGTTATCCCTACAAAATCATATAGTCTGGCTATGCTCTATCTTCACCACACAAAGTATTTAAATCATGCACAACCCCGATGAGAAGCCAAGCAATTGTTTCATACTTTTGATGTTCTCAAACCTTTTCAATCTTCACGCAATACATGAGCGTGAGCCATGGATATAGCACTATAGATGGAATAGAATGGTGGTTGTGGAGAAGACAGAAAGGAGAAGATAGTCTCACATCAACTAGGCGTATCAACGGGCTATGGAGATGCCCATCAATAGATATCAGTGTGAGTGAGTAGGGATTGCCATGCAACGGATGCACTAGAGCTATAAGTGTATGAAAGCTCAACAAAAGAAACTAAGTGGGTGTGCATCCAACTCGCTTCCTCACAAGACCTAGGGCATTTTGAGGAAGCTCATCATTGGAATATACAAGCCAAGTTCTATAATGAAAGATTCCCACTAGTATATGAAAGTGACAACATAGGAGATTCTCTATCATGAAGATCATGGTGCTACTTTGAAGCACAAGTCTGGTAAAAGGATAGTAGCATTGCCCCTTCTCTCTTTTTCTCTCATTTTTTTATTTTCTTTATTTGGGCCTTTTCTCTTTTTTTATGGCCTCTTTTTTTTAGTCCGGAGTCTCATCCCAACTTGTGGGGGAATCATAGTCTCCATCATCCTTTCCTCACTGGGACAATGCTCTAATAATGATGATCATCACACTTTTATTTACTTACAACTCAAGAATTACAACTCAATACTTAGAACAAGATATGACTCTATATGAATGCCTCCGGCGGTGTACCGGGATGTGCAATGACTCATGAGTGACATGTATGAAAGAATTATGAACGGTGGCTTTGCCACAAATACAATGTCAACTACATGGTCATGCAAAGCAATATGACAATGATGGAGCGTGTCATAATAAACGGAACGGTGGAAAGTTGCATGGCAATATATCTCGGAATGGTATGGAAATGCCATAATAGGTAGGTATGGTGGCTGTTTTGAGGAAGGTATATGGTGGGTGTATGATACCGGCGAAAGGTGTGCGGTATTAGAGAGGCTAGCAATGGTGGAAGGGTGAGAGTGCGTATAATCCATGGACTCAACATTAGTCATAAAGAACTCATATACTTATTGCAAAAATCTATTAGTTATCGAAACGAAGTACTACGCGCATGCTCCTAGGGGGATAGATTGGTGGGAAAAGACCATCGCTCGTCCCTGACCGCCACTCATAAGGAAGACAATCAATAAATAAATCATGCTCCGAGTTCATCACATAACAGTTCACCATACGTGCATGCTACGGGAATCACAAACTATAACACAAGTATCTCTCAAATTCACAACTACTCCACTAGCATGACTCTAATATTACCATCTTCATATCTCAAAACAATCATAAGGAATCAAACTTCTCATAGTATACAATGCACTTTATATGAAAGTTTTTATTATACCCATCCTGGATGCCTATCATATTAGGACTAGTTTCATAACCAAAGCAAATCACCATGCTGTTTAGGACTCTCAAAATAATATAAGTGAAGCATGAGAGTTCATCTAATTCTTCAAAATAAAACCACTGCCTTGCTCTAAAAAGATATAAGTGAAGCACTAGAGCAAATGACAAACTACTCCAAAAGATATAAGTGAAGATCAATGAGTAGTTGAATAATTATGCAACCATGTGAAGACTCTCTAACATAAAGAATTTCAGATCTTGGTATTTTATTCAAACAGCAAGCAAAGTTAAAGAAAATAAAATGACGCTCTAAGCAAAACACATATTATGTGGTGAATAAAAAATAGCTCCAAGTAAAGTTACCGATAAATGAAGACGAAAGAGGGGATGCCTTCCGGGGCATCCCCAAGCTTAGGCTCTTGTTTATCCTTGAATATTACCTGGGGGTGCCTTGGGCATCCCCAAGCTTAGGCTCTTGCCACTCCTTATTCCATACTCCATCGAATCTTTACCCAAAACTTGAAAACTTCACAACACAAAACTTAACAGAAAATCTCGTGAGCTCCGTTAGCGAAAGAAAACAAAACACCACTTCAAGGTACTGTAATGAACTCATTCTTTATTTATATTGGTGTTAAACCTACTATATTCCAACTTCTCTATGGTTTATAAACTATTTTACTAGCCATAGATTCATCAAAATAAGCAAGCAACACGATGAAAACAGAATCTGTCAAAAACAGAACAGTCTGTAGTAATCTGTATCAAACGTATACTTCTGGAACTCCAAAAATTCTAAAATAAATTGGTGGCCCTGAGGAATTTGTCTAGTAATCATCTGCAAAAATAATCAACTAAATAGCACTCTCCAGTAAAAGTTTTAGCTAATCTCGTGAGCACTAAAGTTTCTGTTTTTTTTACATCATGATCATAAAGACTTCACCCAAGTCTTCCCAAAGGTTCTTCTTGGCACAAACACTAATTAAAACATAAAACCACATCTAACCAGAGGCTAGATGTATTATTAATTACTAAACAGAACCAAAAGGCAAGAAACTAAAATAAAATTGGGTTGCCTCCCAACAAGCGCTATCGTTTAACGCCCCTAGCTAGGCATGATGATTTCAATGATGCTCACATAAAAGATAAGAATTGAAACATAAAGAGAGCATCATGAAGAATATGACTAGCACATTTAAGTCTAACCCACTTCCTATGCATAGGGATTTTGTGAGCAAACAACTTACGGGAACAATAATCAACTAGCATAGGAAGGCCAAACAAGCATAACTCCAAAACTTTAAGCACATAGAGAGGAAACTTGATATTATTGCAATTCCTACAAGCATATATTCATCCCTCATAATAATTTTCAGTAGCATCACGAATGAATTCAACAATATAACCATCACCTAAAGCATTCTTTTCATGATCTACTTGCATAGAAATTATACTACTCTCCACATAAGCAAAATTCTTCTCATTCGGAATAGTGGGAGTATCATAAGAGACTTGAATATTATAAATTGTTTCCACATTAAAAGAGTAATGTTCAAAATAAGGGTAATCATAATCATGACAAGTTTTATAAATATAATCATCACTACTTTTTATAGCATAAGTTTCATCACAATAATCATCATAAGTAGCAACTTTGTTCTCATAATAATCGATTGAAACCTCTTCCAAGATAGTGGAATCATTACTAAATAAAGTCATGACCTCTCCAAATCCACTTTCATAATTATCACAATAAGATTCAACATCCTCCAATATTGTGGGATCACTACTTCCTAAAGTTGACACTCTTCCAAACCCACTTTCATCAATATAATCATCATAAGTAGGAGGCATGCTATCATCATTATAAATTTGCATATCAAAACTTGGGAGACTAAAAATATCATATTCATTAAATGTAGCCTCCCCAAGCTTGGGACAAACATTAATTGCAGCAAATATATTTTCAAAAACATCATCTTCATCAAACATAGCATCCCCAAGCTTGTGGCTTTGCATATCATTAGCATCATGGGTATTCAAAGAATTCATACTAACAACATTGCAATCATGCTCATCATTCAAAGAGTTAGTGCCAAACATTTTATAGACTTCTTCTTCACTTTGGCACAATTTTCCTTTCCATCATACTCAGAAAGATATTAAAAAGATGAAGCGTATGAGACAAACACAATTCCATTTTTTGTAGTTTTATTTTATAAACTAAACTAGTGATAAAACAAGAAACAAAAAGATTCGATTGCAAGATCTAAAGATATACCTTCAAGCACTCACCTCCCCGGCAACGGCGCCAGAAAAGAGCTTGATGTCTACTACACAACCTTCTTCTTGTAGACGTTGTTGGGCCTCCAAGTGCAGAGGTTTGTAGGACAGTAGCAAATTTCCCTCAAGTGGATGACCTAAGGTTTATCAATCCGTGGGAGGCGTAGGATGAAGATGGTCTCTCTCAAACAACCCTGCAACCAAATAACAAAGAGTCTCTTGTGACCCCAACACACCCAATACAATGGTAAATTGTATAGGTGCACTAGTTCGGCGAAAAGATGGTGATACAAGTGCAATATGGATGGTAGATATAGGTTTTTGTAATCTGAAAATATAAAAACAGCAAGGTAACAAGTGTTAAAAGTGAGCGTAAACAGTATTGCAATGCTAGGAAACAAGTCCTAGGGTTCATACTTTCACTAGTGCAAGTTCTCTCAATAATAACAACATAATTGGATCATATAACTATCCCTCAACATGAAACAAAGAGTCACTCCAAAGTCACTAATAGCGGAGAACAAACGAAGAGATTATGGTAGGGTACAAAACCACCTCAAAGTTATTCTTTCCCATCAATCCGTTGGGCTATTCCTATAAGTGTCACAAATAGACCTAGAGTTCGTACTAGAATAACACCTTAAGACACAAATCAACCAAAACCCTAATGTCACCTAGATACTCCAATGTCACCTCAAGTATCCGTGGGTATGATTATACGATATGCATCACACAATCTCAGATTCATCTATTCAACCAACACATAGAACCTCAAAGAGTGTCCCAAAGTTTCTACCGGAGAATCACGACAAAAACGTGTGCCAACCCCTATGCATAGGTTCATGGGCGGAACCCGCAAGTTGATCACCAAAACATACATCAAGTGAATCACGTGATATCCCATTGTCACCACAGATACGCACGGCAAGACATACATCAAGTGTTCACAAATCATTAAAGACTCAATCCGATAATATTACTTCAAAGGGAAAACTCAATCCATTACAAGCGAGTAGAGGGGGAGAAGAAATATAAGATCCAACTATAATAGCAAAGCTCACAATACATCAAGATCGTGCCAAATCAAGAACACGAGAGAGAGATCAAACACATAGCTACTGGTAGATACCCTCAGCCCCGAGGGTGAACTACTCCCTCCTCGTCATGGAGAGCGCCGGGATGATGAAGATGGCCACCGGTGAGGTCCCCCCCCCCTCCGGCAGGGTGCCGGAACAGGGTCCCGATTGGTTTTTGGTGGCTACAGAGGCTTGCGGCAACGGAACTCCCGATCTATTATGTTCCCCAATCGTTTTAGGGTATATGGGTATATATAGGTGAAAGAAGTACGTCAGGGGAGCCACGAGGTGCCCACGAGGGTGGAGGGCGCACCCCCTGCCTCGTGCCTTCCTCGTTGCTTTCTTGACGTGGACTCCAAGTCTCCCGGGTTGCTTTCCTTCCAAAAATAACTTCTCCAGAAGGTTTCATTCCATTTCGACTCCGTTTGATATTCCTTTTCTTCGAAACACTGAAACAAGGGGAAAAATAGGAACTGGCACTGGGCTCTGGGTCAATAGGTTAGTCCCAAAAATAATATAAAAGTGCATAGTAAAGCCCATAAAACATCCAAGATGAATAATATAATAGCATGGAACAATAAAAAATTGTAGATACGTTGGAGACGTATCACCTACCGGGGCATCCCCAAGCTTAGATGCTTGAGACTTCTTAGAATATTATCTTGGGATGCCTTGGGCATCCCCAAGCTTGAGCTTTTGTGTCTCCTTAATTCTTCTCATATCACGGTTTTCCTAAATCTCAAAAGCTTCATCCACACAAAACTCAACAAGAACTCGTGAGATAATTTAGTATAAACTAATGCAAAAACCTTATCATTCTCTACTGTAGCAAATCACTAAAATTATTATTCAACATTGCATACTAAATGCCTCTTCATATTTAATACTCCTATCCTCAAATAGATTCATTAAACAAGCAAGCATATGCAAACAATGCAAACATAACAGCAATCTGCCAAAACAGTACAGTCTATAAAGAATGCAAGAGTATCAATACTTATTAAACTCCAAACATTATGAAATTCTACCACACTGTAGAAAATTTATCAGAGCTTATTATGCCAAAAGTTTCAACATTTTATCACATTCTGACTTTCCTCGGGAATTTTTACAACATCAATAAACTTTCTGTTTTCAATAAACTTTCTGTTATCAGAAGAGCAAGTGCACATGAGTGAGGGCACCAGTCCCTCAAGCAGCTATGATGAGGGCCGCAGGAGCACTCCAAGCAATTTGCCCAAGGCAGCCACTAGAATAAGGGAGAAGAGATAAAAGGCAAAGGCTGAGAAGGCTGCAAAGATGTCAAGTGTTGATGAGGCATCTCAAGTGTTTCTGAAGAACAAACAAGATCAGCTTTGCATATCTGATTCAAGAAACTTTGAGGATTGAGAAGGGCTTGGCCACCCTGACTCAAAATCAGGAGAGCTTGGAGAGGATCATTGAGACCAAGTTCTACGATCTTGATCTTAAAGTACCAGAGATATATACAGATGTTGAGCAGATCCAGGAGGAAGCAGAGGAGAAGAAAGGGAAGGCTACCACGGATGCTTTTCAGAGAGTGCCTAGAGGTCAGAGGTCCGCTGTAGTGCCCATGGCTGACACTAGAGCAACTACTTCAGCACCAGCAGCAACAGCTTCAGTGCCACCTCCAATTGCCACTCCACCAGCTCCAACAACATCTACTGATGCCTTCGTCCTTGGATTCCTCCCTACACCACCTCCC
Organism: Aegilops umbellulata; assembly: GCA_032464435.1. Taxonomy (NCBI): domain Eukaryota; kingdom Viridiplantae; phylum Streptophyta; class Magnoliopsida; order Poales; family Poaceae; genus Aegilops; species Aegilops umbellulata. The sequence goes on from CP136057.1 coordinate 189,138,597, forward strand.
GAAGACCAAGCCTAGAGAGACGCTTAACACTATGCATTTTCAAACTTTTTGGTAACTTGTTGCCGAAGGGGGAGAAATGTATAGGTCATAGGCTTTGAGAGAGAGTGTTTTGCTTCTTTGCCTCTCTTGTTATTTGCTTGATACTTTTATGTGTGCTCGTTTAATACTCTTTATGTTTGTGTGTGAGATACTTATCTTTCATGTGTTTGATCATATTCAACTTTAATGTTTGCTTGGATGATATTATCTTTTATATCCCTTATATGATCATTCACTTTGCTGGGTGATGAGTGCATGTTTTTTAATTTCTATCATTTTGAGCGCTCCACCAAGATGTATGTGACATGGAAGAGTAACCCATGATCCTAATCGATTGTGCATTTGCATTCAAAAGCAAATATTAAATAATGCACAAATTTAGGGGGAGCTCTTGCTTATCACATACTTCTCAAAGCAACAATGTATTTCAATCTTATTATCATTTGTCAAAGCTTTGATCTATATATTGTCATCAATTACCAAAAAGGGGGAGATTGAAAGTGCAACTATCCTTGGGTGGTTTTGGTAATTACTAACAACATATAGCTCATTGAACTAATGCTATTTCAAGATGATCATTTCAGAAAGTTCAATGATTGGCATGGCATGGATTAGGAATGTGGACCCCTCAAAATTCTAAGGACTCTTATTGGCTCAAGCTCAAGACTCTACTTTTTTATTTTAGTGATCCAAGATCACATTGAGTCCATAGGAAAAGCCAATACTATTAAAACGGGATGAGGTGTTGTTTAATGGCTTTCTTGCTCAAAATGCTTAGTGATATGCTCCAAAAGCCCTCAACCACTTTCTCATATCCACATATGTCCCAAACCAAAAGTCAAACTCGGCCCGACTTATTTGATCTATCCGGCGCCACCGAGTTCATTTGACATAGCCACTGCCAGAAACCCTAGTCACTTCAGTCTCACCGATAGGGGTGTCAGTCTCACCGATATGGGATTGCAAACTCTCTATTTCCCTCCGTAACGTTTTGGTCCAACCGACATGAGCGATCGGTCCCACCGAGTTCGCAATGCAAACTCTCCATTTCTATTCGTAACGTTTTGGTCTCAATGAAATGAGCGAATCGGTCCCACCGAGTTTGCCTGACCAACTCTTTGTTTGCCTATTACAGAAATTGGTCCTGCCGAGTTTATGTGATCGGTCTCACCGAGATTACGTTATGCCCTAACCCTAATGAAATCGGTCCCACCGAGTTGACATGTCGGTCCCATCGAAAAGCCTAACGTTCACATTTTGGACTGAATCGGTCTAACCGAGTTTTCTGATTCGGTCCCACCGAGTTTGGTAATTTGTGTGTAACAGTTAGATTTTGTGTGGAGGCTATATATATACCCCTCCACCCACTCTTAATTTGTGGAGAGAGCCATCAGAACGTTCCTACACTTCCAGCATACATTTTCTGAGAGAGAACCACCTACTCATGTGTTGAGACCAAGATATTCCAATCCAACCACAAGAATCTTGATCTCTAGCCTTCCCCAAGTTGCTTTCCACTCAAATAATCTTCCACCAAATCCAAATCTGTGAGAGAGAGAGTTGAGTGTTGGGGAGACTATCATTTGAAGCACAAGAGCAAGGAGTTCATCATCAACACACCATCTATTACCTTTTGGAGAGTGGTGTCTCCTAGATTGGTTAGGTGTCACTTGGGAGCCTCCATCAAGGTTGTGGAGTTGAACCAAGGAGTTTGTATGGGCAAGGAGATCGCCTACTTCGTGAAGATCTACCCTAGTGAGGCAAGTCCTTCGTGGGCAATGGCCATGGTGGGATAGACAAGGTTGCTTCTTCGTGGACCCCTCGTGGGTGGAGCCCTCCGTGGACTCGCGCAACCGTTACCCTTTGTGGGTTGAAGTCTCCATCAATGCGGATGTACGATAGCACCACCTATCGGAACCACGGAAAAAATCTCTGTGTCTACATTGCATTTGCTCCCTTCAAACTCCTCCCTTTACCTTCATATGCAATGTTTTACATTCCGCTGCAATACTCTTGGACTTGCATGTGTAGGTTGATTGCTTGACTTGTTCTAAGTTGCTAAAATCTGCCAAGACTTAAAATTGGGAAATGGCTAGATTTTTATTTGGTCAAATAGTCTAATCACCCCCCCTCTAGACATACTTTCGATCCTACAAGTGGTATCAGAGCTTTGGTCTCAATTTGCCTTGATTTCCATAGCTTTTGGTGATCATAGCCTTGGTTTCACAACCTAGGAGAGTATGGCGTCTAGCGAGGGAAATTACCACCATAGAAGTCCTTACTTTGATGTTACTAATTTTGCTAGTTGGAAGCATAAGATGAAAATGCATATTCTTGGACATAACCCCACCGTTTGGGCTATTGTGTGCATTGGCTTGCAAGGTGAATTCTTTGATGGGAGAGAACCAAATCGTGAAGCTACCGCAAAAGAGTTAAAGATGCTGCAATACAATGCTCAAGCTTGCGATATCCTCTTCAACGCACTGTGCCCTGAAGAATTCAACAAAATCAGCCGTCTTGAGAATGCAAAGGAAAATTGGGATACTTTGATTGATATGCAAGAGGGTACCGACTCCATCAAGGAATCCAAATTGGATGTGCTTCAAAGTCAACTTGACAAGTTCAAAATGAAGGATGGTGAAGGTGTTGCTGAAATGTACTCTAGGCTTGATCTCACCACAAATGAGATTGCCGGCTTAGGAAGTGAGGAGATGACCGATAGATTCATCATCAAGAAGATCCTAAGAGCCTTGGATGGAAAATACGATACCAGCAGACTAAGGCATAGCCTAGTGGTGGGAAGGGGCTGATGCCTTCCCACCCACCCAGGTTCAAGGCATGGTACTTGCAATTTGGGTTTGTTGCACCAATTATACTGTAAGGGGTTCCCTTACAGTCTTTCTGTCAAAAAATATGATACCGTGTGCACATTGATACAAATGATGCCCAATTACAAAGATTTGAAGCCAATGGAAGTCATTGGAAGAATTGTTGCTCATGAGATGTCACTCAAGGATAAGGAAGAGCTTCACAACAAGTCAAGTGGTGCTTACAAAGACTCATGTGATGCTCCTACATCATCAAGTGAGAAACAAACCTTCAATGAGGAATTGAGCCTAATGGTGAAGAACTTCAACAAGTTCTACAAGACTAGAAGCAAGGAAAGAAATTCCAAGTCAAGGTCCTACAATGACAAAAGATCTTCAATTAGTGAGCGTAATTGCTACAATTGTGGAAGACCCGGACACTACTCAAATGAGTGTATGGCTCCCTACAAAAGAAGGGAAGATTCACCCAAAAGGAGAAGTAGAAGAGAAGAATCACCACCAAGAGAGAGAGGGAGTAGAGATGATCATTATGAACGAAGAACCTCTCGGAGAAGCAAGGATTCATAAAGGAAGGACAAATCATCAAGGAGCTACACAAAACAAAGACATCAAGCTCATGTTGGTGAATGGGTATCCGGCTCCGACTCCGACCATCACTCCGGAAGAAGTTATCACTCCGACTCCGAATATACTCAAGATGAAGGTGTTGCCGATCTAGCACTTGTGTCAACCAACTCCTACAACATATTTGACTCACCAAATGAAGGAATTGGGAGATGCTTCATGGCTAAAGGCCCAAAGGTATCACACCCCGAGTATGTTCATTTCAATAGTGATGAAGATGATTTGCTAGGTGATGATGGTTTACTTGTTGACAACTCTAGTGATGAAAACTATGATGAATTTGTTGTTAATCATGCTAATCAAGATAAAACGAATGATGACAATAAGAAGGAGATTGAGCATCTAACTAAAGAACTAAACACTCTTAAGTTAGCTTGTGCTTCAAAGTAGCACCATGATCTTCATGATAGAGAGTCTCTTATGTTGTCACTTTCATATACTAGTGGGAATTTTTCATTATAGAACTTGGCTTGTATATTCCAATGATGGGCTTCCTCAAACACCCTAGGTCTTCATGAGCAAGCAAGTTGGATGCACACTCACTTAGTTTTCTTTTTGAGCTTTCATAAACTTATAGCTCTAGTGCATCCGTTGCATGGCAATCCCTACTCACTCACATTGATATCTATTAATGGGCATCTCCATAGCTCGTTGATACGCCTAGTTGATGTGAGACTATCTCCTCTTTTTTTCTTCTCCACAACCATCATCTATTCCACCTATAGTGCTATGTCCATGGTTCGCGCTCATGTATTGCGTGAAAGTTGAAAAAGTTTCAGAACGTGAAAAGTATGAAACAATTGCTTGGCTTGTCATCGGGGTTGTGCATGATTTAAATGTTTTGTGTGAAGAAGATGGAGCATAGCCAGACTATATGATTTTGTAGGGATAAGCTTTCTTTGGCCATGTTATTTTGAGAAGACATAATTATTTTGTTAGTATGCTTGAAGTATTATTGTTTTTATGCCAATATTAAACTTTTTTTTTGAATCTTACGGATCTGAACATTCATGCCACAATAAAGAGAATTACATGGATAGATATGTTAGGTAGCATTCCACATCAAAAATTCTGTTTTTATCATTTACCTACTCGAGGACGAGCAGGAATTAAGTTTGGGGATGCTTGATACGTCTCCAACGTATCTATAATTTTTTATTGTTCCATGCTATTATATTATCTGTTTTTGATGTTTTATATGCATTAATATGCTATTTTATATGATTATTGAGACTAGCCTATTAACCTAGAGCCCAGTGCTAGTTCCTGTTTTTTTCCTTATTTTAGAGTTTCATAGAAAAGGAATACCAAACAGAGTCCAAAGAGAATAAAACTTCCGCGATGATTTTTCTTGGACCAGAAGACACCCAGGAGACTTGGAGTGCAAGTCAGAAGAGCCTCGAGGTGGCCACAAGGCTGGAGGGTGCGCCCAGGGGGGTGGGGCGTGCCCCCCGACCTTGTGGGCCCCTCGGGGATCCCCTGACCTAGATTTTCCTCCTATATATACTCTTATACCCCAAAAATATCCAAGGAGCCACGAAACCACTTTTCCTCCGCCGCAACCTTCTGTACCCATGAGATCCCATCTTGGGGCCTTTTCCAATGTCCTGCCAGAGGGGGATTCGATCACGGAGGGCTTCTACATCAACACCATTGCCTCTCTGATGAAGCGTGAGTAGTTTACCACAGACATACGGGTCCATAGCTACTAGCTAGATGACTTCTTATTTCTCTTTGGTTCTCAATACAAAGTTCTCCTCGATGTAATACTCTTTTGCGGTGTGTTTGCCGAGATCCGATGAATTGTGGATTTATGATCAAGTTTATCTATGAATATTATTTGAATCTTCTCTGGATTCTTATATGCATAATTTGATATCTTTGCAAGTCTCTTCGAACTATAGATTTGGTTTAGCCAACTAGATTGGTTTTTCTTGCAATGGGAGAAGTGCTTAGCTTTGGGTTCAATCTTGCGATGTCCTTTCCCAGTGACAGTAGGGGCAGCAAGGCACGTATTGTATTATTGCCATCAAGGATAAAAAGATGGGGTTTTCATCATATTGCTTGAGTTAATTCCTCTACATCATGTTATCTTGCTTAATGCGTTACTCCGTTCTATATGAACTTAGTACTCTAGATGCATGCTGGATAGCGGTCGATGTGTGGAGTAATCTAAACTCCTAATGTCTCAGTTGGTAGGTCGCGTTCCGGGTTTTATTTTCGTCCCACCTCACCCGGTCTTTTTTGGTACTTCTTTGGTACTTCTTTTTTCGTTCCACCTCCCACTTCGTCCGGTTTAATTTCGTTGGTTATTTTTCGCCGGGTAATTTTTCGTCTCGCCTCTCTGCCTCTCCCACCGATTATTTTATCGTTGCCTCCTCCCATGACTCCCATCCGAGACGCTCCTCTCTTCCCTCTCCTATGCGCTCGATCCCCTCTCACGCCTAGGGTTCCTAGAGATTGCGTCGCCACCGCTCGGCTCCGCCTCTCCCTTCCCTCCCCCCACCTCCAGCCACACCCGTCCGACTACCTGCCGGATCCCGCGCTGCCACGCCTGCATCGCTCCGGTCTTCTCCCACAACGCGCGCATCGCAACGGCGCTCGCGCCCGCGCGGTCTCCTCCATGACCTCGGCGTGCTCCCGTCCTAGCCATCTTTGCCGTCGGGATCGCTGTCGCGTACGCCCTCGACGCGATGAGGCTTCGGCAGGGAGCCTTCTCGCCAATTTTCCCTGCCTAGGATGCCAAGATCCGCCAACTAATCTCCTCGGCAAGCTTGGCGACAGCCCACTCCCTCACCTTCTTCCTCCCCTCCTGGGCGCCCCGGGCGGCTCCGCGTAAGGCGATGTGGTCATTGTTCTCAGCCACCGCCTTGTTGCCGTCCCATGCCTTGGTGCCCAGCATGGCCGTATCTTCGAGTGTGGCCGCCTGCGGCATCGAGAGACAAGGAGGCCTCTGGACGATTACATTGAGGAGCATCTGTCCTAATCTGACTCCATCACCACCCATCTCTAAAACCTTTGCATTACCCAATCACGACCCATCTCTAAAACCTTTGCATTACCCAAATTAAGGCGATCACTGTTGGTGCGCCGGAGTCGTTAGCCGCGCTAGCCGGGCTATTGGTTTCTGCTGAGATGGTGTGCTATGTACAAGGAGCAAGCTAGCAGGCAGGTGGATGCTTCCGTGGAAGCTAGCTAACCACGAGCCCACTACTTGATTGATTGATCTCGGCGGAACAGCACACGCGAAAATAAGCAATTTTGATGGCTAATAATTGCACGGAACATGGATTCCGATGAGTATGCCTGATACGACCTGCTTCTCCCGGTGCTCCCGCATAAGGTATCAATTCGCTGCTTCATGGTCTTAGTATTCTTTGCTTGATGGTTTCAGCAGACGAGGATGACTTGTGTTGGATGGGCTGCGAGATAAAGCTTGTGGACTGAGAGCAGCTTGGAAAGGAAGAAGCTGGGCTATTGTTTTACTGCAGATTTTTGTTAGATCATTATGCTTTGTGCCACGTTATACGCACATATGAACAAAAGTAACTCTTTTATGTCATTGTGATAAACTCGATGATCTACTGATTAGTTGATCTATGCTTCATCGCCTACTGATTTTTCAGTCTGTTTTTAGTGATGTTTCTCATTGTTTCCAAGAGATGTAATTGGCAGTATTTTTCGTATTTCTATCACTGAACAGTTCCATTTGCTTGTTGGGCTAACTTGCCTTTAGAAGCACAAAGGAAAAATTATTGGTTTGTTAGCAGGTTTAGTGAATTTATTTTGTAGATTTTTATAGTGCCTAATTTGAATCATTCAGGATCATGATATTGCATTATCAGACTATGTTCAGTTTCTATGCTAAGCTAGAAATTTGAAGAAAAAAATTAAGGTGTGTCTCTGGTGTCAATATTAAAAGAAAGAGCCTTCATTTTTCTTTTCAGTTAAGAGTGTAGAAATTAAGGCATGTTTATCTTTTGATGAAAAACATAACTATGATATCGATGAGGTAATCTCATGTTACCTTTCTATTATGTTAGCTTGCTAATTTCCTATATCCAGTTCATAATATTGTGGCTATTATCATGAACTAAGTAATGATTGATAGTATCCACATTGGCCTATGATCTACTATCAAGTAAGTACTCCTTTGCTTATTACTGTCATCGGCATCTTTTTTATCAGCGTTGTGGGAGGTACTCTTATTACTGGCAAGTTGGCCCTAATCATATTATAATAGTTTATTACTTGGTCTCTTAGTTGTGTTATTTTCCTGGGTGTGCATAAAAAATTACCTGAAAATCTACGCATGCTTTTCTCCAAGTCTCCATCATTGATTTGTTTAAATCTCCATATGAGTTATTCATGTGTGGTGCACTGTCCATTTTGTTGCTTCAGGTCCCGCAACAAACTGAACAGCTGGTTTTCGCTGAATTTTTTGGCAGATTCAAAGGATACGATCGAGGCAGGGAGGGGGGTGGTATGCATCTGTGGGATGTGTGACACCGAGCACCGACGGGATCACGCAAGCCACGTCGGGAGACGACCACACTCTCGTGCTCAGTAGTAACAACGGATTCGGAAGAACTGCTGCGCGGGTGCTGTCATCAGGCCTTAATTTCAAGGTACGTGGGAGACACACCATTGTAGTGAAAATCATTTTCTTCTTCTTTATTTTATTTTACTTTCATTTGCGTCATTGTGTGATCACTATTTGTAGGAGTACATTATATGGCAGCCAGAGGATTAGGTGTCTAGAATGGACAGCACCAATCGTTCCTAGGGACCATGGTAAATGCAAAAGGTATAACTATGCATGTACAATTGTTCTTGACTATCAGCAATGTTCATTGCAAGTTCTGCCATGAATCCCCCCCCCCTAATTAGCTTACCCCTGCCGCACAGCCAGCTTTGCACTGTGATTCTTACCCAGACTAGCTTTGCCATTCATTTATGCTATTGGGAATCATGATCATCCATAATGAATAAACCATTCTTCTACTTCTAAACTTGATGGTTTAGAAGCAAGAACTGACGCTGATATTCAAGTGCTCTGCTTCTGCTCTGACATGTCACAGTTATGTATGTAAGTGGTCTACTAACGAAAGTTCATTGGTGACAAACTGACACTGATATTAAGATCATAATATGGCCAATAAAGCTTAGAAAAAAACGTGGATGAAACTTTCAAAACATAGAATCCACAATTATATGCATACCTTTGGAAAGAAGGCTCTGCACTATATGAAATTGTTCTGTACTTTAAGGTTTCAGGCTAATTCTAATGAACTACAGGCTGAAAGTGTCAAACAAATATTGTGACATCTATGCTGACCTAACAACACATACACGACCAGAACTTTACATATTCTGTGTGACAGTAGTGCGGCATCGTCCTTTTCATTCATCATTCTTTTTTGTTAGCTATGTGTTAATTGTCCTACTTAATTTCTAACTCATCATATTGCTCTTGATTTTTAGTCATGCTTCGAGCTTTGGTCCGTGCATCTACATGAAGAAAGCATGTCTTGGCTAAAGGTAAAATTGAAACTTGGAGGTGATCAAATCATATGCTTTGGTCTGTATAAGAGTGTAAATTAAGGATTACAAATTTCTTGGCACTAGATTTTGAGTTTATATTTTTAGAATTTTGTGACCTGGCCTGAAGTTCAGTTTTTTTGAAGTTGATATATATCTTCTGTAGATCTTTTATTTTTCCTTTGGGTTTGGGGCCAGTATAAACAGATTGAAAGTATTATTTTTTTAGAAAAATAAGATTTTGTTCTTCTATTTCACCATAATTCATGTTTACATAGTTTTGAGAGGCACTTAACTTAAGTTTCCTCTTCAACTGACTAATTGTCAAGAAAGGAGATCAAAAGAATATTTCGGCGTGTAAGGAGACACAACGCTTGCATGCGAGGGAAGCTGCAGCAGGAACGATCAGTTTGTCGCTACATGAATGGAGACCACATGCCATGATGTTTGACACACAATTCTTAATTAGAGAAAAATTTAAATTACTTGTTTTTATTCCGTGGTGCAAGGTATGCATGCATGCCACACACATATATCAGTTGTTGCAAGTTGAGATCATCCGCCAACTATCTTAAAAATCAATCTGCCAACTTAATTAATCAATCATGTCGAATTATTGCCAACTTAATTAATCAATCATGTCGATTTTTAGACGCGGTGACTAGTGTTGGGGAACGTAGTAATTTTAAAAAAAATCCTACGCACACGCAAGATCATGGTGATGCATAGCAACGAGAGGGGAGAGTGTTGTCTACGTACCCTCGTGGACCGAAGCGGAAGCGTTATATCAACGCGGTTGATGTAGTCGTACGTCTTCACGATCCGACCGATCCAAGCACCGTTACTCCGGCACCTCCGAGTTCTTGGCACACGTTCAGCTCGATGACGTTCCCCGGGCTCCGATCCAGCAAAGCTTCGGGGAAGAGTTCCTTCAGCACAACGGCATGGTGACGATCTTGATGTTCTACTGTCGCAGGGCTTCGCCTAAGCACTGCTACAATATGACCGAGGTGGAATATGGTGGAGGGGGGCACCGCACACGGCTAAGGAACGATCTCAATGATCAACTTGTGTGTCCATGGGGTGCCCCCTGCCCCCGTATATAAAGGAGCAAGGGAGGGAGGAGGCCGGCCCTAGGTTTGGGCGCGCCAGGGGAGTCCTACTCCCACCGGGAGTAGGATTCCACCTTTCCTAGTCCAACTAGGTCAAGGGGGGAAAGAGGGGAAGAGGGGAAGGAAGGGAGAGAGGGGCCGCGCCCCAAACCCCTTGTCCAATTCGGACTGGGCTTGGGAGGGGCGCGCGCCACCTCCTGGTCCTTCCCACTAAGGCCCATCAAGGCCCATTGCTTCTTCCTCGTATTCCCGTAACTCCCCGGTACCTCCGAAAATACCCGAACCACTCAGAACCCTTCCGATGTCCGAATATAGTCGTCCAATGTATCGATCTTTACGTCTCGACCATTTCGAGACTCCTCGTCATGTCCCCGATCTCATCCGGGACTCCGAACTCCTTCGGTACATCAAAACTCATAAACTCATTATATAATTGTCATCGAAACCTTAAGCGTGCGGACCCTACGGTTCGAGAACAATGTAGACATGACCGAGACACGTCTTCGGTCAATAACCAATAGCGGGACCTGGATGCCCATATTGGCTCCTACATATTCTACGAAGATCTTTATCGGTCAGACCGCATAACAACATACGTTGTTCCCTTTGTCCATCGGTATGTTACTTGTCCGAGATTCGATCGTCGGTATCCAATACCTAGTTCAATCTCGTTACCGGCAAGTCTCTTTACTCGTTCCGTAATACATCATCCCGCAACTAACTCATTAGTTGCAATGCTTGCAAGGCTTAAGTGATGTGCATTACCGAGAGGGCCCAGAGATACCTCTCCCACAATTGGAGTGACAAATCCTAATCTCGAAATATGCCAACCCAACATCTACCTTTGGTGACACCTGTAGTACTCCTTTATAATCACCCAGTTACGTTGTGACGTTTGGTAGCACCCAAAGTGTTCCTCCGGCAAACGGGAGTTGCATAATCTCATAGTCAAAGGAACATGTATAAGTCATGGATAAAAGCAACAGCAACATACTAAACGATCGGGTGTTATGCTAATGGAATGGGTCATGTCAATCAGATCATTCAACTAATGATGTGACCTTGTTAATCAAATGACAACTCCTTTGTCCATGGTTAGGAAACTTAACCATCTTTGATTAACAAGCTAGTCAAGTAGAGGCATACTAGTGACACTCTGTTTGTCTATGTATCCACACATGTATTATGTTTCCAGTTAATACAATTCTAGCATGAATAATAAACATTTATCATGATATGTAAGGGAATAAATAATAACTTTATTATTGCCTCTAGGGCATATTTCCTTCAGTCTCCCACTTGCACTAGAGTCAATAATCTAGGTCACATCACCATGTGATTAACTCACATCACCATGTGATTAACTCGATAGTTCACATCATCATGTGATTAACACCCATAGTTCACATCGCCATGTGACCAACACCCAAAGGATTTGCTAGATTCAGTAATCTAGTTCACATCACTATGTGATTAACACCCAAAGAGTACTATGGTGTGATCATGTTTTGCTTGTGAGAGAAGTTTAGTCAATGGGTCTGCCACATTCAGATCCGTTATGTATTTTGCAATTTTCTATGTCTACAATGCTCTGCACGGAGCTACTCTAGCTAATTGCTCCCACTTTCAATATGTATCTAGATCGAGACTTAGAGTCATCCAGATCGGTGTCAAAACTTGCATCGACGTAACCCTTTACGACGAACCTTTTGTCACTTCCATAATCAAGAAACATATCCTTATTCCACTAAGGATAATTTTGACCGTTGTCCAGTGATCTACTCCTAGATCACTATTGTACTCCCTTGCCAAACTCAGTGTAGGGTATACAATAGATCTGGTACACAGCATGGCATACTTTATAGAACCTATGGCCAAGGCATAGGGAATGACTTTCATTCTCTTTCTATCTTCTGTCGTGGTCGAGTTTTGAGTCTTTACTCAACTTCATACCTTGTAACACAGGAAAGAACTCTTTCTTTGACTGTTCCATTTTGAACTACTTCAAAATCTTGTCAAGGTATGCACTCATTGAAAACTTATCAAGCGTCTTGATCTATCTCTATAGATCTTGATGCTCAATATGTAAGCAGCTTTACCGAGGTCCTTCTTCGAAAAACTTCTTTCAAACACTCCTTTATGCTTTGCAGAATAATTCTACATTATTTCCGATCAACAATATGTCATTTACATATACTTATCAGAAATTTTGTAGTGCTCCCACTCACTTTCTTGTAAATACAGGCTTCACCGCAAGTCTGTATAAAACTATATGCTTTGATCAACTCATCAAAGCGTATATTCCAACTCCGAGATGCTTGCACCAGTCCATAGATGGATCGCTGGAGCTTGCACATTTTGTTAGCACCTTTAGGATTGACAAAACCTTCTGGTTGCATCATATACAACTCTTCTTTAATAAATCCATTAAGGAATGCAGTTTTGTTTTATCCGTTTGCCAGATTTCATAAAATGCGGCAATTGCTAACATGATTCGGACAGACTTAAGCATGGATACGAGTGAGAAACTCTCATCGTAGTCAACACCTTGAACTTGTCGAAAACCTTTTGCGACAATTCTAGCTTTGTAGATAGTAACACTACTATCAGCTTCTGTCTTCCTCTTGAAGATCCATTTATTTTCTATGGCTTGTCGATCATCGGGCAAATCCATCAAAGTCCATACTTTGTTCTCATACATGGATCCCATCTCAGATTTCATGGCTTTAAGCCATTTTGCGGAATCTGGGCTCACCATCGCTTTTTCATAGTTTGTAGGTTCCTCATGATCTAGTAGCATGACTTCCAGAACATGATTGCCGTACCACTCTGGTGCGGATCTTACTCTGGTTGATCTACGAGGTTCTGTAGTAACTTGTTCTGTAGTTCTATGATCATCATCATCAACCTCCTCACTAGTTGGTTTTGACGTCACAGAAACTGGTTCCTGTGATGTACTGGTTTCCAACAAGGGAATAGGTACAGTTACCTCATCAAGTTCTACTTTCCTCCCACTCACTTCTTTCGAGAGAAACTCCTTCTCTATAAAGGATCCATTCTTAGCAACGAATGTCTTGCCTTCGGATCTGTGATAGAAGGTGTACCCAACTGTCTCCTTTGGGTATCCTATGAAGACATATTTCTCCGATTTGGGTTTGAGCTTATCAGGATGAAACTTTTTTCACATAAGCATCACAATCCCAAACTTTAAGAAACGACAACTTTGGTTTCTTGCTAAACCACAGTTCATATAGTGTCGTCTCAACGGATTTAGATGGTGCCCTATTTAACGTGAATGCAGCTGTCTCTAATGCATAACCCCAAAACGATAGTGGTAGATCGGTAAGAGACATCATAGATCGCACTATATCTAATAAAGTACGGTTATGACGTTCGGATACACCATTACACTGTGGTGTTCCAGGTGGCACGATTTTGTGAAACTATTCCACATTGTTTTAACTGAAGACCAAACTCGTAACTCAAATATTCTCCTCCACGATCATATCGTAGAAACTTTTATTTTCTTGTTACGATGATTCTCCACTCCACTCTGAAACTCTTTGAACATTTTCAAATGTTTCAGACTTGTGCTTCATCAAGAAGATATACCCATATCTGCTCAAATCATTTGTGAAGGTCAGAAAATAATGATACCTGCTGCAAGCCTTAATATTCATTGGACCACATACATCAGTATGTATGATTTCCAATAAATCTGTTGCTTGCTTCATTGTTCCGGAGAACGGCGTTTTAGTCATCTTTCCCAAGAGGCATGGTTCGCAAGGATCAAGTGATTCATAATCAAGTGATTCTAAAATCCCATTAGCATGGAGTTTCTTCTTGCGCTTTACACCAATATGACTTAAACGGCAGTGCCACAAATAAGTTGCACTATCATTATTAACTTTGCATCTTTTGGTTTCAATATTATGAATATGTGTATTACTACGATCGAGATCCAACAAACCATTTTTGTTGGTGTGTATGACCATTGAAGGTTTTATTCATGTAAACAGAACAACAATTGTTCTCTAACTTAAATGAATAATCGTATTGCAATAAACATGATCGAATCATATTTATGCTCAACGCAAATACTTAAATAACACTTATTTAGGTTCAACACTAATCTCGAAAGTATAGGGAAGTGTGCGATGATGATCATATCAATCTTGGAACTACTTCCAACACACATCGTCACTTCACCCTTAACTAGTTTCTGTTTATTCTGCAACTCCTGTTTCGGGTTACTACTCTTAGCAACTGAACTAGTATCAAATATCGAGGGGTTGCTATAAACACTAGTAAAGTACACATCAATAACATGTATATCAAATATACTTATGTTCACTTTGCCATCCTTCTTATTCGCTAATCACTTGGGGTAGTTCTGCTTCCAGTGACCAGTCCCTTTGCAGTAGAAGCACTTAGTTTCAGGCTTAGGAACAGATTTGGGCTTCTTCACTTAAGCAGCAACTTGCTTGCTGTTCTTCTTGAAGTTCCCCTTTCTCCCTTTGCCCTTTTCTTGAAACTAGTGATCTTGTCAACCATCAACACTTGATGCTCTTTCTTGATTTCTACCTTCATCGATTTCATCATCATGAAAAACTCGGGAGTCTTTCTCGTCATCCCTTGCATACTATAGTTCATCACAAAGTTCTACTAACTTGGTGATGGTGACTAGAGAATTCTGTCAATCACTATCTTATCTGGAAGATTAACTCCCACTTGATTCAAGCGATTGTAGTACCCAGACAATCTGAGCACATGCTCACTAGTTGAGCGATTCTCCTGCATCTTTTAGCTATAGAACTTGTTGGAGACTTCATATCTCTCAACTCGGGTATTTTCTTGAAATATTAACTTCAACTCCTGGAACATCTCATATGGTCCATGACGTTCAAAACGTCTTTGAAGTCCCGATTCTAAGCCGTTTAAGCATGGTGCACTAAACTATTAAGTAGTCATCATATTGAGCTAGCAAAACGTTCATAACGTCTGCATCTGCTTCTGCAATAGGTCCGTCACCTAGCGGTGCATCAAGGACATAATTCTTCTGTGCAGCAATGAGGATAAACCTCAGATCACGGATCCAATCCGCATCATTGCTACTAACATCTTTCAACACAATTTTCTCTAGGAACATATCAAAATAAACATAGGGGAGCAATAACGTGAGCTATTGATTTACAACATAATTTGCAGAATACTACTAGGACTAAGTTCATGATAAATTAAAGTTCAATTAATCATATTACTTAAGAACTCCCACTTAGATAGACATCCCTCTAATCCTCTAAGTGATCACGTGATCCAAATCAAACTAAACCATAACCGATCATCACGTGAAATGGATTAGTTTTCAATGGTGAACATCATCATGTTGATCATATCTACTATATGATTCACGCTCGACCTTTCGGTCTCCGTGTTCCGAGGTCATATCTTATATGCATAGCTCGTCAAGTATAACCTGAGTATTCCGCGTGTGCAACTGTTTTGCACCCGTTGTATTTGAACGTAGAGCCTATCACACCCGATCATCACGTGGTGTCTCAGCACGAAGAACTTTCGCAACGGTGCATACTCAGGGAGAATACTTCTTGATAATTAGTGAGAGATCATCTTATAATGCTACCGTCAATCAAAGCAAGATAAGATGCATAAAAGATAAACATCACATGCAATCAATATAAGTGATATGATATGGCCATCATCATCTTGTGCTTGTGATCTCCATCTCCGCAGCACTATCATGATCACCATCGTCACCGGCGCGACACCTTGATCTCCATCATAGCATCGTTGTCGTCTCGCCAATCTTATGCTTCTACGACTATCGCTACCGCTTAGTGATAAAGTAAAGCATTACAGGGCGATTGCATTGCATACAATAAAGCGACAACCATACGGCTCCTGCCGGTTGCCGATAGCTCGGTTACAAAACATGATCATCTCATACAATAAAATTTAGCATCATGTCTTGACCATATCACATCACAACATGCCCTGCAAAAACAAGTTAGACGTCCTCTACTTTGTTTATTGCAAATTTTACGTGGCTGCTACGGGCTGAAGCAAGAACCAATCTCACCTACGCATCAAAACCACAACGATACTTCGTCAAATAGACTCCGTTTTAACCTTCTCAAGGACCGGGCGTAGCCATACTCGGTTCAACTAAAGTTGGTGAGACAGTCTCCCGCAAGCCATCTGTGTGCAAAGCACGTCGAGGGAACCGGTCTCGCGTAAGCGTACGCGTAAGGTTGGTCCGGGTCGTCTCATCCAACAATACCGCTGACCCAAAGTATGAGATGCTGGTAGGCAGTATGACTTGTATCGTCCACAACTCACTTGTGTTCTACTCGTGCAAATAACATCAAACCATAAAAACCTAGGCTCGGATGCCACTGTTGGGGAACGTAGTAATTTCAAAAAAAATCCTACACACACGCAAGATCATGGTGATGCATAGCAACGAGAGGGGAGAGTGTTGTCTACGTACCCTCGTAGACCGAAGCGGAAGCGTTATATCAACGCGGTTGATGTAGTCGTACGTCTTCACGATCCGACCGATTCAAGCACCGCTACTCCGGCACCTCCGAGTTCTTGGCACACGTTCAGCTCGATGACGTTCCCCGGGCTCCGATCCAGTAAAGCTTCGGGGAAGAGTTCCTTCAGCACAACGGTGTGGTGACGATCTTGATGTTCTACTGTCGCAGGGCTTCGCCTAAGCACTGCTACAATATGACCGAGGTGGAATATGGTGGAGGGGGGCACCGCACACGGCTAAGGAACGATCTCAATGATCAACTTGTGTGTCCATGGGGTGCCCCCTGCCCCCGTATATAAAGGAGCAAGGGAGGGAGGAGGCCGGCCCTAGGTTTGGGCGCGCCAGGGGAGTCCTACTCCCACCGGGAGTAGGATTCCACCTTTCCTAGTCCAACTAGGTCAAGGGGGGAAAGAGGGGAAGAGGGAAAGGAAGGGAGAGAGGGGCCGCGCCCCAAACCCCTTGTCCAATTCGTACTGGGCTTGGGAGGGGCGCGCGCCACCTCCTGGTCCTTCCCACTAAGGCCCATCAAGGCCCATTGCTTCTTCCTCGTATTCCCGTAACTCCCCGGTACCTCCGAAAATACCCGAACCACTCAGAACCCTTCCGATGTCCGAATATAGTCGTCCAATGTATCGATCTTTACGTCTCGACCATTTCGAGACTCCTCGTCATGTCCCCGATCTCATCCGGGACTCCGAACTCCTTCGGTACATCAAAACTCATAAACTCATTATATAACTGTCATCGAAACCTTAAGCGTGCGGACCCTACGGTTCGAGAACAATGTAGACATGACCGAGACACGTCTCCGGTCAATAACCAATAGCGGGACCTGGATGCCCATATTGGCTCCTACATATTCTACGAAGATCTTTATCGGTCAGACCGCATAACAACATACGTTGTTCCCTTTGTCCATCGGTATGTTACTTGTCCGAGATTCGATCGTCGGTATCCAATACCTAGTTCAATCTCGTTACCGGCAAGTCTCTTTACTCGTTCCGTAATACATCATCCCGCAACTAACTCATTAGTTGCAATGCTTGCAAGGCTTAAGTGATGTGCATTACCGAGAGGGCCCAGAGATACCTCTCCCACAATTGGAGTGACAAATCCTAATCTCGAAATATGCCAACCCAACATCTACCTTTGGTGACACCTGTAGTACTCCTTTATAATCACCCAGTTACGTTGTGACGTTTGGTAGCACCCAAAGTGTTCCTCCGGCAAACGGGAGTTGCATAATCTCATAGTCAAAGGAACATGTATAAGTCATGGATAAAAGCAACAGCAACATACTAAACGATCGGGTGTTATGCTAATGGAATGGGTCATGTCAATCAGATCATTCAACTAATGATGTGACCTTGTTAATCAAATGACAACTCCTTTGTCCATGGTTAGGAAACTTAACCATCTTTGATTAACAAGCTAGTCAAGTAGAGGCATACTAGTGACACTCTGTTTGTCTATGTATCCACACATGTATTATGTTTCCAGTTAATACAATTCTAGCATGAATAATAAACATTTATCATGATATGTAAGGAAATAAATAATAACTTTATTATTGCCTCTAGGGCATATTTCCTTCAACTAGAGGATGGAAAATTCCTGTTTAGTTGATTTTTAGTAGAAGGTTTTGTGCCAATGTAGAACAAAATCTGATTTGATTGGTGTTATATATTGATAGGACTAATTAAGCTGCGTGCATGCTGAATGCCCTTCCTGATGTTTTCTACTGTTGAGATTACGCTTTTGGCTCAAGGGGCATCACAGGTGGTGCACGCCTCCTCCCCTTCATAGTGGTGGCGGATCGACACGAACTTGTGGGGATGGAACCAGGACGGAGAGTGGGGCGCTTGGCGGTCCGTGGGGAAATACGGTGTGAAGAAGAGAGGGCGCCATGGTGAAGGAGAGGTGGACATCATCCGGTTTTAAAGGAGGGGGCTCTAACGAGAAATGTCCCACTACAGCGGGAAACCTAGCAGGAATGGAAGGGTCTGGCAGGAAAAGGAAAGGGTTCATCTTGGGTAGGGCTTTTGTGTTGGGCCCTCTCTCCTTCGTGATGGATAGTCTGGATAACCACATTCTACACCACACATATGGTCTGGGTTTGGGTGAGCCGTACTATCCGAATTTTGGGGAGCATGTTGGACGCCCGTTTGATGTCCGAACATGCCCGAACGCATTTATAGGGAATATAAAGATAAGAAGGCACTGACCATGTGTAGTTTGGAGGCAAACAAACCATCATTCAATACAGTCACTAAATGAGGATGTGGTGGAACAAATGTTTCCTGGCTGAGTCCTTTCTCTTATTTAATTTTTAATTCTTTTTTCTTATTATTTTGTACTAACGTGAGGCGCCTTATGAATCACCATTAGTTGTTGGTGTTCCAAATATATTAGAGAGCAACACAACGACAAAGAAGCCACAAACATAGTCAAAGGGCAGTGAATTGAAAGATGAATGATGTAGGGATGTAGAAGGTGACCGATAACAACTTGATGGAAAGGTCTGCTAGAGGGGTGAATGGTGTTTGTTGAAAAGAGAAAGGAAGATGCTTGTGTTTGTTGTCCCATGGAATATCACACACAATATGCGCGTTCATGGACAAAAACTCAAGCAATATTTACATTCATTTGTTGGCCCGTGGCAACGCACGGGTTTTTTTTCGTCCCACCTTCTCTGGGTTGTTTTCGTCCTCCCTCCCACCTCTCAATTTCCCCGTAGTAACGATCCCACCTCCCAGTTTTGTCGGTTTTTTTCGTTGGTTTTTTTCGTTTGGTTTATTTTCGTCTCATCTCTCACCACCCCTCCCACCTTAATTTTTTCTTCTTCCCACTTAAAATCGAATCACGTCCGATCCTCCTTCCATTTATTCGTGCTTTCTTTGGCAGGTATTGATTCAATTCAATCATGTAAATATTTTGGCAAGTTCTGATTCAATAAATCAAGAGCAATCAGCGTAGCCGGATTCGGTAATTGGTAATTGAAATCGTAGGCAAGAGATCTCCTCGTCCATCAGTGTTAACTTCCTTTTTTTTACAATATGAGTCCCATCTTCCTAGCGCCAAAGTGTAATATATGGAAACAAACTCAACGAATTATAATAGTGATTAACCCGATTATTACATACCAAACATTAGGTACGTCATTAATTCGCTTCCTTCCCTTCCCTTCGTCCCTCAATCCCACACTCATGGTGCTATAGTGGCGGAGTTGCCGATGGCGACGAGGACAACCCGTGGCAGCCCCCATCCTACTCCCTCACTTCCTCCAAATTCCTCGACCCCTACCGTCTCGATCCCGTTCACGCTCTGATCCGAAGGCCGATGCAGCTCTGGCCGATTGACAATGCAGGTTCGGGATCGTTCCTTTCAGCGCCCACTCTTGGAAGAAACGACAGCGTGCCATGCAGATCGAACCCGGCCGAGATCACGGGATGCTTGCACAGGGCTCGTCGAGATTGCTATTCTGAACTTTTTTGTGAACAAAATGAAGAGTGGGACAGGATCTGCACTTGTGCTAATATAAAATATACTTGTGTAGTTGCAGGTTTTGTTTTAAAAATCCAATTATTGTTTATCTTTTGTCGCTGAAAAATGATTACTAATTATGACATTGATTTTATTTCTTCTGGATGTTGTATATTCTTGGATTGAAGGGACTCCCTGACAAGGTGAAAGATCAGGTTACATCTGCATGTCGTTCTATACTTGTTTACCTGATTATTTGATGCATAATTTCACATGGGTAAACTAAAAATATTTAGCCTGGTTTAGATGATGCAACCCAAATTTTGGCATTGGTCGTAATTTGGTAGTTCTTCAGGTGAGTGACACATTCATTTGGAGAAGCACTAGCTGGAATCAGACACCTATTTTTTTAATGTTTCTTGCTTATTATAAGTTAATGTGGCCCCGTTGCAACGCACGGGCGTTCTTCTAGTAGTAGTAGATGCAGAATCGTTTCGGTCAGATGCCTATATTCATGATCATTGCCTTAGATATCGTCATAACTTTACGCTTTTCTATCAATTGCTCGGCAGCAATTTGTTCACCCACCTAATAATTTCTATCTCGAGAGGAGCCTCTAGTGAAACCTATGGCCCCCGGGTCTACTTTCCATCATATAAGTTTCCGTTCTACAATTCTAGCTTCCTATTTACTTTCTTTGCAATCTTTTACCTTCCGCTCCATAAACCAAACATACCAAAAATATTACTTTACCGTTTATCCATCTCTATCAGATCTCACATTGCAAATAACCGTGAAGGGATTGACAACCCCTTTGTCGCGTTGGGTGCAAGGTTGGTGTTTGTTAGTGCAGGTATTCGGTGGCTTGCGCGTTGTCTCCTACTAGATTGATGCCTTGGTTCTCAAAACTGAGGGAAATACTTACGCTACTGTGCTGCATCACCCTTTCCTCTTCAAGGGGAAAACCAACGCAAGCTTAAGAGGTAGCAGGTACGACCGATAAAGATCTTCGTAGAATATGTGGGAACCAATATGAGCATCCAGGTTCTACTATTGGTTATTGACCGGAGAGGTGTCTCGGTCATGTCTACATAGTTCTCGAACCCGTAGGGTCCGCACGCTTAACGTTCGATGATGATTTTGTATTATATGAGTTATGTGGTTTGGTGACCGAATGTTATTTGGAGTCCCGGATGAGATCACGGACATGAAGAGGAGTCTCGAAATGGGCAAGAGGTAAAGATTCATATATAGGATGATAGTATTCGGACACCGGAAGTGTTCTAAGGGTACCGAGTACTTATCGGGTCACTTGAAGGGGTTCCGCGCATCCCCCCGGCAACTACATGGGCCTAATGGGCCAAGAAGGGGACAGACAAGCCCCTAGGGGGCTAGTGCGCCCCATGTAGGCCAAAATAGGGGGGAAGGAAAGAGGAGAAGAGGGAAAGGAAGGGGAGAGATTCGGCCTCCCCCTTCCTTCTCTCCTCCCTCCCCCTTCCTTCCCCCTCCGGATGAATATGGAAGGGGGGAGGCCAAATTGGGAGGCTCCCAAGTTGGATTCCTCCTACTTGGGGCACCCCCTTGGCTGCCTCTCCTCCCCTCCAACCTATATATATGAGGGGGAGGCACCGCTAGAACACACAACATTGATTTCTAGCCGTGTGCGGTGCCCCCCTACATAGTTTACGCTTCCTGTCATATTCATGTAGTGCTTAGGCGAAGCCCTGTGCAGATCACTTCACCATCACTGTCACCACGCCGTCTTGCTTACGGAACTCTCCCTTGTCACTTTGCTGGATCAAGAGTTCGAGGGACATCATCGAGCTGAACGTGTGCAGAACTCGAAGGTGCCGTACGTTCGGTGCTTGATGGTCGGAACGAGAAGAAGTTCGACTACATCAACCGCGATGTCAAACGCTTCCACTTTTGGTCTATGAGGGTACGTGGACACACCCTCCCCCTCTCGTTGCTATGCATCTCCTAGATAGATCTTGCGTGAGCGTAAGAATTTTTTTGAAATTTCATGCTACGTTTCCCAACATTGAGGAGTTGCAACTTCTTGTAAAGATCACGGGTGTAGTGTGTGGGCACGAAGCAAGCTCTCATGACATCCTTCATTTGCGTCCAAGTTGTGATTGGTGGTTCGCCTCTTTCTTGTCGTCGCTCAATCACTTGTTCCCACCAAATGAGGACGTAGTCTTGAAACTCGAGGGAGGCCATGGCGATATTCTTTTCCTCGTCGTAGTTGTGAAGGCGGAATATCTTGTCCAACTTCAATGCCCATGAGAGATATTCTTCGGGATCATTGCTTCCGGAGAACTTGGGCATGGTGAACTTGAGCTTGCCATAGCGGAGTTCTTCATCATAGTGGCGATTTTGATGTCGCTCTTTCCATGGAGGAAGGTCCTCAAATTCGCATTCCTCGTGATGTCGCCCTTGGCGGGGAGGAGGGTCTTGAAGCACTTGTTCCACTTGGTGTTGTTCTTGTCGTGGAGGAGGATGAGGCATATGCGCTTGGTTTCGCCTTTCTTGTTGCTCTTCGCGTCGGGCGGCTTCTTCTTGTCGTGCTTGATGAAGTGCTTCCTCTTGTTCACGCACTTGGCGGTTGCGCTCGTTGACAGCTCTAGTGGCCTCGCAGAGTGCACGTTGTGCTTCGAGTGCTTGTGCTTCACGCTCAAGTACTTGTGCTTCACGGCGCTCTTGTGCTTGTCGGATTGCATCACTGTCTTGAGGTTCGTGATGTTGCACTTGTGGAGGTTGCTCTTGGTCCTCGGCCTCTTGAGCTTGGTGTCTTGCCCTTTCACGTGCTCAAACTCGGTCTTGTAATCCATTGCCATGGAATGGATTTTCTTGAGCTTGGCCATCTCATGGGTCATCACGTTGATGAAAGAGAGCTCGTGGAGGACTTGCATTGTAAAAAGAGTAGTCCAAAGATTGACGACTTGAGCGGCGACTTGAGTGGCACCGTCTTGGCGAAGAGGTTGAGGAAGACGCGCGGCTCATGATCATGTTGCGGAATTGTTCCATTCGTGTGGTGAGCTTGGCGTCTAGGTAGTCGCGGTTCCTTGCTTCCGATTGACGAAGGTCGGTGGCGAGTTTCTCGAGGCGCTCACCCAAAGCTTCACTTTCTTGATGTAGAGCTCGTTGGGCGATGAAGAAGTGGTTCATGGTGACGTAGTCGTGATCATCACCTTGCTCCTCGAAAGATGGGTTCGCCGAAGAACTTGGCCTATCCATCATAACCAAGTGGGGTGAGTAGGAAAATGAGAGAACAATGCCGAAGTTACCTTTTCCTGAGGATTGTGGATCTATCAAGTATCGCTCAATGTAATGCCACAATAGGAGAAATGGTACCGGGTTTGTTTCTCACACCTATACAAGTAAAGCTTATGGAGTAGCTTGGTTAGGACGGTGGCACAAAAATTTCAAGCAAATGTTAGTCAAGATATTGATAAGATTGAGAAGGTTCACAAAATTGCAAGCAAAGAAAATAGAGCAAACCCAATAATATCACTGGAAACACACACACGGAAGATAGATGGGATCCGCACAACCAAGGGGTGAGCTCAAAATGTGTAACCACGGAAAATGCTCTTGTTGTACGGATTCTAGAGAGATGCTAGCTCGATTGCTCAAATGGGCAAGATACGCTTGTCCACCAACCTATGAGAGAAACATGTCGTCTTCAATCCCAACTATGCTATGTATGTGATGACCAAGATGATATATCGATGCAAAATGGCTCAATTCTATTGCTTACAAGCTCTTTGTTTCTCCTCTTTTGCTTAAAAGTTTTTTTCACTATGCTTGATGCTCGAGCCAAGTATGATATGAGACAAGTATGTAAGATATGCACGTGAGAGACTTAGGGTACAATGATACTAGCAAGATCACTACGGTGCACAATATAGCGTGGCCCGACAATTCTTAACTCGCTAGTCTCGATGGGTAAGTGACGCAAAATGGCTCGGGTTATCAATGCAAAAGCAAGGAAATGAACTAAGTGTCGTCGAGGTTACCGTCCTTTCTTACGGTTAGTGGTGTCAATGGTGAAGATCGTTGGCAAAGACGACTCCGAGGCGATGATGAATGGCGGTGATGCCGATGTCACACGTTCCTAAGTAGCCGAAACACCTTAGGAAACGAAAACCACAACTCAAAATCGGTCAAATGCGCAAGGTGGGTGCTTTTATGGTGAATTTTTTATAGAGGCAAATGGTGGTGGTAATGATATATGTGGATGGGGGATGTCAAGAGCTTCCAAACGAGCTAAAGAACACGAAAAACGGACTTGGGAGGTGAAAGTTATGGCCAAATTGGTGGTGTAGTTGGGCTGTTTCGCGGGGTCCGCGCACCCGGGGGTGGGAGGTGCGGGTGCCCGGGGTGGTCAGGGGAAATTGGCTCGGAGGTGCGGGCACCTGGGGGTTTGGGGTGCGGGCACCCGGTGGTCTCCGATTTGGGCGGAAATCTTTGGGAAATGTCCAAATTCGGTGGATTTCATGGTGGGGAGGGTGGGGATTGATGGGTAGGGGTTAGATCCACTTGCCAAACAACAAATCCATGGACCAAAACAACCAAATCTCACAAGATCCAACAAATTGCAAGAAAAATTTTTGGGGCTATTTTTTTGTGGGGATTTTTGAATTAGGACGAAAAACAACAAAATCAAGCTAGCACATGGGGGGATGGGACTCCAAGATGTGAATCGACCTTGCTCATGATACCAAGATGTTGTAGGGTGAAACCCTAGATGGGATCTTTTCACACTTGGAGGGGGAAAAGAGGAAGAACACAAAAAGAGGATCACTTAAACAAACCCAAATAACACATCCACTAGAGTAGCATACAAGACATCCACAAGTATACAAGCACAATTCGAGGCAAAATAGCACTAGGGTAAAGTTCTTCCCACTCCTAGGAGATGAGGTCTTGATGTTGATCTTCTCCTAGAAGAGGCCTTGATAATCCACAAGGATTCTTCCCAAGGTGGGGGCTTGATCTCCAAGAGGAGCGGATACAAGGAGCAAAGCTCTCTAGTGTCTATCAGATACTTTGCTAACCTCTCAAATGAGCTAGGGGAAGAGTTTATATAGCCTAGGGACGAAATATGAGGGAACGAGGGTACAAGGGTCAAAAGCCCATAGCGCACGCACACACTCTCAGAGGGGCCCAGGCACGCAGGGTAAAGGGGTCCGGGCACCCGGACCGGTCAGTGGCTGGCGCAGGGGGGTGGCCGGGCACCCGAGGAAAGGACGGCCGGGCACCCGAGGCCGGAGGGCCGGGCACCCGAGGCCGAAGGGCCGGGCACCCAGGGCAGGCCTGGGCAGCGCCTGAGCAGTGGGGGACCGGGCACCCGGGGCCGCCTGGGATCAGCGTCCAGGGGGGCCGGGCCTCCGGGGCCAAAGTGGGCGGGCACCCAGAGTGTCCAGGACCTTTCCTTCTTCATTCTTCTCGCTCATTTCTTCCTTCTCCTCGTCCATAGGTGTTCGGGTCTCCGTGCTAGCCTCTTCATGATCATCACTTTGGTACCTAAGCATGCATAACACTTCTGTTTGAGGTAGGACCCAACTCTCATGTGAATTTGAATGGAGCTCGGAGAGGAAGGAGTTAACCTCGGTTTTGATGGCACGTGCGCGAGCTCTTGTCATTGGTCTTCTTAGTGCTTGCACTGGTGACGGAGTGTCCATGGGGATGGTCGAGGGATGCTCCGCATCAGAGGCTCTTGCTTGACGTGCCGGAGAGGCGGCGATGCTGACTTATGCTACTTAACGCGGTGGCGAGGCAGTGACGCCTGTTGCGCTTTGACCCCATTGTGCGACAATGAGGGCTGCGCTGGACAACGACTCATGTGCGACTACTCAAGGAGGATCACCATGTGCTGCTGATACTCCTCGTTCATCATCGCTGCTTCTATGAGGAGGCGTGGAATGATCTCGCCCTTCTTGGAGGAGCCGATCGCCGTGGAGGAAGATGGCCCCGGGAAGTGACAGCGACAATGCCACGATCTGCCGGATTTGAAGGAGATCCAGAGCCGCCACCTGCAGGCGCGGAGAACTACCACTTCGGCTTTGTCGAGAATGATGAGTGGAGACGGAGAGGAGCAGATCAGGGTAGTGCGGAGAGGATATGGAGCGGAACGCGCCGAAGCCGTGCTTAAATAGCCACGAGCAGCGAACGGGCGGGCAATCGTCTTCATGCGGCGCACCCGCCGGGGTAGGGTTCTCGGTCGTCATGTCGGCATTGAAGCGGCGCAGCCCGCTTGTCCGGTGGCGTCGCTCTGACCGGCATCAATGCCATGGAGTCACATTCGCTCTAGAGCAACACTGACCAAGATGAATGGGCGGCAACCGCTTCATGCAAGGAGGGTTTCTTGGGCGGAGCGGTTCTATGGTGGGACTGCAGTGTCGGACACGTACGTGGTCGTGGCCTGGACGCCAGCCAAGCTCTCCTGATTTTGCATCTAGTTTGCGGGATTTTAAACAGCCCACACATTCGTGGACCGATGGGGCACCGAGTTGGATGCCCTAATCACAATACTAAATTTCACCTTTTAACGTGAGTTATACTGTTAAAACGCAATGTGGCAAAAGGCAGTGCCTAAGAGGCGCTTAGGCACGCCTAGGCGCTAGGCGATGGCCAAACGCCTCGCCTAGGGAATAAATGGTAGTCTAGGCAATGCATGCAACAAATTGTTTACCCAAGCGAGAAATCATGTCATATTGCACTGAAATGCCAAGCATCACATATTCAAATGGTAGTAGATGGTAGTTAACTTATTTATCTGCCCTAAATTAACATCAGTGCACATATAACAAACACAAATATACCCTGATAGTAGAATCTATATTACTGCCTAGGTTGTGCCTAGAGCGCTTAAGCACCGCCTAGGCACTAGGCGAAGGCCAACCGCCTCGCTTACGCCTACCGCTTTTTTCAACCTTGTTAAAACGTGAGTAATGTTTTTCAAAAAAAATACACTACCACAATAGGATAAACAAAAGGTTTAATTGGATTTATATTATATAAGAGACCTAAATTATGATTTTACATCAATCCTCAGGTTTCAGATGCACAACAGTGCCTCAATCTGTTCTAAGGAAAAAAGACACCCGCGGACGAGCACAAAAACATGTCAGCGAACATATCCAGAATATGCCGCTTGTGACATCCAATCATAAGAAACAACGTGTCCCGAGTATAGTGGGCAGCATATCTCTAAATCAAATTGATTCCGACTCGTGTCACTTTCATGGTAGGTGCACGTGCTACGCAGAGACTGCTTCAAGTTTGCAGCAGCTAATTTGAAACAAAACAGTCCAAAAATTCCCCCTTAGTAATAATAATTAAATTAAAGAAAATGTTGCAACATTTCGAATGGATCGAAAAAAGAAAAGTAAAAATAAAATGCGTACATTTTTCATCAAGTGGCTTCGATCGACGGCCAGCAGCAACCCAACCAGACGGAACGCAGCGAAAAGTGTCCCCCACACAAGACTCACGGTTTGAGCTGCACGTCGCAACAGCCACATTTCTTTCTTTCTTCGCACGTCTGCCCCCGCCCTCCCTCCGAGTAAAGTAGCCCCCCCTGCTCCTCTTCTCCTTTCATTCCCCTTTGCTTTCCCCCCTCGCTCCTCCCATCCTTCCCTCCTCAAAAACCCTAAACCCTACCTCGCCGGGATCGGCCGATCAGCGCCGCGTCCCTCGCCGGGTGAGCTCTCCTCCGCCTCTCTCAGGACACTCCTTTGGTTTTTCCTCTTCTGATTTATTTTGCCCGGTCGGTCGGTCGACGCATTGGTCGATTTCCTAAGGATTTCGCGTCGCTCACATCGGTGATTTGGTGGAACGAGTCGATAGCAAGTGGTCACGTGCGTTGATGCGATTTTAGTTTTCGGGCTAATTTTGTCTCTGGCGAGTGGCGAGTAGTGGATGTTTCAGGGTAGGTGGCAGCCGAAAGGACCGATTTCGCGGTCCTGTTCGAAACTTCAGAAATTATAATTGTTTTGTCCTCGCCTGTTCCTTATAGTATCTTCGTCGATCGTTTGCAAATCTGTGTAAGGGTTAAGTCCGCCCCTTCTGTCTGTCTCTTTTGCTTAGGATGGATGAGTCAGTACGGACTGAACCTGACGCGATTCGTACTTTTCGCGGGGTTTCGATTTTCGACTCGATTGGAGTGTGTAACTTGTATAATCTCGGGTGCTTGAGTTCAACTGCTCCTGACGTCAAACTTGTCGAATTAAATTGTCACTGCCATATGTTGTTGAGCTTTTTTTTTTGTGTCGATATCTGGATAGGCAAAATGGTTCAACCGAGGAGATGCTCTGCTATTGATTATAATCTATCTGTGATTTTTTCTTCCCGTTATAACTGTTATTACGGAAATTAAAAGATGGAGTTCCTATTCCTTAATGCAAGTGTTCAAACCAGGTTTACTACTAATTAATGATTGCTTCAGATTTTTGTTCTTGAACTGTTAGAAGTGCTTGTCATAGTTAAGACTTAAAGTGAGCAATTTGTAAATCTGAGGTGAAGAACATAGTCGATCCTCATGGAATCTTCTTACCGGCAACAGTGAAATTACTAGTATTTATGCATTGTTGGATTGTCAGCTCTGAATCTTGTGATCAATTGGGAGGTACACAACTGTTGACTTATTTGTTGTGCTGGCTATGGATTGTAAGTTCTGCATCTTGTGATCAGTTGGGAAATGCACAACCACGGACTTATTTGTTCTGCTGGCTGTTGATTGGACTATTGCTGAGCTTGCTTGTATAGTTGGATCAGAGTTGATTCTCTTACAGCTTTTGCATGCTCACTTTGATTCTCCATATTAGTTGCTACTCATATAAGTTTCTAAGTATTACTCACTGTACTTATGTGTTCTACTGTTATGTTAGAGGAAATCCTAGAGATTTGCGGTCCTTCCATTATACCAGAAAGCTACACTTAGTGCCCTTTGAAAAGAATTGACTAGTGCGTGTGGTGTATTGGTACTGCGATTGTTCAGCATTATTCTCACCGCTGTTTTTTGTTGTTGTAATGTGCTGTTACTATCCCCTTGTCAATCTTCATTTTTCTTATGGTTTCTGAATTTGATCACTTCAGGTTGTACTTAGAACGGCATGATCTTTGCCTTCCCATTGGGAGGGTGAGAAGCAACCAAGTATGGCTTCAAGGGCGATCATTAGGAGAAGGAAGCGTCTTTTGGATAATGTTAACACACCTATCTTGTCATCCTCCTTCTCTGCCTTCCAGCATGGGGCATTTGGTTTCAAGGCTCAGCCAAGAATAGCGCAGCAATTTCTCGAGCAAAGCTTAGGGGACTCAAAATCTGACAAGGAGAAAGAGCAGTATAGTGTGAATTTGACAAAGGGTGGTCTGCTAGGTCTTGGTAATGGGTTTCCGCAGCGACCAGCTCATGTGATTTCTCTTCATGGTTATGGAATTGGAAGAAGTAATGAATTTGCATTGCCTTTTGGAGCTAGAGGTTTGTTGCAGTCAGTCCGCAGAGCATCAACCGCAACTGCTGGGCAACCTAAGTTGGATATCGAAGAAGAACAGAGTGAGGATCAGAAGCAGAATAAAAAGAAAAAGGAGGCATCCCCAGAAGAATGTGACCAGGCTGTGGAAGGCCTAAGCACAGCAAAAGCTAAAGCCAAAGCCAAGCAGGTGCAAGAATCTCTAAAGGCTAGCCGATCAATCGTACAAAAATTCTGGGCAAGGCTTCTGGGTATTGGCCCTGCTCTCCGAGCTATTGCTTCAATGAGTAGGTCTGTATCTTCTTCCTTGAACTCAAACTTATGACTTTTGATACAAGATATTGTTTTCTTCCCCATTTTTCCGGTGTTCTGAACATATGCAACCTCTCTCTGTGTAGAGCTGACTGGGCTGTAAAGCTGAAGCATGGGAAGGATGAATTTATTTCTACACTGCAGCATTACTGGTTAGGAACAAAGCTACTTTGGGCAGATGTTAGGATTTCATCAAGATTGCTGGTGAAGCTTGCTGGTGGAAAGAGCCTGTCAAGGAGAGAGAGGCAACAACTCACCCGTACAACAGCTGATATCTTCAGGCTGGTACCTGTTGCTGTGTTTATCGTTGTTCCGTTCATGGAATTCTTATTGCCGGTGTTTCTCAAGTTGTTTCCAAACATGCTGCCATCCACTTTTCAAGACAAGATGAAAGAAGAGGTTTGTGATGCAACAACAATAATTATTAAGTGCACGAGTATGACTATACTGTTTAGCTATTACATTTCTCAGCATGCTATTATGCCACCATGTATGTCACAACTTATGATGCATGGGTTACCTGCCCTGTGTTAAGCAGACGTGCATGTGCAGTACATCATTCTGGTTCCATGGTTTGACTCTGCTGTTCACTATCTCCTGATATGACAGATTTCTGTGTATCAATGTTTGAATTGATCTCGTAGTTACATTTCTATATGAACCACAAACATTGTTACTTTGCAAATTGATTGGCTCAAGAATGCAGTTCATGTTCCGATGCAGGAAGCGTTGAAAAGGAAACTGAAAGCAAGGATGGAGTATGCAAAGTTTCTGCAAGATACTGCAAAAGAAATGGCAAAGGAAGTCCAAACATCACGTAGTGGAGAAACTAAACAGACCGCTGAAGATCTGGACGAATTTTTAAACAAGGTATCAGTTATATATCACATCCTTGTGTGAATAGTTTTATAATGTATAGTGTATACTACGAATTCGTTTATACGATATTCTCTTGGATAATGTACTTTAAACTGCAATTAGGTTAGGAAAGGTGAACGTGTATCCAATGATGAAATCTTGAACTTCGCGAAGCTGTTTAATGATGAACTGACTTTGGATAACATGAGCAGGTTACATCTTATTTGAATTTTGAACATCCTTGTAATATCACAGTTATACCAGAGCTGATCAATGTTTTTCTGCAGACCACGCTTGGTAAATATGTGCAAATATATGGGTATTCGGCCTTTTGGTACGGACCATTACTTGAGGTTCATGCTTCGCAAAAAACTGCGCGAGTAAGTATTTGGTTTAAAAACGTGAAACATAGTCTGCTATTGGTGAAGTAGATGGATATGCATGGAAATATTAAACTTACAATTGTATCGCAGAGCGCTAATTAGCTTGCATCTAATCATTATTTGCTATTGCGCGTAATAACAAAAGTGCCAATCTTCGAGATAAGCCCGTTGTGGAGACATGAGATTAATACAATGTTTATATAGAGAACTAACCAAGTAACCAAACAATTGTCCAAATTATAATATCAAGTGTGTATTGTAATCTCTGTTAATATATGTAAGACAAATGCAGAGTAGTTTGCTCGATCTTGAAGCTTTGTAGACGTCAGGATTCATGTCTAATCTGATTTATGTTTGAGACTGTTTGAATATGTTTAATATGTGCTGGACTCAAACAGTACCTGATATTCAAGCATCTCTGCTCATTTAATGTATATAACTATTTGTGGAATTGGATTTCTAGTGATTTTGCGACTATATACTTCAATGCAATTTGGCATTTATCTTTATAAGTTATCTGCTCGTTGTTTTAGTAATAGTACTCTTATCTATGCAGCATTAAGAATGATGATAAGGTGATTCAAGCTGAGGGGGTGGAGTCTCTTTCTGAAGAGGAGCTCCGGCAAGCCTGCCGTGAACGCGGCCACCTAGGCCTGCTGTCAACGGAAGAAATGCGTCAACAGGTTTGTTTGCCCTACTCAGATGATCTGCACATAATTTAGAGTTTCATAGTCTCCAATACTTTATACTCAGTTACTTGGTGTTAGAGTTACTCCCTCCGTTCCAAAATAGATGACTCAACTTTGTACTAACGTTAGTACAAAGTTGAGTCATCTATTTTGGAACGGAGGGAGTACTTATTTAGTTTTCTACCTCTGTTGCATGTTCATCCTAGCCATCTATTCATTTCTTCCACATTGTATGTCATTCCACCCCTTTGAGATACATTTATGACACTGCATCCAATATCCTGCATATACTGTAATAACATATCCATAGTTAACTATTTCTGGTATGCCTATACATCTCAAATAGGGTTAACTTCGGTCAACAGATGCCTTACCTAAGTTCTTATGCCAAGAACTGGAATGATTTGTGATATGAGAGGGAGTTTTCATTTTATGTCCCTGTCATAGAATAGGCCAGTGCATCATCAATTTCCATTGCCTGACCTTTTTTTTGGTCTTCAAAAGATGACTTTGTTTCTTTCTTTGTGCTATCTGTAAGTACCTCTATGCTCTATTCAGCACCATGGTACTTATCCTAGTCCATCGTAGTTTATTTATCAGTTGTCCCTTCTGTATGATCTTGTTTCATAGTTTTTGTTCCCAGAGCTATATTACTTCTGTAGTAACTGTAATGTGAAGTCTGATGCTGTTGTAAGCTACATCCATCATTCTGTCTCCACTTAGAGATAAACACAGTTAAAGTTAGATTGTATTGCTTTTAACAACCATAACTTGTGTTAATGTAATTCACTGCAACTTCATTTTCTGTCCAGCTACGGGACTGGTTGGACCTCTCACTCAACCATGCTATGCCATCGTCCCTTCTCATACTTTCAAGGTAAATTCTTTTGATATATTTCTCAGTGGCTACAAAAGTACTGTTTGGGCTTGCACTCTTACTCATCTTTCTAATGTTGTCAGAGCTTTTATCGTATCTGGGAGAATGAAACCTGAGGAGGCTGTTGTAGCAACATTGTCTTCTTTACCAGATGAAGTTGTGGATACAGTTGGTACAGTATTGCCATCTGAAGATTCAGTTTCTGAGAGAAGGAAAAAACTGGAATTCCTTGAGATGCAGGAAGAACTTATCAAGGTGATGTATATGTCTTCTCTTTATAGAAGTATTACAAATATAAAAAATGGACTATTTTACATCATCTGCAAATGCAACCATGATATCTTAGATATGAAGTTCACATTGATCGTACTTCTGGTAAGCTAATAGTGAGTGGGGCATGTAGTCACTCTTCTTTTACTAATTTATTGTCTTGGCTCAAAAGTCATTCATATTATGGACTTCTTTTGTCTGACACCCCATGTAACATACGCTACTATTACATATCCTATCATGCGCTTGTTCTGTCATGATTGAAGCTTGATAATCCTTCCTGTTCATTCCCTCATGACCTCGTGCATTGGATGGATTGGGAAGCTGTTCATGGTTTATGCTATGAATGATTTATTTTCTTGAACTCTTGGTATGCCTGCATTTCTGAATTAAGGCAATTCTCTGTAGTCTCAACCGTAAAACTATCATCTCATCGCATCTGAACCACGTCAATGTTCACACTGGATGGGAAAAAGTGTATTAGTTTATCTTCTTGTGTATGCTTTAGGGCCATCCATAATAAAATTTGTTTCATGGGATCTGTTAGCCCAGTTTTAGACTTTTAGTTTATAAATACCCGGTAAGTAGGTATTGGGATTTATGATCATCTGGACGTGATTATTTTGTTGTTTCCAACATAATGCTGCGAACATTGTGCTGATATGCTGCTAGTATCAAACTGTTACCCAATTATTCATTTCCAGCATAATGCTGCTTTACTGCTAACACTTAACTGTTGCCTGTTTATTTTATCTTTAGCATACTGCTGCTAATACTGAACTGTAACCCAGTTATTTTCTTTTCAGCGTATAATGCTGCTTATACCGAACTGTAGATCATTTATTTTATTTTCAGCGAGATGCTGCTTATACGAACTGTTGTTAACACTTTTGCATACAAAAATATTCAGGAGGAAGAGAAGAAGAAAGAGAAAGAAGAAAAGGCAAAACAAGAGAAGGAAGAGAAGGCAAAGCTCAAAGAACCAGAGGCTGATGGACAAGATTTAGCTTTAAAGGAAATGACCGAGCCTACTGCTAGGGAAGAAGAAGAACTGAGAGAAGGAAAACAGCGTGACAAGGAACAACTCTGTAATATCAGTCAAGCCTTGGCTGTGCTAGCATCTGCATCGGTATGATCCTAGTCTATCTGTATTTTATATTAGCACATTAACTACTGATGGTAATAGTCCATGATTACTTATATTGCAGTCTGTTAGCAAGGAGCGTCAAGAGTTCCTGAGCCTTGTCAACCAGGAGGTACAGTGTGGACTTGTGAAATGGAACAATTGTCCATACGTCATTCTTCTGTTATGTTGCATATGCATGTACTGTGGAGGTCTAATAAGACTATTGTTGTCGAGTGCAGATAGGACTGTATAACTCCATGATTGAAAAAGAAGGCACAGATAGTGAAGAAGCTAAGAGGGCATATATGGCTGCTAGAGAGGAGGCAGACGGCGCTGATGAGGTCGCTGCAGAAGAAAAGGTCTCGTCAGCGCTGATTGAGAAGGTAAGGAATCCTTCTATGCATGGAAAGCCATATCTCATCAGTCACATAACTTGGAAGACATAAGTGCCAGATGATAAGAACATCGATGTATTGTTATGAGAATTGACTGTATGGTTGCATCTTAAATAGTTTTCTCAACATAAGAAAGCTAGTTGGTGATATAAACGAAACAAATGGACTTGTTTGTAGTGCCAGACGGCCAAACTCGCTGCTTCGATAGGCAAGTTTCCCTTGCCATTTGAAATCTAAAAAGTAAGTACGTATAGATCGATTCATGTATACGACTTTATGATGTGATTTTCAGTTAAGAGCTTGTAGACGGGTGAGTTAATCTGTCCACAAGTGTCATTTGTCACATCTGAACTGAACCAAACAGTTAAAAACCTATTCCCCCATTTTCTGATGAGACTTAGTGGTACACGGTAACTAGTGCCATTGATTTTTTCAAACGCCAGTCGGCAAATACAACATAAGAAATGTTCAGATCTGAGTCAATGTCGCCAAAACCCTATTGTCATATCCTAAATGAGTCAGCTTTGATATAACTTGTAAACTTCATATCTTTGTTTGTGTATATGGTTGCATTTCTCCCTTCATGTGAATATAGTTCGCCAAAAACTGTATCCTGGATTAGTCAGCTTTGGTAGGATTTATAGCTACTTGATTTGCATTCTCGCCTCTGCATGTTAGCTTATTTGGAAATAAACTACCAAGCTGTCATAAACAGAGTTATACTATACCAGCTGGCTATCTGCTAGTCAAATGTCAAACGTATGTATAAGGTGCCGGCACTCACATTTGAAATTCTAGTTTTATCTTTAGTTTATTTATTTATTTTGATTAAATGGTGGCTCCTTATGAATTTGTTTCATGATTGATTTCTGTATCTACTTTTGTTATTTCCAAATAAAGTCTGTTGTTAGTCGGAGAAGTTTCTCTGGAGGAGCCAGTCTATCGCTGGTGTTTATGTTACATTGGATATCTATAATCTGTGTAGTTATTGACATATTTTTGCTGTGTTTAGGTTGATGCTATGCTTCAGGGATTGGAAAAGGAGATAGATGATGTAGATGCACAAATCGGAAACCGCTGGCAACTGCTTGATAGGTATGTCACTTGTATGTGAATCGAAGCTGGTTTTATATTGCATGCTAGTCAACTACCCCTGCTTGATAGGTATGTTATTTGACCATAAGTAGTACTCCGTAGTACATTGTGCTTATGGTCAATATCACTTCGTATTTGAAACTAAACTGGGGCTTGTCGAGTAGGGAGGGTTTATAAATGTACTGCAAGTTCCATGTCCGGACAAGTTTTCAGTGGTAGCCTCGTTGTCCAACACCGTTCATTGTTCTCTGCTTGTTGATTTATATACTGCCAAGTCTGCCCCCCATATAGATACATAAACATGTACTCCATCTGCCTGATACTTGGACAGGGATTTGCCATTTTCCATGAATTGCTGATACAATTAATACCCATTTATTCTTTATATATCATGATTTGAACAGAAAAGCTGACCAACAGCTGTAGGGCAAAGTAGCATAATTGTGCACCATAATGTATGTGGAGTCAATGAGGTCAGAGAGGAGGTTGAAGTCAACATTATAGCATGAGTAGGGCTGATCTGTATGGCTCAGTATCACTTGTATATCAGAAAACTCATTCTGGATCAAGTTGCTGATGTTTATCATGGACCAAGACGTTGGGTTGCACTTGTAGCATGTTACATCAACATACTAATTCCATTTGCACCTCAATTTGCAGGGATCATGATGGCAAGGTCACTCCTGAGGAGGTAGCGGCGGCAGCAGCTTATCTCAAGGATACCATAGGGAAGGAAGGTGTCCAAGAGTTCATCAGCAACCTTTCTAAAGACAAAGGTCCTTGCACTCAATGGCTTCCCCGCTGTGTTGATAATAGCATTACATTGTTTGCTGACAACTTCTTATGCTGCAGAAGGAAAGATCCTTGTGGAAGACATCGTGAAGCTGGCTTCTCAAACTGACGAGAACAATGAAGACCAAGAAGAAGAATCACGGCAGTAGTTGCGAACATGCTTGAAAACTTATTTACCGTGTTGAGATGGACAACCTATTATTTCAGATCAGGAGCAACCCTTCGAGTATCAGAGCTACGCCATGGCAGTGCCGTGGGTAGATCAAAAGGCAGGACAACCATTTTTTTTTGTGCCTCTCCGGGCTGACTTGGATGTAACAATGAGTGGCTGGCAAGGCAAACTTGCTGTAGAGATGATGGGATGCATATAGGTAGGTTCAGTGCTGTGGATTCGGCTGGTAAATGGCAACTGTGATTTCGACTGGTTGCTACGGAAGTAGAAATACAGATCGGTTGAACCTGGATGCATGCTACGTTCCATCCTTGGCTTGGGTTACGTTCGGTTTGTGCTTTGGGTTACATGCGGTTTGTTCTTTTAACAGTTAAAATTTTAGTTTGCTCCAACAACTATCTAGCCTGCTGGGGTGGTGATCATATACAGTGGCTCTTCTGCGTTCGAGAAACCTTGGCAAAAGTCCCACCACGGTTGTTAGGAAAGAACGAGGAAAATCAGTGATTGAAATCGCAAAAGCAGGTTCAGGTAATCGAAATCATAGAAGCTGCTGGATCGCTAATGACTTCCACAGAATTAGGACTAACATGACGCCCTTTTTTCCCCTATAAAGTGGCTAAAGAGAAGGAAAAGAAAGACCTGCATGTTGTTCTACTAACAGATTATATAGACCGCTTGCTTTAGCATTTACAATCTTGTACAACCAGCTGATAGTCGACAATTCAAAGGAACATGATGCACCGGGATCATGACAGGATAGGGCTCATTCAGCAAAATCATTTACATGCTCGGTTAAAAAAATTCACAAGAGCCACTGCCACATTCGGCGCAAGAGATTAGATGTTGCTAATGTTGCTGGAATTGACATCAATCAAAAAAGATAACTGTCTTCTACACATGTCAGGACTGCAGCAGCATGACCCAAATGAAGATGGCACCGGGCCGCACAAATGCTTGAGGGTCACCGCTGCGATCGTTGAGGTGCGCTTCTCTCACTGCCGGCATGCCTACACAAGATTCCTCTTGGCATCAGGACTCCTCTTTCTCTTCATATTTACCAACTCCTGGGATGTCCCAAAACGCGACCATCAGGCCATTACTGTCAACACCTCAACAAATAATGGTGCAAAGAGAAACAGGAGTCCCAATGAGGAAAAAACCTGTTCTGAATTCTGATTTAAATGTGAAGAGTGCCCTTAGCCAGCTGCAGGTCCTGAGGTTCCATTTGACTGATGAGATGTCTCTGTTGGCTTCTGGACACGGGGTCGCTTCCTTTTACCGTTTGCTAATGTGTCTTGCGCGGCTCCGTTTGGCTGCTGAGGTATCTACGTGCATCCATAACATTGTATACCACACGTGAATGGTCCGGCCAAAGTGGGAGAAGAATGCATGAACTTGCTGCTAATACACGTAAACACAAACCTGGAACATCTGCTGGTACATCACTGGCATCAAAACACCA
Organism: Aegilops umbellulata; assembly: GCA_032464435.1. Lineage (NCBI taxonomy): Eukaryota > Viridiplantae > Streptophyta > Magnoliopsida > Poales > Poaceae > Aegilops > Aegilops umbellulata. The sequence goes on from CP136057.1 coordinate 189,176,687, forward strand.
TTTCCAAATGCCTGAGGGTCAACACCACTCTGAAATTTCAAATAAGCAAGAGTTTACTTGACAGCGCATGTTTCCAGAAATGATGCACTCAGGAACCATGCATCATGCAGATGAATATGGGCAAGTGCCAGAGTAGTATGGGCTATGGAGCCTCTAATGTTGGTGTAAAAAAGGCCATCCGAATATGCTGCAAATCTTCTTTTCTGGTGCTATTGGTACTTGTACAATGTGACATTTTAGCCGATAATAAAGTCATCCATGTTTTGACGTACCGGAACCATGTAAACAATACTTGGGCGCATTGCACCTTGATTGCCCATGAACTGCTGAACGTTAGCTGGCACACCAATGTAACCAGCAGGAACTACAGCCTTTTCTGCTACTCCCTGCAGTTAAAAGTAAAAACATTAGGCAGTCAATATACCCGCTATGCTATATGTTTCAACTGATGAAGTGGTATTGCACCAAAAGTCCTGATGCTTATTCCAATCTACCTTCTGGATTTGTGATGCCTGCGCCCATGCCGAAGCCTGCGTTTTGCAAAATAAGAATGGTTTCAGATGGTAAACAATTTCAAAAGCAAGAATGTATATTGCCAAGAGATTAATTACAGGTTGAACCAGTACCTCTGGTCCTTTGGGCCCACCATTCCCATTGTCAGTAACGACATTCACCAAATTTTGACCAGTCACTGTATTTGGTTTTACTTTAGGAATGCGAGACTTGATCCTTGGCTGTGTATCATCATGTGTATTGCTATTTAATAGGAACTTCTCAACCTCTCTCACCAGCCTCAAAGCAAGGCGACACTTATCTGACAGGACTGCAGAGTCAACAAGCTGCAGGCATCTCATCGACAAATAGTCATATCTATCCACACGATTGTCGGGAACAACATCACTTGAAAGTCGTCCCATCACATGTAACTGTCTAAAATCCTTTTTCCACCTATCAAGAACATACTGTGAAGGAACTTCACGAACCTGTTGAAACTTGAGCACGGAGAGACTATGCCTACATAATATGCCGCTAAATTGGAAACCTCCACATATACAAGTAATATCCTTTTCCTCTGTGTTATAAGTAACTGCAAAAATCTTGCTCATAGTCCTTTTACCATCTTCAAGGAAAATACATTCCTTGACATTAAATGTGGAGATGGGCCCATCACCATTTATCAAAGATACATGGCAGTACATAATGGCTTCAATCTCATCTTGGAACTTCTTGAACATGTTATGGGTGTATACCTTTGAGAGCTGTTCTTCCATATAGAATTTTGAAACGGGTGGACGTTGCTTATGAAATGTCTCAAAATCTGCTTGGGCTTCTTTCTCGTATTTGCTCTGCAAAATCATCTCATACTTACCAAGAAATTGCTTCAAAGAGGTTTTCAAATCAACATACCCTTCAAAGAAAGGAGTGATAGTTTCACTTCTTTGTGTAGCAGACATTCCTGCCCAAAAAGCATCTTTAAGAAAGATAGGAACCCATGAAAATCTGCACTCATAAAGTGATCTTAACCAGTCATGACCCTGAAGCCCATTATACGTGATCAAAGTACTCCATTCTCCTTCAAACTCATCTATTGTTAAAGATTCATATGCAGCCTTTTGCAATGCCTTGCTGATAGCTTTGTACTCTGATAGCCCACTTAATTGGTCTGCCGCCTTCTTCATTATCTGATGCAAGCATATTCTATGGCGAACTCCAGGAACAACCTCAGCAACTGCACTCTGGATGCCCCTGCATTGGTCAGTGATGATAGCCTTTGGAAGGTTGCCAGACATGCATGCTACCCACGCCTTAAACAGCCACGTGTAGGTTTCTGCTGTTTCATCAGAGAGCAGGCCACAACCCAACAAGACAGATTGGCCATGATGGTTCACCCCAAGAAAGGTCACAAGAGGCATATCATGTTTACTAACCACATAGGAAGTGTCAAGGGTGATAGCGTCATTATAATACTCATACATGGCTCTTGACCATGCATCCGCCCAAAAAACATTCCTGACACAGCCTTCATCATCCAAGTCGATAACATTGAAAAAGTTTGCATTTTTGGCCTGCATTCGGGTAAAGAAAAGTCGAAGTGCTTCTGAATCTCCAGGTTGGAGCTTCAAACGGCCCCTCTCAACAAAACTATGGTTCTTGCTCTCTCCAAACAGAAGTTCCTCGAGTGCACCCAACTTATCAACGGGCATCTTGCTTGGCTCTTCAACTGGCATAGCTCCAGGCCCACCCATACGCAGCCGCCTCTTCGCAGGGCCAGAAAGCTGCTTATAAGAGTTCAAGAACCTTGCCATTGCTGGGCTCACAGGATGATTATGATCAAGGTTTGCCAACTCTACATGCAACAATTTGTCTCCCCATAACTTCACACGGATCCTTGCTGGGCAATTGGTGGTTGATGAGGCCCGCTTCCTGAACTTAGGCTCATAACGTGGACGCCCTCCTTTACAGCACATCAGCTCGAGATATAAGCAGGTGCCTTCTTGTGAGAACGAGGACCTCCTAACTGAGACACCAAAACCAACACGACGGGCATACCTACGGTAGAATCGGTTAACCTCCATGTGGTTATTGAATACCATGCCAACTTCTGGAATGCCAATGTCCTGTCCATCAGATTCCTCTAAATATGGATCCTGAATAATAAAACTACAATCAGAACATGTACGACACAAGTGCTTAGCAGGATAAACCATATTTTTCTAGCCACATAGGATAGCATATTGGTGCTTATTTGAAAGGATGTGTGCTTGATTATGTACCAAGAGGTTCTTATGCATTTAATTAGTACTTCTTCCGTTCCAAAATCAGAGGGAGTACTTATACTAATTAATAGCATAAAATAAACCATTCAAGCACCTAGAAAGCTGAGCTTAAATATTCTAGAGTAGATGAAAGAGTGTTGCTATACATACGATGTTCTCCATCTGATTTTTATAAGATGCGGCAGATCCAACCATCGATGCACAGAGCAAGGTACAGCAGACTCACTGGATTGACCATCATAGCAAGGTCGGACACCAAGTATTGGACGCGCAGTAGTTCCGTAGATGAATTACATACTCCAGGTGCTTAATGATGTGGCTATATTCTCTCTCTTCACGCGGTCATTAATAAGCACCTTGCATGTACATGCCCTCAGGAAACCGTTTCAACCACAAAATTATCTTCTACAGCATCAAAATGGCATCGGTAACTACAAATACATTCTAAATTTAGGATTTCAGGATAGCATGACACTAGCATTTTGTTTGCCATATCGTAAAATACTCTAGCAATTATCCAAGTACAGTCATCCTAATATTAGTACTCCCTCCATCCCTTTTATAGGTGTTAATATCTCCTTAGGTGTTAGCTTTGCCCCAGATTTGTCCGGAATTGTTAGGCACAATTTGCCTTCCGAGAGGGATTTCCACAGACCTCTTCCAAATTTGCCCCACTGAAACGCTTCATGGACGCTACGGATTAATGTCCCTTTTTATGCCAGATGACCTAGCTTTATTTATTCGGTCCACCTAATTGATGGAATTGTAGAACAGTTGACGTGGTAATTATTGCCGATAAAAAGGGACTGGGAGAGTAGCTCTGAAGCGAAATTCCAGCTTACTGGAAGAGGTAAATGGTTTCCCAAAACGGAACTCCCAGCCCTCAAGAATGAACAGAATTATGGGTGGAACGTATCACCCTCTCAAGAAAACCAAAATGCCACGCTGATCCACAAAAATAAAGTCTAATACGAGTCATTGTCAACAGAAAACAAATGATGCTATGAGCTCCAAACTCGATATCCAATTTCTTTCCAGGCGTCTGAACCACCGCAAACTCGGCACCCGTACTCATGTAAAAACCCTAAAACCCCATGAAATCCTAAGCTTTCTTCTCCAGGTGACACCTAAACCCTCAGAAATCACGTAAAAATCCTGGACCCTCTCTCCCGCACTTGCGCACATCAAATGCTCAGGATCACAAGCCGCTAAAAGATATAGAAGAAAAGGAGGAGATGGGGTCGATCGGGTAGTACCAGTGCGTTGAGGTCGCGGCGCCGGGGGCGGCGGGGATTCTTGGGCGGGTGGGCCGCCCCCTCCGTCTCCATAGTCCGAGAGTCCGCCGCCGGCGAGGTCGGCTAGGGTTTGGGAGCGGGTGGGGAAGATGACGGGTGTAAATTTTGGTGACAAATGAATTAGACACGCACCTGAAGAAGGGCCCCGGTGGCATTGGGTTATGCCTCCGGTTCGGCCGGTTCGGTTTCTCCGTTATTACTAACCAGCCGAAATAACAACCGGTTCGGGACGAGGCCGCGAGCGACGGCGACCGGAAGAGACGCCGATCCCCGTATCTTTGACTTCGAGTGAGAAAAACCACAAGGGATATGAAGTTTCTAATTCCGAGCTCACATGGGTGAACACCGAACAGTAATTTTTTTAAAATTGTGAAGAATATAAAAATTCTTAATTTTTTGTGATAAACATCGAGGAATGTTTCATCTGCGTGCAAATTTTCATGATAGAATGACATTCGTTGAGGTTGGACAAAAAAATCGATGCTCTAAAAAGACTGTTTTTAGAAGCATTTTGGAGTATCGATTTTGTATTTTTGTTGACTCCACGAATGTTATTTTATCATGAAAAATTGCATTAAGATGAAACACTCATCAATGTTTGTTGTATTTTTTTGAATATTTTGATTTTTTTAAATTTACTTTCAATGGTGTCATGGGAAATGCGCACGGAGAGCGGTTACATCGTGGGATCATCGCCGGTTCAATGCATACTCATTGAGAATCTACCCATCGGTAGCCGAACAAGCGCTGGTAATCGAGGATGCGTGTACCCCATTTCACATTCTGATTTGTCGCCGCGGGAAGAAGAAGAGGGGTAGTGATTAAGGAACATCACTGACATGCCAAATCTGACATCTATGTGTGATGACATGCCGACCGTGCAACAGTGGAAGAGGACCTCATCATTGACCGACAAATTGCTCTCCAGTCCGTGATAACAGTGTCAGCTGACCAACAGAGGCTCATCACTAACGCACCTCTGTTGGTCCGTCGGTGATGAACCTCATTAGTGACACCTCTCAAATTGTAGGTCAGTGATGAGGGGTCGGTGCTATTTAGATTTGTACTACCTCCATCCGGGGTGAAAAGGCCGGAGAGCCCATGCGCTCGGTCCGGAATTACTAGGCCGCCTGCGCACTACCCCTTTCTGCCCATTGGTCCATATCTTTGGTAGTAAATGTGAGCCTAAGCATGCAGCAACCGTTCCTACTTTCCAGCTCATGCATGCAGCCACAGTAAGAAAGCAGCCAATGCATGCGCTTCTTTTTTATAGGGCACGCGCTGTAATTAAACTTGGGAAGGTTAGGAGCCGAAGTATGAATACGAAACAGAGCTCTCGGGCTGGTTAGACGAGGCACCGGATTTAAGGGATCTTGAGCAGAGTGCGTCTTGGTCTTCGTAATTTGGCTAAAGGGCCTTATAAACCCGGACGGAGGTAGTAGTAGTGATCTTCTAATCAAGGTGGTTCTCAACATCTTGAGCGAGTATTCATAAGAGTAATACTAGAAGACATGTGTCTCTATTTTTTTAGACATAGTGCAAAAACTATTTTGCTACAAGTGATGATTGTATGGGTTTTGTTATATATATTCAATATGTAACCCCGGTTGAAAACCTATCTGTGTTTTTACTTTTCTTTGGTAGGATTATCGAAAAGGAAGCACCTTACGAGGAATCTTTCTTTTTCCGTATTCGTGTTTCCACTTGATGTTCCACACTCACACTCATGACAATGAGTATTGTTGTCATGGTCTCTCCAATACAAAGCACATCAATACTTGCATACATGAATTGTCTCATAACCAAGCCTTAAGTCGTTGTACCACCATTCCCAATTCCCTTTTTACAAGGGAAACCAAAATATCCATATTCCAAGCAAGTTTTAGCTATTAACAAAGGACACGCCACAAAACAAGTTAGCTACAAAAACAATTATTTATTTTTCTATATATATTCAAAGAGTGGCCCATTTAGCATTTTTCGCGACACAGTAGACTGTCATAAAAAATGCCCATGCTTGTGACGGTCAACTGCGTCACCTAAAATTGATCAAATACCAAAGATGCCAAGGGGCTGTCCCGAGTAGGCACCAGTTTGTGACAGTCACTGTCACAAAAAATGATCTTAGGTGACGCTTCTTTCCTCACCACGTGAATTTTTCATGACTAACAATCATGCATTTTGTAGTGTCAAGACACTTCCTCGTGCCCATTTACGAGGCTTTCGGTCTGGCATGTTTCTTCACACCGAAAAACCTGCAAGGCTTATGACGGGAGAAAGTTGCTTGTTGAGTCATCTTGGACAATGTTTGGTCGCAGGAGGAGATCCAATTGAGCCCCATTGGTGCCAAATGTCAATGGATAATGGTCCGCCGATCTTACGACCTGAAGTTTGTTGTGGAAGAATGTAGAGAGAAGGATGGTGTCCGAGGTGATCTTGTTGGACGACGATGAAGGTGACATGGTGGTTTAACCTACGTCTTTATTAATCAACAAAGATGACTAAAATGGTGTTTTCTATCTACCGAACTAGGGTACAAGAAAGAGCTCCCATTCTGCCTTTTAGCGGATGTAGTACCCTTATAGTTAGTTCCAAGACAGTCGTTTGGTATCGATCTTCAAGTGATACTATACAATCATGGTCATCCAGTCACGGGGTACAAATCTTCCGCGACCGTAGAATTCCTAAAGTAGTGATCTCACCCTTATCTCTTACGAATGCCTATTCGGACGCATCGGGCATGACTCGGCAACTCTTAGGCACTAAGGCCGATGAACAAGTCGAGATGCGTTTGTACCATACCTCTCTTGGAATGGGTATCCCTACTCATCGACACATAGTCTTTTGAAACCGCGGTAATCGAAAACCTCAGTATTCTAGTATTCCAATGTGTGGGCAATTCATAAGTATAAGTTTGTAAAAACTACAATTTTTCTTGGCTTGGTTTAGGAAAAAAATATTAAGACATTTTTTAAAATTCTAAGAAATACTGTATTGGAGATACTACAGACATTCATGGATTTTACTGACTCAAAATAAGCTTCAAATAAATACAAATACAATGAACACATATTCGGTCTCTGCATAATTATGATGTAAACAACCAACAAAACACAAACATAAAAAACACGAGCGAAGTTATATAAGACCAAATCTATGTCTTAGCGAGAAAAGAAAACCCCACGGCGATGAAAACAACGATTGAACTACAACAATGATCATATCTGCATCAACCATCTTTTGACAACCTCAAGGGGATGTTTTTTTTTTTTTTTTTTTTTTTTGCGCGAGGTGGAGAATGGGGTTCTTCAACAACATCTTCAACAAGGAGGGAATGAGGCCAGATACTACGTACATAATGTCATTCTTACAGGAACTCTGGCAAGATCATGAAGAACTACGTACATAATGTCGACGCCCATCATCAACAATATAAGACCAAATCAACTACACCGATGTAAGTTTCCCGAACTAAAGAACTGAGCTGGCAATGATAGCCTAAATCTTCCATGTCATTCTTACAGGAACTCTGGCAAGATCATGAAGCGAGGATCGGGATTCATCATGTACAAGGACTCAATGCCAAGGATGAGATCCGTGGGCTTGTACCCTGTCAGCTCCGTGAATTCTCTGTTCCACTTCTGCACCTGGCTGGCCGTTGGGTTCAAGATCAGCTTGGCGAGAAAGACCGCCGACGCCGCCACGGCGGACGGCATGAGCTGCAGGCATCTGTAGTCGACCAGCGATGTTTCGGCGAGCTGATGCGCCAACCTCTGAACCTCCAGCTCGCGCTCTCCATTGCTGTACCTGGTGAAGTGGTCCACGAAGGTGTAGGCCGTTGGTCCGCTGAGCTCGTACCGGAGCGCCGCCATCATGTTGCACTCCATGTCGGTCACCTCCTTGCTCGTGGCGAACCCACAGTCGTCGGCAATTTTCGCGGCGTTCACCTTGAATCTGGTGCCCCGCTCCTCGTATTTGGCGGCGGTGAAGACGGCCGTGGCGCCCAGGAGACGGAGCTCATACTCCATGTCCATGCGAGCCGTAGACAAGGTTCGCGCCGACAGGACGCGGTCGACGTAGGAGACGGCACGGTGAAGCGTGCCAGGGGCCAGGTCGTAGTGCCGGGTGAAGTCGTCCATCCAGAAGATGAGGGTGGCACGCATCGATGGGCTCATCCGATCCCCCTGCACCGTCTTCAGGTAGTCCAGCGAAGGCCGCTCCTCGACGTTCTTCTCCATCTCCCGGAGGTTGAAGTCGATGTCGATGTCGTAGTCGGAGAGCCGCGGACGCGCGGCCGAGTTCTTGCAGTCCGGGACGACGCGGTCCGGGAGCAGGGACGGTGCGGGCACCTCGAAGGATGGGTGAAAAAGATGGGCGTCGAGTGCGGCGGCGTACAGCTCGCACGTCGCCGGGAGCTCCACGAAACATTCGAGTGCGGCGGCGTGATCGACGGGGGTGGGAGCCAATTCGTAGCCGGACAGATGTGGGCGTGTCGCCGAGTTCTTGGAGTCCGGGACGACGCGGTCCGGAAGCAGGGACGGCAAGGGCACCTCGAACGGCGGGTGAAAAAGATGGGCGTCGACTGCGGCGGCATACAGCGTCGCCGGGAGTTCCACGGAATCTTCGAGTGCGGCGGCGTGGTCGAGGTGGGTGGGAGCGAAGTGGGCAGTCGGAAGCGGAGGGAGTGCGCCGATCGCCCGGAGGTAGGCGTCGTCAAACTCCATGCGGTGGTCGGCGGCGCACGAGAAGGCGCTGGGGAGAGAAGGACCAGAAAGTAGGTCGGCGGTGAAGGGATCCATGACAGCCATCGCTTGACCGAGGGGGAGAAAGGGGTCTCGAGCTCTTGGAGGGTGGTACGTGATTGCAAATGATGCAGCAGGGAGGAGTCCTGCCATTTATACATGACGGCGACTCGTTCGATGGGTTTCTTGAGAGTTGGGAAACCACATCGCTACCGGTCTCGTCTCGTATTGGCGATGATTCGGATTGCAGGTTCGCGACTAACCATGGAAGACACACGCTACTGCTTCCACGCGTAAATAAATTGTTGCCGTCATTGTTTTGGATCGAGTTCGTACGCTGCGCGGAAGACACGCGCGACTGGCAGTGCGGCAATTGTTTTTTCGAACACCTTATAACAATTACAGCGTAAATAAATTGTTGCCGTCATTGTTTTGGATCGAGTTCGTACGCTGCGCGGAAGACACGCGCGACTGGCAGTGCGGCAATTGTTTTTTCGAACACCTTATAACAATTACAGGTACATCAATTTGGATCTAACATCCAAGAAAAAACAAAATCTCATATGACTAAGAATTACAATGAAATCTCTAGAAAACACCTTCATGGCGTCAATCTATGCTCGGAGAAATACTCCAAAGACTTTGGTAAAAAGGCTGCAATTGGCCTGCAGCAACGATGTTGTCACTCCTTCACCCGCATGGACATTACTAATAATGGTTTTTTAAAGTGTCTTGAGTCGCCCATCCAAAAAGATGGGAAGCCTTGGTCAATGAACGTACTTGGGCCAGGGATGATCCTCTAGAAGTGCAGGACGTCGAATCACTATATCTGCACCATGGTGTCGATGAAAGATTTCACCTTCACAAAGAATTAAAGCAACAAAAAAGGATTGACGCAACAACATAAACTCATCAGATCTACGCGAGGACAGAAAACCCTCTTCATGGCACCTTCAGAAGAACGAGAGAAATTTATTCTCACAAACTATAATGATCACTACACGATGACGAATGACATAGAGGTCTTCAAGATCCGAAGTCCCCCACCTCTCAGCGCCAAGATGACAGCCGAAGGCGAGGAGGCCTGAATTTCCTAGATGACGACGACTACAGCACAAGAAACCCTAACAATGAAAAGGGAAAACTTTGTTTTTGCCACTCTAGCTTTTGCCCATATTGCTTATGCCACTCTGGAATTTGACAAATGCATTTCGTGGCAAAAGCAAAAATTTCAGAGTGGCAATTGTGATACATGTCAAAAGTTAAGAGTGATAAAAGTGAAATGAAAAATTATAGTTTTTGTCACGAAATGGCATTTGTGATGTATTGTCAAAAGTTAAGAGTGGCAAAAATGAGATGTCAAATTTTAGAGTGACATAAGCAAAATGGGCAAAAACTAGAGTGGCAAAAACAAAGTTTTTCCTAATGAAAAAGGTTCCGGTGCGGGAATTGTTGTGACGTATGCATGGCTGGGCCGGGTCTCCGGCTCAAACAAAGTGCGTTTGTTCGTTGTTGCTGATTGGGAAACGATTCGTGCCAGCACACCGACTAACGAGTTGCGCCGGTCGCACGCACGCTGTCAGATCGCGCAGGGATCTGTGCGCCATGTCTTCCCCATAGGACCATTTTTTTCTACTTCATTATCTTTTCGTGGGTGAAACGCCGTCATCCACTCATTTGCTGGACAGAATCACTATTTTGACTTTTTTCTTAAAGCTTAACACAATTTGACCTCATTTCTAAAAGAATTATCTGTCCTTTTTCGGTGACGCCAACGTCCATGGCGTTTTAGTTGTATGGTTCATGGCATTTACCCAAGGGCCAAAACGCGTTTCGTCACTTGTCAAAACGCCAAGTCCCATGGAGAAAACGCCAGGGAGGAAACACCAAGGACCATGACATTTTTCATGCAACAAAAAATGCCATGGATGTTGGCTTCACCAAAAAAGGGTAGATGAAATTTTTCTAGAAAGTGGGTCAAGCAATGCTAAACTTTAACATAAATGTCAAAACAGTTATTTCGTCCTCATTTGCTTGCCAAACCCAACTGCTGACAATGGGGTGCTGCAACCCGAGGGTGTGGAGGTGCTGCAACCCGAGGGTGTGGAGGTGCTGCAACCAGCCGGCGAGATGCAACAACCTAGGCTGTCGGGGATATACCCCGCGGTATGACCCGGCCGGAGATATGACAAGGCTGGGACTTGATGTTTCATTGGTGACCCGACAGACTATAAGCCGGCGGGAACAGTTAAGCATTGTAACCCGGCAGACACAGTCATGTAACCCGGCAGACACAGTCATTTAACCCGGCAGACACAGTCATGTAACCCGGCAGACACAGTCATATAAGCTGGACAGTTAAGCGGACAGATGTTAAGCCAGACGGTAAGCCAGATCGTAAGCCAGACCATACGTCAGATTGTAAGAAGCCCAAGACGTTAAGAAGCCCATGGTGAGAAGCCCATGATAAGACGTTAAAATAGGTTAAGTCTTAAGTCCGAGTTGGACTCTACATGTAACCCGCCCCTTCAGCTTATATAAGGAGGGGCGGGGCACCCCAAGAGGGACAGGCAAGAAGAAACAATCTCTAGGGCTAGACACAAAGAGCCGGTTTACGGCGTCTCCCTCATGATGATAATGAGACCTAGCCACAAACAGCATGTAGGGTTGTAACCGGATGATGTTTCCCGGGGCCCGAAGCTGTCTAAATCCTTGTCTTGTATTGCGTCTCTCGATTCCGCTCAACCCCTTCAAGCTACCGCATAGATGCGTTGGCCTCACGACTAAGTCCTCACACTAGGACATCTGCCGTGACAATTCCACGACATAGGCCACTTTTTGCTGGAACCGACCATCGATGATGCTGCGCCCAGTGGCCACCATGTGATGAAATCTACAGCGATGCTGGAACAGACGATGGTTTTTGCTACAACCGGCCATAGAGTTTGATCAAACCAACAGTGTTCTCTCCCGGGGATGGCCTTGTGAGAGGTGCTGGATCCAACGAGGTTTATTTTGCAGGAACCGACTGGCAAATTGCTGGAAATGCTGCGGTTGTTTTTGCTGGAACCGACAGGGCTGATTGCTGGAATTCATGACGTTATTTGCTGGAACCAACCATGGAGATTTCTCGGACAGGGCAGTGGTGGATGTTGCTGATACGTCCCAAATATATCTACTTTTCCAAACACTTTTGCTCTTATTTTGGACTCTAATTTGCATGATTTGAATGGAACTAACCCGGATTGATGTTGTTTTCAGCAGAACTACTTGGTGTTATTTTTGTGCAGAAATAAAAGTTTTCAGAATTGGCTGAAAATTTATGAAGATTTTTTACAGAATTAATAAAAATACTGGCAAAAAGATCTACTAGAGTGGGTGCCACCACAGAGCTACAAGCTCAGGTGGCGTGCCCCGGGCCCCTCGAGCCTCCGTTTGCCCTACTCCTTGTCCTATAAGTTTTGTCTCGCGAAGAAAAAATTAAGGGGAAAGAATTATCACGTATTACGATAAGGATCCACCTCCACCTCGTGTCCTTCATCGGGAGAGGTGATCTGGAGTCCATTTGAGGCTCCGAATAGGGGGATTCGTCGCCATCGTCATCAACAACCCTTCTCCATTAACAATTCCATGATGCTCACCACTGAGAGTGAGTAATTCCTTCTTAGGCTTGCTGGACGATGATGAAGATGGATGAGATTTGTCATGTAATCGAGTCAATTTGATAGGGCTTGATCCCTAGTATCAACTATGTTCGGACATTGATGTTGATATGACTTTGCTATGCTTAATGCTTGTGATCACTAGGGCCCGAGTGCCATAATTTTAGATATGAACCATTTATGTTTCCATGAAAATATTGGAGTTCTTGATCCTATCTGCTAGTTGTATGCACTTGTTATTGTTCTAATCCGTAGGCCCCAAGGTGACAATAAGGATACTCTTCGGGGATTACTGTAATTCGAGGAGTAAATATATTCACGATGTGTTAATGCTTTGATCCAGTTATCTATTGAAAGTAGCCCTTAATTATCCTTAGATTTCCTTAAGGGTCCCGCTGCTACGTGAGGGTAGGACAAAGGATGTTATACAAGTTCTTATTATAAACACGTATTACTATATACAGAATACATGCCTACATTGAATTGATGAATTAGAGCTGATGTGTATCGCTCTAGGTTGTGACTGTTGCATGTGAGTGTCATCCATACAAATATCCATCGCTAATCCAATGCCTATGCTTTGTTCATATTGTCTTTGCTAAATTACTACTGTTGCTATTATTGTTACAATCACTACAAAGCTGCTATTGTTATTATTACTATTATTGCTACTATTGTTACCACTACTATCAAAAGTATCAAACTACCTTTCTACTAAACACTTTGCTGCAGAGAAACAACTTTCCAGGTGTGATTGAATTGACAACTTAACTGCTAAAGCTTATAAATATTCTTGGGCTCCTCTTGTGTCGAATGAATAAATTGGGTGAAATACTACCCTCGAGGACTATTGTGATCCCCTATACTTGTTCGTAATCAAGACTATTTTCTCATGCCGTTGCCGAGGAGCATAACTCTATTTATGAAGTTCAGTTGGGAGTTGAATACCTGTTTATCACTATGAAGAATCTGAAGGACTCTACGACCAAGATCATACCCCTAAGACGAGGGGAGGTAAGTGATATGTGTCCAACATATCTATAATTTTTTATCGTTTCATGCTATTATATTACCAATCTTGAATGCTTTATATGCAATTTCATATCATTTTTGGGAACTAACCTATTAACTCAGTGTCGAGTGCTAATTTTTGTTTTTACCTATTTTATTGTTTCCCCAAAAATAGTACCAAACGAAGTCCAAACGCGATGAAACTTTACGATGATTTTTCTAGACCAGAAGAGACCCTAGGAGCTTCGGGAGGAGGGCAGAATGTACGAATGGGCCACAAGCTCACAAGGCACGCCCCCAGGGGGCGCGCCACCTGAGCTTGTGTGCCCCTCGTAACTCCGTTTTCCCTAATTCCACTTCTATAAATTCCCTAAAATCCCGAAACCATCAGAGCGAGACCCGAAACAATTATTTTGCCATCGCAAGCTTTTGTTCTTCCATGATCCCATGTGGAGGCCTTCGCCGGTACTTGATACGTCTCCAACGTATCTATAATTTTTAATTGCTCCATGCTATATTATCTACTGTTTTGGGCAATATTGGGCTTTATTATCCACTTTTATATTATTTTTTGGGACTAACCTATTAACCGGAGGCCCTGCCCAGATTTGCTGTTTTATGCCTATTTCAGTGTTTTGAAGAAAAGGAATATCAAACGAAGTCAAAACGGAACGAAATCAACTAAGAAGTTATTTTTGGAACGAAAGCCACCCGATGGACTTGGACCCCACGTCAAGGAAGGAACGAGGAAGCCACGAGGGTGGGGGATGCGCCCCCTGCCTCGTGGGGCCCTCGTGGCTCCCCTGACGTACTCCCTGCACCCATATATACCTACGTACCCTAAAACTTGCAGAACGGAGATTAGATCGGGAGTTCCGCCGCTGCAAGCCTCTGTAGCCACCAAAAGTCAATCGGGACCCTGTTCCGGCACCCTGCCGGAGGGGGGAACCCTCACCGGTGGACATCTTCATCATCCCGGCGCTCTCCATGACAAGGAGGGAGTAGTTCACCCTCGGGGCTGAGGGTATGTACCAGTAGCTATGTGTTTGATCTCTCTCTCTCTCTCTCTCTCTCTCTCTCGTGTTCTTGATTTGGCACGATCTTGATGTATCGCGAGCTTTGCTATTATAGTTGGATGTTATGTTTCTTCTCCCCCTCTTCTCTCTTATAATGGATTGAGTTTCCCCTTTGAAGTTATCTTATCGGATTGAGTCTTTAAAGATTTGAGAACACTTGAGGTATGTCTTGCGTGGGATAACCGTGGTGACAATGGGTTATTCTATTGATCCACTTGATGTATGTTTTGGTGATCAACTTGCGGGTTTCGTGACATTGGGAACCTATGCATAGAGGTTGGCACACGTTTTCGTCATGATTCTCCAGTAGAAACTTTGGGGCACTCTTTGAGGTTCTATGTGTTGGATTGAGTAGATGAATTGAGATTATGTGATGCATATCGTATAATCATACCCACAGATACTTGAGGTGACATTGGAGTATCTAGGTGACATTAGGGTTTTGGTTGATTTGTGTCTTAAGGTGTTATTCTAGTACGAACTCTAGGGTTGTTTGTGACACTTATAGGAATAGCCCAACGGATTGATTGGAAGGAATAACTTTGAGGTGGTTTCGTACCCTACCATAATCTCTTCGTTTGATCTCCGCTATTAGTGACTTTGGAGTGACTCTTTGTTGCATGTTGAGGGATAGTTATATGATTCAATTATGTTATTATTGTTGAGAGGACTTGCACTAGTGAAAGTATGAACCCTAGGCCTTGTTTCCTACCATTGCAGTACCGTTTACGCTCACTTTTACCGTTTGTTACCTTGCTGTTTTTATATTTTCAGTTTACAAAAACCTATATCTACCATCCATATTGCACTTGTATCACCATCTCTTCACCGAACTAGTGCACCTATACAATTTACCATTATATTGGGTGTGTTGGGGACACAAGAGACTCTTTGTTATTTGGTTGCAGGGTTGCTTAAGAGAGACCATCTTCATCCTACGCCTCCCACGGATTGATAAACCTTAGGTCATCCACTTGAGGGAAATTTGCTACTGTCCTACAAACCTCTGCACTTGGAGGCCCAACAATGTCTACAAGAAGAAGGTTGTGTAGTAGACATCAAGCTCTTTTCTGGCGCCGTTCCCGGTGAGGTGAGTGCTTGAAGGTGTAAGTGCATCTAGTGCCCCTTAGTGATTTTGGTGTATTGAAGACTTATAGGTTAAGTATCTAATGTGTTTATGAGTGTACACAGGTCTATAAGTCTATGAGGAGTTTGATATTTACAGAGAAAGTCGACCCCTAAAAATGAAGTTCTTCGGCTGAAGACTTTGATATACTGAAGACTTTCTGAAGACTTTGAAAGTGAATAAATTGGTGTGACCTTGAAGACTTGGTATTCATTCGAGGAACATGAAGCGTGAAGACTTTTGTTTTCGTATTTTCATTTTCTCTTTCTTGAGTCATAGGAAACACCGTACTGTTAAAGGGGGTCGAGGAAATACTAAGGAGAAAATTTCCATGTGATGCTCAACTCAAATCCTACACCTACCAATCCCTTCGAGTGAAGCCATTGGAAATCTCATACAGTTCAGTCAAATTCTTCAGTGACAGAGACGCAGTTCTTCTGGTCACTGAGGACTTTGCTCTGACTGAGGAGTTAGGAATTCGCCAGTGTGAATTGCCTACATAGTGAGGAACATGATAGCCCTGAGGAATTTGTACCTCAAATTTCCGACCGTTGCTGTGCTACGTGATGAAGCTATGTACCTAGGGTAGGGGCACGGACCTGTCCTAAGAGCCTTACCCAAGGACATCCAAAGAAGAAATAACCTTTCAATCGACTTGAAGGTACCCACTCGACGTGTTAAGACACTCGACCAGGAAGTATCACTCGACCACGAAGCCAACGACTCGACCGTTAGGAGACCTAAAGTCACTCCGCAGGCAAACGACCGGTCATTAAGTAGTCTTTATGATCATTATAACACTTTAATAGAGGCGTTACCAGTAACGTCTAACCTTAATGTACCTTAAACCATGTATTACTGAGGGCGGGAGAGGCCTGGCGAACTCTATATAAGCCACCCCCCTCCTCAGTATCAAGGGTTCGCACCCCTGTTGTTCATACACACATAATCCAGTCGACCGCCTCCGGGCACCGAGACGTAGGGCTTTTACTTCCTCTGAGAAGGGCCTGAACTCGTACATCTTTGTGTGCTTACAGCTCCTGCATAGCTAGGATCTAGCCTGTCCATACTAACCCCCCTACATCATTGTCAGACTTAGAACCACGACAATTGGCGCCCACCGTGGGGCAGGAATCTTAGCGCTTGATTGTAGGAGTTGTAATTTTTCCCGATCGCCTTGATCATGGTTTCATGCGGAGTTTTGGTGGAGGGCCGCGAGATCCGTCTCGGCGCGCTCACGTTTATCGCCGACGACTCCGCCTGGCTTCATGAGGCTCCGCTCGACATCGACGCGCTCCCCGTCCGCGGGGCGACGCACTTTCACGCGTGTGTTCGCGGCGTTCTCTTACGGCAGCCGTCGACCCAGTATCAGTCGGCTCCCGTTTCACCTCCCCGCCTCGTCTCTCGCCAGCGTAAGCGCTCTGGTCGATCGAGACTTCAGAGGTGGGTGAGGCATGCGGTGGCTCGCCAGTCGGCCACCCCACAAGTCGCGGCAATCGAGCCCGACGAATCTCTCTACGGCCTGTTCGACTGGCTCCGCAGAGACCGCATCCAAATGCGACAGCAGTGACCCTGCGGCGGAGGTTCTGGCAATCGATGGCACACGCAGCCCTCTCGGTTTTGCTCGTACCGGTGGAGGCGCGGATGGGGGTGATCCGTCGCACCCCCATGAAGAGTATCTCCCTGAGCCTCTCACGTCGCTGCAGCGAGAAGAACTCCGCCGCCGGAACATGGATGCACTCCACACTCCTATCGTTGGAGAGACCCCCGAGGCCCGGGCCTTGGAGGACGCGCGCTTGGCTAACTTGGCCGAGCGCACTCGACTGGAGAATTTCCAGCGAGCACTCGACGAGCGGGCGCGTCAATGGGCTCCCGAATCCAGTCGACGTCAGCTCTTCCCGCCCACGCAGGTATATCGAACTCCTGTTTAGAATTTGGCAGCCGCAGCCCGGATAGCGGAATCAATTCAGCCTTCACAGTCAGAAGCCGGCAGAGGCTTGTTGCAAATCAGAGCGTTGCTCCGGGCAGCGGGAAACCAGATTCCGCTGTCTCTCAGTCGCGGAATAGGATCCACAGTCGATCTGTTGCTGCGGATACAGTGCAGTCGGCTGACAGCCCAGGATCGCCCTCGAGGCGTGAGGGACGTGGAGACCGGCCAGATCAGTACAGAAGAAATGAGCAGTATGACCACCGATTCGATCGTGATGATCGACGTCGAGTGCCAACCCCTCCCCCGAGGAGTGGGTCATATGCTCCTCGACAGCAGGATGACAGACGCCCTCATAGTGTTGGGCGAAGGATTCCAGTCGATCCCAGAGAACCAGGCTTTGACACGAGGTCCATCCTGGTTCAAGGTTTGGTCGACAGGAACAGGGCTCACAGAGAAGGACCTGACGGAGATGCTCCTACCAGCAGCAGAGTACATGTTTCAGGGCCAGAGTGTTTCAGTCGAGCCATCAGGGCCGCAGTGATTCCTCCCAACTTCAGGTTGGCGACTGGAGTCAACAAGTTCACTGGTGAGTCTAAGCCTGACACTTGGCTCGAAGATTACCGAGTGGCTGTCCAGATTGGTGGCGGCAATGATGAGGTGGCTATGAAGCATTTGCCTCTCTTGTTAGAGGGATCAGCCAGAGCGTGGCTTAATCAGCTAGCACCCAGCAGCATCTACACTTGGGTGGACCTCTCCCGAGTGTCGACCGCATATATGAAGAAAGTGACATGCCCTATCTTTGACGCTCACGAGTATCCCAAGTGGAAGGCCATGATGAAGAAGCGCCTCATGGTGATGTACAGCGAACTGCGGACCGTCACTGAGATTGGTCTTACCGATCTATGCAAGACGGCGGGAGTTGATGACATTCGCAAGTACACTCTTCTCAACCTCACGGCGAAGGACGTCATCTGCTCCTGTATGTCTCGAAATCAGTTCAGAAACGTCATGCATCTTGACCATGCGAAGCTTATCTGGGACCAGCTCTCTGAGGTCTATGAAGGTCATCGAACCCGTCATGATCCTTGGTTTGAGGATTTCAAGGAATCGCTCAAATCGATGACATTCGAACCAGAATCATCATCCTCTACTCCATGCCTTATGGCAAAAAGTGCTGAGGTAACTGAATGCTACCTATCTGAGTCTACTGATGAAGAATCTAGTGATGAATTTGGACCCAGTTATGTCAAACTTGCTTCCCTTGCCGCTAAACAACAAAGAGCTTTGCAAAAGGCTAATGATATGCTTAGTAAGAGCAATGATATGTTGGGTGAAGAAATGGATCAGTCACAAGCCTTGGCTGAAAGTCTTCAGAGACTTCATTCTAAGTATGACTCCCTTCAAGATCATCACAACTCTCTCTTGTCCGATCTTGAGAAGATAAGAGTGAGTTATGAGGATCTTCAGAAGGAGCGTGATTCATTACTTGCTCAACAAATCAGCGCTGCTCAGGAAGAATTTATTCCTTCATGTTTAAAAT
The DNA here is from genome assembly GCA_032464435.1 of Aegilops umbellulata. Lineage (NCBI taxonomy): Eukaryota > Viridiplantae > Streptophyta > Magnoliopsida > Poales > Poaceae > Aegilops > Aegilops umbellulata. The sequence continues at coordinate 189,195,846 of CP136057.1, forward strand.
GCATTGAACGAGAATCTGATAATTCTTCACCTGAATGTTCAAATGCTTCAAATGTTACAAATTCTTCACCTGTCTCTGCTATCACTAATTCCTCATTTGAGGACATTGCTAGTACTACTGACGATGCAGGACTGAAGGAATTGTACATGACAGGCATGTACAAAAGCCTCAAAGGGCATCAGACTCTTTGTGATGTGCTTAAAAAGCAGATCCTCAACAGGAACCCTAGGAAAGAGAGTATTGCCTTTGAGAGGAAACTCAATGCTGATGGTACATATTGGAAGCCTGAGCAGTACCCCAAAACCTCATGGGTTGCTGCAAAGGGACCTCCAGTTGATCCATCTAATTTATCTGGCTATACATGTGAATCTTCTCATTCTTCTGATGAGTCATTTGACTCCAACTATAAACTGTTCAAAAATCAGAATGGTGAAGTATTTGCTAGATATGTTGGCACTAACTGCAGGAACGGTTCCCCTATGAAGAAAATCTGGGTTCCCAAAAGGTGCCTTGAAAGTCTTCAGGTGAATGTCCTCATGACACCACCTGTGAAGAAAAGGAACCCCAGATCAAATTCTTCATATGGACCAAATTCTTCATATGGATCCAAGTCCTCATACGGACCAAATTCCTCAAGGGGATCAAATTCCTCACATGGATCAAAGTCCTCATATGAACATCGTCGTGCTAACAACTCTGTTTCGCAGGGAAGAGCCAAGGGCTATGAATATGAGCATTATTCTTCAAACTATCATGTTCATAAGTCCTCGAAGAATTTCTCTGCTTATTCATATGCTTACCCTAACCCCTCTTATGTGAAACGTAATGGTTTGGCCGCTATGCCACCATTCTCGTATGGAGCTCGCAGAGTGATGAACTCTTTGCCACCCCTTCAGATGTGGGTGGTGAAGAAAAAGAACTAATCTCTTCTGCAGGGTCAGGTCTCCAGACGTGCTCAAACGTCTGAAGAATTTGCTGGGGACCTGACAAATTGCCTGAAAGGACGCAGGCTAACCATGATGAAATGAACTTTCATTTCACACGTCCTCCCTCTGTTTTATCTGTCTTACTGCTTGATGAAATTGATCTGATGAATTGTGATATCATATTCTTCACTGCTGAAGTATATGAGGTCGTAAGTTGCACTAATTCATCTGCAGGATGATCAACCCAAAGCCACTGAATGGGTACTTGATAGTGGATGTACAAATCACATGACCGATGACAGGAATCTGTTGATGGATGCTCCCTTATCAGCGTCACACATGAAGCATATCATCTTCGCTGATAAAAGCAAAAGTCAGGTATTGGGTCTAGGTAAGGTTGCTATCACAAAGGATCGACACATGGACAAAGTCATGCTTGTTGAGTCCTTAGGATACAATCTTATGTCTGTCTCAATGCTTTATGATCTTGATATGGTAGTTGTCTTTGGCAAGTATCGTTGTGTTGTGATTATGGAAGCTGACAAATCCAAAGTCTTCAAAGGCTTTAGGAGAGGAGACTTGTATATTGTTGATTTCTCTGCAGATTCACAACCAGCCGTGTGCCTACTTGCAAAAGCTTCAGAAGAAATGAGCTGGCCACCAAAGAAGGAACCTTGACCTTCTTGTATTTCTTCGGAGGAGGTGCAAACCAGTCAAAGTCTTCTTTGAGACCCATTTTCTCCAAGTCTTCAGCACTGTACACTTTAGACAGAACAACCCAGGTGCGGTTGAGGGTTTCATGAAGGTAGTAATGGTCTTTCTTCACGCATCTCAATATGGCTTTGTGATTGTTGATGATTACTCTCGTTACACATGGGTACACCTTGTCTCTTACAAAACTGAAGTGCAGGAAGTCTTCAAACGATTTTCCTCGAGGGCTTCAACCAACTTTGGTGTGAAGATCAAGCACATCAGAAGTGACAATGGCGCTGAGTTCAAGAATTCGGGTCTCGATGACTATCTTGATGAACTTGGTATTACTCACGAGTTATCTGCTCCTTATACTCCTCAACAGAATGGTGTCGTGGAGCGCAAGAACAGGACTCTTGCTGAGATGGCTCGCACTATGCTCGATGAGTACAAAACCCCTCGTCGTTTCTGGGTTGATGCAATTGATACTGCGTGCCATATCATCAACAGAGTATATCTTCACAAATTCTTCAAGAAGACTGCCTATGAACTCCTCACTGACAAGAAACCCAATGTGAGTTATTTCAAAGTCTTCGGTGCTAAATGCTGGATTAGAGATCCTCATCACAACTCTAAATTTGCACCGAAAGCACATGAAGGTTTCATGCTTGGTTACGGAAGGGACCCGCACACCTACAGAGTCTTCAACAATGTTCTTCACAAGATTGTTGAAACTATAGATGTGCGGTTCGATGAAACTAATGGCTCGCAAAGAGAGCACCTACCTTCTGTGTTAGATGAACCAGCACCTGAGGATTCTATCAAGCACAAGGCTACTGAAGATGTCATACCTACTGAAGAATCTGCTGAAGAATTCATTCCAGAACGTGAAGAACGTCGAGCTGATGCACCTGAAGAAAATGCTAAGGAAATTGATGCTGAAGAAAATGCTGATCAAATTCCTCAACGACAACCAGCTCATCCTCGCGTTGCAAAAGAAGTGCAAGTGGAGAAGATCATCGATGACATTAGAGCACCAGGTCCTCTCACACGCTCAAAAGCTTCACATCTAATTAACTTTTGTGGGCACTTTGCTTTTGTCTCTATCACAGAGCCCACTAAGGTAGATGAAGCATTTTTGGAGCCTGAGTGGATTCAGGCCATGCAAGAAGAATTACATCAGTTCAAGCTCAACAATGTCTGGGAACTAGTCAATCGTCCCGATCCTCGCAAGCATAACATCATTGGCACAAAGTGGATCTACCGCAACAAGCAAGATGAAAATGGTGTTGTGGTGAGGAATAAGGCACGACTAGTAGCTCAAGGCTACACACAGATTGAAGGAATTGATTTCGATGAAACTTTTGCACCTGTTGCTAGACTTGAGGCTATTCGCATATTACTCGCTTATGCTAACCATCATGATATCATCTTATACCAAATGGATGTGAAAAGTGCATTCCTCAATGGTAAGCTTGCGGAAGAAGTATATGTTGCTCAACCCCCAGGTTTTGAAGATCCAAAACATCCTGACAAAGTCTTCAGACTTAACAAGGCTCTCTATGGCCTCAAGCAGGCCCCACGGGCGTGGTATGATACATTGAAGGAATTCTTCATGAAGAAAGGCTTCACACCCGGTTCACTCGATCCCACTCTCTTTACTAAATCTTATGATGGTGAACTGTTTGTGTGCCAAATATATGTTGATGATATCATCTTTGGTTGTACTGACCAACGTTATACTGATGAATTTGCCTATATGATGAGTGAAGAATATCAAATGTCTATGATGGGAGAGTTGAAATTCTTCTTAGGTCTTCAAATTCATCAACAACGCAATGGCATATTCATATCTCAGGAGAAGTACCTCAAGGATGTCTTGAAGAAATTCGGCATGCAAGACTGCAAAGGCATCAAAATTCCTATGCCCACAAATGGTCATCTATGCACTGATGAAAATGGTATTGACTTCGATCATAAGGTATACCGCTCCATGATTGGCTCTTTATTGTACTTATGTGCATCTAGGCCAGATATAATGCTTAGTGTTTGTATGTGTGCACGATTTCAAGCTGCACCGAAGGAATCACACCATAAGGCTGTGAAGCATATTCTTCGATATCTAGCTCACACACCAACACTAGGATTATGGTATCCCAAGGGCTCGGATTTTGATCTCATTGGATATTCTGATTCTGACTATGCTGGTGACCGTGTGGATCGCAAGTCAACATCTGGTACTTGTCATTTCCTCGGACGATCCTTGGTCTGTTGGTCCTCGAAGAAACAGAACTGCGTATCACTGTCTACTGCTGAAGCTGAGTACATTGCTGCTGGTTCTTGCTGTGCTCAATTACTATGGATTAAGCAAACGCTCAAGGACTATGGCATCAACGTGAAGAATGTGCCTCTCCTCTGTGACAATGAGAGTGCCATCAAGATTGCTCACAACCCAGTTCAGCACTCGAAGACAAAGCACATTCAGATTCGTCATCATTTTCTTCGTGGTCATGTGTTGAAGGGCGACATTTCAATTGAGCATGTGAAGACTGAAGAACAGCTAGCCGATATCTTCACTAAGCCCTTGGATGAGAAGAGATTTAGCAAGTTGCGGTGTGAGCTAAATATCTTAGAATCTTCGAATGTACTTTGAAAAGGCACTCATCCTAACACTTATGCAAAATTGATGACTTAGATGTGCAACACATGAAGAAACGCTTTTCTTCAATCAATGAAAAATAACACTCTAAGTGTGAAGAAATTAATGAAGAATTTGATTCTCAGAACCCTATGACAATTGTACGCGGTGTCTGAAATCATCATTCTTATACGGTGGGTCACGCCACCACAAAAGTTGAAAATTTTCAATTTGAGTTTTTCCTCATTTTTTGAAATTCCTCACTTTTTCAAATTCTTCAACTTTGCAAAATCTTCACTTGTGCCGTCGTTTTTCCTCATTGGCTATATATATATATATATATGAGTTTATGTCCTCTACAACATTCACTTATAGCTATTTCTTCAAGTTGGTCCTTCCGCTAAGTGAACGTGATCGGACCCTTCCCCTCTCTGCTATACTCAATCCAATCTGTTCACAAATTCTTCATGTGCGTTCTATTTGAAACTCGTTCAAATTCTTCACTGTGTCCTTGTCAGCTGAAGAAATTGCGAACGGAACGTTAAAACTAATCTTATCCAAACTATCGGTTTTGCCGCTCAAACCGTTCCGCATCCCATGATGCATTATTTTATCCACCCACGATCTTACACGATCTCCACTACACAGTACGTGGGTGACACATGTCATGAGAAGGAGAACGGCCAGGGACACGTTCGTCCTAAATCTTCGGACGAGCAGTTTTTCACCGTGGCTATAAATACCCCTGTCCCCTTCCTCACTTCTTTTACCCCGCTCGATCTCACTCTCCCGCTCAAGCTTCCAAACCCTAGCGCCGTCGCTACTCCATCGTCGCCGGTGAGGAAGAGCTTCACTGCCTCGACCTCGTCACCGTCGTACTCGCGCTGACCGTGGAAATCTTCACCTCCGCCACCGCCGTAGACGTCTTCCTCCGCCAAGTTAGGGTGTGGAAGATCTGCATCGACGAACTTCACTGTTTTAACTCCCAGTTCGTCATGTTCTTCGTTCAAGGTAATTAAAAGCTAATTTTACTGCCCTCTTTGATTCGAAGCTTTTCTAAAAAAAATCTTCAAAGGTGTTTTATTCTTCAAATCCTCACACACAAAACACCTCACATGTTATCTGTTCTTGATTCATTTTCCTAAGCCTCATTTTCTTCAAGATTCCTCAATTGTGTGGATCCTCGATCTATACAACTCTGGAACCTAAGATATAAAGCGCTTAGTGAAATTCCTCAAGACGAATCTGGTCAAATTCCTCAAACTTGTTCTTTATGAAAAACCCTCTGAGAACGCATATGACCTCTCCAAATTCCTCGCAACTATACTCTGTTCACAGGTACACATGTCCGCTGCTGAATCATTAGGTTCTCATCAACTTAACTCATTTGCAGCGTTCCTCGAAGAAAAGTTGCATACTTCTTCAGAGAATTCAATTGTTCAAATTCCTCATCTGAAGAAAACGGTTGAAGGTAAAAGGCCATAGAAAGGAAGAAAGAAGCCTGAGGTCATGACTGCTTTTGAAATCCCAGAGGATATTTATAAAGAGTACTGCACGCCTGATGAAGCCAAGTTTGGCAAAGAAGATAAAAATTAGTGCAAGGTGCGAATCCAGAGGATTGAACGGAGATGGGCACGAGAATGGAGGGAGTACAGATACGTCACTCCTAAGTATATGAAGAAATTGTACTTAATCCTCCATGCCCAAGAGCCCCATTGGCACCTGGCCAAGTGGCTGATCCCACCAGCATCAAGCGTGGTGAGGATTTTCCTGAGGAATGGGCCAAGCGCCAAGCTAAACTGGCAAGGCAAGCCAGAGAAGTAGTGAGGAAATTCAATGAAGACTCTGCTGCTGCTGCTGCTGCCACTGAGGCTTCTGTCAAGCCGAAGAAAGCGATGCTCAAGAAGCCCGCTCGCAAGCCAAGTGCTTCAACATCAATGCCCTCACGACCAAGTTCCTCAGCTGCGCCTTCACGGCCAGAATCTTCAAAATCTTCAAAGCAAATTCCTCATGCTGCTCCTGCTCCACCAAAGTCCTCAGCACCTCCTCCACAGTCCTCAGCTATCCCGACAAAGTCCTCAGCATCTGTGCATCTGGCCTCGTGCCAAAGGACTATTGGCACCTCAATTGCCTCTGGTGTCTCAGCTAGTTCCTCAGCTGCACCAAATTCCTCAGCTGGCCCCTCTCTGCTGAAGAAAAAGGCTACTGCTGGACGCGGCACTCGCCCAAGTCCTCAGAAGAAGCATGTAGTCTTCACTGTGCCATCGGATGATGATGAAGCTGATGAAGAAGAACTCGCCGAAATCATCAGAGACCGACAAGAAAGGGCTGCTAAAGCCAAAGGCACACCTGTGCCCCTGCTATTGGATCCAAGGGTGATCCTAGATTATATTGATCTCTGGCATAAGGATCCCAACACACCTATGCCTGATTTCAAACTGACACCTGGCCAAAGTCACATGTTGACTCACTTCATCCAAGAGGAGAAGTGGAAATATGATAGGGCGAGAGAGATCAAGAAATCGCAGTATCGCAAAGAGAAGCTGCTGAAGAAAAATGTTGTCAAGATGACACCTGAGGAACTTGTCAAGATGCAGGCTGAGATCAAAGCCCTCAGCGACAACTTTGACTCTTACTATGCTGATTGGCAAGGAGCCAAGGTCAGATTTGTGAGGCTGACTGATACTTTCACCAAGGGTGTCGCCTCAACACAACAAATTCCTCAAGCTGAAGCATCTGTTCAGCCCACTGAAGAACATGCCAGCACCGCTGATGATGTTCAGGCTGCTAAAGAAAATGCCAGTTCCAGGGCTGATGACTGTACTCCAGCCACTGAAGAAATTACCAGGGCATCCACTAGTGGTGCACCTGAAGAAAATGAAGAAACCAGGGCAACTGCATCAGTTGCGCCTACTCAACCAGATTCCTCAGCTCCACCTGCACCTACTCCCACTCCTATTCTTCCATCTACGCTAGATGTGAAGAAAACCAAGGCTGCAGAGCGAGCTGCAGTGAAGAAAAGGAAGGCATCAAATGCTTCAGAATCTTCAGCTCCCAAGAAGATGAAGCCAATGACTAGCTCGTTTGCAAATCCCATTGATGCCATTCCTATCTCCTCCATGCCATCAAAGGACCTTGTTCCTTTTGGTGAAGATTATGAGATCCCCAGTGGATCAGATGAAGAAACTCAATCTGCTGCTTCCTCAGAGCAGATTGATGAAGAAATTGAAGTGGATGCAATCCCTTCAACCCCAATGGTCTCATCACCAATGCCTCAGTTTGATGCTGACGAAGCTGGTGTTGAAGAAATTGATGATGAAGATGTGGACATTGGAAGCACAACTCCAGTGATGAATGATGACTTTTGGGAAAGTCAGCATCCCAATTCCCCACTCTTCACTCCCCTGCAGCAAATTCCTCACTCTCCTTCACCAACAGTAAAATTGGGCTCTGAAGAAACTCATCCCACTGCATCTGTGAATGAAGAAATTCCAGCCACTAGTGCTGAAGAAACTGCTGCTGAAACTGACAAGGTGACTGCACCTGAGGAACATCCTGAAATTCCTCAGCCTGAAGAACCTGAGATTGTGATTCCTGAGGCCGTGATGCAACTCATTGACACTCCTCTGCCAAGGCCAAAGGATCCGTTCTCGAGGAAACAGAAATTCAAGGCTGAAGACTTCTATGGCGAGCACGTGTTCTTCACTGAATACAACCCATATGACTCTGCTCGCATAAGGAAGAGGCATTTCTGGACAGCCAGCCAAGCCAATTTCTATTCCTAAGTGCTTTACAACAAAGACAAAGTCTTCGACCATGCACATATTCCTCACGTGGATATGGAGTCTTTGCCGTGCTTCACGCCAGTCCTCAGTGTTCTTCACGATGCTGGGCTGCTCAATTTCTGCACAGACATATGCGATTGGAATGAAGAACTCATTCTTCAATTCTATGCAACGTTGCACATCACCGGCAACTCTGAAGATGTGAACTCATGGGTTCTGGACTGGATGACTGAGAACACACATCATAAGGCCCCAACATCTGAATTGCTTCGTGTCCTTCCTCTGAGTCCACCCACTGAAGATGCACGTTGTGTGTACAATGAACCTGAGCTTTCAAATCACTATATGCAAGTGCTGATGAAGCCTTTGAAGCTAGAGCAGGCTCCTAGAACCAAATTCCTCGTCAAGGAATTTTTGTATGTGCTAAGGACTGTCTATCACATTCTGACGAAGACAATGAGTCCCATCAAAGGCCAAGACTCGACTGATGAAGAAGTCGTTGGCATCATGAAGAATATGCTTTTCAACATCATTCATGGCGTTCCCGTCAACTTCCATGATTTCTTCATGAGGACTCTGGCCAACATTGCTATGTCACCATTTGAGCTGAAGCCTTATGCACCTTGGATAATGAGATTCATCAGGACAAGGTCTTCACTCAACTACAAGGCTGAAACTCTCAACCACTGCAGCTACTTGCCTCCCATTGAAGTCCTCAAATGGACATTTTCCTCAGCTGAAGAAAAGGGCAAGGCCACTGCTGTGATAGATGAAGTCATTCGTCCATTGGATGGTCAATTTTGCAAGGCTGATTCTTATTCCACCAATGATGACTCTGCCACACATGATTCTGCTGCCAACACTGCCAAGCCAAATCCTCAAGCCACAGCACCCAGGGTGATGACTGACCGTGAGTTACTCCTCAGTCTTCATCAAAAGGTTGATTGCAATCACAAATGGGTCAAGCGTCAGTTTGGTTCAATTCTTCACAACATGACTTCCACACACAATGCAGTGAAGAAAGACCATTACTACCTTCATGAAACCCTCAACCGCACCTGGGCTGTTCTGTCTAAAGTGTACAGTGCTGAAGACTTGGAGAAAATGGGTCTCAAAGAAGACTTTGACTGGTTTGCACCTCCTCCGAAGAAATACAAGAAGGTCAAGGTTCCTTCTTTGGTGGCCAGCTCATATTCTTCATCGCGTGAGACTGATGAAAATGAAGACTTGGACGACACTGCAGCAGGCCCTACTTCAACGACCGACCCCAACAACGCTGGCGCTTCTTCATCAACTTGAATATCTTCAGGGGCGTTAGTCCTCAGTTTTGATCCTTTTGGTCATTTGATGACAAAGGGGGAGAAATCTGTGAAGTGTAAATACTGATATTGAGGAATTTGATTGCAAGATATAGAAGAACTCCCCCTGAAGATGTGCATAGTGAGGAATTTGCTTTTGAAGCAATGCACACTTGAAGAGTTGAATCATGGAGATCTCCCCCTATATCTTGTAATTCATACACGCATTTGACATATAATATGAAGAATTTGAAATGCATGATGAAATATGGTGCCTGATGTAATTCAGCATGCGTGCGATAATATTAATAAGGAATAAGCATGCAGAATAGCGCATCAAAAGTATCATGAAACCCTTCATGAAACCCTCAACCGCACCTGGGTTGTTCTGTCTAAAGTGTACAGTGCTGAAGACTTGGAGAAAATGGGTCTCAAAGAAGACTTTGACTGGTTTGCACCTCCTCCAAAGAAATACAAGAAGGTCAAGGTTCCTTCTTTGGTGGCCAGCTCATATTCTTCATCGCGTGATACTGATGAAAATGAAGACTTGGACGACACTGCAGCAGGCCCTACTTCAACGAACGACCCCAACAACGCTGGCGCTCCTTCATCAACTTGAATATCTTCAGGGGCGTTAGTCCTCAGTTTTGATCCTTTTGGTCATTTGATGACAAAGGGGGAGAAATCTGAGTTAGTCTTCAAGCGGGTCTATAATAAAGGGCGTTTTTTTCTGCTAAGTTACAACTCTCGTTCTTTCGAAACTTTTATTGGATCGAGTTGTAATCTTAAACCTGATGGTGCTCTGATACTTTTGTTGCACTATGCTTTGATACTTTTGATGCGCTATTCTACATGCTTATTCCTCATTAATATTATCGCACGCATGCTTAATTACATCAGGCACCATATTTCATCATGCATTTCAAATTCTTCATATTATATGTCAAATGCGTGTATGAATTACAAGATATAGGGGGAGATCTCCATGATTCAACTCTTCAAGTGTGCATTGCTTCAAAAGCAAAATCCTCACTATGCACATCTTCATGGGGAGTTCTTCTATATCTTGCAATCAAATTCCTCAATATCAGTATTTACACTTCACATATTTATCCCCGTTGAAAACTTAACCTATGTTGTCATCAATCACCAAAAAGGGGGAGATTGTAAGTGCATCTAGTGCCCCTTAGTGATTTTGGTGTATTGAAGACTTATAGGTTAAGTATCTAATGTGTTTATGAGTGTACACAGGTCTATAAGTCTATGAGGAGTTTGATATTTACAGAGAAAGTCGACCCCTAAAAATGAAGTTCTTCGGCTGAAGACTTTGATATACTAAAGACTTTCTGAAGACTTTGAAAGTGAAGAAATTGGTGTGACCTTGAAGACTTAGTATTCATTCGAGGAACATGAAGCGTGAAGACTTTTGTTTTCGTATTTTCATTTTCTCTTTCTTGAGTCATAGGAAACACCGTACTGTTAAACCCAAACACCTACAAACCCAAAGTGATTGAGCATCACTGAAGAGATTGATCCTGTGTGGATCCGACGCTTGTTACCTTTGAAGACTGTGCTTCTTCCAGACGGTTAGGCGTCATGGTCTAGAGCATCCAAGAGGAATTGTGGATCGTCGAGTGACCAAGTCTGTGAAGGTTTGGAAGTCACCTGAAGACTTACAACGAGTGATTGGGCGAGGACTGTGTGTCCTTAGCTCAAGGAGAATACGGTGAGGACTGTGTGTCCGGGACTAAGTGTCCTCGAGTTTAAATACTCAGCCGCTCCAACCAGATGTACAACTGAGACAGCAGTTGGAACTGGTCTACCAAATCATTGTCTTCACCAAGCTTACTGGTTCTATTTCCTCAACACTTTCATTTCCTCATTACTGTGTTGTGTACTTGTTCATATTTGTGTTTGAAGACTTTGACTGAAGACTTTCTCAATTTCCTCAGTTCAATTTCTTCAGTTTGTTTGTCTTCATCTTGTGCTATCCTGTGTTTACGCTTTCTGTACTCTGTGTTTGTCTTCACTTCATCATGATGACCATGCATGTATTCTACTGTGTTTACTTCTGAGTACTTATTCCGCTGCTAGTAGTTCTTCGCTAAGGAATTTCCTCACGAGCAAATTCCTCAGTGAAGAATTTCATAAAAATCGCCTATTCACCCCCCCTCTAGTCGATATAACGCACTTTCAGAAGGTATATCTTTAGATCTTGCAGTCGAATATTTTTTTTCTTGTTTTAGCACTAGTTTAGTTTATAAAAGAAAACTACAAAAAAATGGAATTGAGTTTGTCTCATATGCTTCATCTTTTTAATATCTTTCGTGAGAATGATGGGAAGGAAAATTGTGCCAAAGTGTTAGAAGAAGAATTCATTAGAATGTTTGGCACTAAATCTTTGAATGATGAGCATGATTGTAATGTTGTTAGTATGAATTCCTTGAATATCCATGATGCTAATGATATGCAAAGCCACAAGCTTGGGGAAGCTATGTTTGATGAAGATGATATATTTTGTCCCCCAAGCTTTGATGAGCAAATTTACTATGATGAAAGCATGCCTCCTATCTATGATGATTATTGTGATGACACGTATGCTTTAAAGAATAATGATAACCATGAAACTTGTCATATTGATCTTAATTTTCAATCACATGATAGTTATTTTGTTGAGTTTGCTCCCACTATTATTCATGAGAAGAAATTTGCTTATGTGAAGAGTAGTAAATTTTCTATGCAAGTAGATCATGAAAAAAATGCTCTAGGTGCTGGTTATATTGTTGAATTCATTCATGATGCTACTGAAAGTTATTATGAGAGAGGAATATATGCTTGTAGGAATTGCAATAATATCAAGTTTCCTCTCTATGTGCTTAAAGTTTTGAAGTTATGCTTGTTTTACCTTCCTATGCTAGTTGATTATTGTTCCCATAAGTTGTTTGCTCACAAAATCCATATGCATAGGAAGTGGGTTAGACTTAAATGTGCTAGTCATATTCTTCATGATGCTCTCTTTATGTTTCAGTTCCTATATTTTTTGTGAGCATCATTGAAATCATCATGCCTAGCTAGGGGCGTTAAACGATAGCGCTTATTGGGAGGCAACCCAATTTTATTTTAGTTTATTTCTTTTTTGGTTCTGTTTAGAAATAAATAATCCATCTAGCTTCTGTTTAGATGTGGTTTTATGTTTTAATTAGTGTTTGTGCCAAGTAGAACCTTTGGGAAAACTTGGGTGAAGTCCTTATTATCATGCTGTAAAAAACAGAAACTTTAGCGCTCACGAGATTAGCTTCAACTTTTTACTGGAGAGTGATATTTAGTTGATTCTTTTTGAATATGATTAATAGACAAATTACTCAGGTCCACATATTTATTTCAGAATTTTTGAAGTTACAGAAGTATACGTTTGATACAGATTACTACAGACTGTTCTGTTTTTGACAGGTTCTGTTTTCTATGTGTTGTTTGCTTATTTTGATGAATCTATGGCTAGTAAATTAGTTTATAAACCATAGAGAAGTTGTAATACAGTAGGTTTAACATCAATATAAATAAAGAATGAGTTCATTACAGTACCTTCAAGTGGTGTTTTGTTTTCTTTCGCTAACGGAGCTCACGAGTTTTCTGTTAAGTTTTGTGTTGTGAAGTTTTCAAGTTTTGGGTAAAGATTCGATGGACTATGGAATAAGAAGTGGAAAGAAACTAAGCTTGGGGATGCCTAAGGCACCCCAAGGTAATATTCAAGGACAACCAAGAGCCTAAGCTTGGGATGCCCCGGAAGGCATCCCCTCTTTCGTTTTCGTTCATCGGTAACTTTACTTGGAGCTATATTTTTATTCACCACATGATATGTGTTTTGCTTGGAGCGTCATTTTATTTTCTTTAGCTTTGCTTGATGTTTGAATGAAATACCAAGATCTGAAATTATTAAATGAGAGAGTCTTCACATAGTTGCATAATTATTCGACTACTCATTGATCTTCACTTATATCTTTCGGAGTAGTTTGTTGTTTGCTCTAGTGCTTCACTTATATCTTTTGGAGCACGACGGTGGATTTATTTTTAAGAAATATATGAACTCTCATGCTTCACTTATATTATTTTGAGAGTCTTAAATAGCATGGTAATTTGCTTAAATAATCCTAATATGCTAAGCATAAAAGATTTGTAAGAATTCTTATGAGTGTGTTGAATACTATGAGAAGTTTGATACTTGATAATTGTTTTGAGACATGAAGATGGTGATATTAGAGTCATGCTAGTTGAGTAGTTGTGAATTTAAGAAATACTTGTGTTAAAGTTTGTGATTCCCGTAGCATGCCCGTATGGTGAACCGTTATGTGATGAAGTCGGAGCATGATTTATTTATTGATTGTCTTCCTTATGAGTGGCGGTCGGGGACGAGCGATGGTCTCTTCCTACCAATCTATCCCCTAGGAGCATGCGCGTAATACTTTGCTTTGATAACTTGTAGATTTTTGCAATAAGTATATGAGTTCTTCATGACTAATGTTGAGTCCATGGATTATACGCACTTTTCTTCCTTCCACCATTGCTAGCCTTTCTAATATCGCGCACCTTTCGCCGGTATCATACACCCACCATATACCTTCCTCAAAACAGCCACCATACCTACCTATTATGGCATTTCCATAGCCATTCCGAGATATATTGCCATGCAACTTACCACCGTTTCGTTTATTATGACACGCTCCATCATTGTCATATTGCTAGCATGACCATGTAGTTGACATCGTATTTGTGACAAAGCCACCGTTCATAATTATTTCATACATGTCACTCATGAGTCATTGCATATCCCGGTACACCGCCGGAGGCATTCATATAGAGTCATATTTTGTTCTAAGTATCGAGTTGTAATTGTTTAGTTGTAAGAAAATAAAAGTGTGATGATCATCATTATTAGAGCATTGTCCCAGTGAGGAAAGGATGATGGAGACTATGATTCCCCCATAAGTCGGGATGAGACTCCGGACAAAAAAAAGAAAAAAAAGAGGCCATAAAAAAGAGAAAAGGCCAAAACAAAAAATAAATAAAAAAATGAGAGAAAAAGAGAGAAGGGACAATGCTACTATCCTTTTACCACACTTGTGCTTCAAAGTAGCATCATAATCTTAATGATAGAGAGTCTCCTATGTTGTCACTTTCATATACTAGTGGGAATTTTACATTATAGAACTTGGCTTGTATATTCCAATGATGGGCTTCCGCAAAATGTCCTAGGTCTTTGTGAGCAAGCAAGTTGGATGCACACCCACTTAGTTTCCTTTTGAGCTTTCATACACTTATAGCTCTAGTGCATCCGTTGCATGGCAATTCCTACTCACTCACATTGATATCTATTGATGGGAATCTCCATAGCCCGTTGATATGCCTAGTTGATGTGAGACTATCTTCTCCCTTTTTCTCTTCTCCACAACCACCATTCTATTCCACCTATAGTGCTATATCCATGGCTCACGCTCATGTATTGCGTGAAGATTAAAAAGTTTGAGAATGTCAAAAGTATGAAACAATTGCTTGGCTTGTCATCGGGGTTGTGCATGATTTAAATACTTTGTGTGGTGAAGATAGACCATAGCCAGACTATATGATTTTGTAGGGATAACTTTCTTTGGTCATGTTATTTTGAGAAGACATGATTGCTTTGTTAGTATGCTTGAAGTATTATTCCTTTTATGTCAATATGAACTTTTGTGCTGAATCTTCCGGATCTGAATATTCATATCACAAGTAAGAAGATTTACATTGAAATTATGCCAACTAGCATTCCACATAAAAAATTATCTTTTTTATCATTTACCTACTCGAGGACGAGCAGGAATTAAGCTTGGGGATGCTTGATACGTCTCCAACGTATCTATAATTTTTGATTGCTCCATGCTATATTATCTACTATTTTGGGCAATATTGGGCTTTATTATCCACTTTTATATTATTTTTTGGGACTAACCTATTAACCGGAGGCCCAGTCCAGATTTGTTCTTTTATGCCTATTTTAGTGTTTTGAAGAAAAGGAATATCAAACAGAGTCGAAACGGAACGAAATCAACTAGAGAAGTTATTTTTGGAACGAAAGCCACCCGATGGACTTGGACCCCACGTCAAGGAAGGAACGAGGAAGCTACGAGGGTGGGGGCGCGCCCCCTGCCTCGTGGGGCCCTGGTGGCTCCCCTGACGTACTCCCTGCACCCATATATACCTACGTACCCTAAAACTTCCAGAACGGAGATTAGATCGGGAGTTCCGCCGCCGCAAGCCTCTGTAGCCACCAAAAGTCAATCGGGACCCTGTTCCGGCACTCTGCCGGAGGGGGGAACCCTCACCGGTGGCCATCTTCATCATCCCGGCACTCTCCATGACGAGGAGGGAGTAGTTCACCCTCGGGGCTGAGGGTATGTACCAGTAGATATGTGTTTGATCTCTCTCTCTCTCTCTCTCTCTCTCTCTCTCTCTCGTGTTCTTGATTTGGCACGATCTTGATGTATCGCGAGCTTTGCTATTATAGTTGGATCTTATGTTTCTTCTCCCCCTCTTCTCTCTTGTAACTGATTGAGTTTCCCCTTTGAAGTTATCTTATCGGATTGAGTCTTTAAAGATTTGAGAACACTTGATGTATGTCTTGCGTGGGATAACCGTGGTGACAATGGGTTATTCTATTGATCCACTTGATGTATGTTTTGGTGATCAACTTGCGGGTTTCGCGACATTGGGAACCTATGCATAGGGGTTGGCACACGTTTTCGTCGTGATTCTCCGGTAGAAACTTTGGGGCACTCTTTGAGGTTCTATGTGTTGGATTGAGTAGATGAATTGAGATTATGTGATGCATATCATATAATCATACCCACGGATACTTGAGGTGACATTGGAGTATCTAGGTGACATTAGGGTTTTGGTTGATTTGTGTCTTAAGGTGTTATTCTAGTACGGACTCTAGGGCTGTTTGTGACACTTATAGGAATAGCCCAACGGATTGGTTGGAAAGAATAACTTTGAGGTGGTTTCGTACCCTACCATAATCTCTTCGTTTGATCTCCACTATTAGTGACTTTGGAGTGACTCTTCGTTGCATGTTGAGGGATAGTTATATGATCCAATTATGTTATTATTGTTGAGAGGACTTGCACTAGTGAAAGTATGAACCCTAGGCCTTGTTTCCTACCATTGCAATACCGTTTACGCTCACTTTTACCGCTTGTTACCTTGCTGTTTTTATATTTTCAGTTTACAGAAACCTATATCTACCATCCATATTGCACTTGTATCACCATCTCTTCGCCGAACTAGTGCACCTATACAATTTACCATTGTATTGGGTGTGTTGGGGACACAAGAGACTCTTTGTTATTTGGTTGCAGGGTTTCTTAAGAGAGACCATCTTCATCCTACGCCTCCTACGGATTGATAAACCTTAGGTCATCCACTTGAGGGAAATTTGCTACTGTTCTACAAACCTCTGCACTTGGAGGCCCAACAACGTCTACAAGAAGAAGGTTGTGCAGTAGACATCAGTACTCCATCGGAGGGGAAATCGATCATGGAGGGCTTCTACATCAAGCTTGTTGCACCTCCGATGATGTGTGAGTAGTGCACCACAGACCTACGGGTCCATAATGATTAGCTAGATCTCTCTCTCTCTCTCTCCCTCTCTCTCTCTCCCTCTTCCTCTCTCTTTGATCTTCAATACAATGTTCTCCTCGGAGTTCTATTCGATGTAATCTTGTTTTGTGGTGTGTTTGTTGGGATCCGATGAATTGTGGGTTTATGATCAGATTACTCAATGAAAATAATTGAGTCTTTTCTGAACTTTATTATGTGTGATTGTTATAGCTATGTAATGGTTTCCAATCTATGATTTTTCTTTGGCCAAGTTGATGAGAGATCTTTAGTGGAAGTGGTGCATAGTGGTAGGTTCAATCCCGCGGTGTCCTCACCCCATGATAGAAGGGGTAGCGAGGCATGTACTTGTATTGTTGCTACTAAGAGGGAAACGACGGGGTTCATTCATATTGCTTGATTTTATTCTGTCCATATTATGTCATCATACTTAATACATTACTCTGTTTGTTATGAACTTAATACCTAGAGAGGCAAGCATAGAAGTGCTCTCGAAGTGGAGTAATAGTAATAGGTACAGGCAGTAGTTGGTCTACTTGTCATGGACATAATGCCTATGTACTGACCATGACATGAATAATGTCATAACTAAGCGCTTTTCTATCAATTCCACAACAGTAATATGTCTACCCACCGTATGCCAGCTATGGCCCCCGGTCTATTCAACATATTTACTAAAACCAAAAATACCTTGCTGCAATTTATTTACTTCTATTTTACTTTGCAATTTATCTATCTACTACTACTAGCAGATTTTAATCCTTGCAATTAATGAGTATAAAAGGATTGACAACCCTCTTGCCCGCATTGGGTGCAAGTATCCGCTTTTGTGTGTATAGGTATTGTCGATGGTTGATTACGTGAGTCCCCTATTGGTTGGATAAACCTTGGTTCTCTATTGAGGGAAATATTATCCGCTACTATATTGCTTCACCCTTCCTCTTCGGAGAAAATTCCAACGCAGCTTACAAGTAGCAAAAATAATTTCTAGCGCCGTTGCCGGGAGATTTATCAAACAACTCGAGTTTCCTTCATGCACATTATAATTTACCTGTTCTACTTATTATTTTATTTTATTCGTCTCATTAGAAAAATAAAGAACGCAAAAATATTTTATTTCGCTTGCTTGCTTGAATTGTCACCATGTCTTAAAAAGAAAAAACACTAAGTTGTGTGACTTCTCAAATACTAATAACAATGGGGTTGCTGGTTTGATTCCCCATGCTCACACCTTTTTTTGATGATTCAAAACAAGACAAAAATTATAATGGGTCGGCCCAGTTTGGAATGCTTCAGGCGCCCGTTTGCAAAATTCACTATAACGCGCGCCTGAAGCGCCAGATAGGGATCACCCACCTCTTCGATTCGTCTCATACATGGATGGATCATGCATGTATATACGGACACACTCTGTTGCGGTGTTCTGTTATTTGTTATTTGTTTCTTTAGTTTTTCAATCGGTTTTGTTCTAGAACCACTTGCTTGAACTCTTTTTTAGGATTTTACAAATATAAGAACCTATTCAAAAATAAAAAATATATTTATGAAAGGTTAATCATTTAATTGAAGATGTTTAGCGTGTGTTTAGAAAAAGGTTCAGTGTGTATTTAAAAGAATCTCACTGTGTATTATAAAAATGTTCACCGCATATTAAGAAATGGTTTAATATTAATTACAAAAACTTCACCATGCATCATGTAAAATGTTCATCATATATTAATGAAAATGTTCAACATATATTAGAAAATGGTCAATTTTCATTTAAAATATGTTCAGCATATATTACAAAGAATTCATTATATTTAAAAATGTTCACCATATGTAAAGAAAAGTTCGTCGTCCATTGAAAAAAGTTCAGCGTACATTAAAAAAAACTTCAACATATATTAAAAAAATGTTTGTACATATTTGAAAACATGCTTACCATATACTAAATAATATATTAAAAAATGTTCAGTAAGTAGATTAAAAAGCCAGAAGAAAAACCGGGAGAAAAACCAACCTAGTGAAAGAAAATTGAAGAAGAAAAAAGAAAAAAAGATTTGTAAAAAAGCTTAAAAAAGCCAAAACCGGAAACAAAAACATGTGCAAGAGAAATGAAACGAAAAGAAAGTTGGGTAACGAACGACCAACCCCTAGCACGCGTGCGAGTAAATTGTGAAACGAAAAAAATACAGGGCAGAACGAACCCGAGGGCGCACGCGAGTGAAAGATAGAACTGAGCCAGATGGGCTAGATAAAGCTAGCTTGGTCCCCCAATATATGTTGAAGCTAGCACGCGGCAAATTGGAGCCACCAGGGCAGGAGAGGGTTGGGTTGTCAGATGGGGTAGATAAAGCTAGCTTGCTCGCCCAATTAACGGTCCTCAGCCCATTAAGGTATGGGAAAAGATGCAGAAGACTAGACGAGGATGGTGCACATTTGTTCCTGAAATGAAAGGCAGTCAAGTCTGTGTGGCGTAGTTTGCAGCTGGAACGTGAACGTCAGTGCATGTGCGAATGCAAGGACGCGAGTGAATTTCTGCATGCTATACTGAAGCTGACGCAGAACAAACGAATTCTGGTGGTCTGCCTGTTATGGCGTTTGTGGACATGGAGGAATAAATTAAATGCAGGGGACAAAAGCATCCCTTTGGGGAGTCTTGCTGCCGACATCAATCATTGGGCTGTTGATTCTCTTAATATGTGTGGTAAACCAAGTACGGGCACATCTGTCAAACCAGTGCATGAATGGAGGAAGCCGATGGGCGATCAGCTAAAGATAAATTTTGACAGGGCCTTTTCGACGACAGATGGAGCAGGAGGGTGGGGCTTCGTGGTTCGTGACCAGTGTGGGGATGTCAGAGGATCCGGTGCAGGCCGGTTGCCTCATGTGGCGAGCGCACTGCGGGCGGAGGCCGAGGCTTGTCTCGCAGCTCTGCATGCTGCATCAGATTGGGGAATGACAAATGTGGAGGTTGAATCGGATTGTCAGGTTCTGGTAAAGGCGCTACGAGGTACTGAATCGGACCGTGCACCTGAAGGTTTGCTATTTAAGGAGATTCGTCAGTTTGCCTATCTAAATTTTACTAGTATTTCTTTCGTTTTTGCCCCATGGGCATGTAATAATCTTGGGCACGCTCTAGCAGCCTACGGTGCTAGTCATCAGCGGATCCCCTGACCTACGGCCCCCTGACGTGGGGACACTGATAGATGGGTCCGGGGCCACACGGTAGTGTGTGGGCCGTACGTCAGAGGAGCCGCGTCCGTCTCGTATGTGTGGTCTGAGGACCTACCTGACGATGTAAATGTTCGACGGGCCAGCAGATTAGCTGAGCCAGTTTAAGTATGAAATCGATGTGTTCCATTTCAAAAAAGAAAAGGTATGGGAAAAGATTCCCATCCACCGGCCGATTACAATCGCAACGTCGACCGTCTTAGGGCATCTCCAACCGTTGGCCCTCCAGAAAGGGCAAAAAATCGCCTCTGAAGACGCACCGGCGCTAAACCGCGCACTGGGGGCGTGATGTCCCCCAGTCATGGCCCCCCACGAATTTTTAAAGTGTTCAAATTCGGCACAAACACAACGCAAACACGGACGAGTTTGTTCAAATTTAAACATATTTTACAAAAAAAGGAAAAACTACCGCGGGCTACCCCCGCCGTCTCCCTTGCCGCCCGCCTCGCCGCCCGCCCACGCGGTTCTACATGCCGAGGAGGCTGTAGAACCGCGTGTAGTCACCGTCGTCGTCGTCGCCCCCGCCTACGCCTCCGCCGTCCCTGCTGCATCCCTCCCCCGGTTGGCGCGGCGGGTTGGACGGTCCGGGGGCGTCATCGTCGTCGTCGCTGTCGAGGACCACGATGCCGTGCTCGTCCTCGCGCCCACGCTTGCAGGCGGCGATCTCCTCCAGGGCCCGGCGCTGCCGGACCATCTCGTCGCGGAGGTAGTCGTCCCGCGCCCATCGCAGGGCGTCCTCGTCGGAGAAGCCGCGCCGGGCTATCTCCTCGTACTCCGCGGGGAGGCCGGGCTCCGGCTTGGGCTCGACGAGGACGAAGCGGCCGGTGGGGGAGGCGTTGTCGCCGATGCGGACGCCGGAGCTGCGGGTGCGCGCGCTGACAGGCGTGTCCTGGGGCTCCGGCTTGACGGGGCGGAGGTGGAGGCAGGGAGAGCCGCCGGACAAGGAGGAGGACCCCCCGGTCTCCATGCGCCTCGGCGTCCAGGAGCTTCCCCGGCGGCGTGAGAAGGACGGGGGAGCGGGGTACTCGAGGCGCGGCGAGTTGCCGCCCTCGATGTACTCGAGGACGGCCTCCAACGTGCGCCCGGGCACGCCCCACCACCGACGCCGGCCGGCGGCGTTGAGCCTGCCGGAGGGCACGACACCGTTGATGGCCTCGAGCTGCTCGGCGTGACGGCGGCGGAAATAGGGCTCCCAGAGCGGGCTGTCGGGGACGTACCATGGCCCCTCCCTCGCCGCACGCGGCAGGGACGAGCGGAGGTGTGCGATCTCCGCACGCCGCGCCGGGCCGGTGGGTACCGGGGGCACCGGCACGCCGCCGGCGCTGATCCTCCACGCCCCGGGCACCCGCATGTCCGGCGGGACCGGGTACTCGGCCTTGAAAAGGAGGCGAGCCTCGTCCTCGTGAAGATGGCGGCGGCCGAAGCCGTTCGCCGCCGCGCCGTCGCCTGGGAAGCGCTCGGCCATGGGTGTGATGAACTAGAGACGGCGAGAGAGAGGAGAGGGAGGAACGACGGCGGCGAGAAAGTGCGAGTCGCCGAGTGCGCTGGGGCGCGTCTTATATAGGCCGAGGCGCCGCCCGTGCGCGTGCCGCCGTGTGTACGCGTGGCGGGCGAGAGAGGGCGAGGGACGCGCGTCATCCGGTCTTCACTGCGCCGCCCGTGAGGCATCAATGGCGCAGGCTGACTGGCGCGGCAGCTTTGGCATTGATTCGCCGCGGGAAACGAGGCGATGAGAATGACGAAGGGGCGAGAAGAGAGCCGTGTCCCTGACGAGGCGGGCCCGCGCCTTTTTCGCGCCAAAACAGTTCGCCCTAGCGTCCCCGGGCGCCCCCCAGCGTCCCGGGTTCGGCCTGGGTTCGCCGGCGCTGTTTTCGGACCAGCCCGGCGAAAGTCGGGCTCCTGAAGACGCGACTAGGCCGATTTTTCAGCGCCGGCGTAAAAAAAAAAACGTCTGGAAAGGCCTTCCGGTGCGGCTGGAGATGCCCTTAGACACGCGCCACGCGTCGTGTGTGAGGTGAAACCATCACCGCTCATCCCCTTCTTATCCTCATTCGTCTACATCTAGCGTGAGTGCTCAGATGCATCTCTCAATCCAAGCGTTGACCTCGTCCTTGACGAGTAGCACCCCATGGCCAGTGGCCATTACAGCGGCCTGCGAGTATGCACTAGCGGCTGATTTTGCAGATGCTGGAAGCCGGCCACTCGGGTGCTGCGTGCCGGCCGCGCACGGCCGTCGGGCTGCACCGCCCGCGTCTGCTAGGCACGTCACCGTTGAAGCCTGCCGTCGCTTGTCGTTCCAATGTCGCGACCATTCGGGAGGAGCATCGGCGTCCATGGCTGTCACCTTCTTGAACTGAGACGCAATAACATATTCTGCAATGTAATTTTGGTTACAAAAAGTCTCCGCAACATGCCCTTTGTTGCAAAAATATATAGACATTTCTGCAATGTGATCTCTGTTGCAAAAAAATAACATAACCTCTGTTGCAAAAGAAAATCTAGAGACTTTTCTACAACATGGTCTTTGTTGCAAAAAAATTGGCAACATAACCTCTGTTGCAAAGATTTCTGCAACAAAACCTACATTCCAGAGGTTTCTGCAACATTACCTTTGTTGCAGTGATCGAGAGTGCTGATAGCTGCTTGACCACACCGTATCAGACGGCTCGCGACCTGGCTGATCTTTTAAAAAGATCAGCCGGTGGATGCGTAGCAGCGCCCTTAAGGTATTGACTCACTTAACCACGAGGTTAGTCACAAATTCAAATTCCCCCAAAACAAGTCACGACACAAGAGAAAAAAAGGTAGCACTTGGAGCAGCAATAATGGCCTGAAAAATTGACTGACCCTATTTCAATTTTCAGGCGACTTACATACAGTTGAATCCCTTCATCGACGCTCGATCTACTGTTTGTTTGTTTGTTGCATCATCCACTTGAGAAATCGTCGCCATTCTGTTGTCCTACTTTGGATTTGTGCAGTGCGAAGCCACCGGGCACGTGGCATGCACCAGCTGCCATGGTAAACTCCCCGGAAAGCGGCGCCATGCCTGCAGCAACAACAGAGTGTACAACCGATGCCCGTGATGGACAACGTCGTCTTCGCGGCCAGGATCCCGTGCCCCTACGACCAGCACGGCTGCCGGAGCTACGTCGCCTACCACGAGGTCGGCAGTGAAGGAAATATACCCTAGAGGCAATAATAAAGTTGTTATTTATATTTTCTTATATCATGATAAATGTTTATTATTCATGCTAGAATTGTATTAACCGGAAACTTAGTACATGTGTGAATACATAGACAAACAGAGTGTCCCTAGTATGCCTCTACTTGACTAGCTCGTTAATCAAAGATGGTTAAGTTTCTTAGCCATGGACATGTGTTGTCATTTGATGAACGAGATCACATCATTAGAGAATGATGTGATGGACAAGACCCATTCGTTAGCTTAGCATAATGACCGTTCAGTTTTATTGCTACTGCTTTCTTCATGACTTATACATCTTCCTCTGACTATGAGATTATGCAACTCCCGAATACCGGAGGAACACCTTTTGTGCTATCAAACGTCACAACGTAACTGGGTGATTATAAAGATGCTCTACAGGTGTCTCTGATGGTGTTTGTTGAGTTGGCGTAGATCGAGATTAGGATTTTTCACTCCGTCTATCGAAGAGGTATCTCTGGGCCCTCTCGGTAATGTACATCACTATGAGCCTTGCAAGCAATGTGACTAATGAGTTAGTTGCGGGATGATGCATTACAGAACGAGTAAAGAGACTTGCCAGTAACGAGATTGAACTAGGTATGATGATACCGACAATCGAATCTCGGGGAAGTAACATACCGATGACAAAGGGAACAACGTATGTTGCCGCATGCTAGCCAAATGTCGGATTTCGGGTTCCGGCAAAACCCTTGAGGTTCGAACACTGGGGTGCGCGCGAAGATCTCCCCCTACCTAATCATGCCCTTAGCCTCACCGCGATCTGAAAGCCTAGCTCGACAAACCTGCAACACAAGATACACGAGATTTATATTGGTTCGGGCCACCATTGTCGTGTAATACCCTACTCCAGTGTGGTGTGGTGGATTGCCTCTTGGGCTGATGATGAACAGTACGAGGGAAGAACAGCCTCCTGAGGTGCGGTGTTCTTGTGCTTGGTGAACTTGTGTGGGTGAGGATGGATCTAGTCCAAGGTGAGATGCCTTGAGTTTCGTTTGAGATAAGTTGTCTCCTACTGTGGTGGCTAGTCCTATTTATAGAGGCTCTGGTCCTCTCCCCAAATATTGAGCGGGAAGGGAGCCAACAATGGCCAAATTCGAAGGAAGACAACTAGTACAAGCTATCCTGACTAAAGGTGGTCTTCGCCTGCCAAAGGCTCTGGTGGTGACGCCGTCTTGGGCTCCACGGTGACCTCCGTCCTGCCGTCCTGCTGGTCTTGGTCTTGTTGCACCGATATGTAAGGATGGCAATGGGTAGGGTCTGGGGCGGGTAGAGCAATACCATACCCATACCCGTGTAATCAATGGGTACAATATTCTACCCATACCCGTACCCATGGGTAGGAACCTTTACCCGTACCCATACCCGATGGGTAGCCATACCCATTGGGTACCCAACGGGTAGATCAAATAATACACAAGTTATTCGCAATTTTACATTCATCTATAGCACATTTGACAAAAAATATTGATCTCAACTCAATAACAGTTAGATGAGTACATGATAATTATCTCAATTCAAATTGACAATTGGTGACCACTTTAACGTAGGTTCATAAGCTCATGACACAACTTTAACATAGGTACACTTGTGAATCACGGGTAAAACTCACATGTTAGTATAAATAGGTAGGGTATGGGTATATCCATGGGTAAAAGGCTATACCCATACCCTACCCATGACTTAACGGGTAGGGTACGGTTACTAGCCACGGGTATAAAATTGTGCCCATACCCTACCCATGCGGGTACGATATCCGCGGGTACCCATACCCATGGGTAAAATTGCCATCCTTACCGATATGGAAACCTTTGCCTGATGCTTCGGGACTCCTCGCCTGCACTTGCCCCTTTAGCACCAAAGAGGAAACGAGGACACTGTGCGCGCTGGCGCCCACCTGGCCTTGGTCGTCATGTCTGACGTTTGATGTCTACTACGCAACCTTCTTCTTGTAGACGTTGTTGGGCCTCCAAGTGCAGAGGTTTGTAGGACAGTAGCAAATTTCCCTCAAGTGGATGACCTAAGGTTTATCAATCCGTGGGAGGCGTAGGTTGAAGATGGTCTCTCTCAAACAACCCTGCAACCAAATAACAAAGAGTCTCTTGTGTCCCCAACACATCCAATACAATGGTAAATTGTATAGGTGCACTAGTTTGGCGAAGAGATGGTGATACAAGTGCAATATGGATAGTAGATATAGGTTTTTGTAATCTGGAAATATAAAAACAGCAAGGTAACTAATGGTAAAAATGAGCACAAACGGCATTGCAATGCTAGGAAACAAGGCCTAGGGTTCATACTTTCACTAGTGCAAGTTCTCTCAACAATAATAACATACTTGGATCATATAACTATCCCTCAACATGCAACAAAGAGTCACTCCAAAGTCACTAATAGTTGAGAACAAACGAAGAGATTATGGTAGGGTACGAAACCACCTCAAAGTTATTCTTTCTGATCGATCTATTCAAGAGTCCGTAGTAAAATAACACTAAGCTATTCTTTCCGTTCGATCTATCATAGAGTTCCTACTAGAATAACACCTTAAGATGCAAATCAACCAAAACCCTAATGTCACCTAGATACTCCAATGTCACCTCAAGTATATGTGGGTATGATTATACGATATGCATCACACAATCTCAGATTCATCTATTCAAACCAACACAAAGTACTTCAAAGAGTGCCCCAAAGTTTCTACCGGAGAGTCAAGACGAAAACGTGTGCCAACCCCTATGCATAAGTTCACGAGCGGAACCCGCAAGTTGATCACCAAAACATACATCAAGTGAATCACGTGATATCCCATTGTCACCACAGATACGCACATGCAAGACATACATCAAGTGTTCTCAAATCCTTAAAGACTCAATCCGATAAGATCACTTCAAAGGGAAAACTCAATCCATTACAAGAGAGTAGAGGGGGAAAACATCATAAGATCGAACTATAGTAGCAAAGCTCGCGATACATCAAGATCGTACCATCTCAAGAACACGAGAGAGAGAGAGAGAGATCAAACACATAGCTACTAGTACATACCCTCAGCCTCGAGGGTGAACTACTCCCTCCTCGTCATGGAGAGCGCCGAGATGATGAAGATGGCCACCGGTGATGGATCCCCCCTCCGGCAGGGTGCCGGAACAGGGTCCCGATTGGTTTTTGGTGGCTACAGAGGCTTGCGGCGGCGGAACTCCCGATCTATTCTGTTCCTCGAAGTTTTTAGGGTATATGGATATATATATATATATATATATATATATATATATATATATATATATATATATATATATATATAGGCGAAAGAAGTTGGTCAGGGGAGCCACGAGGGGCCCACGAGGGTGGGGGGCGCGCCCAAGGGGGAAGGCACGCCTCCCTGCCTCATGGCCACCTCAAAGCTTCCTTGACTTCAACTCCAAGTCTCCTGGATCACGTTCGTTCCAAAAATCACGCTCCCGAAGGTTTCATTCCGTTTGGACTCCATTTGATATTCCTTTTCTGCGAAACACTGAAACAAGGGAAAAAACAGAAACTGGCACTGGGCTCTAGGTTAATAGGTTAGTCCCAAAAATAATATAGAAGTGTTTAATAAAGCCCATAAACATCCAAAACAGATAATATAATAGCATGAATACTTCATAAATTATAGATACGTTGGAGACGTATCAACGTTGTAGGAACCTCGGGAGGTTCCCTTGCCTTGATCTCTCCGCCCCTCGCGAGTCGGCTTGGTGAGGCCGCTCCCGAGAAGGTCTCGTGTCGTCCACCTCGTGAGGCTTGGCCCCTCACAAGGGTCTTGAATGTTTGCTGGTGAAGATAGGCCACACGGGGCCGCAGGCAGGCAAGTCTGGGGACCCCCATTCTCAGGACGCCGATAGTAGCCCCGGGCCCAAGGCATGCTCGGACTTGGCTTCGAGGCAAAGCCAAAGGGCAAGTGCGGAGCGCCGCGAGCCCCAACAGCCTACGGCCTTGGTCGACGCGTGGCGACTGATTAGACGTGGGCGTCTCCGCTTCCCCACGCGGCCTCGGCAACTGCCCGACTTGACGAGTCCCTGCTATATGCAGAGAAATATCATCATTACCTGTGATCGTGGGGATCGCCGGTTGGCCTTCTCCTGCTATAAATGAGGAGGGGGGCAGTTCCCCCGTCGCTCATCTCTTCCTGTTCTTCTTCCTTCTTCTTCCTTCTCGCTCCATTCCTAGTGGCGACTCCCATGGCGCCTATTCGGAGGTTTTTAGCTGCAGAGAAAGGGAAAACCCCCCGCGGCGAGCCTAGGCCTCTTCCGCCAAAGAAGAGGCCGAGCCACCGCCGCAGACATGGTCGTGAGGCCAGAGGTGACAAGGCCTTGGTACGAGCGACCTCCTCCCGGGTACCCACTGCCTCTGTACGCCCAAGCTGAGGGCTCCGGAGGAAGAGGCGACGAGCGCCGCCGCCCGCGCCGGGGCCGTGGTCGCCGCGCCGCGGTGACGCACACTGTCGTCCCACGAGCCCACGCCATGGACTCCTCGCGTGAGCTCGTGATGTGGGCGGTGATGCCCCCGCGCACCTGGATCCGCTTCCCGCAGTTCTTCTCCGCCAAGATGTCGCCGAGGGGCCCCTTGGAGCTTTGGCTGCAGCATGCCGACTGCGACGCCCCGGCGACTGGAGTGGAGGTCGAGACCGTCTCCCCAGGCAAGATTTTCATGACACGCGGCTGGGGCGAGGTTGCCCGGGTCTGCCGCGCGGATGGCGCCCTCGCCATCCACTTCAGGTACGACGGCGCCCCCACGATGTTCTTCAAGGTCATCGACGCGGAAGGCCGCCGCTTGGAGTGCTGCCGTGGAGGGGGTGCTACCTCTTGAGCACTGCGTTGGATTTCCCCGAAGAGGAGAGGATGATGCAGCAAAGTAGCGTAAGTATTTCCCTCAGTTTTTGAGAACCAATGTATCAATCCAGTAGGAGGCTACACGCAAGTCCCTTGTACCTACACAAAACAATAGCTCAACGCAACCAACGCGATTAGGGGTTGTTAATCCCTTCACGGTCACTTACGGGAGTGAGATCTGATAGAGATGATAGATAATATTTTTGGTATTTTTGGTATAGAGATGCAAAGTGAAAAGTAAAAGGCAAAGTAAAAAAGCAAAGCAATTATAAAGTGATGGAGATTGATATGATGAGAATAGACCCGAGGGCCATAGGTTTCACTAGTGGCCTCTCTCAAGAGCATAAGTATTCTACGGTGGGTGAACAAATTACTGTTGAGCAATTTCCATAATTGAGCATAGTTTTGAGAATATCTAGGTATGATCATGTATATAGGCATCACGTCCGAGACAAGTAGACCGACTCCTGCCTGCATCTACTACTATTACTCCACTCATCGACTGCTATCCAGCATGCATCTAGAGTATTAAGTTAAAAACAGAGAAACACCTTAAGCAAGATGACATGATGTAAAGGGATAGTTTCATGCAATATGATAAAAACCCCATCTTGTTATCCTCGATGGCAACAATAAAATACGTGCCTTGCTGCCCCTTCTGTCACTGGAAAAGGACACCGCAAGATTGAACCCAAAGCTAAGCACTTCTCCCATGGCAAGAAAAACCAATCTAGTAGGCCAAACCAAACTGATAATTCGAAGAGACTTGCAAAGATAACCAATCATACATAAAAGAATTCAGAGAAGATTCAAACCAAACTGATGAAGTGTGAGTAGTTTATAATCCAACTTCTCTATGGATTATAAACTATTTTACTAACCATAGATTCATCAAAATAAGCAAACAACACACGAAAAACAGAATCTGTCAAAAATAGAACAGTCTGTAGTAATCTGTAACTAACGCAAACTTCTAGAACTCCAAAACATCTACCAAAATTGGACGATCTAGACAATTTGTTTATTGATCATCATCAGTTGGAATCAGTATTTTATCACGTTCTGATGATTTTTAATAATTTGGGCACTGAACGCAAAGTTTCTGGAAATTACAGCAAGATGAAATAACTATCATCCAAGAAAATCCAATAGGTCTAACTTGGCACAAACACTAATTAAAACACAAAACCACATCCAAATAGAAGGTAGATGGGTTATTTATTCCCTAACAGAAGAAAAACACAAAAAACTAAAAATAAAAATGGGTTGCCTCCCAACAAGCGCTATCGTTTAACGCCCCTAGCTAGGCATAAAAACAAGGATAGATCTAGGTATTGCCATCTTTGGCAGTAGGAAAGAAAAGAGCAAATTTCCTTTCTATGGCATTTATTCTCCTATTTTGGGAAAGCACATGGCCATTAATGGATGAAGTAAGATTAAGCACGTTACGGAAATTTGCGTCTATACTAGATTTCATCTCTTTAATAATTTCATTTTGATAGAAGCATAAGAGGGTGGTAGATTCAACTTTATCATTCATGGGGTGCCCAAATATAGTTTTCATCCTTCCATAGGTATCTATAGCACCCCCTTCAAGAAAACCCTCTTCAAAAATAGAATCTAGCACTTGTTTGAAAGAAGTAGGTAAACCAACATAGAAACCTTTTAAGTAAACCTCAATTTGATATTGTGGTATATAGATGGCCCTAATTCTCAATAACCTATCCCAAGCGTCTTTTAAAGACTCATCAACATCTTCATCAAGATCATTAAAACTCTCATTGGTAACCCCAGTGGGTCTTTCAATAGCATCATTATTTTTGAGCTTAGAGAGGATAGAGGGGTCATCCAAGGTACTAAGACCCTGGAAAGGACCCTTTGTTCTTTTTGACTCGGCCATGGCAACGGGAAAGCAAACGGAAAAGAGAAGGCGAAGGAAAGGGAGAAGGAGAAAGAGAGGGCGAATAAAACGGCAAGGGTGAAGTGGGGGAGAGGAAAACGAGAGGCAAATGGCAACTAATGTAATGCGAGAGATAGGGATTGTGATGGGTACTTGGTATGTTGACTTTTGCGTAGACTCCCCGGCAACGGCGCCAGAAATTCTTCTTGCTACCTCTTGAGCTTGCGTTGGTTTTCCCTGAAGAGGATAGGATGATGCAACAGAGTAGCGTAAGTATTTCCCTCAGTTTTTGAGAACCAAGGTATCAATCCAGTAGGAGGCCACGCTCAAGTCCCTCGTACCTGCACAAAACGATAGCTACTCACAACCAACGCGATTAGGGGTTGTCAATCCCTTCACGGTCACTTACGAGAGTGAGATATGATAGAGATAATATTTTTGGTATTTTTGGTATAAAGATGCAAAGCAAAAAAGTAAAAGGCAAAGTAAAAAAGAAAAGCAAGATTAAAGTGATGGAGATTGATATGATGAGAATAGACCCAGGGGCCATAGGTTTCACTAGTGGCTTCTCTCAAGAGCATAAGTATTCTACGGTGGGTGAACAAATTAATGTTGAGCAATTGACAGAATTGAGCATAGTTATGAGAATATCTAGGCATGATCATGTATATAGGCATCACGTCCGTGACAAGTAGATCGAAACGATTCTGCATCTACTACTATTACTCCACTCATCGACCCCTATCCAGCATGCATCTAGAGTATTAAGTTAAAAACAGAGTAACGCTTTAAGAAAGATGACATGATGTAGAGAGATAAATTCATGCAATATGAAATAAACCCCATCTTGTTATCCTCGATGGCAACGATACAATACGTGCCTTGCTGCCCCTTCTGTCACTGGGAAAGGACACCGCAAGATCGAACCCAAAGCTAAGCACTTCTCCCATGGCAAGAACTACCAATCTAGTCGGCCAAACCAAACGGATAATTCGAAAAGACTTGCAAAGATAACCAATCATACATAAAAGAATTCAGAAAAGATTCAAATATTGTTCATAGATAGACTTGATCATAAACCCACAATTCATCGGTCTCAACAAACACACCGCAAAAAGAAGAAGATTACATCGAATAGATCTCCACAAGGGAGGGGGAGATCATTGTATTGAGATCCAAAAAGAGAGAAGAAGCCATCTAGCTAATAACTATGGACCCGAAGGTCTGAGGTAAACTACTCACACTTCATCGGAGAGGCTATGATGATGTAGAAGCCCTCCGTGATGACGGCCCTCTCCGGCAGAGGTCCGGAACAGGCCCTAAGATGGGATCTCGTGGATACAGAAAGTTGCGGCGGTGGAATTAGGTTTTTGGCTCCGTATCTGTTCATTTGGGGGTACGTGGGTATATATAGGAGGAAGAAGTACGTCGGTGGAGCTTCAGTGGGCCCACGAGGGTGGGTGCCGCGCCTGGGGGTGTAGGGCGCGCCCCCTACCTCATCCCACCTTGAAGCTTCCTTGGCATAGGGTCCAAGTCTCCTGGGTCATATTCGGGAAGAAAATCACGTTCCAGAAAGGATTATTCTGTTTGGACTCTGTTTGATATTCTGTTTCTCCGAAACACTGAAATAGGCAAAAAACAGCAATTCTGGGCTAGGCCTCCGGTTAATAGGTTAGTCCCAAAAATAATATAAAAGTGGAAAATAAAGCCCAATATAGTCCAAAATAGTAGATAATATAGCATGGAGCAATCAAAAATTATAGAAACGTTGGAGACGTATTAGGTATCTCAAGAAAATTAGCCACTCGGGTTGCATAAATTCCACCAAACAAGTCTCCACTTAAACCATTATTATGCAACCTTGTGCAACAATGGCCCCCAAGTTGTATTGTTTATCTCCTAAAACAGCACTCTTGAGAACACTAAGATCTGGAACACACATGTGGCTTGCCTCATCCTTACCATTTATGCATTTACCTATAAAGAGAGCAAAATAATGTATAGCAGGAAAATGAATGCTCCCTATGGTAGCTTGTGTTACCTCTCTAGATTCCCGCACAGTTATACTAGCAAGAAAATCTTTAAACTCAGATTTGCGAGGTTCACTAGCACTACCCCATTGTGGAAGTTTGCAAGCAATATTAAAATCTTCTAAGTCCATAGTGTAAGATTTACCATAAACATCAAATAGGACAGTGTGAGAATTACGTGAAGATGAAAATTTGAACCTTCTCACAAAGGAATCAGTTAGGTGATAATACTGAGGGCACTTATCTAGCATGAAGCCCTCGAGTTGAGCATTACGCACATATGCGTCAAATTCCTCCTTAATTCCTGCTCGGACCATGAAATCTTCTGACGGCCATTCACAAGGCCGCACTTGAGCTTCTCTTGGTAGTTCATGGTCCGGCTCACGCATTGCAGGCCTGGGTCCTTGCTTCCTTGAAGAACCACCTTGGTACAATTTCCTAAACATGTTTCTTCCTCTGAAAAATTTCTGAAAATTTTAGTAACTCACAATAAAAGTGAACCAAACTCAACAAAATTGATAGCAACTACTCCCACAAGTGCCTAGAGACTATATCATGCATTATAACTACTTGAGACCATATAAATTTGACATGCAAGCTCAAGAACAGGGTCACCTAGGAAGCAAAAAATTGCAATGAGTAAAGCACTAGAACAAAAACTAATTTGACCATTGGAGGAGTCACATACCAAAGAACAATCCCCCAAAGCAGTTTTGTGAGTGGAGCTTTGAGCAAGGAGATCGAAAATCGCAGCAAGATGAGCTAGAACTCGTGCTTGAGCTGGTTGGTGATTTTTTTTGGGAGGAAGAAGGAGTGTGTGGTGGGTGGAATAAGTGGAGGGGCCACCAGGGGCCCATGAGGTAGGGGGTGCGCCCAGGGGGGTGGCATGCCCTGGACCCACGTGGCCAGGTGTTTGATCGCCCTGACGTGTTCTTAGTGCCAGATATTCTCAAATATTCCAGAAAAATCATATTTCATTTTCGGGGCCTTTGGAGAACTTTTATTTTCGGGGTATTTTTTATTGCACGGATAATTCAGAAAACAGACAGAAAATACTATTTTTGCTTTATTTAATCTAAGTAACAGAAAGTAAAATGAGGGTACAGAAGGTTGTGCTTTCTAACTTCATCCATCTCATGCTCATCAAAAGGAATCCACTAACAAGGTTGATCAAGTCTTGTTAACAAACTCACTCCGGATCGCATGAAACCGGAGAATTTTCGAATAGCACTATGTTACCTCAACGGGGATGTGCACATCCCCAACAATAAGAATATAATATTTCTTCTTGACAGTGGGAAGAGGAAATTCAAAACCTCCAATAGTAATAGTTGAAAATTTTCCAATAGAATTGATACTGTGGACTTGAGGTTGTTTCCTCGGAAAGTGTACCGTATGCTCATTACCATTAATATGAAAAGTGACATTGCCTTTGTTGCAGTCAATAACAGCCCCTGCAGTATTCAAAAAGAGTCTACCAAGGATAATCGACATACTATCATCCTCGGGAATATCAAGAATAACAAAGTCCGTTAAAATAGTAATATTAGCAACCACAACAGGCACATCCTCACAAATACCGACAGGTATAGCAATTGATTTATCAGCCATTTGCAAAGATATTTCAGTAGGTGTCAACTTATTCAAATCAAGTCTACGATATAAACAGAGAGGCATAACACTAACACCGGCTCCAAGATCACATAAAGCAGTTCTAACATAGTTTCTTTTAATGGAGCATGGTATAGTTGGTACTCCTGGATCTCCTAGTTTCTTAGGTATTCCACCCTTAAAAGTATAATTAGCAAGCATGGTGGAAATTTTAGCTTCCGGTATCTTTCTCTTATTGGTAACAATATCCTTCGTATACTTAGCATAAGGATACATTTTAAGCATATCAGTAAAACGCATACGCAAGAAGATAGGTCTAATCATTTCAGCAAAGCGCTCAAAATCCTCATCATCCTTTTTCTTGGATGGTTTGGGAAGAAAATGAAGGAAATATGCCCTAAAGGCAATAATAAAGTTATTATTTATTTCCTTATTTCATGATAAATGTTTATTATTCATGCTAGAATTGTATTAACTGGAAACATGATACATGTGTGAATACATAGACAAACAGAGTGTCAATAGTATGCCTCTACTTGACTAGCTCGTTGACCAAAGATGGTTATGTTTCCTAGCCATAGACATGAGTTGCCATTTGATTAACGAGATCACATCATTCGGAGAATGATGTGATTGACTTGACCCATTTCATTAGCTTAGCACTTGATCGTTTAGTATGTTGCTATTACTTTCTTCATGACTTATACATGTTCCTATGACTATGAGATTATGCAACTCCCATTTACCGCAGGAACACTTTGTGTGCAACCAAACGTCACAACATAACTGGGTGATTATAAAGGTGCTCTACAGGTGTCTCTGAAGGTACTTGTTTGGTTGGCGTATTTCGAGATTAGGATTTGTCACTCCGATTGTCGGAGAGGTATCTCTGGGCCCACTCGGTAATGCATATCACTATAAGCCTTGCAAGCATTGCAACTAATGAGTTAGTTGCGAGATGATGTATTACAGAACGAGTAAAGAGACTTGCCGTTAACGAGATTGAACTAGGTATTGAGATACCGACGATCGAATCTCGGGCAAGTAACATACCGATGACAAAGGGAACAACGTATGTTGTTATGCGGTCTGACCGATAAAGATCTTCGTAGAATATGTGGGAGCCAATATGAGCATCCAGGTTCCGCTATTGGTTATTGACCGGAGACGTGTCTCGGTCATGTCTACATAGTTCTCGAACCCGTAGGGTCCGCACGCTTAAATTTTCGATGACGGTTATATTATGAGTTTATGTGTTTTGATGTACCGAAGGAGTTCGGAGTCCCGGATGAGATCGGGGACATGACGAGGAGTCTCGAAATGCTCGAGACGTGAAGATCGATATATTGGATGACTATATTCGGACATCGGAAAGGTTCCGAGTGATTCAGGTATTTTCGGGAGTACCGGGGAGTTACGGGAATTCGTATTGGGCCTTAATGGGCCATACGGGAAAGGAGAGAAAGGCGTCAAAGGGTGGCCGCACCCCTCCCCATGGGCTGGTCCGCATTGGACTAGGGAGGGGGGCCCCCTTCCTTCCTTCTCCTTTTCCCTTCCCTTTCCTTCCCTCCTACTCCTGCTACATGGAAGGGCTCCTAGTTCTACTAGGAAAGGGGGAATCCTACTCCCGGTGGGAGTAGGACTCCCCTAGGGCGCGCCATAGAGAGGGCCAGCCCTCCTCCTCCTCCACTCCTTTATATATGGGGGTAGGGGGCACCCCATAGACACAACAATTGATCATTGATCTCTTATCCGTGTGCGGTGCCCCCCTCACCATAGTCCACCTCGATAATACTGTAGAGGTGCTTAGGCGAAGCCCTACGTCGGTAGAACATCAACATCGTAACTACGCCGTCGTGCTGACGAAACTCTCCCTCGACACTCGGCTGGATCGGAGTTCGAGGGACGTCATCGGGCTGAACGTGTGCTGAACTCGGAGGTGCCGTATGTTCGGTACTTGATCGGTCGGATCGTGAAGACGTATGACTACATCAACCGCGTTGTGCTAACTCTTCTGCTTTCGGTCTACGAGGGTACGTGGACAACACTCTCCCCTCTCATTGCTATGCATCACCATGATCTTGCGTGTGCGTAGGAATTTTTTTGAAATTACTACGTTCCCCAACAGTGGCATCCGAGCGAGGTTTTATGCGTTGATGTTATATGCACGAGTAGAACACAAGTGAGTTGTGGGTGATATAAGTCATATTGCTTACCAGCATGTCATACTTTGGTTCGGCGGTATTGTTGGATGAAGCGGCTCGGACCGACATTACGCGTACGCTTACGCGAGACTGGTTTTACCGCCGTGCTATGCACAAAGGTGACTAGAGGGTGTCAGTTTCTCCAACTTTAGTTGAACCGAGTGTGGCTATGCCCGGTCCTTGCGAAGGTTAAAACAGCACCAACTTGACAAACTATCGTTGTGGTTTTGATGCGTAGGTAAGAACGGTTCTTGCTCAACCCGTAGCAGCCACGTAAAACTTGCAACAACAAAGTAGAGGACGTCTAACTTGTTTTTGCAGGGCATGTTGTGATGTGATATGGTCAAGACGTGATGAGATATAAGTTTTTGTATGATATGATCATGTTTTGTTGAAGTTATCGGCAACTGGCAAAAGCCTTATGGTTGTCTCTCTATTGCATAAGATGCAAGTGCCAAATAATTGCTTTACTTTATCGCTATGCGATAGCAATAGTTGCAAGAGCAATTGTTGGCGAGACGACCATGTGACGACACATTGATATAGATCATGATGACGGAGATCATGGTGTCATGCCGGTGTCGATGGAGATCATGACGATGCTTTGGAGATGGAGATCAAAGGCACAAAATGATGATGGCCATATCATGTCAAATATTATGATTGCATGTGCTGTTTATCTTTTATACATCTTATTTTGCTTAGTTCGGCGGTAGATTTATAAGATGATCTCTCACTAAATTATCAAGGTATAAGTGTTCTCCCTGAGTATGCACCGTTGCGAAAGTTCTTCGTGCTGAGACACCACGTGATGATCGGGTGTGATAGGCTCTACGTTCAAATACAACGGGTACAAGACAGTTGCACACGCGAAATACTCAGGTTAAACTTGACAAGCCTAGCATATAACAGATATGGCCTCGGAACACGGAGACCGAAAGGTCGAGCATGAATCATATAGTAGATATGATCAACATAGTGATGTTCACCATTGAAACTACTCCATCTCACGTTATGATCGGACATGGTTTAGTTGATTTGGATCATGTGATCACTTAGAGGATTAGAGGGATGTCTATCTAAGTTGGAGTTCTTAAGTAATATGATTAAATTGAACATAAATTTATCATGAACTTAGTCCTGATAGTATTTTGCAAATTATGTTGTAGATCAATAACTCGCGTTGTTGCTTCCCTATGTTTATTTTGATATGTTCCTAGAGAAAAACTATGTTGAAAGATGTTAGTAGCAATGATGCGGATTGGATCCGTGATCTGAGGATTATCCTCATTGCTGCACAGAAGAATTATGTCCTTGATGCGCCGCTAGGTGACAGACCTATTGCAGGAGCAAATTCAGACATTATGAACGTTTGGCTAGCTCAATATGATGACTACTTCATAGTTTAGTGCACCATGCTTAACGGCTTAGAATCGGGACTTCAAAGATGCTTTGAACATCTTGGACCATATGAGATGTTCCAAGAGTTGAAGTTAATATTTCAAGCAAATACCCGAGTTGAGAGATACGAAGTCTCCAACAAGTTCTATAGCTAAAAGATGGAGGAGAATAGCTCAAGCAGTGAGCATGTGCTCAGATTGTCTGGGTACTACAATCGCTTGAATCAAGTGGGAGTTAATCTTCCAGATAAAATAGTGATTGACAGAATTCTCTAGTCACCATCACCAAGTTAGTAGAACTTCGTGATGAACTATAGTATGCAAGGGATGACGAAAACAATTCCCAAGCTCTTCGCAATGCTAAAATCGGCGAAGGTAGAAATCAAGAAAAACATCAAGTGTTGATGGTTGACAAGACCACTAGTTTCAAGAAAAGGGGCAAAGGGAAGAAGGGGAACTTCAAGAAGAACGGCAAGCAAGTTGCTGCTCAAGTGAAGAAGCCCAAGTATGGAACTAAGCCTGAGACTAAGTGCTTCTGTTGCAAAGGAACTAGTCACTGGAAGCGGAACTACCCCAAGTATTTGGCGGATAAGAAGGATGGCAAAGTGAACAAAGGTATATTTGATATACAGATTATTGATGTGTATTTTACTAGTGTTCATAGCAACCCCTCGGTATTTGATACTGGTTCAATTGCTAAGAGTAGTAACTCGAAACGGAAGTTGCAGAATGAACAGAAACTAGTTAAGGGTGAAGTGACGATGTATGTTGGAAGTAGTTCCAAGATTGATATGATCATCATCGCACACTCCCTATACTTTCAGGATTAGTGTTGAACCTAAATAAGTGTTATTTGGTGTTTGCGTTGAGCAAGAATATGATTTGATCATGTTTATTGCAATACGAGTATTCATTTAAGTTAGAGAATAATTGTTGTTCTGTTTACATGAATAAAACCTTACATGGTTGCACACCCAATGAAAATGGTTCGTTGGATCTCGATTGTAGTGGTACACATATTCATAATATTGAAGCCAAAAGATGCAAAGTTAATAATGATAGTGCAACTTATTTGTGGCACTGCCGTTTAGGTCATATTGGTGTAAAGCGCATGAAGAAACTCCATGCTGATGGGCTTTTGGAATCACGTGATTATGAATCACTTGATGCTTGCGAACCATGCCTCATGGGCAAGATGACTAAAACTCCATTCTCCGGAACAATGGAGCGAGCAACTGACTTGTTGGATATAATACATACTAATGTATGCGGTCCGATGAGTGTTGAGGCTCGCGGCGGGTATCCTTATTTTCTCACCTTCATAGATGATTTAAGCAGATATGAGTATATCTACTTGATGAAACATAAGTCTGAAACATTTGAAAAGTTCATATAATTTCAGAGTGAAGTGGAAAATCATCGTAACAACAAAATAAAGTTTCTATGATCTGATCGTAGAGGAGAATATTTGAGTTATGAGTTTGGTCCTCATTGAAACAATGCGGAATAGTTTCGCAACTCGCGCCACCTGGAGCACCACAGCGTAATGCTGTGTCCGAACATCGTAACCGTACTTTATTAGATATGGTACTATATATGATGTCTCTTACCGATTTACCATTATCGTTTTGGGGTTATGCATTAGAGACAGCTGCATTCACGTTAAATAGGGCACCATCTAAATCCGTTGAGACGACACCTTATGAACTTTTGTTTGGCAAGAAACCAGAAGTTGTCATTTCTTAAAGTTTGGGATTGCGATGCTTATGTAAAAAAAGTTTCATCCTGATAAGCTCAAACCCAAATCGGAGAAATGTGTCTTCATAGGATACCCAAAGGAGACAGTTGGGTACACCTTCTATCACAGATCCGAAGGCAAGACATTCGTTGCTAAGAATGGATCCTTTCTAGAGAAGGAGTTTCTCTCAAAAGAAGTGAGTGGGAGGAAAGTAGAACTTGATGAGGTAACTGTACCTGCTCCCTTATTGGAAAGTAGTTCATCGCAGAAATCTGTTCCTGTGACTACTACACCAATTTGTGAGGAAGCTAATGATGATGATCATGTAACTTCAGATCAAGTTACTACCGAACCTCGTAGGTCAACCAGAGTGAGATCCGCACCAGAGTGGTACGGTAATCCTGTTGTGGAGGTCATGTTACTTGACCATGAGAAACCTACGAACTATGAGGAAGCGATGATGAGCCCAGATTCCGCAAAATGGCTTGAGGCCATGAAATCTGAGATGGGATCCATGTATGAGAACAAAGTGTGGACTTCGGTTGACTTGCCCGATGACCGGCAAGCCATAGAAAATAAATGGATCTTCAAGAGGAAGACGGACGCTGATAGTAGTGTTACTATCTACAAAGCTAGAATTGTCGCAAAAGGTTTTCGACAAGTTCAAGGTGTTGACTATGATGAGAGTTTCTCACTCGTATCTATGCTTAAGTATGTCCGAATCATGTTAGCAATTGCCGCATTTTATGAAATCCGGCAAATGGATGAACAAAACTGCATTCCTTAATGGATTTATTAAAGAAGAGTTGTATATGATGCAACCAGAAGGTTTTGTCAATCCTAAAGGTGCTAAAAAAATATGCAAGCTCCAGCGATCCATCTATGGACTGGTGCAAGCATCTCGGAGTTGGAATATACGCTTTGATAAGTTGATCAAAGCATATAGTTTTATACAGACTTGCGGTGAAGCCTGTATTTACAAGAAAGTGAGTGGGAGCACTACAACATCTCTGATAAGTATATGTGAGTGACATATTGTTGATCAGAAATAATGTAGAATTATTCTGTAAAGCATAAAGAAGTGTTTGAAAGGAGTTTTTCAAAGAAAGACCTCGGTGAAGCTGCTTACATATTGAGCATCAAGATCTATAGAGATAGATCAAGACGCTTGATAAGTTTTTTCAGTGAGTACATACCTTGACATGATTTTATAGTAGTTCAAAATGGAACATTCAAAGAACGAGTTCTTGCCTGTGTTACAAGGTGTGAAATTGAGTAAGACTCAAAGCCCGACCACAGCAGAAGATAGAAAGAGAATGAAGGTCATTCCCTATGCCTCAGCCATAGGTTCTATAAACTATGCCATGTTGTGTACCAGATCTATTGTATACCCTACACTGATTTTGGCAAGGGAGTACAATAGTGATCTAGGAGTAGATCACTGGACAGCGGTCAAAATTATCCTTAGTGGAATAAGGATATGTTTCTCGATTATGGGGGTGACAAAAAGGTTCGTCGTAAAGGGTTACGTCGATGCAAGTTTTGACACTAATCCAGATGACTCTAAGTCTCAATCTGGATACATATTGAAAGTGGGAGCAATTAGCTAGAGTAGCTCCGTGTAGAGCATTGTAGACATAGAATTTTGCAAAATACATATGGATCTGAATTTGGCAGACCCGTTGACTAAATTTCTCTCACAAGCAAAACATGATCACCCTTTGGGTGCTAATCACATAGCGATGTGAACTAGATTATTGACTCTAGTAAACCCTTTGGGTGTTAGTCACATGGAGATGTGAACTAATCACATAAAGATGTGAACTATTGGTGTTAAATCACATGGTGATGTGAACTAGATTATTGACTCTAGTGCAAGTGGGAGACTGAAGGAAATATGCCCTAGAGGCAATAATAAAGTTATTATTTATTTCCTTATTTCATGATAAATGTTTATTATTCATGCTAGAATTGTATTAACTAGAAACATGATACATGTGTGAATACATAGACAAACAGAGTGTCAATAGTATGCCTCTACTTGACTAGCTCGTTGATCAAAGATGGTTATGTTTCCTAGCCATAGACATGAGTTGCCATTTGATTAATGGGATCACATCATTAGGAGAATGATGTGGTTGACTTGACCCATTTCGTTAGCTTAGCACTTGATCGTTTAGTATGTTGCTATTGCTTTCTTCATGACTTATACATGTTCCTATGACTATGAGATTATGCAACTCCCGTTTACCGGAGGAACACTTTGTGTGCAACCAAATGTCACAACGTAACTGGGTGATTTTAAAGGTGCTCTACAGGTGTCTCCGAAGGTACTTGTTGGGTTGGCGTATTTCGAGATTAGGATTTATCACTCCGATTGTCGGAGAGGTATCTCTGGGCCCACTCGGTAATGCACATCACTATAAGCCTTGCAAGCATTGCAACTAATGAGTTAGTTGCAGGATGACGTATTACAGAACGAGTAAAGAGACTTGCCGTTAACGAGATTGAACTAGGTATTGAGATACCGACGATCGAATCTCGGGCAAGTAACATACCGATGACAAAGGGAACAACGTATGTTGTTATGCGGTCTGACCGATAAAGATCTTCGTAGAGTATGTAGGAGCCAATATGAGCATCCAGGTTCCGCTATTGGTTATTGACCGAAGACGTGTCTCGGTCATGTCTACATAGTTCTCGAACCCGTAGGGTCCGCACGCTTAAAGTTTCGATGACGGTTATATTATGAGTTTATGTGTTTTGATGTACCAAAGGAGTTCGGAGTCCCGGATGAGATCGGGGACATGACGAGGAGTCTCTAAATGCTCGAGACGTAAAGATCGATATATTGGATGACTATATTCGGACATCAGAAAGGTTCCGAGTGATTCGGGTATTTTCGGGAGTACTGGGGAGTTACAGGAATTCGTATTGGGACTTAATGGGCCATACGGGAAAGGAGAGAAATGCCTCAAAGGGTGGCCGCACCCCTCCCCCTTCCTTCCTTCTCCTTTTCCCTTCCCTTTCCTTCCCTCCTACTCCTGCTACATGGAAGGGCTCCTAGGTCTACTAGGAAACGGGGAATCCTACTCCCGGTGGGAGTAGGACTCCCCTAGGGCGCGCCATAAGTTCTACTAGGAAAGGGGGAATCCTACTCCCGGTGGGAGTAGGACTCCCCTAGGGCGCGCCATAGAGAGGGCCGGCCCTCCTCCTCCTCCACTCCTTTATATACGGGGGCAGGGGGCACCCCATAGACACAACAATTGATCATTGATCTCTTAGCCGTGTGCGGTGTCCCCCTCCACCATAGTCCACCTCGATAATACTGTAGCGGTGCTTAGGTGAAGCCCTGCATCGGTAGAACATCAACATCGTCACCACGCCGTCATGCTGACGAAACTCTCCCTCAACACTCGGCTGGATCGGAGTTCGAGGGACGTCATCGGGCTGAACGTGTGCTGAACTCGGAGGTGCCGTACGTTCGGTACTTGATCGGTCGGATCGTGAAGACGTACGACTACATCAACCGCATTGTGCTAACGTTTCTGCTTTCGGTCTACGAGGGTACGTGGACAACACTCTTCCCTCTCGTTGCTATGCATCACCATGGTCTTGCGTGTGCGTAGGAATTTTTTTGAAATTACTATGTTCCCCAACAGAAAAGGCATGGGTTTCTGAACCCATGGTTCTCTTTCTTTACCGTGCTTCCTAGCAACAAAGTTTCTCTTATCATAACATTGATTCTTGGATTGTGGGTTATCAAGATCAACAGCAGGTTCAATCTCTACATCATTGTCATTGCTAGGTTGAGCATCAACATGAACATCATCATTAATATTATCACTAGGTTTATCTTCATTACCAGATTGTGTTTCAGCATCAGAAATAGAAATATCATTGGGATTCTTAGGTGTGTCTACAACAGGTTCACTAGAAGCATGCAAAGTCCTATCATTTTTCTTCTTGTTCCTTTTAGAAGGACTAGGTGCATCAACTTTAGTTCCCTGAGAATCTTGCTCAATTCTCTTAGGGTGGCCCTCTGGATACAAAGGTTCCTGAGTCATTTTACCCCCTCTAGTCATAACTCTAACAACATTATCATTTTTCTTATTATTTAATTCATTGAGCAAATCATTCTGAGCTTTAAGCACTTGTTCTACTTGAGTGGTAACCATAGAAGCATGTTTACTAATAAGTTTAAGTTCACCTTTAACACTAGACATATAATCACTCAAGTGTTCAATCATATAAGCATTCCGTTTCAACTGTCTACCAACATAAGCATTGAAGTTTTCTTGTTTAACAATAAAATTATCAAACTCATCTAAGCATTGGCTAGCAGACTTATAATGAGGAATATCACCTTCATCAAATCTATAGAGAGAATTTACCTTTACTACCTGTGTCGGGTTATCAAGACCATGTATTTCTTCTACAGGCGGCAAATTAAGACCATGTAATTCTTCAATGGGTGGTAAATTCTTAACATCTTCAGCTTTAATACCCTTTTCTTTCATAGATTTCTTTGCCTCTTGCATATCTTCAAGACTGAGAAATAGAATACCCCTTTTCTTAGGAGTTGGCTTAGGAGTTGGTTCAGGAAGTGTCCAATTATGTTCATTAGTTAACATATTATTCAATAGCAATTCAGCTTGATCAACTGTTCTTTCCCTGAAAACACAACCAGCACAACTATCCAGGTGGTCTCTGGAAGCATCGGTTAGTCCATTATAAAAGA
The DNA here is from genome assembly GCA_032464435.1 of Aegilops umbellulata. NCBI lineage: Eukaryota > Viridiplantae > Streptophyta > Magnoliopsida > Poales > Poaceae > Aegilops > Aegilops umbellulata. The sequence continues at coordinate 189,239,761 of CP136057.1, forward strand.
TATCAAGTATTTCATTTTTCTGGAGAGGATGATCAGGCAAAGCATTAAGTAATTGTAGAAGCCTCCCCCAAGCTTGTGGGAGACTCTCTTCTTCAATTTGCACAAAATTATATATTTCCCTTAAAGCGGCTTGTTTCTTATGAGCGGGGAAATATTTAGCAGAGAAGTAATAAATCATATCCTGGGGACTACGCACACAACCAAGATCAAGAGAATTAAACCATGTTTTAGCATCACCTTTTAATGAGAATGGAAATAACTTAAGGATATAGTAGTAGCGAGTTTTCTCATCATTAGTGAACAGGGTGGCTATATCATTTAATTTAGTAAGATGTGCCACAACAGTTTCGATTCATAGCCATAGAAAGGATCAGATTCAACCAAAGTAATTATCTCAGTATCAACAGAGAAATCATAATCCTTATCAGTAACGCAGATAGGGAAGTAGCAAAAGCAGGGTCATATTTCATTCTAGCATTCCGAGATTTTTCTTTCAGCATAGCTAATAATTTCTTAAGATCACTCCTATCATTGCAAGCAAGAAAGTCTCTAGCAGTTTCTTCATCCATAACATAACCCTTAGACACAACAGGCAATTCATATCTAGGGGGAGAATCTTCATCATCACTTTCATCAATGTTATGAGTTTCAATAATTTCATTCTCTCTAGCCCTAGCAAGTTGTTCATTAAGAAATTCACCTAGTGGCACAGTAGTATCAAGCATAGAAGTAGTTTCATCATAAGTATCATGCATAGCAGAAGTGGCATCATCAATAACATGCGACATATCAGAATTAATAGCAGAAGCAGGTTTAGGTGTCGCAAGCTTACTCAAAACAGAAGGTGAATCAAGTGCAGAGCTAGATGCCAGTTCCTTATCTCCCCTCGTAGTTGAGGGATAAATTTTGGTTTTCTCGTCTTTCAAGTTCCTCATAGTGATCAGCAGATATAAATCCCAAGTGACTCAAAGAATAGAGCTATGCTCCCCGGCAACGGTGCCAGAAAATAGTCTTGATAACCCACAAGTATAGGGGATCGCAACAGTTTTCGAGAGTAGTGTATTCAACCCAAATTTATTGATTCGACACAAGGGGAGACAAAGAATATTCTCAAGTTGTCAGCGTTCTGGGAACGGGGGTCCCCAGACTTGCCTGCCTGCGGCCTGCGGCGTGGATCGAATGGGGGCCCAGCACGGCCCATCTTCATCAACACAAGACCCAAGACCCTTGCGAGGGGCCAAGCCTCGCGGGGCGGACGACACGGCGCTTCCTCAGGCACGGCCTCGTTAGGCTAGCTCATGAGGAGGCGGAGAGATCAAGGCGGGGTACCTCGCGAAGTGCCCATGACGCAAGCCATGACGACCAAGGATGCCAGGCGGGCGCCAGTCCGCGCAGCGTCTCCCTTTCCTCTTTGGTGCAAAGGGGGCAAGCGCAGGAGAGAGGATCAAGCAAACGCACCCATTTTGGTGCAACGAGACCAAGACCAGTCCAACGGTGGGAAGGAGGTCATCGTGGAGCCCAGAACGGCGTCACCACAGGGCCTTTGGCAGGCGAGGACCAAGTTTAGTCAGGATAAGTGTACCAGATGTTCCCCTTCGAATTGGCCAATTGTTGGCGCCCTTCCCGCTCAATATTTGGGAAGAGGCCCAGGGCCTTTGCCTATAAATAGGACTAGCCACCCGCAGGGTAGAGGCATCGAGCGATCTAGCGATCAAGCAATCGCAAGCCAGACAAGTAGAGCCAGAGAGAGAAAGAGAGAAGGGCGGTTGAACTCCTCCTAGCAGTTCATCCCCCTAGCCAAGATCAGACCCTCGCGAGGCTGCTCTTCCCTGTATTGTTCATCATCACCAGCCCAAGAGGCAATCCACCCATCACAAACTAGAGTAGAGTATTACACCACAATGGTGGCCCGAACTAGTATAAACTCTGTGTCTCTTGTGATGTTCTTTCAGTAGTTAAATCTTTGCGAGACGGAGAGGTAGAGGGCATAATCTCTGTGCGCACCCCAGAGTTCGAACCTTAAGGGTCTGCCGGAACCCGAAATTCGACATTTGGCGCGCCAGGTAGGGGTGCGCCGGAATTTGTCTTCCACCGCTCCGCTCTCCGCCGACCGTCGCGTCCATGTCTGACGCTCGTCGGGCCCGCGCCGAGCGCCGGGCCGCCATCGCTTCCGCGTCGCCCAGACGGCTCCCGTTGGTGGGCGTCCTCGTCGTTCCCCATCGCCCGTCGTCAACGCCGCCACCGGCCTGGCGGGGAACGAGCAGCAAGCGTCGTCTCAGCACCCGTCCGTGCGGCAAGACGGCCGCACCGCTACTCCATCGCTCACACCAGCTGGCTCTTCGCCCCGCGCGCTCCGCGCACCCTTGGAGGCTCGAGCTGCGCTCATCGCGGCAAACGAGCTCCTGCGCTACCGTCCCGTCGACGACGTCTACGAAGAGTGGATCGATCGCGTCGCCGAGCTCGTCCGCGCCGTAGGGGGCTCTCCTGCGCCGTCCGCTCCGCTGCGCCGCACCCCGCCACACACTGGCAATGAAGCTTCGGGGGCGTACCAGCCGCCTCCTCTGCAAGAAGACGCCATGGCTCCAAGGCGCGTGGCCCCTGGGCGGAACCCGCTCCGTCAGGCGCCAGCCCAGCAAGAACGGAGCTGCCAAGAAGTCCCTCGACCGCAAGAGGCCGCCCGGGCGCTTCCTGCTCCGGCTCGCCGTGACCCTGCTCCAGCCCCAGCACGTCAGGACCCCACACTGCTTCTAGCTGCAGCACATGGGGACCCGCAAGGCCAAGCTCTCCCTCAACCGAAGCCTCCCGTGGCCACCGCAGGCTGCCGCGCCTACACCACCGAGCTGCGCTGCGTCGCGTGGCCCGACAAGTTCAAGCCAGACCTGCCTCCTCTCTACGACGACACGACCAACCCTGCAGAGTTCCTCCAGCTCTATGAGCTGGGCATCGAAGCTGCCAGTGGGGACGAGAAGGTCATGGCGAACTCATTCCCCATGGCGCTCAAAGAAGGAGCTCGCACCTGGCTCCTGAACTTGGCCCCAGGCACGATCTCTTCCTGGGACCAGATGCGCACCCGCTTCATCGCCAACTTCCAAGGTACTCGTGACCGGCCGCCGGCCGTGAGCGACATGCGCCGCATCAAGCAACAACCCGGAGAGATCCTGCAAAAGTACATCCAGCGCTTCAACAGTGCGCGCCTCAAGATCCCCAAGGTGTCCGAGGAAGCCATCATCTCGGCCTTCTCCGATGGTGTGCGCGACGTCAAGATGAAGGAGGAGCTGGCGATGCATGAAGACCTGTGCACCTCCCTGGAGCTGTTCAACTTGGTGACCAAGTGCGCCAGGGCTGATGAGGGGCGCCTCTCCCTCCTCGAGCTGCCTGCCGTAGACCCAGAAGAGAAGAAGCCCAAGGCCAATGACATGAAGCGCAAGGGGGCTGCCGTGCTCGCGGCAGAACCAGACACCAAGCGGCGCAAGGATTTGCGTGAATCCTCCAGGGGCAGCTGGTACTATGTGTACCACGACCTCCACACCCACAACACCAATGAATGCCAAGAACTCCGCGCCGTGCGAGAAGGAAGGATCGGCCGTCGTCCTGACCATGCTGACCGGGGCTACGGCCAAGGAGGAGGAAGAAACGCAGGATGCTGGGAAGACCGCGGCCCGCGCCAAGGGTGGCGTGATCAACCTCGCGAGGACCGTTGGCGGGACCTGCCTCGCGAGGGGGATTGGAGGGATCAGCCTCGTGAGGATGGCCTGTAGGGCAACGCAGGCCTCCCTCCACTACCGCCGCAGCCAAGAAGGAACGAGGACCACCACCAAGACGAGGGGGCTGGGGGCTTCCAGGAGCCGCGCACAATCGCCTGCATCCTGGGCGGAGCTCAAGCCCCAGCCTCCCAACGCATCTTCAAGCAGTTTGCCCGCGAAGTGAATGCAGTCCTCCCCAAGCTCGAAGCAACGCACCCTCTCATGTGGTCGACGTGCGCCATCACGTTCAGCTCAGCAGATCAGCTCAAGTGCGCGGCCACAGTCGGATTCCTCCCAATGCTTTGCTCCCCAGTCATCAGCAACGTACCGGTCACCAGGACCCTCATCGATGGTGGAGCAGGGCTCAACATCCTGTCCGTGGAAACATTCAACAATCTCCAAGTGCCCTATGACCAGCTTCAGCCAACCAAGCCTTTCTCCGGAGTCACCGACGGTTCCACGATCCCGATCGGGTAGGTCCGCCTCCTTGTCACGTTCGGGGCCCGCAGCAACTACCGCACCGAGATCATCGACTTCGACGTCGCCCACATCCGCCTGCCGTACAACGCCATCCTCGGGTACCCAGCACTAGCCAAGTTCATGGCCGTGACTCATCATGGCTATAACGTCCTCAAGATGCCAGGAAGTGGCGGAGTCATCACGGTGCCATGTGAAGAGAAGGATGCAGTGTGTTCCCTGGAGCGAGCCTTTCAGGCCGCGTCACTAGAAGACCCAGATCGTGGAAGCAGGAGGCTTCCCGAGACCACCCCCAAGAAGAAGAAGACATCGTCAAGCTCAGCCCCACAGGAGGCAGGCCCCTCAGGGCCCACGTCTGCCCAAGCGGACCCTCCTTCCATCGCATAGGAAAGCGCACCCGGCGCCCTGCTCGGGCAGGGCTCGGGGGCTCTCACCTGGAGGGCCACCGACCTGGCCATGGTCACGAGGGAGGCGCTTGGGCACCACGTAGAGGCGTGCTTTGAAGCATGTTTCCCTCAAGAAGGAGCGAGGCATGGAAGGTCGGACTAGCAGGAGTTTGTTAACAAGGCCGTTCAAGAACTACACGAGTCAAGAATCATGAGAGGTTGCCGCCGTCTACCGGCTGTGGCTCCCCATCCAGGCGAGGATGGTGGGCTGTGCGTCTGCATCGACGTACCAGGGCTCAATCGGGTCGCCACGATGGAGCGCCTCTGGCCCTCGCAAATGGGGTGTTGCGGAGGCCCACCCCACAGCTATGTTCGCATGCCTTACGGCTTGCCGAGCGTGGCTGCTGTGTGCCAGCGCCTCATGAGGGGCATCATGGAGACTCAGGAAGACAGGCGTTCCGCAGTCCTGGCGGAGATGGAGATGATTTGCGAGGAGCCACCAGCGCCTCCGGAGCCTCCTGAGGCCCCTGGGCCTGGGGGCTCGTGAGGATCGGCTTCCGCAGCCCACCGAGTCTGCTGCACCAACACCACTTCATCTTCGACATCTTCAGGTGACGTCCTTCAAGCTTCATTTCCAGCTGGGAGAGCCCCCCCAGGGCTGCATCATTACCAGGCCGCATGGGTCCGTCCCTACGGCATGTATCCCTTTCTTATTTTTCGGTCATTAGCTTGGTTTGTTGGGGGCGCCCCTCGGGCTGCATCATCCCCAAGCCGCTCGGGCCAGGCCCAGTGGCGTGTATCTCCCTTGCATTTATTTCCAGCTATGCTTTCGTCTATCATGCTTGATTACTTGATGCCTGTCCACGGCACCCTTTCTTCTCCATGTTGACCACTTGCACGTTAAAGGGGGGGTACCTGAGCATCGCGACTCAGGGCTCTTACTGGCTCTCTAGCCCTCACCCTCTGGCCTTGTCCACGGCATCGCGACCTGGCATACCAGCGACGACTGAGACAAGCTCGAGGGCCGGGACCCGAGGACGTAGAGTGCCGACATCTAACCCAATTTGCAGGAACACTCCTCAAGATACGGCCCAGTGCCAGACGCAACCCGCCTAGGGGTAGGGCCCCGTGAGTCCCGCGCTGGCTCACGGGTGCCCAGATACACCTCACCTAGCCCTACCGTGCCGGCCACGTGTCAGGGCGGGGCTGTACACGCCCGGGGGCTCCTCTCGGAGGGGAGCCCCCTCCCACGTACCAGTGGAAGCACCATGCTCCGCGCTGGCTGACGACACTGCCGAGGAGAGGCTATGCCCGTACACATACGGAAGCGCTATGCTCCGCGCTGGTGATAAACAACTGAGGGTGGCCTCTGGGCCGCATTAACCTCAGGGAGCCCAGAGCTCAGTGGCTAGCCTCATCGCAACGCCTCCCCTCGGGAGCGCCGCACGAGGGGGCTAGTCACAGGGGCTACGACTGGGTCATGCCCAGACGTACGCCGCCCAGCCAGGCCCCTCGGGACTGGTTCGTCGCGCATCTCTCCCCGAGTGGAGCCAAGGTATGAAGGCCGTTTGAGCATCAAGGGGGACCCCTGGGCACCGCGACTCAGGGGCCTAACTGGCCCCGTAGCCCCTCACTCCTTAGTTCTGAAAGGCTATGCTGGGTGAGCTACGCGTAGGGCCGGGCTCTGCAGACGTAGAACGGTAGTCCCGCTTGCATCTCACATCATCACCCGCTGTTTGCGCGTCAAGGGGGACTCCTGAGCATCGCGACTCAGGAGCCTAACTGGCTCCGTAGCCCCTCACTCCTTAGTTCCGAAAGGCTATGCCGGGTGAGGTACGCGCGGAGTCGGGCTCTGCAGACGTAGAACGGAAGATACACCTACATCACGCTTCCCTACTTGTTGTTCGTGCGCCAAGGGGGACTCCTGAGCATCGCGACTCAGGAGCCTAACTTGTCACGTAGCCCCTCACTCCTTTGGTCCCGTCCTGGTTTCCGGTCGGGGCTAATGCTGGGGGAGGTACGCGCGGGGCCGGGCTCTGCCGGCGTAGAACACAAGCAAGTAGGGAGGAAAAGCATAAAACTCAAGGAATTTAAAAGCAAATATTACAGTCCATATGGTCGTCTCAGTACCAAACGCAAGTTTAAATGCCTCCCCGAGGCGTGATGCATGTGCAGGAATTAAAAGAAGAACAGGGCGGTAACGGAGTCACTTGTCGGCGGTGGAGCAGCGCGGAGTGGCTTCGCCTCGTGGAGAAGCAGGGCCGGCAGCGCCTTGCTTCGGCTTGGTGCTGAAGGCCCGGAACTTCCCCAGCAGCGCCTCCGCGCGCCCCTTCACGGCTTCGACAGCGGCGGCACCACCCTCGCCGCTCACCGGCTCCAGCAGGCTGTCGAGGTCGGCGCTGGGATCATGAAGGTAGATGTGGGCGAAGACCCGCGTCAGCGCAGCAGAAGACAGGACACGCGCCTCGGCCTCAGCCGTGGGGCCAAGGCCAAGGGCGACATCCCCAAGGGCCTGAACCAGGAAGGGAAGCAGCTTGGCAGGGCCGTCCCCGTCACCAGCCAGCGGGCACTCCAGGCCGCTCTCGTAAAGTGTCTTCAGCGAAGCACGAGCATCCCTCTCCATGTCCGCGAAGGCCACGCGATCCTCGGCAAGGACCCGGGCCTTGGCGTCCAGCTCGGCCTTCGTCGCCTCCAGCTCCTTCTTAAGCGCGCCTAGGCGGTCACGACGCTTCTTGAGCTTGGCCTCCCGGTCCTCGATGGCCTCCTCGCGAGCCTTCGTGCCCTTTTCCTGCTCTTGGCGAAGGCGGACCTCCTCCGCGAGTTGGCCTCGCAAGCCTTGCAGCTCGTCCTCCAGCTCCTTGCAGCGACCACGGACTCCAACCACCTCCCCCAGGGCCGCGTCTCGGGCAGCCTTTGCCTCGAGGGTGGCCTCCCTCTCTCCGTCACAGGCCGTCGAGGCCTGAACCAGCGCCGCCCGAATCGAGGCGTCGGAGCGAATCCACCCCGAAGCCAGTTCCAGGCGTCCGGCCACCAGGCGAGGGTCGGCGCCAAGAAGATCCTGCCGCAGCTGGTCCAGTTCAGCAACGGCACGCTCCAGGACGGTATAAGGGGGCGGAGAAACAGCAGCCGAAGGAGCAGGAGGAGAAAGCAGCGGCGGCACAACCACAACGTCCCGAGGCGGAGTCTGCTGCGCCCCGATGGTCGTGGTAGCGGCGGCAGACAAGGGCACCTCGGGAGTCACCTCGGCCATGGGGGCTGAGCTTGCCCCAGCCAGCTGAGCCAGGCCTTGCGAAGGCGACCGGGCAGCAGAGGCCCGTGCTTCACGATCACCATCCCCCACGGACACAGGCGCTGCCGTGATCGAAGCCTCAGGAGCCCCCTTCGGTTTCTTCGCCGCGGGCGCCAGCCTGTTCAAAGAGGGCGGACGTCAAGCCTCAGTAGCAGAACAAGAAATAAAGACAAGGATCGAGCACTTACGGGTCGTCACTGGAAAGCTCAAGCAGCTTCCGGCCATACTTGAAGCCAGAAAGCCGGCTAGAAGGGTCGCCCTCAGGAAGCCCGGAAGCAGGAGGCGTATCTGCGGTGCGCCTTGGGCCAGGGGCAGACCCGCGGGAGAGCAGCCTGGTCCTGTCCTTCTTCGGGATCGGGGGCAAGCTCCTGCCGACTTGCTCATCGTCATCATCATCGTCGCTCGAAGAAAGGCGGAGGGAACAGGGTCTGCGCCGGGGAAGGGGAGCCCTCGACTCTCCGTCAGTTGCCTCGGAGTCAGGGGCCTGCTTCCGCTCCTCTTCACCCCCCTCTTCGCTGGAATCGCCAGAGGACACGTCCACCAGTCCCTCGGGAGCCACCACGGGCACGGGACCGTCCCCGTTGAAGATGGGCATGGACTCCACCACCTGCTTCCAGTCGTCGCGAAGAAACAAGGGCGCGTGCGCGCCCTCCAACCTTGCCACCTCGCCCCCGACCAGAGATTGGAGAACCGCGGTCAAATCCTCGTCGCCCACAGCCGCGGGGCTCGGATGAGGCCTCCACATCGGAGGTGAGTACCGCCGAAGAGGAGCCAATTGGTGCTCCAGGAACTCCCTCAGCGCGACGCGCCGGTCAGCTTCGCCGCTGCCATGATGGCCGGCTTCAGGTCCACGTCCATCCTCTCCAGTACCGGCTTCGCGCGGGGGTCCGTGAGCTCCGCTCGGCACCAGTGGCTGGAACTCGCGGGCTGCTCCATGGGCAGGATCAGCCGAGGGTGGATGCGCCCGGCATCTACCAAGACCCACTCGCTCCTGAAGCCCTCGATCCTCTTCCCGGGATTTGAAATGGCTATGGCGCTGCCGTACGCGAGGAAGCTCGCGCATGCGGAAGGAGAACCACGGGAGACCCGGAGGAAGAAGTAGTGGCGCAGCAAAGCAACAGAGGGCTGCACCCCCACATGAGCCTCGCAGTAGTAGGCGAAGATCGCCAGAAGAAGGATGGAGTTGGGGTGGAGATGCAGAGCTTGTAAGTTGTAATGGCGGAGGACAGAGAGGAAGAACTCGGAGAAAGGAGGCACCAGGCCCGCAGTAATGGAGCTTACAAAGAGAGGGTAGAAGGTGCTCCCTCGGCCCTCAGGGGTGAGGGAGCCGACCTTGAACACCTGTGCCCCGTCGATGCCCTGCGCCGCCGCCATCCGGTGCAGCCGGGCGAGGCTCGCCTCCGACACATTGGCAAGTCCAGAGCAGGCGAGAACCAAGCTTCGGCCGGAGGCTGACGAGGCGCCATGTCTTCCTAGGTCACACGGGTAGAGCAGATCTGGGAATTTAGAGGAAGGAAGGAGATGCGCAAGAAAGGGGATCTGAGCAGCGGCCGAAGAAAGAGAAGGGCAAAGCCGGAGCAGATGCCACGCCTTTGATAACCTGCGCGATTGCAGAAGCACTCACGTCCAATCAACCGCCACGCGGCGCCCAAGGCCGCAGGCTGTTAGGGCCCGCGTCGCTTCGCCCATGCCCTTTGGCCTCTCAGCACGGTCAAGTCCATGCGCGCCTTGGGCCCGGGGGCTACTGTCGGCGTTCTGGGAACGGGGGTCCCCAGACTTGCCTGCCTGCGGCCTGCGGCGTGGATCGAATGGGGGCCCAGCACGGCCCATCTTCATCAACACAAGACCCAAGACCCTTGCGAGGGGCCAAGCCTCGCGGGGCGGACGACACGACGCTTCCTCAGGCACGGCCTCGTTAGGCTAGCTCATGAGGAGGCGGAGAGATCAAGGCGGGGTACCTCGCGAAGTGCCCATGACGCAAGCCATGACGACCAAGGATGCCAGGCGGGCGCCAGTCCGCGCAGCGTCTCCCTTTCCTCTTTGGTGCAAAGGGGGCAAGCGCAGGAGAGAGGATCAAGCAAACGCACCCATTTTGGTGCAACGAGACCAAGACCAGTCCAACGGTGGGAAGGAGGTCATCGTGGAGCCCAGAACGGCGTCACCACAGGGCCTTTGGCAGGCGAGGACCAAGTTTAGTCAGGATAAGTGTACCAGATGTTCCCCTTCGAATTGGCCAATTGTTGGCGCCCTTCCCGCTCAATATTTGGGAAGAGGCCCAGGGCCTTTGCCTATAAATAGGACTAGCCACCCGCAGGGTAGAGGCATCGAGCGATCTAGCGATCAAGCAATCGCAAGCCAGACAAGTAGAGCCAGAGAGAGAAAGAGAGAAGGGCGGTTGAACTCCTCCTAGCAGTTCATCCCCCTAGCCAAGATCAGACCCTCGCGAGGCTGCTCTTCCCTGTATTGTTCATCATCACCAGCCCAAGAGGCAATCCACCCACCACAAACTAGAGTAGGGTATTACACCACAATGGTGGCCCGAACTAGTATAAACTCTGTGTCTCTTGTGCTGTTCTTTTAGTAGTTAGATCTTTGCGAGATGGAAAGGTAGAGGGCATAATCTCCGCGCGCACCCTAGAGTTCGAACCTTAAGGGTCTGCCGGAACCCGAAATCCGACACAAGTATTAGCAGTTGAGTTGTTAATTCAACCACACCTGGATAACTTAGTATCTGTAGCAAAGTATTTAGTAGCAAAGTAGTATGGAAGTAACAGTAACAGTGGCAAAAGTAACAGTGATAGTTTTGTAGTAATTGTGAGAGTGGCAATGGTAAAGTAACTAAGCAAAGAGCAATATGTGAAAAGCTCGTAGGTATTGGATCGGTGATGGATAATTATGTCGGATGCGATTCCTCATGCAATAGTTATAACATAGGGTGACACAGAACTAGCTGCAGTTCATCAATGTAATGTAGGCATGTATACCGAATATAGTCATACGTGCTTATGGAAAAGAACTTGCATGACATCTTTTGTCCTACCCTCCCGTGGCAGCGGGGTCCTATTAGAAACTAAGGGATATTAAGGCCTCCTTTTAATAGAGTACCAGACCAAAGCATTAACACTTAGTGAATGCATGAACTCCTCAAACTACGGTCATCACCGGTAATGGTTCCGATTATTGTCATTTCAGGGTTAACGGATCATAACACATAATAGGTGACTATAGACTTGCAGGATAGGATCAAGAACTCACATATATTCAAGAAAACATAATAGGTTCAGATCTGAAATCATGGCACTCGGGCCCTAGTGACAAGCATTAAGCATAGCAAAGTCATAGCAACATCAATCTCAGAACATAGTGGATACTAGGGATCAAACCCTAACAAAACTAACTCAATTACATGGTAAATCTCATCCAACCCATCACCGTCCAGCAAGCCTACGATGGAATTACTCACGCACGGCGGTGAGCATCATGAAATTGGTGATGGAGGAAAGTTGATGATGACGATGGCGACGGATTCCCCTCTCCGGAGCCCCGAACGGACTCCAAGTCAGCCCTCCCGGGAGAGTTTCGGGCTTGGCGGTGGCTCCGTATCGTAAAACGCGATGAATCCTTCTCTTTGATTTTTTCTCCCCGAACGTGAATATATAGAGTTGGAGTTGAGGTCGGTGGAGCACCAGGGGGCCCACGAGGCAGGGGGCGCGCCCAGGGGGTAGGCGCGCCCCCACCCTTGTGGACAGGGTGTGGGCCCCCTGGCCTTGATTATTTCACCAGTATTTTTTATTGATTCCAAAAATATTCTCCGTGAAGTTTCAGGTCATTGCGATAACTTTTATTTCTACACAAAAATAGCACCATGGCAATTCTGCTGAAAACAGCGTCAGTCCGGGTTAGTTCCATTCAAATCATGCAAGTTAGAGTCCAAAACAAGGGAGAAAGTGTTTGGAAAAGTAGATACGACGGAGATGTATCAGTTTCCTGCGAAGAAAGAGATGCGATGTGCTCCCTCGAGTACGCCTTCAAAGCAGCGTCAATCGAAGACCCTGATAGCAATGCAGCACAGTACCCTCCTGAGGTTGCCCCCAAGAAAAAGAAGAAGCAGCTACTCCGCACAGGGCCTCAGGGAGAGCGGCGCCTCAAGTGGAGCCGCGCTAGGATCGGAGCCCGCGCCTAGGGCGCCTCCCTCCCTCGCATAGGAAGGCGCGCCCGGCGCCCTCCTCGGGCAGGGCTCGGGGGCTCTCTTCTGGAGGCCCTCCGACCTTGCCAACATCATGAGGGAGGCGCTCGGGCACCACGTTGAGGCGTGCTTCACAGTACGATTCCCTCAGGAGGATACCGGACGAGGAGCGCCCAGCGCTAAGGAGTTCATTGCCAAGACCACTCAGGAACTGCAAGATGTGAGAGCCATGCGCGGCGACCGCCGCTCACCTGGCACGGCTCCCCATCCAGGCGAGGATGGTGGGCTGCGCGTCTGCATCGACTTCCCAGGGCTCAACAGGGCCGCATCTCAAAAGCTCTTCTGGCCTTCGTGCGTGGGACGCTGCGAGGGCCCACCTCACAGCTACGTTCGCATGCCTTTTGGCCTGCCGAGCATGGCACCCGCCTTCTAGCGCAACCTGTGGAGCATCCTGGAGGCTCGGGAGGCCAGGCATCACACAGTCCTGGCGGAGATGGATACGGTCCTCAAGGAACCGCCCAGACCCCCAGAGCCTCCCGAGGCTCAGGGCCCCGATGGCTCGTGAGGAGCAACCCCTTCATCATGCGTCTTCAGCTGCCCCAACATTCCTTCAACAACAGAACCAGGTGACATTTTCCAAGTTTATTTAGCTGGGAGCGCCCCTCGGGCTGCATCATTCCCACATCATGTGGGTCTGTCCCTGCGGCATGTATCCTCTTATGTCTTTAGCTTACTCTGCTGGGGACGCCCCTTGGGCTGCACCATCCCCAAGTCGCTCGGGTCCGGCCCAGTGGCATGTATCGTTCTTGCGTTTACCTAATCCCGTTCGTTTTCCATGCATAATCTATCTATGGGTATCACCTGCTTGATTGTCACCCACCGTGGGAGCTACACACTCTGGCATGGCGCCTGTGCTCAGGTCCGTCCCTATAGTCCCGAAAAATCTGAGTGGTCGAGCTCTGGCTCATGGCACGCCCCGCGCACGTCACCTCACCAGGCCCTCAGTGCCTTCATCTTCTTGCAGGGCGACCTGCGGCAGACCGGCAATCATCGCGGCAATCTGTGCTTTCCCTTGTGCTAACTTGCAGGAACCTCCCGAGACGGCAGCGGGCGGTACCACGGGCTCCTACTTCTTCTCCCATGCGATTCGCTTGCGCGTTAAAAGGGGGGCTCCTGAGCATCGCGACTCAGGATCTCTTACTGGCTCTCCAGCCCTCACCCCCTGGCCTTGACCATGGCATCGTGACCTGGCATACTAGTGGCGGCTGAGCTCGCTCGAGGGCTAGGACCTGAGGACGCAGAGCACACGGAAGAGCGTGGAGAAGAGGGGGAGGCTTACACGGGCCCAACCTAGCTACCCTACAGCGGTCCACGCACAAGTCTGGCGCGACACAAAGAGCCAGCTCAGGAATGCCATGTTGGAAATATGCCCTAGAGGCAATAAGAAAAGCATTATTATTATATTTCCTTGTTCATGATAATTGTCTTTATTCGTGCTATAATTGTGTTATCCGGAAATCGTAATACATGTGTGAATAACAGACAACAATATGTCCCTAGTAAGCCTCTAGTTGACTAGCTCGTTGATCGACAGATAGTCATGGTTTCCTGACTATGGACATTGGATGTCATTGATAACGAGATCACATCATTGGGAGAATGATGTGATGGACGATACCCAATCCTAAACATAGCATAAGATCGCATAGTTCGTTTGCTAGAGTTTTTCAATGTCAAGTATCCTTTCCTTAGACCATGAGATCGTGTAACTCCCGGATACCGTAGGAGTGCTTTGGGTGTGCCAAACATCACAACGTAACTGGGTGACTATAAAGGTATACTACGGGTATCTCCGAAAGTATCTGTTGGGTTGACACGGATCGAGACTGGGATTTGTCACTCCGCTTGACGGAGAGGTATCACCGGGCCCTCTCGGTAATGCATCATCATAATGAGCTCAATGTGATCAAAGTGTTTGATCACGGGATCATGCATTACGGTACGAGTAAAGTGACTTGCCGGTAACGAGATTGAACGAGGTATTGGGATACCGACGATCGAATCTCGGGCAAGTAAAATACCGATTGACAAAGGGAATCGTATACGGGATTAATTGAATCCTCGGCATCGTGGTTCATCCGACGAGATCATCATGGAGCATGTGGGAGCCAACATGGGTATCCAGATCCCGCTGTTGGTTATTGCCCGAGAGCCGTCTCGGTCATGTCTGCATGTCTCCCGAACCCGTAGGGTCTACACACTTAAGGTTCGATGACGCTAGGGTTGTGAAGATATGTATATGCAGTAACCAGGATGTTGTTCGGAGTCCCGGATGAGATCCCGGACGTCACGAGGAGTTTCAGAATGGTTCGGAGGTAAAGAATTATATATAGGAAGTGCTGTTTTGGCCATCGGGACAAGTTTCGGGGTTATCGGTATTGTACCGGGACCACCGGAGGGTCCCGGGGGGTCCACCAGGTGGGGCCACCTTCCTCGGGGGCCACATGGGCTCTAGGGGGTGTGCCTTGGCCTACATGGGCCAAGGGGAACCAGCCCTAAGAGGCCCATGCGCCTAGGGTGGGGAAACCCTAAAGGGGGGGGGGCGCCCCCTTGCTTGGGGGGCAAGCCCCCCACCCCTTGGCCGCCGCCCCCTAGGAGATTGCATCTCCTAGGGCCAGCGCCCCCCCTAGGGGGCTATATAAAGGGGGGGAGGGGAGGGGGGCAGCCGCACCCTGGTCCTTGGCACCTCCCTCTCCCTCTCCAACACCTCCTCCTCCTCCGTAGAGCTCGGCGAAGCCCTGCCGGAGTACTGCAGCTCCACCATCACCACGCCGTCGTGCTGCTGCTGGAGCCATCTTCCTCAACCTCTCCTTTGCCTTGCTGGATCAAGAAGAAGGAGACGTTACGCTGACCGTACGTTTGTTGAACGCGGAGGTGCCGTCCGTTCGGTGCTAGGATCTCCGGTGATTTGGATCACGTCGTGTACGACTACCTCATCCCCGTTCGTTGAACGCTTCCGCTCGCGATCTACAAAGTGGTATGTAGATGCAATCTCTCTCCCATGACTCGTTGCTTAGATGAACTCATAGATGGATCTTGGTGAAACCGTAGGAAAAATTTTAATTTTCTGCAACGTTCCCCAACAGTGGCATCATGAGCTAGGTCTATGCGTAGTTCTCTATTGCACGAGTAGAACACAATTTGTTGTGGGCGTAGATGTTGTGAACTTTTCTTGTCGTTACTAGTCTTATCTTGCTTCAGCGGTATTGTGGGATGAAGCGGCCCGGACCAACCTTACACGTACACTTACGTGAGACCGGTTCCACCGACTAACATGCACTAGTTGCATAAGGTGGCTGGCGGGTGTCTGTCTCTCCCACTTTAGTTGGAGCGGATTCGATGAAAAGGGTCCTTATGAAGGTTAAATAGAAGTTGACAAATCACGTTGTGGCTCTCACGTAGGTAAGAATACGTTCTTGCTAGAACCCTAATTCAGCCACGTAAAACTTGCAACAACAATTAGAGGACGTCTAACTTGTTTTTGCAGCAAGTGCTTTGTGATATGATATGGCCAAAGTTGTGATGAATGACGAATGATCTATATGTGATGTATGAGATGTTCATGCTATTGTAATAGGAATCACGACTTGCATGTCGATGAGTATGACAACCGGCAGGAGCCATATGAGTTGTCTTTATTTTTTGTATGACCTGCGTGTCATTGAGAAACGCCATGTAAATTACTTTACTTTATTGCTAAACGCGTTAGCCATAGTAGTAGAAGTAATAGTTGGCGAGCAACTTCATGGAGACACGATGATGGAGATCATGATGATGGAGATCATGGTGTCAAGCCGGTGACAAGATGATCATGGAGCCCCAAGATGGAGATCAAAGGAGCTATGTGATATTGGCCATATCATGTCACGTTTATTATTTGATTGCATGTGATGTTTATCATGTTTTGCATCTTGTTTACTTAGAACGACGGTAGTAAATAAGATGATCCCTCATAATAATTTCAAGAAGTGTTCCCCCTAACTGTGCACCGTTGCGACAGTTCGTTGTTTCGAAGCACCACGTGATGATCGGGTGTGATAGATTCTAACGTTCACATACAACGGGTGTAAGACAGATTTACACATGCAAACACTTAGGTTGACTTGACGAGCCTAGCATGTACAGACATGGCCTCGGAACACAGAAGACCGAAATGTCGAGCATGAGTCGTATAGAAGATACGATCAACATGAAGATGTTCACCAATGTTGACTAGTCCGTCTCACGTGATGATCGTACACGGCCTAGTTGACTTGGATCATGTAATACTTAGATGACTAGAAGAGGGATGTCTATCTAAGTGGGAGTTCATTAAATAATTTGATTAAGATGAACTTTATTATCATGAACTTAGTCTAAAATATTTACAATATGTCTTGTAGATCAAATGGCCAACGTAGTCCTCAACTTCAACGCGTTCCTAGAGAAAACCAAGCTGAAAGACGATGGCAGCAACTATACGGACTGGGTCCGGAACCTGAGGATCATCCTCATAGCTGCCAAGAAAGATTATGTCCTACGAGCACCGCTGGGTGACACACCTGTTCTCCATGCAGAACAAGACGTTATGAACGCTTGGCAGTCACGCTCCGATGATTACTCCCTCGTTCAGTGCGGCATGCTTTACAGCTTAGAGTCGGGGCTCCAAAAGCGTTTTGAGAGACATGGAGCATATGAGATGTTCGAAGAGCTGAAAATGGTTTTCCAAGCTCATGCCCGGGTCGAGAGATATGAAGTCTCCGACAAATTCTTTAGCTGTAAGATGGAGGAAAATAGCTCTGTCAGTGAACACATACTCAAGATGTCTGGGTTGCACAACCGCTTGACTCAACTGGAAGTTAATCTCCCGGATGAAGCGGTCATTGACAGAATCCTCCAGTCGCTTCCACCTAGCTACAAGAGCTTTGTGATGAACTACAACATGCAGGGGATGGTAAAGACCATTCCTGAGGTATATGCTATGCTGAAATCAGCAGAGGTAGAAATCAAGAAGGAACATCAAGTGTTGATGGTGAATAAAACCACTAAGTTCAAGAAGGGCAAGGGTAAAAAGAACTTCAAGAAGGACGGCAAGGAAGTTGCCGCGCCCGGTAAGCAAGTTGCCGGGAAGAAGCCAAAGAATGGACCCAAGCCCGAGACTGAGTGTTTTTATTGCAAGGGAAGTGGTCACTGGAAGCGGAACTGCCCCAAATACTTAGCGGACAAGAAGGCCGGCAAAACAAAAGGTATATGTGATATACATGTAATTGATGTGTACCTTACCAGTACTCGTAGTAGCTCTTGGGTATTTGATACCGGTGCAGTTGCTCACATTTGTAACTCAAAACAGGAGCTGCGGAATAAACGGAGACTGGCGAAGGACGAGGCGACGATGCGCGTCGGGAATGGTTCCAAGGTCGATGTGATCGCCGTCGGCACGCTACCTCTACATTTACATACGGGATTAGTTTTAAACCTCAATAATTGTTATTTAGTTCCAATTTTGAGCATGAACATTGTGTCTGGATCTCGTTTAATTCGAGATGGCTACTCATTTAAATCCGAGAATAATGGTTGTTCTATTTATATGAGAGATATGTTTTATGGTCATGCTCCGATGGTTAATGGTTTATTCTTAATGAATCTCATACGTGATGATACACATATTCATAATGGGAATACCAAAAGAGTTAAAGTTGCTAACAATAGTCCCACATATTTGTGGCACTGCCGCCTTGGTCACATAGGTGTCAAACGCATGAAGAAGCTCCATGCAGATGGACTTTTAGAGTCTCTTGATTATGAATCATTTGACACGTGCGAACCATGCGTCATGGGTAAAATGACCAAGACTCCGTTCTCAGGAACAATGGAGCGAGCAACCAACTTATTGGAAATCATACATACCGATGTGTGCGGTACAATGAGTGTTGAGGCTCGCGGTGGCTATCATTATGTTCTCACCCTCACTGATGACTTGAGTAGATATGGGTATATCTACTTAATGAAACACAAGTCTGAGACCTTTGAAAAGTTCAAAGAATTTCAGAGTGAGGTTGAAAATCAACGTGATAGAAAGATCAAGTTTCTACGATCAGATCGTGGAGGAGAATACTTGAGTCACGAATTTGGCACACACTTAAGAAAATGTGGAATAGTTTCACAACTCACGCCGCCTGGAACACCTCAGCGTAATGGTGTGTCCGAACGTCGTAATCGCACTCTATTAGATATGGTGCGATCTATGATGTCTCTTACCGATTTACCGCTATCTTTTTGGGGCTATGCTTTAGAGACTGCCGCATTCACTTTAAATAGGGCTCCGTCGAAATCCGTTGAGACGACACCGTATGAATTATGGTTTGGGAAGAAACCTAAGCTGTCGTTTCTAAAAGTTTGGGGATGCGATGCTTATGTCAAGAAACTTCAACCTGAAAAGCTCGAACCCAAGTCGGAAAAATGCGTCTTCATAGGATACCCTAAAGAAACTATTGGGTATACCTTCTACCTCAGATCCGAAGGCAAGATCTTTGTTGCCAAGAATGGATCCTTTCTAGAGAAAGAGTTTCTCTCGAAAGAAGTAAGTGGGAGGAAAGTAGAACTTGATGAAGTGTTACCTCTTGAACCGGAAAATTGCGAAACTCAAGAAAACGTTCCTGAGGTGCCTGCACCGACTAGAGAGGAAATTAATGATGATGATCAACATACTTCTAATCAAGCTCCTACTAAAATTCGAAGGTCCACAAGGACATGTTCCGCACCAGAGTGGTACGGCAACCCTGTCTTGGAAATCATGTTGTTAGACAACGGTGAACCTTCGAACTATGAGGAAGCAATGACGGGCCCGGATTCCGACAAATGGCTAGAAGCCATGAAATCCGAGATAGGATCCATGTATGAAAACGAAGTATGGACTTTGACTGACTTGCCCGTTGAGCGGCGAGCCATAGAAAATAAATGGATCTTTAAGAAGAAGACAGACGCGGATGGTAATGTGACCATCTATAAAGCTCGGCTTGTCGCTAAGGGTTATCGACAAGTTCAAGGAATTGACTACGATGAGACTTTCTCACCGGTAGCAATTGCCGCATTCTACGATTATGAAATATGGCAAATGGATGTCAAAACGGCATTCCTTAATGGTTTCCTTAAGGAATAATTGTATATGATACAGCCGGAAGGTTTTGTCGATCCTAAGAATGCTGACAAGGTGTGCAAGCTCCAACGCTCGATTTATGGGCTGGTGCAAGCATCTCGGAGTTGTTACATTCGCTTTGATGAGATGATCAAAGCGTTTGGGTTTACGCAGACTTATGGAGAAGCCTGCGTTTACAAGAAAGTGAGTGGGAGCTCTGTAGCATTTCTCATACTATATGTAGATGACATACTTTTGATGGGAAATGATATAGAACTCTTGGACAGCATTAAGGCCTACTTGAATAAAAGTTTTTCAATGAAGGACCTTGGAGAAGCTGCTTATATATTAGGCATCAAGATCTATAGAGATAGATTAAGACGCCTCATAGGTCTTTCACAAAGCACATACCTTGATAAGATATTGAAGAAGTTCAATATGGATCAATCTAAGAAGGGGTTCTTACCTGTGTTACAAGGTGTGAAATTGAGCTCAGCTCAATGTCCGACCACGGCCGAAGATATAGAAGAGATGAGTGTCATCCCCTATGCCTCAGCCATAGGGTCTATTATGTATGCCATGCTGTGTACCAGACCTGATGTAAACCTTGCCGTAAGTTTGGTAGGAAGGTACCAAAGGAATCCCGACAAGGAACACTGGACAACGGTCAAGAATATCCTGAAGTACCTGAAAAGGACTAAGGAAATTTTTCTCGTTTATGGAGGTGACAAAGAGCTCGTCGTAAAGGGTTACGTCGACGCTAGCTTCGACACAGATCTGGATGACTCTAAGTCACAAACCGGATACGTGTATATTTCGAATGGTGGGGCAGTAAGCTGGTGCAGTTGCAAGCAGAGCGTCGTGGCGGGATCTACATGTCAAGCGGAATACATGGCAGCCTCTGAGGCAGCACATGAAGCAATTTGGGTGAAGGAGTTCATCACCGACCTCGGAGTCATACCCAATGCGTCGGGGCCAATCAAACTCTTATGTGACAACACTGGAGCTATTGCACTTGCCAAGGAGCCCAGGTTTCACAAGAAGACCAGGCACATCAAGCGTCGCTTCAACTGCATTCGTGAAAATGTTCAAGATGGAGACATAGAATTTTGCAAAGTGCACACAGATCTGAATGTCGCAGATCCGTTGACTAAACCTCTCCCTAAGGCAAAACATGATCAGCACCAGAACTCTATGGGTGTTCGATTCATCACAATGTAACTAGATTATTGACTCTAGTGCAAGTGGGAGACTGTTGGAAATATGCCCTAGAGGCAATAATAAAAGCATTATTATTATATTTCCTTGTTCATGATAATTGTCTTTATTCGTGCTACAATTGTGTTATCCGGAAATCGTAATACATGTGTGAATAACAGACAACAATATGTCCCTAGTAAGCCTCTAGTTGACTAGCTCGTTGATCGACAGATAGTCATGGTTTCCTGACTATGGACATTGGATGTCATTGATAACGAGATCACATCATTGGGAGAATGATGTGATGGACGAGACCCAATCCTAAACATAGCATAAGATCGCATAGTTCGTTTGCTAGAGTTTTTCAATGTCAAGTATCCTTTCCTTAGACCATGAGATCGTGTAACTCCCGGATACCGTAGGAGTGCTTTGGGTGTGCCAAACGTCACAACGTAACTGGGTGACTATAAAGGTATACTACGGGTATCTCCGAAAGTATCTGTTGGGTTGACACGGATCGAGACTGGGATTTGTCACTCCGCTTGACGGAGAGGTATCACCGGGCCCTCTCGGTAATGCATCATCATAATGAGCTCAATGTGATCAAAGTGTTTGATCACGGGATCATGCATTACGGTACGAGTAAAGTGACTTGTCGGTAACGAGATTGAACGAGGTATTGGGATACCGACGATCGAATCTCGGGCAAGTAAAATACCGATTGACAAAGGGAATCGTATACGGGATTAATTGAATCCTCGGCATCGTGGTTCATCCGATGAGATCATCGTGGAGCATGTGGGAGCCAACATGGGTATCCAGATCCCGCTGTTGGTTATTGCCTGAGAGCCGTCTCGGTCATGTCTGCATGTCTCCCGAACCCGTAGGGTCTACACACTTAAGGTTCGGTGATGCTAGGGTTGTGAAGATATGTATATGCAGTAACCCGTATGTTGTTCGGAGTCCCGAATGAGATCCTGGACGTCACGAGGAGTTTCGGAATGGTCCGGAGGTAAAGAATTATATATAGGAAGTGCTGTTTTGGCCATCAGGACAAGTTTCGGGGTTATCGGTATTGTACCAGGACCACCGGAGGGTCCCGGGGGTCCACCGGGTGGGGCCACCTACCTCGGGGGCCACATGGGCTCTAGGGGGTGCGCCTTGGCCTACATGGGCCAAGGGGAACCAGCCCCAAGAGGCCCATGCGCCTAGGGTGGGGAAACCCTAAAGGGGGGGGGGGGGGCGCCCCCTTGCTTGGGGGGCAAGCCCCCCACCCCTTGGCCGCCGTCCTCCTAGGAGATTGCATCTCCTAGGGCCGGCGCCCCCCCTAGGGGGCTATATAAAGGGGGGAGGGGAGGGGGGCAGCCGCACCCTGGTCCTTGGCGCCTCCCTCTCCCTCTCCAACACCTCCTCCTCCTCTGTAGAGCTCGGCGAAGCCCTGCCGGAGTACTGCAGCTCCACCATCACCACGCCGTCGTGCTGCTGCTGGAGCCATCTTCCTCAACCTCTCTTTTGCCTTGCTGGATAAAGAAGAAGGAGACGTTACGCTGACCGTACGTGTGTTGAACGCGGAGGTGCCGTCCGTTCGGTGCTAGGATCTCCGGTGATTTGGATCACGTCGTGTACGACTACCTCATCCCCGTTCGTTGAACGCTTCCGCTCGCGATCTACAAAGTGGTATGTAGATGCAATCTCTCTCCCATGACTCGTTGCTTAGATGAACTCATAGATGGAGCTTGGTGAAACCGTAGGAAAATTTTTAATTTTCTGCAACGTTCCCCAACATGCCAAGATAAGTCTCGCGATTATATCAACCCGGCACTACAGCATCGGACCCTCACCTGTGGCAGCCTTGTTACGGCAACATCGCCACCCTTTCCTGCTTCTCGATAGTTGCTTGAGCGCTAAAGGGGACCTCTTGGGCATCGCGCCTCAGGAGCTCTAACTAGACCTCAGGCCGCTCACCTCCTGGCCTTGAACACAACATCGCGACCTGGCATACCAGTGATGGTTGCAGCCTGCCTGGGGACCGGGGCCTGTCGACGTAGAGCACCAAGCTACCGTGGGGTTGGAAAGGGGGGACTGAGCTGAAACAAGACATGCGCTTGCCAATTTTCATAATAAGGATAATATGAACAAAAGACATTGCCGGTTCTTTACACACCCCCATGGGGTTTGTTTCGATTCTTCGCAGGGAACAAAAGTGGGGAGTTACTAGGAGCCCTATCTACACGCGCCAGCGCAGCCAACGCCGTCATCAACAGTGGGCCATGGGAGGCCGCACCAACCCCATCCAGATCAGCGACGGCGATGGCCGGACGCCGCGGCCTTGCTCCGGTCCCGGCGAGAGCTCGGAGGAACGTAGCTGTCGTCGCTCGTCTTCGGGGTCTCGTAGAGCTCGGGAGAGTCATTGGACTCCTGAGCGCCACCGCTACTGCTGGGGGAGCCGCTGGAGAAACCAACGGTGCGCTCGGTGCAAGCCGCTGCGCCGTCCCGACGACTCCCTGATACGTCTCCAACGTATCTATAATTTTTGATTGCTCCATGCTATATTATCTACTGTTTTGGACTATATTGGGCTTTATTTTCCACTTTTATATTATTTTTGGGACTAACCTATTAACCGGAGGCCCAGCCCAGAATTGTTGTTGTTTTTGCCTATTTCAGTGTTTCGGAGAAACAGAATATCAAACGGAGTCCAAACGGAATGAAACCTTCGGGAACGTGATTTTCTCACCAAACGTGATCCAGGAGAATTGGACCCTACTCCAAGGAACAAAAGAGGCGGTCACGAGGGTGGGGGGCGCCCCCCTAGGGCGCGCCCCCTGCCTCGTGGGCCCCTCGGAGCTCCACAGACGTACTCCTTCCTATATATACCTACGTACCCCCAAACGATCAGATACGGAGCCAAAAAAACCTAATTCCACCGCCGCAACTTTCTGTATCCACGAGATCCCATCTTGGGGCCTGTTCCAGAGCTCCGCCTGTCGTGGGTTTGTCACGGCAGATGTCCTGGCCAAAGGACTTAGTCGTGGAGCCATCACAATGGGTTAACTCGAAGGGGTTAAAGCGGACACAGGGACACAGAGGTTATACTATTTCGGCCCCTTCGATGAAGGTAAAAGCCTACGTCTAGTTTGTGGTGGAACTGATGAAGTCTCGATGACTAGGGAGCAGACAAGCTTCGCCTAGGCCTCGAGTTGTTGTTGTCCCCTGAACCGATATCGGATCATCCCCTTATATACGCGGGTGACGCCCGTCGGTTCATAGAGTCCCAACCTTCGGTTTATACTCGTACCCGGGTTGGTCTCTTGCTTATTCCTAACTTACAATACAAGTTGAACACAGGCCGGTTTACGGCTACAGATGTTAAACCGACTATGGCTTCGGCCTTTACATAGCCTCCTGGGCTTTAACATTCTTGAGCTACTGATGAAATTAACCCGGCCCAGATGGTCGGTTTAGGCCTAGTAGTAATATCCACAACATTAGGCCCCAGGTTGATTTGAAGGATCTCATGTCAACCCTTAGCATAAACCTTCATATTCGGCATCTTCCCTTCATTGCTAAACCGATATGTCGTCATTTCCTCTAGCGGCCGTAAACCGGCATGACATCATCATGAAGCTAGCTTTTATGGTGCCTTCTTTGTTTAACCAATTTGCAATAATCAAGGCGACAGCTCTGCTTCCGAAACCCGTGGCTCCTGGATTCGCGCGCCCGATACACGTGCCTTGCCTTATAAATAGGGGTGAAAGGTCATTTCTTTCTCTCCTTCATCCCTTTCCTCTTCGTCTTCTCCGCGCTGCCAGCCTCCAAGCTCCGTTGCTGTCGCTGACCTCTGCATCACTTCGGGCCGCTGCATCAACCTGACCGGACCAGAGAAACTGCGGCGTTCTTCCGCACCCCCCGGAGCTCCGGTGAGTTCCCATCTTCTCAACTCAGACCCGCCTCTAGGGTTTGCTGTGTTCTTCCTGTTCCTCAAGTTCTTCGCGTTCTTCGCGTTCAAACTGGGATATACCTTCAGATGGCCCCGCGACTTTTGCTCCGTTCAGTAGCAGTTTCCCGCCTCTGTTTTCACGGTAATATACTTAGATCGTAGATCTGATCCACAGTTTTGACCTTGCTATTCTTGCACAATCTTCAAAAGCTCATGAGTTTTTACCCCTTTATGAGATCGCCTCAGATCCAATATCACACTGAGACAATGTGAAACCTGTTTCCGCACACCTGCTCTTTTGCATTTCCAACTGTTCCACGGTCTTCAATCCAGCGGTTTAACCTTGCTGTAGACGATCACCACATCGGTGCATACCATTAGTCCCCTTGTTGAACCGCCAGCAATTTTTTGATAGACCGCACCGCTTTACTAATGTCAGATTGTAATTGATTTCCTCCGATTTAACATTGATAGCATTAACACGATAAAATCTGTGCAAAACACAAATCCTGAACCGGAATCATTTTCCTTTTGTAGACTTCCCCATGGCTAAGCAAGTGTATGAGTGCAACTGGGCTCCTTCCCGGGTCACCGAAACTCAGCTGAATAATCTGGTCCTGACCGGTGCATTGAGCAGCAAAAACGCGATTCATTGGAGGGTGCCAGGCAAAGAGTGCCCCCCTACACCCCGAGATGGCAAAGTCGTTGTGTTTGCGGATCACTTAGCCCGCGGTTTCAACCCGCCCGGTTCAAAATTTTATCGCGACGTTTTGGCTAATTTCCAACTCCATCCACAAGATATTGGCCCCAATTCTGTCACTAACATATGCCACTTTCAAGTGCTCTGTGAGGTGTTTTTTCAAGAGGAACCCACAGTTGAGTTGTTCCGAGATTGCTTTCACTTAAACCGCCGCACAGAATTTACTGATGGCTCCAACATGGAACTGGGTGGCGTGTCAATCCAGAAGAGGAAAGAGGTCACTTACCCTCATGCGAAACTGTATAGTCACCCCCAAGAGTGGAATAACTCCTGGTTTTATTGTAAAGACACCTCCCCAGAGAACGAGAATATCCTGCCCGGTTTTCATCCAGAACGGCTCAGCAACACTCACCCCCTTCCTCAGAGGCTGACTGCTAAGGAGAGGAGTAAATACGCTCCCCAACTGTCCAAGCTCAGAGCCTTCATGGCCAACGGTTTAACAGGAGTCGACCTCGCTCGTTGCTGGATATCCTGGAGTATACTGCCACTCAGTCAACGCTCCGGTTTGATGTGTGAATACACAGGCAGTGTTGATGATCCGTTACGTCATGTAAACATCCAGCTTACGGATGACGAGGTCACCGAAGCCGTAAAGAAGATTTTAAATGAACCGGAACGCGTCTGTGCACGAACTGGCCTTCTTCCCTTCTGCGCCATCAACAAACAACCGGCGATAAATCAAAATTTCTTCTCATTAAGTCTGATGTTATCTTGTGCGCGTATGACTGATTCTAATGTCTGTTGACGTAGGGTGATGACCCGTTCTGGAGCAAAAAACTCCCTCAAGGGAAGGCGGATAAACCGGAGCAATCGACCCGGCCTAAGACGAGAGTCGTCAAAAAGTCTGCTCACAAGAGGAAAACCACGGCCTCTTCCGATCCTGCCGATGATGAGGTGGGTAATCCGGGTTTTGAAGCTGATCTTGACTCCCTCGGTTTGTTGTTCGTACAGCTTATTGACGATGCAATTTGTCAGGATGATGCCGAAGCGAGCCATGCTGATGATGCAGAGGTAATTACCATTTCTTCTGATTCAAGCCTTCTGCCTTCCCACAAAATCCGTCAGGCGAATCGTAAAGTTAAATTTCCCCATCCTCTTGCTTACTTGGATCCCAACTTTCTTATGAAGACCCGTCAGCACGAGGTGCGTCGTACAACCCGACACAGCGGTCAGGTAGTTACCTCCGCCGGTTTACCGAATAGTCCGGTTTAGAGACGTCGTTCAGAGGTCTCTAACTTGCTTGTCAAATTTTGTCCTAAAGCGGGCTGTTTTCGTCAACCGCTTAATCCGTCTGACTCCGATTATCAGGTCACCTCGCACTCATCCTCTGGCGAGTCAACTGGTACTCAGCTGCCTCCGCTCAAAACCGTGCTTGGGTAAGCTTACTTTTCTCATCAAGTTGTCCATTGTTGCAATCTTCACCATATGCTGTCTTCAACTTTGCTGCTTCTTTCAGAGCTAAACCAAGGCCAAGCAAAAAAGCTCGCCAAGACAAAACAGGAGAAGAAAACGCTCCTCCTGAACCGGACACTGCCCCAAACGTTGAAACGACCATCCCTGAAGATGTAATTGATGACCCATTAGTCCGAGATGAAGTCATTGTTCCTGAAGAAGGCTCTGTTAACCCCTCCGGCCCAACGGATCAACCAGCCAGCCCGATTCGTGCTGAGAAAACCATTAGTTCCTCAAAGCCTGTCAAGAAACCGACCATACCAGTCCAGACCGACGACCACAATGATGATGAAGTCATGATTACCGGCATAGGTCGTACTGAACCGGGAAATCCCATCGCTTTGTCCAAGCACACTGCTAAAGAAGAAATTTCTGCTTTAAGTAAAGGTAAATGGGATGTTGATCGGGCAACGTACTCCACTCTTGGCGCTCAAGACATTCATTCTGGCTATTTAAACCGGCTATATACTAGCCGTGACTATGAAGCCAATCTTGTGAAGATGATGAAAGACAAATTCAAGGTAACTTCCATGCCCTCACTCCTGCTTCTTACCACCATAGCCCCCAAGGGTCGATTTAACTTTATCATAATTGAATCGACACTTGCAATCATCATACCGTAGCATCCGAAATATCATTAAAGCAAATAGCCATTAGCCCCCAAGTGCCAAGTTGAATATTTGTATTGAGCTTGGGACTTTGATAATGACCTGAGAACTTGAGATCAAATAAGCATTAGCCCCCAAGTACTTCCTTTGTTTAAACTGTATAACTTGTCGGACTGCAGGCTGAACTGAAGGTCAAAGAGAGCCAAATCGCTGATCTTCAAGAGAATGTGAAGTCCCAGCAAGCAGAAGCTTCCAAAGCCAAGGAGGAACTAACCAGCGCTTTAGGCAGCATGGAACAATTGAAGGAAGGTTTTAATAAGGAGCGGGCTGACTGGGCTACAGAAAAGGCCGCTTTAACCAAGAAGATTGAAAACGCAGAAGCTGCCCTTAAACCGGTAACGGATGAATTGACCAGCGTGAAGCGACAGGTGCACGCAATGGCTGCAGCCATCTTTGGTAAGCCTCCTGTAACATGTGTAATGACCTTGATTCTTCTATAAAACAGCTCGGTTTACGACCTGCTGATCGTATTACAGGCACTCGCATCCATCACTTGGGATCAGACGTGCGTATGAAGCTGAAAGCCGTCTATACCTTAGTCGAGCAGCTGTATACGGGCGCTCAGCGGATTATCACCACTGCTTCACACAACAATCCGGCACCCACATTGATCCAGGACACACTGAAGAGGTTGTCGATGCTCCCTGCTCGGATTGAAGAGCTAAAAAGATCTGCTGCTCGAACCGGAGCCATTAATGCCTTAATCCGGGCCAAAGCATGGGTGCCTGATTTTGATCCCGTTGAAGCGGCTCAAGGCTATCCTAGCTTAAAGGAGGATGGCTCCGAATTCGATGAAGAAGAATTGAGAAAGATAAACCGGGCAGTGCGCCCTCTGGCCTGCCAATTGGTAGAAGAAGCAAACTTGTCTCATTATCAAGCCCAGTATGACAATCAGAACAAGCGGGTAGCTGTGCCAATCCCTGAAGCGGAAAACTTAATTCCTCCAATCCGTAAGCACACTTATGCCCCTGATATTGAACCGTCGTCACTGATACATGAGGAAGCCGTTTTTCAAGCATTAATGGGGATCGATTGGACCACTGTTGACTTCCAGCCGCTGGGTAGGGAGGAGGACGCTGAAGTGGAGCAGGATGATCCAGAACCATCAAACCGGAACGGCACGCAGGCGTGAACCGAGGGCAGTTTTAACTGGTTTCCTTTTGATACTTTGTCAAGAAACAATCACCTTATTCGGGCACCGTGTTGCCTTGTAATAGGATAGACCGTACCTTATGCTTCATGAGATGCCTTCGCGCATCAGCACTGATATCCTCTTTTGGAAAATCATTATTGCCAACTTATATCTCCTGCGATCACAAATTTTTAAACTACCCGGGCGGTTGTACCGTCACCTAGTTTGCGAATTATTATAGTTACGCAAGGAAACGTGCAAGTATGATCAAATTTTTGTGATACGAAATACCTGTCATATAATGGGCATGAAATAGGCGTTTGTAGCCAATGTTGAAGCGGGAGTTGATAACTCTTAAACCGTCATGGGAGAATCGAACCCCTGTGTATATAACACCGGTTTACAATGTAAACCGTCCTTTAATAATAGCAGCCTTTCGTTGCTCGAAAGAGGATATTTAGCAGAAAAAACTCATATTTTTGCAAAAGAGGGCCGTGTTCCGCCAAATTGGCTATGTTGGACCGGTGCCGAATGTTGTCGGTTTAAGAGAAAAGCAATAAACTATCAACTCTTAAAAAAGGAAAGAGATCAAAATACGGTGACAAAAACCTTTTGCAAAAGAAGAGCTCTATTGAGCTTGGTCAGACGGAATCACCATGGTCAGACGCAACCAAGCCCCCCGAAGGTGTAGCGATGGTGCCAGTCAGCCAGGACCCCAAAATGACGCGTGGCATTATGCCGGCCAAGTGGCATTGCTATGGTTCGGGTTCGACCAAGCCCCCAAATGACTCTAAGGCCCGTAGGCCGACCAAGAGGCATGACCGGTTCAGACGTGACCGTGTCCCCAAATGATTCTAGTGGCTTTCGCCGGCCAAGAGGTATTGCATCGGTTCGGACACGACCGAGCCCCCAAATGACTCTGGTGGCTTTCGCCGGCCAAGAGGTATTGCATCGGTTCAAACATGACCGAGCCCCCAAATGACTCTGGTGGCTTTCGCCGGCCAAGAGGTATTGCATCGGTTCAAACATGACCGAGCCCCCAAATGACTCATAAGGATAGCTATGTTCTCTTTGGTTCGAACACGACCTATGTTTGAACAGGAAGCCTCAAGTGATCTTGTTAAGACTTGCAAGGGGTAAACCGGATGTTGCTTAAAGACAACCCCGTGTAACCACACATGATATAAAAGAACAGATACCCCGCTTTGGCTGAGGATCCGGTTTATTATAATATATACATAGTCATGATATATACATAAGCAGAGCCCATGGCTCAGGTATAGTAAGGCCGAAGATGAGCTATATTCCATGGTCTGTCGGTCTCTTGTCCTGATTTGCGTGAGTCTTTGTGCTCTCGAACATCTATCAAGTAGTATGAACCATTGTGTAGATTCTTGCTGACCATGAAAGGCCCTTCCCAAGGCGGAGACAATTTATGCATCTCGGTTTGATCTTGAATAAGTCGAAGCACCAAATCTCCCTCTTGAAAGGTTCTAGTCCTGATCCGACGACTGTGATAGCGACGAAGATCCTGTTGGTATATCGCTGAACGGGCAGCTGCTATGTCTCGCTCTTCATCTAGCCGGTCCAAAGCATCCTGTCTAGAACTTTCGTTGTCTGTTTCAACGTAAGCCGCCACACGAGGTGAATCGTGTCGTATGTCACTAGGAAGAACTGCCTCTGCCCCATAAACCATGAAGAACGGCGTATATCCAGTTGACCTGTTAGGCGTGGTGTTGATGCTCCATAACACAGAGGGTAACTCTTCGACCCAACAGCCCGGCGTCCGCTGCAAAGGAACCATAAGCCTGGGCTTAATGCCTCTCAAGATCTCCTGATTAGCTCTTTCTGCTTGACCATTGGACTGTGGGTGCGCCACTAATGACACATCAAGGCGGATGTGCTCTCGTTCGCAAAACTCCTTAATGGCACCTTTAGATAAATTGGTACCATTGTCTGTGATGATGCTGTGTGGAAAACCAAACCGGAAAATCACTTTTTTGATGAACCAAACCGCGGTGGCCGCATCACACTTGCTAACAGGCTCTGCTTCTACCCACTTTGTAAATTTGTCCACCGCCACCAGAAGGTGGGTCTTCTTGTCCTTGGACCTTTTGAAAGGCCCAACCATGTCCAGCCCCCAGGTTGCAAACAGCCAAGTAATTGGAATCATCCTCAATTCTTGAGCCGGGACGTGAGCGCGTCTTGAGAATTTTTGACAACCATCACACCGCCTGACCAGATCCTCCGCATCCGCATGAGCAGTCAGCCAATAGAAACCGTGACGAAAAGCTTTTGCCACTAAAGACTTTGAACCGGCATGGTGACCACAATCTCCTTCGTGGATCTCACGCAAAATTTCACGGCCTTCCTCAGGAGATACACACCGTTGAAAGGCTCCTGTCACACTGCGATGATGTAGTTCGCCGTTTTCCACTACCATGGACTTGGACCGCCGTACTATCTGCCTAGATAGAACCTCATCCTCTGGCAACTCCCCTCGGTTCATGTACGCCAGGTAAGGGAGCGTCCAATCCGGGATGACATGTAATGCCGCGACCAATTGAGCCTCTGGGTCAGGAACCGCCAAATCTGCTTCGCCAGGTAGTTGAACCGACGGGTTGTAAAGCACATCAAGGAACACATTAGGTGGTACCGGTTTACGCTGTGACCCTAGTCGACTTAAAGCATCCGCCGCCTCGTTCTTTCGTCGGTCCACATGGTCCACCTGATAACCTTTGAAGTGACCTGCGACCACATCAACCTCACGACGATAAGCAGCCATGAGTGGATCTTTAGAATCCCATGTACCAGACACCTGCTGGGCCACCAAATCAGAGTCACCAAAGCACTTAACCCGGCTTAAATTCATCTCCTTAGCCATCCGGAGACCATGAAGCAAGGCCTCGTATTCTGCTGCATTGTTAGTACAAGGGAACATTAAACGGAGAACATAACAAAACTTATCACCTCATGGGGAAGTTAGTATGACTCCAGCCCCCGATCCTTCCAATTGACGTGATCTGTCAAAATGAATGGTCCAGTAAGTGTGATCCGGCTTCTCTTCAGGGACCTGCAACTCCGTCCAATCATTGATAAAATCCACCAATGCCTGAGACTTTATCGCAGTGCGAGGCACATACTTTAAACCATGCGGTCCAAGCTCTATAGCCCACTTGGCAATCCGACCAGTCGCTTCCCGGTTCTGGATGATATCACCCAAAGGAGCAGAACTGACCACCGTGATAGGGTGGCCTTGGAAATACTGCTTCAGCTTCCGGCTTGCCATAAAAACTCCATATACTAGCTTTTGCCAATGCGGATATCGTTGTTTGGATTCAATCAGCACCTCGCTGATGTAATAGACCGGATGCTGAACTGGGTATTCTTTGCCTGCCTCCTTCCGCTCTACCACAATAGCCACACTGACCGCGCGAGCGTTAGCAGCTACATACAACAGCAATGGTTCCTTATTAGTGGGAGCAGCGAGTACGGGCGGATTGACTAGCTGTCGCTTTAAATCCTCGAACGCCTGATCAGCGGCAGAATTCCAGACGAACTGATCTGTCTTTTTCAACATTTGATACAGAGGAATTGCTTTCTCTCCGAGGCGGCTGATAAACCGGCTTAACGCAGCAATTCTGCCTGCCAGACGTTGGACGTCATTGATGCATTTCGGTTTAGCTAGAGAGGTGATAGCCGTAATTTTGTCCGGACTAGCCTCAATTCCCCTGTTGGACACCAAGAAACCCAATAGCTTGCCAGCTGGTACACCAAAGACACACTTGGCCGGATTGAGCATCATCTTGTATATCCTTAAGTTATCAAAGGTCTCCTTCAAATCATCGACCAACGTTTCCTTCTTCCTTGACTTGACCACAATGTCATCCACATAAGCGTGCACATTACGACCAATCTGCTTGTGGAGACAATTTTGCACACACCGTTGATAAGTTGCCTGGGCACTTTTGAGCCCAAAAGGCATAGATACATAGCAGAAGGCTCCAAAGGGAGTAATGAACGCCGTCTTCTCCTGGTCCTTAACCGCCATCTTAATCTGATGATAACCAGAGTATGCATCCAGAAAGCACAAACGCTCGCAACCCGCTGTAGCATCAATGATTTGATCAATACGGGGGAGGGCAAAAGGATCTGCAGGGCAGGCGTTATTAAGATCTGTATAGTCCACACACATACGCCAAGTGCCGTTTTTCTTAAGGACCAGCACCGGATTAGCAATCCATTCAGGGTGAAAAACTTCAACGATGAAGCCGGCCGCTAAGAGCCTGGCCACCTCTTCTCCAATAGCCTTTCTTCTCTCCTCATTGAACCGACGGAGGAACTATTTCACCGGTTTGTATTTAGGATCCACATTAAGGGTGTGCTCAGCGAGTCACCTCGGTACACCTGGCATGTCAGAGGGCTTCCATGCAAAGATGTCCCGATTCTCACGGAGGAACTCGATGAGCGCGCTTTCCTATTTTGGATCCAGATTGGTACTGATGCTGAATTGCTTGGATGAATCACCAGCTACGAAATCAACAAGCTTGGTCTCCGCGGCTGACGTGAATTTTAAAACCGGATCATGCTCTGTGGTAGGCTTCTTTAAAGGAGTCATATCCGTCGGATCAACATTATCCTTGTAGTATTTGAGCTCCTCCGTAGCACAAACCGATTCCGCATAGGCGGCATCTCCCTCTTCACACTCCAAAGCGATCCTGCGGCTCCCGTGAACCGTGATGGTTCCCTTGTGGCCTGGCATCTTGAGCTGCAGATATACATAACAGGGCCGTGCCATGAATTTGGCATAAGCCGGCCGACCAAACAGGGCATGGTACGGGCTTTGGATCTTCACCACTTCAAAAGTCAGTGTTTCTGATCGGGAATCGTGATCATCTCCGAAAGCCACCTCCAATGCTATCTTGCCCACGGGATACGCAGACTTGCCTGGCACCATGCCATGAAAAACCGTGTTTGAAGGCCGTAGATCTTTATCCTTGAGCCCCATACGTCGAAAGGTCTCATAGTACAGGATGTTAATACTGCTGCCCCCATCCATGAGAACCTTGGTGAACTTATAACCTCCTACCTGAGGCGCCACCACTAAAGCCAGTTGACCCGGATTATCCACCCGAGGAGGGTGATCCTCTCTACTCCAGGTGATTGGCTGCTCTGACCATCGTAGATATCGGGGCACGGCCGGTTCAACAGAGTTAACTGCCCTCTTCCGGACCTTCTGGTCTCGCTTGTCCAAGCTAGTGGTGAATACATGGTACTGGCCACTGTTTAACTGCTTCGGATTGCTCTGGTATCCCGACTGCTGCTGATTATAGCCCCCTTGATCATTCTGGTTATGTTGATTACCATGTCCGCCCGGATTACCAGTCCTGCTCGGATTACCATTAAACCCTGAACCGGAGTTTCCTCCACCGTGGTTTGGCCCGGATCCTGAACCGCCACCGGGATTGTGATCATACCGGAAGGCGTTGGAATTCTTGAACTCTCGCATGATGTAACAATCCTTCCATAAATGGTTTGCTGGTTCCTTCGTCGTTCCATGCTTTGGGCAGGGCTGATTCAACAAACTATTTAAGCGCTCTGGATTGGGGCTAGGTCCGCCACCGCGGCCCTTGCCCCTACGCGGCTGGCCCCTATTCTGCACATTGGTGTTAGCCACAAAATCCATGGAACCATCCGCTTTACGCTTGCCTCCAACGCCGCTCCCTGGGTGATGCTGCTGTCCTCTGAAGTTGCCGTTCTTCTTTCCCTTCCCTGCCTTTTCATCATCAGACTCGGGATCCTTGGTACTATCAGAATCAGCATACTTTACCAAAGCAGCCATGAGAGTCCCTATGTCAGTGCAATGGCGCTTCATTCGTCCTAATTTCAATCTCAAGGGCCCAAACCGGCAATTGCTTTCCAAAGTCACAATTGCAGTGTCAGCATTGATGCGGTCTGATGAATGCAAGATTTGCGAAACGCGGCGCACCCAATGAGTGGTTGACTCTCCTTCCGCCTGGACGCAGGCGGCTAAGTCCACTATCGACATGGGTTGCCTGCACGTATCTTTGAAATTACTGATAAACCGAGCTCGCAATTGAGCCCATGAACCGATGGTATTGGGCGGCAGGCTTTTTAACCAAGTGCGGGCCGTTCCTTCAAGCATCATAGAGAAATATTTTGCACATGCAGCTTCATCTACGTCAAGCATCTCCATGGCCATCTCGTAGCTCTCCACCCACGCCTCTGGGGGTTGATCTGCTGTATAATTTGGTACCTTGCGCGGCCCCTTGAAATCCTTAGGCAGGCGCACATTGCGCAAAGCAGGTATAAGGCAAGGCACCCCCAAAGCGCTAGAAGCAAGCCCTGGTTCGACTGAAGTAGTGGGACGAACCGACGTAGTCTGATGTGCTGCCAATGCGGCTTCTCTGCGTGCACGGGCCCGGTCTACCAACTCCTGAGCATTAGGAGCCGGATTGTCGCCGCGGGGCCCTCCATGCCGTGCATTGCTGGACTCAGCTTGTTCTTCCAGGTGCCTGTTATAACTCCGGATTGGACGTGGAGTAGAATGAATCCGCTCGCGGCTGTATGAATACGCCTCCTGTTGGACCAGCGCCGTTCTGAGGAGCTCCTTGACCCGGCGCGTCTCTACGGCCTGTAACGAATCTCCCTCGACCGGAATAGCCTCTAGACGTGCTGCCGCAGCAACAAGATTATCCAGCGGGTTGGAGTAATGATCCGGGGGTGCGGTCACAATCCGCGGCTCCGGGTTATAACGGGGTAGATCTATTACGCGGGGCTGAACCGGCGCGCTTGTCCCGGGGGCCTCTGCTCGGTTTACCACTGGTTGATTACAGGTCCCTGCTCCAGGAGTTTTGAAAAGATCCCTTCCTTCAAAAACCGGTGGCAGGCGGGACCGATATTTCCTCCTCATGACCTCCTGCGAAGCGTTCTGATCCAGCATGAACTTATAGGCTTGCGCGTCCAAAGCGGCCCGTTCCGCAGTCATCCTGACCTCCTCGGCTGCCAGATCCGCCTTGGCCTGACTAATCTGCTCTCTCACCTTTGCAATCTCTGCGTTATGAGCATCCCGATCCGCCGGATTAGCCTCTGTCAAGAGCGCCGCCAGTGCGTCGAACAGATCGGATAATACTTGAACCGGTGGGCGCACAGAACCTCCTGCTCCGGCAGCCGTTGAACCAGAAACTATTGCTGCGGCCGTCGATGAATGAGGCGCTGCTTGGGGTGCCAGCCATGAATATGCCGACCCGACTAGGCAGATCGGAGGGCTCCGGAATACCGTTGCCATCGGAACAGCCCCCAATCCGATCATCATGCACTTGATACAGGGACTCATCACCCGAATACACAACGGTTTCGCCACCAGATTCTGATCCGTCCTCATAGTTTCGTCCGTGGATGACTCCCACAAAGGCACGCTTTACCGCTGGCTTAACCCGGGCAGGTCGCCCATGCTGAGCTGTCTCGATGAGGTCGGGGCAGGTGTCCAGCTGAGGGCCCAGTTCACCAATCTTGCCGATGAAAACATGTATTCCGCCAAAGGGGACCCGGTACCCGTACTCAATTGAGCCGGCCTCAGGGCCCCAGCTTGCGTCAACGATGTAGATCCTGCCGCGGCGACTCTTGGTCATCCGGCCCACGGCATATCCCTTGAGTCCTTCAAAGCGGCCCTCCAAGAACTTGAAACCATCGTGCGATAGCCCCACAGTGGGCGCCAACTGTCGTGGGTTTGTCACGGCAGATGTCCTGGCCAAAGG
This sequence comes from Aegilops umbellulata, assembly GCA_032464435.1. Classification (NCBI taxonomy): domain Eukaryota; kingdom Viridiplantae; phylum Streptophyta; class Magnoliopsida; order Poales; family Poaceae; genus Aegilops; species Aegilops umbellulata. Next base: position 189,275,946 of record CP136057.1, read on the forward strand.
ACTTAGTCGTGGAGCCATCGCAACGGGTTAACTCAAAGGGGTTAAAGCGGACACAGGGACACAGAGGTTATACTAGTTCGGCCCCTTCGATGAAGGTAAAAGCCTACGTCTAGTTTGTGGTGGAATTGATGAAGTCTCGATGACTAGGGAGCAGATAAACTTCGCCTAGGCCTCGAGTTGTTGTTGTCCCCTGAACCGATATCGGATCATCCCCTTATATACGCGGGTGACGCCCGTCGGTTCATAGAGTCCCAACCTCCGGTTTATACTCGTACCCGGGTTGGTCTCTTGCTTATTCCTAACTTACAATACAAGTTGAACACAGGCCGGTTTACGGCTACAGATGTTAAACCGACTATGGCTTCGGCCTTTACATAGCCTCCTGGGCTTTAACATTCTTGAGCTACTGATGAAATTAACCCGGCCCAGACGGTCGGTTTAGGCCCAGTAGTAATATCCACAACACCGCCGGAGAGGGCCATCATCACGGAGGGCTTCTACATCATCATAGCCTCTCCGATGAAGTGTGAGTAGTTTACCTCAGACCTTCGTTTCCATAGTTATTAGCTATATGGCTTCTTCTCTCTTTTTGGATCTCAATACAATGTTCTCCCCCTCTCTCGTGGCGATCTATTCGATGTAATCTTGTTTTTGCGGTGTGTTTGTTGAGACCGATGAATTGTGGGTTTATGATCAAGTCTATCTATGAATAATATTTGAATCTTCTCTGAATTCTTTTATGTATGATTGGTTATCTTTGCAAGTCTCTTCGAATTATCTGTTTGGTTTGGCCTACTAGATTGGTTTTTCTTGCCATGGGAGAAGTGCTTAGCTTTGGGTTCAATCTTGTGGTGTCCTTTCCTAGTGACAGAAGGGGCAGCAAGGCACGTATTGTATTGTTTCCATCGAGGATAACAAGATGGGTTTTTTATCATATTGCATGAAACTATCCCTCTACATCATGTCATCTTGCTTAAGGCGTTTCTCTGTTTTTAACTTAATACTCTAGATGCATGCTGGATAGCGGTCGATGAGTGGAGTAATAGTAGTAGATGCAGGCAGGAGTCGGTCTACTTGTCTCGGACGTGATGCCTATATACATGATCATACCTAGATATTCTCATAACTATGCTCAATTCTGTAAATTGCTCAACAGTAATTTGTTCACCCACCATAGAATACTTATGCTCTTGAGAGAAGCCACTAGTGAAACCTATGGCCCTCGGGTCTATTCTCATCATATCAATCTCCATCACTTTATTATTGCTTTGCTTTTTTACTTTGCCTTTTACTTTTCACTTTGCATCTCTATACCAAAAATACCAAAAATATTATCTATCATCTCTATCAGATCTCACTCCCGTAAGTGACCGTGAAGGGATTGACAACCCCTAATCGCGTTGGTTGCCTTGAGCTATTGTTTTGTGTAGGTACAACGGACTTGCGTGTAGCCTCCTACTGGATTGATACATTGGTTCTCAAAAACTGAGGGAAATACTTACGCTACTTTGCTGCATCATCCTCTCCTCTTCGGGGAAATCCAACACAGTGCTCAAGAGGTAGCAAGAAGAATTTCTGGCGCCGTTGCCGGGGAGTCTGCGCAAAAGTCAACATACCAAGTACCCATCACAATCCCTATCTCCCGCATTACTTTAGTTGCCATTTGCCTCTCATTTTCCTCTCCCCCACTTCACCCTTGCCATTTTATTCGCCCTCTCTTTTCCATTCGCCTTCTTCATGTATGTATCTTTGTTTGTGTTTCCTTGTGCCTTCTATATGCTTGCATCTTCGCTTGCTGAAAATCTATTGATATGGATCCACTTAAAGTGTTCTACTTGGATCATCTTCGATCCTTATGCGCTCGTGCTGAAACCCCAACTAGCCTAGTTGATGGGAAATCTTTAGAAGAGCATGCTCATTTTGTGCGTCATCGTTTGTCTGAAAAGGGGAAGCTCTTATGGTATCATATAAATAGTTTGCTATGCTATGCTTGAAATCTTTGTGAAATGTGTGATTTTACTTGTTGCTCTAAGAACCCTAGAAAACACCTTCCCTACCTACGTGAGTTCAATGATAATGAAATCTTATCTTCTTATGAAAAGGGTGTTTATAGTTACTATGATATCGAACAAATTGAAGAATTTGTCTTTTTTAAGGGTGCTCATGAAGTTGCTTCTTTGATTGAAAAGTATGATTTTACTCTCAACAAATCTGAAAATTCCATCATACTTAAATATTGCAATGAAAACCTTGCTCATAATGTCTATGTCAAAGAATTTATTGAGAGAATGACCGTTGTGTTGGAAGAAAATAATGATACGCATGAATCTATAGATAATGATGATTCCGATGATTTAATTGAAATATCCCTTGATGAACATAATGCTTGCTATTCTTGTGGCCATGATGCCAATATTTATGAAGATGAATTTGCTATGCTTCCTTACGTTAAACATGAGATCATTGCTATTGCACCCATACTTGATAGTTCCTTCGATGGAAAGCATGATCACAATGATTTTACTATAAATTCTCTTGGTGTAAATTGTGCTAATAATATGCAAAACCCTAAGCTTGGGGATGCTAGTTTTGCTATTTCTACTACTTGTTGCAATGATCATGATTGGGGTGATTCTTCTTATGATCCTGAAAATTTATTTAATCCCCATGATGAATATGAGATTAATAATAGTGTTTGCAATAATATTGAAAGTGGGTTTGGAAGAGTGTCAACTTTATATCCCACATATTTGGAGAATGTTCAATCTTATGAATTTTTTGATAAAAGTGGGTTTGGAGAGGTCATGACTTTAGTTAATGTTAACCCCACTATCTTGGAAGAGTGTCAACTTTGCATGCATGAGGATCGTGTTGAGAATATGTTTTGTGATAGCTATATTGTTGAATTTTCTTATGATCCTACATGTAATTATTATGAGAGAAGAAAATATGGTTGTAGAAATTTTCATGTTACTAAATTACCTCTCTTTATGTTGAGATTGATATTGTTTCTTTCCGCTTCCTTGCTTATGCTAGTTTTTGCTTGCCTTGATAATTTGTTTGCCTATAAGATGCCTATGCATAGGAAGTATGTTAGTCTTAGATGTGTTTATCATGTGTTTTGTGATGCTCTCTTTGTGCTTCAATTCTTGTCTTTCATGTGAGCATCATTAAAATTACCAATGCCTAGCTAGGGGCGTTAACCGATAGCGCTTGTCGGGAGGCAACCCAATTTTATTTTAGTTTTTTGCTTTTTGTTTATGTTTAGGAATAAATAATCCATCTACCTTCTGTTTAGATGTGTTTTTGTGTTTTAATTAGTGTTTGTGCCAAGTTAGACCTATAGGATCTTCTTGGATGATAGTTATTTGATCTTGCTGTAATTTTCAGAAACTTTCTGTTCACGAAAACAATTGTTGAAAATCACCAGAACGTGATAAAATACTGATTCCAATTGCTGATGATCAATAAAAAAATTGTCTAGGTCTTCCTATTTTGGTAGATTTTTTGGAGTTCCAGAAGTTTGTGTTAGTTACAGATTACTACAGACTGTTCTGTTTTTGACAGATTCTGTTTTTCGTGTGTTATTTGCTTATTTTGATGAATCTATGGCTAGTAAAATATTTTATAATCCATAGAGAAGTTGGAATACAGTTGGTTTAATACCAATATAAATAAAGAATGAGTTCATTACAGTACCTTGAAGTGGTCTTTTGTTTTCTTTCTCTAACGGAGCTCACGAGATTTCTATTGAGTTTTGTGTTGTGAAGTTTACAAGTTTTGGGTGAAATCTTTTGGTGGATTATGGAACAAGGTGTGGCAAGAGCCTAAGCTTGGGGATGCCCATGGCACCCCCAAGATAATCCAAGGACACCAAAAAGTCAAAGCTTGGGGATGCCCCGGAAGGCATCCCCTCTTTCGTCTACTTCCATCGGTAATTTTACTTGGAGCTATATTTTTATTCACCACATGATATGTGTTTTGCTTGGAGCGTCTTGTATTATTTGTGTCTTTGTTTGTTAGTGTGACACAATCATACTTGTTGTACATACCTTTTGAGAGAGCCATAAATGAATTGGAATTTGATAGAACACTCTATGTGCTTCACTTATATCTTTTGAGCTATATAGTTTTGCACTATGTGCTTCATTTATATCTTTTGAGCTTTATAGTTTTGCTCTATGTGCTTCACTTATATCTTTTGAGCTTTATAGTTTAGCTCTTGTGCTTCACTTAGATCTTTTAGAGCATGGTGGTGGATTTGTTTTAAAGAAACTATTTATCTCTCATGCTTCACTTAGATTATTTTGAGAGTCTTAAATAGCATGGTAACTTGCTTACTAATAATAATATGCTTGATATTCAAGATTTGTAAAACTTTCTTTTGAGTGCGTTGAATACTAAGAGAAGTTTGATGCTTGATAATTGTTTTGAGATATGGAGGTGATAATATCAAAGTCGTGCTAGTAGAGTAATTGTGAATTTGAGAAGTGCTTGTGTTGAAGTTTGTAAGTCCCGTAGCATGCACGTATGGTAAACGTTATGTAACAAATTTGAAACATGAGGTGTTATTTGATTGTCCTCCTTATGAGTGGCGGTCGGGGACGAGCGATGGTCTTTTCCTACCAATCTATCTCCCTAGGATCATGCGCGTAGTACTTTGGTTTTTGATGGCTTGTAGATTTTTGCAATAAGTATATGAGTTCCTTATGACTAATGTTGAGTCCATGGATTATACGCACTCTCACCCTTCCATCATTGCTAGCCTCTTCGGTACCGTGCATTGCCCTTTCTCACATTGAGAGTTGGTGCAAACTTCGCCAGTGCATCCAAACCCCGTGATATGATATGCTCTTTCACACATAAACCTCCTTATATCTTCCTCAAAACAGCCACCATACCTACCTATCATGGCATTTCCATAGCCATTCCAAGATATATTGCCATGCAACTTTCCACCATACCATTCATCATGACACATTCATCACTGTCATGTTGCTTAGCATGATCATGTAGTTGACATAGTATTTGTGGCAAAGCCACCATTCATAATTGTTTCATACATGTCACTCTTGATTCATTGCATATCCCGGTACACCGCCGGAGGCATTCATATAGAGTCATACTTTGTTCTAGTATCGAGTTGTAATCATTGAGTTGTAAATAAATAAAAGTGTGATGATCATCATTCTATAGCATTGTCCCAAGTGAGGAATAAAAAAAAGAGAAAGGCCATAAAAAAGATAAGGCCCAAAAAATGAGAGAAAAAGAGAGAAGGGACAATGTTACTATCCTTTTCCACACTTGTGCTTCAAAGTAGCACCATAATCTTCATGATAGAGAGTTTCTTGTTTTGTCATTTTCATATACTAGTGGGAATCTTTCATTATAGAACTTGGCTTGTATATTCCAACGATGGGCTTCCTCAAATGCCCTAGGTCTTCGTGAGCAAGCAAGTTGGATACACACCCACTTAGTTTCTTTTGTTGAGCTTTCATACATTTATAGCTCTAGTGCATCCGTTGCATGGCAATCCCTACTCCTTGCATTAACATCAATCGGTGGGCATCTCCATAGCCTATTGTTTAGCCTCGTTGATGTGAGACTTTCTCCTCTTTTGTCTTCTCCACATAACCCCCATCATCATATTCTATCCCACCCATAGTGCTATATCCATGGCTCACGCTCATGTATTGCGTGAAGGTTTATGAGTTTGAGATTATTAAAGTATGAAACAATTGCTTGGCTCATCGGGGTTGTGCATGATGAGAGCATTCTTGTGTGACGAAAATGGAACATGACTAAACTATATGATTTTGTAGGGATGAACTTTCTTTGGCCATGTTATTTTGAGAAGACATAATTGCTTTGTTAGTATGCTTGAAGTATTATTATTTTTATGTCAATATGAACTTTTGTCTTGAATATTTCGAATCTGAATATTCATACCACAATTAAGAAGATTTACATTGAAATTATGCCAAGTAGCACTCCGCATCAAAAATTCTCTTTTTATCATTTACCTACTCGAGGACGAGCATGAATTAAGCTTGGGGATGCCTGATACGTCTCCAACGTATCTATAATTTTTTTATTGCTCCATGCTATATTATCAACTGTTTTGGACTATATTGGGCTTTATTTTCCACTTTTATATTATTTTTGGGACTAACCTATTAACCGGAGGCCCAGCCTAGAATTGCTGTTTTTTGCCTATTTAAGTGTTTCGGAGAAACAGAATATCAAACGGAGTCCAAACGGAATGAAACCTTCGGGAACCTGATTTTCTCACCAAACGTGATCCAGGAGACTTGGACCCTACTCCTAGGAACAAAAGAGGCGGTCACGAGAGTGGGGGGTGCCCCCCTAGGGCGCGCCCCCTGCCTCGTGGGCCCCTCGGAGCTCCACCGACGTACTCCTTCCTCCTATATATACCTACGTACCCCCAAACGATCAGATACGGAGCCAAAAAAACCTAATTCCACCGCCGCAACTTTCTGTATCCACGAGATCCCATCTTGGGGCCTATTCTGGAGCTCCGCCGGAGAAGTCCGTCATCACGGAGGGCTTCTACATCATCATAGCCTCTCCGATGAAGTGTGAGTAGTTTACCTCAGACCTTCGGGTCCATAGTTATTAGCTAGATGGCTTCTTCTCTCTTTTTGAATGAGTTTATTAGAGTACCTTGAAGTGGTCTTTTGTTTTCTTTCTCTAATGGAGCTCACGAGATTTCTATTGAGTTTTGTGTTGTGAAGTTTTCAAGTTTTGGGTGAATTCTTTCGATGGATTATGGAACAAGGATTGGCAAGAGCCTAAGGTTGGGGATGCCAATGGCACCCCAAGATAATCCAAGGACACCAAAAAGTCAAAGCTCGGGGATGCCCCGGAAGGCATCCCCTCTTTCGTCCACTTCCATTGGTAATTTACTTGGAGCTATATTTTTATTCATCAATATGATATGTGTTTTGCTTGGAGCGTCTTGTATTATTTGTGTCTTTGTTTGATAGTGTGCCACAATCATCCTTGCTGTACACACCTTTTTAGAGATCCATACATGAATTGGAATTTGATAGAATACTCTTTGTGCTTCACTTATATCCTTTGAGCTATGTAGTTTTGCTCTTTGTGCTTCACTTATATCTTTTGAGTGTTATAATTTTGCTCTATGGGCTTCACTTAGATCTTTTAGAGCACGGTGGTCGATTTGTTTTAAAGAAACTATTAATCTCCCATGTTTCACTTAAATTATTTTGAGAGTCGTAATAGCATGGTAATTTGCTTAATAATAATATGCTTGGTATTCAAGATTTGTGAACCCTTCTTTTGAGTGCGTTGAATACTAAGAAAAGTTGGATGGTTGATAATTGTTTTGAGATATGGAGGTAGTAATATCAAAGTCATGCTAGTAGAGTAATTGTGAATTTGAGAAGTGCTTGAGTTAAAGTTTGTGATTCCCGTAGCATGCACATATGGTGAACCGTTATGTGATGAAGTCGGAGCATGATTTATTTATTGATTGTCTTCCTTATGAGTGGCGGTCGGGGACGAGCGATGGTCTTTTCCTACCAATCTATCCCCCTAGGAGCATGCGCGTAATACTTTGCTTTGATAACTTCTAGATTTTTGCAATAAGTATATGAGTTCTTTATGACTAATGTCGAGTCCATGGATTATACGCACTTTTTCCCATCCTTCCACCATTGCTAGCCTCTCTAATACCGCGCACCTTTCGCCGGTATCATACACCCACCATATACCTTCCTCAAAACAGCCACCATACCTACCTATCATGGCATTTCCATAGCCATTCCGAGATATATTGCCATGCAACTTTCCACCGTTCCGTTTATTATGACATGCTCCATTATTGTCATATTGCTAGCATGATCATGTAGTTGACATCGTATTTGTGGCAATGCCACCGTTCATAATTATTTCATACATGTCACTCTTAATTCATTGCATATCCCGGTACACCGCCGGAGGCACTCATATAGAGTCATATTTGTTCTAAGTATCGAGTTGTAATTGTTGAGTTGTAAGAAAAAAATAAAAGTGTGATGATCATTATTTTTTAGAGCATTGTCCCAAGTGAGGAAATAATGATGGAGACTATGATTCCCCCATCGGGATGAGACTCCGGACGAAAAATAAAAAATAAAAAAGGGCATAAAAAAGGCCCAAATAAAAAAATGAGAGAAAAAGAGAGAAGGGACAATGTTACTATCCTTTTACCACACTTGTGCTTCAAAGTAGCACCATGATCTTCATGATAGAGAGTCTCTCATTTTTTCACTTTCATATACTAATGGGAACTTTACATTATAGAACTTGGCTTGTATATTCCAATGATGGGCTTCCTCAAAATTGCCCTAGGTCTTCGTGAGCAAGCGAGTTGGATGCACACCCACTTAGTTTCTTTTGATGAGCTTTCATATACTTATAGCTCTAGTGCATCCGTTGCATGGCAATCCCTACTCACTCACATTGATATCTATTGATGGGCATCTCCATAGCCCGTTGATATGCCTAGTTGATGTGAGACTATCTTCCCCTCTTTTTGGTCTTCTCCACAACCACCATTCTATTCGACCTATAAGTGCTATATCCATGGCTCACGCTCATGTATTGCGTGAAGATTGAAAAAGTTAGAGCATGAAACAATTGCTTGGCTTGTCATCGGGGTTGTGCATGATTTAAATACTTTATGTGGTGAAGATAGAGCATAGCCAGACTATATGATTTTGTAGGGATAACTTTCTTTGGCCATGTTATTTTGAGAAGACATAATTGCTTTATTAGTATGCTTGAAGTGGTATTATTCTTTATGTCAATATGAACTTTTGTCTTGAATCTTTCTAATCTGAATATTCATACCACAATTAAGAGGATTTGCATTGAAATTATGCCAAGTAGCACTCCGCATCAAAAATTCTATTTTTTATCATTTACCTACTCGAGGACGAGCAGGAATTAAGCTTGGGGATGTCTGATACGTCTCCAACGCATCTATAATTTTTGATTGCTCCATGCTATATTATCTACTGTTTTGGACTATATTGGGCTTTATTTTCCACTTCTATATTATTTTTGGGACTAACCTATTAACCGGAGGCCCAGCCCAGAATTGTTGTTTTTTTGCCTATTTCAGTGTTTCGGAGAAACAGAATATCAAATGGAGTCCAAACAGAATAATCCATTCTGGAACATGATTTTCTTCCCGAATATGACCCAGGAGACTTGGACCCTGCGCCAAGGAAGCTTCAAGGTGGGCACGAGGTAGGGGGCGCGCCCTACACCCCCAGGCGCGCCCCCCTCCCTCGTGGGCCCACCGAAGCTCCACCGACGTACTTCTTCCTCCTATATATACCCACGTACCCCCAAACGAACAGATATAGAACCAAAAACCTAATTCCACTGCCGCAACTTTCTGTATCCACGAGATCTCATCTTGGGGCCTGTTCCGGAGCTCCTCCGGAGGGGGCCGTCATCACGGAGGGCTTCTACATCATCATAGCCTCTCCGATGAAGTGTGAGTAGTTTACCTCAGACCTTCGGGTCCATAGTTATTAGCTAGCTTCTCTCTTTTTGGATCTCAATACAATGATCTCCCCCTCTCTTGTGGAGATCTATCCGATGTAATCTTTTTCTTTTTGCGGTGTGTTTGTTGAGACCGATGAATTGTGGGTTTATGATCAAGTCTGTCTATGAAAAATATTTGAATCTTTTCTGAATTCTTTTATGTATGATTGGTTATCTTTGCATGTCTCTTCGAATTATCCGTTTGGTTTGGCCGACTAGATTGGTAGTTCTTGCCATGGGAGAAGTGCTTAGCTTTGGGTTCGATCTTGCAGTGTCCTTTCCTAGTGACAGAAGGGGCAGCAAGGCACATATTGTATCGTTGCCATCGAGGATAACAAGATGGGTTTATTTCATATTGCATGAATTTATCTCTCTACATCGTGTTATCTTGCTTAAAGCGTTACTCTGTTTTTAACTTAATACTCTAGATGCATGCTGGATAGGGGTCGATGAGTGGAGTAATAGTAGTAGATGCAGAATTGTTTTGATCTACTTGTCACGGACGTGATGCCTATGTACATGATCATGCCTAGATATTCTCATAACTATGCTCAATTCTGTCAATTGCTCAACAGTAATTTGTTCACCCACCATAGAATACTTATGCTCTTGAGAGAAGCCACTAGTGAAACCTATGGCCCCCGGGTCTATTCTCATCATATCAATCTACATCACTTTAATCTTTCTTTGCTTTTTTTACTTTGCCTTTTACTTTTTTGCTTTGCATCTTTATACCAAAAATACCAAAAATATTATCTCTATCAAATCTCACTCTCATAAGTGACCGTGAAGGGATTGACAACCCCTAATCGCATTGGTTGCGAGTAGCTATCGTTTTGTGCAGGTACGAGGGACTTGAGCGTGGTCTCCTACTGGATTGATACCTTGGTTCTCAAATACTGAGGGAAATACTTACGCTACTCTGCTGCATCATCCTCTCCTCTTCGGGGAAAACCAACGCAAGCTTAAGAGGTAGCAATACCCATACATGAAAATGATATGGAATTGCCTCCCACTTATCTAGGCTATGATGCTATGGTTCGCCATCAGTTTATTGAGAGGAATGAACAACCTCTCCAGTACCGACTAATGTTTGACAGGTGCCGCATTTTCCATGTTGTTGTCCCTGCTCCTACATTCTTTGACTTTTAGGGAAAAGGGAGATATATTATAACAAGGGAGGAGGCGAACGAGTATAAGAGGAGGACGGAGACAGCTCGCCTCCAAGCGGCAGCTCATGAGGCAATAGCTGATGCATCACAGTACAACCCCAACTACAACTTTGGATATCCGCCAGGCCAGCCGTGGCCCTAGACCAACTTAGGCCAAAAGCCTAAGCTTGGGGGGAGTATGTATTTCTCACCGACATTACATTCATGTTCACACACTCATTTCAGTTGTCGGTGCTCATACTTTTTCACTGTAATATCCATGCTAGTTTATTTTCTTTTTTCGCCTTCTTCTTGTGTGTTTGAAAAACCTTAAGAAAAACAAAAAATAGTTGTAGATTTTAGCTAGTTTACTTTTCATGCTTGTAGTAGTAGTAGTAATAATTAAAAAGAAAACCCAAAAAGATTTCTCGTTCTTCTTTTGCTTGTTGGAGCTTTCCCGTGTAAATAGTTTTATTCCTTTTCTTTTCTTTGGGGGTCAAAAGGAGAAGACCATAATGAAAATGTTAAGTGGCTCTTATATGCATTATTGTTGATTTAACTAAGAGCCCATATTACCTTGTCTTCTCCCTTGTATTAAATTCTCGCAGATTCTAGCTTAGTCCAATGCACGTGCACTATTATTATTATTCACATCGTTCGGTCGTGCAAGTGAAAGGCAATAATGACGATATATGATGGACTGATTGAGATGAGAAAAGCTGGTATGAACTCGACCTCTCTTGTTTTTGTAAATATGATTAGTTCATCGTCCCGATTCAGCCTATTATGAATGAACATGTTTACAATGACAATTAGAGATTATAGTTGCTTATGCCATGCTTAATTAGCTAGGAGTTTATAATGGTTTACCTTGTGTGTCAACATGCTATTAAAATGGTTGTGATGTGGTATGATAGGGTGGTATCCTCCTTTGAATGATTCGAGTGACTTGACTTGGCACATGTTCACGCATGTAGTTGAAACAAAATCAATATAGCCTTCACGATATTTATGTTCATGGTGGATTATATCCTACTCATGCTTGCACTCAATGTTTATTAATTTTAATGCATGTTCATGACTGTTGTCGCTCTCTAGTTGGTCGCTTCCTAGTCTTTTTCTAGCCTTCACTTGTACTAAGCGGGAATACTGCTTGTGCATCCACTCCCATAAACCCCAAAGTTATTCCATATGAGTCCACCATACCTTCCTATATGCGGTATCTACCTGCCGTTCCAAGTAAATTTGTATGTGCCAAAATCTAAACCTTCAAATGAAATTCTGTTTTGCATGCTCGAATAGCTCATGTATCAACTAGGGCTATCTGTATCTTTCATGCTAGGCGGGTTATTCTCAAGAGGAGTGGACTCCGCTCCTCACTCATGAGAAAATGGCTGGTCACCGGGATGCCCAGACCCATGTTCAAACCAAATCAAAATAATTGCAAACAAAACTCCCCCAGGACTGTTGTTAGTTGAAGGCACACGTTGTTTCGGGCCAGCCATGGATTGATGCTTGTTGGTGGCGGGGTGTCTAAACTTTACCATTCTGTTTGGGAACCGCCTATAATGTGTGTAGCATGGAAGATATCAAGATCTCTCGGTTGTTATGTTGACATTGAAAGTATGCCGCTCAAAATATTATTTATCTCTATTTCAAAATCGAGCTCTGGCACCTCTACAAATCCCTGCTTCCCTCTGCGAAGGGCCTATCTATTTACTTTTATGTTGAGTCCATTACTATCCTCTTATTAAAAAGCACCAGTTAGAGAGCATCGCTGTCATTTGCATCCATTACTATTAATTTATATTGAGTATGACTGGATCTCTTTTACCATGAATTACAATGTTTAGTCAGTCCTTAATCTTCAGAGGTGCTCTGCATTTATGTTTTGTGGTCTCAGAAAGGGCTAGCGAGATACCATCTTGTTTATCATATTATGATAGTTTTGAGAAAGTGTTGTCATTCGACATTTATTATTATTGCTCGCTAGTTGATTATGCCATTGATATAAGTAAATATGAAACCTAAGTGTTATTGTGAATATGGTTAGTTCATAATTTTTGCTGAAAACTTGAGTGCTGGCTTTACATATTTACAACAAGAAGAGAAAAAAGAGTTTGCAAAAGTTTTTCTTTATCACTTTCAGTTTATCTACTTTGCAAACACTTTTGCCCTTGTTTTGGACTCTAACTTGCATGATTTGAATGGAACTAACCCGGACTGACGCTGTTTTTAGCAGAATTGCCATGGTGTTGTTTTTGTGCAGAAATAAAAGTTCTTGGAATGACATGAAACTTCACGGAGAATATTTTTGGAATATATAAAAAATAATGGTGAAAGAATCAAGACCAAGGGGCCCACACCCTGTCCACGAGGATGGGGGGCGCACCTACCCCCCTAGGCGAGCCCCCTGCCTCGTGGGCCCCCTGGAGCTCCACCGACCTCAACTCCAACTCTATATATTCACGTTCGGGGAGAAAAAAATCAGAGAGAAGGATTCATCGCATTTTACGATACGGAGCCGCCGCCAAGCCCTAATCTCTCTGGGAGGGCTGATCTGGAGTCCGTTCGGGGCTCCGGAGAGGGGAATCCGTCGCTATCGTCATCATCAACCTTCCTCTATCACCAATTTCATGATGCTCACCGCCGTGCGTGAGTAATTCCATCATAGGCTTGCTGGACGGTGATGGGTTGGATGAGATTTACCATGCAATCGAGTTAGTTTTGTTAGGGTTTGATCCCTAGTATCCATTATGTTCTGAGATTGTTGTTGCTATGACTTTGCTATGCTTAATGCTTGTCACTAGGGCCCGAGTGCCATGATTTCAGATCTGAACCTATTATGTTTTCATGAATTTATGTGAGTTCTTGATCCTATCTTGCAAGTCAATAGTCACCTACTATGTGTTATGATCCGGTAACCCCGAAGTGACAATAATCGGAACCACCCCCGGTGATGACCGTAGTTTGAGGAGTTCGTGTATTCACCAAGTGTTAATGCTTTGGTCTGGCACTCTATTAAAAGGAGGCCTTAATATCCCTTAGTTTCCAATAGGACCCCGCTGCCACGGGAGGGTAGGACAAAAGATGCCATGCAAGTTCTTTTCCATAAGCACGTCTGACTATATTCGGAATACATGCCTACATTACATTGATGAACTGGAGCTAGTTCTGTGTCACCCTATGTTATAACAGTTGCATGAGGAATCGCATCCGACATAATTCTCCATCACCGATCCAATGCCTATGAGCTTTTCACATATTTATCTTTGCTTACTTACTTTTCTGTTGCCACTGTTACAAGTACTACAAAACTGCTACTGTTACTTTTGCCACCGTTACCGTTATTTCCATACTACTTTGCTACTAAATACTTTGCTGCAGATATTAAGTTTTCCAGGTGTGGTTGAATTGACAACTCAAATGCAAATACTTGAGAATATTCTTTGGCCCCTCTTGTGTCGAATCAATAAATTTGAGTTGAATACTCTACCCTCGAAAACTGTTGCGATCCCTTATACTTGTGGGTTATCATTGACCGATAAAGATCTTCGTAGAATATGTAGAAGCCAATATGAGCATACAGGTTCTGCTATTGGTTATTCACCGGAGATGTGTCTCGGTCATGTCTACATAGTTCTCGAACCCGTAGGATCCGCACGCTTAATGTTCGATGATGATTTGTATTATGAGTTATGTGATTTGATGTACCAAAGGTTGTTCAGAGTCCTGGATGAGATCACGGACATGACAAGGAGTCTCGAAATGGTCGAGACGTAAAGATTGATATATTGGAAGGCTATATTCGGACATCGGAAAGGTTCCGAGTGATTCGGGTATTTTTCGAAGTACCAGAGAGTTACGGAAATTCGCCGGGGAAGTAATGGGCCTTAATGGGCCATACGGGAAAGGAGAGAAGGGCGTCAAGGGGTGGCTGCGCGCCCCCCATGGGCTGGTCTGAATTTGACTAGGGAGGGGGCAGCGCCCCCCTCTTTCCTTCTCTCCCTCTTCCCCTTCCTTCTTCTCCTACTCCAACTAGGGAAGGGGGGAAACCTACTCCTACTAGGAGTAGGAATCCCCCTTGGGGCGTGCCATAGAGAGGGCCGGCCCTCCCCTCCTCCACTCCTTTATATACGGGGGAGGAGGGCACCCCATAGACACACAAGTTGATTGTTTAGCTGTGTGCGGTGCCCCCCTCCATAGATTTCCACCTCGGTCATATCGTTGCAGTGCTTAGGCGAAGCCCTGCGCCGGTAGCTTCATCATCACCGTCACCACGCCGTCGTGCTGATGCAACTCTCCTTCGACCTCAGCTGGATCTAGAGTTTGTTGGACATCACGGAGCTGAACGTGTGCAGATCACGGAGGTGCCATATCTTCGTTGCTAGGATCGGTCGGATTGTGAAGACGTACGACTACATCAACCGCGTTGTCATAATGCTTCCTCTTCCGGTGTACGAGGGTATGTGCACAACACTCTCCCCTCTCGTTGCTATGCATCACCTAGATGGATCTTGCATGTGCGCAGGATTTTTTTTGAAATTACTGCATTCCCCAACAGTGGCATCCGAGCCAGCTCTATGCGTAGATGTTATATGCACGAGTAGAACACAAAGAGTTGTGGGCGATAATAGTCATACTGCTTACCAACACGTCATAGTTCGATTCGGCAGTATTATTGGATGAAGCGGCTCAGACCGACATTACGCGTACGCTTACACGAGACTGGTTCTACCGACGTGCCTCGCACACAGGTGGCTAGTGGGTGTCTGTTTCTCCAACTTTAGTTGAATCGAGTGTGGCTACGCCCGGTCCTTGTTGAAGGTTAAAACAACAAACTTGACGAAAAAATGTCGTGGTTTTGATGCGTAGGTAAGAATGGTTCTTGCTAAGCCCGTAGCAGCCACGTAAAACTTGCAACGACAAAGTAGAGGACGTCTAACTTTTTCTTGCAGGGCATGTTGTGATGTGATATGGTCAAGACATGATGAGATATAAATTGTTGTATGAGATGATCATGTTTTGTTAAAGTTATCGGCAACTAGCAGGAGCCTTATGGTTGTCTCTTTATTGCATAAGATGCAAGCGCCATATAATTGCTTTAATTTATCGCTATGCGATAGAAATAGTTGCAAAAGCAATAGTTGGCGAGACGACCATGTGATGACACATTGATAAAGATCAAGATGATGGAGATCATGGTGTCATGCCGGTGACAATGGAGATCATGACAGTACTTTGGAGATGGATATCAAAGGCACAAGATGATAATGGCCATATCATGTCACATATTTTGATTGCATATGATGTTTATCTTTTATGCATCTTATTTTGCTTAGTACGACGGTAGCATTATGAGATGATCTCTTACTAAAATTTCAAGGTATAAGTGTTCTCCTTGAGTATGCACCATTGCGACAGTTCTTCGTGCTGAGACACCACGTGATGATCGGGTGTGATAAGCTCTACGTTCACATACAACGGGTGCAAGCCAGTTTTGCACATGCAGAATACTCGGGTTAAACTTAACGAGCCTAGCATATGCAGATATGGCCTCGGAACACTGGGACCGAAAGGTCGAGCGTGAATCATATAGTAGATATGATCAACATAGTGATGTTCACCACTGAAAATTACTCCATCTCACGTGATGACCGGATATGGTTTAGTTGATATGGATCACGTGATCAGTTAGATGATTAGAGGGATGTCTCTAAGTGGGAGTTCTCAAGTAATATAATTAATTGAACTTAAATTTATCATGAACCTAGTCCTGATAGTATTTGCATATCTATGTTGTATATCAATTGCTCGCATATAGCTTCCCCGTTTTATTTTTGATATGTTCCTAGAGAAAAACTATGTTGAAATATGATAGTAGCAATGATGCGGACTAGGTCCGTGATCTGAGGATTGTCCTCATTGCTGCACAGAAGAATTATGTCCTTGATGCACCGCTAGGTGACGGACCTATTGCAGGAGCAGATGCAGACGCTATGAACATTTGGCAAGCTCGGTATGATAACTACTTGATAGTTTAGTGCACCATGCTTTACGGCTTAGAACCGGGACTTCAAAAATATTTTGAACGCCACAGAGCATATAAGATGTTCCAAGAGCTGAAATTGGTATTTCAGACTCATGCCCGAGTCGAGAGGTATGAGACCCCAGACAAGTACTTTGCCTACAAGATGGAGGAGAATAGCTCAAACAGTGAGCATGTGCTTAGATTGTCTGACTACTACAATCGCTTGAATCAAGTGGGAGTTAATCTTCCAGATAAAATAGTGATTGACAGAGTTATCTAGTCACTATCACGAAGTTACTAGAACTCCGTGATGAACTATAATATGCAAGGGATGACGAAAACGATTCCCGAGCTCTTTGTGATGCTGAAATCGACGAAGGTAGAATTCAAGAAAAGCATCAAATGTTGATGGTTGACAAGACCACTAGTTTCAAGTAAAAGGGAAAGGGAAAGAAAGGGAACTTCAAGAAGAATGGCAAGCAAGTTGCCACTCCCATGAAGAAGCCAAAGCTAGACCCAAGCCTGAAACTGAGTGCTTCTACTGCAAAGGAAATGGTCACTAGAAGTGGAACTGCCCTAGATACTTGGTGGATAAGAAGGATGGCAAAGTGAACAAAAGTATATATGATATACATGTTACTGATGTGTACTTTACTAGTGTTCATAGTAGCCCCTGGGTATTTGATACTGGTTTAGTTGCTATGATTAGTAACTTGAAACATGAGTTACAAAATGAACAGAGACTAGTTGAGGGCAAGGTGACGATGCCTGTTGGAAGTGATTCCAAGGTTGATAAGATCACCATCGCACACTCCCTTTACCTTCGGGATTAGTGTTGAACCTAAAATAAATGTTATTTGGTGTTTGCGTTGAGCATAATATGATTGGGTCATGTATATTGCAATACGGTTATTCAGTTAAGTCAAAGAATAACTGTTGTTCTATTTACATGAATAAAACCTTCTACGGTTATACACTCAATATAAATGGTTTATTGAATCTCGATCGTAGTAATACACATATTCATAATGTTGAAGCCAAAAGATGCAAAGTTAATAATGATAGTGCAACTTATATGTGGCACTGCCGTTTAGGTCATATTGGTGTAAAGCGCATGCAGAAACTCCATGCTGATGGACTTTTGGAATCACTTGATTATGAATCACTTGATGCTTGCGAACCATGCCTCATGGGCAAGATGACTAAGACTCCGTTCTCCGGAACAATCGAGCGAGCAACTGACTTATTGGAAATAATACATACTGATGTATGCGATCCGATAAGTGTTGAGGCTCGCGGCGGGTACCGTTATTTTCTGACCTTCACGGATGATTTGAGCAGATATGGGTATATCTACTTAATGAAACATAAGTCTGAAACATTTGAAAAGTTCAAAGAATTTCAGAGTGAAGTGGAAAATCATCGTAACAAGAAAATAAAGTTTGTACGATCTGATCGCGGAGGCGAATATTTGAGTTACAAGTTTGGTCTTCATTTGAAACAATGTGGAATAGTTTCGCAACTCACGCCACCTGAAACACCACAGCATAATGGTGTGTCTGAATGTTGTAATCGTACTTTATTGGATATAGTGCGATCTATGATGTCTCTTACCGATTTACCACTGTCGTTTTGGGGTTATGCATTAGAGACAACTGCATTCACGTTAAATAGGGCACCATCTAAATCCGTCGAGAAGACACCGTATGAACTATGGTTTGGCAAGAAACCAAAGCTGTCGTTTCTTAAAGTTTGGGATTGCGATGCTTATGTGAAAAAGATTCAAACTGATAAGCTCGAACCCAAATCGGAGTAGTGCGTCTTCATAGGATACCGAAAAGAAATCGTTGGGTACACCTTCTATCACAGATCCGAAGGCAAAATATTTTGTTGCTAAGAATGGATCCTTTCTAGAGAAGGAATTTCTCTTGAAAGAAGTTAGTGGGAGGAAAGTAGAACTTGATGAGGTAATTGTACGTTCTCCTGAATTGGAAAGTAGTTCATCACAGAAATTAGTTCCTGTGATTCCGACACCAATTAGTGAGGAAGCTAATGATGATGATCATGAAACTTCAGATCAAGTTACTACTGAACCGTGTAGGTCAACCAGAGTACGGTTTGCACCAGAGTGGTACGGTAATCCTATTTTGGAAGTCATGTTACTAGACCATGATGAACCTACGAACTATGAGGAAGCGATGATAAGCCCAGATTCCGCAAAATGGCTTGAGGCCATGAAATCTAAGATGGGATCAATGTATGAGAACAAAGTATGGACTTTGATTGACTTGCCCGATGATCGGTGAGTCATTGAGAATAAATGGATCTTCAAGAGGAAGACATACGTTGATAGTAGTGTTACTATCTACAAAGCTCAAATTGTCGCAAAATGTTTTCGACAAGTTCAAGGTGTTGACTACAATGAGATTTTCTCACTCGTATCGATGCTTAAAAGTTTGTCTGAATCATGTTAGCAGTTGCCACATTTTATGAAATCTGGCAAATGGATGTCAAAACTGCATTCCTTAATGGATTTCTTAAAGAAGAGTTGTATATGATGCAACCAGAAGGTTTTGTCGATCCTAAAGGTGCTAACAAAGTGAGCAAGCTCCAGCGATCCATCTATGGACTGGTGCAAGCATCTCGGAGTTGGAATATATGCTTTCATAAAGTGATCAAAGCATATGGTTTTATACAGACTTGCGGTGAAGCCTGTATTTACAAGAAAGTGAGTGGGAGCACTACAACATTTCTGATAAGTATAGGTGAATGACATGTTGTTGATCGGAAATAATGTAGAATTTTCTGGAAAGCATAAAGGAGTGTTTGAAAGGAGTTTTTCAAAAAAAGACCTCGGTGAAGCTACTTACATATTGAGCATCAAGATCTATAGAGATAAATCAAGGCGCTTGATATCTTTTCAATAAGTACATACCTTGACAAGATTTTGAAGTAGTTCAAAATGGAACAGTCAAAGAAGGAGTTCTTGCCTGTGTTGCAAGGTGTGAAGTTGAGTAAAGACTCAAAACCCGAACACGACAGAAAATAGAAAGAGAATGAAAAGTCATTCCCTATGCCTCAGTCATAGGTTCTATAAAGTATGCTATGCTGTGTACCATACCTAATGTGTACCTCACCATATGTTTGGCAAGAGGGTACAATAGTGATCCAGGAGTGGATCACTGGACAGTGGTCAAAAATATCCTTAGTGGAATAAGGAAATGCTTCTCAGTTATGGAGGTGACAAAGAGTTCGTCGTAAGAGTTACGTCGATGCAAGCTTTGACACCGATCTGGATGACTCTAAGCCGCTATTTAGATACATATTGAAAGTGGGAGCAATTGGCTAGAGTAGCTCCGTGCAAAGCATTGTAGACATAGAAAATTTGCAAAATACATACGACTCTGAATGTGGCAGACCCGTTGACTAAATTTCTCTCACAAACAAAACATGATCACTCTTTGGGTGTTAATCACCTAGCGATGTGAACTAGATTATTGACTCTAGTAAACCCTTTGGGTGTTAGTCACATGGAGATGTGAACTAATCACATAAAGATGTGAACTATTGGTGTTAAATCACATGACGATGTGAACTAATCACATAAAGATGTGAATTATTGGTGTAAATCACATGACGATGTGAACTAGATTATTGACTCTAGTGCAAGTGGGAGACTCAAGGAAATATACCCTAGAGGCAATAATAAAGTTGTTATTTATATTTCCTTATATCATGATAAATGTTTATTATTCATGCTAGAATTGTATTAACCGGAAACTTAGTACATGTGTGAGTGTCCCTAGTATGCCTCTAGTTGACTAGCTCGTTAATCAAATATGGTTAAGTTTCCTAGCCATGGACATGTGTTGTCATTTGATGAACGGGATCACATAATTAGAGAATGATGTGATGGACAAGACCCATCCGCTATCTTAGCATAATGACCGTTCAGTTTTATTGCTACTGCTTTCTTCATGACTTATACATGTTCCTCTAACTATGAGATTATGCAACTCCCGAATACCGGAGGAACACCTTGTGTGCTATCAAACGTCACAACATAACTGGGTGATTATAAAGATGCTCTACATGTGTCTTCGATGGTGTTTGTTGAGTTGGCATAGATCGAGATTAGGATTTGTCACTCCGTCTATCGGAGAGGTATCTCTGGACCCTCGCGGTAATGTACATCACTATGAGCCTTGCAAGCAATGTGACTAATGAATTTGTTGTGGGATGATGCATTACAGAACGAGTAAAGAGACTTGCCAATAACAATATTGAACTAGGTATGATGATACCGACGATCGAATCTCGTGCAAGTAACATACCGATGACAAAGGGAACAATGTATGTTGTTATGCGGTTTGACCGATAAAGATCTTCGTAGAATATGTAGGAGCCAATATGAGCATCTAGGTTCCGCTATTGGTTATTGAACGGAGATGCGTCTCGGTCATGTCTACATAGTTCTCGAACCCGTAGGGTCCGCACGCTTCATGTTCGATGACGATTTGTATTATGAGTTATGTGATTTGATGTACCGAAGGTTGTTCGGAGTCCTGGATGAGATCACGGACATGACGAGGAGTCTCTAAATGGTCGAGACGTAAATATCGATATATTAGAAGGCTATATTCAGAAATTGGAAAGGTTCCGAGTGATTCGGGTATTTTTCGTTGGCTGTTGGCGAGCTCGGTTCAGCTAGGGCCATCTCGCTGGTGTGCGTGAGGGCGAACGCAGGGGCGGGTCCATCGTACATGTGCAAGCTCTGGGCACACTCGCCACAGGACGCTGCGACCGGTAAGTCAGCCTTCATCCTGATGATTCGACCGTGACGAGCAGAGCGGCGCCGGGCGAGATCCTCATGGACGAGGAGAAGTTCTTGGCGGTGCCGCCGGTCATGCTGCATGGAGCTGAACCGTCAAATGAGATGCACCTCAGCGTTTGAATTGACAAGACCTCCTGAGCAATCTAATCATACACGATTGTCCGGTCTAGTTTTGAGAATTGTTAGATCATTGTCAACACAATTCCGTGTAAAAGATTCCCCTTTAAATCTAGCCTGGCTGGATGAGGATGAGTTTTTTAATGACAAATTAGTGAAATCCAAATCTGCTAAGAAGAGCAAGAAAAGAGTGGAGGTCAGACTACCTAGGCCTATGACTAGGAGTCAAAAGAAGAAAAGTGACACTGCTGGTGTTTCAGGTGACTCTACCCTGCCTCCTGGTAGGGTCACTAGAGCCAGAAAACAAACTGCCCGTTCCAAATGAGTGGTCTCATTTGGAACTGCAAAGGGGTGGGCAAGAAAGGAATGGCCACATGCCTCTCTGACATTATTAGTGACCATTCCATTGATTTCCTAGGGTTACAGGAAACCTTGAAAAAGTATTTTTCTCCTAAACTTCTTAGAAGACTTGATCCTTTCAACTCTTTTCATTGGGAGTGGATCCCTGCAACTGGTAAATCTGGGGGCATCCTCTGTGGGATTTGCAGCAACAACCTAGAGTTGTTGAAATGCATTAAAGGTAAATATATTTTGCAGGTGAATGTTAAAGATCTTAGAATCAAGAAAATCTAGAGTTTCCTGGTGGTTTATGGATCTGCTCATGAGGAGCATAGGGAAGATTTCCTGATGGAACTGGCTTCCTTCTGCCATAACACTGATATTCCTTATATAGTTGGGGCGATTTTAACATCCTGAGACACATTGGAGAGAAAAATAAGAAGATGCACAGGTCTAAATCGACAGATCTTTTCAATTCCATCATCAATACTCTTGGCCTTAGGGAGATTTATATGAGTGGGGGTAAGTACACCTGGACTAACAATCAATCCCATCCCACACTCGAAAAACTTGATAGGGTGTTGATGTCTGACTCTTGGGAGGAACTGTTCCCCTTGGTTTCCATGAGAAAACTGGTCAGAGAATTATCTGACCACAATCCTCTCTTGTTATACACTAGAGGGTAGAAGAGGGCACCTGCTAAAACCCGGGAGTTTTGCTTCGATCTCTCATGTCTAAAAGATGACAGGTTTCTCGGCCTAGTGGCTAACATCTGGAATAGAAGGGTTGCTGCCTCGGATCCCATTGATATCTTAAATATCAAGCTCAAAAGGTTTAAATCCTACTTTAAGGGGTGGGGCTCAGATAAATTTGGTCATGCCAAAAGACGAAAAGAGGACCTGCATCTCGAGCTATAGTTACTGGAAGAGGCAGAGGAGGAGGGCCCCCTCTCGTCTGAACTATATTGTAGAAAAATTGATGCGTGTTTTGAACTCCATGAGCTGCTAGCTGCTGAAGAAATTTATTGGCTGCAACAATCACATGAGCGCTGGCTGCTTAGAAGGGACCGTAACACGGACTATTTTCATAAGATAGCTAATGGCTGAAAACGAAAGAATACAATCCACACTCTCAAATATGGGAGGTGGAGATCGAGGGCACTGATAACCTGTTAGCCCATGCCACAAACTTTTATAAAGATCTCTTTGATCCGGCTCCTGGAAACCTATTTAACCTGGACCCTGATACCTGGGGAGATAATGAAAAACTTTCGACAGAAAATAATGCAGACTTGATTAGAGCATTCTCTGAACAAGAGGTCAAAGATGCTCTGTTTGACATGGATGTCAACAGAGCCCCAGGGCCTGATAATATTCCTGCTGAATTTTATCAGTGTTGCTGGGATATAGTCAAAAATAACATTATGTGACTTTTTGATAGTTTTCACAAGGGCACCCTGGATGTCCAACGTCTAAACTATGGCATCATTACATTACTCCCTAAAATCTCGGGGGTTGATCGCATTCAGCAATTTCACCCGATTTGTCTTCTTCGTTGTCCCTACAAGTTGATCGCCAAAGTGTTGGATAGGAGAGTGGCTAGATGTGCTGATATCCTTATCCGCCCCACTCAGAATGCCTTTGTGAAAGGTAGAAGTATTATGGATGGGGTGCTGGCCCTCCATGAACTTCTTAATTATACTCATGTCAAAAAGAGGGTCAGGGTGATCCTCAAACTTGATTTTGAAAAAGCATACGACAAGGTAAAGCAGATCCTGCATAATGGCATGGTTAGTATCAAACTTAACAATTGTGTCGGGCCTTACTTCCAAAGTGCCAAAGGGTGCGCCAGGGGGACCCCTATTCACCTTTCTTGTTTAACTTGGCTGCGGAGTGCCTTACTAAAATGATCAAGAATGCCTCAAAAAACAACCTTATTGTGGGGCTAGGCTCGGACCTAATTCCTCATGCAGTTGCGGTGCTGCAATACGCCGATGACACGATCATCTGTCCGGAACATGATATAGAAAAAGCTACCAACCTTAAACTCTTGTTATATATCTTCGATATGATGTCTGGCCTCAAGGTGAATTTCCTATAAGAGTGAGATTTTAACTGTTGGGGGGATAGACAAATTACTAGGGCTTATGCTGATCTCTTCAATTGTGACATTGGTCAATTCCCCCTAAAATATCTGGGTATGCCGGTTAGCTTCACGGCTCTTAGAAATTCTGACTGGGAATTCATTGTCAACAAATGCCTCCTAAGATTTGATGCATGGGTTGGTAATGCTGCCTCTATGGGAGGGAGACATACCCTGTTAGATTCGGTGGTCACACAACTATCTCTGTACCACATGTCTATGTGGCTGATGAACAAAACCTTCATGGGAAGGCTGGATAAACATAGGAGGAGATTCTTCTGGCAGGGGTGTCGGTGTCAAAACCGCCGGATCTCGGGTAGGGGGTCCCGAACTGTGCGTCAAGGCCGGATGGTAACAGGAGACAAGGAAGACGATGTTTTTACCCAGGTTCAGGCCCTCTCGATGGAGGTAATACCCTACTCCTGCTTGATTAATATTGATGATATGGGTAGTACAGGAGTAGATCTACCACGAGATCAAGGAGGCTAAACCCTAGAAGCTAGCCTATGGTATGAATGTTGTGTATGGAGTTGATTGTCCTACGGACTACAACCCTCCGGTTTATATAGACACCATTTAGGGTTAGGGTTACACAAAGTCGGTTACAATGGTAGGAGATCTTGAATATCCGCATCGCCAAGCTTGCCTTCCACGCCAAGGAAAGTTCCATCCGGACACGGGATGAAGTCTTCAATCTTGTATCTTCATAGTCCAGGAGTCCGACGAAGGTATAGTCCGGCTACCCGAACACCCCCTAATCCAGGACTCCCTCAGTAGCCCCTGAACCAGGCTTCAATGGCGACGAGTCCGGCACGCAGATTGTCTTTGGCATTGCAAGGTGGGTTCCTCCTCCAAGTCCTTCATAGAAGATTGTAAATACCAAGAATAGTGTCTGGCTCTTCAAAATAAATTTCCACATATCGTTATAGAGAGAATAATATTAACACAAATCAAATCTGCTGACGTATTCCGCAGTGCGTCATCACACTACGGCCAAGTTTTTTACTCGAATTGTTTTCCCCTTTCCACCTTAGCACGTTTTGCGAGGCGGTTTCCTTGGCACATCTTGTCAAAGCAGAGATCGTGTGCCCTTTTTACGGGATTCTCATCAATACGGACGTGGGTAACCCAATCGTGCCCGCTAGCATGTTTCCTCGATTTAAGGCGAGTCCCAAACGATTACGGGGAGGGCTCTTGGTATTTGACCTCTCATAAAGAGACCAAGGCCTTACTCCTTTTTCAATGTCAAGCAAGTTCGCCCGTCGCCTCGAGTTCCAACACCCTAGGCTCCAGATTCCAGGCGCTTCGGACCTTCGACAATGTCTGGTTCTGACCTTCAAGGACGATGGACGCCCTCCTCCGTCACGGAGGAGGACGTACTAAAGTTGAGGGAGGCTAAGTTCCTAACCGGCGAAATTTCGCATAGGTTGCCTGCTCAAGGGCATGTCATTCCTAGTCCCCAGCCCAGTGAGAGCGTGGTGTTCATGTCTCACTTCCTTCGGGGGTTGGGCTTCCCAATGGATCCCTTTGTTAGGGGACTGTTGTTTTATTACGGGCTGGAATTCCACGACTTAGCTCCGGAGTCCATCCTCCACATCTCCTCGTTTATTGTCGTGTGTGAAGCGTTCCTCCGTGTTACCGCTCACTTCAGATTATGGCTCAAGACCTTTAAAGTGGAGCCGAAGATGATCAAGGGACGGCACGCAGAGTGCGGAGACGCTGTTATAAGCAAAAATGCCGATGCTCCATGGCTCGAGGGCTCTTTTCAACAGGAGCTAGGCTTGTGGCAACGAGGGTGGTTTTATATCACCGCTCCTCGGGGCTTGTAGCGACCCGACCTCAGATGGTCAAGTCTCTGTGCTCCGGTGTCATCCCTGGATCAGTAATGCTGACACCACACAGTACTTCGAAGGATTTATAACAGAGTAGCAATCACACACTTATTACATCGGTGTCTCAAAGAGAACTTATTACAATAAATATGGCTTAAGGCCATCTAATAATGATAACAGCGGAAGACTTGGAAGATAAGTGAGTCCATCAACTCCAACGGCATCACTGAGTATAGAACCACGACCTAAAAGCACCTTACTCGTCGTCTGAAAAGTCTGCAACATGAAAGTTGCAGCCCGAAACGGGTCAGCACATGGAATATGCTGGCAATGTAACACATGGAGAGTAATGAATGATAAGCCTATACTACATGCATATATGGCTGGTGGAAAGCTCTATGGTTATAGTTTTGCGCAAAGCCAGTTTTTCCCTACTGCAAAGGAATAAATTTATTTAACTATCATGGTGGTTGTTAAACATTGAGAATGGTTGACAGCATCCTCAATCCCATTAAAATAATCATCATAAACCCAACAATATTAATTTAGAAGTAACATGATGAGATTCACATGATATTCAAGTACTAGATACTCAAGTTGTCCATAACCGGGGACACGGCTAATCATGATTAGTTTGTACACTCTGCAGAGGTTTGCGCACTTTTCCCCACAAGACTCGATCGCCTCCGTTTGGTTTCTCGCACTACATGGTGTTTGAGAAACAGATGACCGAGACATAGTCTTTCGAAAGCGCTAGCACCTTACGTCGTGATAGACCGTACCAACCTACATCCCCTACATCTGCTAGTCTACCACTGTAAGAGTTCGCACGACTTAGTCAACTATGCCAGAGCCCATAATGGCTTGTGGCTGCACACGGAAGTTACTAGCATGAATGATCTTATGATCCCTTTGAGCCTGGGTGGCGGTCCAAAAGAAAAACAGGCAAGTCCTGATAGAAACCAGGTGCCTCAATCCACCCAGATGTGTGTTTAAGTTGCCACCTTAAGTAAACCATTAAAATTAACAATACTCACATCTGTCATGGATATCACTCACCCAATCCACGTCTACTAGCATAGCATGGCATAATAAGCAAACGTAGAAGTAACTCCCAAAGGTTTCATAAGTAAAACAGGTAATAGGTACTACCTCATCTACTTCCCATCCCACAATTTAATTAGATCCTAATCATGCAATGTTTGAGGATTGATCTAATGCAATAAAACTGGGTAGTAGAAAAGGGGTATGATCAAAGTGTTACTTGCCTTGCTGATGATCTGCGAAACCTAGAGCTTCGAAATAACAGGCGGCGCACTCTGGGTGATCTATCGCAGACAAACAACAAGCATACAATAAGTACTCATCTAATGCACAGGTAAAACTCGAACAAAAGAGTGAACTTAAGAACTCCGGTTGCAAAGAGAATCAAATCGAACAAAGCAACGGAAAACAAACGGCGGAAGAAAACAACTCGGTTCTAGCAAATTGAAACTAGGTCAAATTTACAGTAGCAAAAACTTGTTTAAGTTGATTAGTCGGAACGGTGGTTCCGAAACAAAACTCCAGGCACTTGAATCACCTGATTCCGATAAACGAGCGAGAAGATAAACTAGAACGAAGATCGGATCTGAAATCACGATCAGAAAATCGCGGAATAAATCCGACGAAAAAAAGAAAACAACGAACGGTTAAACGAACGGACGTTCGTTAACCGAGAATAACCGGTGATCACGTTCGTTAAGACGAATGGTCCGGCGAACGCTCGCTAAATAACAAAACCGAAAAAAAACGAAAACCGATCTAGGGTTTTTAAAAAAACCGAAACACGAAAAAGAAACCGGAACGGTTTTTTTTTAAAACGAACCGAGGCGAGGGGTGGCGCGGGCGGCGGCTACCTCGGCGGGGCTCCGGCGGGGCGGCGGGGGCGGCGGCGGCAGGCGGCGGGGGCGGGCGCTGGCGGCGGCAGGCGGCGGCGGCGACTTGCGGCGCGAGCTGCTGCTGCTGCTGCGGGGTGCGGCGGCGGTGTGGGGAGGAGAGGGGAGAGGGGGGGTATTTAAAGAGGGGGAGGGGAGGTGGCTTGGGGGAGGGGGCAAGAAAACAGGGGAGGAAAGAGGAGTCCGAGTTCGACTCGGACTAGGAGGCGGCGGCGGTGGCAGGCGCGGGCGGCAGCGCTGCGCGCGCGCGGGGGCGGGCGGCTGGGCCGGCCGGCTCGGCTGGGCCCTTGGCACAGTCGGGCGCTGCGGATTTTTTAATAGTTACGTGCAGAAAAATGAAGAAAAGAAAATCTAAACGAGCTCCGAAAATCCCGAAGTTAATTTTCCCCGACTCCTAAAAATGAGTCGAACAAAATGAACTTTTACTCGAGGCCTAAATGCAATATTTTGAAAACACGCATTTTCCCTAATGCAAATAAAATACAAATAAACTCCGGAAAATCCCAAATTTGATTTATTCATTAAATCTTCATTTTTCCTAAATTTGGGAAAGTCATATTATTCCCTTCTCATATTTTTGATATTGGAAAAATAATTGAAGATGAAATAAATAAAATCAAATAATCCTCTTTTCAAAATTTGAGAAAACTCAAATATGAAAATAACGAAATCTCCAACTCTCTCCGAGGGTCCTTGAGTTGCGTGAAATTTCTAGGATTGATCAAAATGCAAGAAAATATGATATGCATGATGATCTAATGTATAACATTTCAAATTGAAAATTTGGGATGTTACAGGGCTCCAAGTGGGTGACGCCCCCTTCCTTTCGCTCGGGTCCCCCGCCACGGCTAGCGTCATGGGTCAACAGAGGGTTAGGTTGGGGTTTACCCAAAGACGTGCCTTTGTTGAAGGGTCGCATCAAGGATCTCTTAGAAGGAGATCTCAGCCTGGTCAAGGTGACGCAGGTCATGTTGATTCGCCGAATATTGCCCGGCAAACGTCGCTCCCTTCGCCTGTGGGAGTTTAATCCAGAGGGACCGCGAGCTCTCCAGAATTTCATGGGCGCAACGCCCGTGGAGATGTATAAACTGTTCTTCGGATCACAAGAAGCATGTCCGGATTTAACCGAGGACGCAAGCCTAAGCTGCAATCGCCCGGATACTCAAGTAAGTAACCTTGTGCCTGGGCCTTCCATCCGTATAATTGTCGTAAACTTGCCCCTAAAAGAGTTGTCCTTTTAAGCAGGAGTGGATAGCGAAGGCAAAGCTGATCAGGTGTCCGGGCCCCCTTCCCGAAACCAGGCCAGATCCTGTGCTTGTCAGGATGTTGAAAATAATGCCTTTGGAGGGAAGTAAGGGGGAGGACAAGGAAACTATGGCCTCCTCGAAGGAGGTTGTTCTGAAGGGAGGAGCCGACGATTCCTCTCCTAAGGGGAAGAAGAGGGCCGCCTCTGACGACCCGGAGACCATAGCCTCGAAGCGGGGAAAAAAATCCTCGTCAGAGGGTCCGGCGCCGGGGAGTTCCTCGGCCGGACTACGCCCTCAAAGGGACCAGCCCTCCAGCGAGCCGTAAGTAGAGAAAGATTTTCCTTTTGAGGGATGAGAGAAATCCTTGATTTTATATCTGAGAAGATTAACCGAAATTTTACCTTGTAGCTTGGACCTCAGCCCTTCTCAGCGGAGCTCATCTTCGGGGGATCTCCTTCCGGAGATGATGGAGAGCGGGACGCCTCCCCCTGCCGTGCCGCCTAGCGAGGCGGGCGACCCTGAGGTGTCGTCGCGGAGGGTTTCTCCGAGTCTGGCAGGGGCGGAACATGGCTATGCGCCCCCCCGAGGTTCTCCGCGTCCGGCCTTCGAAAGAGGCCGTAGGACGAGTCCGGCGCCGTATGGTGCTCGGCCGGAGGAGTTAAAGATTCTGCTGGGGCGAGCTTCTATCTTGGAGGAACACCGTGCATTGATGGGCATGGTGATTGGAAGGATCTCATCCGCAGAGAGCGGATTGCATGAAGCCGTCAAAAGTTTACTGACGGGTCTTGAGGTACATTAGGTAATGTACACTTTTGTCAGTTGCGCATGAATAAGATGCGCCCTGTGTAGATAGTAGCCGCTGAGACTCTGCGTGTCGTCAACAAATGACGACACGCGGAGGATCATAGTCCCAGGTCTAAGATGTCGCCTTTGAATGTAGGCGGCAGGGTGTCCGGAATCAAGCCGAACTGATGATTTTGCCGTACTAAAGCGGCAACTGGACGTGGCTGATGCCGACATCGCGCTTGTCAACAAGCGGCTTGATGAGGCTCAAGGTATGTAATTCCTCAGGCGGCATTAGGTAAGAAGAGTTTAATGCCAGTGTCTTACGATGTATGTGCTTGACGCAGATGGTGCGGCCGCCGTGGAGTGATGCTGCTGCATTAGGGAAGAACTTGCCCGAGCTAAAGAACAAGCCAGAAAAAGTGATGCAGCTGCCAAGGAAGCCTTTGAAGAGCTGAGAGCCGAACAGGCTGCTCACTGCCGAAGCAAGGAAGCGATGGTCGAGATGGCCGAAAAGTTAAAGAGCGCTGCAGACCGTTGCAGGCTTCTTGAGAAAGAAGACCAGGCGAAACAGACGGACCTAGAGAAGGCCATTTCCGATGCCAAGGATGCGCGCTCTGCGATGAGAGCTGCGAAGGAGGAGCTGCGTCAGGCCGAACAGATTGCGGCTGGAAAGCCCTTTATGCTGCGAAGGAAATTTTGCGATCCGAAGTTTGCTCCGTTGGACCGGATGTGGAGTGTGGAGGATACCTATCTGGATTTGGCAGCGAGTGCTGCTGATGCGACCGAACACTTTCGAGATAAAGAAGATCGCGAAGTGGAAAAGCTTTTCTGGTCACAGTTTCACAATCTAGAGCGTCCACTTGCAGTGGACGATCGTTTGGCTCAATGGGCCAAACTGAATAGGTTGTACGGACTCGCCATGAAGTACGTCATGGGTCATCTGTGGCCGGGGAGATCGGAGCCGAAGAGTTATTTCAGCTTGGTGCAGCAATTCCTTGACGCGGTGCCGCGCATTAATGCAATGAAGAGGTCAGCATGCATAGAGGGCGCAAGGATGGCTCTTGCCCGTGTCAAGACATACTGGGCAGAGATGGAGACCACCGTTGTTGCGTCCCGAGATTCGGACAAAAGCTGAGTGTCCTCCGAGCACTATTTTCAGGAGGCCCTTGAAGGCGCTCGTGTAATAGAGACGCAGTGCTCGAAAGATGCTATGTTATTATAGCATATGTAATGATAAAGTAATATTTTGATAAACTGTAGTGGCCTTTTTATACTTGTGCCTTCAAGTATTGGGAACACCTCCTGTGTGGCTGTTTTAAGATATATATATATATATATATATATATACAAAATCTGAAAGATGTCAGTTGTTGGCTTCAGCCCCCACGCACATAGTGCGGGGGTGCTCGCAAAAGACACATTTTCACACTTAACCCAACGTCTTGGTCCTACAAAGGAGGTGATAGCGCAGCGGGCCAGGCAACCGGACTATAATGCTTTAGCACTTTCACTTAGCCATAGGAGCTTGACAGTGGGACTATTTAAGTAGCCCCTTAGTGGCGACTGCGCTCGCCCGAGTTTGGGGCGCGTATGTGCCTGACCGGGAAGCAGCCCTTCGTTAAAGCGGAGGAATCCGATAGATTCCGATAGGTCATCGAGTGGCTGACCAGTCTCACGCTACATCATGACAGTCAGTTTTCGGCTTTCTCTACTGAGGTGCTCGCCCGGCCGAACCGGGGCACAATCGAAGTAGTTCTCCTAGTGCTACCTTAGCCGATAGAGCGGAACGTAAGGTAGCCGAACTCAGGAGCCGGGCAACCCAACATTTGACCAAAGACATGATTCGGAGCTGATGCATATAATGCCAAAACTCGCGACGCCGAACACTCCCTATGGTGTTCGGTCTTTATGAGTGCGGGCGAAACAACACTCTTTGTTAAAAAAGCCCCTAGTGTCCAGGTACATGCAAAAATTCTGACGTGGCCACATACCAAGACGCCAGCCTCCTCCTTGGTTATATCGGAAAGAACCAGGGGATGTGTAGCAACAAGAGACAGTAAAAAAGGTTTACGCAGGGTCTTAATCTAAAAAGAATCCTTTAGGACGGGTCCCTACTGCACGTCTGCACCTGTGTCTCCGTTGTGCCGTATCCTGGACGGGCGCCGCACGACGTTCATCTGTAAGAGAGAGGAACTGAGTTGAAAAACGGGTCGTGCTGAACAAAATTTTGAAATAAACAAAGTATAAAGTAAAATATATAGAATTGAGCTTTATTGTCTCTGCATGTAGCCCCTAGTGCGGGGGTATATGTCCATTAAGCCTGCATCAATGATGATTTTGTACCGAACTCGTCTATCCGCGTTCGTGGTCTTTAATGTCCTGTTTCGAAGTTGTTTGGCCGGTGAGGCCATTTTACTAAGGGGCTGTCAAAGCGGCCGCACAGTCCTCCGCTTGGGGGAGCTGCACTTTAGTGCTTCCCTTTCAAAGAGATGATGCCTCGTGGACCGGGCATCTTAAGCGTGATAGATGCATAATGCGGTATTGCGTTAAAGCGAGCGAAAGCTTCGCGTCCTAGTAGTGCTTGATAGCGACTTGAGAACGGGACGATATGGAAGGTCAGTTTATCGCAGCGGAAGTTATCGGCAGAGCCGAATATAACTTGGAGCCGGAGAAAACCCATACAATGGGTGTCCGGACCAGGTGTTACCCCTTGAAAGGAGGTTTTGCTGCGGTAGATTCTTGCTGGGTTTATCCCCATATGATGGATTGTATCCTGATATATCAGGTTTAGTCCACTGCCGCCGTCCATAAGGACATTCGAAAACTGGAGTCCGCCGATTATTGGATCGAGTATCAAGGCAGTCCAGCCTGCATTCTTGATATTTCTAGAATAATCTAGCTGATCAAAGATGATTGGTTTTAACAACCAGTGGCGGGTCCCTTTGGGGATAGGTCGTGTGGTGCGTACCTTTATGGGCGCCGCACGTTTTGTTATGTGAAGTGAGTTCACTGTTTTTACTTCTTGTGGGAAGTTGTTTTGTTTCCTGGTGCTCTGCTTTTGGGGTTCGTCCTCGTCTTCGCTTCGTGTGTCGAGCCCCTTGTGTTCGGCATTGAGTCTGCCGGATTGTTGGAAAACCCAACAATCTCTATGGGTATGGTTAGCAGGCTTCCCGAGAGTACTGTGTATCTGCCATATCCTGTCCAGGATTTTATTTAAATTGGACGGATCATCCCTATTATCCTGGAGGGGCGGTTTTGTTTGATTTTGTCGTGAGCCTTTGAATCCGGCATTAACTGCCGTGCTCTTCGAACTTTTTTCGTTAGTCCGGCGACGATCCTTGTTGCGTCGCGGTTTTCCGTTTCCATCCCGAATTTCGGATGTACTTGGGTCGCTGGGGCTGCATCTTGCCAGCCAGCTGTCCTCTCCCGCACAAAAGCAGGTCATGAGGCTTGTTAGTGCGGCCATTGTTCTTGGATTTTCTTGGCCGAGGTGTCTGGCGAGCCATTCGTCTCGGACGTTATGTCTGAAAGCTGCTAAGGCTTCGGCGTCCGGACAGTCGACAATCTGATTCTTTTTAGTGAGGAATCTATTCCAGAACTGCCGAGCTGATTCTCCGGGCTGTTGAGTTATGTGACTAAGATCGTCTGCATCCGGAGGGCGGACATAGGTCCCTTGAAAATTTGCTCGTAAAGCATCCTCGAGCTCTTCCCAACTTCCAATTGTGTTTTCGGGAAGGCTTTTAAGCCAATATCGGGCTGGCCCTTTAAGCTTAAGGGGTAAATATTTGATGGCGTGAAGATCATCTCCTCTGGCCATATGTATGTGGAGGATATAATCCTCGATCCAGACTCCAGGGTCTGTTGTTCCATCATATGCCTCTATGTTTACGGGTTTTAATCCCTCTGGAAATTCATAGTCCAGAACCTCATCGGTGAAATATAGGGGGTGTGCGGCGCCCCTATATTTGGGTGTGCCTGATTCTGATGATGGCTTTATTGCATTGCTTACGAAAGCTTGCTTTCCTGGCCCATAAATGGACCTAACTGGGCCATGATGCGAATCCTTAAGTGGGTCGCATGCCGATTTAAGTGCGGCGCCGCTTGCCGCTTTTTGGGGTCGTCTATCCGATCGTGTGGCTTTCTTATTTTTTGAATGTGAGGGCTCTAGGGCCTCTTCGTCGAATTCAGGCAGTAGCTTTCTTTTCGGATAGCTTTTAGTGCGGCGACCGTCACCGTATGTATCTGCGGTGTTGATTACTTTACTCCATCTAATCCGGAGTGCATCTTCCGCTGTTTTTAGCTTCCGCTTCTGCTTTTTCAGGCTGCGTGCAGTTGCAACGAGCCTCTTGTGGAGACTCATTTGCTCCACCGATTTATCCGGTGTAAGGTCGTCCGGAATGCCGTTTTCGCTGGGGGAGGGATGTTTAGTTTCTATATCCGTATTGCCCTGTTCGGACGGTTGCTCTGAGGCCTGCTCGTCATCTACTGACTCGTCCTGCTCTATGGCTGGGTTTTTATCGAGGCGGGGCTTGGGTCGCCGACGCTTTGATTGCTTTCCGGGGGTCGATCTCCCGTTCCCTCCCCTTTTTCCTCATTGTCACTTCCTTTAGGGGTATCCACCATGTACACATCGTGAGATGAGGTGGCTGTCCAGTGCCCTATGGGCACTGATTCATCGGTATCTCCTGCATCGTCATCCATGCTGTCGATGTCTGCGGAGTCGAAGTTGAGCACGTCGTTTAAATTGTCGACGGTGGCTACAAAGTGGGTGGTGGGTGGGCTTTGAATTTCTTCATCGTCCGTATCCCATCCTCGCTGACCGTAGTCCGGCCAGGGCTCTCCTGATAAAGAGAGAGACTTGAGAGAATTCAGGATGTCGCCAAAAGGCGAGTGCTGAAAGATGTCCGCGGCGGTGAACTCCATTATCGGCGCCCAATCGGATTCGATTGGCAAGGGCGCGGGGGGTTCGGAGTTCGGAGAAGTGTCCGGATCCTCGGAGTCATGAGTCACGCGGAGTGTGGGGCTAGCGTTCGGCTCGATCGCCTTTGAGATGGCAGCCCCTGAGGTGACGTCCAACCGCTCATCCTCGATCGGCGCAATAGGCTCCGAGTTAAGGGTCGGAACCGGTGCGTGTGCGGCCTTCAGGACGCTGTTCGGAGGCAGATCTAGATCATGCCCCTCGAGATAGTGCGGCGCGTTTGGCCGTGGCTTGAACCCGTCGAAGATCAAGTCTCCGCGGATATCAGCCGTGTAGTTTAAGCTTCCAAACCTGACTTGATGGCCAGGGGCGTAGCTTTCGATCTGCTCCAGGTGGCCAAGCGAATTGGCCCGCAGAGCGAAGCCGCCGAAGACGAAGATCTGTCCGGGAAGAAAAGTCTCACCCTGGACCTCATCGTTGTTGATGATCAAAGGAGCCATCGGGCCTAAAGGCGACGACACAGAGGAACTCTCAATGAAAGCACCAATGTCGGTGTCAAAACCGGCGGATCTCGGGTAGGGGGTCCCGAACTGTGCGTCAAGGCCGGATGGTAACAGGAGACAAGGGACACGATGTTTTTACCCAGGTTCAGGCCCTACCGATGGAGGTAATACCCTACTCCTGCTTGATTAATATTGATGATATGGGTAGTACAAGAGTAGATCTACCATGAGATCAAGGAGGCTAAACCCTAGAAGCTAGCCTATGGTATGAATGTTGTGTATGGAGTTGATTGTCCTACGGACTAAAACCCTCCGGTTTATATAAACACCGGATAGGGTTAGGGTTACACAAAGTCGGTTACAATGGTAGGAGATCTTGAATATCCACATCGCCAAGCTTGCCTTCCATGCCAAGGAAAGTTCCATCCGAACACGGGACGGAGTCTTCAATCTTGTATCTTCATAGTCCAGGAGTCCGGCGAAGGTATAGTCCGGCTACCCGAACACCCCCTAATCCAGGACTCCCTCAGTAGCCCCTGAACCAGGCTTCAATGACGACGAGTCCGGCGCGCAGATTGTCTTCGGCATTGCAAGGCGGGTTCCTCCTCCAAGTCCTTCATAGAAGATTGTAAATACCAAGAATAGTGTCCGGCTCTGCAAAATAAATTTCCACATATTGCCATAGAGAAAATAATATTAACACAAATCAAATCTGCTGACGTATTCCGCAGTGCGTCATCAGACTACGGCCACGTCCTTTACTCGAATCGTTTTTACTTTTCCTCTTCAGCATGTTTTGCGAGGCGGTTTCCTTGGCACGTCTTGTCAAAGCAGAGATCGTGTGCCCTTTTTACGGGATTCTCATCAATACGGACGCGGGTAACCCAACCGCGCCATTTACCATGGCGCTTGGGAGGCAAGCGAGTTTTATTAGGCAGGTGGGGACGCATAACCGCATCCGCTCATATAAGGGGATAAGGATCCACCTTTCTTACCTATGCCTTCTTCCTCCTTTGCCTATCCATCTCCTGCGCACTCAAGCTACAACGCCCAAGCCCGCTCTTCCCACCTCAACCTTCTCCAGCAATGTCCGGAGCGGGAGGCAAGTGGATGGTCTCCTCCGTCACGGAGGTCCAAGTGAAAAAGTTAAGGAAGGCCGGATACCTGTCCAAGGACATCCCGCATCGGCTTCCCGAGAAGGGGCAGCTTCTCCCCACCCCAAGGCCCCATGAGACGGTAGTGTTCCTTCCCCACTTCCTCCGCGGACTGGGTTTTCCACTCCACCCATTCGTCCGGGGACTCATGTTCTACTACGGCCTGGATTTCCACGATCTGGCCCCGAACTTCATCCTCAACATCTCGGCGTTTATCGTTGTGTGTGAGGCCTTCCTCCGTGTCTGCCCCCATTTCGGCCTCTGGCTCAAGACCTTCAACGTTAAGCCCAAGGTGGTGCGCGGCAGCCAGGCGGAGTGCAGAGGCGCCATGGCGGGCAAGATGGCCAACGTCCTATGGCTCGAGGGCTCCTTCGTGGAGACCCTAAAGGGGTGGCAATCCGGGTGGTTTTACATCACCGAGCCACGCGATCCAAAATGGGTCGCAGCCCCTGAGTTCTGATCCGGACCCCCCACGCGGCTTATGTCCTGGAAAGAGACGGGCCTGTCGTGGGGCGACGAGAAAGAGGTGACCGGACTGCAAACATGCATCCAGTCCCTGGTGAACAAACCGATCAGGCTTGTCAACGTGGTCCAGGTTATGCTCGTCCGCCGGATCCTCCCGTGTCAACAACGGGACTTTACTCTATGGGAGTTCAACCCGGCGCAGCACCAAACCCTCAACAGGCTCTTCGACATGACGTATGAAGACGTCTGGAAGGCGCTAACCAAAGGCGCCGAGGCTCCCACATCCGCCTCTGAAGACCGCAGATACAGCTCGCAGCGTCACGCTAGCGAGGTAAGCTATTTCTACCCTTCACAGGACGTTTAAGCTCTTTTTCATAGTTTGACTCTATGCGGGATCTAAACTCCCTTACCTTTAACAGGCTTGGCAGGCGATATCCGGACCGATTAACTGTCCGGCTCCCTTGCCCGAAGACCCAGCCTCTGCTCTCTTAGTGAGGCTGCTGGCTCCGGCGGCTTATGTGGTGCCGGAGAAGAAGGCCAAGAAGAAGAAGGCCACGGGGACTCAAAAGAGTGCCTGCAACGTGGCGGTGTCGGACTCGTCATCTGACGAGTCCGAGACGCTCTCCCCCCATGAGAACGAGGAGGAGGAAGAAGAAACCTCTCCCCCTCCAGCGGGGGGAGGAGAAAAAGGGAAGGCCGCCCCAACGGGGGAGGCCGGAGGGTCCAGAAAGAGGAAGACCCCTCCGCCGGACTACTCCCCCGACGCCGACGAGGATGACGAGGAGTGGTCGGACAGGGCCAAGCGTCCGGCGAAATCGTAAGTATTCGGATACCAAAGTAACTCATGATATTCCTAGGTCGTTCAGCTTTCCATAATGCCGAACATAATTGTGCAGCCCGCCCCGGGCCGAACTCGACGATTCGTCGAGCGGCTCCCTGGATTCATCGGACGTGAACTCAGTTCCACCCACTATCTCCCCCCGCACTGCAGACGACGCCGAAGTGGCATCGCAGCGAGCTCCGGGGCAGGAGGAGGTGGTCCTGGAGGAGCCGAAAGGCGACCTCCCGGATCCCAGGAATAAAGGGGACAAGACCCCCCAAGGCTCCGAGTCCGGCTTTGTGCCGGACACCGCGCCGGAATCTTCAACAGTTCCAGACCGCGGTAGGCGAACTCCTTCCAAGAGGAGCAAGCCTTCTGAGCCGGCGGCCTCCGTCCAAACGGAGGTGCCGGACAATCTGCTGGAGGTGCTTGACGGCGCCTCCATCGACTAGGAGCACCGTACTATTATGAGTACGGTGATCCGGAAGGTTCAATCTGCCAAGAGCGGACTGAACGAAGCTTGCGCTAGCCTCTAACAGGCTTCGAGGTAAGCAAAAAATATGCAAGAATATAACAGCATAGACAGTAGCCCCTGATGCTCTTTTTGGTGTTCGGAAAGAAAAGCCGAATAGAGGATCTATTAAATTTCACAGGAGTCTAACAAAAAAGAGTCAATATGCGTATGCAGGCTTTGCTGCTATCCACCACCGCATTGACTGCGGAGGTGGGTGTCCTGAAACAGGACCTCGGGCAGACCGAGCAAGAGCTCGGCCTTGCCAAGCGGCAGCTCGAGGAAAAAGAAGGTAAGAAATGCCTTAAAAAAGGTGCCTATAAAAAGGCATGATTGCAAAAAATAACAAGATTGTACTGCTTATTGTAGGGGCCACGACTGAGGTGGTGACCCTCAAGCAGGCGCTGTCTGATGTCGAAAAGAAAATGGCCACAGAGCGCACCGAGCGAGAGAGACTTGGGGCACAGGTCGGCGAGGTGCAGCAAGAGCTTCAGGCTCTCATGAAAAAACATGAGAGTTTGGAGCTTGAGTCAAAAGCGCAAGCATCCGAGCTCGCGTCGGCCCTTGAGACCGCCAAGTCTGCCAAGGCCAAAGCCCAAAAGTCCCTCCAAGATTTGGAGGAGATAAGATAGCAGCGAGTAAGGCATTCTTTGTGCAAAGCAGAAATATAAAAGTAAACTACTTGTTACTTACCCGAATCCGGAGGTCTCCAGGGGCATTCGCAGATCTTCCCCGCAACGTATCCGCCGCCGCCGCATTCT
Source organism: Aegilops umbellulata (assembly GCA_032464435.1). Lineage (NCBI taxonomy): Eukaryota > Viridiplantae > Streptophyta > Magnoliopsida > Poales > Poaceae > Aegilops > Aegilops umbellulata. Next base: position 189,315,076 of record CP136057.1, read on the forward strand.
ACCGAGCTGAAGAGGGCAGCTCGACGGAGAAGGTTCTGGTCTCAGTATTCTGAGGCCGGACACCCTGTGCCCTTGAGCGACCAGCTGAAACAGCTGGTCGAGCTCCACAAGGCGGCCGAACAGGCCATGAAGGGCTTCATAGTTCGGCTGTGGCCCGGAGAGGCCCTGCCTGGGAGCTATTTCAGGCTGGTGCGGCGGCTGGTGGAGGCCTGTCCAAGGCTCGAGGTCATCAAGTGCTCCGTCTGCATTGAAGGTGCCCGGAGGGCCCTTGCCCGTGCAAAGGTGCACTGGGGTAAGCTGGACGGTGAGAAGCTTGTGAAGGACGGGCCGCCGCCGGGGAAGGAGCATTGCAAGCCCGAGAACTACTACAAGGATGTTCTTGCAGGTGCCCGCCTTGTGGCGGATGAATGTACCAAGGATGTAATTTTTGAGTGAACTCGCTCGTGGTTATCCTGTGCGCTGAAAACTTGTTCATATGCTCTAAGCAATGCTTATTGAATTTAAAATATTATTTTCTGTGCGGCCGTTTATCAAAAATTGAGAGATGGCCAGTCGTCGGCTTCTGCCCCCGTGCCACTAGTGCTGGGGTGTTCGGGATAAACCTGAGCGCTCTTTTTCCCATGGTTGGGTCCTTCGAGGGAGGCGCTCAGCACAACGAACCAGGCAATCGGACTATAATGCTTGAACACTCTCACTTAGCCATAGAAATTTATAATTTTAAATTTCGGCGAAGCCCCTAGTTCGGAAGACCGTGTTCGGGGTGCTATCCACGCCTTGGCCGGACAAAGCCAGCTCCTCGCTCGAAGCGGCATAAGTCTTTAGGGACTCGAAAAACCTCTCGAACAGCGACCGGTCTCTCGCCTCATCATGACAGTCAGTTTTAGCTTTCTCCACTGAGGTGCTTAACCCAGCTGAACCGGGGCACAATCGCAGTGGTTCTCCTAGTGCTACCTTAGCCGATATAGCGGAACGTAAGGCACCAAAACATAGGAGCCGGGCAAACCCAACTATTGACCCAAATCATGATTCGGAGCCGATGCATATAGTGCTATAAGTTCGGGGTGCCGCACTTGTGAAAGTGTACGGACTTCTCACACCATAATGAGGGGTACTGAAGCCCCTGGCGTGTTTGTTGTACCATGGTGTACGGGTGCAATCATGTTATTTAATAAACAGATATATGAAAATAGGATAATGCAAAAAAATAGACAAAAAGCTATGCATTGTTTATAGAGAGGCTATTTATCAAAGCCGAACGATACAAGTAGTGCGATAAACAAAAAGATATTGGACTATTTAAGATGTCCTGACCAGGGGCAGGCCGCGGAATTGTATTTAAAACAGGTATACTGCTCGTAACAAAGACCACCTGGGAGTTCCATAATGCGGCATGGCTTGTCTGCCTCCCTGGATCTTGCATCGTTTGTGCGGCGATCGAATTGCCGAACATGTCGTCCGAAGTGTGGAGTCCTGAAAATAAGAAGAAAAAAAGAATCCGGCAGCCCCTAGTACGTTTTAAGCCGTATTTTGGGTGTGCCATTATTGTGCCCCTTCCCCTGTGCCCATGGTATTTCAAGGGCGTAGTTATGTACGCGAGGTACTGGTTTCGCTATGTCGCGAGGGCTGGGGTTGGGGCCGCATTGCTACGCCTGCTCAGAACGTGCCAGGCGGTCTTGTTGTAGGTTACTCCGGGTGCGCTTGGCAGTGTCCGGCTTTTTAACGGCCATACTGGAGAGTTGCCTAAGAAGGCTGCTTTGTACTTCCACTACGAGAGCCGCCGTGTGCTCCTCCGTATGGAGGGAGCGTTCGGTGTTTCCGTTGACCGTGATTACTCCTCGAGGGCTTGGCATCTTGAGCTTGAGATATGCGTAGTGCGGCACCGCATTGAACTTTGCGAATGCGGTTCGTCCGAGCAGGGCGTGATAGCCACTGCGAAACGGGACTATATCGAAGATTAACTCTTCGCTTCGGAAATTGTCCAGGGATCCGAAGACCACGTCAAGTGTTATTGAGCCTGTACAGTTGGCTTATACACCTGGTATAACGCCTTTAAAGGTCGTTTTTGTGGGCTTAATCCTTGAGGGATCTATGCCCATTTTCCGTACTGTATCCTGGTAAAACAGGTTCAGGCTACTGTCGCCGTCCATGAGGACTCTTGTGAGATGAAATCCGTCGATGATTGGGTCGAGAACCAATGTGGCGTAGCCGCCATGACGGATGCTAGTGGGATGGTCCCTTCGATCAAAGGTGATCGGGCAGGAGGACCATGGGTTGAACTTTGGGGCGACTGGCTCCATCGCATATATGTCCCGTAGCGCACACTTCCGCTCCCTCTTGGGAATGTGGGTTGCATATATCATGTTCACCGTCCGCACTTGTGAGGGAAAGCCCTTCTGTCCATTGTTGTTCGGCGGCCTGGGCTCCTCCTCGTCGTCGCTATGCAGCCCCTTGTCTTTGTTTTCGGCTCTTAACTTTCGGGGGTGCCATGTATCTGGCACAAGCGGTCGAGTATTCGGTCCAAACTGGACGGGCCCTGAGTATTCTTTTTGAATGGCTTTTTCCGCTGACCGGATTTATAGCCTCTGAATCCGGCATTAACCACCGTATCTTCATTACTGTCGCTGCTAACGCGGCGTTTTTGCTTATTCCGACATGTCCTGCCACTTTTGTCCTTGGTATCCGAATTACCAGGGTTCTTAGCTAAGTTATTACTGCGAGCTAGCCAGCTGTCTTCTCCCGCACAAAAGCGGGTCATGAGTGTCGTGAGGGCTGCCATAGATTTCGACTTTTCCTGTCCAAGGTGCCGGGCAAGCCACTCGTCGCGGATGTTATGTTTGAAGGCTGCTAGGGCCTCTGCGTCCAGACAGTCGACTATCTGGGTTTTCTTTGTTAGGAACCATGTCCAGAATTGCATGGCCGATTCCTCTGGCTGCTGAATTATGTGGCTTAAGTCGTCGGCATCCGGTGGTCGCACGTAAGTGCCCTGGAAGTTGTCGAGGAATGCGGCCTCCAGGTCCTCCCAAGAACCGATTGAGCATGTTGGCAAGCTGTTAAGCCAATGTTGGGCCGGTCCTTTAAGTTTGAGCAGGAGGTATTTGATGGCGTGTAGATCATCGCCGCGTGCCATGTGGATGTGAAGGAGATAATCCTCGATCCATACCGCCGGATCTGTTGTGCCATCGTATGATTCGATATTAATGGGTTTGAAACCCTCCGGGATTTTATGATCTATTACTTCATCCGTGAAGCATAGTGGGTGTGCGGCGCCCCTGTACTGGGCTATATCACGACGCAGCTCGGAAGAGCTATGTCTGTTGTGTTCGGCCCGGCCGGATTTGTTGTATCCGGAGTGAAGATCATCGTTATGTGCCGTAGGGCGCCTGCGCGATCCGTAGATCGATCTTGTTTGTCTTGCCTTATCCTCCAGTACGTCTCGCAGGTTTGGCGCGTTTTCCCGTGCCTTAGTTGAGCGGCGTCGGGGCATGGCTTGGGTGGAGGGACGAGAGGCCTATCTATCGCGGCCGCGAGGTGGCCGGTCTGCCATGTCGTGCGCTGGTGATGTAGGCGCTTCCTCCTCTGATCGGGGTAGTGGCCTGCGCTTTGGGTAACTCTTGGAGGGGCGTTCGAGTTCATACTCTTCGGCCGCAAGGACTTCAGTCCATCTATCAGCTAGCAAATCTTGGTTAGCTCTAAGCTGTTGCTGCTTTTTCTTGAGGCTGTTTGCCGTGGCTAAAAGCCTGCGTTTGAAACGCTCTTGTTCGGCTGGGTCTGATGGTACGACAAATTCGTCGTCATCGAGGCTTGCCTCATCTTCGGAGGGAGGCATATAGTTATCATCCTCAACCTCTCGGTCTGCCGCTCTCTCGTGAGGGCTGGCTTCTCCATCTTCCTGCGCCGAATCTTGATGGGGTGGGTGTTCTTCGGCACTATCCGGGGTAGTATTGTCTCCCGTGCCGGAATCACCGTTTTTGCTTTGGCGGGATTTAGAGCGGCGCCGCTAACACCAGCGCTTTGGTTGTTTCTTGGAGGGGTCGTCCCCCGCTGTTCCATCGCCATCTCCATCTTTTGGAGTGTCCACCATATATATGTCATATGACGAGGTGGCCTTCCAGTGCCCTACAGGTGCTGGTTCCTGTTCGTCTCCTACATCGTCGTCCAGACCGTCGATGTCTTCGGAGCCGAAGTCGAGCATGTCGGTTAAATCGTCGACAGTGGCTACAAAGTGGGTGGTGGGTGGGCTTTGAATTTCTTCATTGTCCGTATCCCATCCTCGCTGACCGTAGTCCGGCCAGGGCTCTCCTGATAAGGAGAGAGACTTGAGGGAATTCAGGATGTCGCCAAAAGGCGAGTGCTAAAAGATGTCCGCGGCGGTGAACTCCATTATCGGCGCCCAATCAGATTCGATTGGCAGGGGCGCGGGGGGTTCGGAGTCCGGGGAGGAGTCCGGACCCTCGGAGTCACGGGTCATGCAGAGTGCGAGGCTGGCGTTCGGCTCGATCGCCTTTGAGATCGCAGCCCCCGAGGTGACGTCCAACCGATCATCCTCGATCGGCGCAATAGGCTCCGAGTTATGGGTCGGAACCGGTGCGTGTGCGGCCTCCGGGACACTGTTCAGAGGCAGAGCTAGATCATGCCCCTCGAGATAGTGCGGCGCGCTTGGCCGTGGCTCGAACCCGTCGAAGATCAAGTCTTCGCGGATATCAGCCGTGTAGTTTAAGCTTCCAAACCTGACTTGATGGCCAGGGGCGTAGCTTTCGATCTGCTCCAGGTGGCCAAGCGAATTGGCCCGCAGAGTGAAGCCGCCGAAGACGAAGATCTGTCCGGGGAGAAAAGTCTCACCCTGGACCTCATCGTTGTTGATGATCAAAGGAGCCATCGGGCCTAAAGGCGACGACACAGAGGAACTCTCAATGAAAGCACCAATGTCGGTGTCAAAACCGGCGGATCTCGGGTAGGGGGTCCCGAACTGTGCGTCAAGGCCGGATGGTAACAGGAGACAAGGGACACGATGTTTTTACCCAGGTTCGGGCCCTCTCGATGGAGGTAATACCCTACTCCTGCTTGATTAATATTGATGATATGGGTAGTACAAGAGTAGATCTACCATGAGATCAAGGAGGCTAAACCCTAGAAGCTAGCCTATGGTATGAATGTTGTGTATGGAGTTGATTGTCCTACGGACTACAACCCTCCGGTTTATATAGACACCGGATAGGGTTAGGGTTACACAAAGTCGGTTACAATGGTAGGAGATCTTGAATATCCGCATCGCCAAGCTTGCCTTCCACGCCAAGGAAAGTTCCATCCGGACACGGGACGAAGTCTTCAATCTTGTATCTTCATAGTCTAGGAGTCCGGCGAAGGTATAGTCCGGCTACCCGAACACCCCCTAATCCAGGACTCCCTCAAGGGGTGTAATAAGAAACGGAGATACCACCTGGTCAGAGGGAGTAGAATCTGTAGATCTAAAGATAAGGGAGGGCTTGGAGTTAAAGATTTATACAAATAAAATATTAGTCTAATGCTCAAGTGGTGGTGGAAATTAGACACCCGGAATTGGATCTGGCAAGATATTGTGAGGGATAGATACTTGCGAGATCAAACTGTTGCGACTGTGGGTCCTCTTTTCTTTGACTCACCCTGCTGGAAAAACCTGCTGAAAATTAAGAATTTGTATATGATAGGCAGGTAAATCCATGTGGGTGCCCGCTAATCTGACCAGGCTTTGGAAAGTTTCTATCAATGGGATGGCTCGTTTTCATGAACAATTCCCCCGCCTATTTGACATCTATGTCGATCAGAGATGTACTCTGGATAAACTGGCGTCTGTAGTTTGTTCCAACTTCTTTCGTAGAAGATTGGACTCAGATCTTATGGGACAATGGGCTAATCTTCGCGATCAGGTTCGCAGTATGCGCCTGTCGGATGCCCCTGATTCGGTGTACTGGAGCCTGAAAAAATCGGGCAAGTACACTACTAAATCTATGTATAAGTGGCTCGAAAACCCCCTTAGTGGGTGCAACTTTACTTGGATTTGGAAAGCTAAGATTCCACTTAAAATCCATATCTTCCTCTGGCAGCTCTCGCAAGATGCTGTTCTAACGAGGCAAGTGATGCGGCAACGCAAGTGGTCAGGGAACCCGATGTGTTCCTTCTGCCAACAAATTGAAACCTCTCAACATTTGTTCTTTGATTACCCTATTGCCAGGTGTGTGTGGTGATCTATTGGGGTGACACTTGGGACTGCTCTCTGTCCCAGAAACTGCTGGCAGTTTTTTTGTGTGGTGCTACTCCTTCCTACCTGGATATGAGTCTTTCTATACTGTAGCTTTGGGTGCGGTCACTTGGTCTATCTGGCTGGCACGGAACAATGCTACTTTTGAGAAGCAGATGATTAAACCTCCTTTAGGGATTGTTTTTACGGCGGTTTCCTTTCTCCTATATTGGGCATGTCTTCAGGGCGGAGACGACATCAAGAAACTTCGAGCAGGGGCGGAGATGATTCGCGACGGGACTCTGATGCTGATGAGGGCCTGTGATGCGACTATTAAGATTGGATATTTGAGCCGATCTCCTCTGGTGCCATGTCCTGCTGTCTCCTTTACATGTTCGTTGATAGATGCAGGCTGAACGGTTTAAATTTCCTTGAAACTTGTCGTCTCAAAACTTGTGGCTTTCTGGCTTCCTTTTGTAATAGGGCTAGTTGTATGGTGCTACTAGGTTTTCGCCCCATAGCGCTTATTTCGATGGCGGGCGAGTGCGGTGGGTTTCCTAGTAGTGCGTTGAACTCGCTCTCCCCTTCTCCCTGTTTTTAGACTCTTCTCCATATCTCAGATTGCTGTATTTCCGTTCTAAGTAATGGAAAGGGGGTTAGCCCGGTTAAAAAAACACAATTCCGTGTACTTCAAAAAAAATTGCTTGCAGTCGTTGCAATGTGTGATTTTGGGCGCTCAGTTCTTCTGCACCTGTCCAGATTGCAGGATGAGGCTCCTCATGATCGTTGATAGCCCCAGCCGTACAAGTATAAACATTAAAGCTTAGGGCATTTTCAATGCGGTGCTTCAAATCATCTATAGATGTTTGGGCCGCGCTATGCGGACACTTTGTGCCCTCCAACAGCGGCCATCAAATATCCACAGGCGGTTCACATGTCTGAATTCTGTCAAAATGAAAACAAAGCTAGCAATGGTTTGGGCGAGTCTGGACAGCTACCACATTAAATTTCGACATACCTGGCCTACTCAAACCCTCGTCCGGAGCCCCTTTCCTCACTTTGTCCCTCCACTTACTTCATATCTGTACCCACAAACACTGTCGTTGAATTTACACCACTCAAGCCGCAACCCAGTTCTTGTCAGACCATCACTGCTCCACCCAGGCGCCTTGTAGTTCACCGCTGTTGCACCCACTGACGTGCCCGCAACCCAGGTATCGTCTGCCCCCTATCAACACCGTTCATGGTGGACACCACGCCCAACAAGTGTTCGGTGAAATGTCATTGAGATTTTTTTATGTACCTTTTCCTTGTTTAACATGAATTAAGCATGATGGCAGGGTACTCAGTGATTGATGATGCATTATTGTACGGTGTGGTTGGCCACAAGTGCGGGGTTTGTAGGCATCAAGAATAAGGGCATGATATTTGTGTAACATGTGCATTCTTGGTTTGTGCTACACGCCCTACAATTTGGATGTTATCCATGATCGCAATGCGAAATCACTATTCCATCAATGGTACACCATTTAAACGTCGCCATGAAGTATTGCGGTGCGATTTCACAACTGGAGAAAAGTTAGCTACCGAGCGCGATAAATCATGGAGATCATTGATTTGGTTCTTGTTGCTTTAGGTGTTGCTCAATTTGTTGATTCACTCAATGTTATAGTTTGATGATCACGTCATTGCATAACCCGAGATGCCACCATAATGTACTAGACGACAGAGGGCGAGTCTTTCACATTGATTCATTGTTGGATGAAGCTCAAGGGGAAGCCCATCTAAAAGAACATGTGGCGATGAAGAAGGTCAAGCCGAAGGGGAGACAACTTGAGACGAAGGCCGCTTTTGAGAAGTATGTTTGAATTTGGGATCGACGAGTTTAAAAAACTTGTTGAACATATGGCGCTTTTATTTAGGAATTAAATGTATGCTTGAATTTCAATCGGTCAATGATTCAAGGTGATGCTGCAGGGTGGACATATTTCCTTTGAAGAAGGAGCAGACATTTTTTGCAAGAAAAAAGGGTTAGGTGGGCTGGCTAGTTCGCTAGTGCTGTGTTAGGACCCCGATTCCAAGTCACATCGATCTAGCCGGTAACACCTCATATCACTTTGCGGCCTCACGCATGGTATTCTCACGGGTGTCGCCTTACCATGGCCCGGGACCGTTTGCGCCTTTTGGCTCACGTAGATGATAGTGTCGCTAGCATCCATATGACAGAGAACCCGGGCCGACATGACTAGTCGTGAACCCAAAGTGGCACTAACTTACGGGAACAGGCATACATGAATCAACATCGAGCATGTCGGTTAGCAACGTGCGAATTCGGGCTGTAGCACTGGGCTAACAGGACTCCGGTGAACCAGGCTGTAGCAGGCTAGGCAGGTCTTCGGATGTCACCGCGTGACATTTCCCCGAAGGGACAGACACAGGAACGAAGTGAATCACATGCCGGCCAGTCAAGTGTTCCGGAGCAATAGTGTTGGGCTAGCAGGACTCCGGTGAACCGGGCTGTAGCGGACTACTATGGCTCATGGAAGCACAAGACTACATTTCCCCATAAGAGAGGCTAGCAAGGATAAACAACTAGGTTGTCGGATCCCACACATACCAAGCATTTCAATCATACACACAATATGCTCGATATGTGTAAATACAACATGGCATCACAACAAAACTCTACGACTCAAAGTATTTATTCATTAGGCTCCGAGGAGCGAGATATACAAACATGGGTCTCATGACCCAACATACAGAGCATACAAGCAACAAGCACATGCGGAAGCTTAACTTGTCTGAGTACAGACAACTATAAATGAAGAAGGCTGAGAAGCCTGACTATCTACAAGACCATCCCAAGGGTACAAGATCATAGCTGAGGTAACAAGCTAAATGTCGAAGTCCACGCGGAAATACTAGCGAGACGGACATCTCTCTGCAAAAACATAAAATAGGCAAACATGAGTACAAATGTACCCAGCAAGACTTACATCAGAACTATCTACAAATGCATCGGTATCAACAAAGAGGTGGTGGAGTTTAACTGAAGCAAGCCAGCTTTGACTCGGTGGCTATCCTGAACTACGACTGGAAGTAACTCTTTTGAGGTGGCGCACACTATTCCACATATTCACCATACCAATACAACACTATGGATCCGCTCCCGTCTCCCTACGAGAACGCCATCCATAGCACTCACGCTTATCTTGCGCATTTTAGGGTATCCACTTTCACTTGTCTATGAACTGTACAGGCAACCTAGTAGTCCTTTACCGCGGACACGGCTATTCGAATAGATGATGTTAACCCTGCAGGGGTGTACTTCTTCACACACGCTCTCGCCACTTACCACCATCTACACATCGTGTATCTCAGCAACCTTCAAGTGGAAGCCTGGCGAGGGAGTCGGCCATGACCTAACTAACCACATAAGTCTCTAGTCCAGGTTTATCGCCTATTCGGGTTCCATCCGCAAGGAGATCCGGCTGGGGTGTCGCTCATAGCCCCAAACGATGTGAGCAGGGTTCCCAAGCCCACCATCCGGGTGCCACTTGGTACACCGTGCCACTATGCCTAGTCTGTCCCAAGCCCACCTGTATCGGGTGCCACTTGGTAGACTACTAACACTACCTACAAACACCAGAAACTAGTTGCAACTCCTGGACATAGATCAAGTTGATTAATAAGTCGAGAGGGGCCGAGTTACCGGAACCCAATGTGTGGTAGTAACTGTTCATGGATCACAAACACATAACTCAATTCCTAAGGACGGTTTCAATGAGACAACCCACCATGTGACTCCTACATGGCCTCTCACCTCTACCTTTACCAAATCGTGTTCACACACTTAGCTCTCAATAGTAGGACATGTTCACAACTTCCCAATTCATTCCCGATGAATCAGACCTGACACAACTCTAAGCAATAGCAGGCATGACAACACAAGCATGAATGAGTAGGCACATCAAGGCTCAAACAACTCCTACTCATGCTAGTGGGTTTCATCTATTTACTGTGGCAATGACAGGTCATGCAGAGGAAAGGGGTTCAACTACCGCAGCATGTAACAGTTGAATCGCTGTTGTCCTAATGCAGTAAAAGAGAGCAGGAGCGAGAGAGTGGGATTGTATCGGAATGAACAAGGGGTTTTTGCTTGCCTGGCACTTCTGAAGATAGTATAGCTCTTCATCGGTGTCATCGATCACGTCGTCGGAAACATCGTCTACTAAGAGGGAACAACCACCGGCAAACACAAAAGGAACAACAATCAATGCAATGCACATTCACATGAATGAAATGACATGTAAAGGTACTTAATTCACCTAATGCAATCTCTAGCCAAGTTAATTGAAGTGGAACTCAAACAAGATCAAATTCCAACTCCAAATGTGATTTCATAAATTGTCCTAATCATCATTTGTCCTATTCAGTGAGGTTAACTTGTTCAAACATGCATGATCATGGCATAAACAGATTCTTCATATTTTTTGATCATTTTTCATATATAATTTATCTTATTTGGAGTTATGGTTGAATTTCTATGATTTTTAGAAGTTTAGGCAATTTTTTGGATTTTCTAATTATTTAGAATTAAACTAATTCCAGAAAATGAATTACTGCATCAGCATGACGTAAGCGAGTCAACGGGGCGGCCCTGGTCAAACTAAGCAGTGGGTCCCGCGTGTCAGTGATTAGACTAACTAACCTAATTAAAAATAACCCTAACTAACTTGGTTAGCCGGGCGGGGCCCGCATGTCAATTACCCAAGGGGTCAAATCCCTTGTCAACCGAGGCTAAACCACCGGTGTTTAGCCACCGGCGACGACCCGACGCGGCGAAGGGTTCGGGATCGCTCCCCCGGCGCCCAAACGAGCGACAGAGAGCACCCACGAGGAGCTGGAGCTCGCCCGCATCCAGCGCGGCAAGCAGCAGTGGCTAGGGCGGCCGGAGTTCGTCGGAAACGAGCTCGGGGCGGCGACCAGCACTCGGGTGCCAGCGGGGATGCGGCTGCGGTGGACGTGGCGGTGCGCGCTTAGCACCTACGGCAACTACGCGAGGCGGCGAGCGTGTTAGTCACGACAGCCGGACCATTGGGTCGCCGGGGTCACGTCGGCGGTGAGCATAGGCGGCGGCGCGTACGGGTACGAGTGGCGCGGCGGCTACGGTGTGTGAGAGCTAGAACGGAGAGGGGGAGAAGGGGCAGGAGCTCACAGCGGTCACGCCAGGGCAGACGGAGAGCTCGGAGGAGGTCGGGGTTGAGCGGGGCGGCGAGGGGGATCTGCGGCGATGGGCGGTCTGGGACGAGCTCGGTGAGGGCAGAGGAGCGCGTCCGGCTACGTGTGGCGAAGAGCGGAGGTCGAGGACGTCAAGGCGGAGCTCGAAGGCACGGCGACGGGTCTAGGGAGAGGCGGTGGCGTCGACTACGGCGACGGCGGCTTACGGGCGCGTCGGCCATAGCGGGAGAGGACGAGGGGGAGAGCAGAGGAGGGGAGAGTGGTGTCCAGGGGGCCGAGGCAGCGCCGAGGAGAAGACGCGAGGCGTCGCGGTGGCCAGGCGACCCAGGCAGGCAGCCTGGTGGCGTGGCGCCAGCGCGCGCGTCGTGCGCTCTCCCTCCTCTGCCTACTGGCAGAGGTGGGTGACGACTGGCACAGGCCAGGTGGGCTGGGCCGGCCAACTGGGCCACCCGGTAAGTCGGGCCAGGTTGGGTAGGTAAGTTTCTTCCTTTCACATTTTTGTTTCTCTTTTCTAATTTTTGCAGTTTGTTTGCGATTTAGTTTTAACACCAAATCAACTTTAAACTTCATGAAAATAATTGTGCTAACTAAGTGGACTTATCCAAAGCCACACAATACTTTTCAGAATTATTGAACATATATTTATTATATAATAAATATAGATCCAATTCAAATAGTTATTCAATTAATTCCAAATGCCCAAAATAAATATTTCTGAGACTCCACAAATATTGGTTTGAGTTTTACCTCTTGCTAATATTTTATAGCTTGACAGGAACATTTTCTTGGGTTTATTTGAAACAATTTTTAATGTTGATCATTTTTGTAAAAGACTTCTGAGGCTTTCCACTTTCCCCAATTCAACTTTCAATAAAATTTAAACATGATGCAACAAGATCAAGCAAGGACAACAGGGGCTGAGCGAGGGCTGTGACAACTCACCCCCACTAAACAAGAATCTCGTCCCGAGATTCAAGAGGTGAGGTAAGAAGACAGAGGGAACACCAATCTAACACGATCTTCATGACCCAATTGCCCTTCTTGTAGATGTTGATTCATTGCTTCAAATTTATCTTGATGCCTTTGCTTTTGAGATCTTCATCGAACACGACGACGAAAGAATGAGGTACCCTGCATGAATTGATCTTCTCAAAGATCAAGCAACTCACGATGAACTCGCGAGATGAGACGTTGAATCATCTCTTGAGGTGAGCCACAAACACACATCAAGAGGTGATGGAAGGCAGATGACAAAGGTTCAAAATGGTAGGCAACAAGTCCACGCCTAATAAGATGGTGGATGGGTTCCATAGTGGCGAGGAAATAATTGCCATGATTCCATGACGGGGCACCTTAGGGAAGGTGGCTCGTAGAAATATTTCCTTAAGTGGCAAAAAGAATTAGTTTTGATTCAGAGATCATTGAAATGCTCTATATCAGCCTAAGGCAATTCCCAAACGATCGTTTGAAGGAGTCCGAAGAAATGGCATACTCAGATCGGAAACGAAACTTACGGTTATAGAACAACTCAGCAAATGGAAGGCACATTCCAGTTGAAACCAAGGATATAACCTAGTGACTGAGCGTTCTTTCAAGAATTTGAGCATTTCCATATTCATCAAGGTTTTACCAACATCTATGCCAAGATCCTGGTGACACCTCGTACTACCATGATGAATAATTATGGAGGATGCAGGTGCAGAGGAGGACACACTTTCTTAGATTTTACCTTGATGATGCCAAGGAAACAAAATCTGGAGAATCGACCGAGAGACATTTAGCACTCCGCTTCTAATGTTCTCCTTGACATTCTAGGTACCACGATCATGCTTGAAAGCATCGACATGGCCACCAAGTAAAGGTCGGACTTCAGAATACAAAGGATCCATAAGGAACAACTTCTATAATAAGTCACTCGAAATCCTCATGGAGAAGATGGTCAACTTGCTCAATCAAGATACTACAATAAATAGGTCTTCCAACTAGGTGTGTCGGCTAGAACATCAACCTTGCCGAGACCTACATCATAGATCCTGGAAAAGTTCCAACCATCATATCCGCCTGAGATTCAGATCTGGTTGGTAACAGGATATTCCAGACTCATCGAGTCTAGAAGAAAATGAAAGTTTGCAACACAAATCGACGAGATGGCATTGCGAGAATCTCGGGAAATGAACTACGATAGCAAGCTCCAAAACATGAGCTGGTTCTGCTACACCCCTGTGAACACACTGTCCTAGACAAGCATGACCACATGGTAGTCTTATAATAAAACACTACCGAGTTCTGGTTGGGAACCATCATTGTGGATAACGAAGTCCTTGCATAAGTCATATGATTAGCTCTTACGAAGGAACTCCTTCTCCTTGAACAAATCAGTTAGTGGCTTGGTGTACTAGGAGATACATATGGAATGGAGGTAGCGAGCCTATCAAACCATAGCATACTTCGTACATGCATGACTGACTTGGGATGGTACCAGAGGAAACAAAAACAATCTTTCTCGAACTCACGATGGCAACTTGCACCAAATGCACGCGAATCAGAGAAAGTCGCTTCTTTCATCCAACATATGCTTCATGAACGGGACATGAAGATAATGCTTATATAAGTTTCCAACACTAGCTGAATGTTCAACACGAATCATGGAGGACACATAATGCTGCTGATGGGCTCAACAACAAGTCATCGAGATTTCCATATAGATGGAATTCCACAATTTAGTGAACACGGTGTTAGCATTGGTCAGACCAAAAGATGTAATGGTGTATGCTCGAGGGATCAACCACGAGTATGACAATATTATGAATATCATTGGTTCTGATTTGATTTGAGGATAACCCACACGCAAATCAAAGATTTGGGTAAGACAATAGATCCAACAACTGATCATAGGGACCATTCGATGAAGATATCATCTTTCTTCAATACACACACACAAACAAGGATATCCCTTTAATTGAACTAAGTTAGGCAAGATTTTATCTTCCAACTCTCCAAGTTGTTGTTTGGCTTAACCAACTAGCTCAGGGGTATCCAACACAGATTCTTGGAGAAGGGGTGGTTTGCAAGGAACCAACTTGATCACGAGCTCAACATAGCGGTCAGGTGACAACCTGGTAACACTTCCGAGAAGATATTCAGAACTTCATGAACCACCGATATGTTATTAAGCACGGGAGCAATCTTGATTTCGAGGCAAGATGATGTGATCAATTAAGCAAGGATTGACACAATCCTAACTCTTGATCTAAGAGTGCACCAGAAATAAGAACTAGGTAGCACAATCAATCTTAGGATGGTGATTCAACAACCAACACGCTAAGAATGAAATTATTGTCCATTAACTACCGAGCAACGGAGTTGCTAGGAGTATTTATTTCGTACATCACAATTCACTTGTCAGCACTCCAGTTACAACAACACGGGACCGAGGAATGAATAATGATGGCGAGAAGTATTACTGCGTCAAGAATTCATAAGAGGTGGTGCAATTCTCATGACACTCTTGACATAAAGATGGTAACATTCCAAGGTAGAGCAGAGCAAAAGCTGGATTGGCATTTTGATCCACGGAATACAATTGCTTTGACCCAATCCTAGATATGCATGAGGTTTTGGAGTTTGTTTCTCCTATCCATTCTGAAATAGAACGGCTTGACGGACCACAAGAATAGTATGCATCGAAGAACACGAATGCACGACATCAACTTGACTATCAACTGATAGACAAGGATCGGAATACAACTACAGAGGGACAACTCAAAGGAACATATATCTTTCTGAGTTGTGGATGCATAGGTTAGTATGTCGAACAAGTTCAACATATTTCTTCCGGATAACCCATGCTGAGAAGGAAGGACTGGCAGATTCACAATATGAATGGAGTACTCCTCAAGAGCACCCTGGTTGTGATCTTTTGGTTCAAAAGAACTTCTGCCATGATGGTTCATGGTATTGGAAGAATGAGATACCACGGACGTCGAGGACTATCACAAAGGTTACTAATATCTTAAGGGAACTAGCAAATACTAACAACATGAAGTAAGTAGGGTGAATCTCGGGTTCAGAAACCCGGGAGTAGAATACCCACTACTAAGTAGCATCACGGGATGCTTTCGGGAATGATGGCCAGATTCATCACACTGGGAACACAAAACATGGCTAGATTACTAGGTGACTCTCTAAGATTCCTAGGGTCATAATACTAGTTCCAACATATATGTCAAGGCAAGGATTACCTCAACAGACGATTAGTATGCTTATTCTGACCAAAAGGACATCAGGAACAGGAAGGAAGAATTTGCAAATGCATCAGATAGTTTAGAAACCTGGGATGACTCGGACAAAATAACGGCTGTAAATGCTCAAAAGATTTGAGACATCCTGCAAAAATGGTGGCATAACCACTCAACACCACAATATCAAGGTTCCGAGATTAACTAACAACACACGGAAGTAGTAGGAACTGAACTGGGGCGTGAAACCATAAATTCTATAAGTCTATGGATTAGTAACACGTCATCCTGATAGATAGATGAGAAGGCCTAGTTCTTAATCCCCGTAGAATAGAAGAGGTTGACTCAGATCAGAAGGGCATAAGGTAAAGGAGTAAAAAGAGCCTTATGTTCCCTTCCACAATCAATTCGCCTATATAACTAAAGCATTTCTAGACTCAACTTCGACCAGTTTGGCTTCGTAATCCTATAGGCAGTCAGGCTTTGATACCAAAGCTGTCAGGACCCCAATTCCAAGTCACATCGATCTAGCCGGTAACACCTCATATCACTTTGCGGCCTCAGGCACGGTATTCCCACGGGTGTCGCCCTACCATGGCCCCAGACCGTTTGCGCCTTTTGGCTCACGTATATGATAGTGTCGCTAGCATCCATATGACAGAGAACCCGGGCCGACATGACTAGTCGTGAACCCAAAGTGGCACTAACTTACGGGGACATGCATACATGAATCAACATCGAGCATGTCGGTCAGCAGCGTGCGAATCCGGGCTGTAGCACTGGCTAACAGGACGCCGGTGAACCGGGCTGTAGCAGGCTAGGCAGGTCTCCGGATGTCACCGTGTGACATTTCCCCGAAGGGACAGACACAGGAAAGAAGTGAATCACATGCCGGCCAGTCAAGTGTTCCGGAGCAGTAGTGCTGGGCTAGCAGGACTCCGGTGAACCGGGCTATAGCGGACTACTATGGCTCATGGAAGCACAAGACTACATTTCCCCATAAGAGAGGCTACCAAGGATAAACAACTAGGTTGTCAGATCCCACACATACCAAGCATTTCAATCATACACACAATATGCTCGATATGTGTAAATACAACATGGCATCACAACAAAACTCTACGACTCAAAGTATTTATTTATTAGGCTCCGAGGAGCGAGATATTACAAATATGGGTCTCATGACCCAACATACAGAGCATACAAGCAACAAGCACATGCGGAAGCTTAACTTGTCTGAGTACAGACAACTACAAATGAAGAAGGCTGAGAAGCCTGACTATATACAAGACCCTCCCAAGGGTACAAGATCGTAGCTGAGGTAACAAGCTAAATGTCGAAGTCCATGCGGAACTACTAGCGAGACGGACGTCTCTCTGCAAAAACATAAAATAGGCAAACGTGAGTACAAATGTACCCAGCAAGACTTACATCAGAACTATCTACATATGCATCGGTATCAACAAAGGGGTGGTGGAGTTTAACTGCAGCAAGCCAGCTTTGACTCGGTGGCTATCCTGAACTACGACTTGAAGTAACTCTTTTGAGGTGGCGCACACGAGTCCAGATATTCACCATACCAGTACACCACTATGGATCCGCTCCCGTCTCCCTACGAGAACGCCATCCATAGCACTCACGCTTATCTTGCGCATTTTAGGGTATCCACTTTCACTTGTCTATGAACTGTACAGGCAACCCAGAAGTCCTTTACTGCGGACACGGCTATTCGAATAGATGATGTTAACCCTGCAGGGGTGTACTTCTTTGTTGGGGAACGTAGTAATTTCAAAAAAATTCCTACGCACACGCAAGATCATGGTGATGCATAGCAACGAGAGGGGAGAGTGTTGTCTACGTACCCTCGTAGACCGAAGCGGAAGCATTAACGCAACATAGAGGAAGTAGTCGTACGTCTTCCGGATCCGACCGATCCAATCACCGAAACTACGGCACCTTCGAGTTCTAGCACACGTTCTGCTTGATGACGATCCCCGGGCTTCGATCCTTCAAAGCGTCGGGGAGGAGTTCTGTCAGCACGACGGCGTGGTGATGATCTTGATGTTCTACCTTCTCAGGGCTTCGCCTAAGCACCGCTACGATATGACCGAGGTGAAATATGGTGGAGGGGGGCACCGCACACGGCTAAGGAACGATCACGAAGATCAACTTGTGTGTCTAGAGGTGCCCCCTGCCCCTGTATATAAAGGAGCAAGGGGGGTGCGGCCGGCCAGGAGAAGGGCGCGCCAGGAGGAGTCCTACTCCCACCGGGAGTAGGATCCCCCCCTTCCTAGTTGGAATAGGATTCGGGAGGGGGAAAGAGGAGAGAGAGAAGGAAGGGGGGCGCCGCCTCCTCTCCTTGTCCTATTCGGACTAGGGGGGAGGGGCGCGCGGCCCAGCCCTGGCCACCTCTCCTCTCTTCCACTAAAGCCCACTAAGGCCCATTTACCTCCCGGGGGGTTCCGGTAACCTCCCGGTACTCCGGTAAAATCCCGATTTCACCTGGAACAATTCCGATATTCAAATATAGGCTTCCAATATATCAATCTTTATGTCTCGACCATTTCGAGACTCCTCGTCACGTCCGTGATCATATCCGAGACTCCAAACAAACTTCGGTACATCAAAATATATAAACTCATATTGAAACTGTCATCGTAACGTTAAGCGTGCGGACCCTACGGGTTTGAGAACAATGTAGACATGATCGAGACACGTCTCCGGTCAATAACCAATAGCGGAACCTGGATGCTCATATTGGCTCCTACATATTCTACGAAGATCTTTATCGGTCAGACCGCATAGAAACATACGTTGTTCCCTTTGTCATTGGTATGTTACTTGCCCGAGATTCAATCGTCGGTATCTCAATACCTAGTTCAATCTCGTTACCGGCAAGTCTATTTACTCGTTCCGTAATACATCATCTCGCAACTAACTCATTAGTTGCAATGCTTGCAAGGCTTATGTGATGTGCATTACCGAGAGGGCCCAGAGATACCTCTCCGAAAATCGGAGTGACAAATCCTAATCTCAAAATACGCCAACCCAACAAGTACCTTCGGAGACACCTATAGAGCACCTTTATAATCACCCAGTTACGTTGTGACGTTTGGTAGCACACAAAGTGTTCCTCCGGTAAACGGGAGTTGCATAATCTCATAGTCATAGGAACATGTATAAGTCATGAAGAAAGCAATAGCAACATACTAAACGATCAAGAACTAAGCTAATGGATTGGGTCAAGTCAATCAGATCATTCACCTAATGATGTGATCCCGTTAATCAAATAAAAACTCTTTGTCCATGGTTAGGAAACATAACCATCTTTGATTAACAAGCTAGTCAAGTAGAGGCATACTAGTGACACTCTATTTGTTTATGTATTCACACATGTATTATGTTTCCGGTTAATACAATTCTAGCATGAATAATAAACATTTATCATGAAATAAGGAAATAAATAATAACTTTATTATTGCCTCTAGGGCATATTTCCTTCAGTCTACCACTTGCACTAGAGTCAATAATCTAGATTACACAGTAATGATTCTAACACCCATGGAGCCTTGGTGCTGATCATGTTTTGCTCGTGGAAGAGGCTTAGTCAACGAGTCCGCTACATTCAGATCCGTATGTATCTTACAAATCTCTATGTCTCCCACCTGGACTAGATCTCGGATGGAATTGAAGCGTCTGTTGATGTGCTTGGTTCTTTTGTGAAATCTGGATTCCCTTGACAAGGCAATTGCACCAGTATTGTCACAAAAGATTTTCATTGGACCCGATGCACTAGGTATGACACCTAGATCGGATATGAACTCCTTCATCCAGACTCCTTCGTTTGCTGCTTCTGAAGCAGCTATGTACTCCGCTTCACATGTAGATCCTGCCACAACACTTTGTTTAGAACTACACCAACTGATAGCTCCACCATTTAAAGTAAACACGTATCCGGTTTGCGATTTAGAATCGTCCGGGTCAGTGTCAAAGCTTGCATCAACGTAACCATTTACGATGAGCTCTTTGTCACATCCATATACGAGAAACATATCCTTAGTCCTTTTCAGGTATTTCAGGATGTTCTTGACCGCTGTCTAGTGATCCACTCCTGGATTACTTTGGCACCTCCCTGCTAGACTTATAGCAAGACACACATCAGGTCTGGTACACAGCATTGCATACATGATAGAGCCTATAGCTGAAGCATAGGGAACATCTTTCATTTTCTCTCTATCTTCTGCAGTGGTCGGACATTGAGTCTTACTCAACTTCACACCTTGTAACACAGGTAAGAATCCTTTCTTAGCCTGATCCATTTTGAACTGTTTCAAAACTTTGTCAAGGTATGTGCTTTGTGAAAGTCCAATTAAGCGTCTTGATCTATCTCTATAGAACTTAATGCCCAATATGTAAGCAGCTTCACCGAGGTCTTTCATTGAAAAACTCTTATTCAAGTATCCCTTTATGCTATCCAGAAATTCTATATCATTTCCGATTAGTAATATGTCATCCACATATAATATCAGAAATTCTATAGAGCTCCCACTCACTTTCTTGTAAATACAGGCTTCTCCAAAAGTCTGTACAAACCCAAATGCTTTGATCACACTATCAAAGCGTTTATTCCAACTCCGAGAGGCTTGCACCAGTCCATAAATGGAACGCTGGAGCTTGCACACTTTGTTAGCTCCTTTTTTATCGACAAAACCTTCCGGCTGCATCATATACAACTCTTCTTCCAGAAATCCATTCAGGAATGAAGTTTTAACATCCATTTGCCAAATTTCATAATTATAAAATGCGGCAATTGCTAACATGATTCGGACAGACTTAAGCATCGCTACGGGTGAGAAGGTCTCATCGTAGTCAATCCCTTGAACTTGTCGAAAACCTTATGCGACAAGTCGAGCTTTGTAGACAGTAACATTACCGTCAGCGTCAGTCTTCTTCTTGAAGTTCCATTTTTTCTCAATTGCTTGCCGATCATCGGGCAAGTCAACCAAAGTCCACACTTTGTTCTCATACATGGATCCCATCTCAGATTTCATGGCTTCAAGCCATTTTGCGGAATCTGGGCTTACCATTGCTTCTTCATAGTTCGTAGGTTCATCATGATCTAGTAGCATGACTTCCAGAATAGGATTACCGTACCATTCTGGTGCGGATCTTACTCTGTTTGATCTACGAGGTTCAGTAGCAACTTGATCTGAAGTTCCATGATCATCATCATTAACTTCCTCACCAATTGGTGTAGGTGTCACAGAAACCGGTTTCTGTGATGTACTACTTTCCAATAAGGGAGCAGGTACAGTTACCTCATCAAGTTCTACTTTCCTCCCACTCACTTCTTTCGAGAGAAACTCCTTCTCTAGAAAGTTTTCGAATTTAGCAGCAAAAGTCTTGCCTTCGGATCTGTGATAGAAGGTGTATCCAATAGTCTCCTTTTGATATCCTATGAAGACACATTTCTCCGATTTGGATTCCAGCTTATCAGGTTGAAGTTTTTTCACATAATCATCGCAACCCCAAACTTTTAAGAAACGACAACTTTGGTTTCTTGCCAAACCATAGTTCATAAGGCGTCGTCTCAACGGATTTCGATGGTGCCCTATTTAACGTGAATGCAGCCGTCTCTAAAGCATAACCCCAAAACGATAGCGGTAAATCTGTAAGAGACATCATAGATCGCACCATATCAAGTAAAGTACGATTACGATGTTCGGGCACACCATTACGTTGTGGTGTTCCGGGTGGCGTGAGTTGCGAAACTATTCCGCATTGTTTCAAATGTACACCAAACCCGTAACTCAAATATTCTCCTCCACGATCAGATCGCAGAAACTTTATTTTCTTGTTACGATAATGTTTCAGACTTATGTTTCGTTAAATAGATATACCCATATCTGTCATCTGTGAAGGTGAGAAAGTAACGATATCCGCCACGAGCCTCAACATTCATCGGACCACATACATCTGTATGTATGATTTCCAACAGATCTGTTGCTCTCTCCATAGTACCGGAGAACGGTGTTTTTGTCATCTTGCCCATAAGGCACGGTTCGCAAGTACCAACTGATTCATAATCAAGTGGTTCCAAAAGCCCATCAGTATGGAGTTTCTCCATGCGCTTTACACCGATATGACCCAAACGGCAGTGCCACAAATAAGTTGCACTATCATTATCAACTTTGCATCTTTTGGCTTCAACATTATGAATATGTGTATCACTACTATCGAGATTTAATAAGAATAGACCACTCTTTAAGGGTGCATGACCAAAAAAGATATTACTCATATAAATAGAACAACCATTATTCTCTGATTTAAATGAATAAGCGTCTCGCATCAAACAAGATCCAGATATAATGTTCATGCTCAACGCTGGCACCAAATAACAATTATTTAGGTCCAATACTAATCCCGAAGGTAGATGTAGAGGTAGCGTGCCGACCGCGATCACATCGACTTTGGAACCATTTCCCACGCGCATCCTCACCTCGTCCTTAGCCAATCTTCGCTTAATCCGTAGTCCCTGTTTTGAGTTGCAAATATTAGCAACAGAACTAGTATCAAATACCCAGGTGCTACTGCGAGCATTAGTAAGGTACACATCAATAACATGTATATCACATATACCTTTGTTCACCTTGCCATCCTTCTTATCCGCCAAATACTTGGGGCAGTTCCGCTTCCAGTGACCAGTCTGCTTGCAGTAGAAGCACTCAGTTTCAGGCTTAGGTCCAGATTTGGGTTTTTTCTCCTGAGCAGCAACTTGCTTGCTGTTCTTCTTGAAGTTCCCCTTCTTCTTCCCTTTGCCCTTTTTCTTGAAACTAGTAGTCTTATTGACCATCAACACTTGATGCTCCTTCTTGATTTCTACCTCTGCAACTTTTAGCATTGCGAAGAGCTCGGGAATTGTCTTATCCATCCCTTGCATGTTATAGTTCATCACGAAGCTCTTGTAGCTAGGTGGAAGTGATTGGAGAATTCTGTCAATGACGCAATCATCCGGAAGATTAACTCCCAATTGAATCAAGTGATTATTATACCCAGACATTTTGAGTATATGCTCACTGACAGAACTGTTCTCCTCCATCTTGCAGCTATAGAAATTATTGGAGACTTCATATCTCTCAATTCGGGCATTTGCTTGAAATATTAACTCTAACTCCTGGAACATATCATATGCTCCATGACGTTCAAAACGTCGTTGAAGACCCGATTCTAAGCCGTAAAGCATGGCACATTGAACTATCGAGTAGTCATCATCTTTGCTCTGCCAGACGTTCTTAACGTTGTCAGTTGCATCAGCAGCAGGCCTGGCACCCAGCGGTGCTTCCAGGACATAACTCTTCTGTGCAGAAATGAGGATAATCCTCAAGTTATGGACCCAGTCCTTGTAATTGCTACCATCATCTTTCAACTTTGCTTTCTCAAGGAACGCATTAAAATTCAACGGAACAACAACACGGGCCATCTATCTACAATCAAACATAAACAAGCAAGATACTATCAGGGACTAAGTTCATGATAAATTGAAGTTCAATTAATCATATTACTTAAGAACTCCCACCTAGATATACATCCCTCTAATCCTCTAAGTGATCACGTGATCCACATCAACTAAACCATGTCCGATCATCACGTGAGATGGAGTTGTTTCAATGGTCAACATCACTATGTTGATCATATCTACTATATGATTCACGCTCGACCTTTCGGTCTCCGTGTTCCGAGGCCATATCTGTTATATGCTAGGCTCGTCAAGTTAAACCTGAGTATTCCGCGTGTGCAACTGTTTTGCACCCGTTGTATTTGAACGTAGAGCCTATCACACCCGATCAACACGTGGTGTCTCAACACGAAGAACTTTCGCAACGGTGCATACTCAGGGAGAACACTTTTACTATGATAATTTAGTGAAGGACCATCTTATAATGCTACCGTCAATTAAAGCAAGATAAGATGCATAAAAGATAAACATCACATGCAATCAATATAAGTGATATGATATGGCCATCATCATCTTGTGCTTGTGATCTCCATCTTCGAAGCACCGTCATGATCACCATCGTCACCGGCGCGACACCTTGATCACCATCGTAGCATCATTGTCGTCTCGCCAATCTTATGCTTCTACGACTATCACTACCGCTTAGTGATAAAGTAAAGCATTACAGGGCGATTGCATTGCATACAATAAAGCGACAACCATATGGCTCCTGCTAGTTGCCGATAACTCGGTTACAAAACATGATCTTCTCATACAATAAAATTTAGCATCATGCCTTGACCATATCACATAACATCATGCCCTGCAAAAACAAGTTAGACGTCCTCTACTTTGTTTGTTGCAAGTTTTACGTGGCTGCTACGGGCTTAAGCAAGAACCAGTCTCACCTACGCATTAAAACCACAACGATAGTTTGTCAAGTTGATGCCGTTTTAACCTTCGCAAGGATCGGGCGTAGCCACACTCGGTTCAACTAAAGTTGGAGAAACTGACACCCGCCAGCCACCTGTGTGCAAAGCACGGCGGTAGAACCAGTCTCGCGTAAGCGTACGCGTAATGTCGGTCCAGGCCGCTTCATCCAACAATACCGCGGAACCAAAGTATGACATGCTGGTAGGTAGTATGACTTATATCGTCCACAACTCATTTGTGTTCTACTCATGCATATAACATCAAACCATAAAAACCTGGCTCTGATACCACTGTTGGGGAACGTAGTAATTTCAAAAAATTTCCTGCGCACACGCAAGATCATGGTGACGCATAGCAACGAGAGGGGAGAGTGTTGTCTATGTACCCTCGTAGACCGAAGTGGAAGCGTTGACGCAACATAGAGGAAGTAGTCGTACGTCTTCCCGGTCCGACCGATCCAGGCACCGTTACTCCGGCACCTCCGAGTTCTTAGCACACGTCCAGCTCGATGACGCTCCCCGGGCTCCGATCTAGCAAAGCTTACGGGATGAGTTCCGTCAGCACGACGGCGTGATGACGATGATGATGTTCTACCGACGCAGGGCTTCGCCTAAGCACTACAACGATATGACCAAGGTGGAATATGGTGGAGGGGGGCACCGCACACGGCTAAGGAACGATCACGAAGATCAACTTGTGTGTTCTAGGGTGCCCCCCTGCCCCCGTATATAAAGGAGGGAGGGGGTGCGGCCGGCCCCCAAGGGGTGCGCCTGGAGGAGTCCTACTCCCACTGGGAGTAGGACTCCCCCCTCTCTTGCCTTGTTGGAGAAGGAAAGGGGGAGGGAGAAGAGGAAAGGGGGGCGCCGCCCCCCTTCCTTGTCCTATTCGGACTAGGGGGGAGGGGGCGCTCGGCCTGCCCTGGCCGGCCCCTCTCTTCAACCTTATGGCCCATGAAGGCCCATTAACCCCCCGGGGGGTTCCGGTAACCCCTCGGTACTCCGGTAAAATGCCGATTTCACCCGGATCGATTCCGATGTCCAAATATAGGCTTCCAATATATCAATCTTTATGTCTCGACCATTTCGAGACTCCTCGTCATGTCCGTGATCACATCCGGGACTCCGAACTACCTTCGGTACATCAAAATGTATAAACTCATAATAACTGTCATCGTAACGTTAAGCGTGCAGACCCTACGGTTCGAGAACAATGTAGACATGACTGAGACACGTCTCTGGTCAATAACCAATAGCGGAACCTGGATGCCCATATTGGCTCCTACATATTCTACGAAGATCTTTATCGGTCAGACCGCATAACAACATACGTTGTTCCCTTTGTCATCGGTATGTTACTTGCCCGAGATTTGATCGTCGGTATCCAATACCTAGTTCAATCTCGTTGCCGGCAAGTCTCTTTACTCGTTCCGTAATACATCATCTCACAACTAACACATTAGTTGCAATGCTTGCAAGGCTTATGTGATGTGCATTACCGAGAGGGCCCAGAGATACCTCTCCGACAATCGGAGTGACAAATCCTAATCTCGAAATACGCCAACCCACCAAGTACCTTTGGAGACACCTGTAGAGCACCTTTATAATCACCCAGTTACGTTGTGACGTTTGGTAGCACATGCAATCAATATAAGTGATATGATATGGCCATCATCATCTTGTGCTTGTGATCTCCATCTTTGAAGCACCGTCATGATCACCATCGTCACCGGCGCGACACCTTGATCACCATCGTAGCATCATTGTCGTCTCGCCAATCTTATGCTTCTACGACTATCGCTACCGCTTAGTGATAAAGTAAAGCATTACAGGGCGATTGCATTGCATACAATAAAGCGACAACCATATGGCTCCTGCTAGTTGCCGATAACTCGGTTACAAAACATGCTCATCTCATACAATAAAATTTAGCATCATGTCTTAACCATATCACATCACAACATGCCCTGCAAAAACAAGTTAGACGTCCTCTACTTTGTTGTTGCAAATTTTACGTGGCTGCTACGGGCTTAGCAAGAACCAATCTTACCTACGCATCAAAACCACAACGATAGTTTGTCAAGTTGGTGCCGTTTTAACCTTCGCAAGGACCGGGCGTAGCCACACTCGGTTCAACTAAAGTTGGAGAAACTGACACCCGCCAGCCACCTATGTGCAAAGCACGGCGGTAGAACCAGTCTCGCGTAAGCGTACGCGTAATGTCGGTCCGGGCCGCTTCATCCAACAATACCGCCGAACCAAAGTATGACATGCTGGTAAGCAGTATGACTTATATCGCCCACAAATCACTTGTGTTCTACTCGTGCATATAACATCAACACGTAAAACCTGGCTCTGATACCACTGTTGGGGAACGTAGTAATTTCAAAAAAAATCCTACACACACGCAAGATCATGGTGCTGCATAGCGACGAGAGGGGAGAGTGTTGTCTACGTACCCTCGTAGACTGAAGCGGAAGCGTTGACGCAACGTAGAGGAAGTAGTCGTGCGTCTTCCCGATCTGACCGATCCAAGCACCAAAACTATGGCACCTCCGAGTTCTAGCACATGTTCAGCTTGATGACGATCCCCGGGCTTCGATCCAGCAAAGCGTCGCAGAGGAGTTCCATCAGCACGACGGCGTGGTGACGATCTTGATGTTCTACCATCGCAGGGCTTTGCCTAAGCACCGCTACGATATGACCGAGGTGGAATATGGTGGAGGGGGGCACCGCACACGGCTAAGGAACGATCACGAAGATCAACTTGTGTGTCTAGAGGTGCCCCTGCCCCCATATATAAAGGAGCAAGGGGGGTGTGGCCGGCCAGGAGGAGGGCGGGCCAGGAGGAGTCCTACTCCCACCGGGAGTAGGATTCCCCCCTTTCCTAGTTGGAATAGGATTCAGGAGGGGGAAAGAGGAGAGAGAGAAGGAAGGGGGCGCCGCCCCCCTCTCCTTGTCCTATTCGGACTAGGGGGGAGGGGCGCGCGGCCCAGCCCTGGCCACCTCTCCTCTCTTCCACTAAAGCCCACTAAGGCCCATTTACCTCCCGGGGGGGTCCGGTAACCTCCCGGTACTCCGGTAAAATCCCGATTTCACCTGGAACAATTCTGATATCCAAATATAGGCTTCCAATATATCAATCTTTATGTCTCGACCATTTCGATACTCCTCATCACGTCCGTGATCATACCCGGGACTCCGAACAAACTTCGGTACATCAAAATATATAAACTCATATTGAAACTGTCATCGTAACGTTAAGCGTGCGGACCCTACGGGTTCGAGAACAATGTAGACATGACCGAGACACGTCTCCGGTCAATAACCAATAGCGGAACCTGGATGCTCACATTGGCTCCTACATATTCTACGAAGATCTTTATCGGTCAGACCGCATAACAACATATGTTGTTCCCTTTGTCATCGGTATGTTACTTGCCCGAGATTCGATCGTCGGTATCTCAATACCTAGTTCAATCTCGTTACCGGCAAGTCTCTTTACTCGTTCCGTAATACATCATCTCGCAACTAACTCATTAGTTGCAATGCTTGCAAGGATTATGTGATGTGCATTACCGAGAGGGCCCAGAGATACCTCTTCGACAATCGGAGTGACAAATCCTAATCTCGAAATACGCCAACCCAACAAGTACCTTCGGAGACACCTGTAGAGCACCTTTATAATCACCCAGTTACGTTGTGACGCTTGGTAGCACACAAAGTGTTCCTCCGGTAAACGGGAGTTGCATAATCTCATAGTCATAGGAACATGTATAAGTCATGAAGAAAGCAATAGCAACATACTAAACGATCAAGTGCTAAGCTAACGGATTGGGTCAAGTCAATCAGATCATTCACCTAATGATGTGATCCCATTAATCAAATAACAACTCTTTGTCCATGGTTAGGAAACATAACCATCTTTGATTAACGAGCTAGTCAAGTAGAGGCATACTAGTGACACTCTATTTGTTTATGTATTCACACATGTATTATGTTTCCGGTTAATACAATTCTAGCATGAACAATATACATTTATCATGAAATAAGGAAATAAAAAATAACTTTATTATTGCCTATAGGGCATATTTCCTTCATTCTTCACACACGCTCTCGCCACTTACCACCATGTACACATCGTGTATCTCGGCAACCTTCAAGCGGAAGCCTGGCGAGGGAGTCGGCCACGACCTGACTAACCACACAAGTCTCTAGTCTAGGTTTATCGCCTATTCGGGTTCCATCCGCAAGGAGATCCGGTCGGGGTGTCGCTCACGGCCCCAAACGATGTGAGCAGGGTTCCCAAGCCCACCATTCGGGTGCCACTTGGTATACCGTGCCACTGTGCCTAGTCTGTCCCAAGCCCACCTGTACCGGGTGCCACTTGGTAGACTATTAACACTACCTACAAACACCAGAAATTAGTTGCAACTCCTGGACAGAGATCAAGTTGATTGATAAGTCGAGAGGGGCCGAGTTACCGGAACCCAATGTGTGGTAGTAACTGTTCATGGATCACAAACACAGAACTCAGTTCCTACGGACGGTTTCAATGAGACAACCCACCATGTACTCCTACATGGCCTCTCACCTCTACCTTTACCAAATCGTGTTCACACACTTAGCTCTCAATAGTAGGACATGTTCACAACTTCCCAATTCATCCCCGATGAATCAGACCCGACACAACTCTAAGCAATAGCAGGCATGACAACACAAGCATGAGTGAGTAGGCACATCAAGGCTCAACCAACTCCTAGTCATGCTAGTGGGTTTAATCTATTTACTATGGCAATGACAGGTCATGCAGAGGAAAGGGGTTCAACTACCGCAGCATGTAACAGTTGAATCGCTGTTGTCCTAAAGTAGTAAAAGAGAGCAGGAACGAGAGAGTAGGATTGTATCGGAATGAACGAGGGGGTTTTGCTTGCCTGGCACTTCTGAAGATAGTATAGCTCTTCATCGGTGTCATCGATCACGTCGTCGGAAACATCGTCTACTAAGAGGGAACAACCACCGGCAAACACAAAAGGAACCACAATCAATGCAATGTACATTCACATGAATGACATGACATGTAAAGGTACTTAATTCACCTAATGCAATCTCTAGCCAAGTTAATTGAAGTGGAACTCAAACAAGATCAAATTCCAACTCCAAATGTGATTTCATAAATTGTCCTAATCATCATTTGTCCTATTAAGTGAGGTTAACTTGTTCAAACATGCATGATCATGGCATAAACAGATTCTTCATATTTTTCTGATCATTTTTCATATATAATTTATCTTATTTGGAGTTATGGTTGAATTTCTATGATTTTTAGAAGTTTAGGCAATTTTTTGGATTTTCTAATTATTTAGAATTAAACTAATTCCAGAAAATGAATTACTGCGTCAGCACTGCATCAGCATGACGTAAGTGAGTCAACGGGGCGTCCCTGGTCAAACTAAGCAGTGGGTCCCATGTGTCAGTGATTAGACTAACTAACCTAATTAAAAATAACCCTAACTAACTTGGTTAGCTGGGCGGGGCCCGCATGTCAGTTACCTAAGGGGGTCAAATCCCTGGTCAACCGGGGCTAAACCACCGGTGTTTAGCCACCGGCGATGACCAGACGTGGCGAAGGGTTCGGGATCGCTCCCCGGCGCCCAAACGAGCGGCGGAGAGCACCCACGGGGAGCTGGAGCTCGCCCGCATCCAGCGCGGCAAGCAGCAGTGGCTAGGGCGGCCGGAGCTCGTCGGAAACGAGCTCGGGGCGGCGACCGGCGCTCGTGCGCGAGTGGGGATGCGGCTGCGGTGGACGTGGCGGTGCGCGCTTAGCACCTACGGCAACTACGCGAGGCGGCGAGAGTGTTAGTCACGACAGCCGGACCATTGGGTCGCCTGGGTCACGTCGGCAGTGAGCGTAGGCTGCGGCGCGTACGGGTGTGAGTGGCGTGGCGGCTACGGCATGTGAGAGCTAGAACGGAGAGGGGAGAAGGGGCAGGAGCTCACAGCGGTCACGCCAGGGCAGACGGAGAGCTCGGAGGAGGTCGGGGTTGAGCGGGGCGGCAAGGGGGATCTCCGGCGATGGGCGGCCGGGGACGAGCTCGGTGAGGGCAAAGGAGCGCGTCCGGCTACGTGTGGCGAAGCGAGGAGGTCGAGGACGTCGAGGCAGAGCTCGCAGGCACGACGAGGGGTCTAGGGAGAGGCGGTGGCGTCGACTACGGCAGCGGCGGCTTAGGGGCGCGTCGGCCATAGCGGGAGAGGACGAGGGGGAGAGCAGAGGAGGGGAGAGTGGTGTCTAGGGGGCCGAGGCAGCGCCGAGGAGAAGACGCGAGGCGTCGCGGTGGCCAGGCGACGCAGGCAGGCAGCCTAGTGGCGTGGCGCCCGCGCGCGCGCCGGGCGCTCTCCCTCCTCTGCCTACTGGCAGAGGTGGGTGACGACTGGCACAGGCCAGGTGGGCTGGGCCGGCCAACTGGGCCACCCGGTAAGTCGGGCCAGGTTGGGCAGGTAAGTTTCTTCCTTTCACATTTTTGTTTCTCTTTTCTAATTTTTGCAGTTTGTTTGCGATTGAGTTTTGACACCAAATCAACTTTAAACTTCATGAAAATAATTGTGCTAACTAAGTAGACTTATCCGAAGCCACACAATAATTTTCAGAATTATTGAACAATTATATAATAAATATAGATCCAATTCAAATAGTTATTCAATTAATTCCAAATGCCCAAAATAAATATTTCTGAGACTCCAAAAATATTGGTTTGAGTTTTACCTCTTGCCAATATGTTTATAGCTTGACATGAAAATTTTCTTGGGTTTATTTGAAACAATTTTTAATGTTGATCATTTTTGTAAAAGACTTCTGAGGCTTTCCACTTTCCCCAATTCAGCTTTCAATAAAATTTAAACATGATGCAACAAGATCAAGCAAGGACAACCGGGCTGAGCTAGGGCTGTGACATGCTGTTTGCGGACATGTCCAAATGTGTCCACGAATGTTTTGAGTGTTTGTTTTGATAGACCAGCGGTGGAGAAGGCGGAAGAATAGGGAGAGACGTTGAATGCGCACTGGCGGCGGACATGGCAATGAATTAGAACACGGTCGGTTTAACATGGTGGCCTTTTATTAGTCTTTTTCCTATGACCCATCCGTCATTATGTATTGCCTCCCCACAATAAAGACATTATATATCGAAAATACAAAGGTGAACATAGGTGCGCATGAGGGAGTCCTGGACTAAGGGGTCCTCGGGCGTCCGGCCTGTTATCTGTGGGCCGGACTGATGGGCTATGAAGACATGAAGGCCGAAGACTGTACCCGTGTCCGAATTGGACTCTACTTGGCATGGAGGGCAAGCTTGGCGACCGAATATTAATTCTTATGTAATCGACTCCATGTAAACCCTAGATGCCCCCGGTGTCTATATAAACCGGAGGGGTTAGTCTGGAAAGGACACACATTACCATAGTCATATAGGCTAGACTTCTAGGGTTTAGCCATTACGATCTCGTGGTAGATCAACTCTTGTAATACTCATATTCATCAAGATCAATCAAGCAGGAAGTAGGGTATTACCTCCATAGAGAGCGCCCGAACCTGGGTAAACATCGTGTCCCCCGTCTCCTGTTACCATCGGTCCTAGACGCACAGTTCAGGACCCCCTACCCGAGTTCCGCCGGTTTTGACACCGACATTTGTGCTTTCATTGAGAGTTCCGTTGTGCCGTCGACAAAAGGTTTGATGGCGTCTTCAATCGTCGATAACGACGTTGTCCAAGGAGGAACCTTCCTCACTAGACATATTTTTGTGTTCGGCGGCTTCATACTACGGGCCAACTCGCTTGGCCATCTGGAGCAGATCGACAGCCATGCCCCTGGCTATCAGGTCAGATTTGGAAGCTTGAACTACGTCGCAGATATCCGTGGAGAATTGATCTTCAATGGGTTTGAGACCGCGGCGATCGCTCCTCCTCGCTCCGATGAACATGACTTAAATCTGTCCCCTGATCACATCCAGGAGATGGTTCATGTTGCCGCAACGGCCTTAGATCCGGAGCAAATCGTACCGTCCGAGGCCACGGAGTCCGCGGTGTTGGAGCCGCACATGGACTCAACGCCCTGCAATATTTGCTTTGACGGAACTTCGGATTTGTCTCCGGCTATAAGTTCCGGACTGTGTACGCCTGCGGACACTGAGCTAGATCAGTTATCGATCTTCGAATTCAGCGCCACTAATGTTTTCCAGCACTCACCTTTGGGTGATGTGCTGAACTCTTTAAATAATTTGTCCTTGGAGGAGGACTCGCAGCCGAACTATGTCTGGTTCGAGTTAGAGGCTGATGATGGGGAATTTTGCTTCCCACCTGCCACCCACTTCATAGCTACCGGTGAGCTCGACTATGGTTCCGAAGACATCGACGGTATGGACGACAATGACGACAAGGAGCAAGGCCAAGACCCGCCATTCACTGGACGTTGGACGGCCACCTCTTCGTACGACGTGTTCATGGTTGATACACCTAAAGGATCTGGCAACGACAAAGAAGAGCCAGATGCGAATAAACACTCCGAAACACAGTCCAGGCGACGGCGCCCTAAACGCCGCTCTAAGCCTCGTCGCTCAAAAGATGTCAACACTGGCACTGGAGAAAACAATACTCCGGGCGACGCCGAAAACAATGAAGACCCTGTTGGAGCCGCATCCGAACAGGAGGAGCAAGACAACGAGCAGGTTAACCCTGATAAACAGGCCACACCCAATGACCCGGATGACGATAGTTATCGTCCACCCTCTGAGGATGATGAGAGCCTTGGCAATGAAGACTTCATCATGCCCGAGGCACCCCTCGAGTAGGAGCGCATTAAGCGCCAGCTCATAGCTACTGCAAGAAGCCTAAAGAAAAAGCAGCAGCAGCACCAAGAAGATCAAGACCTACTCATCGATAGATGGACAGATGTCCTGGTAGCCGAAGAATACGGCCTCAAGCACCCAACCAAGAGTTACCCAAAACGCAGACTGCTACCTCAGTTCGATGAGGAGGCACTAGATCCTATACCTCCCTCGCGCAATGCGGACCGACCACCACGTGGCCGGGATAGTGCGGCAGACCGACCACCCCGCGGTCAGGATAAAACCGCAACTCAGGCCGAACAACAGCCCGCCCCACCGCCTCGCAAACACAGGGACAAACCAGCCCGGGACCATACATACGATCTTTGGCAGGAATTGGACAGTAGAGCAGGACACGCCAGATCTATATACGGATCGCGAGGACGCTTCCCTACTCGGGATGACAGCTACCTATTCGGACATGACAAACTTAATCACACCCGGGCCGATAACCACAGACGAACTTCGTCGGAGATGGACCGTGACACGGCCCGCTATAGAGGCGCTGCACACCCTCTCAACTTCACAGAGGAGTACTGGATCATGAATTCCCCGATGGGTTCAAGCCCATCAATATTGAATCATACGACAGAACAACCGACCCCGCAGTGTGGATAGAAGATTTTATTCTCCACATCCACATGGCCCAAGGAGATGACCTTCACGCTATCAATTACCTCCCGTTAAAGCTCAAAGGACCAGCTCGACACTGGCTAAATAGTCTGCCTGAGAACTCCATCAGCAGCTGGGAGGACTTGGAAGAAGCCTTTCTCGACAACTTCCAAGGTACATATGTCCGGCCACCCGATGCCGATGACTTAAGCCACATAGTTCAACAATCTAAAGAATCAGCCAGAAAATTCTGGACTAGGTTCCTAACCAAAAAGAACCAGATCATTGACTGTGCAGACGCCGAAGCCCTAGCAGCCTTCAAACACAGCATCCGCGACGAATGGCTCGCCCGCCACCTCGGCGAAGAAAAGCCGAAAACAATGGCATCCCTCACAGCACTCATGACCCGCTTTTGCGCGGGTGAGGACAACTGGTTGGCCCGAAGCAAAAACACAACCAACAAGGCAGGCCCCTCTGAGACCAAGAACAGCGCTGCCAAGCTCCGGCGCAATACACACAAACGCCGAAGCAATGGCGATAACACCGACGACACCACAGTGAATGCCGGATTCAGCGGCTCCAAGTCCGGCCAACGGAAGAAGCCCTACAAGAGGAACAACGAGGGACCTTCCAGCCTGGACCGCATACTCGACTGTCCATGCCAGATACACGGCACCCCAGACAAACAAGCCAATCACACCAACAGAGATTGTTGGGTCTTCAAACAGGCTGGCAAGTTAAATGCCGAAAACAAAGAAAAGGGATCTCAAAGTGAGGACGAGGACGAAGAGACCCAGCAGCCGAACACTGGGGGGCAGAAGAAATTTCCCCCTCAAGTCAAAACGGTGAACATGATATATGCCACGTACATTCCCAGAAAGCAGCACAAGCGGTCACTCAGGGACGTCTACGCGGTAGAGCCAGTCGCCCCAAAATTCAATCTATGGTCGTCATTTCCGATCACCTTTGATTGTCGAGATCATCCAACTAGTATCCGCCATGGCGGTTCAGCCGCACTGGTCCTTGACCCAATCATCGATGGATTCCACCTAACACGAGTCCTGATGAATGGTGGAAGCAGCCTCAACCTGCTCTACCAGGATACAGTACGGAAGATGGGCATCAACCCCTCAAGAATCAAGCCCACAAGGACTACCTTTAAAAGAGTCATACCAGGCGTTGAGGCCTGCTGCACGGGCTCAATCACGCTGGAGGTGGTATTCGGTTCTCCGAATAACTTCCGAAGCGAAGAGTTAATCTTCGATATCGTCCCTTTAGCAGTGGCTATCACGCACTACTCGGACGAACCGCGTTCGCTAGATTCAACGCGGTCCCACACTATTCTTACCTCAAGCTCAAGATGCCCGGTCCACACGGCGTCATAACAGTTAATGGAAATACGGAACGCTCCCTCCGAACAGAGGAGCACACCGCCGCCCTAGCAGCAGAAGTACAGAATGGCCTTTTCAAGCAGATCCACAATCCGGCTGCCGAGCCCACGGACACCGTCAAGAAGGTCTGGACTATGCTGCCACAGGACAACTCGGCCCGTCAAGAGCTTGACTAGCAATTCGGCCTTTGTCCTAGCCCTGATCAAGTAGTGGCACTCATACCACGCGCACATAATTACGCACTCAAAATCCCATGGGCTTTAACAGAGGCACAACTTGTGGTCCACAGTACGGCCTGACCGACCCCGGACTCACACATACTTCCTCCCCTTTTTTCCTTTTGTTTCAGGTTCTTTTTCCTGTGTGCCTGATAACCGGTCCCTTTGAAGGATCGACATACAAAGACGGCAAGCAGCACAAGTGCGTAGGGTAACCTCTACACGTTCTTCTTGACGGTATTTCTACTTATTTCTCAGGACCCGCACGCTGCGCCCCCTCAATTCCGGCATGTTAAATAGCCCGGATGCTTATCACACTTTTTGTACAGGATACGACTTGACGCATCCATATAGTTATAATAAAAATGGTTTGCAGCCCAGTTTCTGTGGTTTTCGTTTCTTACTTCATTTTTATTTCGATTTGCTTATTGATCGCATACGTACAATATGGTACGTCTCATATTCGCCAGGGGCTCCCACATCGTCCCATAATACGGCAGCAAAGTCTGAACACTTTTTATAGATAAGTTCGGCACCCTGAATTTAGCATTATATGCATTGGCTCCGAATCATGTATTTGGTCAATAGTTGGGTTGCCTGGCTCCTGTGCTTGCTACCCTATGTTCCGCTGAATCGGCTAGTGTAGTAAAGGGAGAACTACTACAATTGTGCCCTGGCCTTGACCATATGAGCACCTCAGTAGAGAAAGCCGAAAACTGACTGTCATGATATGGCGAGAGCCGGTCAGCTGTTTGAGGGTTACAAATCATTGGAGATTTTTTCCGCGTTATGCGAGAGATCGACACTTCCCGATCAGACGCTGACAGCACTCTGGTTTCAACCAGGGGCTGCGCCCATGCTTTATTATAAAACTCCTATGGCTAAGTGAGGGCGTTTAAGTCGTATAGTCTGATTGCCTTGTTTGTTGCACTAAACAACTCCTTCAAGGACCATGTAATTGGATCAAGATTTTTTAGATTCCATCCCGAACACCTCCGTACTACCTACGTGAGGGCAGAAGCCGACGACTGGCCAACCCTCAGATTACATGCAACACGGCCGCACAGGAGGAAACAATTAAAAGCATAATAAAATTACATTATAAAAACAGGCTTTGTTTTCATAATACAAGGTAAAGGCAACATGAATACATTCATTCAAATACAATGTCCTGCGAACATTGTGCCGCTACAAGTCGAGACCCTTCTACGACATCCGCAAAATATCGCTCGGGTGTGCGGTGCTCCTTGCCCTTCGGCGGCCCGCTGGCAACTTCAACAGCGTTCATCTTCGCCCACCACATCTTCCAGCGAGCGAAGACCATACGGGCGCCTTCAATACAGGTGGAGCGCTTGACGACGTCCAGCCGAAGACGGGCATTCACCATCCGCCTCACGAGCCCGAAGTAGCTGCCAGGCATAGCTTTGGCTAGCCATAGCCGGATTGTCAAATCCTTCATGGCTAATTCAGCCACCCTGTGTAGCTCCACCAGCTGTTTCAGCTGATCGGTGAAGGACACGGGAGGCTCTGACACCGCATATTGCGACCAGAAGAGCTTCTCCGTAGAGCCCCCTCCTTCGGCTCGATAGAACTCCACGGCGTCCGATACACTGCATGGTAAATCAGCAAAAGCCTTTGGGGAACTTTGAACCCTGGTTAGTAAAAGGTACTGCTTCTCCGCATACTTGCTTTGCATCTTAAAAGCCTTACCTGTCTTGATCTTCTTGGCCTCCTGGATCTCCGGGAGGGTGGTCTGGGCCTCATTCCTCGCGGTCTCCGCGCTCTGACGAGCCTTGGTGAGTTCGGCCCCTTGAGCCGACGCATCATTCTCCAAGGTCTCACATTTGTTAATCGCATCCTGGAGCTCCTGCTGGACTTCTTTGACCTAGGCCTTGAGCTTCCTACGGGCGGCTTGCTGCTGGACAACCTTCTCCTCGGCCTCGCCCAGGGCCTTCCTCAGGGCCTCGATCTCGGTCGCGGCTTCTGCATATATCATAACACCGCTGTCAATATACAGTGCTTATTCTTTTCCGAACACATAGCAGGTCGTCACTCACTTTGCTTCTCCTGGAGCCGAATTTTAACCTCGCCGAGCTCGTTCTCGGTCCGCTCCAGCCTCTGCTTCAGTTCAGAGACCTCGGCAGCATGCGAGGTCGCGGCCAACAGTGACGCCTACTTATCGATACATATTCAGTCAGCCTCCTATAATTAAGGATTGATCCTCTGTCCGGTTCTCCTCGCCGAACACCGGACAGTGTCTTAGGGGCTACGGTCTACACGGGGTTTTTCTCTTTCTTACCTCAAAACATGTCAACAGGTTGTTGCAGGCTTCATTCAGTCCGCTCTTGGCGGACTGAACCTTCTCGATCACCGCACCCATAAGGACACGGTGCTCGTCCACGACGGAGGCGCCTCGTAGCGCCTCCATCAGGTTATCCAGTGCCCATGGATGGATGGGGGCCACCGGTGGAAGTAGCACACCCCCCTCCTTCAAAGGGGGCTACTCGCCTAACTCAGGAGCTATATGAGTCTCCAGAATCATATTCGGCCGAGGGCCAAATGGGATGTGGCCCTCTTCGCCAGTCTCCGTGAGGCCCGGCTCTCCCATGTGTCCGGCAGTGGAGGTCTCGCCTCGTGGCACCTCCCGGACAGCGTCCGGGGCTTCTCCCCGGTTCGGAGCATTCCTTTGGGACAACACCTCCGTGTCGTCCCTGGCCCGGGGGGAATAGGCAGGCGGTGGTGACATACTTGCCATCTCCGAGGGAGCCAGCGAACCCCCGGATGAAGATCGCTGGATGAGGTCACGGGCCGGACTGCAATAGAACAGCTAACTATGTTGAAATAATGAAGAGAAAGGGCTGGGTGTGCGCATGAATGAGGCGATGCGGCCTGGGGCTTAGTGTGGGGGCGTCGTTCCGGACTACTATCAACGTCCCACGTGGTATTAACCACTGGGGCGCCCTTCCCCTTCTTGGGCATTTCCGCTTCCAGGTGCCCCGAAGCCGCCCTCTTCTTCCCCCTCTCCTCAGGGGGAGGGTTGTTTTCCTCTTCGTCCTCCTCTTCCTCATCATTGTCCTCAGGGACAAAGGAATGAGGTTCGTCGTCTTCGGACGTCACGTCCGGAGTGCCCTTGCGACGGGGGCCACTCTTGGCCCCCTTGGCCTTCTTGTCCGGCACCTTATATGGCGCCGGCACCAGCATCTTCGTCAGGCGCGGGATGACCGATTCTTCGGGCAGCGTGCCGGACACTGGATCCGCTTCGCCCTCTCCATCCAGTCCTGAAAGAGCAATAGTAAAAGCTCGGACATTATCCTCTAAACTTTTAAGTTTGGATACGTTAAAAGTAACATACCTCACTGGCGGGCTGCTTACAGTCATGGCCACGGTCCGAATCCGTGGCCAGCGTTTTCTCGTTGCCCTTAAAGAGCAACTTCCAAGCATCTTCGTGGGTGGTCACGAAGAGCCTCATCAGGGTCCGATGCTTCTCCGGATTGAAATCCCACAGAGGGCGACCTCTGCGCTGGCATGGGAGAATCCGGTGAACTAGCATCACCTGGATCACATCGACGAGCTTGACGTCCTTGGCTATCATGCTCTAGACACGTGTCTGCAACGCTATCAGCTCATCGGGCGAACACCAGTCCGGACTCTTCTCGACCCAAGAGGTGAGTCGCGTGGGAGCACCGGAGCGGAATTCGGCAGCCGCGGCCCAGGTGTTGCCGCGGGGTTCTGTGATGTAGAACCATTATGTCTGGCACTCCTTCACTGTCTCCACAAAATTGCCTTTCGGCCAGGAGACATTGGGTAGCTTGCTCACCATGGCTCCTCCGCACTCCGCATGCTGTCCGTCCACCACCTTCGGATTTACGTTGAAGACTTTGAGCCACAGCCTGAAGTGGGGTTGGATGCAGAGGAAGGCCTCGCACACGACGATAAATGTTGGGATGTTGAGGAAGGAATTCGGGGACAGATTGTGAAAATCCATCCCGTAATAATACATCAGCCCGTGGACGAAAGGGTGGAGTGGAAACCCTAGCCCGCGGAAGAAATAGGGGATGAATACTACCCTCTCAGTGGGCTTCGGCATGGGGACGATTTGTCCCTCGGCCGGCAGACGGTGGGCGATCTCGTTCGCCAAATACTCGGTCGCCCGAAGCTCAGTAATGTCCTCCTCCTTGACGGAGGAGACCATCCACTTGC
The DNA here is from genome assembly GCA_032464435.1 of Aegilops umbellulata. Classification (NCBI taxonomy): domain Eukaryota; kingdom Viridiplantae; phylum Streptophyta; class Magnoliopsida; order Poales; family Poaceae; genus Aegilops; species Aegilops umbellulata. The sequence goes on from CP136057.1 coordinate 189,354,495, forward strand.
CCTGACCTCTGGATCCGGACATGGTTGCTGGAGTGGAAAGGAGATGAGTACTTGGGCGCTGGAGCTCGAGACTGGAAAGACGGAGACAGAGAGAGGGCGTGAGAGAGGAAGAGGGAGTCCTTATCCCCTTATAAAGGCAGCGAATATTAAACGCCTCCTCACTCGCCCTGAAAACTCGCCTATTCCAAAAGGTCGTATAAATGGCACGGTTGGGTTACCCATGCCCGCATTGATGAGAATCCTGCGATAAGGGGACATGATCTCTGCTTTGACAAGACATGCCAATGGCAACCGCATCTCAAAACGTGGAGCGGCAGACGAAAAACGGTTCGAAATTATGACCTGACAGATGTGATGCTTTGTAATTAAAAAAGCTGTCAACGGATAGAACTCGTGGGAAAATATATATTCTCTCTGCGGTTATGTATGGTGTGTATGTGGCAAGTCCGGATACTATTATCGCGTTCGAAGACTATCTTGGAGTTCGGAAAGGGGAACCCGCCTTGCAATGTCGAAGACAATCTGCGCGCCGGACTCCTCGTCATTGAAGCCAGGTTCAGGGGCTACTAAGGGAGTCCTGGACTAAGGGGTCCTCGGGCGTCCGGCTTGTTATCTGTGGGCCGGACTGATGGGCTATGAAGACATGAAGGCCGAAGACTGTACCCGCACTACTAGGAAAAGGGCTATAGATGGAATTGACACTAATGGCGCACCAGACATGTGGTGCGCCATTACTATATACTAATGGCGCACCATGTGTTGGTACGCCATTAGTGTCCAAATACTAATGGCGCACCACATCCGCGGGTGCGCCATTAGTAAAAAAAAAATTCAAATTTTTTCAAAACTACTAATGGCGCACCGTGGGAGTGGTGCGCCATTACTAGTTGGACTAGTAATGGCGCACCACATCCACGGTGCGCCATTAGTAAAAGAATTTTTTTTAAAAATTTATAATTTTTTTTCAAAACTACTAATGGCGCACCGTGGGAGTGGTGCGCCATTACTAGTTGAACTAGTAATGGCGCACCATGCCACGATGCGCCATTAGTAACTTGGCCACCACTTCCACCGAATGCACCCCCCACCCCCCCTTGGATCGCCTTTTCTGTTTTAAAAAAATAAAAGAAAATGATGAAAATGTAAAAAAAATAAAAGAAAATAAGTTTCCCATGTGATATGTGGTCTAGTTGTTGGGAAAATTTGCAAATATGAATTTCGACTTCATTTGCAAAATCTCTCGAGAATTTGTAAAAATGGGCATAACTTTTGCATACTAACTCGGATGAAAAAGTTTCTTATATGAAAAATCATCTACTCGAAAAGTTACATCCGAATTTAACCGGGGGAACCCCGCTAAACATTTTGAAAATCCTCAAAAGCCTAACAGAAAAAAAGATACGGGGCTTTTAAGATCTGGAGGGGCAAAAAAATTTAAAAAAATTCAAACTTACTAATGGCGCACCTACCCATGGTGAGCCTTTACTATCTTCCCGCCTTAAAAATTCAAAATAAGTCAAAAAAATTAAAAAAAAAGTTACTAATGGCGCACCTGCCCATGGTGCGCCATTAGTATCTTCCCGCCTTCAAAATTCAAAATAAATCAAAAAAATAAAAAAACGTTAGTAATGGCGCACCTGCCCGCGGTGCGCCATTAGTATCTTCCCGCCTTCAAAATTCAAAATAAATAAAAAAAATAAAAAAAATTAGTAATGGCGCACCTGCCCGCGGTGCGCCATTACTATGCCGTATATATGGCTGGCCATGGTCCTCCCCTCCTTATCTCTTCATTCCACCTCTCCTACACTCCATCTCCTCCTCTCCTCCACTCCATCATCCCTTCTCTCCTTCACCATACTACCCTCCTCCTTTCCGGCGACCTCCTCCTCCTCCTCTCTGGCGACCTCCTCCTCCTCTCCAGTGACCTCCTCCTCCCTCCTCTCCTCCCCTCCCCTCCCCTCCCCTCCCCTCACGGTTTCTTCTCCCTCCTCTCCGGTGAGCTCCTCCTCCCTCCTCTCCGGTGAGCTCCTCCTACCTCCTCTCCTCCCATCCCCTCATGGTTTCTCCTTCCTCCTCTCCGATGCTCCGGTGAACTCCTCTCCAGCGACCTCCTCCTCCTCCTCCTCTCCGGCGATGTAGGCGAGCACCTCTCCGGTGACCTCCTCCTCCTCCTCTCCGGCGAACTCCTCTCTGGCAAAAGAACACGGCAAAATAACGTACAAGATCCAAAAACAGGAACAAAATTTGAAATAATGTCGTGCCAAAAAACGAGCAAAAAAACGAGCAAAAAATGGGCAAAAAATCACGATCCAGATCCAGATTCAAAATTCAAAAAATAGCAATGGCGCACGGTGGGGGTTAGATGGTGCGCCACTACTATTTTCCCGCCTTCAAAATTCAAAAATACTAATGGCGCACCAGTGGCCTATACTAATGGCGCACCAGTGGCCTATACTAATGGCGCACCGTGGCCTATACTAATGGCGCACTGCCTGGTGCGCCATTAGTATACTAGATACTAATGGCGCACCGTCGGTGCGCCATTAGTAATAAATACTAGTGGCATGGTACTAATGGCGCACCGGTGGTGCGCCATTAGTAGGCAAAACTGGTGCGCCATTAGTAGGCATTTTTCTAGTAGTGCCGTGTCCGGATTGGACTCCACTTGGTGTGGAGGGCAAGCTTGGCGACCGAAGATTCCTTCTTATATAACCGACTCCATGTAAACCCTAGATCCCCCCGGTGTCTATATAAACCGGAGGGGTTAGTACGGAAAGGACACACATTACCATAGTCATATAGGCTAGACTTCTAGGGTTTAGCCATTACGATCTCGTGGTAGATCAACTCTTGTAATACTCATATTCATCAAGATCAATCAAGCAGGAAGTAGGGTATTACCTCCATAGAGAGGGCCCGAACCTGGGTAAACATCGTGTCCCCCGTCTCCTATTACCATCGATCCTAGACACACAGTTCGGGACCCCCTACCCGAGATCCGCCGGTTTTGACACCGACAGCGCGTGCACCCACGTGAATAGTAAATTCATAGAGAATACTAGGAAAAATAAAAAAAATCTGAAATTTCACGGTATGAACTTTAGTCGATCATTCTACTCACGTGTGAAATTTCATGATGTATTGACACCCATGGTATTCTTAGCGAAGAAAATACAAATGCGACCATACTATTCATTAAACAGTGTTTTTTAATATAGCTTGGATTAGCTTCGGTTTTGTCTTTTGCCCAGATTACCACGGATGTGATTTTTTCGTGAAACTTCATATGTGAGTATATCGGTTGACTATGTATATTAAACAAATAAATCCAGATTTTTCTGATTTTTTCTAGCATTTTTTTGAATTTATTATTCATAAAGGGTGTGCATGCACCCACATTCACCAAATCCGTGTCCATTATAAGTTGACTAGTCCTTGTTTACCAGTGACATGGCAAAATGTTGGGTCCCATAGGGTCAACCGAGTCCCCTAGTCGCCGCGGTTGACGTGGTGAAGTGGTGGGTCCCAAACGAATGGAACCCACCCAAAGAAGATGGCAAAGCAACTCATGGAGACGAACCAAAGGAGTATACAACTAATGTCTTTGCAAGCGGTAATATCACAAGCCAAATTTATGAAGTTAGAGCTGCGAGATTTGAATATCCAAATTCAATGGTGGTTCGGACTGATTTTCCCTCCTTTTTTGCCGAATGAAAAACTTTCCTTAATCCAGGAGCATCCTTACAATCATCTTGGCAGAATGATCCTATCTCGTATGTTTCAGGACGGAGCCAAATAGCAGTGTACATGGAAGACTTGTTTGCATAATCTAATTATATTGTATAGTGGTAACAAAACTTCCCAGAAAAATCAGTCAGGAACACGTGGTTGGTGTAATTGTGTTGCTACTAAAAAATGTCGTGGTGTATGCTCCAGCAGTACGTCAATTGCTAAACCACTACGTTGATATCTGATTAATAGATTTAGCAAGTCTATGTGCAGTGACCTAACTGTGATAAACGTGACTCCGACTCATCGTTGCATGAATTTTTTTCCTCTCCTAATTATACTTCCTTTGTTTCTACCTTATGGTTTCAAAGTATTATGAGTCAGTTCAACATTTTACTAATCGCCCCTAGATGTCACAGGTGGCACTCATCAGTTCAACATTTAAAAAGGAACGCAAGGTTTCATTTTACCTTAAATCCCCCCTCCCCCTCATCCCCCACCTTTCGACCATCTTCCCGTCCTTCATCAATTTTTCTCGGTTTTTCATCTCCTTTTGGTTTTCATCAAACCAATCTTTGGTAACCCATAAAGCAGATCAATAATGAACACACACCTATTTTATTAGTTTAATAGAGTGAATTCTAGTTTTTACCCTTTACTTTGATAATTTGGACACTACTTACTCTATTTAGCAGAATTTCATCCGGATTACCCCATTTAGCAAAAGTTATGCTAGTTTTTACTCCCTCTTATTTTTATGAGCGATGTAACAGGTGTGTCCCAGCTGTCGAGTACATGTAACATGCCATGTCGCTGTTTTCCTTTTGGATCTTATTGCTTGAGCACAAACAGGTCAAATGGCTTAGTTAGACACGTTTTTTTCCTCATGGTCATCAGTGTAAATACATCCTGCATCTTGCAGTTGGTTTTGCTAAACATTTGCAGGCAGGTGTGTGGAACGGGTCCAGCTCAGGTAGAGGAGGTGCATGAAAACACGAGAAAACCATGACGTGGCTTGCTATGTGTACATGACGTCTGAGACTCACGTAGAAGATCGCTCTCAACATTTTAAATGAGGTAAAAATTGCTCACACTTTCGCTAAATGGGGTAAAAACCTGCAAACCCTTTGCTAAATTGGGTCATTCGGATGAAAAATTGTTAAAGTGGGTAATTTGTGACAAAAATGTCAAAATAGGAGGTAAAAACTGGAATTCACCCTTTAACAAATGACAGTAAATCTATGTTTTATAACCAAAACATAATCTTATTTTTCTTATTTGTTCTGCATCAAGATTTGTCCCGTATATTTCTTCTATTGTGTTATAAGAAAATATTTGGTCCCCGTTGCAACGCATGGGCACATACCTACTCCAATGTTATTTTCCTCCTCCCTTTGCCATTGGTTAGTTAACTGCTAAGATGTTTAAATGGCCAGTACAAATTAAAGCATTACAAGGCGAATCTCTGGATATCGAGTTGCCAGATTAATGGTTCACCTTTCCTACTACATTAATTAATAGAGGGTTGTTCCTGGAGAAAAAGACTCGCCTAGTTGTTCCCAACGAAAGGGCCGGCTGAAACCCTAGAAGTTGCCCCAATCCTCGTCTCATTTCTTCCCTCCTATCTCACTACCGTTGGAGGAACCGGTGGGCAAAGCCTGCATGGCAGACGGCGGTTGGCGGGATTACCAGCTTGCGCTGCAGGAGCCCTCGCGGCTAACGTGTTGTGACGACCTTGGAGGGAGTGCGCATTGACGGAAGCCCAACTACGGGGCAGCATGCAATTGTGGTCGCGAGGGCAACATGGCAACCGATCATGACGGTGACGGCGACAACTGTCCAATATGGAGGCTAGCCGATCAACAACAATAACAAATCTTTTCTATCCTTGTAAGGGGCGACCTGCAGCTTCACCTAGTAGGCTCAATGCAGTCAGATGTGAGCCACCTCCATGGTGTTCGCTCACATCAACCCTTTTTCTCCCGAGTGTGTGACCCGTGGTATTATCCGTATCTACAGGGTAGAGGTCCAAGGTGGTGTACGGGTTAGTTGTCCATACTCGGTGTCGAGGGTGCATGGCCAACATGTCCCACAAAGGCGTCTGTGACGGCATATCTAGCGACTCTACTTCTACTCTATGAATGTCTTTGTCTCTTGTCCCAGGCGACCCACTTGACTAGCCTAAATCGGTTTTTCATGAGCAGTCTGGACTCACCATAGTATTAATTTTGAGGCGTCATTCCAAGGCATTGTTCTACTTGCATGGCTAGTTCCATGTCAGGATGATGTGTGTATACAACTATGCGATGATGGATCAACATGTCGTGGCAACATAGGGCAACTTTGTTAGGCGACACTCTTTGAGTGATAGATCTCAATTCCAAGGTGAAAAATCCATGTCCGGCAATCATTTATTGAATCGGGCAATGTGCCTCTCACATGGCCTGCATTTCTTGGAGTTTGTTGTTCTCTCCTCAAGATGGAAATTCATGATCAATGGCGATATTGTGAGTTGTTTCCTTCCTAGGGGTGTTGTTTTTAGAACATCTGTCCAATTAGACTCAGGTTACCATCATTAGTGGCCGATGTTGATGTTCGCTAAAACTTTTCCATTGATCGCTCTTTTTTGTTTTTGTAACAATTTAGTCGTGTCATCCACGATGTCTTGACTGACTCCTATCATGTTGATGTAGAGGTCTACCATCTTTTTAAATTAATATATTGCCTCATCTAAAAATACATTAATAGATCAGAACATCAGGGGTATATATCCCTTTAACCCTAGCCACCAAAAGAGATCTAGCGAGAGGAGGAAGCAATCACCTGGACTCCGGTGTTACCGAGGTTCCCCCACCTATGCTAGTTGCTCTGGCAGTGGTGGGAGGGAGGGGAACCTCTGGACCATGTTCCACATGGGGTTAGTAATTAAGCATTGATAGTTTAAGTCTTTAGTTGTCCACGACTTTGACCCTAGCAATGGCAATGGCGGCCACAGATAAATTGCATCCATACCTTCCATCATAGCGGTGGTTCTCTCAGGTTTTGACATCAAATCTGGGAGGGCGCTCAGTATGCATCTATGTTGATGTCGAGGTAATGGTCCTCTTCTTCTGCTCTTCGCAGTGGTGGTACTATAGGGAGCCAGTGGTATCAATGGCGGAAGGCAGACCCTTGGGGATCTGGGTGACCAATGATGGATCAACATGTCGTGGCAACATAGGGCAACTTTGGTAGGCGACACTCTTTGAGTGATAGATCTCAATTCCAAGGTGGAAACTCCATGTCCGGCAATCATTTATTGAATCGAGCAATGTGCCTCTCACATGGCCTGCATTTCCTGGAGTTTGTTGTTCTTCTCCTCGAGATGGAAATTCACGATCAATGGCGACATTGTGTGTTGTTTCCTTCCTTGGGGTGTTGTTTTTGGAACATCTCTGAAAGCACAAGTGCTCCCCAGGTGGTTTTGGTAATTAATGTCAACATATCTCTTGTTGGACTAACACTTTTATCTAGTATGTTTCAGATAAGTCCAACAATGGAGTGGCATGGACTAAAGGTTGTGGGAACTCCTTCAAGATGCTAAGGACAAAGGATTGGCTAAAGCTTCAAGCTCAAGACTCTTCATTTTACATTTTAGTGATCCAAGATCACATTGAGTCTATAGGAAAAGCCAATACTATTAAGAAGGGATGAGGTGTTGCTTAATGAGCCTCTTGCTTCATGTGCTTAGTGATATGCTCCAAAACCCTCGGCTACTTTCCCACTTCCACATATGACCTAAACCTAAAGTCAAACTCGGCCCTACCGATTCTTTCTACCCGGCGCCACCGAGTTTCACATGTCATAGCCACTGCCAAACCCTAAGCAAATTGGTTCTACCGATAGGGATCTCGGTCTCACCGAGATGGGATTACAATCTCACTGTGTATGTCCATTGTCAAAATCGGTCTCACCGAGTTTGAGCAATCGGTACTACCGAGATTACAATGCAAACTCTCTGGTTAACCTATTACCAAAATCGGTCCAACCGAGTTTAGTAATCGGTCCCACCGAGTTTGCCTGACCAACTCTCTGGTTAGCTAATTACCAAAATCGGTCTCACCGAGTTTGTGTAATCGGTCTCACCGAGATTACGTTATGCCCTAACCCTAACCATATCGGTCTTACCGAGTTGCATATCGGTCCCACCGAAAATCCTAACGGTCACTAGGTTTACTAAATCGGTCCGACCGAGTTTGTTGATTCGGTCCCACCGAGATTGGTAAATTTTGTGTAACGGTTGGATTTTGTGTGGAGGCTATATATACCCCTCCACCTCCTATTCACTCGTGGAGAGGTCCATCAGAACAGATCTTCACTTCCAATACATATTTCCGAGAGAGAACTACCTACCCTTGTGTTGAGCTCAAGATATTCCATTCCTACCATATGAATCTTGATCTCTAGCCTTCCCCAAGTTGCTTTCCACTCAAATCTTCTTTCCACCAAATCCAAATCCTGTGAGAGAGAGTTGAGTGTTGGGGAGACTATCATTTGAAGCACAAGAGCAAGGAGTTCATCATCAACACACCATTTGTTACTTCTTGGAGAGTGGTGTCTCCTAGATTGGCTAGGTGTCACTTGGGAGCCTCCGACAAGATTGTGGAGTTGAACCAAGGAGTTTGTAAGGGCAAGGAGATCGCCTACTTCGTGAAGATCTACCGCTAGTGAGGCAAGTCCTTCGTGGGCGATGGCCATGATGGGATAGACACGGTTACTTCTTCGTGGACCCCTCGTGGGTGGATCCCTCCGTGGACTCGCGCAACCGTTACCCTCCGTGGGTTGAAGTCTCCATCAACGTGGATGTAGGATAGCACCACCTATCCGAACCACGACAAAAACATCCTTGTCTCCAATTGCGTTTGAATTCTCCAAACCCTTCCCTTTACATTCTTGCAAGTTACATGCTTTACTTTCCGCTGCTCATATACTCTTTGCATGCTTGCTTGATATGTATTGTGATCATTAAACTTGTGCCTAAAACTCCACTTAAATCGAAAAAATTTAAAAACTGCAACTTTGGCACTTCGTGTCTAATCACCCCCCCCTCTAGACACCTATTCTCGATCCTCTCAATTGGTATCAGAGCTTTGGTCTCCATTGCCTTGGTTTAAACACCTTTGGAGGAAGATGGATGTGTCTACTTTAGGGAGTCTTAGACATAGAGTGCCCATTCTTGATGGACAGTATTTTCATGAGTGGAAAAATGAGATGCTTGTAATTTTCAATCAATATGATTTGAACAAGTACATTGCTAGCCCTTGTGCACCTCATGTTGATCCTATGCATCCTACCCTAGATGAAGATATTGACATGATTCGCAATCTTAGAACTGTTGAGCTCATCATTAGAGGATTGCCCAAAAATCTGATTGCTAGTTTGCCTACTCTTAAGTGTGCCTACACCATATGGAAATTTCTTGAGGAACGATTTCCCAATTATTCCTTGAAAAATTTAGATGAAATTCTCCATAGATCCATTGCCTTGAGTAAGATGAACTCTAGTGATCCTAGTTTTGGTGATTGTCTATTTGAGCTTACCAATCTCATGCATGCTAAAGGAAATGTTGGAATCATTAGTGATATCATATCCGAAGCTATAAGAATTCATAAAGGTAACCACTTTGATGATCATGTACCTAATTAATTACCCTCTCTGCGATTTGATCAATCACAAGATGATGGTGAACATGGATACTATGATGAAGATGATGATAGTGACTATGATCTTGATGATGCAATGAGACATTTTGGTCTTATGGCAAATCTTCGCGGCTACATGGCTGGAGGAAAGGAGTGGGTCCTTGATAGTGGATGTACTGATCATATGATCGGAGACGAAGATATGTTCAATGAGCTTTCTGAAAATGACGGCCCTCGAAAATATGTCACCTTTGGTGATAATTCAAAGGGTAAGGTGGTTGGCCTTGGTAAGGTGGCCATCTCACAAGATAGCTCCATACAAAATGTCATGCTCGTTGAATCTCTTGGATATAATTTACTTTCAGTTTCTAGACTTGCGGATTTCGGTTTCAATGTCTTATTTACTGAAGTAGATTGCCAAGTGTTTCGTAGAGACAATCATAAAATGGTCTTTACCGGTATACGTAGAGGTGATCTTTACATTGTTGATTTCACTAAAAAGGCACAACCTAAAACTTGCTTTATTGCTAAATCCTCAAAAGGTTGGTTGTGGCATAGACGACTAGGTCACGTTGGCATGAGAAACCTTGACAAGCTTATTAAAGGAAATCATATCCTTGGAGTTAACGATGTCATATTTGATAAGGATAGACTTTGCAGTGCTTGTCAAGCAGGTAAACAGGTCGGAGGAAGGCATCTCATGAAGAACATCATGACCACAAGGAGGCCACTCGAGCTACTTCATATGGATCTTTTTGGTCCCAATGCCTACAACAGTCTCGGTGGAAATTCTTTTGGTCTAGTTATAGTTGATGATTTTTCAAGATTTACGTGCGTGTTCTTTCTTGATGATAAATCGCAGGTCCAAAAGATCTTCAAAAACTTCGCTAGGAAGGCCCAAAATCAATTTGAAGTGAAGATCAAGAAGGTTCACAGCGACAACGGAACGGAGTTCAAGAACGCAAATGTGGACACCTTTCTTGACGAAGAAGGATTTCACACGAGTTCTCGGCTACGTACACACCTCAACAAAATGGAGTTGTTGAGCGGAAGAACTGGACGCTCATCGAAATGGCAAGAACGATGCTTGATGAGTACAAGACGCCAAAGCACTTTTGGGCGAAAGCGGAAGAACGGAAATGAAGGAGAGTACCTCGTCCGTCCAAGTGGAAGCTTCTACATCACGTCAAGATGAACCAAGAGTTGATATGGAAGCATCCACAAGTGGGACACGTCAAGATGAAGAAAACGAGGAAGTACACCAAGATGAACATCAACAACCTCCTTCTCCACCACGACAAGAGAACAACAACGTCAACAATGAAGAAGGCCAAGAAGAGGAAGAACAAGATGAAGAGGATGTTCCACCCCGACTCAAGCAAAAGCTTACACGAGTTCGAGCAAGAATTGCCAAAGATCATCCCGTCGAGCAAATCTACAAAGATATCCAAACCGGGAGAATAACTCGCTCTAAAACTCGTTTAGCTAACTTTTGTGAACATTACTCATTCATTTCTAAAATTGAACCTACGAAGGTTGAAGAAGCATTGAAGGATCCAGATTGGACAAATGCTATGCATGAAGAGCTACACAACTTCGAGAGAAATCAAGTGTGGACATTGGTCGGGAAGCCCGACAACAACCACAACATCATTGGTACCAAATGGGTGTTTCAAAACAAGCAAGATGAAGATGGACAAGTGGTTCACAACAAAGCACGTCTCATCGCCCAAGGTTGTACACAAGTTGAAGGTATGGACTATGGTGAGACATATGCTCCCGTTGCTAGACTTGAGTCCATTCGCATCTTACTTGCCTATGCTAATCACCATGATATCACCCTATACAAAATGGACATTAAAAGTGCTTTTCTAAATGGCAAAATTGAGGAGGAAGTTTATGTCAACCAACCTCCCGGCTTTGTTAATCCCAAGAAACCTAATCATGTTTACAAACTTCACAAAGCTCTTTATGGTCTTAAACAAACTCCTAGAGCATGGTATAAATGCTTGACCAAGTTCCTTACTGAAAAAGGCTTTGAAATTGGTAAAACTGATTCTACTCTTTTTACTAAAAGGGTTGATGGAGAACTATTTGTGTGCCAAATTTATGTCGATGATATCATATTTGGTTCTACTAACCCTCATTTTAGTGAAAAGTTTGGAAAGCTAATGTCGGAGAAGTTTGAGATGTCTATGATGAGTGAACTCAAATTCTTTCTCGGTTTGCAAATCAAGCAAACTAAGGAAGGTACATTTGTCTCTCAAACGAAGTACACCAAAGACTTATTCAAGAAGTTCAATATGCAAGAATGCAAAGGTATGCCTACACCCATGCCTACTAGTGGACATCTTGATTTGACCAAAGATGGTGAACCGGTTGATCAAAAGGTTTATCGCTCTATGATCGATTCATTGTTATATCTATGTGCCTCACGTCCCGATATTATGCTAAGTGTGTGCATGTGTGCACGATATCAAGCTGCTCCTAAAGAATGTCATCTTAAAGCTGTGAAAAGGATAGTGAGATACTTAATTTGTACACCAAATTTTGGCATTTGGTATCCTAAGAGGTCCTCTTTTGATCTTGTTGGCTATTCCGACTCGGATCATGCCGGAGACATGGTTGATAGAAAGTCCACTTCGGGTACTTGTCAATTTATTGGTAGATCTCTTGTGTCTTGGTCTTCCAAGAAACAAAACTCGGTATCCTTATCCACCGCCGAAGCGGAATACATTGCCGCTGGTTCAAGTTGTGCTCAATTACTTTGGATGACCCAAACTCTTAAAGATTATGGGATCTATGTGAAACATGTTCCATTGCTATGTGATAATGAAAGTGCTATTAAGATTGCTCACAATCCCGTGCAACACTCTCGAACTAAGCATATTGAAGTTCGTCATCATTTCATTCGAGATCATGTTGCCAAAGGGGACATTAACCTTAAGGATGTTCGCACCGATAAGCAATTGGCGGATATATTCACTAAACCACTTGATGAGAAAGTGTTTTGCAGGTTAAGAGGTGAATTGAACATCATTGATGCTTCAAACTTGGAGTAGTAACTCCATTTGATACATGCAAGGCATGAGCTTATGACTAATCCATGATATATCTCTTATGATGATTATCTTATGTCTTGGAAAAATTTGCATCTTGCATGTTATCTAACCCATGTAGGTACTTGGTTGAATTTAATTCTATGAGATTGCAACTCACTCACATCTTGAGCAATCTCTACATCACCAAGTCTCTACACAATGGTGGTTGAAGACAAGGAAGCACGAAGCTATTCAAATATATCCTTTGACAAATTCTATGTTAAATCCTATAATTGTCATTTTGGATACACAAGTGCTCTTCCTTGCAAGACTAACCCATGTAGGTAGATGAACTCAAACTCCAAGTGCTGCTCCCAACTCTTGATGATCTACATCAACCTTGAGCACCCACACAAGTTCAACTACATGAGCAAGATCCACACCACCACCCAAGGTATGCTATTCCATCTTAGAGAAGCTTTACTCCAAGTCATGAGTCAAAGCAACTCAACAAGATGTGAATACATCAAGATGCTTAAACGAAAAATGGTAACCCCATTTTGAGCTTAAACGATGAGTATGACCTATGATCAAGTGCTCTCACTTGACTCCTAAGTCAATATACTCTAACATAGGTGACTATGTCACCGCCCAACTCTAGATGGAGTTCTCTTGTGTTTCTTTCTGTGTCATTGCATTTGTCCCTTGCATATTTGTTTTCCCCTTTCAAAAAAAACTTCATCTAGATCTTTTATTTTCTTTTTGTTCTGCATTTTCTGCATCCAATTCATTGCAAATCTTTCAGATAATTCATTGCAAATCTTTGTGAGATCTTAATTGTCTAGTGAGCTGTGGCGACAAGTGTTTTTCTCTGTGATGAACTCGGTTTCACCGATTTGTAGTTTTCGGTCCAACCGAATCCTTTCGGTACCACCGAAACATGCAACTCGGTGCCACCGATTTCACAATAGGAAAAACAGTTTGCCACTTGTTCTATATTTCCTCTGATCCAGCTCCACTCAATGAATCTTGTCCTCTACAAGCATCACAGTTTTATCCATTGCTTTGTGCTGAGTCTCAAGGACCAAACCCATTCGACAGATTCCAGAAAGCCCTTCTTGGAAATTGATGTCAAAGGGGGAGAGAGAGACCACATCAAAGCTCATCACCTACAAGGGAGAGAGTATTAATGGGGAGAAAGAGATCTCCAGAGGGAGAGAATACTCAAGGATCCTAGATGCTTGATGTTCAAGAGAAGAGATGCCACATGTCTTTTTGGGGGAAAGACATATTCATATGTGCTTATTTGCATTAAGCTCTATCCATTTGTATCTTTCAGCTCTGATTTTATGTTCCCTATCTTCTCCCAATATCTCATATCAGATTCAGGGGGAGCAAGACATCTAAGGGAAAGAAATCATTCAAATTCATTGCATATCTTTATTCTTGGGGACATGTCTAATCCAATGTGATACCTTGTACTCATTCTCTACATGTCATCCCAGTCTTGGTATTCTTGTGGTTTCTTTTGTTTGCTCTGGCTAGTGGATGTACCTGTGTTATCTAACCTTGTTTGTGCAGGTTCATTCCATCCTAAGCCAACTCAAGACTACAAGGTAAGTATATGCATCAGAATCATGAGTATGAGGAATTCTTGCTTATATACATACTGTTTGCAAGAAGGACTCATGAGCATGAAGGTATTTTCCTTAATAATCTTTTGCTCTGATGCATATGGCCAAGATACATGTAACACATTGCCTACTCTGTTATGGTTATGCTCTCACATGCTTCTATATTTTATATTCACATGATTGCATACATGTAGGGGGAGCCTATGGTTGTTACATGTTCTTCCAAAGCTTTACTTGCTATTCTTTATATCTTTATCTAAAGCTTTGATGTATGTTGCCAACAATTACCAAAAAGGGGGAGATTGAAAGCACAAGTGCTCCCCAGGTGGTTTTGGTAATTAATGTCAACATATCTCTTGTTGGACTAACACTTTTATCTAGTATGTTTCAGATAAGTCCAACAATGGAGTGGCATGGACTAAAGGTTGTGGGAACTCCTTCAAGATGCTAAGGACAAAGGATTGGCAAAAGCTTCAAGCTCAAGACTCTTCATTTTACATTTTAGTGATCCAAGATCACATTGAGTCTATAGGAAAAGCCAATACTATTAAGAAGGGATGAGGTGTTGCTTAATGAGCCTCTTGCTTCATGTGCTTAGTGATATGCTCCAAAACCCTCGGCTACTTTCCCACTTCCACATATGACCTAAACCTAAAGTCAAACTCGACCCTACCGATTCTTTCTACCCAGCGCCACCGAGTTTCACATGTCATAGCCACTGCCAAACCCTAAGCAAATCGGTTCTACAGATAGGGATCTCAGTCTTACCGAGATGGGATTGCAATCTCACTGTGTATGTCCATTGTCAAAATAGGTCTCACCGAGTTTGAGCAATCGGTACTACCGAGATTACAATGCAAACTCTCTGGTTAACCTATTACCAAAATCGGTCCAACCGAGTTTAGTAATCGGTCCCACCAAGTTTGCCTGCCTAACTCTCTGGTTAGCTAATTACCAAAATCGGTCTCGCCGAGTTTATGTAATCGGTCTCACCGAGATTACGTTATGCCCTAACCCTAACCATATCGGTCTTACCGAGTTGCATATCGGTCCCACCGAAAATCCTAACGGTCACTAGGTTTACTAAATCGGTCCGACCGAGTCTGTTGATTCGGTCCCACCGAGATTGGTAAATTGTGTGTAACGGTTGGATTTTGTGTGGAGGCTATATATACCCCTCCACCTCCTCTTCACTCGTGGAGAGAGCCATCAGAACATATCTTCACTTCCAATACATATTTCTGAGAGAGAACTACCTACCCTTGTGTTGAGCTCAAGATATTCCATTCCTACCATATGAATCTTGATCTCTAGCCTTCCCCAAGTTGCTTTCCACTCAAATATTCTTTCCACCAAATCCAAATCCTGTGAGAGAGAGTTGAGTGTTGGGGAGACTATCATTTGAAGCACAAGAGCAAGGAGTTCATCATCAACACACCATTTGTTAATTCTTGGAGAGTGGTGTCTCCTAGATTGGCTAGGTGTCACTTGGGAGCCTCCGACAAGATTGTGGAGTTGAACCAAGGAGTTTGTAAGGGCAAGGAGATCGCCTACTTCGTGAAGATCTACCGCTAGTGAGGCAAGTCCTTCGTGGGCGATGGCCATGATGGGATAGACAAGGTTGCTTCTTCGTGGACCCTTCGTGGGTGGAGCCCTCCGTGGACTCGTGCAACCGTTACCCTCCGTGGGTTGAAGTCTCCATCAACGTGGATGTAGGATAGCACCACCTATCCGAACCACGACAAAAACATCCTTG
Source organism: Aegilops umbellulata (assembly GCA_032464435.1). Classification (NCBI taxonomy): domain Eukaryota; kingdom Viridiplantae; phylum Streptophyta; class Magnoliopsida; order Poales; family Poaceae; genus Aegilops; species Aegilops umbellulata. Next base: position 189,370,336 of record CP136057.1, read on the forward strand.
TCTCCAATTGTGTTTGAGTTCTCCAAACCCTTCCCTTTACATTCTTGCAAGTTACATGCTTTACTTTCCGCTGCTCATATACTCTTTGCATGCTTGCTTGATATGTATTGTGATCATTAAACTTGTGCCTAAAACTCCACTTAAACCAAAAAAATTTAAAAACTGCAACTTTGGCACTTAGTGTCTAATCACCCCCCCCCCCTCTAGAAACCTCTTCTCGATCCTCTCAATCTCCCTTTACACTCAGGTTACCATCATTAGTGGTCGATGTTGATGTTCGCTAAAACTTTTCCATTGAAAGCTCTTTTTTGTTTTTTTTAACAATTTAGTCATGTGCATCCTCGATGTCTTGACTGACTCCTATCATGTTGATGCAGAGGTCTACCATCTTTTTATATTAATATATTACCTCATCTAAAAATATATTAATAGATCAGAACTTCAGGGGTATATATCCCTTTAACCCCAGCCACCAAAAGACATCTAGCGAGAGGAGGAAGCAATCACCTGGACTCCAGTGTTACCGAGGTTCCCACACCTATGCTAGTTGCTCCGGCAGTGGTGGGAGGGAGGGGAATCTCTGGACCATGTTCCACATGGGGTTAGTAGTTAAGCTTTGGTAGTTTAAGTCTTTAGTTGTCCATGACTTTGACTCTAGCAATGGAGATGGCGGCCACAGATAAATTGCATCCATACCTTCCATCATAGCGGTGGTTCTTGATACGTCTCCGTTGTATCTACTTTTCCAAACACTTTTGCCCTTGTTTTGGACTTTAACTTGTATGATTTGAATGGAACTAACCCGGACTGACGTTGTTTTCAGCAGAATTGCCATGGTGTAGTTTTATGTGCAGAAAACAAATATTCTCAGAATGACCTGAAACTCCACGGAACATCTTAGAATAAATAATAAAAAATCCTCGCCAAAGATAAAGACCAAGGGCCCACACCCTGTCCACGAGGGTGAGGGGCGCGCCCCCCTATAGGGCGTGCCCCCCTACCTCGTGGGCCCCTGGATGCCCTCCGACGCCAACTCCAACTCTATATATTTGCTTTCGGAGAGAAAAAAATCAGAGAGAAGAAATCATCGTGTTTTACGATACGGAGCTGCCGCCAAGCCCTAAAACCTCTCGGGAGGGCTGATCTGGAGTCCGTTCGGGGCTCCGGAGAGGGGGATTCGTCGTCGTCATCATCAACCATCCTCCATCACCAATTTCATGATGCTCACCGCCGTGCATGAGTAATTCCATCGTAGGCTTGCTGGACGGTGATGGGTTGGATGAGATTTATCATGTAATCGAGTTAGTTTTGTTAGGGTTTGATCCCTAGTATCCACTATGTTCTGAGATTGATGTTGCTATGACTTTGCTATGCTTAATGCTTCTCACTAGGGCCCGAGTGCCATGATTTCAGATCTGAACCTATTATGTTTCCATGAATATATGTGAGTTCTTGATCCTATCTTGCAAGTCTATAGTCACCTACTATGTGTTATGATACGGCAACCCCGAAGTGACAATAATCGGGACCACTCCCGGTGATGACCATAGTTTGAGGAGTTCATGTATTCACTATGTGCTAATGCTTTGTTCTGGTTCTCTATTAAAAGGAGGCCTTAATATCCCTTAGTTTCCAATAGGACCCCGCTGCCACGGGAGGGTAGGACAAAAGATGTCATGCAAGTTCTTTTCCATGAGCACGTATGACTATATACGGAATACATGCCTACATTACATTGATGAATTGGAGCTAGTTCTATGTCACCCTATGTTATGACTGTTACATGATGAACCGCATCCGGCATAATTATCCATCACTGATCCGGTGCCTACGAGTTTTCCATATACTGGTTTACGCTTATTTATTTTCCCGCTGCTACTGTTACAATCACTACAAAATACCAAAAATATTTACTATTGCTCGCACTACTCTTTTGTTACCGTTACCACCACTATCATATTACTTTGCTACTAAACACTTTGCTACAGATACTAAGTTTCCAGGTGTGGTTGAATTGACAACTCAGCTGCTAATACTTGAGAATATTCTTTGGCTCTCCTTGTGTCGAATCAATAAATTTGGGTTGAATACTCTACCCTCGAAAGCTGTTGCGATCCCCTATACTTGTGGGTTATCAGTTCTCTCGGGTTTTGACGTCAAATCTGGGAGGGAGCTTGGTATGCATCAGTGTTGATGTCGAGGTAATGGTCCTCTTCTTCTGCTCTTCGCAGTAGTGGTACTGTAGGGAGCCAGCGGTATCAACGGCGGAAGGCAGACCCTTGGGGATATGTGTGACCCCCCTCCCCCCTCCCCCCCCCCCCCGCGCGCATGAGCATCTTTTGGCAATAAGGAAGCTATGGCCTTCTTTTCTCCCATTGGGCGTCTTCCTGGCACAACAGTTTGCCCTCTCGTGGTTCGTGTTCACTGTCCATCATAACAATTTTCTCCCCCATCACATTTTTGATGCTAGTAGAAGATTTCTTCAGTAGATAGTTTGGCTCTAGGATTACTGATCTACACAAGGCTTCTACAATGGACCCTTCTTCCCTGGTTCCAATTGGATATTAGCAAGATGACTTTCAAACCGCATGATACAATGCCAGGCCGGTCTCGGCAATAGAGCGGCGGTGCACCTTCAACTCGTGATACGTCTCTTCAACACATCTGTTATTTTTGTATGCTTTATTCCTATTATCCATCATTTATGTAATGTTTTTGAAGTTTATATGTAACTAACCTATTAATTTAGTGTCAAATGTTTGTTCCTATTTTCTGTTGTTTTTATATTTTAGGAAAATAAAATACTTACTAACTTCAGAAAAATCTAGAAAATTTCAGAGGTGCTTATGGCCCTCAAGGGACCATTGTAGAAATGAGCCTCGTCCAAGGGAGGGCCGTGAGCCTAGGCTCCCACCATAGGAACCCTTGTCCTAGGGCACCCTGGCTGCCTGGAGGTCCCCTGGTGCCCAATATTTTGAGAGGGTCTTTATATACCCCTCTGTTGTCATATTTATCGACCTTTTTTCTCTGTTGCCACTTTGTGTTCCAAGGCGACCTTTATTTCAGCCTTGATCTAATACTCTGCCGGAGGTGGAATTCATCGTCGCCTTCATCAACCTCGACCATCACTGCTACAATATGATTTGTGACTAGTCCATCCCCTGGACAATAGGTTCATGACAATAGCCTGGATGCAATCTATCTTTTTTGTTGATTTATACAATGGCTATATGAGTTGCATATCATGATTATGGTTCATCTGATGTAAAACTAGCGGTGATGTTGATTGATGAATTATTTCTTTATGTTATGACTGTGTTGATGGCCTATGTTTCATTTATATATGCATAATTTCCTTGATTATTTGTCTTATCTTGGTTTGTTTAGATGGGTAATCAATAATGGGAAAGGGTGTGCATTAGTTGTACTGAAGTTTGCAAAGAATCCACCGTGGTGACACTAAATGAAAAGGGCTTGCATTGTATTGTTGCCAAAGGATAAATGTATGATGACTCTAATTAAATTATTTAATCAACATCATGTCATCTTGCTTAAGGCAATTATCTATTTCGTACTTAATAATATTATGATGATGTAGAGAGAATCTCGGTCAAAGAGCGAAATGTTAGCTATAGATATAGGGATGGTCTTGGTCTATAGAATTATGAATGTACTGCCTATACAAGATCAACACATCACACATATCTAGCATGACTTTCGTTATGCACTTTTTCACATCACTATGTTATTTGTCGCATTTTTTTATCTTAAGAAGGGTTACATAGGTAAACCTATGAACCCGGTCCAATTTTAGCATAAGAAAATACTCCAACAATTTTTACTTGCACTTTTATTTTCAGCTACTATTTATTTCGAAAACACAAAAATAATACCTATCACATTTAAAAAGATAAAACTGTACAAATAGGTTGACATTCTTGTTAGTGTTGTTTGGGGCACACCTGATTTTCTTTATTTATGTATGCTGCAAAGCGTATTATAGTATATGAACCTTGTACCTCCACAGATAGATACTTCGGGTTTCTCAGCTGAGAGAAATCTGCTAGTAGCGGACGTGGAGTTTCTACACCCAGGAGCAAATGCTCATGCTCCTGGTGTGAACAGTAAAATTAAATAAATTAAAAAATAATGCAAAATATTCTGAAATTTTTTTGTGGCATACTTTCACAAATGTTTGTTGTGCATGTAAAATTTCACCGCAAAATCACATTGGTGGAAGGCGTGGTAAAAAAACAAAACCGATGCTCTGAAAATGTTACTTGCAGAAGCATTTTGGAGCTCTGCTTTTTTTTTTGCACGCCTTCCACCAATGTGATTTCGCGATGAAATTTTGAATGCACAACAAACATTTGTGAAAGTATATCACAAAAAAATCAGAATTTTTTAAACTTTTTTTATTTTGCTGTTCACACCAGGAGCATTTGCTTCTGAGTGTAGAAAGATACTTTCGGCTAGTAGCTACAAACTCTCGCACTTGCAAGCCCAACTAACTTATATCCTATATTTGGTGTAAGCAGCAACTCGTGCTGGAGCTTGAAATTGTTGAACTAGTTGATAATTTCTTGTTTTCTAGTAGGATGTCTTGCATAGTTAAAAGTCTTTTAATAGAAATTCATGGCCTTACCCACAAAAAAATTCAGCAGTAAATATTCACAGACAATTACTAAATTGTGTAACTGAGATTTCAACTCCCTGAGCACAGCAACCCATGTACGCATACTCCGAGTGAGTCCGTGAGTTGATCAGTTTCCGTTAGAAAAACGTGAACCCCGTGCTTGATTGGAAGACTACCGCTCTTCGTGTCTTGAAAATGGAGTGGTTGATACTCCTATTGTTTGAAAGGTTGGTTGTTGTCTTGTTGATTCCTTGGTCGCGTCAGATGCTAGTTTATTCAGCTCAGAGCATTGACTCGTTCTTGGACCGAGTGATAAGAGCCTCCAAGACTTGAACTACTTTAGTTTTGCATTTGACAAGAACGTCACGGAGTTGTTCTTCACGTGACCAATAGTTTCCTCTTCCCTGCGTTTTGGAAAAGTACTTGCTTTTCTGGTCATTCTAAATCTATTGTTTTTTCTTCTGCGGTTCATGGAAGTAATACATGCGAAGATCACTTCAAGTACATATACTTGCTGCATCCATGGATCCAAATCAAAGTTGTGAAACTCATGTGTTTCTTGGATCAATAGAAAAACCCACGAAGGGGGAGCATTTGTGAACAACATGTTGCAGGTCAATCAGTTGGGTGCATGGGATTTCTAGCTCTTGAGCTGTCGTCCCTTAATTTTGCCCTTTTCAGACGTCAGACGTGACTAGTACGTACTTCTTCATGCTTTCAAGAAAGTGGACTGGTCGGCTTCTTATCTGACGGGCCATGCACGCACGACGAATGCGTTGCGAGCACACACAAACCTGAACCTTTGCTTCCGATAGAGGCAGCAGGATTTCAACTTACAAGAGGGGCAGCGGGCCACTAAAGCAACAGCAGCATGTGGCGACTGCAATATCCAATCAAGTGAACGGTCTTACTTCCACGGACGCGCACTGGTTAAGCCAGGAGGATATAAAGAGGATGGAAAATTCAACATTCCATAAGGACCAGGTGAACAGAAGATTGACCATAAAGTCTACAAAATAATTTTCCAAATACAACAAAAATGTAATGTATGTAAGGGCACCTCCAATGCGGAACCGCAAACCAGATACTGCATCCGTCCACGGACACTTATGCGGGAGCCGGCCATCCAATGCTAGCCGCATATATTTCAAATCGGCTTTAAACAAATCGGACGAAATACATGCAAACCGGATGATTTTCATTCAAACCAGACGAAAACATTTATATTTTGGGCATATTTTAACTAAACTATACCTTGCTATGGTAAAACTAGCTTACGGCCGTCCGCGACGGATCGCCACTCCCTATGTCCGGCAGCCTGGTCGCCGGAATGTCGGATGCCTTGGAGGAATATGCTTTAGCTAGAGGGGAGGAATAGACTTCCTCCGCTTCCATGAAGCACGGACCTGAGTTGGTTTTTGCCTGAAGAATGGAGAAACCCCGTAACTAAGTGTCTGGGTTGTCTGTGCCTCATATAGGGTCTTAGAGTTCTTCATAGTTCGTGAAGTTGAGAGAGGAGAAGCAATGAGAATACTGATTCATTCCTATTCTTTCTCTATGTTAGTGTCCTTCCTCAGAGTGGTGTCGACGATTTGAAGGAAGGTGCCGATTGTCAGACACTTAGCCCAGCGTGATTAGCGTCTCTTCATGTGTGGCAGTGTCCTACACAGGGGTTGTCATTGTGGGATGTTTTTGTCCTCTAGTTTCATCTCCATTCGAAGCTTAGCTAGATACGGCTTTGTCGGGAAACTTTTGATGTTTGTGTCCTCTTTGTTTGTCTGCCAGAGTTGGGGTTATCTTTTGGTCATCCTCGGTATCGGCTCTATGGGTTGACTTACCGACATCTACTTCTGCAAGCTCACGTGATTTCAAGACGATTTCTCCGCTGAGATGGAGGCCTAGAAACAACGAGGAGGTTTTGTGGGTCTAGAAGGAAGGTGTTCATTTCTTCAAAGACTGGACTATAATTTCTTATTCTTGTAAGTACATTCTTATATGGGTTTATTTTATTTAATATACGGCCTTTCGCCTTTCTGTAGGATCGAAAGTATGTCTAAAAGGGGGGGGTGATTAGACTACTTGACCAAATAAAAATCTAGCATTTTCCCAATTTTAGTTCTTGGCAGATTTTAGCTATCTTAGCACAAGTCAAGCAATCTCCACACAATTCAAGCAAGCATGCAAAAGAGTATATGAGCAGCGGAAAGTAAAGCATGCAACTTGCAAGAATGTAACGGGAAGGGTTTGGAGGATTCAAACGCAATTGGAGACACGGATGTTTTTGTCGTGGTTTCGATAGGTGGTGCTATCGTACATCCACGTTGATGGAGACTTCAACCCACGGAGGGTAACGGTTGCGCGAGTCCACGGAGGGCTCCACCCACGAAGGGTCCACGAAGAAGCAACCTTGTCTATTCCATCACGGCCGTCGCCCACGAAGGACTTGCATCACTAGCGGTAGATCTTCACGAAGTAGGCGATCTCCTTGCCCTTACAAACTCCTTGGTTCAACTCCACAATCTTGTCGGAGGCTCCCAAGTGACACCTAACCAATCTAGGAGACACCACTCTCCAAGAAGTAACAAATGGTGTGTTGATGATGAACTCCTTGCCCTTGTGCTTCAAATGATAGTCTCCCCAACACTCAACTCTCTCTCACAGGATTTGGATTTGATGGAAAGAAGATTTGAGTGGAAAGCAACTTGGGGAAGGCTAGAGATCAAGATTCATATGGTTGGAATGGAATATCTTGACCTCAACACAAGTGTAGGTGGTTCTTTCTCAGAAAATGTGTATTGGAAGTGTAGGTATGTTCTGATGGCTCTCTCCACGAATGAAGAGTGGGTGGAGGGGTATATATAGCCTCCACACAAAATCTAACCGTTACACAAAATTAGCCAAACTCGGTGGGACCGAATGGTTAAACTCGGTCGGACCGATTCAGCAAACCTAGTGACCGTTAGGATTTTCGGTGGGACCGATATGGTTAGGGTTAGAGCATAACGTAATCTCGGTGTGACCGATTACACAAACTCGGTGGGACCGATTTTGGTAATAAGCTAACCAGAGAGTTGGTCAGGTAAACTCGGTGGGACCGATTCGCTCATCTCGGTGAGACCGAAATGTTACAAAAGGAAAACAGAGAGTTTACATTGCAATCTCGGTGGGATCGATCGCTCACTTCGGTTAGACCAAAACGTTACGATGGGAAACAGAGACATTACAATCCCATCTCGGTGAGACCGATTTGCCTAGGGTTTGTGGCAGTGGCTATGACATTTGAAACTTGGTGGCGCCGGATAGAAAGTATCGGTGGGGCCGAGTTTGACTTTTGGTTTAGGTCATATGTGGATGTGGGAAGGTAGTTGAGGGTTTTGGAGCATATCACTGAGCACTTTGAGCAAGCAAGCCATTAAGCAACACCTCATCCCTCCTTGATAGTATTGACTTTTCCTATAGACTCAATGTGATCTTGGGTCACTAAAATATAAAATGTAGAGTCTTGAGCTTCAAGCTTGAGCCAAACTTTTTGTCCTTAGAATTTTGAGGGACACACTTTCCTCATCCATGCCATTGCCATTCATTGAGCTTTTCCTGAAATATTAATCTTGGAATAATGTTAGCTCAATGAGCTATATGTTGTTAGGAATTACCAAAACCACCCAGGGATAGTTGCACTTTCACTTTCGCAAAAAGCTAGGATCAAAGGAATTTTCCTATGTTCTTCCCTCACTTTAGAGAAACTCTAGCAGAGTCGTCATATCCAAGAAAACTACATAATAACTAGCATATGGGGCACGGAGGCAAAAACAACAGCTCTAGTAAAGTCGTCATCCACCCCTCCATCACCATATTTTTTGTAGCTTTCCTTCATATGTTGCCTCCCAGCTTCCATAATTGGAGGTTTTGGAGGCCCTGTTTGAAGCTCACTCCAAACCCAACTGCTAACATGGGAGGAAAGTTTCAGCTTCCTCCTCCTCATGCCACAGGCAGAAAACCAATCCGGCCTCCATGCACCACCAGCGATAGGGAAGGCACGACCACCCAACAAGGTAAGGCCCAGAAATGCGCCTCAGCACCAATCCCTCGTATTCCCGAGGAGGCCCGTCGGAAGGACGCCATGCAGCATCATCTCCTGGCTTGCGTATGAGTGGGCCGAGAGGAGGCTTGTGAGCAGCCAAGAGAAGTGTGAGCGCAGCCGTGTTTATTACTGGGAAGCACAACCCTTGATACCATCTTTATGGAGCCTGTGGCGGTCTATAAGAGGCCACCGTCCTCCCCCTCACCCCAACACCTCTCAATCCCCTCTCGTCCGCCTTCAATCTACCTCTGCCCCTCCAACGACATGACAAAAGAAGCTTCGTCTCGTCTTCAGTTTTGGAGATGAGGTGGAGGAAGCCGGTGGATCCCCTATCCCTTGTTGAGAGGGGATGGAAGTAACCCTTTACGAGCTTGCGAAGGAAGATGTGGAAAAGGAGCAACGTTTTTGAGACCGCACGCCCGCCCTGCCCTCACCACCGTCATGGATGCATGGCCGGTCTAGGACGATTGCGCCGAGGCCATTTTCTGGATCACCGAGGCCCGCAATGTTGCGTCGGCAACGAAGAATGGCCAACCTGGGCCGTGGCTACCGAGGCGCATTTCTGGGCCCTCGAGCCCACATTGCCGCTTCCACTTGACCCCAGCCCTGCCCCGTTGAAAAATCCAACCGCAACTAAGTATTATTAGATGTTCTATCAATGTAATTCACACTGTGACTAATTTGCGCCCAAATTATTAGGAATAAAATCGAATTGAATCAAATGTGTTTTGAATTTTGGATGATTGTGGAAGAACCTATGACCCAATGACATGTGGGTCCTACCTACAGGGAAATTGTGGAAGCTACATTATGACAACTCTATGTTTGCACACAACGCACTCCATACACATTAGATTCTTAGTGTATCGAGCTAAAGTACTAAAAATCATTCTCTAAAATTTTACATCCTGGATTTTTTTTGTGGAGCTCACATTAGAATGTATTTCATCATGAAAATTTACACACATGTAGTATACATCCCTATGTACACATGTGATTTGTTTTAGTGTTTTTAAAACTTAAAGAGTTGCTTTTTTATTTTATTTTAAAAAACCGGGCTCATTGGAGCCCAAGCTCTATTTGCAATTTTCGATATACAATGAGAGTTGATTTTTTTATCCTGAGCTCCATGGAGATCGAAATTTAGGAAAAATAGAAAACAAACTTTTGAAATTTTAAAAAATTGTAAAAACAAATACACATGTATTTAGTGTTGTATATCTCTGTAAAATTCCGTGATAAAACTATGTACATGTGTGGTTTTTAAAGGTTGTCCTGAAAACAATTATTTATTTTTGAACTTCTCAAAAATTAGGCTCCATGAAGGCCGAGCTCTATTTGCAAATTCCAATATATTTCCCCGTATAATACGTGATCTTCTACTGAACCATGGCGGATGGTGACCAGATCGAATTGGAAGTGGAAGAGGGAAAGGAGGGAGCAACGGCAACAACAAATGTGAGGAAGCGGAGGGGAATAGGGACGGGCTCGGGTTGGCTCGCCGGCCCACTTAAAATTTTGGATTTAGCCTTTCCGCCGGTGCGTCAAACCGGCGCCATGGAATTCGTGAGGAGGGGGCGCATGGGGGACGCATTGCTTTTCGCATGAGTCCTTTCCTTAGTTTTTTTTAAAACATCAATCAGTACAGACGCTAAGCGCTCATATGTACGCGCATACACTCACCTTCTATGAACGCACACACGCACACCCTACCTCTATGAGCATCTCCGAAAGACTGAGCCGACATGTCATCTTAAAATTTACGAAATCACCGTAGGCGCCTCGTTATCGACGGAAACGTCTCCTTTCACTGAAAGCACATCGCCGAAAATTCTAAAATAAATTCAGAAATTATACGAGCACCAGGACTTGAATGGGCCGGAGATACCACAGTTCCCTCTAACCATCCAACCACAGATTGATTTGTAGTCCTTCACTCAGTTGAGAGTCGATCGGTCGGGTCACATTTTTTAAACCGGCCAGGATCGGAAGGGTCCGACCGTAGATGCTCCGGTAAACTTGAAACTCGTGCAATAGGGTGCACAGTCAGACAGTACTCACTGTGGCCCTGGACCGCATACTCGGTTGACCGGCTCGATTGCCCCGAAGCCGAACCGCAATTTTTTTTGAGAATTTTTCATTCATATCATGAATCAGTACAAAGTAGTTGACTCTTACAAGCACACTGAAACGCAAACACAAGGACCATGAACACCTAGAGTATCCTAAGACAACCATAATACAAGAAGATCTCCGGAGCCCTGTGTCATCATCCCTAAATCTTGAGAGAAGACCCCTGCAGCAGAAGGATCTGCAACCAGTCGCAAACAGGTCATCATCTTCGACCACGGTATAATTGCCACCACGCTGCTTCCTCTTTTCTTGACACCAGCGCTGAGAGGGCATGGACATCAATCCAAGACACCTGCAACAGCCGTCGCCATCTTTGGCTTTGAGTACCGCGAAAAGTGTCCCTTCCGAAAGGAAGAGAATTCGAGTCATCCGACCGGTCCAGCACCGCGGCCGGGCCATCCGCCCGGACAAAGCAGGATCTCCCATCAGTATCAGCGCAGAGGAAGGAGAAGAACAGCAGCAGCAAATCATACCAACAAGGAAGAAGAAAGGTCTTCGTCTCCCTGCCTCCATCGCTCCTCTGAGGATCCAAACGGCCAGTGTCGATGGACCTCCAACCACCATAGCCCGCGACCTCGACGAGATCCGGGGATCCCAAACACCGCTGGCTCGTAGACGAAGGCAAAAGCCTCGCCTGACCGCGAACGGAGCCCGGAGAAACTTATTCCAACGCGACAACACCGCAACGGCCTCGGCAGCGTCTCCCTCAACCCTAACCCTACCACACACACACCTAGTGAACAGACCCGGGGTTCCCCCTCCCTCCCGCTGCCAGAGCGGCCGACGGAGAGAGAGGGAACCGGCGGCGTCACCGGCGACACGCAAGGGATCCCTAGTCGCTTCCTGTGCGATCCAACTTTTCCGGGCGTCCGGTTCGGCCCTCCCGTGCACAACCGCAACTTGAATGATTCCCATCACACGCACCCACTTGCGCGCGCTCCCTGCCCTGCTTGTCACTGCAACTGCAGGCTAGCCGTCCTTATATATACCCCGCTCTCGTTGTTTTCCTCCACTCCACATCCCACTCCAAAGCTTTGCTTGGCTCTCCCGTACCTGACCTCTCTTTCCATCGAGGCAATCCTGTCCAGTGCTCCTCCTTACCTCTATCGTCCATGGACTGCTCGAGTTCCAAAGAGACGCCACCGCACAAGTAACCCTCCAGCTAACTTGCGTATATTTGTGTGCATGTATTGGCGTCAGTGAGATGTAATTTGTGGTTGACTTTGTTTTGCGTCATGATTAACTTTGGTTATCGATCAGGGCGTGGTGGACCGGCGAGACGGTGGCGGTGGTGACGGGGGCCAACCGTGGCATTGGGCACGCGCTGGCCGCGCGCCTGGCGGAGCAGGGGCTGTCCGTGGTGCTCACGGCGCGGGACGAGGCGCGCGGGGAGGCGGCCGCCGCCGAGCTCCGCGCCAGGGGTCTCCCGTCCGTGCGGTTCCGCCGCCTCGACGTCACCGACCCCGCCTCTGTCGCCGCCTTCGCCTCCTGGATCCGCGACCACGTCGGCGGTCTCGACATTCTGGTGAGCCGCACGATCGTCTATTTTTCGCCCTCTATTTCCATGCTTCTCCCCTGAATTCCAGCCGCCTGCCATTTTCCTCTCTCCGGCCGGGTTAATTTGATTTGAAGTTTCACATGACCCCGGCAAAAAAGTGGTTGCTAAATTAGCTGTTTGCAGCAGCCAATCAATTAATCAGCCATGTTAACCACCCGATTGTACACGTAATTAGGGCTAGGGGTTGGCTTACCTACTAGTCTACCATGCAAACATGGTACTCTACCCCTTTTTTCCCCCAAATGATAGTAGGAGTACCATACTACTCCGATCCACTAGACAAAATTTGCAGCTCGCACCCCACTGACAATAACATCTGTCCTTTTGCAAAAGCATAACTAGCTACTTTCTGCTGAATTAAATGTGCATATGCCGTTTCCAAAAAGAAGATGTGTTTATGCTAAATAAGGCATGTCGGTGAAGTATATCTGGTAGTAGTTGGGTACAGTTATGATCGTGAACTAAAATCGTTGGTCCACAGAAAACCAATGACAGACTGCAACCACCAGTAACTACCCAAGAGGTAGTGTTTCAGTGGAACAGACTTGTTAACCCAAACGTCACTCCACAGCCGAAATTAGAGCCAAGTCATCACCAGTAACAGCGGGTCAAATAGGGCACGCAACGGCCCACGGCCCTGAGTGTAGTAATCAGCTGACCTTTTCTTTTTCCCTTCATATACACTGTAAGAAAGCGTCGTCGATAGTGATCTTGGCACTTAATAAGTCGCAATTTTATTATCCTAACTAGTACTATGTGAACTCATGCAACAATCTTTCTGTTAGGTCACCAAATCGATCACAATAATTATTTTTCTTTGAATAAAAAAATAAGGATTTTGATATTTGTATAGCTTGTACAAAGTGCCGGAATTAGATGTGAGCCTCAGCCTCTTGCTTGTGTCGATCGAGATACCGCATAGAGCAGGTCAACCAGGCACGCAAGATGCTTCGTGCATTCCGCTACAGTAATCATCCCTGCATATCTTGTCTGGTGAGGGATTCGATTTAAACTAATCGGCAGTGTGGTCCAAAGTCCACGAGCCTGATGATACACGATTCGTTCTTTTAGAAACCAGAAACGAACAATGCGAAGATCCAGTGCATGCAGTTCGATCAAGCCAGATATTATTATTTTCCGACCGATGCAATCGCCGTTGCTGGCAACGTGAGGGCGGCGAACAAACTAGTAATATCACAACCTTGTGTTCCATGACGATGGAACAGCCAAGTACAAGAGCTAGCTGTTCTTCAGATGAGCCAGTATAAGATAATTGCAAGTTGCCGCAGTCGCTACAATCCAGGTCATCAAACATTATATCGCAACATCATAACATCATCGATCATAGAAGGCTGGCGCTGATTTATAGTATCATATATTTGTGCTAACCTCACAAAATATCAACGGAGTTTTCATCTTTTATTCCTAGTTTGTTTGCGGATATGTAAAAAGGTCTTTTTTTTTTAAATCTTCTGCTATGCTGAATTGCTGTTCCTGAATATTTCTCTACAAGAATGTTCCTGTAACCTTTTTGCTCAACAGAGTGAAAGAAACCATAATCATCATCCTGTTATTGGAGAAATGACAGTGAATAAGTTACTGAACTAGGTAGATTATCCAGTTGTCTTAACCACCGTGTCGATTTGTTGATACTTATCCGTCATCAGCTGTCACCAGTACTATCTGGAATGCTTAGTTAAATTAGGGCAAAGGTACATAGCAGTAGGGCAGTAGCCCAAATAGCACAATTTCAAATTCTAGGCCTATGTCAGCAAGACAGCAAAAGCTCCACCAGAAAGAACAAAGGGAAAATAAGATGCTGAATTGGTGCATGGTAGATGTACCACCTCAAAATCATATGCTTTCAGGATTTGTTTTCTTGGTAGCCAAACCCTAGGAATCTTCTTAGACTGACGCGAGTTATGTGATTCTGAAACCAAGCCTCTTGCCTCCTGCAGGTGAACAATGCCGGGGTATCGTTCAACGAAATCGACACCAACTCGGTGGAGCATGCTGAGACGGTCCTCAAGACCAACTTTTACGGAGCCAAGATGCTCATCGAGGCGCTCCTGCCCCTTTTCCGTCGATCCTCTGGGACCAGCCGGATCCTCAACCTCAGCTCCCAGCTTGGCCTTCTCAATGTAAGCGATCATGCTGTTAAGTAAACTAACTTGTCGTCTCCTACTTATTTAACACTAGCACGTTTTGTGCAGCATGAGGCAAATAACACGTTCATACGGTTCAGTTTACGTTAGAGGTTATACTATATGAATAATGATTTTGGAACCAAATCTTCTTCTCCCATGCTCACACTAGTTGTCAAGCGAGTGGGAACTTAAAAGAGTGAGCCCGCTGCGCACATGCCAGTGATGAGTGATGACTCAAAACCTTGTTTATTTTGCGGGTCAAATCAGGTTTAAATAAATAGCATTTGATTAAGGGGCAAACAGCTTGACTATGAGCTCGCTATCAGCTGATTCAGCGATCGGCTGTGGACTCTGAAGTTTGAACGCACAAACTCTCCTCCAGAGACAATGCCAATTCTCTTGAGTCACACTGTCAGAGCACATGACTTCATCAGTGTCCTGTGTCCACACCGTGACCAGCTAGTCCAAGGCCATCTGAATTCTGAAACAATGTCCAATTCCATGCTCAACACAGAGTTCATTAGTAGTAGTATATGTAACTGCTACGGGACATGTACAAGAGGATGCAGTTTTGGCAGGCCAAATTTCAGAAATAAATTGTTGTATGTTGATCTTTTTGCAGAAGGTGAGGGACCCGTCGTTGAGGAGCATGCTGCTGGACGAGGGCAGGCTGACGGAGCAGCAGGTGGAGGCCATGGCGTCGCGGTTCCTGGCGCAGGTGAAGGACGGGACGTGGCAGGACCACGGGTGGCCGGCCGTGTGGACGGACTACGCGGTCTCCAAGCTGGCCCTCAACGCCTACTCCCGCCTCCTCGCCGCGCGGCTGCGGGGGGCCGTAGCTGTCAACTGCTTCTGCCCCGGGTTCACGCGGACAGACATGACGCGGGGGTGGGGCAAGCGCACCGCCGAGGAGGCCGGCCGCGTCGCCGCGGGGCTCGCGCTGCTGGCCCCCGCCGACCTCCCCACCGGCAAGTTCTTCAAGTGGTCCACGCCGCAGCTCTACTCCAAGCTCTGACCACGACTTCCACCGCGCGCTGCATGGCGGAGCTGTGCGTAGCTGCACGCTTAGCATTTGGAGAGTAAAATGATGCCCGTTTGTCCCAAAATGCAACTCCATCTCCTCACCAAGCTTGACGTCTCCCAACTATCACGTCCGTACAATTCTCTCACCCTACACTTTGTAGAACAGAGCATGTAGAAACAGAAAAGTTCTCTCTTCCTGTTGTAAACAGAGCATGTACCACAAATAATTCTTAATTGTGTTTACAAAGAAAAAGGATCCCCACAAGTGTCGAACATTAGAAATCATGCGATGCATGCCTAAAGCATGTTCGTACACTCAAAAGGTTTGCGCCATTTTTTGTGTCGATGTATTACTCTTGTAAACAATGCTGGAGTACCCTCTATCTAAGGCTTGGGCGCGCGTGAGAGTGTCCTCCGCGCCGTCTGTTTCCCGCGAGCCTCCCGCCGTTGTCCTCTTTGAATGCGCTCGGCCGCCCGATCTGCACACTTGACTGTTCAATTCTCTTGTCCGGCTGTACGTGCGTGCGCCGTACTACTCGAGGCGCCGCGGGTGCTACCTCGCGCTCTGCGGATTCTCCTCGTGACGGGTGGCTTTGTTCTAGTTTGTCTAGGGTTGGTTATATGTGTGACCATCCAGTCCTGGTAGGGGCCTATAATATATGTGCTTTCTGTGCCAGTCTTAGGATCAATTGCTGGCGCACACACAGTCATGATAAAATAACAAGAATTATCACATGTCATAGTATTAACACAGATCGAGTCTTACATACATACATACCTACTAGCTCAAGGTTAGCTTAATAACATGACAAACATCTACTCATGTGTCATTCTTCTACTTACAAGCAGCAATTGAGTATAGCATCGTAACCCTACTTCTTATCTCTCATTCGATACGGAAAATCCTGCATCATGATACGTTGCAGTCACGATGGTCAATACATTGAATGTATTGGCAAGTTACATGTAATAACAACATATCCTATATTGTAAAAATATAAGGCAAAAGCGTTTCCAACCTGTTTTGTAATAGAACCCTTTCCAGTCAAGTCCAACCACATAACCCTACTGGAAACAGAGAATTTGCCATCAGTCAGGTCTTTGCCGTCTGCTAGCGGACGACAAAGAAGGTCTTTGCCGTCTTCTTACGGAAAACGGACGACAAAGAACTGGCTGACGACAAAGATCCTAGTTGCCATCAGCCAATTCTTTGCCGTCAGCTGGCAGACGGCAAAGATTCTTTGCCATCCGCTAGCAGACGGCAAAGAGGTGGGTGATGTCAAGTGGA
The DNA here is from genome assembly GCA_032464435.1 of Aegilops umbellulata. Classification (NCBI taxonomy): domain Eukaryota; kingdom Viridiplantae; phylum Streptophyta; class Magnoliopsida; order Poales; family Poaceae; genus Aegilops; species Aegilops umbellulata. Next base: position 189,387,202 of record CP136057.1, read on the forward strand.
GGCCTAAACCCTAATGGCAAAGAATTGAGTATCTAACGGCCGTTGCCCCCGCCCCCTCTCTCCCTAACCCCGGTCCAACCCGCCGCACCCAACCCCAACCGCCGCCAACCACCGCGCCCTCGCCGCCCCGGCCACGTCGCCCTGCCCAGGCCACCCCGCCCCCTCCCCTGCGGCGGCCGTCCCGCCACCCCTGGCCCCCGCCTCCCCGGCCACGTCGCCCTGCCGCCCCGCGGTCGTCCCGCCGCGCGCCCTACCTAGGCCGCCCCACTCCCTCCTATGCGGCGGCCGCCCGAGCGCTGCCGTGAGGAAGGCTGCGGCGCCGCCCCTCCCATGCAGCGGACCTACTCAACCGTGTCACCCTCCCTCCTCCAGCGTCCGCCCCCTTCCCCTGCGATGAGCTCCTCACCATTTTTTTACTTTCACTTTTATGTTTAGTTTAGTTACTTTTAGGTTTAGTTTAGTTTTAAGAAGAAGAAGACGATGATGATGATGAAAAAGAAGATGAAGTACAAGAAGAAGATGAAAAAAGAAGTAGGAAAAGTAGAAAAAGAGGGTCGCCGAGGGGTCGAGGGTCGCCGTGGGTCGAGGGTCGCCGATGGGTTGATGGTCGAGGGTTTGAGGGTCGCCGAAGGTCAAAGGATCGAGGGGTCGACGATCAAGGTGTCGAGGGGTCGAGGGTCGAGGGTCGAGGGTCGATGGGTTGAGGGGTCGAGGGTCGAGGGTCGAGGGGTCGAGGGTCGCCGAGGGTCGAGGGGCCGAGGGTCGAGGGGTCAATGATCAGGGGTCGAGGGTCACCAAAGGGTCGAGGGCTGAGGGGTCGATGGTCGCCGAGCGGTCGAGGGTCGAGGGTTCGAGGGGTCGAGGGGTCGAGGATCAAGGTGTCGAGCGGTTGAGGGGTCGAGGACCGTGCGTTGCCATACCCGAGGGCGCCCGAGGACGAGCGGGTTAGGGGGTTCATCGGCCTCCCGCAACAACAGTTCTCAGGGCCGATGGCTGTGGAACACGAACACCTTGGCGAATTTGTCTTGCAGCCTTTGCGATGAGGATTAAAAACCAAGTGTTTAAACTTGAAACACCCAAACTGACTCATGACAAAAAATCAAAGCGTAGAAAGAGAAACCAAGGACGAAACAATACGTAGTGAGAGGCTGTGCAACTAGGATGATTTTCTGTAATAGATTTTTTAACGAATTTGAGAAGATGTGGTGAAGAACTCGAAAGCCATTGGTGTTCGAGTTCTTCGCCATCATCCTCTCCAATTCATTAAAAAAGCTGGTACAGAAAATCATCCTAGTTGCACAACCTCTCACTATGTACTATTTCATCTTTCGTTTTTCTTTCTACGACCTGATTTTTTTCATGAGTTAGTTTGGTTGTTTGAAGTTTCAAAACTTATCTTTTAATCCTCATCGCAGAGGCTGCAAGACAAATTCGCCAAGGCGTTCGTGTTCGACCGCCATCGGCCCCGAGAACTGTTGCTGCGGGAGGCCGAGGAAGCCCCTAACCCGCTCATCCTCGGGCGCCCTCGGGTATGGAGATGCACGGTCCTCGACCCTCGACTCGTTGACCCCTCGACCCTTCGGCGGCCCTCGACCCTCCACCCCTCGGCCACCCTCAACCCCTCGGCGACCCTCGTCCCTCGACCCCCCGGCAACCCTCGACCCTTCGACCCCTCGACCCCTTGACACCTCAATCCTCGACCCCTCGACCCTTGGAAGTGCAACTAATCCCTGGGTGGCTTTGGTAATTCATAACAACATATAGCTCATTGAACTAATATCCTTTTAAGATGATTATTTCAGAAAGTTCAATGATTGGCATAGCATGAACTAGAGATGTGGACCCCTCAAAATGCTAAGGACAAATATTGGCAAAAGCTCAAGACTCTTCATTTCTATTTTAGTTATCCAAGATCACATTGAGTCCATAGGAAAGCCAATACTATTAAAAGGGGATGAGGTGTTTCTTAATGGTCTACTTGCTCAAAATGCTTAGTGATATGCTCCAAAGCCCTCAACCATCTTCTCAAATCCAAACATGTCCTAAACCTAAAGTCAAACTCGCCGCACCGATTTGATTCATCCGGCGCCACCAAGTTCACTTGACATAGCCATAGCCAGAAACCCTAATCAGTTCGGTCTCACCGATAGGGATCTTGGTCTCACCGAGATGGGTCTGCAAACTCTCTGTTTCCCTTCGTAGTGTTTCGGTCTCACCGAAATGAGAGATCGGTCCCACCGAGTTCGCAGTGCAAACTGTCTATTTCTCTTTCATAACGTTTCAATATCACCGAAAGGAGCGATCAGTCCAAGCGAGTTTGCCTGGCCAACTCTCTGTTTGCTTGTTACTGAAACCGGTCTCACCGAGTTGAAGTAATCGGTCAAACGAGATCAAGTTTTGTGCTAACCCTAGCTCATCGGTCCCACCAAAAATCCTAACATTCACATTTTGAATTCACATTTTGAACTAAATCGGTCTGACCGAGTTCATACATTCGGTCTGACCGAGTTGGCTCTTTTGTACGTAACGGTTAGATTTTGTGTGTAGGCTATATATACCCCTCCACCCTCCTCTCCATTTGTGAGAGAGCCAACAGAACGTGCCTACACTTCCAGCATTCATTTTCTGAGAGAGAACCACCTACACATGTGTTGAGACCAAGACATTCCAATCCAACCACAAAAATCTTGATCTCTAGCCTTCCCAAGTTGCTTTCCACTCAAATCATCTTTCCACCATAGCCAATTCTGTGAGAGAGAGTTGAGTGTTGGGGAGACTATCATTTGAAGCACAAGAGCAAGGAGTTCATCATCAACACACCATCTATTACCTTTTGGAGAGTGGTGTCTCCTAGATTGGTTAGGTGTCACTTGGGAGGCTCCGTCAAGATTGTGGAGTTGAACCAAGGAGTTTGTAAGGGCAAGGAGATCGCCTACTTCATGAGGATCTACCCAAGTGAGGCAAGTCCTTCGTGGGTGATGGCCATGGTGGGATATACAAGGTTGCTTCTTCGTGGACCCTTCGTGGGTGGAGCCCTCCATGGACTCGCGCAACCGTTACCCTTAGTGGGTTGAAGTCTCCACCAACGTGGATGTACGATAGCACCACCTATCAGAACCACGCCAAAACTCTTCGTGTCTACATTGCGTTAGCCCTTCCAAACCCCTCCCTTTACCTTCATATGCAATGTTTTACATTCCGCTGCTATACTCTTAGAATTCCATGTGTAGGTTGATTGCTTGACTTGTGTTAAGTTTTTAAAATCTGCCAAGACTTAAAATTGGGAAAGGCTAGATTTTTATTTGGTCAAGTAGTCTAATCACCCCCACTCTAGACCTACTTTCGATCCTACAAGTGGCATCAGAGGTTTGGTCTCCATTTGTCTTGATTTCCATAGCTTTGGTGATCATAGCCTTGGTTTCACAACCTAGGAGAGTATGGCGTCTAGCGAGGGAAATTTCCACCGTAGAGGTCCTTACTTTAATGGTACTATTTTTTCTAGTTGGAAGCATAAGATGAAATTGCATATTCTTGGACATAACCCCGCCGTTTGGGCTATTGTGTGTATTGGCTTGCAAGGTGAATTCTTCGATGGAAGGTAACCAAATCGTGAAGCTATCGCGGAAGAACTGAAGATGTTGCAATATAATGCTCAATCTTGCGATATCCTCTTCAACGGATTATGCCCCGAAGAATTCAACAAAATCAGCCGTCTTGAGAATGCAAAGGAAATTTGGGATACTTTGATTGATATGCACGAAGGTACCGAGTCCGTCAAGGAATCCAAATTGGATACACTTCAAAGTCAACTTGACAAGTTAAAAATGAAGGATGGTGAAGGTGTCGCTGAAATTTACTCTAGGCTTGCTCTCATCACAAATGAGATTGCCGACTTAGGAAGTGAAGAGATGACCGACAGATTCATCATCAAGAAGATCCTAAGAGCCTTGAATGAAAAATATGATACTGTGTGCACATTGATCCAAATGATGCCCAATTACAAAGATCTCAAGCCAACGGAAGTCATTGGTAGAATTGTTGCTCATGAGATGTCACTCAAGGATAAAGAAGAGCTTCACAACAAGTCTAGTGGTGCTTACAAAGCTTCATGTGATGCTCCTACATCATCAAGTGAGAAACAAGTATTCAATGAAGAAATTGAGCCTAATGATGAAGAACTTCAACAAGTTATATACAAGTGTAGAAGCAAAGAAAGAAGTTCCAAGTCAAGGTCCTACAATGACAAAAGATCTTCTAGTCGTGATTGAAATTGCTACAATTGTGGAAGACCCGGACACTACTCCAGTGAGCGTACGGCTCCCTACAAAAGAAGAGAAGATTCACCTGAAAGGATAAGCAAAAGACAAGAATCACCACCAAGAGAAAGAAGGATTAGAGATGATCGTTATGAATGAAGATCCTCTCACAGAAGCAAGGATTCGGAAAGGAAGGACAAGTCATCAAAGAGCTACACAAGACGAAGACATCAAGCTCATGTTGGTGAATGAGTATCCGGTTCCGACTCCGACAACCACTCCGAGAGAAGCTATCACTCCGACTCTGAATATACTCAAGATGAAGGTGTTGCCGGTCTTGCACTTGTGTCATCCAACTCCTACGACATATTTGATTCACCAAATGAAGGGATTGAAAGATGCTTAATGGCTAAAGGCCCAAAGGTATCACACCCCAAGTATGTTGATTTCAATAGTGATGAAGATGATTTGCTAGGTGATGATGATTTACTTGTTGACAACTCTAGTGATGAAAACTATGATAAACTTGCTATTAATCATGCTAATCAAGATAAAACAAATGACAATGATAAGAAGGAGATTGAGCATCTAACTAAAGAACTAAACACTCTTAAGTTAGCTCATGAAACTACCTTAGAAGATCAGTGAGAGATTTTAAAGACTCATGAGATGCTACGCTTTGAAAAGCTCAATCTAGAGCAAGAGCATGGGTTCTTAAAAGCAATCAATGATGATCTTCGTAAGAAAAGTTCTTCTTACATTGCCAAGAGTTTACTCTTGTGTACTTACATGCCACAAGTAAGATCTAGCAACAAGAGTAAGAAAGATTCTTATTCTAGTAGTAACAACAATCATGTTAAATCCAATATTTTTGCTTCTAGTAGTTCTCTTGATTCCACTAATGATTCTCTTAGCCAAGTTACACTTGAGCAAGAAAATAGCTTATTGAAGGGAATTATAGAGAAATGTGTTTACAAGAGCCTTGCCGGGAGTAAGCAATTTGAGGAAATTGTACGCAAGCAAGGAAGGCACCGGAAGAATCAAGGTGTTGGTTTTGAACGCAAGTTCAATGCCAATGGAGTTGAGTGGGAAGAAGATCAATACCCCAAGAAGAAGTTTTTCCTCAACAAGAGAAGTATGATCCCACTTCTTTCAAAGGAACACAAGCTCAAGATGATCTTCCACCACAAGACCACAAGCTAAAAGGCAAGGACAAGCTTCAAGAGGAGATTGATGCATTTGAAGAAGCTCCTAAGGCCTTGGTCAAGTGGGTTCCCAAGACTACATCAAGTTCTACTTCATCAAGTACGAATACGACTCCAAGGATTCCCATCAAGATGATGTGGATCCCGAAGAAGAAGAACTAGAAAGTTCTTGAGGGTGACTCCGCCAACATACTTCACTCATATTCATTTGGCAAGGACAAGTGCAATCAACTTTCACATCTTGCACAAGTTCAAGGAGTCACAAACCCTCTTCTTGGTAAGACAAGGGACAAGGTAACCTAAGGCTTTCATGGACAACATCATGTGTGAATTTCACTCTATGTCTATGGATATCCTTGTATGCTCCTTGTGGGACCAACCCATGTAGGTATTGAAAGTGCAACTCACTCCAATGGATTGCTCCAAATGATCTACATCAACATTGAGCATCTACATCTTCAACACCTACATGAAGTCATCATCGACAAAACCCAAGGTTAGTTCATCCCTCTTAGGGGGGATGTCACATCTAGGGGGAGCTTTGCTCTAAAAATTGAGCTAAAGCAACTCTAATGGTGTGAACACAACAATGCTTTATGCAAAAGGGGTAACCCCACTTGTGCTTAAACGATGAGTATGACCTACGATCAAATGCTCTCATTTGACCCGTCAGTTAATATACTCATATATAGATGATCTAGCCATCGCCAATTGCTTGATAGATGCTAGAATGTTTGTGCATGCTTTGTCACATATTTTATTTGCTATCTTATTGTGTCAGCATGTTGATTGCATATTTTTCTCATTCGAGGACATCCATTTGTTGCTTTGGTTGTTTGGCTTTATCTTTTTGCCAAATGGATGGACAAGAATGCCTAAGAACTCCCTCTAGCTATCTATGCTTTTTCTCGCCTCAAACTCAATTCATGCTGCATCACAAAGTTTGAACAAGTCCAATTCGGACCCTCCGGGCGAGGAGCACTCAGAGTCACTGATCCGTCAAGGGCTTAACTTCCAAAACCTCTTAGTGCATTTCGGTGTGACCGATCCATTCCATTCGGTCATACCGAGTTCATTAAGTTGATCTAGAATTTGATCTCAGTGCAACCGATTTGAACCCTTCGGTCACACCGAGTTGCAGCAACCGTTTGCGATTCTGCATCTCAGTGCCACCGAGTTGTTCCACTCTGTCACACCGAAAGTGTCTGGATATATATACCCGGGTTGAAAATTTGGAAATTTCTCCAAACCCTTCGCCCGCGCCTGTTGATACGTCTCCGTCGTATCTATAAATTTTGATTGTTCCATGCCAATATTCTACAACTTTCATATACTTTTAGCAACTATTTATATTATTTTAGGGACTAACATATTGATCCAGTGCCCAGTGCTAGTTCCTGTTTGTTGCATGTTTTATGTTTCGCAGAAAACCCATATCAAATGGAGTCCAAACGGGATAAAAACGGATGGAGAATATTTTTGGAACATTTGGAGAATATGGGAAGAAGAATCAACGCGAGATTGTGCCCGAGGGGGGCACGAGGCAGGGGGGCACGCTCCTCCCGCCTGGGCGCGCCCCTGACCCTTGTGGGCCCCTCGTAAGGCGGTTGCTGCTCTTCTTCGGATGCAAGAAAGCTAATTTTTGGAAAAAAAATCTCGGCGAAGGTTTCAGTCCAATTGGAGTTACGGGTCTCCGGATATATAAGAAACGGTGAAAGGGCAGAGTACCAGAACGCAGAAACAGAGAGAGACAGAGAAACAGATCCAATCTCGGAGGGGCTCTCGCCCCTCCCATGCCATGGAGGCCAAGGACCAGAGGGGAAACCCTTCTCCCTTCTAGGGAGGAGGTCAAGGAAGAAGAAGAAGAAGGCCCCCCCTCTCTCCTTCTCTTCCGGTGGCGCCGGAACGCTACCGTGGCTACCACCATCATCACCGCGATCTTCACCAACACCTCCGCCATCTTCACCAACATCTCCATCACCTTCCCCCCTCTATCTATAGCGGTCCACTCTCCCGCAACCCGCTATACCCTCTACTTGAACATGGTGCTTTATGCTTCATATTATTATTCAATGATGTGTTGCCATCCTATGATGTCTGAGTAGATTTTCGTTGTCCTATCGATGGTTGATGAATTGCTATGATTGATTTAATTTGCTTGTGGTTATGTTGCTGTCCTTTGGTGCCCATCATATGAGCGCGTGCATGGATCACACCATAGGGTTAGTTGTATGTTGATAGGACTATGTATTGGAGGGCAAGAGTGACAGAAGCTTCTATATAGCATAGAAATTGATGCATACGGGATTGAAGGGGGACCAATATATCTTAATGCTATGGTTGGTGAGGGAGTCCTGGATTAGGGGGTGTCCGGATAGCCGGACTATAACCTTTGGCCAGACTCTTGGACTATGAAGATACAAGATTGAAGACTTCGTCCCGTGTCCGGATGGGACTTTCCTTGGCGTGGAAGGCAAGCTTGGCAATACGGATATGTAGATCTCCTTCCATTGTAACCGACTCTGTGTAACCCTAGCCCTCTCCGGTGTCTTTATAAACCGAAGGGTTTTAGTCCATAGGACGAACAACAATCATACCATAGGCTAGCTTCTAGGGTTTAGCCTCTCTGATCTCGTGGTAGATCCACTCTTGTACTACCCATATCATCAATATTAATCAAGCAGGAGTAGGGTTTTACCTCCATCGAGAGGGCCTGAACCTGGGTAAAAACATCGTGTCCCTTGACTCCTGTTACCATCCGCCTAGACGCACAAATCGGGACCCCCTACCCGAGATCCGCCGGTTTTGACACCGACATTGGTGCTTTCATTGAGAGTTCCGCTGTGCCGTCGCCATCAGGAAGGATGCCTCATCCCGTCTTTAAAGACGACTCTATTGCTAAGGAAGCTTTGGCTGTCGGCCAAACTCTCTGGCTAGGTGGTTTTCTTATGACCGCCTGTTCGGCCGCTGCGCCGATGATGACTTCTCGGGTCGTCAAAAGCAATCTTCACGTCAACTCGGAACTCGCCGAGTAGTTAGATCCAATGGAGCTCTCTTCCCTAAACGAGCTCTTGGATCGCATCGCCGCCCTGGGAGTCGCTACGGACTACGATCAAATTGGGTCTAAACCCAATCTGAGAGAGATTAACTCCCCCAGGTCACCCATCACATTGCAGTGGTGGAGGAACAATGCGGCGACCCTTCATCTATCTTAAGGACTAGCTATGTCTGGATTCCCGAGCCCTCCAAGCCGGATACCCGCGGAGGGGAGGACGTCACTCAAGCCCTGAACCTAGAGTCAGGCAGCGGGCCAGATTCATTGGAAAACATCCAAGAATCCAAACATCCGAGTTCGGAAACTCCCTGGCCCCTGAATCTCAGATTGGGTGAGGTTCCGAATTCAATTACACCCACCCACCCAAACATAGTCGATTTATCCCAAATTAGGCAAGAGCCCCAAGAAACAGTACACCATTATTGGGCCAGATTCCTCCTGGTAATGAACAGGATCAAGGACTGCCGCGAGGAAGACGCAATCTCATTCTTTTGCAACAATTGCACGGACAAGGGAATCCTCAACGCCATAAGTCACCGTGAAATTACACGCTTCGCCGACTTGGCGTCCATAGTACGAAAGTACTGTGCGATGGAAAGCGCCTGGAAAACCGAAATAAAATTTTGGGACAATCCGGCCATGAATACGAACCCAGTCCAAAATAAAAGGGTGCATTATCACCAGACACCCGGGTTAAACACCAAAAAGCAAAAACCCTCTACAGGGCATGGAACCGTACTGGAGGGATGGCTTAATGGACCCTGTAAAATTCACAGTACAGAGGGCGCCATACCAACTCGTAGCCTTAGAGCATGTTGGATACTCCGGCAGGTGGCCAAAAGTGGCGAAGATCTTCTAATTCCAGAAGCCATAGAGCACCATCCCAGGGATACCAGTACGGTATTAACAGTCTTTGAGACTTTCGCATCAAATAATATGCGAAAACGAACACTCCACAGCCTTGCCGAAGTCTACCACGTGGCAACAATAAACCCATGGAGTGACACGGCTATTACTTTTAATGCCAGTGACGAACCTAAATTCCGAACAGTCCGAGCACCAACCATATTGGTCCTCAGTCCAATAGTGGACGGCTTTCAACTCACCAAGGTACTCATGGACGGTGGCAACGGATCGAACCTCATTTATGAGGAAACTCTTCAAAAAATGGAAATAGACTGGAACCGCATTGAGCGAAGCAGCACAACCTTTAGAGGAATAATCCCTAGTCGAGAAGCGCGCTATACAAGAAAAATCACACTAGATGTGGTGTTCGGCACGCCGGATAATTACAGGTCCGAAGAGGTTACGTTCCAAGTGGCCCCGTTCAGTAGCGGATACCACGCTCTGTTAGGGCGGGAGGCGTTTACAATCTTCCAAGCCATAACCCCTTACGGGTACATGAAGCTTAAAATGCCCGGGCCCAACGGAATCATCACTCTTTCAAGTGATCCAGACATAGCACTCCGCGCCGAAAATAAGACAGCCGCACTGGCCCTCGAGGCACTATCCGAAGCCCTAGCGGCTGAGGAACTGACTACACTGCGCTCCATGGTGAACAGGGACGATGCGATACTCGATAAAAGATCCAAGTCCACCTCCTTTAAACCGGCATATGAAATAGTGAAATTCCAAGTCCATCCAACGGAACCTACAAAAACAGCTTCCATCGGGGCACAATTAAACCCTGATGTAGACGCTGCACTACGAGAGTTCCTACGCGAGAACTGGGACATTTTTGCCTGGCACCCTTCAGACATGCCAGGAATCCCACGCAGGCTGGCCGAGCACAGCCTAAATATTCTAAAAGGATTCAAGCCAGTCAAGCAGGCTCTTCGGTGTTTCTCTGAACCTAAGAGACAAGCCATGGGAGAGGAACTAGCCAAGTTATTGGAGGCCGGATTCATTAGATAAATAAAACATCCGGGCTGGCTAGCAAACCTAGTGATGGTACCAAAGAAGGACAAATCCTGGCGCCCGTGCGTTGACTTTAAGGACCTCAACAAGGCTTGCCCAAAGGATCCCTTCCCCCTCCCCCGCATCGATCAAATTATCGACGCTACCGCAGGACACGATTCATTGTGTTTCCTCGACGCATACTCCGTCTACCGTCAAATTAAGATGGCAGAGCCAGACCAAGCCGCAACAGCATTCATCACACCATACGACCCCTTCTGCTTCAACACAATGCCCTTCGGGCTCAAAAACGTCAGCGCAACATATCAGCACATGATTCAGACATGTCTGGCAAACCAGATCGGCAAAACAGTGGAGGCATACGTAGATGACATGGTCGTCAAAACCAAACATGTCGAAACTCTAGTAGACGACTTGAGGCTCACATTTGATAACCTCCAAACATATGACATCAAGCTCAACCCGAAAAAATGCGTTTTCGGCGTACCAGCCGGAAAGCTCTTGGGCTTCATCGTATCCGGCAGAGGAATTGAAGCAAATCCGGCCAAGATCCGAGCTCTGTCACAATTTGATACCCCAAGGGACCTCAAGCAAAAACAAAAATTGACTGGATGCGTGGCGGCTCTAAGCCGCTTTATCTCCCGCCTTGGAGAAAAGGCATTACCCCTTTATCGCCTCCTCCGGCGCACCGAACACTTTGAGTGGACGGATGCCGCCACAGCCGGACTGCAAGAAATAAAAGCCATATTGGCAACTAACCTAGTCCTGGCCGCGCCAAACATTGGCGAACCAATGCTTTTATACATTGAGGCAACTCATCAAGTTGTGAGCGCAGTGCTCGTCGTCGAACGAGAAACGGACGGGCATAAATTCCCCCTTCAAAAGCCGGTTTACTATGTATCCACTGTCCTTACTCCATGCAAGTCACGGTACCCGCATTATCAAAAGATAGCTTACGTGGTATTCATGGCATCTCGGAAGCTGCGACACTACTTTCAAGAGTGTTCGATAACGGTTGCCTCGGAAGTGCCACTTAATGATATTATAAACAACCGTGACGCGACAGGCCGGATTGCCAAATGGGCTATTGAGCTCCTCCCGTTCGACATAATTTACAAGCCACGACGAGCTATTAAGTCGCAAGTATTGGCCGACTTCGTCGCCGAATGGACGGAAGCCGAACTCCCTAAAGAGTACGACACATATTCCAACTGGATCATGCACTTCGACGGCTCCAAAATGTTGGCTGGTCTGGGGGCTGGCGTCGTTTTGACGTCCCCAATAGGTGATACAGTTCAATACGTACTCCAGATAATGTATACGGACTCCAACAACGCAGCCAAATATGAGGCCCTTCTACATGGTCTCCGGATGGCAGTATCAATGGGATTCGAACCTCGCGATATCCCAAATAAATGGAGACTTTGATTCCAAGGATCCGAAAATGGCAGCTTATCGCAACGCCGTCCTAAAAATGTCAGCTCGCTTCGAGGGGCTCAAATTCCACCATATAGCCCAGGAAAACAATCAGGTGGCAGATGTCCTGGCACGCATCGGCGCAAAACGCGATGCCGTCCCTCCCAACATCTTCTTGGAGAGGCTGTTCAGGCCATCCGTAGTATGGGAAGGGGAACCCGACAATAACAGCCAGACCCAACCGCACTGCCCGATACCGAACAATCTGACATAATTGGAGGCTCTGCCAACGAAATAACATCTTCAGCCCACGTAATAATGGCCGTCATCGCCCCGTGGACAGAACCATTCCTAGCCTACCTAACTAGGCAGGAACTCCCTGAGGACCAAAACGAGGCACGCTACATAGTGCGGCGATCTAAAGCCTATAAAGTCCATGAGGGAGAGCTTTATAAGAAAAGCACCACCAGAGTCCTTCAAAGGTGCATCTACGAAGAGGAAGGGCGGAATCTTCTGGCAGAAATTCATGCCGGACTCGGCGGCCACCACGCTGCAGCCCGGACCCTTGTAAGCAAGGCCTTCCATACAGGCTTTTAATGGCCGACGGCCCGGGCAGACGCTCAGGACTTAGTCCAACGCTGCGTTGGTTGCCAGCTTTGTGCAAACCAAAGCCATATGCCACCCACCGCCCTCCAAACTATCCCCATCACCTGGCCCTTCGCGGTCTGGGGGCTTGACATGGTTGGACCCCTTAAAGGAGGAACCCACAAGCACAAATACTTATTGGTCATGGTGGATAAGTTCACCAAATGGATAGAAGCCAAGCCTGTTAAGACGGCCGAATCCGGACCGGTGATAGACTTCATATCCGTGGTCGTACACCATTACGGCGTCCCCCACAACATCATCACTGACAACGACACGAACTTTACGGCTGACGAGGTAAAACTCTGGTGCAAAAACATGGGCATCAAGCTCGATTATGCTGCAGTCTATCACCCACAAACTAACGGTCAGGTCAAGCGAGCAAATGGTCTTATCATGAGCGGCATCAAACCCAGATTAGTGCGGTCCCTCAAGGAATCTAACACGGACTGGGTAGAGGAGCTCGACTCCGTACTCTGGGGGTTGCGGACCACGTCGAATCGCACTACCGGATACACACCATTCTTCATGGTATACGGCGCAGAGGTGGTTCTGCCCTGCGACATAATTCATGACTCACCTCGAGTGCACATGTATGAAGAAAGAGAAGCCGAGCTCGATCGGCAGGACAGTTTGGACGCCTTGGAGGAGGAGTGTGACGTGGCTAAAGCCCGTTCCGCATTTTATCAACAGTAGGCTAGAAGATACCAAAGCAGAGAAGTACGGGCCAAAACTTACAATGTTGGCGAGTTAGTTCTGCGCCTGCCGGATAAGAAAAAGGACAAACTCAAGCCCAAGTGGGAAGTTCCCTTCATTATTGACCACGTCCTGACTGGTGGAGCGTACCGTCTGCGGGATGCATCGGATAATCGACTTGAGCCGAACCCATGGAACGCACCCCGACTCCGAAGATTCTACGCCTAACGCCGGACTCTGTGTTCGTCTCCTTCCTCTGTCCATTTTTTATACACTATCTGTCTTATATTTCTCTCCTTCTCCCTTCTTTTCTCTCACAGCCTTCAAGGGCCCATTTGTGCCTTGTTTGCACACAACTGACGTGCTATCCGCGCTCATTATACCTGGGGGCTTCTTTAACCGAAGCTTATTCATACGGGCTTCATGCCCAACACATGTGTTATACTTCCGCATGTACCCTTTATTCACCATTATATGCATCGATATGACTTAAGTTTTTGCCAAGCTGGGTTGCCTGGCTCTTGTATTTATGCCCTATGTTCCCGTTAATTCGACTAGGGCAAAGGGGAGCACCTCTGCGATTATTACTGCCGGGTCAGCCGGATGTGTACCTCAGACTGGGTGAAGCCGAAAGCTAGCGTTCTTAAGGGAATATTCGGTCGGTGAACTAAAGATGATTCCTCACTTATTTACTTATGCGCCCCCAGATGTTTTTCCTGCGTCTCTTTTCGCAGTCCGGACATGCACTTTAGGGCATGCCTCCCAGGGAAAGGAACCCCTAACGGAACTATTCTCCCTAGAAGATGTTTCTTACTAACCATGTAATATAACATAACTAGTTGGGCACTTGTCTGTTCAAGCACTAATGACCCCTACGCCTGGTCTCCATGCATGCCCCGGTTCTTACATAACCGAGAGGGTATTCGGATACACTCCGGACCGTCGGGTCCCGAGGTTGAAGTGAAAAGGTCCGCCATGACAAATGATCTACAATCCGGCTAGAAGACATTATACATGTCACTTTAAATTACATAGTCAATTTGACTGGTTAAATTCCTCTTCAATACCATCCAATAGGCTGTCTAGTCTACAATCCTATTGGGAATACTTTGCGGCCAATTCTACTTGGTCGTACACTAAGCTCACAGGGATCTCCTTCCCATCAGGCCCCACAGGCCCGACCTCGGCCATATGGTTTGGGTCAGCCTTCGTGTACCGCGTCTTCACCATGGCCCAGGCTTCCCTGGCACCTTGACGACAGGCCGATATCTTCCATAATCGGAAGCGCCGCTGCGCTCCCTTTAGCTTCTCTACAAGCACTCCAAGGCCTTCGGGCACGGAGACGGATGGCCACAAGGCCTGGGCGACGCCTTGCATCACCTGCCGAACTCGTTCGTGCAGTTGTGAGAGCTCGGGAAGAAGGTCACCCGTAGAACCGGGCATTTCCTCTGCAGGACGACCTGTTAGCATACCTACAGACATAACTCTGTCAGACAACTTCCTCGCCGAACTCTTTTTCAAAGTTCGCTCAAGCACTTACTAAAAATGCCGCGTCGAAGTCGCCGATTCTCCTTAATGGAGTCCGACAGTTGGGCACGAACATCCTTTAGTTCCACGCCCAACTGGGTGTTGGCATCTAGGAGATCGTTCTTCTCCTGCCTCACCCTTGTAAGCACGCTCTCACCGGCCTTTAGCTGGCGTAGGAGTTGTTGCTTATCCGGATTTACTCCGGCGTCATCTGCAATTTTATCGTCAGATCTACATATACGCCGCACTTTATCTGATACTTATCATTTGAAGCATATATTACCAGAGGGGGTCTCCTTGGGCTCCCCTGCTGCGGCTAGTGCGGCCTGAAGTTGGGCTTTGCACTCTTCCAGCTCATGGGACAATTGGGTATTCTTTTCTGTAAGAACCTGCATAACAAATGATCCTTAAATCAGTTATTCTAACTGTTTCAAGTCTCAGGGGCTACTGGTATATATAATCACCAAATTTTCTCACCCGTATGTCCTTTACATACTGCTCTGTGGCTCTGGCTAGACCATTTTGAGCAGCACGGAGGTACGCATCTCCCGAGTTGAAGGCATCCAATGCCTCTTGGGAGAAACAAGCGTCACGAAGAACAGTCCGGCGACGCCTATGGTTCATGGCACTCTCCACCTCGAAATTGGTGGCGGATAGTCTGTCCGCATCCTCTGTCGAAGGAGCGTCCGGCGCGCGCCTCGTATTCATCTCCGCTTCCGGATCCGGCCCTGGAGCCTGCTGGTGGAAGCACGATTGGAAACCTCTCTGGATATAGTCTGGCGAGCGCTCTTTTTCCTAAAGAAAGCACGGGCGTTAGTATGCCTCTGAGAATAAAATCCTGGAATAAGATAGCGTGCCATACCGCTGCTCTGTGTCTCAATCCGGACTGCGTGTCTTTTTAGTCTGCCTGGCCTCGCGGCCCCTTGTTGGCTAGTCACCGCAGGCGCGGTATTCCGCCTCGAGGGCCTCCCCTGCAAAACACCGTTGGTGTACGGTAATCAAAAACACGCGAGGACGGATCCTTTCAAAGTGCTGGGGCTTCGGTCTCAATTACCTATGAGGCTGGAAGTAGCCCAGGGTAATCGGCCGTAATGGCCACCAAGGCATTGTCGTTTCCCAATTGGTAAAATACCCTATCAATTAACTCTAAAGATATGTCCGGATCCTCTTGGTAAGCCGGGTCGAGGGACCATTCCGGATCCTTGGGTTGTGGAGGAGGGCTGTTTATCTCCCTTACAGCCTTACGCAGCTCCTGCATTGAAATCACAAGATGAAATACTTAATTATGGGAATATGGAACGGATGGGCAGGAAAAAGTATCATCTTACCCAGCTCGGAGGATTGTACATAGAAAATCCGCCCTGTGGGTTGACGCAGAGGAATTCCTCCTCTTCGCCCTTGTACAAAGTGGACAAGATCTTTGCCAGGACAGCAACCGATTCCGGCCCCTTACAGCCGAAGCGCGTGGCGTCATCCTCACCGTTGAAATCCCACATGGGGTGGCCTCTATATTGAAGCGGCTGCACCCCCCGCATAATGCATATGGCCATGACTTCGATCATGGTCAATTCGGATTGAGCTAGAGACCTTATCCGTCTCATCAGGTAAAGGACGTCCCTGTCGTCTTCCTCCTGGGGGCTCTGTGGACGCCAGCTCAGGCGCTTCTTCAAAGGAGCATTGTCGAACTCAGGAAGGCCGATCCGAATAGGATCCGGGAGGGGGACGTCTTCTATATAAAACCATTCTGAAGGCCAGTCTTCGGACGTCTTCTTTGGGGTTCCGGATAGATATCCGGTCCCGGCGATGCGCCATACTTCGGCTCTGCCCACCTGATATATTGACCCCTTCTGAGAACGGGGCACAAGGCAGAACAACTTCTTCCACAGCGCGAAATGAGCCTCGCAGCCCAAAAACAGCTCGCAAAGGGCTACAAAGCCCACGATATGCAATATGGAGGCAGGCGTAAGGCTGTGCAACTGGAGGCCGTAGAACTCCAGGAGCCCCCGGAGAAATGGATGAATTGGAAATCCGAGCCCTCTTATCAAATGAGGGACAATGCATACCCGCTATCCCTTGGAGGGATTGGGAAGGCTCTCCGCTTGCTCTCCGCCATTATAGGTGGCGAGCCCGGCTCGAACCGGGACCATGTATGCTGGGGGAAGAAACCCCTTGGTCTGAAGCATCACGAGTTTGCTGTGCGGGATGGAGCATCTCTCCCAATCTCCAGGCTTGGGGCTGGGGGAGCGAGAGGAGGAGTTGCGTCGACTGGCCATGATGCAATGGATCTCTGTCGGATGCGCTCTGATGAATACTCGCTGAGGGAGAATGGTGTGATTTGGATCTGAATCCCCTTCTCTTTAATAGGCAGCTCATTCACATAGCTAGGGGGGTAAATGTATAAATACCCTGGCTCTTCACATTCGCTTGGCATGTGGAAAGTGGCCATTATTGGGCATAGAAGCCAAGGAGCGCAACACTCACGAGAAGCCGGACACTATTTAACAGGTACACGGAATTTGGAGGAGAACCCGCCTTGCAATGCCGAAGATAATCTGCACGCCGGACTCATCGTCATTGAAGCCTGGTTCGTGGGCTACTGAGGGAGTCCTGGATTAGGGGGTGTCCGGATAGCCGGACTATAACCTTTGGCCGGACTCTTGGACTATGAAGATACAAGATTGAAGACTTCGTCCCGTGTCCGGATGGGACTTTCCTTGGTGTGGAAGGCAAGCTTGGCAATACAGATATGTAGATCTCCTTCCATTGTAACCGACTCTGTGTAACCCTAGCCCTCTCCGGTGTCTTTATAAACCAGAGGGTTTTAGTCCATAGGACGAACAACAATCATACCATAGGCTAGCTTCTAGGGTTTAGCCTCTCTGATCTCGTGGTAGATCCACTCTTGTACTACCCATATCATCAATATTAATCAAGCAGGAGTAGGGTTTTACCTCCATCGAGAGGGCCCGAACCTGGGTAAAAACATCGTGTCCCTTGTCTCCTGTTACCATGTGCCTAGACGCACAGTTCGGGACCCCTACCTGAGATCCGCCGGTTTTGACACCGACAGTTGGGTTTTACCTTAATGAATGTTAATAGTTGCGGACGCTTGCTAATAGTTCCAATCATAAGTGCATAAAATTCCAAGTCAGGGATGACATGCTAGCAGTGGCCTCTCCCACATAATACTTGCTATCGGTCTAGTAAAGTAGTCAATTGCTTAGGGACAATTTCACAACTCCTACCACCACTTTTCCACACTCGCTATATTTACTTTATTTGTGTCTTGATCTAAACAGCCCCTAGATTGCGCTCTTTATTATTCTTGTAAACCTATCCAAAAAAACCTACAAAGTACTTCTAGTCTCATACTTGTTCTAGGTAAAGCGGACGCTAAGCGTGCATAGAGTTGTATCGATGGTCGATAGAACTTGAGGGAATATTTGTTCTACCTTTAGCTCCTCGTTGGGTTCGACACTCTTACTTATCGAAAGAGGCTACAATTGATCCCCTATACTTGTGGGTTATCACCTGTCTAGCTTTGCCGACTTGTGATCTCCGGATCGTCTCCTCATCGCCCGCGACCTCCTGGCACTGGTGTCATCCGCCGTCAATGGAAATCTTCACTGCTGTTGTCGTTGTAGCGGGTTCATCACCAAGATAGTGTTTGAACTCGACCCTTTGTGCATTCTACACTCCGATTGTCGGGGAAGCTGATCCGCGAGCACCTATGGGGACGGAGCCCCTTTTCGGTTCGGCGGGGGGCAGAGGTCGCACGAAGAGCAGATCGAGGCGGAGCACACGAGCGGTTTACCCAGCTTCGGAGCTCTCCGGAGAGATAATACTCCTACTGCTGCTTTGTGGTTTGTATTGAGTTCTTGCTCGGGAGCGCTGTGTGCTACAGTACGCAGCAGCAGCTAACGAGACCGAGCGCGAGTGTTCTACTGTCCTCCTCCTCTACGTTGTGCATGGGCCTCCTTTTATATGCTCAAGGGGTCTCCAACAGGTGGCAACGTAGATAAGTGTAAAAATGGAAAGGTGCTGCGGTAGGTATAGCTACCTACACAGTGTATCATACCTAACCCTGACGGCAGGGGACAAGGGCATTAAATGCCTATCTACGTCGCCCAAACAGTGCAGAAAAGGGACCGTCAGGGACGCCACCGCTCGCCATGATGGCGATCTTGTCAGCGCCGCTTGCCACAGTGCACCCCTGGCTGCACAGCCTCCCGCCACGTACGCCTGGAAGGGTCTCAGAGCGACACGTTGGTGGGTGTGCTAGAGCGCGGGTACAGAGTGGTTGCTAGCCGCGGCAAACGCCTTGCCGCGGCCGTCGTCTTGCCGCGTCCGGGAGCTTGTCGCTTGCCGGGTCTTGCCGGGACGCGTGGCGCGTCGCGACAAGTTCCTTGAGATGCCTTGGTTGGCCTCCCCAGCAAGCTCCTCTTGCCGGGGTCTTGTGCCTTGAGTGGCCTTCCCGGCAAGCTCCTCTTGCCGGGGCCTTGTCTTCTTGGCTCGAATACTTTGTTCCTGAATGGCTCCAAAGGAACCACAGAGGATATTGGCGGTCACCCGGCAAGCCTTGCCGCGGGACGCTGCGACTGCCCGTGCACAAGTTCGGGATACTAGGGTACCCCTACTCTAGTACACCGACAGGAGCCCCCGGGCCTGGGCCATACACGGTGCCGAGCGCTGTTGGGCCAGGCCCAAAACAGGGCACGGGCACGCGCGGCCTGGATCGCGCCGTATCTTGCTCCGTATCCACCGCGCCCTCCCCGAGCGGCACGCGTCGATTGCGGCGTCGTGGGAGAGATCGTGGGTGGTTTCTTTATTCGGAAGGGCGAAAAGTGCGCCCCCTCCCTCCTTATAAGCAGGGGAAACAGGGGCAGTTTGCGCCTTCCCCATAAACGGAGGGAGGCGTGGAGGCGTGGTTTTCGAGGCGCCCACTCCCCACGATCACGGGGTGGGGAGAGTTCGCCTCATCCGTCGCCTCGGTTCTGTACGCCTGCCACGCGGCTTCCATGCGCTTGGGGTGGCCAACGGTGGAGGCGGGAAACCGGGCCGTCATGGGTCGAGGCAGCGGGTCGGTCCTAGTTCCTTCTGTGTCTTGATTAGCTGAGCGGGGCGGCCAAGCCCCACCCTGTTCCTTTATAAGGAGCAGGAGGGGGGGGCGGAGGCCCGTATTCTTTCATCTCCTCTTTCCTTCAGCTTCTGCTCCCCTATCTCTCATTCGCCATGGAGAAAGGGAACCCTGGTCCTTCAACGGTGGCGGCGAGGGTCGCCGCTAGACAACGCATCCCTCCCTCTCCCGCACCCGTGGTGGCAGAGCCAGCCGTAAGGGGAAGAGGGAGGGGTCGAGGCCGCGGGCGAGGTCGAGGGCGAGGCCGAGGCGCTCGGGGAAGAGGTGGACGGGGCGGCTCACCGGCCTCGCCTCCGCCAGTGGTTCCTCTTGCCATGGCGGTCCATATTGGGGACGACCCTTGCGAGTTCTTTGTCAGGCTGCGTCGGCCGCCTCGTCGTCGCCTTCGTCTCCCGACTCCATTTGCGAGCGAGATGGAGTTGGATCCGCCCGAGACACTGAGGCTGCACATGAGGGGCTGTGGAATCAGCGGTACACGAGTCCGCGTTGACTTCCCAGCCCCTAATGTGATGTATCTTGGTCGAGGGTGGAAGACGTTCGCCCGTATCCACAGCCTGACGGAGGGGCTCACCCTCCATTTTAAGCTGATGGAGGGCGGTCTCCTCTCCGTCAAGGTCTTCGGGTGCTTCGGAACTCGGTCAAGGTGCTGCGTGGAGAGCTCCTCTGATAGCGAAGACTCCTCCTCGAGCGAGAGTGGCAAGGGGGACAGCGGCAGCGATGATGGGGGTAGCGGGCGGCAGGATGATGGGTCCAACTAGGTGACGGGCGTCGCTCCGTGCGGCACCGGCGACCCCATCATCCGTGTCGCCGGCTCCTTGAACTTCTCGGGGTCGTCTCCTGGGGCGGCTGGCGTAGGGAGGCTGCGGAAGAGGAAGAGGGCAGGCGGCAAGGCCGTCAAGTCGGAGTACGTGGGCGTGACGCCCTCGACAGCGTGCTGGCATCCTGCCGCCTCGTCTTCGAGCCCTGCTTCCGGCGCCGCCATCACCATCCAGCCTTTGGACGGCCACCGAGATGTTCTCTTGCTGTCTTCTGCTACCCGTAGCTCGCCTAGGCGCCCCTTTTGCCCTTTTCGCCTCCTTGACCTACCTCCTGAAGAGAGGGACAAGAAAGGGAATACGGGCACCTTATCTCTTTTTAATTTGTAAGCCCTCGGGCCTTAGTTGCATTAAAAACTTGTAATCCCATCATTCATGTTTTTCATTCTCTATGAACTGTACCTGAGTGGAATGTTTTTTTGTGAAAAGGGGAAGCTTGCCGGGTCACTTGTCTTGTGGGTGGAACCCACGTCAAGGAGCAAATCTTAATATCTTTAAGATAGACACTTCTTTTCCCGGCAGCAGGCCCTGCTGTCTTCCCAAGTCGCTCGACCTTTCTCACGCTTTTGGCGGAGGCAGGGATGAGGCGGGTTCAGGCTCCTCGTTTCGTCCTTTTGCTGCCGCGACTACGACCAAACCTGGCCCCAGGAAGGAGCCCTAGGGCCTAGAGTTAGGGGAACACGGTAGCTTTTAGGAAGAAACGAGGTTTCGCATACCTCAGTCCATAAGAGAATGCATGATAAGGGATGAAAAACTTATCTGAGATTGCAGCCCCCGGCAACTTTGGTTCGCCGTGGGTGAGTCTTTGTACTTGCAGCCCCCGGCAACACTGGCTTGCCGGGGTCCAGATGCTGGTCCGTCCTCCTTCTCTTTTTCGTCCTCAAGTGGTCCGGCCAGGATATGCGAGCCCTGCGAACCAAGGGAAACGAAAGAACGGCGAAGGGACGTACACCCAACCTCTAAGCTAGGGGTTAGCCGCTACTAAGCACTATCAACCCTAACCAAGGACGAGACTCGATCTAGCATGCATGCTATAACTTAGGGCACCAACGCTTCATTTATGCTCAGGGTCTGCGCCTGGCTTTGTACAAAGGATTACATGCAACAGCGGCAAGACTTGTACAAAAGGTGGTTGCCGGAACAGGGTCCGGCAACCGCGCCTTATGGGTAAAACTTATGAAGATGCTCGATGTTCCAGGAATTGCTCACCGGAATGCCATCTTCGGTCTCAAGGCGGACAGCGCCAGGCCTAGTGACTCGTTTCACCCGATAAGGGCCTTCCCACTTCGGCGTCAAGTTGTTGGAATTCTTGGCGGACTGAACGCGCCGAAGAACAAGGTCGCCTTCCTCGAGACTTCTGGCGTTAACTTTGCGGCTATGGTAGCGGCGCAAAGCTTGCTGGTAGCGAGCAGCTCGTACAGCAGCCTGAAGACGGTCTTCCTCAAGGAGCAGCGCGTCATCTTGTGGCAGCTGCTCTTGCTCAAGCTCATCATAAGCGAGCACTCGAGGCGACCCGTATACGAGTTCCGTGGGGAGAACTGCCTCTGCTCCATAGACTAGAGCGAAAGGTGTCTGGCCAGTGGCTCGATTTGGCGTCGTCCTGATCGACCAAAGAACCACCGGCAGCTCCTCAATCCAGTTTCTTCCGCACCTGTGCAGCCTGTCGAAAGTCCTGGTCTTGAGTCCACGCAGCACTTTAGCATTTGCCCTCTCCGCTTGACCGTTGCTCCTGGGGTGAGCAACAGAAGCGAAGTAGACCTTGGCGCCAAGATCTTGGACGTACTGCATGAAGGTGCGGCTCGTGAATTGCGTACCGTTGTCGGTGATGATCCTATTAGGGATCCCGAAGCGGCAAACAATCGACCTAAAGAACTTGACTGCTGACTGTGCTGTCACCTTCCTCACTGCTTCCACTTCCAGCCACTTTGTGAACTTGTCGATTGCGACGTACAAGTACTCAAAGCCCCCGACTGCTCGGGGGAAGGGGCTGAGGATGTCGAGCCCCCAGACCGAAAATGGCCAGGATAAAGGGATCGTCTGGAGAGCTTGAGCTGGCTGGCGTATCTGCTTGGAATGAAACTGGCATGCTTCACACTTGGTTACTTGTGCAGTTGCATCCTGGAGGGCTGTCGGCCAAAAGAAACCTTGTCGGAATCCTTTGCCGGCAAGTGCTCTTGCGCCAATGTGGTGACCACAAATGCCTCCATGTATCTCAACCAACAGCTTCTGTCCATCTTCCCGGTGAATACACTTCAATTTCACACCGTTGAGTCTTCTTCTGTACAGTGCGTTGTCGACAAACTGGTACATACTTGACTACCGGGCTACTCTTTCTGCTTCTTCTTGCTCTTCGGGAAGTTCTCCTGTCTGAAGGAAACAGATGATCTGCTGTGCCCATGCTGGAGCTTGTGGCTCGAGAACAAGGACTAAAGGCACATCTGCTGCTGTGGGAACATCCGCTTCTACAGCGAGAAACCGCGGCTCAGCCGGAGCTTGACGTTCCCCAGCAAGCTTGCCGGAGCAAAACTTGTCGGGAGCGTCTGCTTCAACGGAACAAACCCTGGGGTTTGCCGGAGCAGACTGCTCCCCAGCACTCTTGGCGTTGATCTTGGGGACCTTCTTGGCGGCGGCTTCGGGAAGCTCTGCCGGAAAATAGTCACCAGAAATCAACTTCCTCTTCTTGCTCTGTCCAGTTGATGGCGTAACAGACGGTTGAGTCATCTTGAGCACAAAGATCCCTGGTTCCACAGGTAACTTAAGTGCTGCGCACTTTGACAGGCCATCGGCAATGTCGTTCTGAGCTCTTGGAACATGTTCCATCTGTAGGCCGACAAAGTGCTCTTCTAGCTTCCTCACTTCATCAACGTAAGCTTCCATCAATGGACTCTGATAATTCTTGTTCACTTGGCAGACGAAAAGCTGCGAGTCACCCCTGACAATGAGCTTCTTGATCCCAAGGTTTGCCGCGATCCTGAGACCGGCAAGCAAACCTTCATACTCTGCAGTATTGTTTGTTGCTTGCTCCTTGGGAAACTGCATCTGGACTACGTACTTGAGGTGATCTCCGGTGGGTGCGACAAGCAGCACGCCAGCACCGGTGCCTTGCAGCGAGAAAGCACCATCAAAGTACATCAGCCACTCTTTGCTTGCTTCCTTGACGGGGATGCTCATTTCTGGAATTTCTTCATCTGGTGTTGGCGTCCACTCTGCTATGAATTCTGCCAATGCTCTCCTTTGGATAGTTGAAGTGCTCTCGAACATGAGAACAAAGCTTGACAGTTCCAGTGCCCACTCAACAATCCTGCCTGTTGCTTCTAGATTCTGCAGTATCCTCTTCAGCGGAAGGCGAGTGACAACTGTTATCTCATGTGCTTGGAAGTAACGGCGCAGCTTTCTCGAGGCCATGAGAAGGCCGAAAAGCAATTTTTGCACACCAGAGTACCTTGACCTAGCCCCCTGTAGAAGGGAACTAACAAAGTAGACTAGGCGCTGCACCATTTTCTTCTGTATCTCCTCGGGTGCCTGTGCAGATCCATCTTTGCCGGGACCAGAGCTTGTCAGGGAAGCCCCCTGCTTGTCGCTGGATGCACTCGCCATGGTTGTTGGCTCATAATCTGCCTCCCTCTACTCTACTAACGCAGCACTAACCACTTGATTGGTTGCCGCCAGATACAACAACAACTTCTCTTGTGGCTTAGGTGCGACAAGTATTGGAGTGGAGGACAGGTATCTCTTCAAGTCCTGCAGCGCAGCCTCCGCTTCTGGAGTCCATTTCATTGGACCTGCCTTTTTCAAAATTTTGAAAAACGGCAGGGCGCGCTCAGCAGACTTAGAGATAAACCTGCTGAGAGCCGCCATGCAGCCGGCAAGTCTCCGCACATCCTTGACGCGCTTCGGTGCTTCGATCTGCTCAATGGCCTTGATCTTGTCGGGATTGGCTTCAATTCCCCGCTGAGACACGAAGAACCCGAGAAGCTTGCCGGAAGGGACTCCAAACACACACTTCTCGGGGTTGAGCTTGAGGCTGATCTTGCGCAGATTTGCAAAAGTCTCTTCTAAATCTTGAATCAGAGTTACTTTGTCCCTGCTCTTGACCATTATATCATCCATGTAGGCTTCCACATTTCTGTGTATTTGTGGCTCAAAAGCGGTATGGACGACCCTTGCAAATGTTGAACCAGCATTCTTTAAACCGAAAGGCATCCGTATGAAACAGTATGTGCCACATGGTGTGATGAATGCGGTTTTCTCCTTATCCTCTTCTGCCATG
Source organism: Aegilops umbellulata (assembly GCA_032464435.1). Classification (NCBI taxonomy): domain Eukaryota; kingdom Viridiplantae; phylum Streptophyta; class Magnoliopsida; order Poales; family Poaceae; genus Aegilops; species Aegilops umbellulata. The sequence continues at coordinate 189,412,141 of CP136057.1, forward strand.
AAGATCTGATGGTATCCTGAGTATGCGTCAAGAAATGAAAGCAAGTCACATCCGGCCATGGAGTCAACAATCTGGTCGATGCACGGCAAGGGAAATGGGTCTTTGGGACAAGCTTTATTGACATCGGTAAAGTCGATACAAAGCCTCCATTTCCCGTTTGCCTTGCGCACGACTACAGGATTGGCCAACCACGTAGGATGGAGCACTCCTCTGACAAGGCCTGCTGCTTCCAACTTCTTGATCTCTTCTGCGATGAATTCTTGGCGCTCCACTGCTTGCTTCCTGACTTTCTGCTTGACGGGCCGCGCATGAGGACAGACGGCAAGGTGGTGCTCAATTACTTTCCTGGGAACACCGGGGATGTCAGACGGTTGCCACGCAAACACATTGACATTCGCCCGCAGGAAAGCAATGAGCGCGCTTTCCTATTTAGGGTCGAGAGTGGCACTGATGGTGAACGTACCACCAGTGTCGTCCTCCTTGGCGGACACCTTCTTGGTCGCTGGCGGAGCTGCCATTGTCTTCTTACACTTGCCGGTGGAGCTCGATGGTGCGTCCTCGACGGTAGCGCAGCACTCCGAAGAGGTGCGCTTGCCGGAGTGGGCATCAGAACTCTTGCCGGACTTGGTCTTCTTCTTCCCCCCGGGAGCATCAGCGGCAAGTGTCTCGCGATCCGTTGCGGCTGCTGCTTCCCGGTAGATCTTGTCGGCACAGATAAGAGCATCTTTCTTGTCGCCAGGGACAGAGATGACACTTATCGGGCCTGGCATCTTCAGCATGTTGTACGCATAGTGAGGGGCCGCCATGAACTTGGCGAGCGCTGGACGGCCGAGAATCCCATTGTAAGGCAATGGAAAATCGGTGACGTCAAAAGTGACCCTCTTAGTCCTGAAGTTCAACTCGCTGCCAAATGTCACCGGCAGCGTGATCTTCCCCTTCGGCTTGCTCCTTCCCGGGTTGATTCCTTGGAATGTGCCGGTCTCTTCGAGCTCGCTGTCAGGGACTTGGAGTTTCCTGAGCACAGCGGAGGAGATCAGGTTCAAGCCGGCCCCGCCGTCAACTAGCATCTTAGTGACCTTGAGGTTGCGGATAGTTGGTGAAACCAACATCGGCAAGCACCCGACAGCAGTTGTGCGATCAGGGTGGTCCTCAATATCAAAGATGATAGGCGTGCTGGACCATTTCAGAAGATTGCGCGACTCAACGGGTGGTTCTGCCGCATTGACTTCCCGCACCCACTACTTGAGTTGGCGGTGTGAAGTATGCAGAGAAGCACCGCCGTCAACGCACAAGACCTCTGTGGCTTTCTGGAACTCCTGCTCACTGGTCTCGTCATCATCAATGTCTTCGTCGTTGTCGTCATCTTCATCCTTGTCGCGGCCGCGGGGAGGTCTGTCTCCTTGCCGCTGCTTGGCCTTGCCGCGGTGTCCTCCCCGGACGGTGCGCTTTGTACCGGATCCTCCAGCATCTCCTTTGGTTTTCTCCTTGTCGCGTCACTCGTACTCGGCCTTTTGCAGCTCGACAAGCTGCTCGACCTTCTTGCAGCTCTGGAGGTCATGGCCCTTGGTGCGGTTGATCTTGCAGTACTATTTGTTGGTGCCGTCCTGCTTGTCGGCGGCCGCCACAGCCTGGCAGTTGGCGCATGCGGCAACCTCCTTGCTGGAGCTACCAGCCTTGGCTTTCTTGGCGTCACCTTCGTTGCCGGACTGCTCAACAACTAGCACATCTTTGCCTTTCCTCTTCCTGTTGTTCCGCCGCCGGTTTTTCTTTGCCGGGGCTGCATCATCACTGTCAGATCCTCCTGTTCCTGTATTCTCTCTGGAGAGTTTCCTCCCTTCCTCAGCACGTGCACATCTGTCGGCCAGGGCATACAGCTCACTGACGTCTCTGATCTTGCACATCGCCATCTCCTCCCGCATCCTGCGGTTACGCGTGTTCTGATGGAACGCACTGATGATTGCGTTGCACTTGGCTGAATCTCTGGATGTACTTGCGCAGGGGCTCTCCTTCTTTCTGGGCAAGCAGATGCAGATCACTCTCCTGGCCATGAGGTTTGTGGCCGCCTATAAAGGCGCCGACAAACTGATGGCATAGGTCTGCCCAGGAAGATATGGAGTTGTCTGGAAAGTGCATGAGCCAGGACCTGACATTGGGCTTGAGCACCAGCGGGAAGTAGTTGGCAAGGATCTTGTCTTCCCGCCCCCAGCAGCTTGCACCGCGATGGTGTAGATGCTGAGGAACTCCGACGGATGCAACTTGCCGTCGTACTTCTCGGGTACGTCTGGCTTGAAATTCTTCGTGCTGGGCCACTGGACTTGCCGCAGCTCACGGGTAAACGCAGGGCAACCTACCGCGTATGGCAGGTCGCCTGGTTCCCCTAGCGCACGCATGTCGACAGTGGGCCCAGCGCACTGGTCTGACTGACGTCGCGCTTCTCTTCGGTGCTCGATGCGGGTACGAGCGTCTTCTTGCCGTCGTTCATGAAGAACTTGGCGTTGATCGCGACGAGCTCATGGGTCTGATGAAGCAGTGGAGTCGCTGTCGCGGTGGACCCGGCGAGTCGGCGATCTTGGCCTTCCGGGCGGAGAGTGCATGGTGGTTGCACCCCCACCGGTCTTGTCGCCATCGGGTCGCGCCTGGCTGACTTGCCGCGGCTGCGACGTAGTCGGCTGCCGTGGAGTGTCGCCGTTGGCGAAGCCGATGAGACTCTGAATGGTGGCCCTCCAGTCGTCGATCTTGTCTGGCGTTGGAGGGAAGTCTAGGAGCAGTTGAGCTCGCGCCAAAGCTTCTGCTGGAGTGGCGGGTAGCGGTGGCGAACGGTGCGAGGAGCGGGATATGCTCGGACTTCTAACTGCGTTAGAAGGAGCAATATCCCGTCCAGGCGACCGTGCTTCGCTCGCGCCAGCACATTGGCGCGCATGCTGGCCTTGAGCATCCCGAGATCCGCCAGCTCGATCTGGGTCCAGCGAGTGGATGGTACCGTGAGTACCACGACGCTGCCGGTCCTGCGCCTCCTGAGATGGGTGCGGTGCATCTACGGACGCTCGGTCGTCGTGGGAGCCGGCTACACCGCCGATGGGCAGCGCAGCCTTGTCCTTGGACCTGGCGGCACCGTGGGCTCCCTCATCGATGCCCGTTCTTCCGCCGGCGTCTTCCCCACCAGCCGTTTGTTCCGGCAGCGATGGGTTCGACGCGGACGGAGCAGCCGCCTCCGAAGCCTTCTTCTTCGACGGCATGTCGATGAAGTCGATGAAGATCTAGCTCGTGTGAACGCCGGATCAGGTTCACACAACCTCGACGCCCCCTACCTGGCGCGCCAAAGATGTCGGGGAAACTGATCCGCGAGCACCTATGGGGACGGAGCCCCTTTTCGGTTCGGCGGGGGGCGGAGGTCGCACGAAGAGCAGATCAAGGCGGAGCACACGAGCGGGTTACCCAGCTTCGGAGCTCTCCGGAGAGATAATACTCCTACTGCTGCTTTGTGGTTTGTATTGAGTTCTTGCTCGGGAGCGCTGTGTGCTATAGTACGCACCAGCAGCTAACGAGACCGAGCGCGAGTGTTCTACTGTCCTCCTCCTCTACGTTGTGCATGGGCCTCCTTTTATATGCTCAAGGGGTCTCCAATAGGTGGCAACGTAGATAAGGGTAAAAATGGAAAGGTGCTGCGGTAGGTATAGCTACCTACACAGTGTATCATACCTAACCCTGACGGCAGGGGACAAGGGCATTAAATGCCTATCTACGTCGCCCAAACAGTGCAGAAAAGGGACCGTCAGGGACGCCACCGCTCGCCACGATGGCGATCTTGTCAGCGCCGCTTGCCACAGTACGCCTGGAAGGGTCTCAGAGCGACACGTTGGTGGGTGTGCTGGAGCGCGGGTACAAAGTGGTTGCTAGCCGCGGCAAACGCCTTGCCGCGGCCGTTGTCTTGCCGCGTCCGGGAGCTTGTCGCTTGCCGGGTCTTGCCGGGATGCATGGCGCGTCGCGGCAAGTTCCTTGAGATGCCTTGGTTGGCCTCCCCGGCAAGCTCCTCTTGCCGGGGTCTTGTGCCTTGAGTGGCCTTCCCGGCAAGCTCCTGTTGCCGGGGCCTTGTCTTCTTGGCTCGAATACTTTGTTCTTGAATGGCTCCAAAGGAACCACAGAGGATATTGGCGGTCACCCGGCAAGCCTTGCCGCGGGACGCTGCGACTGCCCGTGCACAAGTTCGGGATACTAGGGTACCCCTACTCTAGTACACCGACACCGATTCTTAGCACAAAGACAATTCCATGATTCTTGCCACAATTGAAACAGTCTTATCCAATTAAAAATTCCTTTAGATTAGTTTTGATCCAAAAACTTAGGGTTAGGTTTGTGTCGGACTCATCTCGGACCGACCGATTTGAAAGATTCGGTCTCACCGATTTGGCCCAGGCCATTGCACATGTACTACTCGGTCTAACCGAAGTGTACAATCGGTGTGACCGAGTTTACTTTCTCAGTGAAACCCTAGCATCTTGGAGTCACCGAACTGTGTCTTGGTCTGACCGATTGCACATGTTCAGACTCTAAAGTTGCTTCGATGTCACCGAGTTTGTCATATCGGTAGCTCCAAAATGCTTTCTGTAGAAAACTAAAATTAAGTTTTTGAGTCACTCTTTTTGGCAAAACAGTTGTACTTTGTGATGCTCATCTACTCTACCTATACCCATATGTTCACAGGTTCAGTTTCAGCAATGTCAGACCAGAGTGACAGCCTGGACAGGTCAGAGGAGCACCAAAACCTCGGTGAGGGCACTAGTCCCTCAAGCATCTCAGATGATGGAAGCAGAAGCACACCCAGCAATCTGCCTAAGGCTGCTACTAGGCACAGGAAGAAGAGAACCTCATAATCTGAAGATGAGGATTATATTGCTGATGAGGAGGTCACTTCCAAGAAGAAGTTGATCAAGAAAGAGCATGCTGCTACTGTTGCTGCCGGCACCAAGCTAGGCATGAAGAAGAAGGCTCCAGCTTAGAGGAAGCCTATGTCTAAAGCCAGAGCTTCAACTCAGGAAACAATGGAATTCACTCTTGAACCAAGATAAGAAGAAGCTTCTGGAGGCAAGAAGAGAAAGGAAAGGATCAAGAAGACCATTGCTAAGGTGATTGGAAGATCCTCAATGATGAAAGACCCAACTGAAGATGAGGAAGAGGATCAAGAAGATGCTGCATCAGCTTCCTAGACTCAGAAATTGATGGGAGATGCAATCAAGTCAAGGGATGCTCCTTCTATGCCCAAGATTACTCCTAAGCAATCTGCACCTAAGAGAAGTACCAGGAACATCCCTACTGCAGAGAAGAACAAGGCCCCAGTGCTTGAGGTTTAGGAAGATGAAGAGGCTCAAGTGCTCAGAAAGCTCAAGCCCAAGATACCTGATCATCATGACAACCATCCTGTTGTAGAGAACATGAAGTTAAGGAAAGATGCAGGTCTCAATCTATGGAGGCAAACAGATCCATATGCAACAAGGAGAAGAAATGCTGTAGACTACAAGTTCCACACCAAGGAACAACAAGACTTCTATGAGATTGTCCTACTGGACAAGAAGCCCATTGTCAGTGACATGAGATGGGTTGATTGGACATACATTGATGATAATGAAGACCACTTTCCTGGAGTTCATGAGAGGTTCAGAATGAATGGAATTGATGCCGGGTCAGAAACTGACCAAATGGAATGATGAGATGGTGATGTAGTTCTACTCAACAGCTCACTTCTACCCAGATGGCAAGACTGTCTGGATGACAGAGGGTACAAGGTACCAATCTTCTATAGCTAAGTGGGCTGACCTGATCCATGCTCCTGCAGAGGATGATGATGACAGTGATGTCTATGCCAAGCCCAGGAAGGACCACAACTCCATGGCACACATGTACAACGAAATTCCAGATGATGCCTTGGAACTCATAAGTTTGGCTCTGTGTACTATCTTTTGTCAGGGCTGCCAAAAATCAACACAATCCTGAGGCACACCTTATTGCTCAAGTCTGTAGATGACAGGATGATCAGAGGGCATTCAATTAACTTGCTGCATATGTTTGATGTGCCATAGAAGTTCAAGGTGATGACCTTGATGGTGGAAACTGTTAAGAGGACTGCATCTGATTAGAAAAGATCATGTGTCTATGCCCCACAGATTCAGATGCTCATTAGTTCCAAGATGGGCACATGCACATACTTGCTAGACAGAGAGCATATTCCCTTGACGCCAAAATTTGAGGATAACACAGTTGTTATGGATGCTTCACATCCTACTTCTGTTCAGGCTCAAGATAAGAGAGAGAAGGGTAAGGCGGAAAAAGCTTCAAAGATTCTAGATGCCTCAGCTGCAAATCTCAAGACCAAGCACGACCAGCTCAGCTATCTTCTTGAAGCTATAGTGGGAATTGAGAAAGGACTAACCACCCTGACTCAAAACCAAGAGAGTCTTGAGAGAATCATCGAGACCAAGTTTTATGATCTGGACTTGAAGGTCACAGAGATATAGACTGCAGTTGAGCAACTCCAAGAAGAAGTAGAGGAGAGCAGAGGAACATCTACTACAGACACTGGTATGCGTCGGTCCTAAAAACGGTTTTAACCCCTTTCCGCGATGGCATTTGGAACCGTCGGCAAGTGAGTGTGGGCGATAGGGGGTCCTTCCCACACGACCCAGAAACCGTCGAGGATATGCCCTCCTGGCACACACGCTCGGCAAAATGAGGTCGTGTGCAACCGGCGAGCGGTCAAATACGGAAATACGTACACTAGAGCTAAAATATACAATTATGCGGCGAAATTGTTTCCGGTCGCAAGTACATCCCACACAGTTAGTCCCCGCTAAATGTTTCCGTTTGTATGTAGATCCCACACAGTCGCTCTAGGAAAAACGTTTCCGTTCATAGGTACATCATACACGATTTTCCCGTTAAATTGTTAGTGTTATTGAATGTATCACTGATACGTCTCCATCGTATCTATAATTTTTGATTGTTCCATGCCAATATTATACAACTTTTATATATTTTTGGCAACTTTTTATACTATTTTTGGGACTAACATATTGATCCACTACCCAGTGCCAGTTCTTGTTTGTTGCATGTTTTTCGTTTCGCAGAATATTCATATCAAACGGAATCCAAACGGGATAAAAACGGACGAAGAATATTTTTGGAATATTTGGAGAATTCCGGAAGAAAAATCCACGCGAGACGGTGCCCGAGGTGGCCACGAGGCAGGGGGCGCGCACCTGACCCTCGTGGGCCACCCGTAAGGCGGTTGACGCCCTTCTTCGGCCGCAAGAAAGCTAATTTTTGGTAAAAAATCACGCCGAAGGTTTCAGTCCAATCGGAGTTACGGATCTCCGAATATAAAAGAAACGGTGAAAGGGCAGCAGAAGAGAACACAGAAACAGAGAGAGACAGATCCAATCTCGGAGGGGCTCTCACCCCTCCTACGCCATGGAGACCATGGACCAGAGGGGAAACCCTTCTCCCATCTAGGGAGAAGGTCAAGGAAGAAGAAGAAGAAGGAGGGGGGCTCTCTCCCCCTCGCTTCCGGTGGCGCCGGAACGCCGCCGGGGGCCCTCATCATCACCGCGATCTTCACCAACACCTCTGCCATCTTCACCAACATCTCCATCACCTTCCCCCCTCTATCTACAGTGGTCCACTCTCCCGCAACCCGCTGTACCCTCTACTTGAACATGGTGCTTTATGCTTCATATTATTATCCAATGATGTGTTGCCATCCTATGATGTCTGAGTAGATTTTCGTTGTCCTATCGGTGGTTGATGAATTACTATGATTGATTTAATTTGCTTGTGGTTATGTTGTTGTCCTTTGTTGCCCATCATATGAGCGCGCGCATGGATCACACCATAGGGTTAGTTGTATGTTGATAGGACTATGTATTGGAGGGCAAGAGTGACAGAAGCTTCAACCTAGCATAGAAATTGATGCATACGGGATTGAAGGGGGACCAATATATCTTAATGCTATGGTTGGGTTTTACCTTAATGAACGTTATTAGTTGCGGACGCTTGCTAATAGTTCCAATCATAAGTGCATAGAATTCCATGTTAGGGATGACATGCTAGCAGTGGCCTCTCCCACATAAAACTTGCTATCAGTCTAGTAAAGTAGTCAATTGCTAAGGGACAATTTTGCAACTCCTACCACCACTTTTCCACACTCGCTATATTTACTTTATTGCTTCTTTACTTACAACAGTCCCTAGATTTTATTTACGCTCTCTTTATATTCTTGCAAACCTATCCCAAAACACCTACAAAGTACTTCTAGTTTCATACTTGTTCTAGGTAAAGCGAACGTCAAGCGTGCGTAGAGTTGTATCGGTGGTCGATAGAACTTGAGGGAATATTTGTTCTACCTTTAGCTCCTCATTGTGTTCGACACTCTTACTTATCGAAAACGGTTGCGGTCCCCTATACTTGTGGGTTATCAAGACCTTTTTCTGGCGCCGTTGCCGGGGAGCAATAACGTGGGGTGAATATTCTCGTGTGTGCTTGTTTGCTTTATCACTAAGTAATTTTTATTTGCTGTTCTTAGTTGTTTTCTATCATTAGTTATGGGTAGGAAACGCAAAATACCAAAAAAATTAGTTGTACCTACTGAACCAATGGTTGAAGAACCACTCAAAATCTATCACACTGCTGAAGCTTATTACTTGGATCATCTTCGATCCCTATGTGCTCGTGCTGAAACCCCAACTAGCTTAGTTGACGGCAAATCTTTAGATGAGCATGCTTGTTACGTGCGACACCGTATATCTGAAAAAGGGAAACTTTTACTTGGTCAAATTCATCTTTTGCAATGCTATGCTTGGAATTTACGTGAAATATATGATTTTACTTGTTGTTCTGAAAACCCTAAGAAACACCTTCCCTGTCAATGTGAGTTTAGTGATAATGGAATCGTATCTTCATATGCTAAGGGTGTTTATAATTACTATGATGTTCAACAAATTGAAGAATTTGTTGCTTTTAAGGGTGCTTACGAAATTGCTTCTTTGATTGGAAAGTATGATGCTACTCTTTACAAATATGAAAATTTTGCCATACTTAAATATTGCTATGATAATTATGCTTCTAATGCGTATGTTGAACCATATATTGAGGACTACTCCTCTTGTTGATTTGTGCGGTGCAGGACAGAAACTTTGGCTGTAGTGAGCGATTTTTCATTTTTTACTGAAACGTCAAATGGTTATGATTCTTTTTGAACTGTCTTTATATTTTTTTTATTTTTCCTAATTTTGGTAGAATTGTTCATGTATCAGAAGTATGGTGAATGTTCACATTATTACAGACTGTTCTGTTTTAGACAGATTCTGTTTTTGATGCATAGTTTGCTTGTTTTGATGAAACTATCAATTTATATCAGTGGATTAAGCCATGAAAAAGTTATATTACAGTATACACAATGCAAAAAAAATATGAATTGGTTTGCAACAGTACTTAGAGTAGTGATTTGTTTTATTATACTAACGGATCTTACCGAGTTTTCTGTTGAAGTTTTGTGTGGATGAAGTGTTCGATGATCGAGAAGGTCTCGATGTGAGAAGAAGAAGGAGAGGCAAGAGCTCAAGCTTGGGGATGCCCAAGGAACCCCAAGTAAATATTCAAGGAGACTCAAGCGTCTAAGCTTGGGGATGCCCCGGAAGGCATCCCCTCTTTCTACAACAAGTATCAGTATGTTTTCGGATTCGTTTCGTTCATGCGATATGTGCAATCTTGGAGCATCTTTTGCATTTAGTTTTCCTTTTTCTTTTATGCACCATGCTGGTATGAGATGGTACTTGGTTTATTTATATAATGCTCTTTGCACTTCACTTAAATCTTTTGAGTATGGCTTTATAGAATGCTTCATGTGCTTCACTTATATCATTTGAAGTTTGGATTGCCTGTTTCTCTTTACATAGACAACCGCCATTTGTAGAATGCTCTTTTGATTCACTTATATTTGTTAGAGCATGGGCATACCTTTTGCAGAAAGAATTAAACTCTCTTGCTTCACTTATATCTATTTAGTGAGATGACAGGAGCTGGTCATTCACATGGTTAGTCATAAAATCCTACATAAAACTTGTAGATCACTGAATATGATATGTTTGATTCCTTGCAATAGTTTTGCGATATAAAGATGGTGATATTAGAGTCATGCTAGTGGGTGGTTGTAGATCGTAAGAATACTTGTGTTGAGGTTTGTGATTCCCGTAGCATGCACGTATGGTGAACCGTTATGTAACGAAGTTGGAGCATGAGGTATTTATTGATTGTCTTCCTTATGAGTGGCGGTCGGGGACGAGCGATGGTCTTTTCCTACCAATCTATCCCCCTAGGGGCTTGCGCGTAGTACTTTGTTTCGATGACTAATAGATTTTTGCAATAAGTATGTGAGTTCTTTATGACTAATGTTGAGTCCATGGATTATACGCACTCTCACCCTTCCATCATTGCTAGCCTCTTCAGTACCGTGCATTGCCCTTTCTCACCTTGAGAGTTGGTGCAAACTTCGCCGGTGCATCCAAACCCCGTGATACGATACGCACACATAAGCCTCATTGTATCTTCCTCAAAACAGCCATCATACCTACCTATCATGGCATTTCCATAGCCTTTCCGAGATATATTGCCATGCAACTTCCATCATCATCATATACATGACTTGAGCATTCATTGTCATATTGCTTTGCATGATCGTAAGATAGCTAGCATGATATTTTCATGGCTTGTCCGTTTTTTGATGTCATTGCTACGCTAGATCATTTCACATCCCGGTACACTGCAGGAGGCATTCATATAGAGTCATATCTTTGTTCTAGTATCGAGTTGTAATATTGAGTATAAGTAAATAAAAGTGTGATGATCATCATTATTAGAACATTGTCCCATGTGAGGTTATCAAAATAAAAGTGGCAAAGAAGCCCCCCCCCCCAAAAAAAAGAGAGAGGCCAAAGAAGCCTACAACAAAAAAAGAGAGAAAAAGAGAGAAGGGGCAATGTTACTATCCTTTTACCACACTTGTGCTTCAGAGTAGCACCATGTTCTTCATTTAAAGAGTCTCTTGAGTTATCACTTTCATATACTAGTGGGAATTTTCATTATAGAACTTGGCTTGTATATTCCGATGATGGGCTTCCTCAAATGCACGAGGTCTTCATGAGCAAGCAAGTTGGATGCACACCCACTTAGTTTCAGTTTGAGCTTTGATACACTTATAGCTCATCCGTTGCATGGCAATCCCTACTCCTCACATTGGCATCAATTGATGGGCATCTCCATATCCCATTGATTAGCCGCGTCGATGTGAGACTTTCTCCTTTTTGTCTTCTCCACACAACCTCCACCATCATATTCTATTCCACCTATAGTGCTATGTCCATGGCTCACGCTCATGTATTGCGTGAAAGTTGAAAAGGTTTGAGAACATCAAAAGTATGAAAAAATTGCTTGGCTTGTCATCGGGGTTGTGCATGATGTGAATATTTTGTGTGGTGAAGATGGAGCATAGCCAAACTATATGATTTTGTAGGGATAACTTTCTTTGGCCATGTTATTTTGAAAAGACATGATTGCTTTATTAGTAGGTTTGAAGTATTATTGTTTTTATGTCAAATGATAGACTATTGCTTTGAATCACTCGTGTCTAAATATTCATGCCATGATTAGATACATGATCAAGATTATGCTAGGTAGCATTCCACATCACAAATTATCTTTTTTATCATTTACCTACTCGAGGACGAGCAGGAATTAAGCTTGGGGATGCTGATACGTCTCCATCGTATCTATAATTTTTGATTGTTCCATGCCAATATTATACAACTTTCATATACTTTTTGGCAACTTTTAAGAAGAGTTTTGTGCAGTTCACAGGTTTGGTGCAGGATTTTCGTAGGAACACAATTCCTACGTTATTCTTTCCCTTCCAACCGTTCGGAACACGGGAAAGGTGAATAGTGTTTCATAGGAAAGCTGGTCTGGTAGTACTGATTCCATAGGTTTAGAAACATCCATGCGCTGCTCATGTTTTGGGCGGAAGCCCGAGGCAGGCGCTCGCTGCCATGTGTTAGATAGGTTGATGTGCTGTGTTGCCGGAATAAAAAAAATCAACCTATGTGTGGTACGTGAGGTGAGGACAAGAGTAGTCACTGTGCAGCTGAATAAACAAATAGCATCTCATACTGCCAAGCATGCTACTCTAACAAAACAAATCTGTACTTTTCGTAGTCCATCCGAACACATTCTCTTGAGAGTTTCCTCTGGTTCGCTGTTCCATAGTTTTATACCTACATTCCTTTCCTATTCCTCTATTTTCATCAAGACCTATGTTTTCTGCCCCTTTATTCCGAACGGAGCCTAAATATTTGGTATAAGGGCATGGGACAGTGGGTGCACCAGCAGTCCAGCACCATGTACGTAAACAGGGGCATAAAGTGGTGATTCATAGTTTGTTGCCCCGAGAAACAAACATCCAAGAAACATATCTGGGTTGGTCCCATTTTTGTTCACTCTAGCCACCTACTCCTATGTGTGGATAGCAAATCTAGTCCTGGTCATACCACTGTGTATAGCGTTACCCCTATATTTCCCTTTTCGACCAAGAGACCGGTTGGATGACCAGTCTGTACTACTTTTACCCCCTTTCCTTCCTGTTTGTACCAAGTCTGATGTACATACTAAATTCCCACACCCCCACTTTATTTCTTGTTTGAACCAAGTACTCCCTCCGTCTAGAATTACTTGTCATCAAAATGGATGTGTCTAGAACTAAAATACATCTAGATACATCCATTTCAATGACAAGTATTTTCGGACGGAGGGAGTACAAGATTCGACTCCATGAAGTAGCTTTAACTCTAACAATAGAAGAAAAAAAATGTGACGCTGGACCATCCGATCGAGAGGAGCTGAGAGGTAGAAAATGATGCACATGCAGCAACGTAGCGAGCTGGGGAAGTAGAGCTAAGGCGGTTTCAAATGAAGATATACCTGAAGGTCGTCGGGATGTGGATAGGTGGGCGGCGAGAGGCCGGATCCGCCCACAGGCAGCGATGAAGGGATCGGAGGACCTCCCGCGCCGGCGCTCGGCCAGAGATAACGGTGCGGCCGGCAGTGGGTCTCCTCCCTCGCTGTCGAGGACGGCCTAACGCTGCCCCTCCTCCCCTTCATCGGCGGAGGGGGATACCTCCGGATTTGTAACCAGCGGTGAGGATAGAAAGCCAGTGTTTTTTGAAGGGAGAAAGACAGTGTTACTACCCCTATCTTGTTTAGATCTGGAGATGATGAGAGTGTGTGAATAGAGCAACCCTAGCAAGCAAGCACGGAGGCTCCGGCCTATATATACGTAGTGGGGTAGTTTTCCTTTTTCACTCCATCAAAACAATCGTTTAAAATTGTGTACTACTACATGCCAGGTCGCTGTTTTTTAGTTGTTTATTGTTTTTTGAGATAGCTACCCGCTTGTTACAAGTGGTGTTACGGTGTGCCAGGTCGCACTTTGTATCGTTCAAGTCTGGTACTACAAGTCCCTCCATTAAATGAACAACCACCCCCTCGTAAAAATTGTGAACAAGCCCACGGCTAAAATTAGCGGAAACGTGGGTTGCCCCAACATGAATTATTATTTATATTTTCTACTCCCTCCGTTCCTGAATATAAGTCTTTTTTATTAGCCACACCTAATACAAGAATTTTTTTATTAGCAGTGAACCCCACATGTCATAGACACAAAAATTGTGGCAAGATTCCCTTAGGCAAGACAAAATGTGTCTAACAATTTGAGCAACTCAGGTTAGGCAAGTGTGGGAAAAATAATGTGGAAACATAAGATAAACATAGTCACAATCCAAACAACCCCGTAATTTTTTTGTGACATGCATGAACATTTGGTTAGTTAAATTTATAGTCAAAATTTGGCAAGGTGCATCAAATCAACACATGCAAGTATCAAAAGGAAAGTCACGACATTCATGCATGCGTTGTACTCCCTCCGTTTCCAAATATAAGTCTTTTTAGAGATTGCAACAACTGACTACATACGAAGCAGAATATGTCTACTCCTACATATGAAGTAGCCCATTTGAAATGTGTAAAAAGACTTATATCGAGTGCAGTGCTTTGATGTGTCGCATCAACTCATACAAGACCAAGAAATTTGATTACTACAACGCCCTCTCCCTCGCGGACTGAGCTCTGGTGCCTTAACTACACCTGCCTTTGGATGCATGACAGGAGGGCCAACCACCTGTTGGGCCCACCTGTCATAGACGCAAAGGCAGGAGCAGTAAGTAGAAGCTTTCGGTACACGCTATCCCTCCCACACGAGGTGGACGGACATGTAGCAGTGGAGTCGATACTGTAGAAGCAGGAGTAACATCATTGTTCGTCTTCTCGAAGAGGCGAAGAGCCAAGCGCAACCCGAACGTGGCAGTTGCGAACGCTCGCATGGTGCGGTTCCTTGGAGTACTAGACAGGCTCTTGCATGAGACAAAATTGCTATTGTTTAACAGTTAAACTCCATTATCCATTGGTTGATACTCATTCTGCATAGGTCCACACGCTTAGCACCGTTTCCTCCTGGGGTCACCAATGTTTATTTTCTAATTAGTAGCATTGCATGCAATGAACTAGCCATTGCAAGTCATTAAAAGCATGCACACCTCTCATCTCTTATTGGTTGATATGTCAAGAAACAAGAAACAAGGTAGAAGTTGATGCACCGCGCCTAAGTGTTTTGGGACTATTTGGTTTTCGTAAGATGATTTACACACCTAGACGGAGTGAGTAGTATAGCCCTGTAAACCGGAAAGGAGTATTTGCCTTTCTAGAGATTTCAACAAGTGACTAGACTACACCGTGTGCAGTACTCCCTCCCTTACGGTTTATAGGGCTCAAATCTCATGAACCAAGGCATTTTGCGATTGGAGGAATGTATCTCGTACTTTACAAAACTACCCTAATTAAACTCATGCATTAATTACATAGCTCTCTTGTTTTCCTCTCCGCCTTGGTCGCGGTGCGCAATATTGAGCACTCCTATATGACTAGCCGCTCTATCTACATGCGGGACATTTCAAAGCATCCGGGCCCGCGTGCCATCCCCCAAATCACAGCGAGGTGCTACAGTCGAGACTCACCTGTCACCCCGGTGTGGCCGTCATGACCCGTCATATCACAAAACGCACACCTTTACCAGCAATGGTAAGGTGGCCTCCAAGTTGGACTAGACGAAGCAACCATCATTTCACTGGAACGCTCATTCAAGCCCGTTCTTCCCTTTCTTGAAGAAAACCTCACTCCAGGCTACTCACTTCTGCCATTTTTCTTCTGTACCGATGAAGGAAAGGTGGGCGAATCAGTTATGCTGCTATATTTTCATTCCAAGAATCTTCTTTTTGCGAAGCACCGACCGATTCTCACATCCTATTCTTTTCCCCTTTTCATTGCGATTGTGGTTTCCTTTCGATTGCTTTTTGTTTGTCAGTTCATTGATGGATCGTGGAGCACTAGGCAAAGAGTTGTCGGCGGACAACCCACTAGAGACAGTGATCTCTAGGAAGCGAGCACCGACCAACGAGTTGACCATGTTGGCGGGCCAACCCATGGAGACAAAGAACTCCAAGAAACAAGCACTGGCCAAAGAATTGAGGACGTTGGCGGACGAACTCCTCAAAGAAAGTTGGAAGAACAGCAAGGGCCCCACCGTGCCTACCCCAGGAACTCTGATTGACACCTATGTGAGGCTCAAGACTGAGTTTGAGGACATAGTCGCCGTTGAGAAGCAGTATTCCCCTGGCAAGGTGATGGCCCCCATCGAGGACGAGGAGATGGCCCTGGAGGGATGAGATCCCTCGGCGAGCTACACAAGGTAAAAAATAATGGCTTATTACCATAGTTGTGGTTTTTGATTATTTGCAATGTGCTTGCTAATATGTTAGGGTTGTGCAGGTGCGAGTGGACGTCCTTGATGATTCCAATGTCGTGGCCCGTCCTGTTGGCATCGCCCCGGAGATCGATTCCGATGCCACTGTCCATCCTGTGGACATCGCCGCAGAGATCGATTCCGATGTCGCAGTCAGTCCTGTGGACATCGCCCCAGAAATCGATTCCCATGCCGCTGTCCGTGCTGTGGTCATTGCCCGAGAGGTCGATGACAAGAAATAGTTGGTCGCGCTAATCCTTCAGGGTAGTTTGCATTGCCCTGTGTTTAATTACCAGAACGATGCGTGTTATCAAACCATCTTAGGGCTAGTGCACTATCATGTGTGGGCGGATCTTGCTACTTTTGTTTGATAGTGAATCATGCGAACCCTCTCCGAGTTATGGAAACAGATGCATCCTCACTAGCTTTTGATGTAATATATGGCATGCTTAGATGTAAGTTTGCACTGTTTATCATATTAGCGGGGCTTTTTTGATGATTCTTGGTGTTAGTAGGCTAGCTACTATGCGAGCTATAGTACTTGCAAAACACTCACCAAAGAGAAACGTTGGGGCTGATGAGCTCGTGGTACGCTTATACTTATCCTTCGTCGATCGACCAATAGCCCTAGCTCCTAAAATTGCAGGCTTAGCGATCGATCAGACAATAGTCGACATACATTCAGGCCTCATTTGGTTCATAGGGTAGGAAAATCGTAGCAAAAGTACAGAGAACATGCAACACAAAATCATAGCAGTGCAGAGACGTACTCCCTCCATTCCAAAATAGATGACCTAGGCGGGCTAGTTTGGCCTAGTGGGTTTCAGTGATATGACGTGGTACAGTGTCGTCCAGTCTTTGCGTGTGGTGGCAGTATTGCGGGTATAGTAAGTTTTCTTGAAGAAGCGGAATTCAACGAAGTCATGATGGTTCCTTCGTCCGAACAACTTACAGTGGGAAAGGTTGGGCCTGCGATACGACCGGGGTAGACTAGGATAATTTTGTGCATGGCAGGTGGACCAGGATGGTCGACGTCCCACATGTCGGCGAATGAAAGTATTCTTTCCGATATAGAGGATGAGCAACGAGTATTCATTGTTTATTTTTGATGAAAGCTATTGTCTCCACTGTTACGACGGAGGAGTGTGAAACACGGCAGCCCAGTGAACTTGGCATGTGCACCACTCCCTCCTTCCTCATGTAATGCCCATGTTACAACTTTTTCTCACTTTCTCTCTATCTATTTCCTCTCAAATGTTTTTTACCTTTCTTTTTTTAAGACACAATTGTTTTTTATGCCTTTTTTTAGAATTATTTTTTTATACCTAGGAGCACGTGTAGAGACGGGCTCTTGCAGAGCCCACTCCTTGACTTTGTCAATGCCTCTCTCTCCTCCACATAAGGAGTACTACTTGCTATGCATGCATGCGGCGGGCAGCTGGCGTCTTGAGGGGCCAGGGCGGTGAGAGCGGGCTCTGGAAGCATTTGGACTCCAGCATGGCCCACCTCACATTATCACCATATATTTCTTGGAGTCTGTGCGCGGCGGGCGGGCTATCTCTTCTCCCTCCCCCGTTTCTCTCTTCTTAGCCGACGCGCGCCGAGCGATTAGATTTCGGCTATCGACGGTTTATTCAATTACGGTCCCACATGTCAGTGAAATTGCAAGACAACGCATGTCCCCTCTGGTGAGCGGCGCGCGAGCCGGACTATCGGGGTTGCGACGCGTACGAGTCGTAAGTGTGCCGCCTTTTCCTTTAGAACTTGCGAAGCGTAACATTTTCGTGCATCGATCGATAGAAATCCAGAACAAAATGACGAGGGCGGTGCTTTCCTGCTTGTTAGGCGGGCTAGTTCGAGTGATATGACGTGCTACAGTGCCGTCCACTTGCTCCATTTTTATGTAAGCAAGAGTTTACTCTTACGCGGGAGGAGTGCGAAACACCGCGGATCTGATTTTGATCGAGGGATAACTGTTCCCTGCCAAATAATGGAGGATTGTTAGTGATTATAGCATGATAGTTAGGGCATCTCCAGCGCTGGCCCACAAATTTACACCGGCACCTGTCCGAGGACACTGATGGATGCCATTCGATGCTGCCCGCATACCTTTCGACAACTATATGAACTAACCGGACGAAATTCGTGCAAACAAAGCAAATTTCAAATTAACCGGATGAAATTCATTACATTTCGAAAACTTTTCCTACAAACTGGACGAAATTCATTACATATTTCGCACAAAACGTACTAAAACCTACTGTAAACCTAATCTAAACGATCGTCGGCGCCCGACCACCATGTCCGCCATGAATCCGAGAAAGCTGGCCATTGCCTTTGCCTCCTCCTCATCCACCTCAATAACCTCCTCCTCCGGAGAACAAGGTTCTAAAGATTTCCGCCTCCACGTCGCCGTCAAGCGGGTAATCGGCCGTTGATGTTTACCCCACCAAGCTTGGCGTCGACTGAGTGGAGTAGCGGTGGCCTTCCCGGGACCAGAGCGGCGGCGACCTACCGTGTACTACTCTTCCTCGCTGCCGGCTGCGCCCGCGCACGTGCGCCGGCTTCATGGTTGTGGCGGCGGAGGGCGGCCGGGGGGGGGGTGCCGGCGATCTCCTTCGTTTGCTCCTGCCATAGTAAGTCGAAGAGAGCTTTGGAGCGCGCCCGGAGTGGAGCCGCCGATGTCCCTTGTCTGCTCCTGTGACAGTACGTCCAAGAGAGCTTCAGAGTGCCAGGAGGCCATGGTTGAAGTGGTGCCGACAGAAGGAAGGGACCGGAGGAGAATAAGTGTGGGTCTTTGGCTATGGCTGGGAGCTGGGGCTCAAGTTAATATAGCAGGCGAATGGCAATGAGCCGCGGCAGACAGATGGGCAACTGGCGCCGGAGTAGGTTTGTCGGGCGTGAATGCGGACGCTGCTTCAGTGACTTAACTGCAGATGCGTTTGGGTTATTGACATGTGGGCCTAACGGGCATCTGGCCCGCATGTCAGTGACACACCAATTGCACCTGCAGTTAAGTCCGGTGAATGCGGCATTGACATTCTGGAGAGACGGTGACCGTTTTAGGCGGGAAGCGCACGCTAGCAATGGAAGGGGTTTCGGTGTGCAGTGGCACTAGACCGGTCGCTCACGATAGTACATACTCTATACCATACTACCATAGTACCCTCTCTAGCTTAGGCTGTTTTATAGATTGTCGTTGTGATGGACGATATACATGAGCAAGGCGGTCCGAGTATGACCGTTGGTGTTGAGCCAGGTGAATACATGCTCGGCGTTCGCGTAGGCCTCCATCAAACATCTAAACAGTAATGCCAGGCACCGCTGGGGCGTGCAGGTGATGGGCTCGCCGTCTGCGTTGCACCATGAGCAGGACTTTGATTTAGAGGGCGACGTGCATGCATTAGCATGCTTTGACAACATGAGCGTGAGTGTCTGACGCGAAATATTTCATTTTCATTTGGCTGACGAGGGTGCGTTGCAGTGACGAGTCCGTGGTTTGATTCCCCACATACGCACAATTTTGGTTTTTACAGTATTTCTTTCTCCATTGACAGGTAGGCCCGCGTAGATAGATAAAGAACACGAGCTGATGAGGTGCATGTGGACTGTTTGACTGGTCAACCAGACAAATATGGAGCTATACGCTGAGCTAGTGACCGTATAGTCACCATATCTCGTATACAATGATCAAAGTGAGCTATCAAGACAAGTTTGATGGCCGCCAATGCATTTTACTCGGTAATAAATGACCAGGATTGAAGGGGAATCCAAATTTGCTTCGTCTTCTGTCCTTGAGCTCTTGACAAACCAATGCACTATATGGTTGTCTGGCCACTCCACCCCAGAGCTCTCACCAAGCATCATTCATGCCACCGCGCCGCACACTAACCGGTAAGGCAGCGATGGCATCCCGCCACGCCGAGTTCCTCGCCGCCCACGACCACACACAAAATGGTAGGGAAGCGATGTGTCGGGGGGAATCGGCCTCCACGGGCACCTATGGGGACGGAGCCCCTTTTCGGTTCGGCGGGGGGCGGAGGTTGCACAAAGAGCAGATCAAGGCGACACACACACAACGATTTTACCTAGCTTCGGGCCGCACGGATGCGTAAAACCCTACTGCTGCTTGTCTGGTTGATTCGAGTTCTTGCTCTGGAGCGCAAGAAGCTACAGTAAGTTGGAGCTGGATGTAGACGAGGGTCTACTGGGTGTCCTCTTCCTCCTCCCCCCCTACGTGCGCATGGGCCTCCTTTTATATGCTAAGGGGTTTCCCACAGGTAGCGACGCAGGTGAGGGTAAAAATGGCAAGGAACTGTGCGAACAATGGCCGCACAGTGCTATCGCACCTAACTCTGACGGCGGGGGACAAAGGCATTAAATGCCCGTCTGGATCGCCCGGACAGTGCCGAGGCGGACCGTTAGGGGCGCCTCTGCTTGCCACGGGGGCGACTCTGCCAACGTCGCATGCCACCGCGCGCCCCAGGTTGCGCGGCGCCCCGCCACGTGCCTCTGGGGAAGCTCCAGAGTGACGCGGGGGCAGGTGAGCTGGAGCGCATGCCTGAGGTGGTGGTTTGCCGCGGCAAGTGGCTTGCCGCGGTGGTTGTCTTGCCGCACCTGAGAGCTTGCCGCTCGTCAGGCCTTGCCGGGGCGCGCGGCGCGCCGCGGCGGGCTTCTCTTGGGGTGCCTTGGTTTGGCCGTCCCGGCGAGCTCCTCCCGCCGGGGCCTTGGTGCTTCGGCTTAGTCATCCCGGCAAGCTCCTCTTGCCAGGGCCTTGTCGCCTTGGCCCGGCAAGCTCCTCTTGCCGAACCTCGCCTTCTTGGCCCGGCAAGCTCCTCTTGCCGGGGCTTGGTCTTCTAGGCTCGATCACTTGGCCTTCGTCCGGCCCAGAAAGGGCCGTGGAGACTCTTGTCGCTCCCCTGGCAAGCCTTGCCGCGGGACGCTACTACTGCCCGTGCACAAGTTCGGGGTACTAAGGTACCCCTACTTTAGTACACCGACAGGAGCCCCCGGGCCTGGGCCATACACGGTGCCGAGCGTTGTTGGGCCAGGCCCTAACAGTGCACGGGCACGCGTGGCCTGGGTTGCGCTGCTCCTTAACTCTGTGCCCGTCGCGCCCTCCCCAAGTGGCGCGCGCTTATCGCGGCGTCGTGGGGGGGGGGGGGCGAGGCGTGCGTGACGTGGGTGGCGTGCGCGGGGCTGAGGCCCGCAGGCACGCGTCACGTCGGGCACGATTCCTTTATTTGGAAAGGCGAAACGTCCGCCCCCACTTTCAAGTGGGGGGGAGACGTGGAGGCGCGGCTTGGTGAACGAACGGGGTCGAGGCGCGGCTTTCGGGGCGCCCGCCCCCACGATCACGGGGTGGGGAGAGCTCGCCTCATCTGTCGCCTCGGCCCTGCTCGCCCGCCATGCGTCCTCCATGCACTTGGGGTTGCGGTGGTGGAGGCAGAAAACCGGGCCGACGCGGGTCGAAGTAGAGGGTCGGCCCCGTCGCCTGCCCTTCCTCTGCTTTGATTGGTTTGGCGGGGCAGCTGAGTCCCCACTCCGCCCCTTTATAAGGAGCGGAAGGGGGTGATGAGGGTCCGCACTCCTTCCTTCTTTCTTCTCTTAGATCCCTGGTCCCCTCTCCCCAACTGTCATGGAGAAAGGGAACCCTGGTCCTTCTTCGGTGGCGGCAAGGGTTGCCGCCAGGCAGCGCGCCCCTCCCCCCTTGCCCTACCTCCTGAGGAGAGAGAGAAGAAAGGGATTACGGGCACCTTATCTCTTTTTATCTTGTAAGCCCTCGGGCCTTAATTGTGTTTAAATCTTGTAATCCCATCTTTCATGTTTTTCATTCTCTCTGAGCTGTACCTGAGTGGAATGTTTTTAATGAAAAGGGAGTGTTTGCCGGACCATTTGTCTCGCGGGTACATCCCGCGGCAAGGAGCGAACCCTTTGCATCGTTAAGATAGACACTTCCCCGCCCGGCAACGGACCCTGTCGTCTCCCCGCGCCCCTTGGCCCCCCTCATGCTCTTGGCGGAGGCAGGGAGAAGGCGGGTTCTGGCCCTTCGCTTCCTCCTCTTGCCGCCGCGGCTACTATCAGAAGCGGGCCCCGGGAACGCGCTCCGGGGTTTGTCGCTTAAGAGAGCACGGCAGCTTTTAGGAGGAAGCAAGGTTTTCGCATTCCGCAGCTCACGAGAGAATGCATGATAAGGGATGTAAAGACTTATCTGAGGTTGCAGCCCCCGGCAACTCTGGCTTGCCGGGGCGCGGGTGCTGGCTCGCCCTTCTCCCCTTCTTCGTCCTTGAGCGGCTCGGCAAGGGTATGCAATTCCTGCGAGCCAAAGGGAAAGGACGGGAAAAAGACGCGGACTCGACCTCTAAGTTAGGGGTTAGCGACTGTTAGGCACTATCAACCCTAACCAAGGACGAGACTCGACTCAGCATGTATGCTAAAACTTGGGGGCGCCAGCGCTTCATTATCTGCTGCCAGGGTCTGCGCCTGGCTTTGTACAAAGGATTACATGCAACTGCGGCAAGACTTTGTACAAAGAGTTGGTTGCCGGACGGGGTCCGACAACCGCGCCTTACGGGTAAAACTTGCGAAGATGCTCAATGTTCCAGGAATTGCTCACCGGAGTACCATCTTCGGTCTCGAGGCGGACGGCGCCGGGCCTCGTGACTCGTTTCACCCGGTAAGGGCCTTCCCACTTCGGCGTCAACTTGTTGTGTATCTTGGCCGACTGAACACGCCGAAGAACAAGGTCGCCTTCCTCAAGGCTCCTGGCTTTAACTTTGCGGCTATGATAGCGACGCAGAGCTTGCTGGTAGCGAGCGGATCGCACAGCAGCCTGGAGACGATCCTCCTCGAGGAGCAGTGCGTCATCTTCACGCGACCGCTCTTGCTCAAGCTCATCATAAGCGAGCACTCGAGGTGACCCGTATACGAGTTCCGTGGGGGTAACTGCTTCTGCTCCATAGACTAGAGCAAATGGTGTCTGGCCGGTGGCTCGATTTGGCGTCGTTCTGACCGACCAAAGAACCACCGGCAGCTCCTCGATCCAGTTCCGTCCGCGCTTGAGCAGCCTGTCAAAACTTCTGGTCTTGAGCCCGCGCAGTACCTCGGCGTTGGCCCTTTCCGCTTGACCGTTGCTCTGGGGATGAGCAACAGAAGCGAAGCAGACCCTGGTGCCGAGGTCTTGGGTGTACTACATGAAAGCGTGGCTTGTGAACTGCGTACCGTTGTCGGTGATGATCCTGTTGGGGATCCCGAAGCGGCAAACAATCGACCTGAAGAATTTGATCGCGGACTGGGCTGTCACCTTCCTCACCGGTTCCACTTCTGGCCACTTTGTGAACTTGTCGATGGCAACGAACAAGTACTCAAAGCCCCCGACGGCTCGGGGGAAGGGGCCGAGGATATCGAGCCCCCAGACCGAGAAGGGCCAGGACAAAGGGATCGTCTGGAGAGCTTGAGCTGGCTGGTGTATCTTCTTGGAATGGAACTGGCACGCTTCACACTTGGTTACTTGTGCAGTTGCATCCTGGAGGGCTGTTGGCCAGAAGAAACCTTGCCGGAACGCTTTGCCGGCAGGTGCTCTGGCGCCAATGTGGTGTCCACATATGCCTCCATGTATCTCCGCCAACAGCTCCTGTCCGTCTTCCCGGTGAATGCACTTCAATTTCACCCCATTGCGTCCTCTTCTGTACAGTGCGCCGTCGACGAACTGGTACATACTGGACTGCCGGGCTACTCTTTCCGCTTCTTCTTGTGTTTACCGGCGGGGCTCGATGGTGCGTCCTCAACGGCAGCACAGCACTCCGAAGAGGCACGCTTGCTGGTGTGGGCACCAGAGCATTCGCTGGGCTTGGCCTTCTTGCCGGGAGAGCTCAATGGCACGTCCTCGACGGCAGCGCAGCACTCCGAGGAGGCGTGCTCGCCAGAGTGGGCGCCAGAGCATTCGCCGGGCTTGGCCTTCTTGCCGGCGGGGCTCGATGGCACGTCCTCGACGGCAGCGCAGCACTCCGAAGAGGCGCGCTTGCCGGAGTGGGCGCCAGAGCACTTGCCGGGCTTGGTCTTCTTGCCGGCGGGGCTCGATGGCACGTCCTCGACGGCAGCGCAGCACTCCAAAGAGGCGCGCTTGCCGGAGTGGGCGCCAGAGCACTTGCCGGACTTCTTCTTTCCCCCGGAAGCTCCAGCGGCAAGTGGGCCGCGGGCCGTTGCTGCTGTTGCGTCCCGGTATATTTGGTCGGCGCAGATAAGGGCATCCTTCTTGTCGCCGGGGACAGAAATGACACTTATCGGGCCAGGCATCTTGAGCATGTTATACGCGTAGTGAGAGGCCGCCATGAACTTGGCGAGCGCTGGTCGGCCGAGGATCCCGTTGTAAGGCAACGGAAAGTCGGCGACGTCAAAGGTGACCCTCTCAGTCCTGAAATTCAGCTCGCTGCCAAATGTTACCGGCAGCGTGATCTTTCCCTTCGGCTTGCTCCTTCCCGGGTTGATTCCTTGGAATGTGCCGGTTTCTTCGAGCTCGCTGTTGGGAACTTGGAGTCTCCGGAGAACAGCAGAGGAGATCAGATTCAAGCCGGCCCCGCCGTCGACTAGCATCTTAGTGACCTTGAGGTTGCGGATCGTTGGGGAAACCAACATCGGCAAGCACCCGACCGCGGTTGTGCGATCAGGGTGGTCCTCAATGTCGAAGATGATAGGCGTGCTGGACCATCTCAGGGGTCTGCGTGACTTGATGGGTGGCTCCGCTGCATTGACCTCCCGCACCCACCGTTTAAGCTGGTGGTGGGAAGCGTGCAGGGGGGCACCGCCGTCCACACACAAGACCTCAGTGGCTTTCTGAAACTCCTGCTCGCTGGTCTCGGGGTCTTCCATGTCTTCGTCGTCATCATCGTCTTCGCCCTTGTCGCGCCCCCGGGGAGGTCTGTCTGCTTGCCGCTGCTTGTCCTTGCCGCGGCGCTCCCCCGGGCCGGGGCGCTTCGTGCCGGATCCCCCGCCACCTGCTTGGGCTCTCTCCTTGTCGCGTCGTGCGTACTCGGCCTTCTGCAGGTCGACGAGCCGCTCGACTTGCTTGCAACTCTGGAGGTCGTGGCCCCTGGTACGGTGGATCTTGCAGTACTTCTTGTCGGTACCGTCCCGCTTATCGGCAGCAGCCACCGCCCGGCAGTTGGCGCACCTGACAACCTCCTTGCCGGGGCCTCCCGCCTGGGCTTTCTTGGTGGAG
This sequence comes from Aegilops umbellulata, assembly GCA_032464435.1. Classification (NCBI taxonomy): domain Eukaryota; kingdom Viridiplantae; phylum Streptophyta; class Magnoliopsida; order Poales; family Poaceae; genus Aegilops; species Aegilops umbellulata. The sequence continues at coordinate 189,437,307 of CP136057.1, forward strand.
CCCTCGCTGCCGGACTTCTTGACAACCAGTACCTCTGGGTTTTTCTTCTTTTTGCCATTCCGCCGCCGGCCTCTCCTTGCCGGGGCGGTACCTTCACTGCCGGATTCTCCTTCTCCAACACTTTCTCCGGGGAGCTTCCTCCCCTCCTCAGCGCGTGCACACTTGTCGGCCAGGGCGTAAAGCTCGCTGACCTCCTTGATTTTGCACATCGCCATCTCCTACCGCATCCTGCGGTTGCGCACGTTCTGGTGGAACGCGCTGATCACCGCGGCGGGGTGGACGTCTGGGATGTTGTAGTGCACACGGCTGAACCTCTAGATGAACTTGCGCAAAGGCTCCCCCTCCTTCTGAACAAGCAGATGAAGGTCGCTTGCCTGGCCATGGGGTTTGTGGCCGCCCGTGAAGGCGCCAACGAACTGATGGCATAGATCTGGCCAGGAGGAGATGGAGCCGTCCGGCAAGTGCATGAGCCAGGATCTGACGTTGGGCTTGAGTACCAGCGGGAAGTAGTTGGCAAGGATCTTGTCGTCCCGTCCCCCGGCAGCCTGCACCGCAATGGTGTAGACGCTGAGGAACTCCGACGGGTGCAACTTGCCGTCGTACTTCTCGGGCACGTCGGGCTTGAAGTTCTTCGTGCTGGGCCACTGGACTTGCCGCAGCTCGCGGGTGAACGCGGGGCAGCCTACCAAATACGGCAGTTCGCCTGGTTCCCCCGGTGCGTGGATGTCTCCAGATGGCTCAACGCGCTGGTCTGATTGACGCCGCGCCTCTCTTCTGCGCTTGATGCAGGTTCGAGCGTCTTCTTCCCTTCGTTCGTGAAGGACTTGGCGTTGGTCGCGGCGAGTTCGCGGGTTTGACGACGCGGTGGAGTCGTTGTCGAGGTGAGGCCGGTGAGTCGGCGACCGCGGCTTCTGGGGCGGGGAGTGCACGGTGGTCGCACCCCCGCCATTCTTGGCGCCATCGGTTCTCGCCTGGGTGACTGGCTGCGGCTGCGACGCGTTGTGCTGCCGCGGAGTGTCGCCGTTGGCGAAATCGATGAGGCTCTGGATGGTTGCCCTCCAGTCGTCGAGCTTGTCCGCCGTTGGAGGATAGTCTAGGAGTAGCTGAGCTTGCGCGAGAGCTTCCGTTGGGGTGGCGGGCAGAGGCGGCGAACGGCGCGAGGAGCGGGATGTTCTCGAACTCCTAACTATGTTAGAAGGAGCAGCACCCGGTCCAGGCAGCCGCGCGACGCTCGTTCCGGCACGCTGGATCGCATGCTGGTCCTGAGCGCCTTGGGACCCACCAACACGGTCTGGGTCCAGCGAGCGTATGGTACCATGGGTACCATGACGCTGCTGGTTTCGCGCCTCCTGAGAGGGGCGCGGGGCGAGCTCGGACGTCGCGGGACCAAGAACTGGTTCGACGGCGCCCGTTCCTCCGCCGGCGTCCTCCCCACCACCCGTCTGCTCCATGGGCGGTGGGTTCGACGCTGACGGACCGGTCACCTCTGGAGCTTTCTTCTTCGGCGCCATGCCGGCGCGAACAATGAGAGTCTGGCTCGCGCGGACGCCGGATCTGATTCACACAACCTCGACGCACCCCTACCTGGCACGCCAAAGATGTCGGGGGGAATCGGCCTCCACGAGCACCTATGGGGACGGAGCCCCTTTTCGGTTCGGCGGGGGGCGGAGGTTGCACAAAGAGCAGATCGAGGCGACACACACACAACGATTTTACCCAGCTTCGGGCCACACGGATGCGCAAAACCCTACTGCTGCTTGTCTGGTTGATTCGAGTTCTTGCTCTGGAGCGCAAGAAGCTATAGTAAGTTGGAGCTGGACGTAGACGAGGGTCTACTGGGTGTCCTCTTCCTCCTCCCCCCCTACGTGCGCATGGGCCTCCTTTTATATGCTAAGGGGTTTCCCACAGGTAGCGACGCAGGTGAGGGTAAAAATGGCAAGGAACTATGCGAACTGTGGCCGCACAGTGCTATCGCACCTAACTCTGACGGCGGGGGACAAAGGCATTAAATGCCCGTCTGGATCGCCCGAACAGTGCCGAGGCGGACCGTTAGGGGCGCCTCTGGTTGCCACGGGGGCGACTCTGCCAACGTCGCATGCCACCGCGCGCCCCATGTCAGGACCCCGATCCTATGCCACATCGATCCAGCGTGTAACACATCATATCCCTTTGCGGCCTCACGCACGGTACTCCCACGGGTGCCACCTTACCTGGCCCGGGACCGTTTGCGCCTTTTGGCTCACGTATATGATAGTGTCGCTAGCATCCATATGACAGAGAACCCGGGCCGACATGGCTAGTCGTGAACCCAAAGCGGCGCTAGCCTATGAGGACAGGCATACATGAATCACATCGAGCATGTCGGTCATCAACGTATTTATTCGGGCTGTAGCACTGGGCTAACAGGACTCCGGTAACCCGGGCTGTAGCAGGCTAGGCAGGACTCCGAATAACAGCGCGTGACATTTCCCCGAAGGGACAGACATAGGAACGACGTGAAACACATGCCGGCCAGTAAAGTGTCCAAGCAGTAGTGCTGGGCTAGCAGGACTCCGGTGAACCGGGCTGTAGCGGACTACTATCGCTCAGAAGCACAAGACTTGCATTTCCCCATATGAAAGGCTGCCAAGGATAAACAACTAGATAGTCGGATCCCACTCATACCAAGCATTTCAATCATACACACAATATGCCCGATATGAGTAAATACAACATGGCATCACAACAGTACTCTACGACTCAAGTACTTTATTTAGAAGGCTCCGAAGAGCCATACATATCATCCATACAGATAGGGGTCACATGACCCAACACTCAACTCATACAAACATACAAGCACATGCGGAAGCAAAGTAGTCTGAGTACAGACACTAGAAAGAAAGAAGGCTTGACGAAGCCTGTCTATCTACAACGACCCTTCACAAGTCTTGGATCACCACCTGGTGATAAGTCACTCGTCAACGTCGAGGTCTACATAGAACCCATCAGAGGGGTTGGTGTAGTCGTCTGAAAAACATGATTAAAGCAACATGAGTACGGAGGTACTCAGCAAGTCTTACAACAGGAACCTACTATACATGCACATTCTCAAGAAGGTAGTGGGGTTATTGCAGCAAGCCAGCTTTGACTCTTGGCTAAGCTATCCTACAATAGACACCACTTGTAAATCATTTGTCGCACACGAGTCCACTATCACCATCACAATACTCCACCATGGATCCTCTCTCGCCATCCTACGAGAGGGCCATCCGCGGTACTCACACTTATCTTGAGGATTTTAGTAGTATCCATTTAACTTGTCTATGAACTGATATAGGCAACCCAGAAGTCCATTACCGCGGACACGGCTATTCGAATAGATCATTTATAACCCTGCAGGGGTGTACTTCTTCACACATGTTTCCACCACTTAGCGTCTGCACACGACATGTGCTCGGCAGACTTCAAGCGAAAGCCGACGTGGGTGTAGACCACGACCTACCTAAACACTCAAGTCTCTAGTCCAGGTTTATCGCCTATTCGGGTTCCATCCGCAGGGAGTCCGGCCGAGGTTTCCACTAACGGCCCCGAACGATGTGAACAGGGTTCCGAGACACCAAACGGGCGCCCGGTTGACCCGGCCACGTGCCTACCGCAACACATCCCACCCCGATGGTCAGCGCCGCGTGCGGCCCCCCAGCATACTACAAACACCAGAAACTACTTGCAACTCCTGGACAGAGGACAAGGGTGGTTAAGAAGTCGAGCGGGGTCATATTTCAGGGCCCAATGTGTGGTAGTAACTGTATCATGGATCACAAACACAGATCTCAGTTCTTAAGGACGGCCTCAATGAAACAACCCACCATGTACTCCTACATGGCCTTCCATCGATTCCTTTACCAAATCGTGTTCAACACTTCCACACCATTGACAACGATACAACCTTTCACTCCGGATCATCATCCCGATGAGCCAGACCTGACACAACTCTAAGCATAGCAAGCATAGCATGGTAGGAACACACACACATGTATTGGCTCAATCAACTCCTACACATGCTAGTGGGTTTCATCTAGTTACTGTGGCAATGACAGGTCATGCAAAGGAAGTTGGTTCAACTACCGTAACACACAGCAGTTTGAAACGCGTTGTCTTAATGCAGTAAACAAGGGCAGAAGCGAGAACATGGGTTTGTATTGGAATGATCAATGGGTTGCTTGCCTGATGGAGTGGTCGTGGGATACTGCCCTTCAGTTGGATACTCGGAGATATCCTCGGAGGCAGAACCTACCACGATGAACACATCGGAACACAATCAATACATGGCGATATGCAACAATATGATGCATGCTATGACATGGCAATATGAATGGGTCCTGACCTAGTGCAAGTTAAACCAGAAGGGAATGAACCCATTTGAACCAAAGATTCAAATGGAAACTCATTTATTAAGATCATATTAGTGTATCATCTTGTAATGCCTAAACAGTGGGTTTAACTTGTTCTGACATGCATGAAACCAGCACCAATGGATAGCTTGGATTTTTCTGATCATTTTTCATATATAGAACTTTGCATTTGGAGTTACAGATAATTTTCTATGAATTTTTGAAGTTTGAACTATTTTCTGGATTTTCCTGTATAAGAATAAATCCAGTAATTAATTAATTGCGTCAGCATGAGGTCAGCGTGACGTCAGGGGTCAACGGGGTCGTCCAGGTCAAACTGACCAGTGGGACCCGCATGTCAGTAGTTAGTTTAACTAATTAACTTTAATTAGAACTAATCTAATTAGTTAACAGGGGGGGCCCACCTGTCATTGACTCAGGGGAGTCAACGAGGGCCCACCCGTCAACGGTCAAGGTCAACTCGCCGGCGTCTAGCCGCCGGCGAGGCCAGACGCGGCGGAGCAAAGTGGATTTGGCCGTTCCGGCCACCAAATGGGGCGCGGAAGGCATCTACGCGCTCCTGGGAACGAGCCGCGGCTACTGGTGGAGTTAGTTGGGGTCGGGGTGGCCGGAGTTGGCGCCGGCGACGAGTTTGGCGGCGCCGGGGCTCGGGTGAAAGTGAAACCGGGGCTACGGGGCACGGCGAGGCGCGTGGAGTGGTGCGTTGGCCCCCTGGGTGTGCGGTGAGGCTAGTGGACAAGGTGGTGCGGCCGTTGGGTGGCCGGAGCCTCATCGGCGACGAGCTCCGCGGCGGTGCGTGCGAGCGAGCTACATGTAATCGCTACGGGGCTCGAGAGAGAGAACGGGGAGGATGGGAAGGTGGCCAGGCTCACGGTGATTGCAGCGAGCGTCGAGGCGGGCTCGGGGAAGGTCGGAGCTGAGCGGGGCGATGATGGCGATCTCGGCGGCCGGAGTTGGGGAAGACGGGGTCGGGGGCGATTCCAGAGCGGGCGAGTGCTCGGGGCTCGTCTTGCTCGAAGAAGAAGAGGGTGGCGGAGCTCGTGGACACGGTCGGGTGGCGCGGGGACGATGGAGAGCGCGCCTACGGCGTAGGTGCAGCGATGGTGGCGTCGGCCATGGCGAAGGGGAGCGAGGGAGGCGAGGCAGAGGCGAATGGCGTGTCCAGGGGATCGGGGCGACGACGTGGAGCGCGTCCAGGGCAGCGGGGCGACGAGGAGGTGAGGCAGGGCGGCGAGGAGCTGCGTGGCGCACGCTGAGCTCGCCGTCGAGCACCTGCGTGCCTGCCTGGCCGAGCCAAGCAGCTCGCTGGCGCGGCAGCTGGGCTGGGCCGGCAGGTGGGCCGGTTGGCAGGCGCCAGGTAAGTTTCCTTTTTATTTTTCCTTTTCTATTTTTCTGTAACTTTGTGGACTTATTAAAAATACCAAAACACTTCTAAAAATCACCAAACTTCATCTGGTCCTTAGTTAGAATAATTCCAGCAAGGAACATTTTAGTTTGGAGATATTTGAGCATTCGAAATTTTTTATAAATTTAAAAAGCCCAAATTCAAATACTTATGCATTAACTCAAAGACCTTCTGTTAACCTAGAAAAATATGCACCATTTTTGCCAGAGGTTTCAACCCAAGACAAAGAGAGTGAACTTTTTAGAAGGGCATTTCAGGTTCATTGAGAATATTTTTAGTAAACCCTAGTTGATTTCAGGAGGGGTGCTGGGGGTTCTGCCTTCCCCATTTCAAATTTCTGTCAAAAGTAAACATGATGCACACTCTAATGCATGAGCTAGGTGGGATGTGACAACTCACCCCCACTCAAAAGAATCTCGTCCCGAGATTTAGGTTCCTCTGGAAAGAAGGTGGGGTACTCGAGTCGAAGACGATCCTCCCTTACCCATGTAGCTTCTTGCTCGGAATGGTGTGACCATAGAACCTTGAGAAACTTGATATTGTGGCGTCGAGTGGTACGCTCGGCTTGATCAAGGATACGAACGGGGTATTCCCGATAAGTGAGGTTATCTTGGAGATCAAGCGTTTCGTGGTCCACTCCACGGATAGGATCCGCGAAGCAACGCCTGAGTTGAGAAACGTGGAAGACGTCATGAACTCTGGAGAGATGCGGAGGTAGTTCCAATTGGTAGGCAACTTCTCCTCGTTTGGCAAGAATGCGAAAAGGTCCAATGTAACTGTCACATCCCTAGCTAGGCCATGCATTAGAGTGTGCATCATGTTTAAATTCTATTAATTCTAAAGTGGGAAATGCCAGAACCCCCAGCACACACTTCCCCCCCCTGGAAATAACTAGGGTTTACTAAAATTATTTTCAATGAACCTGAAATGCCCTTCTGAAATGTTCACCCCCTTTGTTTTGGGTTTAAACCTTTGACAAAAGTGGTGCACAATTTTCTAGGCCATCCTAAGGGTTCTGACTTAATTCATAAGTATTTGAATTTGGGCTTTTAAAATTTATAAAAATATTTTAATTGTTCAAATATTCTCAAACAGAAATGTTTCATGTTGTCTATACTTTAAATAGTATGCATGAGCAGTTTGGGGATTTTTGGAGTTGTTTAAGTATTTTAAATAAGTCCACAAAGTTGCAGAAATAATAGAAAAAGAAAACAGTTAAACAGAGGAAAACTAACCTGGCCAAACCCACCAGCCGGCCCACCTGGCGGCCCAGCGCTGTGCTGGCCCGAGCCAGCCAGCTGCTTCGTCCCCGCCAGGCAGGCAGGGTGGTGACGCCGGCGAGCGCGAGCTCGCCACGGCGTCACCTGCTCGCCGCTTCGCCGCCCGACGCGCTGGACGTCCTCCACGTCGCGCCCTCGACCCCGTGGACACCTCACTTCTCCCCCTGGCTCTCTCTCTCGCTCTCCAGCACCATGGCCGCAGCACCCGTCGCCGTCTCGCCGCCATAGCCGCGCCCACCGTTGCCCCCTCGCCCCGCTGACCTGCCCAGAGGCTCCGCCACTTCGCCCTCGCCCTCCCCACCGAGCCACGCCTCGCCGGAGGCCCTGCATCGCCGCCATCAGCTCGTCTCCGACCCCGGTGCCCGCCGGCCGCCGTTCTTCGATTCGCGCCGCTCCGTTCGCCCCCGAGCCCGCTGAGCTGCTCGTCGACCTCCCTGTGAGCTCCCGCACCTTCTCCCCCTCCTCCCATGCCTGCTAGCTCGCCGTAGCGCCCGTCCCCGACGAGCCCGAGAGCTTGGCTCCGCCGGCCATGGCGCCACCGCGGCCATAGCCCCTGCCACCCGGGCCAGAGCGCGTCAACGTGCTCCTGGAGCCTCCAGGAGGCCAAAACAGCCACCAGCCGGCCCCCTAACGCACCGTAGCGCCAAAGCCACCTCCACCCGAGCCCCGGCGCCGCCAAACCCGTCGCCGGCGATGTTTCCGGCCACCCCGAGCCCAGCTGTTGCCACCGAACGCCGCGGAAGGATCTCAGCTACCCGTAGATGGCCTCCGCGCCTTGTTTGGTGGCCAAAACGAGCAAAATCACTTGCTCCGCCGCGTCTGACCTCGCCGGCGGCTAGACGCCGGCGAGTTGACCCTAACCGTTGACTTGTGGACCCAGTTTGACTCCTCTGAGTCTATGACATGTGGGCCCCGCCTGCTAATTAATCCAGGATTAAAAAATAATCTAATCTGTTTAAGTTAATGACCCTGACACGCGGGACCCACGCGTCAGGTTTGACTTGGACCGGTCTGTTGACCTGCTGAGGTCAGCATGACCTCATGCTGACGCAATAACTAATTACTGGAATTATTTTTTTATACAGGAAAATCCAGAAAATAGTTCAAACTTCAAAAATTCATAGAAAATTATGTGTAACTCCAAATGCAAAGTCTTATATATGAAAATCTATCAGAAAAATCCAATCTATCCAATGGAACTGGTTTCATGCATGTTAAAACAAGTTAAACCCACTGTTTAGGCATTATAAGAAATTGCACTAATATGATATTATAAATGCACTACCATTTGAATTCTTGGTTCAAATGGGGTCATTTCCTTCTAGTTTAACTTGCACAAGACCAGGACACATTCATATTGCCATGTCATTGCATGCATCATATTGTTGCATATCGTCATGTATTGATTGTGTTGCAATGTGTCATTCGTGGTAGGTTCTGCCTCCGAGGATATCTCCGAGTATCCAGTTGAAGGGCAGTATCCCACCACCACTCCATCAGGCAAGCAACTCGTTGATCATTCCGATACAAACCCATGTTCTCGCTTCTGCCCTTGTTTACTGCATTAAGACAACGCGTTTCAAACTGCTGTGTGTTGCGGTAGTTGAACCCACTTCCTTTGCATGACCTGTCATTGCCACAGTAACTAGATGAAACCCACTAGCATGCGTAGGAGTTGTTTGAGCCAATACATGTGTATGTGTGTTCCTACCATGCTATGCTTGCTATGCTTAGAGTTGTGTCAGGTCTGGCTCATCGGGATGATGATCCGGAGTGAAAGGTTGTATCGTTGTCAATGGTGTGGAAGTGTTGAACACGATTTGGTAAAGGAATCGATGGAAGGCCATGTAGGAGTACATGGTGGGTTGTTTCATTGAGGCCGTTCTTAAGAACTGAGATCTGTGTGTGTGATTTAAGACTCAGCTACTACCACGCATTGGGCCCGAAACCAATGGACCCTCTCGGCTTCTTGATCACGCTTGTCCTCTGTCCAGGAGTTGCAAAGTAGTTTCTGGTGTTTGTAGCATGCTGGGGGCCGCACGCGGCGCTGACCATCGGGGTGGGCTGTGTTGCGGTAGGCACGTGGCACGGTGTACCGACTCGCCCGTTTGGTGTCTCGGGAACCCTGTTCACATCGTTCGGGGCCGTTAGTGGAAACCTCGGCCGGACTCCCTGCGGATGGAACCCGAATAGGCGATAAACCTGGACTAGAGACTTGAGTGTTTAGGTAGGCCGTGGCCGACACCCTCGCTGGGCTTCCGCTTGAAGGTTGCCGAGTACATGTCGTGTAAACGGCGATAAGTGGTGAGAGCGTGTGTGAAGAAGTACACCCCTGCAGGGTATAAATCTATTCGAATAGTCGCGTCCGCGGTAAAGGACTACTTGGTCACCTATACAGTTCATAGATAAGTTAAATGGATACTACTAAAAATCTCAAGATAAGTGTGAGTACCGCGGATGGCCCTCTCGTAGGATGGCGAGAGAGGATCCACGGTGGAGTATTGTGTTGGTGTTAGTGGACTCGTGTGCGACAAATGATTTATAAGTGGTGTCTATCGTAGGATAGCTTAGCCAAGAGTCAAAGCTGGCTTGCTGCAATAACCCCACTACCTTCTTGAGAATGTGCATGTATAGTAGGTTCCTGTTGTAAGACTTGCTGAGTACCTCCGTACTCATGTTGCTTTAATCATGTTTTTCAGACGACTGCACCAACCCCTCTGATGGGTTCTATATAGACCTCGACGTTGACGAGTGACTTATCACCCAGGTGGTGATCCAAGACTTGTGAAGGGTCGTTGTAGATAGACAGGCTTCGCCAAGCCTTCTTTCTTTCTAGTGTCTGTACTCAGACTACTTTGCTTCCGCATGTGCTTGTATGTTTGTATGACTTGAGTGTTGGGTCATGTGACCCCTATCGGTATGGATGATATGTATGGCTCCTCGGAGCCTTCTAAATAAAGTACTTGAGTCGTAGAGTGCTGTTGTGATGCCATGTTGTATTTACTCATATCGGGCATATTGTGTGTATGATTGAAATGCTTGGTATGAGTGGGATCCGACTATCTAGTTGTTTATCCTTGGCAGCCTTTAATATGGGGAAATGTAAGTCTTGTGCTTCTGAGCGATAGTAGTCCGCTACAGCCCGGTTCACCGGAGTCCTGCTAGCCCAGCACTACTGCTTGGACACTTGACCGGCCGGCATGTGTCTCACGTCGTTCCTATGTCTGTCCCTTAGGGGAAATGTCACGCGCTGATATTCGGAGTCCTGCCTAGCCTGCTACAGCCCGGGTTACCGGAGTCCTGTTAGCCCAGTGCTACAGCCCGAATAGATACGTTGATGACCGACATGTTCGAAGTGATTCATGTATGTCTGTCCTCATAGGCTAGCGCCGCTTTGGGTTCACGACTAGCCATGTCGGCCCGGGTTCTCTGTCATATGGATGCTAGTGACACTATCATATACGTGAGCCAAAAGGCGCAAACGGTCCCGGGCCACGTAAGGTGGCACCCGTGGGAGTACCGTGCGTGAGGCCGCAAAGTGATATGATGTGTTACACACTGGATCGATGTGGTTTAGAATCGGGGTCCTGACAGCGTTGGCATCAGAGCTGGACTGCCTGTAGGTTCGCTAAGCCAAACTGGTCGATGTCGAGTCTAGAAATGCTTTAGTTATATGTAGGGGAATTGATTGTGGGAGGGAACGTAAGGCTCTTTTACTCCTTTACCTTATGCCCTCTATTCTGAGTCATTCTCTTCTCATTCTACGTGGGTTAAGGACTAGGCTCTCTTCTCTCTATCAGGTTCACGTGTTACTAAATCCGTAGTAACTTATAGGATTGTTGGATACAACCCAGTTCAGTTCTACTAAAGTTTAGTATGTCGCCAATTGAACCAGAACCTTGATATGTTGTTGTTGAGTGGTTTCGCAAACCGTTGTGGATGTCTCAATTCTTTTTCTGAGCATTTACAGCCGTTATGCTGCCCAATTTCATCCAGAAATTCTAATGCCTTTGCACTATTTTGTGCTTTCAGATGGCTACTCGTCCCCAAAACCAAGTGGTTCGTCTGACCCGTTGCATCGGTGTATGTGGTCATACCGCCATGTTGGTTCGAGTGATGGTTGAGGCAGGTTACCGATGGTACCCTGAATACACCGTCGAAGAGCAGTTTAGAGATTTTAACCAGAGCCAATATCTGTGCACGGTCAGGATATATCCATCATATCCCGGAGCTACGGAACCACTCCACCGTTCTTATGGACTCGGGATCACTATTGGGATGTCCGTTCAAGATGCAGCCTACTCGATGATGACCATTATGCGAGCTAGAACTGCCTTGTTGAGCAACACTGAATTTCGTTACATGCCAGCATCCCTCCCTGGGGCGCATGGTTACCTTCAGGGCATGTACAGTGATGCATCCCATGAGGACTCACTCCTTTGCACCACTACTGAGATGTTGGAAGATAAGGACCGTGAAAACCGGGCCTTGCGTATGGAACTCTTTAATGCTCGTGCTGATCATTGGGCCACCTTGACGAGGTTTGCACCTGCTGTGCAAGCCGGATACATGGATACGAGAGACTTGTACCCTGTGCGGGCTAGTCTGCCAGACTTCATGGAATGGCGTGAGGTGGGAGGCATCACCCCTCCTCGTGGGCCTCTTCTACCGCCATCTGTTGGACCGAGGCCGCACCCAAGTCCCTATGGTCCACAAGCACCGCAGGACCGTCTGTTCCCAGATGACCATGTTCCGCTTCCAGGTCTGGGTGGTGACTTCTATGAGGACTTCTACGGAGCCGTCTGAGCTAGTAGTAGTCTCGCTAGTACTGTAATAGTTGTATGTCCACCGTCCTGCGTGATTGTGGAATATAACTTAGTGTGTATCAATTCCGGAGGTGTAGAAAAATAATGTATAGGAGCTTGGAATGCCTCCGATGAGATGTAACGTCTTTCGTCTTAGTTGTACTTCAGCTTGAGCTTGTACTAAACTAAGTATGATGTGTATGACCGTTGGTATATATATGGCAGTTTCTATATTACCATGTCATACGGATGATCATCTCTGCATTCCTTGTTATCCATTACATTCCGCACTTCCTTGGCCAGATTTTGCCATCCTGGTTTAAATCGTTGTTTTGTTTTCCCAGGATGGTCAACACCCGCAGCAACCCTGCTGCTTCGGAGCAGGGAGAAGCTAGTGCACCTAGAGAGGAAAGTCTGCCTCAACCACCTTCTCTGGCCGAAGTGATGCTGGAGGCAGAGCGCAACAGGCGCGACACCAACCGCTTGTTAGAGCGGATTGAGCAGAACACTGCACGCCAGCAGAGGATCAATTCGGTGTCCATCAATGACTTTGTCAAGTTGTACCCGCCAAAGTTCAATCATTCCATCGAACCTCTCGATGCGGATGACTGGCTCCGCAGCATCGCCCACAAGCTACGTTCTGCCAACGTGGCTGAAGATGATAAAGTCACCTTTGCTGCCTATCACCTCGAAGGCCCTGCCAGCCTTTGGTGGGAGAATTATGAAGCTATGCGCCCGGTCGGCCAACTCACTACTTGGGCTGATTTCAGTGCCGCTTTTCGTGAGCATCATATTCCGGAAGGTCTCATGGATCGCAAGAGGGAGGAGTTTTGTAACTTCACCCAGGGGAAGCTGACTGTGGATGCATACAGTCGCGAGTTTGGGAAGCTTGCACGCTATGCTCCCGAAGAGGTATCCACCGATGCCAAGAAGCAGGCAAGGTTCCGCAAGGGACTTAGCCCTGAGCTCCGACGTGACCTTCGTCTGCATGAATGCATTTCTTTTCCGAAGCTAGTCAATAAGGCCATCAGTGCCGAGACAGGGCAGAATGATTTTGAAGCTTCACGCAAGCACTCCCGTGATTATGGATCTTCATCCGGTTCTGGATCACAGAAGCGCCGGGTCTGGATTCCAAATTCTGCTATGCCACCCAGGTATACTCCGAGGCCATCCTTTGAGGCGCCTCGCCCCAATCAGCAATATGTGCCGCCCAGGACTTTTGGTGGCCCCACTGCCAATACTGCTCCACGCCCCAATATGACAACTTGCTTCAAGTGTGGTGAGCCAGGCCACTACATCCGTGAGTGTCCCCAGAACAACCCTAGCCAGTTCGGAAAGTCTGTTGGACGTGGTAAGTCAACAGCGAAGGTGCTTGTCGCCAAGCCAGCTACCACTGCTCGTGGCCATGTCAACTATGTTTCAGCTGAAGAAACTCAAGAGGACCCGAACGTCGTTCTCGGTACGCTCCTTGTTAATTGCCATCCGGCAACTGTTCTCTTTGATACTGGAGCATCTCATTCATTTATTTCCGAGAGCTATGCTCGTTTGCACAACACCACTTTTTGTGACATGCCTACCTCCATGGTAATTCAAACCCCTGGTTCTAAGTGGCAAACCTCTAGGATCAGCCATGGAAATGAAATTCTTGTCGACAGATTGGTTTTTCTCGCGTCACTAATAGCCCTCAAGTCCTCAGACATAAACATCATCTTGGGTATGGACTGGATGTCAGCTCACTACGCCAAGATTGATTGCTCAACTAGAACTGTCCAACTTACCCATCCATCGGGCAAGACAGTCAATGTTTTGACCCGAGTATCGGAGCGTCAGCTCTACTCTCTAAATGCCAATCCCCTTCCAGACCTTGAAGATATTCCGGTAGTCCGTGACTTTCCGGATGTCTTTCCAGAAGAACTGCCAGGTGTTCCACCTGACAGAGATGTCGAGTTCGTAATAGACCTTGTTCCAGGAACCGTCCCAATCTCTAGGAGACCTTATAAGATGGCACCCCTAGAACTAGCTGAGCTTAAGAAACAACTCGATGAGTCCTTGCAAAAGGGTTTCATCCGTCCTAGTTCATCTCCATGGGCTTGCCCCGTCCTCTTCGTCAAGAAGAAGGATGGAACGGATCGGATGGTTGTAGATTACCGACCTGTCAATTTGGTCACTATCAAGAACAAGTATCCGCTCCCCAGGATCAACGATCTGTATGACCAGCTCGCTGGATCCTCAGTCTTTTCCAAGATGGATTTGAGGTTGGGCTACCATCAAATCAAAATCAAGAACGGGGACATTCCCAAAACGGCTTTCGTTACTCGTTACGGCCAATACGAGTACACCGTCATGTCCTTCGGTTTAACCAATGCTCCAGCCACCTTCTCTCGGTTAATGAATTTGATCTTCATGGAGTACTTGGATAAATTCGTCGTGGTATACCTCGATGATATACTCATCTACTCCAAGAATGAGGAAGAACATGCCGAACATCTAAGGTTAGTATTGATGAAACTTCGAGAGCATCGCCTTTATGCCAAATTCTCCAAGTGCGAATTCTGGTTGCCAGAAGTGACCTATCTGGGCCATGTAATCTCTGGCAAGGGCATTGCTGTCAATCCCGAGCGAGTTCAAGCCGTCCTTGACTGGACTCCACCTGAAACGGTCAAGCAAGTTCGGAGTTTTCTTGGTTTAGCGAGCTATTGCCGCCGCTTCGTCGAGAATTTCTCCAAGGTTGCTAAGCCTCTAACTGAACTCCTCAAGAAAGATAAAAAGTTCGAGTGGACCCCACAGTGCGAGTTCAGCTTTCAGGAACTAAAAAGACGCCTGACATCTGCTCCCGTACTGGTACCACCAGATTTCTCTAAGGACTTTGTTATCTATTGCGACGCCTCGCGACAAGGACTAGGTTGCATACTCATGCAAGATCGTCATGTGATTGCCTACGCATCTCGACAGTTGCGTCCACATGAGGATAATTATCCTACTCATGATCTAGAGCTTGCAGCAGTAGTCCATGCACTCAAAACCTGGCGACATTACCTTCTGGGTAATCGTTGCGAAATTTACACTGATCACCAAAGTTTGAAATATATCTTCACCCAACCGGATTTGAATCTCAGGCAGAGACGTTGGGTCGAGTTGATCTCGGATTACGACTTAGGAATAACTTACACCCCAGGCAAAGCCAATGTCATGGCTGATGCGCTAAGTCGTAAATCTTATTGTAACAACCTGATGTTACAACAAGGTCAACCACTTCTCCACGAGGAATTTCATAAGCTTAACCTTCACATTGTTCCTCGAGGATTCCTTTCCACCCTGGTGGCGAAACCTAACCTTACGGATCAGATCATCAAGGCACAAAAGGTGGATCCGGGAATTTCCCGTATCAAGAGAAACATCAAGAAGGGAGTTGCAGATTGTTTCTCCATTGATGATCAAGGTGTTGTGTTCTTCGGAAACCGTCTAGTGGTTCCCAAGGTACGCAACTTGAGGCGATTGATCCTTAAGGAAGCTCATGAATCCCCTCTCACCATTCATCCCGGTAGTACTAAGATGTATCAAGACCTACGCCAGAGGTTTTGGTGGACCAGGATGAAGAGAGAAATCGCTCAATACATTGCAACTTGCGACGTCTGTCGTCGTGTTAAAGCAGAGCATCAACGGCCTGCTGGCACCCTTCAGCCCTTGGATATTCCTGAATGGAAATGGGATAAAATCGGTATGGATTTCATCACCGGGTTTCCCAGGACCAAAAGAGGGAATAATGCTATCTTCGTTGTTGTCGATCGTCTCTCCAAAGTAGCCCACTTTTTACCCGTTCGCGAGAGTATAACCGCTAGCCAGCTAGCTGACTTATACATCTCTCGAATAGTGTCTCTTCATGGTGTTCCATTGGAAATTAATTCGGACCGTGGAAGTCTTTTCACCTCTCGATTTTGGGAAAGTTTCCAAAATGCTTTGGGAACTCGTCTCTCCTTTAGCACCGCCTTCCATCCGCAATCAAGTGGTCAAGTGGAACGAGTCAATCAAATTCTGGAGGATATGCTCCGAGCTTCTGTCATCTCTTTCGGTATGGATTGGGAGAAGTGCCTTCCATTCGCCGAGTTCGCTTATAACAACAGTTATCAAACTAGCTTGGGTAAAGCTCCTTTCGAAGTTCTTTATGGACGGAAATGTCGAACGCCTCTTAACTGGTCAGAAACCGGCGAGAGACAACTCTTTGGCCCGGACATGATCCAGGATGCAGAAGAGCAGGTTCGCATTATTCGTGAGAAGTTGAAAACCGCTCAATCCCGTCAAAAGAGTCAGTATGACCGCAAGCATAAGCCCATGGCTTATGAAGTCGGTGAGATGGCTTACCTTCGGGTTACACCTTTAAAGGGAACCCATCGATTCGGTATCAAAGGCAAATTGGCTCCTCGTTACATTGGACCTTTTCGCATTCTTGCCAAACGAGGGGAAGTTGCCTACCAACTGGAACTACCTTCGCATCTCTCCAGAGTTCATGATGTCTTCCACGTTTCTCAACTCAGGCGTTGCTTCTCGGATCCTATCCGCGGAGTGGACCACGAAACGCTTGATCTCCAAGATAACCTCACTTATCGGGAATACCCCGTTCGTATCCTTGATCAAGCCGAGCGTACCACTCGACGCCACAATATCAAGTTCCTCAAGGTTCAATGGTCACACCATTCCGAGCAAGAAGCTACATGGGAAAGGGAGGATCGTCTTCGACTTGAGTACCCCGCCTTCTTTCCGGAGGAACCTAAATCTCGGGACAAGATTCTTTTGAGTGGGGGTGAGTTGTCACATCCCTAGCTAGGCCATGCATTAGAGTGTGCATCATGTTTAAATTCTATTAATTCTAAAGTGGGAAATGCCAGAACCCCCAGCACACACTCCCCCCCCCCTGGAAATAACTAGGGTTTACTAAAATTATTTTCAATGAACCTGAAATGCCCTTCTGAAATGTTCACCCCCTTTGTTTTGGGTTTAAACCTTTGACAAAAGTGGTGCACAATTTTCTAGGCCATCCTAAGGGTTCTGACTTAATTCATAAGTATTTGAATTTGGGCTTTTAAAATTTATAAAAATATTTTAATTGTTCAAATATTCTCAAACAGAAATGTTTCATGTTGTCTATACTTTAAATAGTATGCATGAGCAGTTTGGGGATTTTTGGAGTTGTTTAAGTATTTTAAATAAGTCCACAAAGTTGCAGAAATAATAGAAAAAGAAAACAGTTAAACAGAGGAAAACTAACCTGGCCAAACCCACCAGCCGGCCCACCTGGCGGCCCAGCGCTGTGCTGGCCCGAGCCAGCCAGCTGCTTCGTCCCCGCCAGGCAGGCAGGGTGGTGACGCCGGCGAGCGCGAGCTCGCCACGGCGTCACCTGCTCGCCGCTTCGCCGCCCGACGCGCTGGACGTCCTCCACGTCGCGCCCTCGACCCCGTGGACACCTCACTTCTCCCCCTGGCTCTCTCTCTCGCTCTCCAGCACCATGGCCGCAGCACCCGTCGCCGTCTCGCCGCCATAGCCGCGCCCACCGTTGCCCCCTCGCCCCGCTGACCTGCCCAGAGGCTCCGCCACTTCGCCCTCGCCCTCCCCACCGAGCCACGCCTCGCCGGAGGCCCTGCATCGCCGCCATCAGCTCGTCTCCGACCCCGGTGCCCGCCGGCCGCCGTTCTTCGATTCGCGCCGCTCCGTTCGCCCCCGAGCCCGCTGAGCTGCTCGTCGACCTCCCTGTGAGCTCCCGCACCTTCTCCCCCTCCTCCCATGCCTGCTAGCTCGCCGTAGCGCCCGTCCCCGACGAGCCCGAGAGCTTGGCTCCGCCGGCCATGGCGCCACCGCGGCCATAGCCCCTGCCACCCGGGCCAGAGCGCGTCAACGTGCTCCTGGAGCCTCCAGGAGGCCAAAACAGCCACCAGCCGGCCCCCTAACGCACCGTAGCGCCAAAGCCACCTCCACCCGAGCCCCGGCGCCGCCAAACCCGTCGCCGGCGATGTTTCCGGCCACCCCGAGCCCAGCTGTTGCCACCGAACGCCGCGGAAGGATCTCAGCTACCCGTAGATGGCCTCCGCGCCTTGTTTGGTGGCCAAAACGAGCAAAATCACTTGCTCCGCCGCGTCTGACCTCGCCGGCGGCTAGACGCCGGCGAGTTGACCCTAACCGTTGACTTGTGGACCCAGTTTGACTCCTCTGAGTCTATGACATGTGGGCCCCGCCTGCTAATTAATCCAGGATTAAAAAATAATCTAATCTGTTTAAGTTAATGACCCTGACACGTGGGACCCACGCGTCAGGTTTGACTTGGACCGGTCTGTTGACCTGCTGAGGTCAGCATGACCTCATGCTGACGCAATAACTAATTACTGGAATTATTTTTTTATACAGGAAAATCCAGAAAATAGTTCAAACTTCAAAAATTCATAGAAAATTATGTGTAACTCCAAATGCAAAGTCTTATATATGAAAATCTATCAGAAAAATCCAATCTATCCAATGGAACTGGTTTCATGCATGTTAAAACAAGTTAAACCCACTGTTTAGGCATTATAAGAAATTGCACTAATATGATATTATAAATGCACTACCATTTGAATTCTTGGTTCAAATGGGGTCATTTCCTTCTAGTTTAACTTGCACAAGACCAGGACACATTCATATTGCCATGTCATTGCATGCATCATATTGTTGCATATCGTCATGTATTGATTGTGTTGCAATGTGTCATTCGTGGTAGGTTCTGCCTCCGAGGATATCTCCGAGTATCCAGTTGAAGGGCAGTATCCCACCACCACTCCATCAGGCAAGCAACTCGTTGATCATTCCGATACAAACCCATGTTCTCGCTTCTGCCCTTGTTTACTGCATTAAGACAACGCGTTTCAAACTGCTGTGTGTTGCGGTAGTTGAACCCACTTCCTTTGCATGACCTGTCATTGCCACAGTAACTAGATGAAACCCACTAGCATGCGTAGGAGTTGTTTGAGCCAATACATGTGTATGTGTGTTCCTACCATGCTATGCTTGCTATGCTTAGAGTTGTGTCAGGTCTGGCTCATCGGGATGATGATCCGGAGTGAAAGGTTGTATCGTTGTCAATGGTGTGGAAGTGTTGAACACGATTTGGTAAAGGAATCGATGGAAGGCCATGTAGGAGTACATGGTGGGTTGTTTCATTGAGGCCGTTCTTAAGAACTGAGATCTGTGTGTGTGATTTAAGACTCAGCTACTACCACGCATTGGGCCCGAAACCAATGGACCCTCTCGGCTTCTTGATCACGCTTGTCCTCTGTCCAGGAGTTGCAAAGTAGTTTCTGGTGTTTGTAGCATGCTGGGGGCCGCACGCGGCGCTGACCATCGGGGTGGGCTGTGTTGCGGTAGGCACGTGGCACGGTGTACCGACTCGCCCGTTTGGTGTCTCGGGAACCCTGTTCACATCGTTCGGGGCCGTTAGTGGAAACCTCGGCCGGACTCCCTGCGGATGGAACCCGAATAGGCGATAAACCTGGACTAGAGACTTGAGTGTTTAGGTAGGCCGTGGCCGACACCCTCGCTGGGCTTCCGCTTGAAGGTTGCCGAGTACATGTCGTGTAAACGGCGATAAGTGGTGAGAGCGTGTGTGAAGAAGTACACCCCTGCAGGGTATAAATCTATTCGAATAGCCGCGTCCGCGGTAAAGGACTACTTGGTCACCTATACAGTTCATAGATAAGTTAAATGGATACTACTAAAAATCTCAAGATAAGTGTGAGTACCGCGGATGGCCCTCTCGTAGGATGGCGAGAGAGGATCCACGGTGGAGTATTGTGTTGGTGTTAGTGGACTCGTGTGCGACAAATGATTTATAAGTGGTGTCTATCGTAGGATAGCTTAGCCAAGAGTCAAAGCTGGCTTGCTGCAATAACCCCACTACCTTCTTGAGAATGTGCATGTATAGTAGGTTCCTGTTGTAAGACTTGCTGAGTACCTCCGTACTCATGTTGCTTTAATCATGTTTTTCAGACGACTGCACCAACCCCTCTGATGGGTTCTATATAGACCTCGACGTTGACGAGTGACTTATCACCCAGGTGGTGATCCAAGACTTGTGAAGGGTCGTTGTAGATAGACAGGCTTCGTCAAGCCTTCTTTCTTTCTAGTGTCTGTACTCAGACTACTTTGCTTCCGCATGTGCTTGTATGTTTGTATGACTTGAGTGTTGGGTCATGTGACCCCTATCGGTATGGATGATATGTATGGCTCCTCGGAGCCTTCTAAATAAAGTACTTGAGTCGTAGAGTGCTGTTGTGATGCCATGTTGTATTTACTCATATCGGGCATATTGTGTGTATGATTGAAATGCTTGGTATGAGTGGGATCCGACTATCTAGTTGTTTATCCTTGGCAGCCTTTCATATGGGGAAATGTAAGTCTTGTGCTTCTGAGCGATAGTAGTCCGCTACAGCCCGGTTCACCGGAGTCCTGCTAGCCCAGCACTACTGCTTGGACACTTGACCGGCCGGCATGTGTCTCACGTCGTTCCTATGTCTGTCCCTTAGGGGAAATGTCACGCGCTGATATTCGGAGTCCTGCCTAGCCTGCTACAGCCCGGGTTACCGGAGTCCTGTTAGCCCAGTGCTACAGCCCGAATAGATACGTTGATGACCGACGTGTTCGAAGTGATTCATGTATGCCTGTCCTCATAGGCTAGCGCCGCTTTGGGTTCACGACTAGCCATGTCGGCCCGGGTTCTCTGTCATATGGATGCTAGCGACACTATCATATACGTGAGCCAAAAGGCGCAAACGGTCCCGGGCCAGGTAAGGTGGCACCCGTGGGAGTACCGTGCGTGAGGCCGCAAAGTGATATGATGTGTTACACGCTGGATCGATGTGGTTTAGAATCGGGGTCCTGACAGTAACGAGGAGCCAATTTGCCTTTGATACCGAATCGATGGGTCCCCTTTAAAGGTGTAACCCGAAGGTAAGCCATCTCGCCGACTTCATAAACCATGGGCTTATGCTTGCGGTCATACTGACTTTTTTGTCGAGACTGGGCGGTTTTCAACTTCTCACGAATAATGCGAACCTGCTCTTCTGCATCCTGGATCATGTCCGGGCCAAAGAGTTGTCTCTCGCCGGTTTCTGACCAGTTAAGAGGCGTTCGACATTTTCGTCCATAGAGAACTTCGAAAGGGGCTTTGCCCAAGCTAGCTTGATAACTATTGTTATAAGCGAACTCGGCGAATGGTAGGCACTTCTCCCAATTTATACCGAAAGAGATGACAGAAGCTCGGAGCATATCCTCCAGAATTTGATTGACTCGTTCTACTTGACCACTTGATTGAGGATGGAAGGCGGTGCTAAAGGAAAGTCGAGTTCCCAAAGCATTTTGGAAACTTTCCTAAAATCGAGAGGTGAAAAGACTTCCACGGTCTGAATTAATTTCCAATGGAACACCATGGAGAGATACTATTCGAGAGATGTACAAATCAGCTAGCTGGCTAGCGGTTATACTCTCGCGAACAGGTAAGAAGTGGGCTACTTTGGAAAGACGATCGACAACAACGAAGATAGCATTATTCCCTCTTTTGGTTCTGGGAAACCCGGTAATGAAATCCATACCAATTTTATCCCATTTCCATTTAGGAATCTCCAATGGTTGAAGGGTGCCAGCAGGCCGTTGATGCTCTGCTTTAACACGACGACAGACGTCGCAAGTTGCAATGTATTGAGCGATTTCTCTCTTCATCCTAGTCCACCAAAACCTCTGGCGTAGGTCTTGATACATTTTAGTACTACCGGGATGAATGGTGAGAGGGGATTCATGAGCTTCCTTAAGGATCAATTGTCGTAAATGTTGTTTCTTGGGAACCACCAAGCGGTTCTCGAAGAAGACAACACCTCGTTCATCCATGGAAAAACATTTAGCAACTCCGCTAGCGATGTTTTCCTTAACCCGAGATATGCTCTTATCGCGCTTCTGGGCAGCTATGATTTGATCCGTAAGGTTAGGTTTCGCCACCAGGGTGGAAAGGAATCCTCGAGGAACAATGTGAAGGTTAAGCTTACGAAATTCCTTGTGGAGAAATGGTTGACCTTGTTGTAACATCAGATTGTTACAATAAGATTTACGACTTAGTGCATCGGCCATGACATTGGCTTTGCCTGGGGTGTAGGTTATTCCTAAGTCGTAATCCGAGATCAACTCGACCCAACGTCTTTGCCTGAGATTCAAATCCGGTTGGGTGAAGATATATTTCAAACTTTGGTGATCAGTGTAGATTTCGCAACGATTACCCAGAAGGTAGTGTCGCCAGGTTTTGAGTGCATGGACTACTGCTGCAAGCTCTAGATAATGAGTGGGATAATTATCCTCATGTGGACGCAACTGTCGAGATGCGTAGGCAATCACATGACGATCTTGCATGAGTATGCAACCTAGTCCTTGTCGCGAGGCATCGCAATAGATAACAAAGTCCTTAGAGAAATCTGGTGGTACCAGTACGGGAGCAGATGTCAGGCGTCTTCTCAGTTCCCGAAAGCTGAACTCGCACTGTGGGGTCCACTCGAACCTTTTATCTTTCTTGAGGAGTTCAGTTAGAGGCTTAGCAACCTTGGAGAAATTCTCGACGAAGCGGCGGCAATAGCTCGCCAAACCAAGAAAACTCCGAACTTGCTTGACCGTTTCAGGTGGAGTCCAGTCAAGGACAGCTTGAACTCGCTCGGGATTGACAGCAATGCCCTTGCCAGAGATTACATGGCCCAGATAGGTCACTTCTGGCAACCATAATTCACACTTGGAGAATTTGGCATAAAGGCGATGCTCTCGAAGTTTCATCAAGACTAGCCTTAGATGTTCGGCATGTTCTTCCTCATTCTTGGAGTAGATGAGTATATCATCGAGGTATACCACGACGAATTTATCCAAGTACTCCATGAAGATCGAGTTCATTAACCGAGAGAAGGTGGCTGGAGCATTGGTTAAACCGAAGGACATAACGGTGTACTCGTATTGGCCGTAACGAGTAACGAAAGCCGTTTTGGGAATGTCCCCGTTCTTGATTTTGATTTGATGGTACCCCAACTTCAAATCCATCTTGGAAAAGATTGAGGATCCAGCGAGCTGATCATACAGGTCGTTGATCCTGGGGAGCGGATACTTGTTCTTGATAGTGACCAAATTGACAGGTCGGTAATCTACAACCATCCTATCCGTTCCATCCTTCTTCTTGACGAAGAGGACGGGGCAAGCCCATGGAGATGAACTAGGACGGATGAAACCCTTTTGCAAGGACTCATCGAGTTGTTTCTTAAGCTCAGCTAGTTCTAGGGGTGCCATCTTATAAGGTCTCCTAGAGATTGGGACGGTTCCTGGAACAAGGTCTATTACGAACTCGACATCTCTGTCAGGTGGAACACCTGGCAGTTCCTCTGGAAAGACATCCGGGAAGTCACGGACTACCGGAATATCTTCGAGGTCTGGAAGGGGATTGGCATTTAGAGAGTAGAGCTGATGCTCCGATACTCGGGTCAAAACATTGACTGTCTTGCCCGATGGATGGGTAAGTTGGACAGTTCTAGTTGAGCAATCAATCTTGGCGTAATGAGCTGACATCCAGTCCATACCCAAGATGATGTTTATGTCCGAAGACTTGAGAGCTATTAGTGACGCGAGAAAAACCAATCTGTCGACAAAAATTTCATTTCCATGGCTGATCCTAGAGGTTTGCCATCTAGAACCGGGAGTTTGAATTTCCATGGAGGTGGGCATGTCACTAAAGGTAGTGTTGTGCAATCGAGCATAGCTCTCAGAAATAAATGAATGAGATGCTCCAGTATCAAAGAGAACAGTTGCCGGGTGGCAATTAACAAGGAGCGTACCGAGAACGACGTTGGGGTCCTCTTGAGTCTCTTCAGCTGAAACGTAGTTGACATGGCCACGAGCAGTGGTGGCTGGCTTGGCGACAAGCACCTTTGCTGTTGACTTACCACGGCCAACAGACTTTCCGAACTGACTAGGGTTGTTCTGGGGACACTCACGGATGTAGTGGCCCGGCTCACCACACTTGAAGCAAGTTATCGAATTGGGGCGTGGAGCAGCATTGGCAGTGGGGCCACCAAAAGTCTTGGGCGGCACATACTGTTGGTTGGGACGAGGCGCCTCAAAGGATGGCCTCGGAGTATACCTGGGTGGCATGGCAGAATTTGGGATCCAGACCCGGCGCTTCTGAGATCTAGAGCCGGATGAAGATCCATAGTCACGGGAGTGCTTGCGTGAAGCTTCAAAATCAATCTGCCCCGTCTCAGCACTGATGGCCTTATTGACTAGCTTCGGAAAGGAAGTGCATTCATGCAGACGAAGGTCACGACGGAGCTCAGGGCTAAGTCCCTTGCGGAACCTTGCCCGCTTCTTGGCGTCGGTGGATACCTCTTCGGGAGCATAGCGTGCAAGCTTTCCAAACTCGCGATTGTATGCATCCACAGTCAGCTTCCCCTGGGTGAAGTTACAGAACTCCTCCCTCTTGCGATCCATAAGACCTTCCGGGATATGATGCTCACGAAAAGCGGCACTGAAATCAGCCCAAGTAGTGAGTTGGCCGACCGGACGCATAGCTTCATAATTCTCCCACCAAAGGCTGGCAGGGCCTTCGAGGTGATAGGCAGCAAAGGTGACTTTATCATCTTCAGCCACGTTGGCAGAACGTAGCTTGTGGGCGATGCTGCGGAGCCAGTCATCCGCATCGAGAGGTTCGATGGAATGATTGAACTTTGGCGGGTACAGCTTGACAAAGTCATTGATGGACACTGAATTGATCCTCTGCTGGCGTGCAGTGTTCTGCTCAATCCGCTCTAACAAGCGGTTGGTGTCGCGCCTGTTGCGCTCTGCCTCCAGCATCACTTCGGCCAGAGAAGGTGGTTGAGGCAGACTTTCCTCTCTAGGTGCACTAGCTTCTCCCTGCTCCGGAGCAGCAGGGTTGCTGCGGGTGTTGACCATCCTAGGAAAACAAAACAATGATTTAAACCAGGATGGCAAAATCTGGCCAAGGAAGTGCGGAATGTAATGGACAACAAGGAATGCAGAGATGATCATCCGTATGACATGGTAATATAGAAACTGCCATATATACACCAACAGTCATACACACCATACATAGTTTAGTACAAGCCCGACTGAAGTACCACTATGATGAAAGACGTTACATCTCATCGAAGGCATTCCAAGCTCCTATACATTATTTAACTACACCTCCGGCATTGATACACACTAAGTCATATTCCACGGGTCACGCAGGACAGTGGACATACAACTGTTACGATACTAGCAAGGCTACTACTAGCTCAGGCAGCTCCGTAGTAATCCTCATAGAAGTCACCACCCAGACCTGGAAGCGGAACATGGTCATCTGGGAACAGACGGTCCTGCGGTGCTTGTGGACCATAGGGACTTGGGTGTGGCCTTGGTCCAACAGATGGCGGCAGAAGAGGCCCACGAGGAGGGGTGATGCCTCCCACCTCACGCCATTCCATGAAGTCTGGCAGACTAGCCCGCACAGGGTACAAGTCCCTCGTGTCCATGTATCCGGCTTGCACAGCAGGTGCAAACCTCGTCAAGGTGGCCCAATGATCAGCACGAGCATTAAAGAGCTCCATACGCAAGGCCCGGTTTTCACGGTCCTTATCTTCCAACATCTCAGTAGTGGTGCAAAGGAGTGAGTCCTCATGGGATGCATCACTGTACATGGCCTGAAGGTAACCATGCGCCCCAGGGAGGGATGCTGGCATGTAGCGAAATTCAGTGTTGCTCAACAAGGTAGTTCTAGCTCGCATAATGGTCATCATCGAGAAGGCTGCATCTTGAACGGACATCCCAATAGTGATCCCGAGTCCATAAGAACAGTGGAGTGGTTCCGTGGCTCCGGGATAAGATGGATATATCCTGACCGTGCACAAATATTGGCTCTGGTTAAAATCTCTAAACTGCTCTTCGACGGTGTATTCAGGGTACCATCGGTAACCTGCCTCAACCATCACTCGAACCAACATGGCGGTATGACCACATACACCGATGCAACGGGTCAGACGAACCACTTGGTTTTGGGGACGGGTAGCCATCTGAAAGCACAAAATAGTGCAAAGGCATTAGAATTTCTGGATGAAATTGGACAGCATAACGGCTGTAGATGCTCAGAAAAAGACTTGAGACATCCACAATAGTTTGCGAAACCACTCAACATCATCATATCAAGGTTCTGGTTCAATTGGCAACATACTAAACTTTAGTAGAACTGAAGTGGGTTATATCCAACAATCCTATAAGTTACTACGGATTTAGTAACACGTGAACCTGATAGAGAGAAGAGAGCCTAGTCCTTAACCCACGTAGAATGAGAAGAGAATGACTCAGGATAGAGGGCATAAGGTAAAGGAGTAAAAGAGCCTTACGTTCCCTCCCACAATCAATTCCCCTACATATAACTAAAGCATTTCTAGACTCGACATCGACCAGTTTGGCTTAGCGAACCTACAGGCAGTCCGGCTCTGATGCCAACGCTGTCAGGACCCCGATCCTATGCCACATCGATCCAGCGTGTAACACATCATATCCCTTTGCGGCCTCACGCACGGTACTCCCACGGGTGCCACCTTATCTGGCCCGGGACCGTTTGCGCCTTTTGGCTCACGTATATGATAGTGTCGCTAGCATCCATATGACAGAGAACCCGGGCCGACATGGCTTGTCGTGAACCCAAAGCGGCGCTAGCCTATGAGGACAGGCATACATGAATCACATCGAGCATGTCGGTCATCAACGTATTTATTCGGGCTGTAGCACTGGGCTAACAGGACTCCGGTAACCCGGGCTGTAGCAGGCTAGGCAGGACTCCGAATAACAGCGCGTGACATTTCCCCGAAGGGACAGACATAGGAACGACGTGAAACACATGCCGGCCAGTCAAGTGTCCAAGCAGTAGTGCTGGGCTAGCAGGACTCCGGTGAACCGGGCTGTAGCGGACTACTATCGCTCAGAAGCACAAGACTTGCATTTCCCCATATGAAAGGCTGCCAAGGATAAACAACTAGATAGTCGGATCCCACTCATACCAAGCATTTCAATCATACACACAATATGCCCGATATGAGTAAATACAACATGGCATCACAACAGTACTCTACGACTCAAGTACTTTATTTAGAAGGCTCCGAAGAGCCATACATATCATCCATACAGATAGGGGTCACATGACCCAACACTCAAGTCATACAAACATACAAGCACATGCGGAAGCAAAGTAGTCTGAGTACAGACACTAGAAAGAAAGAAGGCTTGACGAAGCCTGTCTATCTACAACGACCCTTCACAAGTCTTGGATCACCACCTGGTGATAAGTCACTCGTCAACGTCGAGGTCTACATAGAACCCATCAGAGGGGTTGGTGTAGTCGTCTGAAAAACATGATTAAAGCAACATGAGTACGGAGGTACTCAGCAAGTCTTACAACAGGAACCTACTATACATGCACATTCTCAAGAAGGTAGTGGGGTTATTGCAGCAAGCCAGCTTTGACTCTTGGCTAAGCTATCCTACAATAGACACCACTTGTAAATCATTTGTCGCACACGAGTCCACTATCACCATCACAATACTCCACCGTGGATCCTCTCTCGCCATCCTACGAGAGGGCCATCCGCGGTACTCACACTTATCTTGAGGATTTTAGTAGTATCCATTTAACTTGTCTATGAACTGATATAGGCAACCCAGAAGTCCATTACCGCGGACACGGCTATTCGAATAGATCATTTATAACCCTGCAGGGGTGTACTTCTTCACACATGTTTCCACCACTTAGCGTCTGCACACGACATGTGCTCGGCAGACTTCAAGCAAAAGCCGACGTGGGTGTAGACCACGTCCTACCTAAACACTCAAGTCTCTAGTCCAGGTTTATCGCCTATTCGGGTTCCATCCGCAGGGAGTCCGGCCGAGGTTTCCACTAACGGCCCCGAATGATGTGAACAGGGTTCCCGAGACACCAAACGGGCGAGTCGGTACACCGTGCCACGTGCCTACCGCAACACAGCCCACCCCGATGGTCAGCGCCGCGTGCGGCCCCCAGCATACTACAAACACCAGAAACTACTTGCAACTCCTGGACAGAGGACAAGGGTGGTTAAGAAGTCGAGCGGGGTCATATTTCAGGGCCCAATGTGTGGTAGTAACTGTATCATGGATCACAAACACAGATCTCAGTTCTTAAGGACGGCCTCAATGAAACAACCAACCATGTAATCCTACATGGCCTTCCATCGATTCCTTTACCAAATCGTGTTCAACACTTCACTCTTGTCACCGACACAACCTTTCACTCCAGTTCATCATCCCGATGAGCCAGACCTGACACAACTCTAAGCATAGCAAGCATAGCATGGTAGGAACACACACACATGTATTGGCTCAATCAACTCCTACACATGCTAGTGGGTTTCATCTAGTTACTGTGGCAATGACAGGTCATGCAAAGGAAGTTGGTTCAACTACCGTAACACACAGCAGTTTGAAACGCGTTGTCTTAATGCAGTAAACAAGGGCAGAAGCGAGAACATGGGTTTGTATTGGAATGATCAATGGGTTGCTTGCCTGATGGAGTGGTCGTGGGATACTGCCCTTCAGTTGGATACTCGGAGATATCCTCGGAGGCAGAACCTACCACGATGAACACATCGGAACACAATCAATACATGGCGATATGCAACAATATGATGCATGCTATGACATGGCAATATGAATGGGTCCTGACCTAGTGCAAGTTAAACCAGAAGGGAATGAACCCATTTGAACCAAAGATTCAAATGGAAACTCATTTATTAAGATCATATTAGTGTATCATCTTGTAATGCCTAAACAGTGGGTTTAACTTGTTCTGACATGCATGAAACCAGCACCAATGGATAGCTTGGATTTTTCTGATCATTTTTCATATATAGAACTTTGCATTTGGAGTTACAGATAATTTTCTATGAATTTTTGAAGTTTGAACTATTTTCTGGATTTTCCTGTATAAGAATAAATCCAGTAATTAATTAATTGCGTCAGCATGAGGTCAGCGTGACGTCAGGGGTCAACGGGCGCGTCCAGGTCAAACTGACCAGTGGGACCCGCATGTCAGTAGTTAGTTTAACTAATTAACTTTAATTAGAACTAATCTAATTAGTTAACAGGGGGGGCCCACCTGTCATTGACTCAGGGGAGTCAACGAGGGCCCACCCGTCAACGGTCAAGGTCAACTCGCCGGCGTCTAGCCGCCGGCGAGGCCAGACGCGGCGGAGCAAAGTGGATTTGGCCGTTCCGGCCACCAAATGGGGCGCGGAAGGCATCTACGCGCTCCTGGGAACGAGCCGCGGCTACTGGTGGAGTTAGTTGGGGTCGGGGTGGCCGGAGTTGGCGCCGGCGACGAGTTTGGCGGCGCCGGGGCTCGGGTGAAAGTGAAACCGGGGCTACGGGGCACGGCGAGGCGTGTGGAGTGGTGCGTTGGCCCCCTGGGTGTGCGGTGAGGCTAGTGGACAAGGTGGTGCGGCCGTTGGGTGGCCGGAGCCTCATCGGCGACGAGCTCCGCGGCGGTGCGTGCGAGCGAGCTACATGTAATCGCTACGGGGCTCGAGAGAGAGAACGGGGAGGATGGGAAGGTGGCCAGGCTCACGGTGATTGCAGCGAGCGTCGAGGCGGGCTCGGGGAAGGTCGGAGCTGAGCGGGGCGATGATGGCGATCTCGGCGGCCAGAGTTGGGGAAGACGGGGTCGGGGGCGATTCCAGAGCGGGCGAGCGCTCGGGGCTCGTCTTGCTCGAAGAAGAAGAGGGTGGCGGAGCTCGTGGACACGGTCGGGTGGCGCGGGGACGACGGAGAGCGCGCCTACGGCGCAGGTGCGGCGGTGGTGGCGTCGGCCATGGCGAAGGGGAGCGAGGGAGGCGAGGTAGAGGCGAATGGCGTGTCCAGGGGCTCGGGGCGACGACGTGGAGCGCGTCCAGGGCAGCGGGGCGACGGGGAGGTTAGGCAGGGCAGCGAGGAGCTGCGTGGCGCACGCTGAGCTCGCCGTCGAGCACCTGCGTGCCTGCCTGGCCGAGCCAAGCAGCTCGCTGGCGCGGCAGCTGGGCTGGGCCGGCAGGTGGGCCGGTTGGCAGGCGCCAGGTAAGTTTCCTTTTTATTTTTCCTTTTCTATTTTTCTGTAACTTTGTGGACTTATTAAAAATACCAAAACACTTCTAAAAATCACCAAACTTCATCTGGTCCTTAGTTAGAATAATTCCAGCAAGGAACATTTTAGTTTGGAGATATTTGAGCATTTGAAAATTTTTATAAATTTAAAATGCCCAAATTCAAATACTTATGCATTAACTCAAAGACCTTCTGTTGACCTAGAAAAATATGCACCATTTTTGCCAGAGGTTTCAACCCAAGACAAAGAGAGTGAACTTTTTAGAAGGGCATTTCAGGTTCATTGAGAATATTTTAGTAAACCCTATTTGATTTCAGGAGGGGTGCTGGGGGTTCTGCCTTCCCCATTTCAAATTTCTGTCAAAAGTAAACATGATGCACACTCTAATGCATGAGCTAGGTGGGATGTGACACCCCAGGTTGCGCGGCGCCCCGCCACGTGCCTCTGGGGAAGCTCCAGAGTGACGCGGGGGCAGGTGAGCTGGAGCGCATGCCTGAGGTGGTGGTTTGCCGTGGCAAGTGGCTTGCCGCGGTGGTTGTCTTGCCGCACCTGAGAGCTTGCCGCTCGTCAGGCCTTGCCGAGGCGCGCGGCGCGCCGCGGCGGGCTTCTCTTGGGGTGCCTTGGTTTGGCCGTCCCGGCGAGCTCCTCCCGCCGGGGCCTTGGTGCTTCGGCTTAGTCGTCCCGGCAAGCTCCTCTTGCCGGGGCCTTGTCGCCTTGGCCCGGCAAGCTCCTCTTGCCGGACCTCGCCTTCTTGGCCCGGCAAGCTCCTCTTGCCGGGGCTTGGTCTTCTAGGCTCGATCACTTGGCCTTCGTCCGGCCCAGAAAGGGCCGTGGAGACTCTTGTCGCTCCCCTGGCAAGCCTTGCCGCGGGACGCTACTACTGCCCGTGCACAAGTTCGGGGTACTAAGGTACCCCTACTTTAGTACACCGACACGATGGCATCCCGCCGTGCTGAGTTCATCGCCGCTCGCGACCTCACAACTATGTCGGAGGAATTTGAAGATGCCAAGGCCGAATGGGCGGTAGAGCAAGAGGCGTCCAAAGCCGCACAGAGGGAGTGGAAAAGTCGGAAAGCACTCAAGAAAAGAGAGGCCCGCCGCTGCAAGAAAGAAAAGGACGCACGCGCTGCTGCGGAGAGGTCGGCGAAGATCCAAGCACGGTGGGGTGTCACCGACAAAGCCGAGAAGGAGAACGACGGCGTCTGGCCAGCATGTGAGAAGTAGTAGTACTAGTAGTTAGTGTGTGTGTCTGTGTCTGAGTACGAGCATGTACCAATACTACTAGTTACTACTGTAGTTTTTAGAGCAAATTACCAGTACATTAGCCTAGACTAAATGGAAAAATTCCTATCCTAAGCATCAAATGGCATCTCTTTGTCTATAGGAATTGAGATGCATGTCATCTCACTTCCTATGATTTTCATATTCCTATCCTATGAACGAAAGGAGGCCTCTGTTGGAGTAGCTACTATAGCTAGCAGTACTGCTGGTACAATACTTTTCTTCAAGAAGCGGAACTCAACGAAGTCATGATGGTTCCTTCGTCCGAGCAACTTCAAAGTGGGAAGTGGGCCTGTGATTTGACGGCTCATTAGTCATTGTTACTACGGCGCGACGACCTGGGTGACTCTCCCTTGGAGTTCTGCGTGCATGGCAAGTGGACCAGGATGGTCGACGTCCCACATGTTGGTTAACGGAAGTATTCTTTCCGATATCGAGGACCAAGGAAACCGCATGGTATAGTATCACTGCTGATTGGTTCACAAAAAATAGTATCACTGCCGATTTATAATTATTTTTTATTTCTGATGAATGCTAGCGTTTCAACTCTTACGACGAAGGGTACCAAACACGGCACGCGCTGGATGTCCCACACGTCAGCGAAAGGAGTGGGACATGAACAGCGTGGTAGAGCCCAGCGTAAAAAAACAGCGTGGTAAAGCGTCTCCACTTCTTCCACTTCTAGGTCGGAGACCACACATAGTAGTACTTAGTGGTATGAACGATACAAAGTGTGACTTGGAGAGAAAGACATGTCTAGTTGGAAGGTCTCGGGGCATACACGTAAACAAATATAAAAGTTAATATGTGCCTCCAACTAATATAGTAGTAGTAGAGTACTTAGGCACATACTCCATAACATCACCGTGCATTGCACGTACAACATTTAGTGGTAGTATGTAGTAAGAGAAAAATGCCGCCCAAGAGTTCCCTTCTCGACCTACTTTTGGGTGTTTGGTAGAGTGTATGGAGGGTGCATGAGTCCACACTAGTTTAGCACAAATACACTAGAAGCATGCATGAAGAGAGCATGCCTGAAGAGGGGTGTTGAGTTGAGCATGCATGAAGAGGGAACAACTATGCTGAGATGAGAACGCAACCAAACACACCCTATATGCCACGCATGTTCATACCGTTTGTACCTTTCTTCTTCACTTACTGCGCTACATTACTCAGGTTCGTACGTCCACTCCTGGGTACATGTCCGTCTCGTAGTTCCAGTCCCACGTGTTCTTCATATAGATGAAACGATCCTTGCATAACATGTGCACCTTGATGCTAGATGTCTCGCGTGTTGGCAAAAGGATGAACAAAGCTCACGTAAAAAAATAGAGTGGAAGAACATAGATTCTGGACGACCGAGAAGGAGGAAGGAACCTCGTGGTGGAGCGTCTGCACTCATAATATTTAATATTATTCAGCGATATAAAATTAAACCAATCATCTCCACAGTGGACTGTAAGAGTAAGAAACACGGCAGCCCAGTGTAGTTACATCATACTAGTACATGGCTAACCCACGCTATCACCATATTTCTTGGCTTCCGTGCGACACCTATCTCTAGTAATCCAGCAACCTGTATCGCTTCTCCCTCCTTGTCTCTATCAAAGTGCGGCGGGCTGGCGTTTCTGCCGTCTATTGAGGTCGGTTAACTATCACATGTTAGCGACATGCCAAGAGCATTCTAAAATTTTTTCTTTCACGTTCCGTTTTCAAAAAGAAAAAAAATCATTTTACGTATGAATTTGCCTGTATGCTTTGAGAAACTTGCATGTCCTATACTGCTCCTATTTGATACTCTAACTTAGCTAGAGGTTAGACTAACCCATGACTAACCCTGAACTAACTGTAGCCAAAGAGGTGTTTGGGTGACAGGGTTAGATTAACAATAAATGCACTTCATGGAGAGAGAAAAGTGATTTTTCAGTGGTCCTAGTGAGAACTATCTCCAGTTAGCACCTCTTGGGTGGGATAGTTTTTTTGGGTGGGTTCGATGCAACTTGCTCCAATTTAAACCCTCATGCTTGGATACTTTAGGGCTATTTGAGCCCCAACTAGCTCACACTAACTCTAACCCATGGATTCAAACAGGGCCTATGGACAGTCTCGACCCAGAGCAGTCGCGTGCACCGGGAAGCGGCGCTCTCTCGGCCGTCGCGCCACTTCAAAGCCGGCGGTAGTGAGAGGTCGCCTCCGCTCTGGCCGGGCATTAATGCAGCACTGACGCTCTTGGGCAACGCTGACCGTTTCACGCGGGAAGCGCGTGCTGGCAAGGGAGTATAGGTTTTGAACCGTTTCAGGTGTAGTACTGGTAGTTTGCAAAACTACTCAATTATTGCACTCAGTTTCCTAAGAAATTGTGATAAAAAACATTACTCCACAGCCCGCTTCCCTTCTCCTTCCTCTTCCACCGCCCGCGCACGTTCGCGGGAAGTGACCGGTCAACCCTCATATTGGAGTGCTAGCACAAAAAGATGCATGCATGACCACTAAAATTTCCATATTAAAGCGCCGCTCCGGCGGGAGTATGGCGTATGTTGTTACCTTTGGCCGGCCCATGGCTACCGGGCGACGGCGACCAGAGAAGAGGCGGCGGGAGGGGAATGAATGCAGCTACTGTTTGGGTTCGCCTTCCGGCTTAAATAAATGAGCAGCATCACGTGTACCCGCGGGTGCACAAATTGTAACATACGTGTCTGCTTAAGTGGGCGTCCCATAACTGGTGTGTGTGTGAGAGAGAGATTCTGATAGACAGAATGCTTGTGTGCGACTCTACTCTTTGGACATGTACTCAACCTTTTGCATCGGGATATAAGTATAGTGGTATTTACTTTAGCAAGTGATTTACGTGGCCATGTTAACATGGTTGTGTAAAAAAAATGTCACTTCCTGCTCGTGATTTGCGTTATATAATTACAAGCAAGATTCTCGTGCATTGCACGGAACATCAATATGCATTTTTTTACAAAACACATGTTGTGATTGACCCATGCAGGAGTAATCCCATGTGTAAAAACTAATGATATCTCGAGAATTTTATCGGAAAACTGGTATCTCGAGAATGTCATCGAAAAAATGAAAGATGAGAGATAAGGCGAGGAGGAGTGGAGTGTGGTGGTGACTGGTGATCGGAATGAGCGGAGGCATGGGGATGGACGGCGCCGGTAGGCGGCAGCGGCCACCATGCATGCTAGATTATTCCAGAGACTTATTCCTTTTTTAATTGCTGAGCAATGAGGTTGCGGGAGAGAATGATGTGGAGAGAGGTGCATGTATCTTTTGTAAAATTATCATAGTTTGCTTTCTATCCTCAGATATAGATCATACGATCTGTATTACAAGATGGCAAGCACACCATCACAGCCAACTCATTTTTATAAGGGTACAGATGATACGTTTGCTGACTACTGAAGAAAGTGGAATTTGTCCATGTTATGCAAGTAAATAAAGGTGATTGTTTATCATACCGGTAAGGTTGGATGAAGGGTGGTAGGAACAAATGCTCCGCCTAGAGCATGTATGTGTGAGATGGAGTCTTAGTGTGTGTGTGGGGTGTGCGTGTGTGTGTGTGAGTGAGAGAGAGAGAGAGAGAGGAGAGAGAGATGGAGTCTTAGTTTGTGTGCGTGTGAGAGAGAGAGATGGAGTCTTAGTGTGTGTGTGTGGGGGGGGTGTGCGTGCGTGTGTGTGTTTGTGTGTGAGAGAGAGAGAGAGAGATGGAGTCTTAGTGTGTGTGTGGGGGGGTGCGTGCGTGCGTGCGTGCGTGTGTGTGTGTGTCGCGGGGTCCTCTGTGGCGGATGTAATTTAAGTGTGCATGGCTTCATCATAGAGAGGTGATGTGTATGGCAGAGGCCACCAACGATGGGGTGCGAGAGGGAAAATGCCCGTAGAGAGGGAAGAGAAGGTGTGTGCGCGTGAGAGGAGTCGACATCGAGAGAATGTGTTTGTTCGAGAGACATCGAGGAAGACTATATATATCAATGGTGCATGTAGGCGGGAATTAAACAAAGGGATGGTCTTATTGGTTTCGGGGATATAGGGGAAGAGTGAGAGGCGGGGCGGGGGGGGGGGGGGGTAGCTAGAAGGAGATTGTTAAGTGTGAGTGTGTGTTTTACCCATCCAGGCGGAAGTTATGTGCACAAAAGAGGAGAACGATTCGATGTGGCGTTAGGATTGAGGGTAATTAACTACGTATGGAGACATAGAGACCTTGAATGTGCATGTGTGAGAGGTATACATGTATACGTGGGATGTGTGTATGTGTGCGTGCGTGCATGATCGAGATAAAAGAAAGAATACATAAGTCATAAGATCAACGACATGGGAGAGACGGATCGGTATGACAATATGCATGCATGTGAGAATGCAGGGAAGAAGACCCGACAATTGAGCATGTGTTTTTGTCTTTAAGAGATAGTGGCGTGGGCAGGAGCATGCATCTATGGCGAGCAGAGGGAGTGAGGAGCAATGATTGTGCAAAAGATACCAACCTATAAATGTGTATGTATGGAGAGACATATATAGTGTGGGGGATAGGAAGCAAGACTCCGTGCGAGAAAGAAATGTTGACGAAGAAACTACAGATAGATACAGAGATGGAGATGCTAGCTAGAGGGACATCCGCTAGTTTGGGTGTTGGAGATGACCATCGGGTGGTTCAAAGGGTGAAGTTATATATGTGTGTGAGAGGGCACTTGACTGCATGTAGAGAGAAACATATGTAGTGTGCGTGATAGGAATCAAGAGAGAGGGCGAGGAACAAGGTTGATGGAGAAACAGATAAATAGAAAGATAAAGATGCTAGATAGTGTGTGTTAGAGATAGGAGTCGAGTGGATCAGAAGGCTGGGTTATGTGTGTGGGTGTGAGAGAGATATAGACAGGGTGCATGTGAGTCACATACAAATAGATATCAAAGAGAAATGAGATCCAGAGAGACGGAGTTTTGTGTCTGCAAGAGAGAAAGATATTTCACAACGAGAGTGATAGCTAGAGAGACATACGAGGGAACGCAAGATATCTCTAGTGAGAGAGGGTGTGTGTGAGCAACATACAAGAGAACAATGGAGAAATATGAGACCCTGGGAGACAGAGTTTGTGTTTGTGCGTGAGAAAGAGATATTGAAGAGGAAGAGTCGTAGGTTCTCATATCTAAGGAGCGAAAGACATCTCTGTATGAAGGGTGTGCGAGTGGCACACATGGGCATAGTAGAGAGAAATGAGACCCCGGGAGACAAAGCTTTGTGTTTGTGTGAGAGAAAGAGATTCCACATGGAGAATCATAGTTAGAGACACATAGCAGGGAGCGAGATATACTTAGAGAGAGATAGAGTGATGAAGGTCGAGGGAGAGAGTACCGTCAGTGTGTTACGAAGATAAAAGATCATTGCCGACATACAGGTAGCACAAGAGATACCTTAGAGACGATGAACACGTATAGGTCGAGAGAGATAGTCCTATATAAGCATGAGTGATAGCTATATGAGACGAATATCTGGATTAAAGGGGATTCAAATATTTAAACTGGAGATCACGACTTCGATAATATCATAACGCAAATTGGTGTATCAAACATGCATATTCATTTGAATTTGGGCACACGTGTAATGTTATATAGTTTATCAATATTGGTGATCCATAGATTCTTCAATTACAAACAATGCATGGTTTATATGCAATTAATGTCTAAACGGGATTACACTGTATGTTGCGTGTGTGAAACACATTATACATGTTTCAGAAGTAAAAAAACCCACAAGAAACACACATTAATTGGAGACAGTTAGCGAGGAATGCATACATTGGATTTCAACATAAAGTGGTTTCAAATATTTGAAAATCCAAATTGATGGATACAACCTTATGAATTTGAGATCATGCCATTTGTAAACCATATTTATGTATAAATGGTGTTGTGCTTTTGAAAGTATATATAAAAAATGATGTATATAGAATGTAATTCCAATTGAAAATGGATCCCGCCCAAAAAATAGAATACAAACGGGATTCGAATTGAGTTGGCACGGTAAACGTGCACTCTGCAAAATTTGAACGAAGCGGGGAAAGCCGCAGTAACCGCCCTAAACCAAAATCTGCGAGATGGAAATCACTACTGCCTATCCCTGCCACGCAAAGCCTATCTGCTGGATTTCTATAGGTTTCGATAGGGGTAGGTTTGTAATTTCACCCAAACGTGACGTAACCGCCTCTCACCCGGATTCATACACGATGGTCGCCAAAACACAGTGTGTCCTCGGCCGAAATCGACTCCCTCCCCGATTCATATTCATACACGGTGGGCACCAAAAACAAACTCTCGTCGGCAAATATTCGGTGTATGCGAGATTACCGTCCTATCCCCAACCGACTAATGTTGCTGTGATGTAGTAGAAATTTGAAACGGGGGCTAAGTTTGTAAATTTTCTCGCATTTGAGACAAGCGCGCCCCGAATACATGGTTCCCCCCTTCCTCTCTACCTCCCTTTTCCCCATTCGTACTCCGTGGGCGCTGAGGGAGACCTGGATTAGGGGGTATCCGGACGTCCGGATTATATCCTTTGGCCGGACTGTTGGACTATGAAGATACAAGATTGAAGACTTCGTCTCGTGTCTGGATGGGACTCTCCTTGGCCTGGAAGGAAAGCTTGGCGATACAGATATGAAGATCTCCTCCCTTGTAACCGACTCTATGTAACCCTAGCCCCCTCCGGTGTCTATATAAACCGGAGGGTTTAGTCCGTAGGACAACAACAATCGTACCATAGGCTAGCTTCTAGGGTTTAGCCTCTATGATCTCGTGGTAGATCAACTCTTGTACTACTCATATCATCAAGATCAATCAAGCAGGAATTATGGTATTACCTCCATCGAGAGGGCACGAACCTGGGTAAACATCGTGTCCCCTACCTCCTGTTACCATCCGCCTTAGACGCACAGTTCAGGACCCCCTACCCGAGATCCGCCGGTTTTGACACCGACATTGGTGCTTTCATTGAGAGTTCCACTGTGCCGTCACCGTAAGGCTTGATGGCCCCTTTGATCATCGGTAACGATGCGGTCCAGGGTGAGGTCTTCCTCCCCGGACAAATCTTTGTATTCGGCGGCTTTGCACTGCGGGCCAACTCGTTTGGCCATCTGGAGCAGATCGAGAGCTACGCCCCTGGCCACCAGGTCAGGTTCGGAAACTTGAATTACACTGCCAATATCCGTGGAGACTTGATCTTCGACGGATTCGGGCCCATGCCAGGTGTGCCGCACGATCACGACGAGCATGGTATAGCTCTGCCGTCGGACAGTGCTCGGGAGATCACACCAGTAACTACTCCGTCCTTCAATCCGGAGCAAATTGCGCCATCCAAGGACGGGCGCATAGACCCAGCCTTGTAGGCCAAACACTTAGCGGCGATAGAGACGAACACTGACCTTACCCTTCATGAGAGCCATGACGCCGAACCACTAGACTCGTCTCCGGCCACGGACTCCGAACTGCCTGCACCCGTGCCTGTCGAATCCGATTGGGCGCCGATCATGGGGTTCACCTCCGAGGATATCTTTCAGCACTCGCCCTTCGGCGATGTACTAAACTCGTTAAGGTCTCTCTCCCTTTCAGGAGAACCTTGGCCGAACTATGTCCGGCTAGAATGGGATGCGGATGATGGAGAAATTCACTCCCCACCCACCACCCACTTAGTAGCCACTATCGATGATTTAACCGACATGCTCGACTTCGACTCCGAACACATCGATGTTATGGACAATGATGAAGGAGACGAACAGGAACTACTGCCCACGGGGCACTGGACCGCCACCTCATCATATGGTATATATATGGTGGATACACCCAAAGAAGGCAATGGCGACAAGACAGCGGAGGATGACCCCTCCAAGAAGCAACCCAAGCACCGGCGTCAGCGGCGCCGCTCTAAGTCTCGCCACAGCAAAAGTGGTGATACCGGCACTGGAGATAATAGTACTCCGGACAGTGCCGAGGATGATGAAAATCCCCTCCAGCACGATCATGAGCCAGAGGATGAACGAGACCAGTGCATAACAAGGTTTTTCCATTCAAATTGTCATATGATGCCTGCTGCTTTGCTCTTGTTAGTACCTGTTGTCGAGAAAGAAATGTTGACAAAGAAACTACAGATAGATACAAAGATGGAGATGCTAGCTAGAGGGACATCCGCTAGTGTGGGTGTTGGAGATGACCATCGGGTGGTTCAAAGGGTGAAGTTATATATGTGTGTGAGAGGGCACTTGACTGCATGTAGAGAGAAACATATGTAGTGTGCGTGATAGGAATCAAGAGTGAGGGCGAGAAACACGGTTGATGGAGAAACAGATAAATAGAAAGATAAAGATGCTAGCTAGTGTGTGTTAGAGATAGGAGTCAAGTGGATCATAAGGCTGGGTTATGTGTGTGGGTGTGAGAGAGATATAGAGAGGGTGCATGTGAGTCACATACAAATAGATATCAGAGAGAAATGAGATCGAGAGAGACGGAGTTTTGTGTCTGCGAGAGAGAAAGATATTTTCACAACGAGAGTGATAGCTAGAGAGACATACGAGGGAACGCAAGATATCTCTAGTGAGAGAGGGTGTGTGTGAGCAACATACAAGAGAACAATGGAGAAATATGAGACCCTGGGAGACAGAGTTTGTGTTTGTGCATGAGAAAGAGATATTGAAGAGGAAGAGTCGTAGGTTCTCATATCTAAGGAGCGAAAGACATCTCTGTATGAAGGGTGTGCGAGTGGCACACATGGGCATAGTAGAGAGAAATGAGACCCCGGGAGACAAAGCTTTGTGTTTGTGTGAGAGAAAGAGATTCCACATGGAGAATCATAGTTAGAGACACATAGCAGGGAGCGAGATATACTTAGAGAGAGATAGAGTGATGAAGGTCGAGGGAGAGAGTACCGTCAGTGTGTTACGAAGATAAAAGATCATTGTCGACATACAGGTAGCACAAGAGATACCTTAGAGACGATGAACACGTATAGGTCGAGAGAGATAGTCCTATATAAGCATGAGTGATAGCTATATGAGACGAATATCTGGATTAAAGGGGATTCAAATATTTAAACTGGAGATCACGACTTCGATAATATCATAACGCAAATTGGTGTATCAAACATGCATATTCATTTGAATTTGGGCACACGTGTAATGTTATATAGTTTATCAATATTGGTGATCCATAGATTCTTCAATTACAAACAATGCATGGTTTATATGCAATTAATGTCTAAACGGGATTACACTATATGTTGCGTGTGTGAAACACATTATACATGTTTCAGAAGTAAAAAAACCCACAAGAAACACACATTAATTGGAGACAGTTAGCGAGGAATGCATACATTGGATTTCAACATAAAGTGGTTTCAAATATTTGAAAATCCAAATTGATGGATACAACCTTATGAATTTGAGATCATGCCATTTGTAAACCATATTTATATATAAATGGTGTTGTGCTTTTGAAAGTATATATAAAAATGATGTATATAGAATGTAATTCCAATTGAAAATGGATCACGCCCGAAAAAATAGAATACAAACGGGATTCGAATTGAGTTGGCACGGTAAACGTGCACTTTGCAAAATTTGAATGAAGCGGGGAAAGTCGCAGTAACCGCCCGAAACCAAAATCTGCGAGATGGAAATTACTACTGCCAATCCCTGCCACGCAAAGCCTATCTGCTGGATTTCTATAGGTTTCGATAGGGGTAGGTTTGTAATTTCACCCAAACGTGACGTAACCGCCTCTAACCCGGATTCATACACGGTGGGCGCCAAAACACAGTGTGTCCTCGGCTGTCGGGACCCCGATCCTAAGCCACATCGATCCAGCATGTAACACATCATATCACCTTGCGGCCTCATGCACGGTACTCCCACGGGTGCCACCTTACCTGGCCCGGGACCGTTTGCGTCTTTTGGCTCACGTATATGATAGTGTTGCTAGCATCCATATGACAGAGAACCCGGGCCGACATGGCTAGTCGTGAAACCAAGGCGGCACTAACCCATGAGGACAGGCATACATGAATCACATCGAGCATGTCGGTCAACAACGTATAAATCCAGGCTGTAGCACTGGGCTAACAGGACTCCTGTAACCCGGGCTATAGCAGGCTAGGCAGGACTCCGGATAACACCGCGTGACATTTCCCCGAAGGGACAGACATAGGAACGAAGTGAAACACATGCCGGCCAATCAAGTGTTTCGAGCAGTAGTGCTGGGCTAGCAGGACTCCGGTGAACCGGGCTGTAGCGGACTACTATCGCTCAGAAAGCACTAGACTACATTTCCCCATATGATAGGCTGCCAAGGATAAACAAGTAGATTGTCGGATACCACACATAGCAATACACACTACACGTACGCATAACATGCAAGTATGTGCTATACAACATGGCATCACAACATAACGCAAACTCATATAGATAAAGGCTCAGAAGAGTCACAACATAAATACAAACAGGGGTCACATGACCCATCATTCAGGGCATACAAGCAACAAGCGGAAGCATTACATGTCTGAGTACAGACAACTACAAAAGAAAAAGGCTGAAGCGCCTGACTATCTACAACCTCCTATCAAGATTGTAGCAGAGGTGGCAAGCTACTCGTCGAAGTCCAAGCGGAACTACTAGTGAGATAGATGTCTCATCTGCAAAACATAAATAACGCAAACGTGAGTACAAAGGTACTCAGCAGGACTTACATCAGATCCTATCATACATGCATTAGTATCAAGGAGGTAATGTGGGGTTTAGTTGCAGTAAGCCAGCTTTGACTCTGTGGCTATCCTATTCTACGACTCCTGGTAACTCTTTTGAAATGGCGCACACGAGTCCACTAATCACCACATCAATACACTACTATGGATTCATCCCCGTCTCACTACGAGAAGGCCATCCATAGCACTCACACTTATCTTGAGCATTTTAGAGTATCCACTTCAAGTTGTCTATGTACCACGTAAGCATCCAAGAAGTCCATAACCGAGGACACGGCTATTCGAATAGATCATGATAACCCTGCAGGGGTGTACTTCTTCACACACGCTCTCACCACTTATCACCATGTACACGTCATGTATCACGGCAACCTTCAAGCGGAAGCCTGGCGAGGGTGTCGGCCACGACCTGACTAACCACACAAGACTCTAGTCCAGGTTTATCACCTATTCGGGTTCCATCCGCAAGGAGATCCGGCCGGGGTGTCGCTCATGGCCCCAAACGATGTGTACAGGGTTCCAGAGCCCACCATCCGGGTGCCACTCGGTACACCGGGCCACTTGTGCCTAGTCTGTCCCAAGCCCACCTGGCTGGGTGCCACTTGGTAGACTACTAACACTACCTACAAACACCAGAAACTATTTGCAACTCCTGGACAGAGATCAAGTTGGTTAATAAGTCGAGAGAGCTTGGAGTGCCCGGAGCCCAATGTGTGGTAGTAGCTAGTCATTGGACAACATACACAGAACTCAGTGCTTAAGGGCGGTTCCAATGAGACAACCCACCATGTACTCCTACATGGCCTCTCACCGCTACCTTTACCAAATCGTGTTCACACGTTCACTCTCAACATCAGAACATATCATATCACTCCAATCCATTCCCAATGAATCAGACCTGACACAACTCTAAGCAATAGCAGGCATGGCATGGTAGAAGCACAACATGGCTCAATCAACTCATACACATGCTAGTGGGTTTCAACTATTTACTGTGGCAATGACAGGTCATGCAGAGGAATGGGTTCAACTACCGCAGCATAAAGTAGCAGATGAATCATTGTTGTCTTAATGCAATAACTGAGAGCAGGAGCGAGAGAGTAGGATTGTATCGGAATGAACAAGGGGGTTTGCTTGCCTGGCAGATCAACAAGGGAGGCACTGCTTCACAGACAGGTACTCTGGAACGGTCTCCGGAGCAGGACCTATCGAGAAGGAACGGTGCCAACAATCAATACACAAGCATATGCAACAATATGATGCATGAACATGGCATGAAGATGTGATGCTGTTTGAGCTAATGCAGCTAGAGTTCATTTGATTGAAGTCCATTTGAACCAAACATTCAAATGCATTTCCAAAGTAAGTCCTTATATATGCCATTTATATGTTTTCATCTATACAGCAGGTTTAAGTTGTTTTGTCATGCATGAAACTGGTACAGATGGATAGATTGAATTTTTCTGATAATTTTTCATACATAAATTATTTCAATCCGAGCTATGATTGAATTGATATGAATTTTTGAAGTTTTGAATAATTTCCGGAATTTCCTATTTGAAAATAATTCCAGGAAAAGATTAACAGCGTCAGCATGACGTCATGCCTGCATCAGCAGTGAACGGTGCTGACCCGGTCAAACCTGACGTGTGGGGGCCACACGTCAGTGTTATAGTTAGTTAACAGAGAGTTAATTAGTTTTAAACTAATCCTAATCCAAAGTTAGTCAAGGCCGGGACCCACATGTCATAGACCCTGGGTAGTCAAACCCCAGGTCAACTGGGGGGTTAGTGTGGGTTGACCCGGTCAATCCCGCCGGCGTTTACCCGCCGGCGAGGCAAACGCGGCGGAGGGGCTCGGGATCGCCGTTCCGGCGACCAATTGGGCGGCAGAGGCCAT
This sequence comes from Aegilops umbellulata, assembly GCA_032464435.1. NCBI lineage: Eukaryota > Viridiplantae > Streptophyta > Magnoliopsida > Poales > Poaceae > Aegilops > Aegilops umbellulata. The sequence continues at coordinate 189,481,311 of CP136057.1, forward strand.
GGGAGAGAAGCCCGCGCTCGCGCGCATCCAGTGGAACACGCGGGAGGCTGCGGGGGCGGCGGAGCTCGCCGGAGCGGAGCTCACGGCGGTGGCCGGAGCTCGAGCTCGAGCGGTTGCGGGTTACAGAGCACGGGGAGGCCACCCGAGGGGCTCTGCGGCACCCTCGTGGCACCAGGTGCACGGTGACGTGCTCGGTTGCAGCCTGCGGTGGCCAGGGCGACGGTGGCGACATGAACGGCGGCGAGGAGCTACGGTCATGGCGGGGAAAGGGGCTACGGTGCGAGAACGGAGAAACGGGGAGAGGGGGACGGCGTAGAAACTCACGGCGGTTCGGACGAGGCGGTCGGCGAGCTCGGGGAGGGGCTGGAGTCGGCGGCGCGGCGAAGACGATCTCCGGCGACCGGAGATGAAGGCGGCGGCGATGGCGGCTCCACGGGGCACTCCGGCTTGCGTGGCTCGGCGAGGAGGTAGCTAGCAACGAGGCGGAGCTCCTGGGCGCAGCGGCAGGGCGACGGTTGGCCGGTGGCCGCGGTGTTGGCGAACGGCGGCGACGGCAACGCTCGGGGTTCGCGGGAGAGAGCGAGGGAGAGGGAGAGAGGTCCGGGGCGAGAGCGAGAGCGGCGCGAGGCGTTGTGGCGACGTCCGGGGCGTCCAGGGCGACGAGGGGGAGAAGCAGGAGGTGGCGGGGACGTGGCCCCGCCCGGACGAGTGGCCGCGCGCGCCGGCGCGTGCCCCTGCCTTCTGTCGTCGCCAGGAGGACGACGGTTGGCGGTTGGGCCGGCCTGTTGGCCACTGGGCCAGGCCAGGCCTCAGGTGAGCACAGGTAAGTTTATCCCTTTCTTTTTCTTTCCTATTTTCTGACATTTGTTTTGGTTTAATAAAAATACTAAACCATTTTATTTTATTATGCCAATTTTTGTAGGGGCTAATGGTATTATTCCAGAGCTCCTCAACAAATGGCACAATTTTGGACATATAATATATATATATATATATATATATATATATATATAACATTTATATATCCAATGCAAATAATTATTGCATTAATTCCAAATGCCCAAAATAAAATACTTATGAGGTCCTGAAAATATTGGTTTGATTTTTATCTCTGTCCAATATTTTCAGAGAGCAACATGAGCATTTCTTTGGACCCTTTTGGAGCAATTTTTATCTGGGTCATTTCCAGAAATGATTTCTGAGGGTTTTACAATCCCCATTTCAAATTTAAATGAAATTTAAACATGATGCACACATGACTAGCTAGCCTTGAGCATACCAGAACTAGGGATGTGACAACTCGCCCCCACTCGAAAGAATCTCGTCCCGAGATTCAGGGGTCGATGGAAAGAAGGTGGGGTACTCCAGTCGAAGACGATCTTCACGCTCCCAGGTAGCTTCTCTCTCAGAATGATGAGACCACTGAACTTTTAGAAACTTGATGTTCTGACGTCAAGTAACACGCTCTGCTTGATCAAGAATGCGAATAGGGTACTCTCGATATGTGAGGTTATCTTGGAGATCAAGCGTTTCGTGGTCCACTCCGCGGATGGGATCCGAGAAGCAACGCCTGAGTTGAGAGACGTGGAAGACATCATGAACTCGAGAAAGATGTGAGGGTAGTTCCAACTGGTAGGCATCCTCTCCTCGTTTAGCGAGAATGCGAAAAGGACCAATGTAACGAGGAGCCAACTTGCCCTTGATACCGAAACGATGGGTACCCTTCAAAGGGGTGACCCAAAGGTAAGCCTTGTCGCCAACTTCATAAGCCACTTCCTTATGACGACGGTCATACTGGCTCTTTTGACGAGATTGGGCTGTTTTTAAATTCTCACGAATGATGCGAACTTGCTCTTCTGCCTCCTAGATCATGTCCGGTCCAAAGAATTGTGTTTCACCGGTTTCTGACCAGTTCAAAGGTGTTCGACATCTTCGTCCATACAAAATCTCAAAAGGAGCTTTCTTGAGACTGGATTGGTAGCTATTGTTATAAGCAAACTCGGCGAAAGGAAGGCACTTCTCCCAATCCATACCGAATGAGATAACGCAAGCTCTAAGCATGTCTTCGAGAATTTGGTTGACCCTTTCCACCTGACCACTTGATTGAGGGTGGAAAGCGGTACTGAAGGAGAGATGGGTGCCCATGGCAGTTTGGAAACTCTCCCAGAAATGAGAAGTGAAAAGACTACCACGGTCTGAATTGATCTCTAGTGGAACACCATGAAGTGAAACTATTCGAGAAATATATAAGTCAGCGAGCTGACTAGCGGTGATATTCTCTCGAACAGGTAGGAAGTGAGCCACTTTGGAAAGACGATCAATGACTACAAAGATAGCATTATTCCCTTTCTTGGTCCTGGGAAAACCGGTGATGAAGTCCATACCAACTTTATCCCATTTCCACTCAGGAATGGCTAAAGGATGAAGGGTGCCAGCAGGCCTTTGATGCTCTGCCTTAACGCGACGACAAATGTCACAGTTAGCAATGAACTGAGCAATTTCTCTCTTCATCCTAGTCCACCAGAACCTCTGGCATAGGTCCTGATACATCTTAGTACTGCCGGGATGAATCGTGAGAGGAGATTCATGAGCCTCTTTTAGGATCAGTTGTCGTAGATGTTGATTCTTGGGAACCACCAAGCGATTCTCAAAGGAAACAACACCTCGATCATCTATAGAGAAACTACCTCCAACTCCCTTGTTAATGTTTCTCTTGATCCGGGAAATTCCCGTATCCTGCTTCTGAGCAGAGATGATTTGATCCACAAGAGTAGGTTTCGCCACCAAGGTAGAAAGGAATCCATGAGGAGCGATGTGAAGGTTAAGCTTACAGAATTCCTCATGGAGAAGTGGTTGGCCCTGCTGCAACATGAGATGGTTGCAACAGGACTTACGACTTAGCGCATCAGCCATGACATTGCCCTTGCCTGGGGTGTAGGTAATTCCTAAGTCATAATCTGAGATCAACTCCAGCCAACGTCTTTGCCTAAGATTCAAATCTGGTTGGGTGAAGATATACTTGAGACTTTGGTGATCGGTGTAAATCTCGCAACGTTTACCAAGAAGGTAATGTCGCCATGTCTTAAGTGCATAGACTACGGCTGCAAGCTCTAGATCATGTGTAGGATAATTCTCCTCATGTGGATGCAACTGTCGAGATGCATAGGCAATCACATGGCGATCCTGCATAAGAATGCAACCTAGTCCCTGTCGTGAGGCATCACAGTAGATAACAAAGTCTTTAGTGAAATTCGGTGGCACAAGTATGGGAGCAGAAGTCAGGCGTCTTTTCAGTTCCTAAAAACTGTACTCACACTGTGGGGACCACTCAAACTTTTTATCTTTCTTGAGAAGTTCCGTGAGAGGTTTGGCCACTTTGGAGAAGTTCTCAACGAAGCGGCGACAATAACTAGCTAGACCAAGGAAACTCCTAACTTGTTTAACTGTTTCAGGTGGAGTCCAATCAAGAACGGCTTGAACTCTCTCGGAATTGACAGCAATGCCCTTACCAGAGATCACGTGGCCCAGGTAGGTCACTTCTGGCAACCAAAATTTGCACTTGGAGAACTTGGCATAAAGGCGGTGCTCTCTGAGTTTTTCTAACACAAGTCTAAGATGTTCGGCATGCTCTTCCTCGTTCTTCGAGTAAATAAGAATGTCATCGAGGTAAACCACGACGAACTTGTCTAAGTACTCCATGAAGATCGAGTTCATCAAGCGGGAGAAGGTAGCTGGAGCATTGGTTAGACCAAAGGACATGACGGTGTACTCGTATTGGCCATAACGAGTGACAAAAGCCATCTTAGGAATGTCCCCATTTCTAATCTTGATTTGATGATAGCCTAACCTCAAATCCATCTTGGAAAAGACTGAGGATCCAACGAGCTGATCATACAGATCGTTGATCCTGGGGAGCGGATACTTGTTCTTTATCGTGACCAAATTAACGGGACGATAATCTACAACCATCCGGTTCGTACCATCCTTCTTCTTGACGAAGAGGACGGGGCAAGCCCAGGGAGAAGAACTAGGACGGATGAAACCCTTTTGCAAGGACTCATCAAGTTGTTTCTTAAGCTCGGCTAGTTCTAAGGGTGCCATCTTGTAAGGTCTCCTAGAGATTGGAGCGGTTCCTGGGAGAAGATCTATGACAAATTCTACATCCCTGTTAGGTGGAATACCTGGTAGTTCTTTTGGAAAGACATCCGGAAAGCCACGGACTACCGGGATATCTTCAAGGTCTGGAAGAGGGCTGGCATTAAGAGAATAAAGCTGACGCTTTGCAATTCTGGTGGAGACAGTGACTATCTTGCCAGATGGGTGTGTAAGCTGAACAGACCTGGTGTAACAATCAATCTTGGCATAATGAGCTTTCATCCAGTCCATACCCAAGATGATGTTAATATCTGTAGACTTGAGGGCTATAAGTGATGCAAGGAATACAAGTCTATCGACAAGGATTTCATTACCATGGCTTATTCTGGTAGTTTGCCATCTAGACCCTGGAGTTTGGATTTCAAGTGGAGTTGGCATATCACAAAATGACATGTCGTGCAAACGAGCATAGCCTTCAGAGATGAAGGAATGAGATGCTCCGATATCGAAAAGAACCGAAGCTGGATGACAGTTGACAAGGAGTGTACCAAGAACGACATCTGGATCATCATGAGCGTCTTTGGCTGAGACGTGATGCACACATCCACGTTCAGTGGGAGCTGTCTTGACACTGATCGTCTTGCATGATGGCTTACCGCGGCCAACAGACTTCTCGGGCGGGGGTGGAGCATAGCTGGCTTGAGAGCAGTCACGTGCATAGTGTCCTGGCTCTCCGCAAGTGAAGCAAGTCCCTAAAGATGGACGTGGACCCGCATTGGAAGGCGGTCTACCAATAGGCCTGGTTGGTGCAAATGGCTGAACTGGGTGAGGCGCCACATAAGATGGCCTCGGGGTATAACCGGGTGGAAGAGCGGAGTTCGGAATCCAAATCCGGCGCTTCTGCGAACTAGAACCGGAGGAAGAAACCAAATCACGGGTGTGCTTATGAGACTCCTCGTAAGTGAGCTAATCTGTCTCTGCGTTAATGGCCTTGTTCACAAGAGCCCGGAATGTATTGCAATGGTGCAAGTGGAGATCACGACGCAACTTGGGGTTGAGACCCTTCCGGAACCTAGCCTGCTTCTTGGCGTCCGTGGACACTTCTTCTGTAGCATAGCGGGCGAGGTTCTCAAACTCTCTACTGTAAGCATCAACAACCATCTTACCCTGGGTGAAACTACAGAACTCTTCTCTCTTGCGATCGATGAGGGCTTCAGGAATGTGATGCTCGCGAAAAGCCTCAGTGAAATCTCTCCAGGTAGGAATTTGACCAACTGGAAGCATAGCCTCATAGTTTTGCCACCAAATACTAGCAGGACCTTCCAGATGATATGCAGCATAAGTGACCCTGTCTCCTTCAGCCACGTTCGCGGAACGAAACTTATGAGTGATGCTATGGAGCCAGTCATCTGCATCGAGTGGTTCAATGGAATGATGGAAGGTGGGTGGGTGCAAGCGAATGAAGTCATGAATGGTTGCAGACCCCTTGCATTGATGTGCGGTGTTCTCCTCGATACGTGCCAACAAGCGGTTAGACTCACGCTTGTTCCTCTCCATCTCTAACATGAACTCTGTCAACGAAGACTGGTCGGAAGGATCCTCCTCATCCCTACCATCTCCGTGGTTCCGGCTATGAGCAACAAAACTTCGGTTAACTGACGACATCCTGAGAAGCGGAACCAAGGACGAGGTCAACAACAACTATAGGATGCAACAGGTAGCACAAAGAAATTTAGTATCTCTCAAACTCCTAGGGCAATTTCGGCAGCATAACGGCAGTAAAATGCTCAGAATGAGACATTCTGCAAAAGATGGGGTACCACCATACTCAACATCATCAGTCAAGGTTCTGAGACATTACTAAACAGACTACACCGGAGGTACTCAAACTGGGATAAGACTCTGATCAACCAATCCTAAGAGACTACGGATTAGTAACACGTGATCCTGATAGACAGAAGAGAAAACCTAGTTCCTTAACCCCGTAGGAAAGATAGGATGACTCAGATCAGAAGGCCATGAGGTATAAGGAGTAAAAAGAGCCTTACGTTCCCTTCCACAATCAATTCCCCTACATAACTAAAGCATTTCTAGACTCAACTTCGACCAGGCTGGCTTGGAAATCCTACAAGCAGTCAGGCTCTGATACCAAAGCTGTCGGGACCCCGATCCTAAGCCACATCGATCCAGCATGTAACACATCATATCACCTTGCGGCCTCACGCACGGTACTCCCACGGGTGCCACCTTACCTGGCCCGGGGCCGTTTGCGTCTTTTGGCTCACGTATATGATAGTGTCGCTAGCATCCATATGACGGAGAACCCGGGCCGACATGGCTAGTCGTGAACCCAAGGCAGCACTAACCCATGAGGACAGGCATACATGAATCACATCGAGCATGTCGGTCAACAACGTATAAATCCGGGCTGTAGCACTGGGCTAACAGGACTCCGGTAACCCGGGCTGTAGCAGGCTAGGCAGGACTCCGGATAACACCGCGTGACATTTCCCCGAAGGGACAGACATAGGAACGAAGTGAAACACATGCCGGCCAGTCAAGTGTTTCGAGCAGTAGTGCTGGGCTAGCAGGACTCCGGTGAACCGGGCTGTAGCGGACTACTATCGCTCAGAAAGCACTAGACTACATTTCCCCATATGATAGGCTGCCAAGGATAAACAACTAGATTGTCGGATCCCACACATAGCAATACACATTACACGTACGCATGACATGCAAGTATGTGCTATACAACATGGCATCACAACATAATGCAAACTCATATAGATAAAGGCTCAGAAGAGCCACAGCATAAATACAAACAGGGGTCACATGACCCATCATTCAGAGCATACAAGCAACAAGCGGAAGCATTACATGTCTGAGTACAGACAACTACAAAAGAAAAAGGCTGAAGCGCCTGACTATCTACAACCTCCGATCAAGATCGTAGCTGAGGTGGCAAGCTACTCGTCGAAGTCCAAGCAGAACTACTAGTGAGACAGATGTCTCATCTGCAAAACATAAATAACGCAAACGTGAGTACAAAGGTACTCAGCAAGACTTACATCAGATCCTATCATACATGCATTAGTATCAAGGAGGTAATGTGGGGTTTAGTTGCAGCAAGCCAGCTTTGACTCTGTGGCTATCCTATTCTATGACTCCTGGTAACTCTTTTGAAATGGCGCACACGAGTCCACTAATCACCACATCAATACACTACTATGATTCATCCCCGTCTCACTACGAGAAGGCCATCCATAGCACTCACACTTATTTTGAGCATTTTAGAGTATCCACTTCAAGTTGTCTATGTACCACGTAAGCATCCAAGAAGTCCATAACCGAGGACACGGCTATTCGAATAGATCATGATAACCCTGCAGGGGTGTACTTCTTCACACACGCTCTCACCACTTATCACCATGTACACGTCATGTATCTCGGCAACCTTCAAGCGGAAGCCTGGCGAGGGTGTCGGCCACGACCTGACTAACCACACAAGACTCTAGTCCAGGTTTATCGCTGTCGGTGTACTAAAGTAGGGGTACCTTAGTACCCCGAACTTGTGCACGGGCAGTAGTAGCGTCCCGCGGAAAGGCCTGCCAGGGGAGCGAGAAGAGTCTCCACGGCCCTTTCTGGGCCGGACGAAGGCCAAGTGATCGAGCCTAGAAGACCAGGCCCCGGCAAGAGGAGCTTGCCGGGGCGAGAAGGCGAGGTCCGGCAAGAGGAGCTTGCCGGGCCAAGGCGACAAGGCCCCGGCAAGAGGAGCTTGCCGGGACGACTAAGCCGAAGCACCAAGGCCCCGGCAAGAGGAGCTTGCCGGGACGACTAAGCCGATGCACCAAGGCCCCGGCGGGGGGAGCTCGTCGGGACGGCCGAGCCAAGGCACACCAAGAGAAGCCCGCCGTGGCGCTCCGCGCGCCTCGGCAAGGCCTGACGAGCGGCAAGCTATCGGGTGCGGCAAGACAACCGCCGCGGCAAGCCACTTGCCGCGGCAAACCACCACCTCAGGCATGCGCTCCAGCTCACCTGCCCACACGTCACTCTGGAGCTTCCCCGGAGACACGTGGCGGGGTGCCGCGCAACCTGGGGCGCGCGCATGGCATGCGACGTTGGCAGAGTCGCCCCCGTGGCAAGCGGAGGGGCCCCTAACGGTCCGCTTCGGCACTGTTCAGGCGATCCAGACGGGCATTTAATGCCTTTGTCCCCCGCCGTCAGAGTTAGGTGCGATAGCACTGTGCGACCTCTGTTCGCACAGTTCCTTGCCATTTTTACCCTCGCCTGCGTCGCTACCTGTGGGAAACCCCTTAACATATAAAAGGAGGCCCATGCGCACGTAGGGAAAAAACCCTAGAGGAAAAAGAGGGATCCAGACCGGAAGAAGGACACCCAGTAGACCCTCGTCTACGTCCAGCTCCAACTTACTGTAGCTTCTTGCGCTCCAGAGCAAGAACTCGAATCAACCAGACATGCAGCAGTAGGGTTTTACGCATCCATGCGGCCCGAAGCTGGGTAAAATCGTTGTGTGTGTGTGTCGCCTCGATCTGCTCTTTGTGCAACCTCCGCCCCCCGCCGAACCGACAAGGGGCTCCGTCCCCATAGGTGCTCGTGGAGGCAGATATCCCCCGACATCTTTGGCGCGCCAGGTAGGGGGTGCGTCGAGGTTGTGTGAACCAGGTCCGGCGTCCGCGCGAGCCAGACTCTCATTGTTTGCGCCGGCATGGCGCCGAAGAAGAAAGCTCCGGAGGCGACCGGTCCGTCAACACCGAACCCACCGCCCATGGAGCAGACGGGTGGTGGAGAGGACGCCGGCGGAGGAACGGGCACCGTCGAACCAGTTCTTGGTCCCGCGACGTCCGAGCTCGCCCCGCGCCCCTCTCAGGAGGCGCGAAACCAGCAGCGTCATGGTACCCATGGTACCATACGCTCGCTGGACCCAGACCGTGCTGGTGGGTCCCAAGGCGCTCAGGACCAGCATGCGATCCAGCGTGCCGGAACGAGCGTCGCGCGGCTGCCTGGACCGGGTGCTGCTCCTTCTAACATAGTTAGGAGTTCGAGCACATCCCGCTCCTCGCGCCGTACGCCGCCTCTGCCCGCCACCCCAGCGGAAGCTCTCGCGCGAGCTCAGCTGCTCCTAGACTACCCTCCAACGGCGGACAAGCTCGACGACTGGAGGGCAACCATCCAGAGCCTCATCGGTTTCGCCAACGGCGACACTCCGCGGCAGCACAGTGCGTCGCAGCCGCGGCCAGTCACCCAGGCGAGAACCGATGGCGCCAAGAATGGCGGGGGTGCGACCACCGTGCACTCCCCGCCCCAGAAGCCGCGGTCGCCGACTCGCCGGGCCCACCTCGACAACGACTCCACCGCGTCATCGAACCCGCGAACTCGCCGCGACCAACGCCAAGTCCTTCACGAACGAAGGGAAGAAGACGCTCGAACCCGCATCGAACGCAGAAGAGAGGCGTGGCGTCAATCTGACCAGCGCGTTGAGCCCTCTGGAAACATGCCCGCGCCGGGGGAACCAGGCGAACTACCGTATTCGGTAGGCTGCCCCGCGTTCACCCGCGAGCTGCGGCAAGTCTAGTGGCCCAGCACGAAGAACTTCAAGCCCGACGTGCCCAAGAAGTACGACGGCAAGTCGCATCCGTCTGAGTTCCTCAGCATCTACACCATTGCGGTGCAGGCTGCCGGGGGACGGGACGATAAGATCCTTGCCAACTACTTCCCGCTGGTACTCAAGCCCAACGTCAGATCCTGGCTCATGCACTTGCCGGACGGCTCCATCTCCTCCTCACCAGATCTATGCCATCAGTTCGTTGGTGCCTTCACGGGCGGCCACAAACCCCATGGCCAGGCGAGCGACCTTCATCTGCTTGTTCAGAAGGAGGGGGAGCCTTTGCGCAAGTTTATCTAGAGGTTCAGCCGTGTGCACTACAACATCCCAGACGTCCACCCCGCCGCGGTGATCAGCGCGTTCCACCAGAACGTGCGTAAACGCAGGATGCGGGAGGAGATGGCGATGTGCAAAATCAAGGAGGTCAGCGAGCTTTACGCCTTGGCCGACAAGTGTGCACGTGCTGAGGAGGGGAGGAAGCTCCCCGGAGAAGGTGTTGGGGAAGGAGAATCCGACAGTGAAGGTACCGCCCCGGCAAGGAGAGGCCGGCGGCGGAATGGCAAAAAGAAGAAAAACCCAGAGGTACTGGTTGTCGAGAAGTCCGGCAGCGAGGGCTCCGCCAAGAAAGCCCAGGCGGGAGGCCCCGGCAAGGAGATTGTCGGGTGCGCCAACTGCCGGGCGGTGGCCGCTGCCGATAAGCGAGACGGTACCGACAAGAAGTACTGCAAGATCCACCGTACCAGGGGCCACGACCTCCAGAGTTGCAAGCAAGTCGAGCGGCTCGTCGACCTGCAGATGGCCGAGTACGCACGACGCGACAAGGAGAGAGCCCAAGCAGGTGGCGGGGGATCCGGCATGAAGCGCCCCGGCCCGGGGGAGCGCCGCGGCAAGGACAAGCAGCGGCAAGCAGACAGACCTCCCCGGGGGCGCGACAAGGGCGAAGACGATGATGATGACGAAGACATGGAAGACCCCGAGACCAGCGAGCAGGAGTTTCAGAAAGCCACTGAGGTCTTGTGTGTGGACGGCGGTGCCTCCCTGCACACTTCCCACCACCAGTTTAAACGGTGGGTGCAGGAGGTCAATGCAGCGGAGCCACCCATCGAGTCACGCAGACCCCTGAGATGGTCCAGCACGCCTATCATCTTCGACATTGAGGACCACCCTGATCGCACAACCGCGGTTGGGTGCTTGCCGATGTTGGTTTCCCCAACGATCCGCAACCTCAAGGTCACTAAGATGCTAGTTGACGGCGGGGCCGGCTTGAATCTGATCTCCTCTGCTGTCCTCCGGAGACTCCAAGTTCCCGACAGCGAGCTCGAAGAAACCGGCACATTCCAAGGAATCAACCCGGGAAGGAGCAAGCCGAAGGGAAAGATCACGCTGCCGGTGACATTTGGCAGCGAGCTAAATTTCAGGACTGAGAAGGTCACCTTTGACGTCGCCGACTTTCCGTTGCCTTACAACGGGATCCTCGGCCGACCAGCGCTCGCCAAGTTCATGGCGGCTGCCCACTACGCGTATAACATGCTCAAGATGCCTGGCCCGATAAGCATCATTTCTGTCCCCGGTGACAAGAAGGATGCCCTTATCTGCGCCGACCAAATATACCGGGATGCAACAGCAGCAACGGCCCGCGGCCCGCTTGCCGCTGGAGCTTCCGGGGGAAAGAAGAAGTCCGGCAAGTGCTTTGGCGCCCACTCCGGCAAGCGCGCCTCTTCGGAGTGCTGCGCTGCCGTCGAGGACGTGCCATCGAGCCACGCCGGCAAGAAGACCAAGTCCGGCAAGTGCTTTGGCGCCCACTCCGGCAAGCGCGCCTCTTCGGAGTGCTGCGCTGCCGTCGAGGACGTGCCATCAAGCCCCGCCGGCATGAAGACCAAGTCCGGCGAGTGCTTGGTGCCCACTCCGGCAAGCGCGCCTCTTCGGAGTGCTGCGCTGCCGTCGAGGACGTGCCATCGAGCCCCGCCGGCAAGAAGGCCAAGCCCGGCGAATGATCTGGTGCCCACTCCGGCAAGCGCGCCTCTTCGGAGCGCTGCGCTGCCGTTGAGGACGCACCATCGAGCCCCGCCGGTAAACACAAGGAGACGACGGCTGCTCCACCAGTGACCAAGAAGGTGCCCGCCAAGGAGGACGGCACTGGTGGTACTTTCACCATCAGTGCCACTCTCGATCCCAAATAGGAAGGCGCGCTCGTTGCTTTCCTGCGGGCGAATGTCGATGTGTTTGCCTGGCAACCATCTGACATCCCCGGCGTTCCCAGGGAAGTGATTGAGGACCACCTCGCTGTCTGTCCTCATGCGCGGCCCATCAAGCAAAAGGTCAGGAAACAAGCGGTGGAGCGCCAAGAGTTTATCGCGGAGGAGATCAGGAAGTTGGAAGCGGTAGGCCTCGTCAGAGGCGTGCTCCATCCGACGTGGTTGGCCAATCCTGTTGTCGTGCGCAAAGCAAACGGGAAGTGGAGGCTTTGCATCGATTTCACCGATGTCAACAGAGCTTGCCCTAAAGATCCATTTCCCTTGCCGCGCATCGACCAGATTGTTGACTCCACGGCCGGATGCGACCTGCTTTCATTCCTTGACGCCTACTCCGGGTACCACCAGATCTTCATGGCTGAAGAAGACGAAGAGAAGACTGCGTTCATCACTCCATGCGGCACGTACTGTTTTGTGCGGATGCCTTTTGGACTGAAGAACGCAGGCTCGACGTTCGCGAGGGTTGTCCACACTGCTTTCGAGCCACAAATCCACAGAAATGTGGAGGCCTACATGGACGACATTGTGGGCAAGAGCAGAGACAAGGCAACCTTGGTTCAAGACTTGGAAGAGACCTTTGCGAACTTGGGCAAGATCAGCCTCAAGCTTAACCCCGAGAAGTGCGTGTTCGGAGTTCCCTCCGGCAAGCTTCTCGGGTTCTTCGTGTCTCAGCGTGGGATCGAAGCCAACACCGACAAGATCAAGGCCATCGAGCAGATTGAAGCACCAACGCGTGTCAAGGACGTGCGAAGACTTGCCGGCTGCGTGGCGGCTCTCAGCAGGTTCATTCCTAGGTCTGCGGAATGCGCCCTGCCGTTTTTCAAAATCTTGAAAAAGGAAGGTCCAGTAAAATGGACTCCGGAAGCGGAGGTTGTGCTGCAAGACTTGAAGAAATACCTGTCCTCCGCTCCTATACTTGTCGCGCCTAGACCGCAAGAGAAGTTGCTGCTCTACCTAGCGGCAACCAATCAAGTGGCTAGTGCTGCGTTAGTTGCGGAGAGGGAAGCTGATGACGAGCCAGCAACCACGGCAAGCGCGTCCGACGGCAAGCAGGGGGCTTCCCCGACAAGCTCTGGCCCCGGCGAAGGCGGATCCGCGCAAGCGCAAGGGGAAGTGCAGAGGAAGAGGATGGTGCAGCGCCCAGTTTACTCTGTCAGTTCCCTCCTGCAGGGGGCTAGGTCGAGGTACTCTGGTGTGCAGAAATTGCTCTTCGGCCTCCTCATGGCCTCGAGGAAGCTGCGCCATTACTTACAAGCACACGAGATCACCGTGGTCACTCGCTTTCCGCTTAAGAGGATACTGCAGAATCCCGAAGCAACAGGCAGGATTGTCGAGTGGGCACTAGAACTGTCAAGCTTTGGCCTCAAGTTCGAGAGCACATCGACCATCCAGAGCAGAGCATTGGCAGAGTTCATAGCAGAGTGGACGCCGACACTAGACGAAGAAATTCCAGAGACGAGCATCCCCGGCAAGGAAGCAACCAAAGAGTGGCTGATGTACTTTGATGGTGCCTTTTCGCTGGAAGGCGCCGGTGCCGGCGTGCTGCTCATCGCGCCCACCGGAGAGCACCTCAAGTACGTCGTCCAGATGCACTTTCCCAAGGAGCAAGCAACCAACAATATGGCAGAGTATGAAGGTTTGCTCGCCGGTCTCAGGATCGCGGCGGAACTTGGGATCAAGAAGCTCATTGTCAGGGGTGACTCGCAGCTCGTCGTCCGCCAAGTGAACAAGGATTACCAGTGCCCGTTGATGGAGGCTTACGTTGATGAAGTGAGGAAGCTGGAAGAGCGCTTTGATGGCCTGCAAATGGAATACGTTCCAAGAGCAGAGAACGACATCGCCGACGGCCTGTCAAAATGCGCCGCACTAAAGCTACCTGTGGAACCAGGGACTTTTGTGCTCAAGCTGACTCAGCCATCCGTGACACCATCGACTGGGCCAAGCAAGAAGAGAAAATCGGTCTCTTGTGACTATCTCCCGACAGAGCTTCCCGAAGCCGCCGCCAAGAGAGTCCCCAAGATCGACGCCAAGAGTGCTGAGGAGCTGCCCGCTCCGGCAAGCCCCAGGGTTTGTCCCGACGAAGCAGGCGCTCCCGGCAAGTCATGCCCCGGCAAGCTTGCCGGGGAACGTCAAGCTCCGGCTGAGTCCCAAGTCCTCGCCGTAGAAGCTGATGTTCCCGCAGCCGCCGACATGCCTTTGGTCCTCGTCGTCGAGCCACAGGCTCCGACGTGGGCACAGCAGATCGTCCGTTTCCTCCAGACAGGGGAACTTCCCGAAGAACAAGAAGAAGCGGAAAGAGTAGCCCGACAGTCCAGTATGTACCAGTTCGTCGACGACGCACTGCACAGAAGAGGACACAATGGGGTGAAATTGAAGTGCATTCACCGGGAAGGGGAGGAGTTGCATACCCTTGCCGAGCCGCTCAAGGACGAAGAAGGGGAGAAGGGCGAGCCAGCACCCGCGCCCCGGCAAGCCAGAGTTGCCGGGGGCTGCAACCTCAGATAAGTCTTTACATCCCTTATCATGCATTCTCTCATGAGCTGCAGAATGCGAAAACCTTGCTTCCTCCTAAAAGCTGCCGTGCTCTCTTAAGCGACAAACCCCGGAGCGCGTTCTCGGGGCCCGCTTCTGATAGTAGCCGCGGCGGCAAGAGGAGGAAGCAAGGGGCCAGAACGCGCCTTCTCCCTGCCTCCGCCAAGAGCGCGAGGAGGGCCAAGAGGCGCGGGGAGACGGCAGGGTCAGTTGCCGGGCGGGGAAGTGTCTATCTTAACGATGCAAAGGGTTCGCTCCTTGCCGCGGGATGTACCCGCGAGACAAATGGTCCGGCAAACACTCCCTTTTCATTAAAAACATTCCACTCAGGTACAACTCAGAGAGAATGAAAAATATGAAGGATGGGATTACAACATTTAAACACAATTAAGGCCCGAGGGCTTACAAGATAAAAAGAGATAAGGTGCCCGTAATCCCTTTCTTGTCTCTCTCCTCAGGAGGTAGGGCAAGGAGGCGAGAAGGGCAAAAGGGGCGCCTAGACGAGCTACGGGTGGCAGAAGACGCCAAGAGAGCGTCCGAGGCTCCGCCCCGGAGCTCCGGAGGCTGGATGGAGACGGCGACGCCGGAAGCGGAGCTCGAGAAGGAGGCTGCGGGACGTCAACACGCTGTCGAGGGCATCTGGCCCTCGTACTCCGAGTTGACGGCCTTGCCGCCAGCCTCTTCCGCAGCCTCGCCACTCCGGCCGCCCGAGAAGACGATGCCCCGGCAAGAGGAGCTTGCCAGGCCGGAGAGAAGACCCCGGCGGTCGTCGCCGCGAGCAGGGGTGGTGACGGCGTCTGGGGCGAAGTTGGAAGACGAGGCAGTGGCCTTGCCGCCCGCCCTCTTCCTCTTCCGCAGCCTCCCTACGCCAGCCGCCCAAGGAGACGACCCCGGGGAGCTCACGGCGCCAGCGACGCGGACGATGGGGGCCGCCGGTGCCATGCGGAGCTGCGACCGGCACCTAGTCGGACCCGTCATCCCGGCGGCCGCTCCCCTCGTCGTCGCTGTCGCTCCCCTCCTCGCCACTCTCGCTCGAGGAGGATCCTTCGCTGTCGGAGGAGCTATCCACGTAGCACCGGGCCCAGGTGCCGAGGTCCCCGAAGGCCTTGACGGAGAGGAGATCACCCTCCATCAGCTTAAAATGGAGGGTGAACCCCTCCATCAAGCTGTGGATCCGGGCGAACGTCTTCCACCCTCGGCCAAGACACACCACGCCGAGGGCTCGGGATTCGACGTGGACTCGCGTACCACTGATCCCGTAGCCCCTCATGCGCAGTCTCAGCGTCTCGTGTTGTTCCGCCTCCAAGACGTCCGCGAAGGGAGCAGGGAGGCGGAGGCGACGGCGAGGTGCCCGGCACAGCCTGATGATGAACTCGCAGGGGTCGTCCCCGAGATGAACCGCTGGGGGAAACGGAGCCGCCGGCGGAGGCGAGGCCGGCGCGCCGCCCCGCCCGCCTCGAGCGCCTCGGCCCCGTCCACGGCCTCATCCACGACCTCGCCCCCTCCCCCTTCCCCTTACGATTGGCTCCGCCGCCGCGGGTGCAATGGGAGGAGGGGCGCGCTGCCTGGCGGCAACCCTTGCCGCCACCGAAGAAGGACCAGGGTTCCCTTCCTCCATGACAGTTGGGGAGAGGGGACCAGGGCTCTAAGAGAAGAAAGAAGGAAGGAGTGCGGACCCTCGTCATCCCCTTCCGCTCCTTATAAAGGGGAGGAGTGGGGGCTCGGCCGTCCCGCCCAACCAATCAAAGCAGAGGAAGGGCAGGCGACGGGGCCGACCCTCTACTTCGACCCGCGTCGGCAAGGCTTCCTGCCTCCACCACCGCGACCCCAAGCGCACGGAGGACGCGTGGCGGGCGAGCAGGGCCGAGGCGACAGATGAGGCGACCTCTCCCCCCCCCCCCACTCGAAAGTGGGGGCAGACGTTTCGCCTTTCAAAATAAAGGAATCGTGCCCGGCGTGACGCATGCCTGCGGGCCTCAAGCCCCGCGCACGCCACCCACGTCACGCACGCCTCGCACGCCTCGCCCCCCACGATGCCGCGATAAGCGCGCACCACTTGGGGAGGGCGCGACGAGCACGGAGTTAAGGAGCAGCGGAACCCAGGCCACGCGTGCCCGTGCACTATTAGGGCCTGGCCCAACAACGCTCGGCACCGTGTATGGCCCAGACCCGGGGGCTCCTGTCGGTGTACTAAAGTAGAGGTACCTTAGTACCCCGAACTTGTGCACGGGCAGTAGTAGCGTCCCGCGGCAAGGCCTGCCAGGGGAGCGACAAGAGTCTCCACGGCCCTTTCTGGGCCGGACGAAGGCCAAGTGATCGAGCCTAGAAGACCAGGCCCCGGCAAGAGGAGCTTGCCGGGACGACTAAGCCGAAGCACCAAGGCCCCGGCAAGAGGAGCTTGCCGGGACGACTAAGCCGAAGCACCAAGGCCTCGGCGGGGGGAGCTCGCCGGGACGGCCGAGCCAAGGCACACCAAGAGAAGCCCGCCGCGGCGCTCCGTGCGCCTCGGCAAGGCCTGACGAGCGGCAAGCTCTCGGGTGCGGCAAGACAACCGCCGCGGCAAGCCACTTGCCGCGGCAAACCACCACCTCAGGCATGCGCTCCAGCTCACCTGCCCACGCATCACTCTGGAGCTTCCCCGGAGACACGTGGCGGGGCGCCGCGCAACCTGGGGCGCGCGCATGGCATGCGACGTTGGCAGAGTCGCCCCCGTGGCAAGCGGAGGCACCCCTAACGGTCCTCTTCGGCACTGTTCAGGCGATCCAGACGGGCATTTAATGCCTTTGTCCCCCGCCGTCAGAGTTAGGTGCGATAGCACTGTGCGACCTCTGTTCGCACAGTTCCTTGCCATTTTTACCATCACCTGCGTCGCTACCTGTGGGAAACCCCTTAACATATAAAAGGAGGCCCATGCGCACGTAGGGAAAAAAACCCTAGAGGAAAAAGAGGGATCCAGACCGGAAGAAGGACACCCAGTAGACCCTCGTCTACGTCTAGCTCCAACTTACTGTAGCTTCTTGCGCTCCAGAGCAAGAACTCGAATCAACCAGACATGCAGCAGTAGGGTTTTACGCATCCATGCGGCCCGAAGCTGGGTAAAATCGTTGTGTGTGTGTGTCGCCTCGATCTGCTCTTTGTGCAACCTCCGCCCCCCGCCGAACCGACAAGGGGCACCGTCCCCATAGGTGCTCGTGGAGGCAGATATCCCCCGACAATCGCCTATTCGGGTTCCATCCGCAAGGAGATCCGGCCGGGGTGTCGCTCACGGCCCCAAACGATGTGTACAGGGTTCCCGAGCCCACCATCCGGGTGCCACTCGGTACACCGGGCCACATGTGCCTAGTCTGTCCCAAGCCCACCTGGCCGGGTGCCACTTGGTAGACTACTAACACTACCAACAAACACGAGAAACTTTTTGCAACTCCTGGACAGAGATCAAGTTGGTTAATAAGTCGAGAGAACTTGGAGTGCCCGGAGCCCAATGTGTGGTAGTAGCTAGTCATTGGACAACATACACAGAACTCAGTGCTTAAGGGCGGTTCCAATGAGACAACCCACCATGTACTCCTACATGGCCTCTCACCGCTACCTTTACCAAATCGTGTTCACACGTTCACTCTCAACATCAGAACATATCATATCACTCCAATCCATTCCCAATGAATCAGACCTGACACAACTCTAAGCAATAGCAGGCATGGCATGGTAGAAGCACAACATGGCTCAATCAACTCCTACACATGCTAGTGGGTTTCAACTATTTACTGTGGCAATGACAGGTCATGTAGAGGAATGGGTTCAACTACCGCAGCATAAAGTAGCAGATGAATCGTTGTTGTCTTAATGCAATAACTGAGAGCAGGAGCAAGAGAGTAGGATTGTATTGAAATGAACAAGGGGGTTTGCTTGCCTGGCAGATCAACAAGGGAGGCACTGCTTCACAGACAGGTACTCTGGAACGGTCTCCGGAGCAGGACCTATCGAGAAGGAACGGTGCCAACAATCAATACACAAGCATATGCAACAATATGATGCATGAACATGGCATGAAGATGTGATGCTGTTTGAGCTAATGCATCTAGAGTTCATTTGATTGAAGTCCATTTGAACCAAACATTCAAATGCATTTCCAAAGTAAGTCCTTATATATGCCATTTATATGTTTTCATCTATACAACAGGTTTAAGTTGTTTTGTCATGCATGAAACTGGTACAGATGGATAGATTGAATTTTTCTGATAATTTTTCATATATAAATGATTTCAATCCGAGCTACGGTTGAATTGATATGAATTTTTGAAGTTTTGAATAATTTCTGGAATTTCCTATTTGAAAATAATTCCAGGAAAAGATTAACAGCGTCAGCATGACGTCATGCCTGCGTCAGCAGTCAACGGTGCTGACCCGGTCAAACCTGACGTGTGGGGGCCACACGTCAGTGTTATAGTTAGTTAATAGAGAGTTAATTAGTTTTAAACTAATCCTAATCCAAAGTTAGTCACGGCCGGGACCCACATGTCATAGACCCTGGGTAGTCAAACCCCAGGTCAACTGGGGGGTTAGTGCGGGTTGACCCGGTCAATCCCGCCGGCGTTTAGCCGCCGGCGAGGTGAACGCGACGGAGGGGCTCGGGATCGCCATTCCGGCGACCAATTGGGCGGCGGAGGCCACGGGAGCGAAGCCCGCGCTCGCGCGCATCCAGTGGAACACGCGGGAGGCTGCGGGGGCGGCGGAGCTCGCCGGAGCGGAGCTCGCGGCGGCGGCCGGAGCTCGAGCTCGAGCGGTTGCGGGTTACAGAGCACGGGGAGGCCACCCGAGGGGCTCTGCGGCACCCTCATGGCACCAGGAGCACGGTGACGTGCTCGGTTGCGGCCTGCGGTGGCCAGGGCGACGGTGGCGACATGAACGACGGCGAGGAGCTACGGCCATGGCGGGGAAAGGGGCTACGGTGCGATAACGGAGAAACGGGGAGAGGGGGACGGCGTAGAAGCTCACGGCGGTTCGGACGAGGCGGTCGGCGAGCTCGGGCAGGGGCTGGAGTCGGCGGGGCGGCGAAGACAATCTCCGGCGACTAGAGATGAAGGCGGCGGCGATGGCGGCTCCACGGGGCACTCCGGCTTGCATGGCTCGGCGAGGAGGTAGCTAGCAACGAGGCGGAGCTCCTGGGCGCAGCGGCAGGGCGAGGGGTGGCCGGTGGCCGCGGTGTTGGCGAACGGCGGCGACGGCAACGCTCGGGGTTCGCGGGAGAGAGTGAGGGAGAGGGAGAGAGGTCCGGGGCGAGAGCGAGAGCGGCGCGAGGCGTCGTGGCGACGTCCGGGGCGTCCAGGGCGACGAGGGGGAGAAGCAGGAGGTGGCGGGGACGTGGCCCCGCCCGGACGCGTGGCCGCGCGCGCCGGCGCGTGCCCCTGCCTTCTGTCGTCGCCAGGAGGACGACGGTTGGCGGTTGGGCCAGCCTGTTGGCCACTGGGCCAGGCCAGGCCTCAGGTGAGCACAGGTAAGTTTATCCCTTTCTTTTTCTTTCCTATTTTCTGACATTTGTTTTGGTTTAATAAAAATACTAAACCATTTTATTTTATGATGCCAATTTTTGTAAGGGCTAATGGTATTATTCCAGAGCTCCTCAACAAATGGCACAATTTTGGACATATAATATATATATATATAATTTATATATCCAATGCAAATAATTATTGCATTAATTCCAAATGCCCAAAATAAAATACTTATGAGGTCCTGAAAATATTGGTTTGATTTTTATCTCTGTCCAATATTTTCAGAGAGCAACATGAGCATTTCTTTGGACCCTTTTGGAGCAATTTTTATCTGGGTCATTTCCAGAAATGATTTCTGAGGGTTTTACAATCCCCATTTCAAATTTAAATGAAATTTAAACATGATGCACACATGACTAGCTAGCCTTGAGCATACCAGAACTAGGGATGTGACATCGGCCGAAATTGACTCCCTCCCCGATTCATATTTATACACGGTGGGCGCCAAAAACAAACCCTCGTCGGCAAATATTCGGTGTATGCGAGATTACCATCCAATCCCCAACCGACTAATGTTGCTGTGATGTAGTAGAAATTTGAAACGGGGGCTAAGTTTGTAAATTTTCTCGCATTTGAGACAAGCGCGCCCTGAATACATGGTTCCCCCTTCCTCTCTATCTCCCTTTTCCCCATTCGTACTCCGTGGGCGCTGAGGGAGACCTGGATTAGGGGGTATCCGGACGGCCGGACTATATCCTTTGGCCGGACTGTTGGACTATGAAGATATAAGATTGAAGACTTCGTATCGTGTCCGGATGGGACTCTCCTTGGTGTGGAAGGAAAGCTTGCCGATACGGATACGAAGATCTCCTCCCTTGTAACCGACTCTGTGTAACCCTAGCCCCCTCCGGTGTCTATATAAACCGGAGGGTTTAGTCCGTAGGACAACAACAATCGTGCCATAGGCTAGCTTCTAGGGTTTAGCTTCTACGATCTCGTGGTAGATCAACTCTTGTACTACTCATATCATGAAGATCAATCAAGTAGGAGGTATGGTATTACTTCCATCGAGAGGGCCCGAACCTGGGTAAACATCGTGTCCCCTGCCTCCTCTTACCATCCGCCTTAGACGCACAGTTCGGGACCCCCTACCCGAGATCCGCCGGGTTTGACACCACATTAGTGCTTTCATTAAGAGTTCCACTGTGCCGTCACCGTAAGGCTTGATGGCCCCTTCGATCATCGGTAACGATGCGGTCCAGGGTGAGGTCTTCCACCCCGGACCGATCTTTGTATTCGGCGGCTTCGCACTGCGGGCCAACTCGTTTGGCCATCTGGAGTAGATCGAGAGCTACGCCCCTGGCCACCAGGTCAGGGTCAGAAACTTGAATTACACTGCCAATATCCGTGGAGACTTGATCTTCGACGGATTCGGGCCCATGCCAGGTGTGCCGCACGATCACGACGAGCATGGTATAGCTCTGCCGTCGGACAGTGCTCGGGAGATCACACCAGTAACTACTCCGACGTTCAATCCGGAGCAGATTGTGCCATCCAAGGAGGGCGCATAGACCCCGCCTTGGAGGCCAAACTCTCAGCTGCGATAGAGACGAACACTAACCTTACCCTTCATGAGAGCCATGATGCCGAACCACTGGACTCGTCTCCGTCCACGGACTCCGAACTGCCTGCACCCGTGCCTGTCGAATCCGATTGGGCGCCGATCATGGAGTTCACCTCCGCGGATATCTTTCAGCACTCGCCCTTCGGCGATGTACTAAACTCATTAAGGTCTCTCTCCCTATCAGGAGAACCTTGGCCGAACTATGTCCAGCTAGAATGGAATACGGATGACGGAGAAATTCACTCCCCACCCACCACCCACTTAGTAGCCACTATCGATGATTTAACCGACATGCTCGACTTCGACTCCGAAGACATCGATGGTATGGACAACGATGAAGGAGACGAACAGGAACTACTGCCCACGGGGCACTGAACCGCCACCTCATCATATGATATATATATGGTGGATACACCCAAAGAAGGCAATGGCGACAAGACAGCGGAGGATGACCCCTCCAAGAAGCAACCCAAGCACCGGCGTCAGCGGCGCCGCTCTAAGTCTCTCCACAGAAAAAGCGGTGATACCGGCACTGGAGATAACAGTACTCCGGACAGTGCCGAGGATGATGACAATCCCCTCCAGCACGATCTAGAGCCAGAGGATGAACAAGCCAGCCCTCCTAAGCAAGTGAAGACATTGAATGGAAAAACCTTGTTATGCATTGGTCTCGTTCCCAGGATGAGGTACTGTCTATGAAATCACATGACAATTTGGACTTCTACTTTTCCGCATGTGCCTTACGGATCTTTTTTGCAGGAAATCTGCTCGAAGAAGAATTCCGGTTTGACAAGAATGACAGGATATCGCAAATATGATGCCTGTTGCTTTGCTCTTGTTAGTACCTGTTGTCCTGTATCACTGTACTTGCATATATACCTGGTTCATTATGTGACAGCAGTATGCATGATAGCTTGCTTATCAATTGTTCGCTCCAAATTATCTGATCTGTATGAATGGTTACATTAGTGTAGAATATATCCAATGCCAATGTTTTTTTAGCTCTGCATTGTTCTTGTAAGTACATGCTGTCTTTTATCAGTGTACTTATAATGACAGGTAGTTGTTCATGTACCATCACTCTGCAGCTTATTTTCCTTTGCCCTCCATTTTCTACACATCAGATCTATATTTACTCTTACCATAAGGTTGGTACTGAAGAAGTTTAGATGTGCATTGCTCTTGGCTGTACCTTTTGCCTGTATCGCTGCACTTACATTTATAGCTACTTGGTTATGTAGCATCACTCTTCATCTTATCTTAAATACTCTCCATTTTTTCGTATATTATCACACCTATATTTACTCTTAACAAAATGTAGAATAAAGGCAATGCTTTTGAAGAAGATTCTGTGGTAAACTTCTTGAATTGCCCCCCCATCAGCATGAACAAGGCCTTTATAGAGCCTGTCTTCACCAATAATGTAAGTTTGTCCATCTCAAGCTTTCAAACTTTGTTGTATATATTTGGTTAGGCATGACTGCAACAGCTGTTTATTTTTGGTGTTTGCATCAAATTGCTTGTTTAAAGTTTATTATGTAGTTCATAAAACAAAAGTTTGTCCTTTCTCAATTTAAGTTTTTAGTTGTACAACCAAGTTCCTTCTTCATACCATGTAAATTAAACTATA
Organism: Aegilops umbellulata; assembly: GCA_032464435.1. Classification (NCBI taxonomy): domain Eukaryota; kingdom Viridiplantae; phylum Streptophyta; class Magnoliopsida; order Poales; family Poaceae; genus Aegilops; species Aegilops umbellulata. Next base: position 189,504,559 of record CP136057.1, read on the forward strand.
CAGAGCAAGTGATCTTCTTTTTCACTGCATGTATGATTCTGTTCTTCATCTGTAATCCAGTGGTGTGGTGAACCTACCCACTACAACACAATGTCATATTCTGCAATGTCTTAACTATGAACAATGTCATATCATTCTACTATTATTTAAACCATCTCTTTATTTGCCAATCTGAAATGGTATAAATTGATAGCACACTAACCATTGATACTTATGAGTTCTTGATCTGTAATCCAGTGGTGTCGTGAAGCTGCCAACTCCTTCACAATGTCATTTCCTGCCATGTCTTGACCTAAACAATACCATATTGTGTTAATGCAATTTTAAACTGTGTCACTTTATTCGTCAGTAAGAAATGTGATGAATTTTCAGCACTGATACTTTTATGTGCAAAACCTTTCATCTGTCTGCTTGTTTATCTTTCAGAGTGAGGAAGATATAAGTGTTTAACAAGCGCAGTCTCATCATCTTGCTCAGCTGCTTGCGCTGCAGCTCCCCAGCAGGGCTAACCTTTCTTGAACTCTATTGGAGTGCAGTCGGTTTTGTATATTATTTTGTCGGCGTGTTTATTTGCACTGGTGGCGATCTTTGATGCCCAGTGTATGTAATCTGCTGTCTGCTTGTGCTTTATTATCACAGTGGTGAACTTTGATGCCCAGTGAATGTAGTATGCCGTAATTTCTTTATTGTATAGTCTAGGTTTTTTCTTATTCATGATGCTGCAGTTATTTTACTGTATATATATCCTATCTTCGCAGTAACCGGCCAAACCGTAAAATTACGATACATAATCGGGCCGTCATGCAATCACGATGTAGGTTGGGCCTGAAATGTGCCGAACAGCTCACAGCCCGGCAGCTGCCCGAAGTGAACCCCGACCCATGATTGTGCGAATCAAATCACGGGCTTTTAACAGGCCAAAATTGCCTCGGTCCTTGTTTGGCCCAATCAGATATCGGCTGTGAGTAGGCCGGATGGAAACCGGGCCGTAGTTAGGCCCAACTATATGACGGGCTTTTAACGCGCCAAAATTAATATAGGGCCGAAATGTTAAACGACCCCTTAACAGGCCAAAACTAATATCAGGCCGAATTACTAAGTGGGCCTTTAACAAGTGGGCCCAAAAGCATAGTGTCTAGTTGACGGGCCGAATCTGATATGGGCCATAATTGAGCCCAAAGCCTCTTAAAGGGTCGGACCTGATCTGGGCCGTAATTTGGCCCAGAACGTGCTAGGCTTTTAACGGGCCGGATCTCATATGGGCCACTATTAGGCCCGGAGCGTGGCAGTCCATTAATGGACCGGATCAAATATGGGCCGACATTTGGCCCAAAACATGGCAGCCAGTTAATGGGCCGGCCTACTAGCGTCCTCAAAATCTTGTGGGCCTACAGCTGGGCTGGCCCATTAATGTCAGCAAAATCTCATGGGCCTTTAGCTGGGCCGACCCATTATGATCCGCAAGAATCTTGTGGGCCTTTACCTGGGCCGGCCCATTATGGCCCGCAAAATCTTATGGGCCTTTAGCTGGGCCAGCCCATTATGGTCCGCAAAATCTCGTGGGCCTTTAGCTGGGCCGACCCATTATGGTCCGCAAAATCTTGTGGGCCTTCAGTTGGGCCGGCCCATTTAAACTTGCTGGGCCGGTCCACGTGTCAACATATCATAGGCGCGTCTCGCCCATTGGATGAGTGACACCTGTGCCAACGTGGACCTGACATGTGTCTCCTCTAGCCAATGATGATTTTACACGTGAAAAATCCCCATTGGTTGGGGCTGTTAACGGGTTATCGGATCCAAAACCCGACCCGATAGCTTAACGGCGTTCCGTTACGGTGGATGCCATGTGTCGGTCACCTTTGACGAAAGCACTTCTGTGACGCGCGATTTATCGTCATGGAAGTGGACACTTCCGTGATGATAATTTTGGTAATGTCATGGAACACTTCTACGACAGCACATGTATGACTATCTTGATTCTACCATAAATTTGTCATGGATGTACATGCATGACAAAAAACGCGACCTACTGTGACAAACACGTATCATCATGGAAGTGTATTTTTTGTAGTGGATGCAAATGACAACGGTGCTCTCTAGCTGGTGCTTTTTTATAAGAGGGTGATGACTCAACATAAAAGTAAATAGATAGGCCGTTCGCAGAGGGAAGCATGGATTTGTAGAGGTGCCAGAACTCGATTTTGAAATAGACATGAATAATATTTTGAGCGGCATACTTTCATTGTCAACATAATAACTGATAGATGGCGATATCTTCCATGCTACACACATTATAGGCGGTTCCCAAACAGAATGGTAAAGTTTATACTCCCCCTCCACCAACAAGCATCAATCCATGGCTTGCTCGAAACAACGAGTGCCTCCAACTAACAAGAGTCCCGGGGGAGTTTTGTTTGCAATTATTTTGATTTGATTTGCATAAAGCATGGGACTGGGCATCCCGCTGACTAGCCATTTTCTCATGAGTGAGGAGCGGTGTCCACTCCTCCTGATAATAACCCGCCTAGAATGGAAGATACAGACAACCCTAGTTGATACATGAGCTATTCGAGCATGCAAAACAAAATTTCATTTGAAGGTTTAGAGTTTGGCACATACAAATTTACTTGGAACGACAGGTAGATACCGCATATAGGAAGGTATAGTGGACTCATATGGAATAACCTTGGGGTTTAAGGGATTGGATGCACAAGCAGTATTCCTGCTTAGTAGAAGTGAAGGCTAGAAAAAGACTGGGAAGCGACCAACTAGAGAGCGACAATAGTCATGAACATGCATTAAAATTAATAAACAGTGAGTGCAAGCATGAGTAGGATATAATCCACCATGAACATAAATATCATGAAGGCTATGTTGATTTTGTTTCAACTACATGCGTGAACATGTGCCAAGTCAAGTCACTTGAATCATTCAAAGGAGGATACCACCCTACTATACCACATCACAACCATTTCAATAGCATGTTGGCACACAAGGTTAAACATTATAAACTCCTAGCTAATTAAGCATGGCATAAGCAACTATAATCTCCAATTGTCATTGAAACATGTTTATCCATAATAGGCTGAATCAGGAACGATGAACTAATCATATTTACAAAAACAAGAGAGGTCGAGTTCATACCAGCTTCTCTTATCTCAATCAGTCCATCATATATCTTCATAATTGCCTTTCACTTGCACGACCGAATGATGTGAATAATAATAATAGTGCATGTGCATTGGACTAAGCTGGAATCTGCGAGCATTCAATAATCAGGAGAAGACAAGGCAATATGGGCTCTTGGTTAAATCAACAATAATGCATATAAGAGCCACTTCAACAATTTAATCATGGTCTTCTCCTATCGACCCCCAAAGAAAAGAAAAGAAATAAAACTATTTACACGGGAAAGCTCCCAACAAGCAAAAGAAGAACAGGAAATATTTTTGGGTTTTCTTTTAATCATTACGACTACAAGCATGGAAAGTAAACTAGCTAAAAGCTACAACTAATTTTTTTTGTTTTTCTTAAGGTTTATCAAACACACAAGAATAAAGCATAAATAAGGAAAATAAACTAGCATGGATATTACAATGAAAAAGTATGAGCACCGACAACTAGCATGAGTGTGTGAACATAAATGTAATGTCGGTGAGAAATACGTACTCCCCCAAGCATAGGCTTTTGGCCTAAGTTGGTTTATGCCCATGGATCAAAGTTGTAGTTGGGGTCGTACTAAGATGAAGCTTCAGGTTGCCACTGGCTGGCCATCTCCTCCGGATTCCACTGGTAAACAGATTGGCGTGGAGGAACAAATTGTGGTTCTGGATCTGGCTCTGTAGCTGAGGTGGGGTTCCGGTAGGCGTGAACGGCCTCCAACGGAACAAGGTACGCGCCTGCAGATAAATCAAACAAGGAAGGAGCAAGCAAGGTAATAGTCTCAGGGTGATTTTTATCAAATAACAGTCTATGGTTAAGCTCCTTTTTCCTGTTCTTAACAATGAAATCATGTGCAACCATACTCTTGTAATCTAGAAGAACAATAGGCAATAACTTTTCTTCTTTCTCATAATGCCTAATAGGTATATTAAAGTACACAGCGAGGCGCGAGGTGAAGATGCCTCCCAAGATAGGGCCCTTAGTGCGGTTAAGATTTAACCGCTTTGCAACAATAGCGCCCATACTAAATGTGTCATCACGAAACAGGGCATGGCACAAAATAACAATATCAAGGGCACTTAGGTTGCCAGAGTTTCCATGACCAATTAAGCATCTACTAGAAAATAATGCAAAGTAACGTAAAACAGGAAAATGTATGCTAGTGATTCTTGCATCAGAAACTTTCCTAGTTTCCCCTACAACAATTGTATCAATAAACACCTCCACATCGTCACGATGTGGTTCCTCTACGCTGCTCGGAAAAGGCAAGTTGCAAACCTCACAAAATTCACGAAGGGTCATCTCCTTATACTCATCATATAAATAAAAATCCACCAAAGGTAGTGACCTCCTAGATTGGAAATGAAAATTTTGCACAAAGATATTAGTGAGTAAGAGGTACTGTTCGCGTTTGTCGCGGAGGAAGTCGGTGAGGCCTGCATTCTCAGCCAATTCATAAAAATCATCATAAATCCCGGCTGCTCTCAACAAATCATCACAATGCCATTCACACGGCTAAACTTCTGTGATGCGAGGGAGATTATACTTGGGCCTCTCTTCTTCTTCACTTTGCTTATCCTTCGAGCTTTAGCTCGATGAGCCCCTAAAAAATCTCTTGATTATTTTCTGAAATTTTTAGTAACTTCAAATAAAAGTGAACCAAACTCAACAAAATTGATAGCAACTACTCCCACAAGCGCCTAGGGACTATATCATGCATTAGAACTACTTGGAACCATATAAATTTGTCATGCAAGCTCAAGAACATGGTCACCTAGGCAGCAAAATTTTGCAATGAATAAAGCACTAGAACAAAAACTAATTGGACCATTGGAGGAGTCACATACCAAGGAACAATCCTGCAAAGCAGTTTTGTGAGAGGTGCTTTGAGCTAGGAGATCGAAAATCACAGCAAAATGAGCTAGAACTCGTGCTTGAGCTGGTTGGTGATTTTTTTGGGACGAAGAAGGAGTGTGTGGTGGCTGGAATGAGTGGAGGGGAGCCACCATGGGCCCACGAGGCAGGGGCGCGCCCTGGACCCTCGTGGCCAGGTGCCAGCTCCCCCTGCTGTGTTCTCAGTGCCAGATATTCTCAAATATTCTAGAAAAAAAATCATATTTGATTTTCGGGGCATTTGGAGAACTTCTATTTTCGGGGTATTTTTTTATTGCACGGATAATTCAGAAAACAGACAAAAATACTAATTTTACTTTATTTCAACTAAATAACAAAAAGTAAAAGGAGGGTACAGAAGGTTGTGCTTTCTAACTTCATCCATCTCATGCTCATCGAAAGGAATCCACTAACAAGGTTGATCAGGTCTTGTTAACAAACTCATTTCGAATAACATGAAACTAGAGAAATTTCGAATAACACTATGTTACCTCAACGGGGATATGCACATCCCCAATAATAAGAATATCATATTTCTTTTTGACAGTAGGAAGAGGAAATTCAAAACCTCCAATAATAATCGATGGAATTTTTCCAATAGAATTGATAGTGTGGACTTGAGGTTGTTTCCACGGAAAGTGTACCGTATGCTCATTTCCATTAACATGAAAAGTGACATTGCCTTTGTTGCAATCAATAACAACCCCTGCGGTATTCAAAAAGGGTCTTCCAAGAATAATAGACATACTATCGTCCTCGGGAATATTAATAATAACAAAGTTCGTTAAAATAGTAACGTTTGCAACCACAACATGCACATCCTCACAAATACCGACATGTATAGTAGTTGATTTATCGTCCATTTGCAAAGATATTTCAGCAGGTGTCAACTTATTCAAATCAAGTCTACGATATAAAAAGAGAGGCATAACACTAACACCGGCTCCAAGATCACATAAAGCAGTTTTAACATAGTTTCTTTTAATGGAGCATGGTATAGTGGGTACTCCTGGATCTCCAAGTTTCTTAGGTATCCAACCCTTAAAAGTATAATTAGCAAGCATGGTGGAAATTTCAGCTTCCGGTATCTTTCTTTTATTTGTAAAAATTTCTTTCATGTACTTAGCATAAGGATTCATTTTGAGCATATCATTCAAAGCATACGCAAAAAGATAGGTGTAATCATTTTAGCAAAGCGCTCAAAATCCTCATCATCCTTTTTCTTGGATGGGTTGGGAGGAAAAGGCATGGGTTTCTGAACCCATGGTTCTCTTTCTTTACCGTGCTTCCTAGCAACAAAGTCTCCCTTATCATAACGTTGATTCTTTGATTGTGGGTTATCAAGATCAACAATAGGTTCAATCTCTACATCATTGTCATTGCTAGGTTGAGCATCAACATGAACATCATCATTAACATTATTACTAGGTTCATGTTCATTACCAGATTGTGTTTCAGCATCAGAGATAGAAATATCATTGGGATTCTCATGTGTGTCAATAACAGGTTCACTAGAAACATGCAAAGTCCTATCATTTTTCTTTTTATTCTTCTTAGAAGGACTAGGTGCATCAACAGTAGTTCTCTGAGAATCTTGCTCAATTCTCTTAGGATGGCCCTCAGGATAAAAAGGCTCCTGAGTCATTTTACCCCCTCTAGTCATAACTCTAATAGCATTATCATTCTTCTTATTATTTAATTCATTGAGCAAGTCATTTTGAGCTTTAAGTACTTGTTCTACTTGAGTGGTAACCATAGATTCATGTTTACTAATGAGTTTAAGTTCACCTTTAACTCTAGACATATAATCACTCAAGTGTTCAAGCATTTAAGTTTTCTTGTTTGACAATAAAATTATCAAACTCGTCTAAGCATTGGCTAGCAGACTTATAACGAGGAATATCACCTTCGTCAAATCTATAAAGAGAATTTACCTTTACTACCTGTGTCAGGTTATCAAGACCATGTGTTTCTTCAATAGGTGGTGAATTAAGACCATGTATTTCTTCAATAGGAGGTAAATTCTTAACATCTTCAACTTTAATACCCTTTTCTTTCATAGATTTCTTTGCCTCTTGCATATCTTCAAGACTGAGAAATAGAACACCCCTTTTCTTCGGAGTTGGCTTAGGAGTTGGTTTAGGAAGTGTCCAATTGTTTTCATTAGTCAACATATTATTCAATAGAATTTCAGCTTGATCCACAGTTCTTTCCCTGAAAACACAACCAGCACAACTATCCAGGTGGTCTGTGGAAGCATTGGTTAGTCCATTATAAAGGATATCAAGTATTTCATTTTTCTTGAGAGGATGATCAGGCAAAGCATTAAGTAATTGGAGAAGCCTCCCCCAAGCTTGTGGGAGACTCTCTTCTTCAATTTGCACAAAATTATATATTTCCCTCAAAGCAGCTTGTTTCTTATGAGAGGGGAAATATTTAGCAGAGAAGTAATAAATCATATCCTGGGGACTACGCACACAACCAGGATCAAGAGAATTAAACCATGTTTTAGCATCACCCTTAATGAGAACGGAAATATTTTAAGAATATAATAGTAGCAAGTTTTCTCATCATTAGTGAACAAGGTGGCTATATCATTTAATTTAGTAAGATGTCCCACAACAGTTTCAGATTCATAGCCATAAAAAGGATCAGATTCAACCAAAGTAATTATATCAGGTTCGACAGAGAATTCATAATCCTTATCAGTAAGAAAGATAGGTGAAGTAGCATGAGCAGGATCATATTTCATTCTAGCATTCAGAGTTTTTTCTTTAAGCTTAGCTAATAATTTCTTAAGATCACTTCTATCATTGCAAGCAAGAAAGTCTCTAGCAGTTTCTTCATCCATAACATAGCCCTCAGGCACAACAGGCAATTGATATCTAGGGGGAGAGTCTTCATCATCACTTTCATCGATATTATCAGTTTTAATAATTTCATTCTCTCTAGCCCTAGCAAGTTGTTCATCAAGAAATTCACTAAGTGGCACAGTAGTATCAAGCATAGAAATAGTTTCATCATAAGTATCATGCATTGCAGAAGTGGCATCATCAATAACATGCGACATATCAGAATTAATAGCAGAAGCAGGTTTAGGTGTCGCAAGCTTAATCAAAACAGAAGGCAAATCAAGTTCTGAGCTTGATGGCAGTTCCTTACCTCCCCTCGTAGTTGAGGGATAAATTTTTGTTTTCTCCTCTTTCAAGTTCTTCATAGTGACCAGCAGATATAAATACCAAGTGACTCAAAGAATAGAGCTATGCTCCCCAGCAACGGCGCCATAAAATAGTCTTGATAACCCACAAGTATAGGGGATCGCAACAGTTTTCGAGGGTAGAGTATTCAACCCAAATTTATTGATTCGACACAAGGGGAGCCAAAGAATATTCTCAAGTATTAGTAGTTGAGTTGTCAATTCAACCACACCTGGATAACTTAGTATCTGCAGCAAAGTATTTAGTAGCAAAGTAATATGATAGTAACGGTAACAGTGGCAAAAGTAATATTTTTGGGTTTTGTAGTGATTGTAACAGTAGCAACGGAAAAGTAAATAAGCGAAGAACAATATGTGAAAAGCTCGTAGGCATTGGATTGGTGATGGATAATTATGCCGGACACGGTTCATCATGTAACAGTCATAACATAGGGTGACACAGAACTAGCTCCAATTCATCAATGTAATGTAGGCATGTATTCCGAATATAGTCATACGTGCTTATGGAAAAGAACTTGCATGACATCTTTTGTCCAACCCTCCCATGGCAGCGGCGCCCTATGTCACGACCGGTTTTCCAATAAAATTATTTATTGAGAAACCAATCTTTAGATTCCAGTTTGAGATAAAGCCTCCTCACTGGCAGACAAACTTTTGATACAATAAGCCAGTAGCATAAATATGTTACAGGGTTGAGCTGACGATGCTCAACAATTTATTACAAGCGTGCCAATAATTATACATAAAGGCGATTAATGACACAAGGGAGTGGTGGCATACTACTGACTCGCAAATATGGTAGAGGTGGAGTAACACAGTGGGGAGTGGATATGGGATTCTCAAACTAACATCCCATCGAGCGTCGAGGTGAGGCTCGATGAATTTATTAGGGTAGCGGAAGCGGATATAATACAGTGACCAACTCCAGGGTCGCACGAGACTGACCGGGACTCCTCTAGGCGTCGGATTCGCTATCGAACTCTTCATCCATGAGATCACCTTCGTCAGCATCTGGCCAAATCAACAAGCCAGTGAGTACTTTGAAAGTACTCGCAAGACAGTTCGGACGTAAGATATAACAAATGCTAACATGAAATACATGAATAAGTTAACCAGTACGATCAGACATAGAGGTAATAATACTGGGTGCCAAGCGAGGGTCTGAATGACTCCTTGAGCGGAAAATGCGGAATAATAGATACTGGTGCCAAACGAGTGTCTGAAAGACTCCTTGAGCGGAAAATGCAGGATAGTAATACTGTTGCCAAACGAGTGTCTGAAAGACTCCTCGAGCGGAAAATGCGGGGTAATAATGCCACAGCCAGGCGTCTGAGCGACACCACATAAAGGGCTTTAAAAAGAAATGCCACAGTCGGGCGTCTGAGCGACACCACATAAAGGGCTTTAAAAAGAAATGCCACAGTCGGGCGTCTGAGCGACACCACATAAAGGGCTTTAAAAAGAAATGCCACAGTCGGGCGTCTGAGCGACACCACTAAAGGGCTTTAAAAAGAAATGCCACAGTCGGGCGTCTGAGCGACACCACATAAAGGGATTTAAAAAGAAATGCCACAGTCGGGCGTCTGAGCGACACCACATAAAGGGCTTTAAAAAGAAATGCCACAGTCGGGCGTCTGAGCGACACCACATAAAGGGCTTTAAAAAAGAAATGCCACAGTCGGGCGTCTGAGCGACACCACATAAAGGGCTTTTGACTGATAAGGAAATAATATATTCATCATAAATATATTCAACTCATGGAATTAAACGAGTTAGTCCATCCACAAGGATAAACATTTAACCGGTCTTAGTGCTCATGTGTCCCACCGGGTAATCTGTCACCAAACTGGCACATGACTGTTAGCAGAGAACTTGGATATAGATATGATGATTTAAGGATATAGAGCTCTGCAGAGTTTGTACAAAAATTTCCCACAGTCGACGGATTTCCGTAGTCACCAGGACTAGTTCCGTTACGGTATTTCAGAAGGAAACACAGCTAACTAGTACACACCCATCCAACTCTTCGATGCCAGGAATCACCCTCAACATCGTCCAAGAAAAACTATTGAGACGGGGAGATCACAATCTCGAATAGCATGGGATCAAATTTATATACGCGCGCTCTAAGGGGTGCCCCCCTCTCGGTCCCAACCGGAAACACCCATGCCCCCTGACCGGATGCCTGGCTTTAATCCAGGGCCATGGAACCATCATCCCGGCCTCTCCTTTTTGGTGTGTACCCAGAAAGCGGTTTGCGTCATACTAAACCATATCCCTTTCGGGAAACATGTGGTAGTACAGGGAAAGGAAAAGGATTTGAACCCAACCGATATGGGTTGGTACTGAAGATAACTTGCATGGCCTAAGACTGGCATGCTACAACACTGCCATCTTACCCATCATCATGCCAACACATGGCCTTGCATACTTACGTCCAATGACGTGTGAAATCATCGGGCTTACTTGCCTCAACAATGCGTAATGAACGGTTCATCGGTATGCTTCACACATGCCATGAAACTATCTACATGCAAACATGCCAAGACACTCATCATATCAAAAGTTCGAACATGCTTGCCTGGTTCAGAGTAGTCGGAGTTTAACTCGGTGAAGTTCACGGTCCCGTCACCTCCGTCGGTATCTACGGTATAAAGAGGATACACGCACTTTCGTAAATACCAAGAGGTGCACAGCAATTAACTCAAATATTTTTCAAATAAATCAGATAAAAAACTAGACAAAATTTTGAAGAGGACAGAAAAAGAATCAATCAAAAATATGCTTCTGATAAAAAGTTATAAGGGTTTTTGCCCAGGGACTCATCTGTAATGAAACAGAAACTTCCCAGGGTCTTATTTATAAAAGCAGAAAACGTTTCAGACTCGAATACGCCGGCTCAGAGGAGAAGACGTATTTTGCCCAAATGCGTTTTTAGAAAACGATTCGAATAAAGAGAAGAATCTGACGGGGCGGCCCCACCCGTCAGGTTTGAAAACGAACGGCGCCTTTGGCGCCAAAGAGCCGCGGCGATCGCCGGCGGCGATCCACGGCGAGGCAGAGGGATCGAAGGTTACCTCCATGCTCAGGGTATTGCTCCGCGTCGGATGGTGGTCGAGTTGGTCGCCGGCGTGCACCGTGTCGACGGTGGCCCTGGCTCCGGCGGACGGCGGTTCTGACGAGGATGGAGCTCACCGGAGAGGGCTGTAATGGTTAAATTGACGAGGGGGTTAGGTATCTGGTAGCTAGAGAAGGAGCTGGACGGAGTTTGGGCACCGGAGACGGTCTCACTGCAGTGAATCGAGCTGGAGCCCGAGGAGGACGGAGGTGGCCGGAGCCGAGGAAGAAGGGCTCCTCGAGGCCCCTCCAGTGGCCAGGCGAGGTGTGATGAGGTAGTGGAGTCGTGCGGGAGTGATAGCGGGCTTGGGGGTGCTATATATAGCCACCCCGAGGCGGTTGCCGAGAACGGGGTTCTCCGGCGAGGGATTACGGCGGAGCGGGGTAAGCACGGGAGGGTTTAGGAGGTGGATCATCGTCATGGTTGCCACCTGGTGCTGATTAGGTGCCAGCGGCGTCGAGATTAGCTTGCTGAGGTGGAGTTCGACGGAACGGGACGACGCGGACCCGTCGGCAGCAGAGAGCATGCACTGTGCATGCCGCGCCACAGCGACCGTTCTGCATGCGTGCGCTGGCGTGGGGAGGGCCACGCGGAGCCACCAGCGAGCTTGGGCGGCGCCGAACGGCGTTGCGCCGCTGTTGTGCTGCCTGCCAGCCGTAACGGCGGTTCAGCCGCCGCAAGACACGCCGGCGCAGGCGGGTCAGAGCGCCACCGACGCCAGCTAGCTGCTAAGCGCGCGTGCGGGGCATCGGACAAGTGAGCCGGGCGGCGAGCAACGTGCCAAAGGCACTGTGAGCTCGTGACTGAATCTGTCTGACGAAATCGACACTGAAAACTGAATTTTCTGAAAGTGTTCGATCAGTGCATGCAAGGTGTTCGACAGAATGTTCCAGGCACGTAGGGATTTTTCCTTGGGCTGATTTTTGGTAGAGTGGCTACTCATTGCTCCAGTAGGCTGCCTGAATTTTTTTGGAATTTTTGGGGAAGTGTAGATATGAATTTCACCAAATTTGGCAAATCTGGTCCAAACTTGCAGGGAGTGTAATTTGAAAATTTTGAAAAGGAGATGAGTGGATCAAGATGGTTCTGTGTTGTGGGTACAAAGGACTAGCTAGTAGAGTTGGTTTGATATCAAAACACAAACTCTACAAGGCACTTGCTTTGGAAATCCATCAGGCTCAAAATAATTGACAGAAAATATTTGAGAGATGAAACAATCAAAATAAAATTCAAAACTTGTTTGGATGAGTTGGGATAGTGAATGTGAGTTGTTAGCAAGGAGGAGAGGAGGTTTTGGAGTGGTTTAACCTCATGGGTAAAATACAAGGTCATGGGTGGTTAACAAAGAATGAGGATCCCAAATTTTTCATAGGATTTTCTTTTCAAAAGAAAAAAGATTGAATTCCCACAAATGATTTTGAGAAGAGGACCAACAGAGGAGAAACCTTGAGAAGGGGCAAACCCAAAGTTTTAAAAGAAAACAGAAGAAATCATCCCTAGCCAAAGAAAAGATTCTTAAGAGGTTTGTTTTTCTGAAGGATTTTGAAGAGCCTCAAATCACAAAAGAAAAACCAGCGAGGATTTTGCAAAAACCCAAATGAAATTTTTGGAGTGTCACAACACCTACCCCCTTAGGAAAAAATCTCGTCCCCGAGATTTCAGTTGGTCCTTAAATAAGTGTGGATGCTCTGTTCGAAGAAAATCCTCTCTTTCCCATGTTGCTTCACTTTCGGTGTGATTACTCCACTGAACTTTGAAAAAATTGACGGTTTTCTGTCGGGTCCTCCTTTCAGACTCCTCTAATATCTTTACTGGGTGTTCCCGATAAGTGAGGTCTGGCTGCACGTCTATGTTCTCATGGGATACTTGTTTCTCTGGGTTGCTCACGCATTTCCTCAATTGCGATACGTGGAACACGTTGTGGATATCTGACAGTTCCTCAGGTAGGTCTAGCTGATATGCTACTGTGCCTTTTCGTGCCGTTATACAGAATGGTCCGATGAATCTTGGCGCTAGCTTTCCCTTAATCTTGAATCATTGCAACCCCCTCATAGGTGATACTCATAGGTACACGAATTCACCGGGTTCGAAGTTGACCCCACGATGTTTCTGATCGTAATAACTCTTTTGTCGACTTTGGGCGGTCTTGAGTCGATCTCTGATTAGCTGGACCTTTTCCTCGGCTTCTTTGAGCACGTCTGGGCCGAAGATACGGCTGTCCCCGGTCTCTGACCAATTTAACGGGGTACGACATCTTCGTCCATACAAGGCCTCAAATGGTGCCATTTGCAGGCTGGCCTGATGACTGTTGTTGTACGCGAACTCGGCGTATGGCAGGCTGTCTTCCCAACTGGTTCCATAGGTGAGGACACATGCTCTCAGCATGTCCTCTAAAATCTGGTTTACCCGTTCTGTTTGTCCATCTGTCTGGGGGTGGTATGCCGTACTGAAGGCTAGTTGAGTTCCTAGAGCTTGTTGTAATTGCTCCCAGAATCTCAAGACGAACTGTGTTCCTCTGTCAGATATTATAGTCTTCGGGACACCGTGCAGACAAACTATGCGAGAGAGATATATCTTGGCAAGCTTCTGAGTGGTGTGGGTCGTCTTTACTGGAATGAAATGTGCCACCTTAGTCAACCTGTCGGTGATAACCCATATGGCATCATTCCCGTGTCGTGATCGAGGTAGTCCGACAATGAAATCCATCCCTATTTCATCCCATTTCCACTCAGGTATTTTATTTGGTTGCAGTAGTCCGGCTGGTCTCTGATGTTCTGCCTTTATACGTTGACAAGAGTCGCAGCATGCAATGAAGGTGGCGATGTCTCTCTTCATACCGTGCCACCAAAATCCTTCCTGGATATCCTTATACATCTTGGTTCCTCCAGGGTGGATCGAATATGGAGCGGTGTGGGCTTCAGCTAGAATTTGCCGTTTGAGGTCTTCTATGTCTGGTACGCAGAGTCTATTTCCGTACCATAGTGTCCCTTCTTCGTCTATGATGAATTCCGAGGCCTTGCCCATACTCACCTTTCTTTTGATGCCTTCAATGCTGGGGTGACCGGGCTGGGCTTCTTTGATTCTTTTCACAAGGTTGGGTTGTATTTCCAAGTTTGTTATGGTGCTTTCTGCTACCATCAACAAGTTGAGTCTGGCAAATTCCCGTTGGAATTCGGGTCTTAAGTTGGGCAAACTGTTGTTGTCGGCGCTGGGGTTCCGACTAAGAGCATCGGCTACTACATTTGCTTTTCCAGGATGATAGTGGATTTCGACATCATAATCCTTTACTAGCTCCAACCAGCGTCGTTGCCTTAAATTCAGTCCTGGCTGTGTGAAAATATATTTGAGACTTTTATGGTCCGTATATATTTCACATCGATTTCCAAGTAGGAAATGCCTCCATTCCTTGAGTGCATGAATAACTGCTGCCATTTCTAAGTCATGAGTGGGATAATTTTCCTCATGCATGCGAAGTTGCCTCGAAGCGTATGCGACAACCTTGCCGTCTTGCATTAACATGCATCCGAGTCCCTTTCTGGACGCGTCACAATATACTTCAAAATTCTTGCGTATGTCTGGCACAATCAATACTGGTGCTGTTGTTAATTTCCTTTTTAGCTCTTGGAAACTTTTCTCACAGGCTTCTGTCCATTCAAACTTCTTATCTTTCTTGAGCAACTGCGTCATTGGCTTGGCTATGGTGGAGAATCCTTCAATAAATCTGCGGTAATATCCTGCCATTCCCAAGAAACTCTGTATGTCCGTTACGCTGGCTGGTGACTTCCAGCCAGTACGGCCTTGTCAGGACCCCGATCCTAAGCCACATCGATCCAGCGTGTAACACATCATATCACTTTGCGGCCTCACGCACGGTACTCCCACGGGTGCCACCTTACCTGTCCCGGGACCGTTTGCGCCTTTTGGCTCACGTATATGATAGTGTCGCTAGCATCCATATGACAGAGAACCCGGGCCGACATGGCTAGTCGTGAACCCGAGGCGGCGCTAGCCTATGAGGACAGGCTTACATGAATCACATCGAGCATGTCGGTCATCAACGTATCTATTCGGGCTGTAGCACTGGGCTAACAGGACTCCGGTAACCCGGGCTGTAGCAGGCTAGGCAGGACTCCGAATATCAGCGCGTGACATTTCCCCTAAGGGACAGACATAGGAACGACGTGAGACACATGCCGGCCAGTCAAGTGTCCTAGCAGTAGTGCTGGGCTAGCAGGACTCCGGTGAACCGGGCTGTAGCGGACTACTATCGCTCAAAAGCACAAGACTTACATTTCCCCATATGAAAGGCTGCCAAGGATAAACAACTAGATAGTCGGATCCCACTCATACCAAGCATTTCAATCATACACACAATATGCCGATATGAGTAAATACAACGTGGCATCACAACAGTACTCTACGACTCAAGTACTTTATTTAGAAGGCTCCGAGGAGCCATACATATCATCCATACAGATAGGGGTCACATGACCCAACACTCAAGTCATACAAACATACAAGGACATGCGGAAGCAAAGTAGTCTGAGTACAGACACTAGAAAGAAAGAAGGCTTGACGAAGCCTGTCTATCTACAACGACCCTTCACAAGTCTTGGATCACCACCTGGGTGATAAGTCACTCGTCAACGTCGAGGTCTACATAGAACCCATCAGAGGGGTTGGTGCAGTCGTCTGAAAAACATGATTAAAGCAACATGAGTACGGAGGTACTCAGCAAGTCTTACAACAGGAACCTACTATACATGCACATTCTCAATAAGGTAGTGGGGTTATTGCAGCAAGCCAGCTTTGACTCTTGGCTAAGCTATCCTACGATACACACCACTTGCAAATCATTTGTCGCACACGAGTCCACTATCACCATCACAATACTCCACCGTGGATCCTCTCTCGCCATCCTACGAGAGGGCCATCCGCGGTACTCACACTTATCTTGAGATTTTTAGTAGTATCCATTTAACTTGTCTATGAACTGATATAAGCAACCCAGAAGTCCATTACCGCGGACACGGCTATTCGAATAGATTATTTATAACCCTGCAGGGGTGTACTTCTTCACACATGTTTCCACCACTTAGCGTCTGCACACGACATGTGCTTGGCAGACTTCAAGCGAAAGCCGACGTGGGTGTAGACCACGACCTACCTAAACACTCAAGTCTCTAGTCCAGGTTTATCGCCTATTCGGGTTCCATCCGCAGGGAGTCCGGCCGAGGTTTCCACTAACGGCCCCGAACGATGTGAACAGGGTTCCCGAGACACCAAACGGGCGAGTCGGTACACCGTGCCACGTGCCTACCGCAACACAGCCCACCCCGATGGTCAGCGCCGCGTGCGGCCCCCAGCATACTACAAACACCAGAAACTACTTGCAACTCCTGGACAGAGGACAAGGGTGGATAAGAAGTCGAGCGGGGTCATATTTCAGGGCCCAATGCATGGTAGTAGCTGAATCATGGATCACAA
The DNA here is from genome assembly GCA_032464435.1 of Aegilops umbellulata. Taxonomy (NCBI): domain Eukaryota; kingdom Viridiplantae; phylum Streptophyta; class Magnoliopsida; order Poales; family Poaceae; genus Aegilops; species Aegilops umbellulata. The sequence goes on from CP136057.1 coordinate 189,521,436, forward strand.
ACACAGATCTCAGTTCTTAAGGACGGCTTCAATGAAACAGCCCACCATGTACTCCTACATGGCCTCTCATCGATTCCTTTACCAAATCGTATTCACACTTCACTCTTGTCACCGACACAACCTTTCACTCCAGTTCATCATCCCGATGAGCCAGACCTGACACAACTCTAAGCATAGCAAGCATAGCATGGTAGGAACACACACACACATGTATTGGCTCAATCAACTCCTACACATGCTAGTGGGTTTCATCTAGTTACTGTGGCAATGACAGGTCATGCAAAGGAAGTGGGTTCAACTACCGCAACACACAGCAGTTTGAAACGCGTTGTCTTAATGCAGTAAACGAGAGCAGAAGCGAGAACATGGGTTTGTATCGGAATGATCAAAGGGTTGCTTGCCTGATGGAGTGGTCGTGGGATACTGCCCTTCAGTTGGATACTCGGAGATATCCTCGGAGGCAGAACCTACCACGAATGACACATTGCAACACAATCAATACATGACGATATGCAACAATATGATGCATGCAATGACATGGCAACATGAATGTGTCCTGGTCTTGTGCAAGTTAAACCAGAAGGAAATGACCCCATTTGAACCAAAGATTCAAATGGTAGTGCATTTATAAGATCATATTAGTGCAATATCTTACAATGCCTAAACAGTGGGTTTAACTTGCTTTAACATGCATGAAACCAGTTCCATTGAATAGATTGGATTTTTCTGATAATTTTTCATATATAAAACTTTGCATTTGGAGTTACAGATAATTTTCTATGAATTTTTGAAGTTTGAACTATTTTCTGGATTTTCCTGTATAAAAATAAATCCAGCAAAATAATAACTGCGTCAGCACTGTGTCATGCTTGCGTCAGCAGTCAACCCCGCTGACTGGGTCAAACCTGACGTGTGGGGCCACACGTCAGTGACACAGGGGCTAATCCCGGTCAAACCCGCGCTGACCAGGGTTTGACTTGGCCCTGGGCCCACGGTCAGTGGCTTAGGGGGGGGGTTTAGGTTGCGGGATTAGGCGCTAATGACGCCACGTCGGCCTCGCCGGAGTTTCGCCGGCGACGACCTCAAGCCGCGGCGGTTCTTCACCGGAGTTGCGCTACAGGCGGCGAATAGGCGCGCGGAGACCACGGGAGCGAAGCCCGCGCTCGTCCGCACCGATTGGAGCAGAAGGGAGAGGCGGGGGCGGCCGGAGCTCGCCGGAGCGGAGCTCAGGGCGGCGGCCGGAGTCGAGCTTGAGCGGGCGCAGCGCTGCGGGGCTCGAAAAGACAGGGGAGGAGGTGGAATCGAGGCGGGAGCTCACAGCGGAGGCAGCGGCGGCGTCAGCGGGCTCGGGGACGAGTCGGAGACGACGGGGCGGCGAGGACGATCTGCGGCGGCCGGCGACGAAGAGGACAGCGAGGGCGACGCTACGGGGCACTCCGGCTCTCGTGGCTCGGCGAGGAGGCAGCTAGCGACGAGGCGGAGCAGCTGGGCTTGTCGGAGAGGCGAGGGAGCGGCTGTGGGCGCGGCAGCAGCGGGCGCCGGCGACGAGCTCCGCTCGGGGAGGGGGAAGAGGGGGATCCAGAGGAGAGGGGGGAAAAAGAGCGAGCGGCGGGGCGTCGCGTGGCGACGTGCGGGACGTCCAGCGTCGGGGGGGGGGAGGGCCAGGCAGGCAGGTGGCGTGGCGGCACGGCCGTGCGCGCGCGCCGGCCACACGCCCGGCCGACTGGCGCCAGGAGGACGACGGCGCTGGTGGGCTGGCCCAGCTGGGCCGCACAGGAGCGGGCCTCAGCTGGCACAGGTAGGCCTTTTTTTTTTAATTTTGTTTTCTTTCCTATTTCTTCTGCAACTTTGTGGATTTATTTAAATTACCTAGACCACTCCAAAAATTCCCAAACTGCACATGCTTGCTATTTAAAATATAGACAACATGAAACATTTCTGTTTGAGAATATTTGAACATTTAAAATATTTTTATAAATTTTAAATGCCCAAATTCAAATACTTATGTGTTAATTCAATAACCCTCTGTTGACCTAGAAAAATGTGCACTATTTTTGCCAGGGGGTTTAATCCAAGACAAAGAGGGTGAACATTTTAGAAGGGCATTTCAGGTTCATTGAAAAAGATTTTAGTAAACCCTAGTTATTTCCAGGGGGGGGGGAAGTGTGTGTTGGGGGTTCTGGCATTTCCCAATTCAGAATTAATAGAATTTAAACATGATGCACACTCTAATGCATGGCCTAGCTAGGGATGTGACAACTCACCCCCACTCAAAAGAATCTCGTCCCGAGATTTAGGTTCCTCCGGAAAGAAGGCGGGGTACTCAAGTCGAAGACGATCCTCCCTTTCCCAAGTAGCCTCTTGCTCGGAATGGTGTGACCATTGAACCTTGAGAAACTTGATATTGTGGCGTCGAGTGGTACGCTCGGCTTGGTCAAGGATACGAACGGGGTATTCCCGATAAGTGAGGTTATCTTGGAGATCAAGCTTTTCGTGGTCCACTCCGCGGATAGGATCCGAGAAGCAACGCCTGAGTTGAGAAACGTGGAAGACATCATGAACTCTGGAGAGATGCGGAGGTAGTTCCAGTTGGTAGGCAACTTCCCCTCGTTTGGCAAGAATGCGAAAAGGTCCAATGTAACGAGGAGCCAATTTGCCTTTGATACCGAATCGATGGGTTCCCTTTAAAGGTGTAACCCGAAGATAAGCCATCTCGCCGACTTCATAAGCCATGGGCTTATGCTTGCGGTCATACTGACTCTTTTGTCGGGACTGGGCGGTTTTCAACTTCTCACGAATAATGCGAACCTGCTCTTCTGCATCCTGGATCATGTCCGGGCCAAAGAGTTGTCTTTCGCCGGTTTCTGACCAGTTAAGAGGCGTTCGACATTTTTGTCCATAAAGAACTTCGAAAGGAGCTTTGCCCAAGCTAGCTTGATAACTATTGTTATAAGCGAACTCGGCAAATGGTAGGCACTTCTCCCAATCCATACCGAAAGACATGACAGAAGCTCGGAGCATATCCTCCAGAATTTGATTGACTCGTTCTACTTGACCACTTGACTGAGGATGGAAGGCGGTGCTAAAGGAAAGTTGAGTTCCCAAAGCATTTTGGAAACTTTCCCAAAATCGAGAGGTGAAAAGACTTCCACGGTCGGAATTAATTTCCAATGGAACACCATGGAGAGACACTATTTGAGAGATGTATAGATCAGCTAGCTGGCTAGCGGTTATACTCTCGCGAACGGGTAAAAAGTGGTCTACTTTGGAAAGACGATCGACAACAACGAAGATAGCATTATTCCCTCTTTTGGTTCTGGGAAATCCGGTAATGAAATCCATACCGATATTATCCCATTTCCATTCAGGAATCTCCAATGGTTGAAGGGTGCCAGCAGGTCGTTGGTGCTCTGCTTTAACGCGACGACAGACGTCGCAATTAGCAATGTATTGAGCGATTTCTCTCTTCATCCTAGTCCACCAAAACCTCTGGCGTAGATCTTGATACATTTTAGTACTACCGGGATGAATGGTGAGAGGGGATTCATGAGCTTCCTTAAGGATCAATTGTCGTAAATGTTGTTTCTTGGGAACCACCAAGCGGTTCTCGAAGAAGACAACACCCCGTTTATCCATGGAAAAACATTTAGCAACTCCGCTAGCGATGTTTTCCTTAATCCGAGATATGCCCTTATCGCGCTTCTGGGCAGCTATGATTTGATCCGTAAGGTTAGGTTTCGCCACCAGGGTGGAAAGGAATCCTCGAGGAACAATGTGAAGGTTAAGCTTATGGAATTCCTCGTGGAGAAGTGGTTGACCTTGTTGTAACATCAGGTTGTTACAATAAGATTTACGACTTAGTGCATCAGCCATGACATTGGCTTTGCCTGGGGTGTAAGTTATTCCTAAGTCGTAATCCGAGATCAGCTTGACTCAACGTCTTTGCCTGAGATTCAAATCCGGTTGGGTGAAGATATATTTCAAACTTTGGTGATCAGTGTAAATTTCGCAACGGTTACCCAAGAGGTAATGTCGCCAGGTTTTGAGTGCATGGACTACTGCTGCAAGCTCTAGATCATGAGTAGGATAATTATCCTCATGTGGACGCAACTGTCGAGATGCGTAGGCAATCACATGACGATCTTGCATGAGTATGCAACCTAGTCCTTGTCGCGAGGCGTCGCAATAGATAACAAAGTCCTTAGAGAAATCTGGTGGTACCAGTACGGGAGCAGATGTCAGGCGTCTTTTCAGTTCCTGAAAGCTGAACTCGCACTGTGGGGTCCACTCGAACTTTTTATCTTTCTTGAGGAGTTCAGTTAGAGGCTTAGCAACTTTGGAGAAATTCTCGACGAAGCGGCGGCAATAGCTCGCTAAACCAAGAAAACTCCGAACTTGCTTGACCGTTTCAGGTGGAGTCCAGTCAAGGACAGCTTGAACTCTCTCGGGATTGACAGCAATGCCCTTGCCAGAGATTACATGGCCCAGATAGGTCACTTCTGGCAACCAGAATTCGCACTTGGAGAATTTGGCATAAAGGCGATGCTCTCGAAGTTTCATCAATACTAGCCTTAGATGTTCGGCATGTTCTTCCTCATTCTTGGAGTAGATGAGTATATCATCGAGGTATACCACGACGAATTTATCCAAGTACTCCATGAATATCGAGTTCATTAACCGAGAGAAGGTGGCTGGAGCATTGGTTAAACCGAAGGACATGACGGTGTACTCGTATTGGCCGTAACGAGTAACGAAAGCCGTTTTGGGAATGTCCCCGTTCTTGATTTTGATCTGATGGTAGCCCAACCTTAAATCCATCTTGGAAAAGACTGAGGATCCAGCGAGCTGGTCATATAGGTCGTTGATCCTGGGGAGCGGATACTTGTTTTTGATAGTGACCAAATTGACAGGTCGGTAATCTACAACCATCCGATCCGTTCCATCCTTCTTCTTGACGAAGAGGACGGGGCAAGCCCATGGAGATGAACTAGGACGGATGAAACCTTTTTGCAAGGACTCATCGAGTTGTTTCTTAAGCTCAGCTAGTTCTAGGGGTGCCATCTTATAAGGTCTCCTAGAGATTGGGACGGTTCCTGGGACAAGGTCTATCACGAACTCGACATCTCTGTCAGGTGGAACACCTGGCAGTTCCTCTGGAAAGACATCCGGGAAGTCACGGACTACCGGAATATCTTCGAGGTCTGGAAGGGGATTGGCATTTAGAGAGTAGAGCTGACGCTCCGATACTCGGGTCAAAACATTGACTGTCTTGCCCGATGGATGGGTAAGTTGGACAGTTCTAGTTGAGCAATCAATATTGGCGTAATGGGCTGACATCCAGTCCATACCCAAGATGATGTTTATGTCTGAAGACTTGAGAGCTATTAAAGACGCAAGGAAGACCAATCTGTCGACAAGAATTTCATTTCCATGGCTGATCCTAGAGGTTTGCCACTTAGAACCAGGGGTTTGAATTACCATGGAGGTAGGCATGTCACAAAAAGTGGTGTTGTGCAAACGAGCATAACTCTCAGAAATAAATGAATGAGATGCTCCAGTATCAAAGAGAACAGTTGCCGGATGGCAATTAACAAGGAGCGTACCGAGAACGACGTTGGGGTCCTCTTGAGTTTCTTCAGCTGAAACGTAGTTGACATGGCCACGAGCAGTGGTGGCTGGCTTGGCGACAAGCACCTTCGCTGTTGACTTACCACGTCCAACAGACTTTCCGAACTGACTGGGGTTGTTCTGGGGACACTCACGGATGTAGTGGCCCGGCTCACCACACTTGAAGCAAGTTGTTATATTGGGGCGTGGAGCAGTATTGGCAGTGGGACCACCAAAAGTCTTGGGCGGCACATACTGTTGATTGGGACGAGGTGCCTCAAAGGATGGCCTCGGGGTATACCTGGGTGGCATAGAAGAATTTGGGATCCAGACCCGGCGCTTCTGTGATCCAGAACCAGATGAAGATCCATAGTCACGGGAGTGCTTGCGTGAAGCTTCAAAATCATTCTGCCCCGTCTCGGCACTGATGGCCTTATTGACTAGCTTCGGAAAAGAAATGCATTCATGCAGACGAAGGTCACGTCGGAGCTCAGGGCTAAGTCCCTTGCGGAACCTTGCCTGCTTCTTGGCATCGGTGGATACCTCTTCGGGAGCATAGCGTGCAAGCTTCCCAAACTCGCGACTGTATGCATCCACAGTCAGCTTCCCCTGGGTGAAGTTACAGAACTCCTCCCTCTTGCGATCCATAAGGCCTTCCGGGATGTGATGCTCACGAAAAGCGGCACTAAAATCACCCCAAGTAGTGACTTGGCCGACCGGACGCATAGCTTCATAATTCTCCCACCAAAGGCTGGCAGGGCCTTCGAGGTGATAGGCAGCAAAGGTGACCTTATCATCTTCAGCTACGTTGGCAGAACGTAGCTTGTGGGCGATGCTGCGGAGCCAGTCATCCGCATCGAGAGGCTCGATGGAATGATTGAACTTTGGCGGGTACAGCTTGACAAAGTCATTGATGGACACCGAATTGATCCTCTGCTGGCGTGCGGTGTTCTGCTCAATCCGCTCTAACAAGCGATTGGTGTCGCGCCTGTTGCGCTCTGCCTCCAGCATCACTTCGGCCAGAGAAGGTGGTTGAGGCAGACTTTCCTCTCTAGGTGCACTAGCTTCTCCCTGCTCCGAAGCAGCAGGGTTGCTGCGGGTGTTGACCATCCTGGGAAAACAAAACAGCGATTTAAACCAGGATGGCAAAATCTGGCCAAGGAAGTGCGGAATGTAATGGGTAACCAGGAATGCAGAGATGATCATCCGTATGACATGGTAATATAGAAACTGCCATATGTATACCAACGGTCATACACATCATACATAGTTTAGTACAAGCTCAAGCTGAGGTACAACTAAGACGAAAGACGTTACATCTCATCGGAGGCATTCCAAGCTCCTATACATTATTTTTCTACACCTCCGGAATTGATACACACTAAGTTATATTCCACAATCACGCAGGACGGTGGACATACAACTATTACAACGCCAGCGAGACTGCTACTAGCTCAGGCGGTTCCGTAGAAGTCCTCATAGAAGTCACCACCCAGACCTGGAAGTGGAACATGGTCATCTGGGAACAGACGGCCACGCGGTGCTTGTGGACCATAGGGACTTGGGTGCGGCCTCGGTCCAACAGATGGCGGCAGAAGAGGCCCACGAGGAGGGGTGATGCCTCCCACCTCACGCCATTCCATGAAGTCTGGCAGACTAGCCCGCACAGGGTACAAGTCTCTCGCGTCCATGTATCCAGCTTGCACAGCAGGTGCAAACCTCGTCAAGGTGGCCCAATGATCAGCACGAGCATTAAAGAGCTCCATACGCAAGGCCCGGTTTTCACGGTCCTTATCTTCCAACATCTCAGTAGTGGTGCAAAGGAGTGAGTCCTCATGGGATGCATCACTGTACATGCCCTGAAGGTAACCATGCGCCCCAGGGAGGGATGCTGGCATGTAGCGAAAATCAGTGTTGCTCAACAAGGCAGTTCTAGCTCGCATAATGGTCATCATCGAGTAGGCTGCATCTTGAACGGACATCCCAATAGTGATCCCGAGTCCATAAGAACAGTGGAGTGGTTCCGTGGCTCCGGGATAAGATGGATATATCCTGACCGTGCAAAGATATTGGCTCTGGTTGAAATCTCTAAACTGCTCTTCGACGGTGTATTCAGGATACCATCGGTAACCTGCCTCCACCATCACTCGAACCAACATGGCGGTATGACCACATACACCGATGCAACGGGTCAGACGAACCACTTGGTTTTGGGGACGGGTAGCCATCTGAAAGCACAAAATGGTGCCAAGGCATTAGAATTTCTGGATGAAATTGGACAGCATAACGGCTGTAAATGCTCAGAAAAAGACTTGAGACATCCACAACAGTTTGCGAAACCACTCAACAACAACATATCAAGGTTCTGGTTCAAATGGCAACATACTAAACTTTAGTAGAACTGAACTGGGTTGTATCCAACAATCCTATAAGTTACTACGGATTTAGTAACACGTGAACCTGATGGAGAGGAGAGAGCCTAGTCCTTAACCCACGTAGAATGAGAAGAGAATGACTCAGAATAGAGGGCATAAGGTAAAGGAGTAAAAGAGCCTTACGTTCCCTCCCACAATCAATTCCCCTACGTATAACTAAAGCATTTCTAGACTCGACATCGACCAGTTTGGCTTAGCGAACCTACAGGCAGTCCGGCTCTGATGCCAACGCTGTCAGGACCCCGATCCTAAGCCACATCGATCCAGCGTGTAACACATCATATCACTTTGCGGCCTCACGCACGGTACTCCCACGGGTGCCACCTTACCTGGCCCGGGACCGTTTGCGCCTTTTGGCTCACGTATATGATAGTGTCGCTAGCATCCATATGACAGAGAACCCGGGCCGACATGGCTAGTCGTGAACCCGAGGCGGCGCTAGCCTATGAGGACAGGCTTACATGAATCACATCGAGCATGTCGGTCATCAACGTATCTATTCGGGCTGTAGCACTGGGCTAACAGGACTCCGGTAACCCGGGCTGTAGCAGGCTAGGCAGGACTCCGAATATCAGCGCGTGACATTTCCCCTAAGGGACAGACATAGGAACGACGTGAGACACATGCCGGCCAGTCAAGTGTCCAAGCAGTAGTGCTGGGCTAGCAGGACTCCGGTGAACCGGGCTGTAGCGGACTACTATCGCTCAGAAGCACAAGACTTACATTTCCCCATATGAAAGGCTGCCAAGGATAAACAACTAGATAGTCGGATCCCACTCATACCAAGCATTTCAATCATACACACAATATGCCGATATGAGTAAATACAACGTGGCATCACAACAGTACTCTACGACTCAAGTACTTTATTTAGAAGGCTCCGAGGAGCCATACATATCATCCATACAGATAGGGGTCACATGACCCAACACTCAAGTCATACAAACATACAAGGACATGCGGAAGCAAAGTAGTCTGAGTACAGACACTAGAAAGAAAGAAGGCTTTACGAAGCCTGTCTATCTACAACGACCCTTCACAAGTCTTGGATCACCACCTGGGTGATAAGTCACTCGTCAACGTCGAGGTCTACATAGAACCCATCAGAGGGGTTGGTGCAGTCGTCTGAAAAACATGATTAAAGCAACATGAGTACGGAGGTACTCAGCAAGTCTTACAACAGGAACCTACTATACATGCACATTCTCAATAAGGTAGTGGGGTTATTGCAGCAAGCCAGCTTTGACTCTTGGCTAAGCTATCCTACGATACACACCACTTGCAAATCATTTGTCGCACACGAGTCCACTATCACCATCACAATACTCCACCGTGGATCCTCTCTCGCCATCCTACGAGAGGGCCATCCGCGGTACTCACACTTATCTTGAGATTTTTAGTAGTATCCATTTAACTTGTCTATGAACTGACATAAGCAACCCAGAAGTCCATTACCGCGGACACGGCTATTCGAATAGGTTATTTATAACCCTGCAGGGGTGTACTTCTTCACACATGTTTCCACCACTTAGCGTCTGCACACGACATGTGCTCGGCAGACTTCAAGCGAAAGCCGACGTGGGTGTAGACCACGACCTACCTAAACACTCAAGTCTCTAGTCCAGGTTTATCGCCTATTCGGGTTCCATCCGCAGGGAGTCCGGCCGAGGTTTCCACTAACGGCCCCGAACGATGTGAACAGGGTTCCCGAGACACCAAACGGGCGAGTCGGTACACCGTGCCACGTGCCTACCGCAACACAGCCCACCCCGATGGTCAGCGCCGCGTGCGGCCCCCAGCATACTACAAACACCAGAAACTACTTGCAACTCCTGGACAGAGGACAAGGGTGGATAAGAAGTCGAGCGGGGTCATATTTCAGGGCCCAATGCATGGTAGTAGCTGAATCATGGATCACAAACACAGATCTCAGTTCTTAAGGACGGCTTCAATGAAACAACCCACCATGTACTCCTACATGGCCTCTCATCGATTCCTTTACCAAATCGTATTCACACTTCACTCTTGTCACCGACACAACCTTTCACTCCAGTTCATCATCCCGATGAGCCAGACCTGACACAACTCTAAGCATAGCAAGCATAGCATGGTAGGAACACACACACACACATGTATTGGCTCAATCAACTCCTACACATGCTAGTGGGTTTCATCTAGTTACTGTGGCAATGACAGGTCATGCAAAGGAAGTGGGTTCAACTACCGCAACACACAGCAGTTTGAAACGCGTTGTCTTAATGCAGTAAACGAGAGCAGAAGCGAGAACATGGGTTTGTATCGGAATGATCAAAGGGTTGCTTGCCTGATGGAGTGGTCGTGGGATACTGCCCTTCAGTTGGATACTCGGAGATATCCTCGGAGGCAGAACCTACCACGAATGACACATTGCAACACAATCAATACATGACGATATGCAACAATATGATGCATGCAATGACATGGCAACATGAATGTGTCCTGGTCTTGTGCAAGTTAAACCAGAAGGAAATGACCCCATTTGAACCAAAGATTCAAATGGTAGTGCATTTATAAGATCATATTAGTGCAATATCTTACAATGCCTAAACAGTTGGGTTTAACTTGTTTTAACATGCATGAAACCAGTTCCATTGAATAGATTGGATTTTTCTGATAATTTTTCATATATAAAACTTTGCATTTGGAGTTACAGATAATTTTCTATGAATTTTTGAAGTTTGAACTATTTTCTGGATTTTCCTGTATAAAAATAAATCCAGCAAAATAATAACTGCGTCAGCACTGTGTCATGCTTGCGTCAGCAGTCAACCCCGCTGACTGGGTCAAACCTGACGTGTGGGGCCACACGTCAGTGACACAGGGGCTAATCCCGGTCAAACCCGCGCTGACCAGGGTTTGACTTGGCCCTGGGCCCACGGTCAGTGGCTTAGGGGGGGGGGGGTTTAGGTTGCGGGATTAGGCGCTAATGACGCCACGTCGGCCTCGCCGGAGTTTCGCCGGCGACGACCTCAAGCCGCGGCGGTTCTTCACCGGAGTTGCGCTACAGGCGGCGAATAGGCGCGCGGAGACCACGGGAGCGAAGCCCGCGCTCGTCCGCACCGATTGGAGCAGAAGGGAGAGGCGGGGGCGGCCGGAGCTCGCCGGAGCGGAGCTCAGGGCGGCGGCCGGAGTCGAGCTTGAGCGGGCGCAGCGCTGCGGGGCTCGAAAAGACAGGGGAGGAGGTGGAATCGAGGCGGGAGCTCACAGCGGAGGCAGCGGCGGCGTCAGCGGGCTCGGGGACGAGTCGGAGACGACGGGGCGGCGAGGACGATCTGCGGCGGCCGGCGACGAAGAGGACAGCGAGGGCGACGCTACGGGGCACTCCGGCTCTCGTGGCTCGGCGAGGAGGCAGCTAGCGACGAGGCGGAGCAGCTGGGCTTGTCGGAGAGGCGAGGGAGCGGCTGTGGGCGCGGCAGCAGCGGGCGCCGGCGACGAGCTCCGCTCGGGGAGGGGGAAGAGGGGGATCCAGAGGAGAGGGGGGAAAAAGAGCGAGCGGCGGGGCGTCGCGTGGCGACGTGCGGGACGTCCAGCGTCGGGGGGGGAGGGCCAGGCAGGCAGGTGGCGTGGCGGCACGGCCGTGCGCGCGCACCGGCCACACGCCCGGCCGACTGGCGCCAGGAGGACGACGGCGCTGGTGGGCTGGCCCAGCTGGGGCGCACAGGAGCGGGCCTCAGCTGGCACAGGTAGGCCTTTTTTTTAATTTTGTTTTCTTTCCTATTTCTTCTGCAACTTTGTGGATTTATTTAAATTACCTAGACCACTCCAAAAATTCCCAAACTGCACATGCTTGCTATTTAAAATATAGACAACATGAAACATTTCTGTTTGAGAATATTTGAACATTTAAAATATTTTTATAAATTTTAAATGCCCAAATTCAAATACTTATGTGTTAATTCAATAACCCTCTGTTGACCTAGAAAAATGTGCACTATTTTTGCCAGGGGGTTTAATCCAAGACAAAGAGGGTGAACATTTTAGAAGGGCATTTCAGGTTCATTGAAAAAGATTTTAGTAAACCCTAGTTATTTCCGGGGGGGGGGGGGGAAAGTGTGTGTTGGGGGTTCTGGCATTTCCCAATTCAGAATTAATAGAATTTAAACATGATGCACACTCTAATGCATGGCCTAGCTAGGGATGTGACAGGCCTTGACTTTCTCTGGGTCCACGGCGATCCCGTCTTGGGTTAGAACGTGGCCTAGAAAGCCTACTTGCCTTAACCAAAATTCACACTTGCTGAACTTGGCGTACAATTGGTGTTTCCTGAGTTCTCCTAGTACAATTCTGAGATGTTCAGCGTGTTCTTCTGGTGTTTTGGAGTATACTAAAATATCGTCGATGAATACCACAACGAACTTGTCCATAAACTTCATAAATACTTTGTTCATGAGGTGAACAAAATATGCAGGGGCATTTGTTAATCCAAAAGGCATTACTGTGAACTCATACAGTCCATATCTGGAGGTGAAGGCTGTCTTGGGGATATCTTCTGTTCGTACCTTTAATTGATGGTATCCTGACCTTAGGTCGATTTTTGAGAATACCTTGGCCTTAGCGAGTTGATCGAATAAATCATTTATTCTTGGCATCGGGTATTTGTTCTTGATCGTGACCATGTTGAGTGCTCGGTAGTCAATACACAATCGCAGTGTTCCATCTTTCTTTTTGGCAAACAAAATTGGTGATCCCCATGGTGAGGAACTGCCTCGAACGTATCCTTTGTCAAGCAATTCCTTTATTTGTTTCTTCAGTTCAACTAACTCGGATGGTGCCATCCTGTACGGTTTCTTGTATATGGGGGTGGTCCCTGGTGCTAGCTCAATGTTGAATTCTATCTCTCGGTCTGGTGGCATGCCTGGTAGCTCTTCGGGAAATACGTCTGGAAATTCACACACTACTGGGACCTTGTTTAATTCAGAAATGTCCACCTTGTTCAGTCTTGGTTGTCTGGGCATTTCCCTTTCTTTGGCGGATACTCTTATTGTCTTACCATGGTGGTGTGTGAGAATCAGGGTCCGATTGAAACAATCAATGAAACCTTTGTTGGTGGTTAACCAGTCCATCCCTAGGATGACATCCAGTCCTTTATTTTCCAACACAATGAGATTGGCGTGAAACTTCAATCCTTTGAACTCAATAATCACATCGTGACAGTAATTCTGAGTGACTTGCTGAATCCCAGGGGACTTGATGATCATGGGTTTCTCCAAAGGAAGCATCGAAAAATTATTTTGCAAAGCAAAACTTTTCGAAATAAAAGAGTGAGAAGCTCCAGAATCAAACAAAACCATTGCAGGTATTGTGTTGACAGGGAACGTACCGAGTACGATATCCGGAGCGTTTTGTGCCTCCTCTTTGGTCACGTGGTTCAGATGACCTTTCCTGTGGTTATTGCTGGGATTGAAGTTGTTTCGCTTGGGCGCTGAATTATTGTTGCCGTTGTTCGGCTTTGGTGCTGAGCTTCTTGGCTTGGGACACTGCTTGGCATAGTGTCCTTCTTCTCCACAGGTGTAACAAGTAACACCTGGGCGATATGTGAACTCCTTGTCCCTAGCATGAAAATTCTTTGTTGGGCGTGAGACGTTGGATGATGATTTGTGCGTCCCACCCTTCTGAAAATCGGTCTTACTTCGGTGATTGCGAGCATGGTTAGTCTGGTCCCTCTTTCGCTTGCGGATATCTTCCAAACCGCGTCTTTCATTTTCCAGAGTAATGGCTTTATCCACCAGCGTCTTAAAATCTGGGAAAGTGTGTATGACCAGTTGGCATTTAAGCGCGGGCGCTAGGCCGTCAAGGAACTTCTCCATTTTCTTGCTTTCAGTCATACGCTCTTCGTTGGCGTAGCGGGATAACAGAGTAAATTGGCCATTGTAATCTGACACTGGCATGTTCCTTTGCTTGAGGTCATCGAACTCTCTTTTCTTGATTTTCATAATACTCTTAGGAATATGCGCGCCACGGAAACCTTCTTTGAAATCATCTCAGGTTATATCATTTTCGTTGGGATGCATGTGCAGAAAATTCTCCCACCAGGAGGCGGCTGCTCCCGTGAGATAATGTGGTGCGTACAGTACCTCTTCTGGGTCTGAGCACTTTGCAATAATTAACTTTCTCTCCATATCGCGAAGCCAGTCTTCGGCCTCAAGTGGCTTGTCAGTATGAGAAAATGTTGGGGGACGTGTCTTCTGTAGCTCAGATAACTTGGAATGCTGTGGATACTGCCCATGGTGATTTCCCATGTTAATGACTTGGTTCATCATTTCCCGATGTTGTTGCTGACTCCGTTCATAAAGGCGGCACATTTGGGAAAGTGCCGTTTCACTGTCCTGTTGACTTGTCTGACCTCGTGCAAAATTGTTGCCTGATTGAGTATTATAGTGTTGACTTGACTGCCCTTGTGCAAAATTGTTGCCCGGTTGATTGCCATAATTTTCCTCTGGTGGAGCTGGCATGGAGCGAGTCCAAGGACGAGACATTTTTCACTCTGGGGATGTATTTGTAAAACCCATAAGAAAAAATGGAAGGGTTGCAAAGATAAAACCCATAATGCACAAGGTTGACAAATAAATTTTTTAAGCCAAGATTACTCAAGGGAAAACAAATCGATTTGCGCATAGCGAAGGACTGCATCATTACGTATCTTACACGCGGCAATAATTATACAATACATCACTCAGGATATGCGTACATAATCCTGACATGTTATTTAGGCTAGTGCACTTCTCCAGATCCTACATGATGCGCAAACAAGCTACTTCTCACAACATCTTACATGGCGATGCAACGCATGGCGGCTAAGCGTACTCAGTCAGAGATGTTGATGACGTCCTTGGCCCTGCCAAGGGTGAGGTGTAGCGAAGCCGGGGACTCGACTTCCTCCTCGCTAATAGGCTCCATACGAGTAGTGCTGCGCCGAGTAGATGGAGCGGGTGCCAGGGGCGGAACGACACGGATTGGAGTCGGTGCGAGTGGCGGTGCAGTGCGTGCTGGAGTGGGCGCAATGACCTGGTTGAACTCCTCGGTGGTAGGCAGGCGACGAGCAGGAGGATGGGATGCAGAGGACGAGACAAAAGTCAGTGGCGGTGCGGTGGGCAGGAGCTCCCTCCTGTTGACGGCACAACCGTGGACTGAGTCCATGCGGGCGGCCACAAAGTCATCCACCAAGTTGTCGAAGGCTGCCTCCAAGGCCCGGAGATACTCAATAAGCATCTCAAAAGCCTCGTCTCGTTCTCCTCTGGGGCAGGAGAATGCGTAGTGACAGGTGTAGGGCACATGGCATGGAAGATAGCGGTAGCGACGAGCCTTCATCGCGGGAAGGACATCCCTGAGACGAGCTATCGCCTCGCGGGCTGCCATCTGGATGGCATGCTTCTCCGTAGGCATGGCTCTCCCCAAGAACCGGAAGCGGCGTAGCTCACCACGCCCTCCCTTGAACTGCACCGCGGCCTGGTGCATAGTCAGACTGTCGTTGACTTTGTGCTGACAGAGAGTGACGACTGGGCGCACAGACGGCCCCATCGCGACCTGAACGACGAAGGAGAGAAGCTTGACGAACCCATCGGGCACGTTGGCGAAGGTCTAAGACTCGCAGCTGCGGTTGGCCATCTACAAAAGTAGGCAAAAATCCTGAATGGTCAGATCATAAATATATGCTGACTGTCAGAAAAATGACTACTATTGCAAAAACATGAATAAGCTCTATCATGCTAATAACCGATTAGCGATCGCACCTAGTGGCTTCCTACAGTCAGCCTGGCTCTGGTACCAAGCTTGTCACGACCGGTTTTCCAATAAAAATATTTATTGAGAAACCAATCTTTAGATTCCAGTTTGAGATAAAGCCTCCTCACTGGCAGACAAACTTTTGATACAATAAGCCAGTAGCATAAATATGTTACAGGGTTGAGCTGACGATGCTCAACAATTTATTACAAGCGTGCCAATAATTATACATAAAGGCGATTAATGACACAAGGGAGTGGTGGCATACTACTGACTCGCAAATATGGTAGAGGTGGAGTAACACAGTGGGGAGTGGATATGGGATTCTCAAACTAACATCCCATCGAGCGTCGAGGTGAGGCTCGATGAATTTATTAGGGTAGCGGAAGCGGATATAATACAGTGACCAACTCCAGGGTCGCACGAGACTGACCGGGACTCCTCTAGGCGTCGGATTCGCTATCGAACTCTTCATCCATGAGATCACCTTCGTCAGCATCTGGCCAAATCAACAAGCCAGTGAGTACTTTGAAAGTACTCGCAAGACAGTTCGGACGTAAGATATAACAAATGCTAACATGAAATACATGAATAAGTTAACCAGTACGATCAGACATAGAGGTAATAATACTGAGTGCCAAGCGAGGGTCTGAATGACTCCTTGAGCGGAAAATGCGGAATAATAGATACTGGTGCCAAACGAGTGTCTGAAAGACTCCTTGAGCGGAAAATGCAGGATAGTAATACTGGTGCCAAACGAGTGTCTGAAAGACTCCTCGAGCGGAAAATGCGGGGTAATAATGCCACAGCCAGGCGTCTGAGCGACACCACATAAAGGGCTTTAAAAAGAAATGCCACAGTCGGGCGTCTGAGGAACACCACATAAAGGGCTTTAAAAAGAAATGCCACAGTCGGGCGTCTGAGCGACACCACATAAAGGGCTTTAAAAAGAAATGCCACAGTCGGGCGTCTGAGCGACACCACTAAAGGGCTTTAAAAAGAAATGCCACAGTCGGGCGTCTGAGCGACACCACATAAAGGGATTTAAAAAGAAATGCCACAGTCGGGCGTCTGAGCGACACCACATAAAGGGCTTTAAAAAGAAATGCCACAGTCGGGCGTCTGGGCGACACCACATAAAGGGCTTTAAAAAGTAATGCCACAGTCGGGCATCTGAGCGACACCACATAAAGGGCTTTAAAAAGAAATGCCACAGTCAGGCGTCTGAGCGACACCACATAAAGGGCTTTTGACTGATAAGGAAATAATATATTCATCATAAATATATTCAACTCATGGAATTAAACGAGTTAGTCCATCCACAAGGATAAACATTTAACCGGTCTTAGTGCTCATGTGTCCCACTGGGTAATCTGTCACCAAACTGGCACATGACTGTTAGCAGAGAACTTGGATATAGATATGATGATTTAAGGATATAGAGCTCTGCAGAGTTTGTACAAAAATTTCCCACAGTCAACGGATTTCCGTAGTCACCAGGACTAGTTCCGTTACGGTATTTCAGAAGGAAACACAGCTAACTAGTACACACCCATCCAACTCTTCGATGCCAGGAATCACCCTCAACATCGTCCAAGAAAAACTATTGAGACGGGGAGATCACAATCTCGAATAGCATGGGATCAAATTTATATACGCGCGCTCTAAGGGGTGCCCCCCTCTCGGTCCCAACCGGAAACACCCATGCCCCCTGACCGGATGCCTGGCTTTAATCCAGGGCCATGGAACCATCATCCCGGCCTCTCCTTTTTGGTGTGTACCCAGAAAGCGGTTTGCGTCTTACTAAACCATATCCCTTTCGGGAAACATGTGGTAGTACAGGGAAAGGAAAAGGATTTGAACCCAACCGATATGGGTTGGTACTGAAGATAACTTGCATGGCCTAAGACTGGCATGCTACAACACTGCCATCTTACCCATCATCATGCCAACACATGGCCTTGCATACTTACGTCCAATGACGTGTGAAATCATCGGGCTTACTTGCCTCAACAATGCATAATGAACGGTTCATCGGTATGCTTCACACATGCCATGAAACAATCTACATGCAAACATGCCAAGACACTCATCATATCAAAAGTTCGAACATGCTTGCCTGGTTCAGAGTAGTCAGAGTTTAACTCGGTGAAGTTCGCGGTCACGTCACCTCCGTCGGTATCTACGGTATAAAGAGGATACACGCACTATCCTAAATACCAAGAGGTGCACAGCAATTAAATCAAATATTTTTCAAATAAATCTGATAAAAAACTAGACAAAATTTTGAAGAGGACAGAAAAAGAACCAATCAAAAATATGCTTCTGATAAAAAGTTATAAGGATTTTTGCCCAGGGACTCATCTGTAATGAAACAGAAACTTCCCAGGGTCTTATTTATAAAAGCAGAAAATGTTTCAGACTCGAATACGCCGGGTCAGAGGAGAAGACGTATTTTGCCCAAATGCGTTTTCAGAAAACGATTCGAATAAAGAGAAGAATCTGACGGGGCGGCCCCACCCGTCAGGTTTGAAAACGAACGGCGCCTTTGGCGCCAGAGAGCCGCGGCGATCGCCGGCGGCGATCCACGGCGAGGCAGAGGGATCGGAGGTTACCTCCGTGCTCAGGGTATTGCTCCGCGTCGGATGGTGGTCGAGTTGGTCGCCGGCGTGCACCGTGTCGACGGTGGCCCTGGCTCCGGCGGACGGCGGTTCTGACGAGGATGGATCTCACCGGAGAGGGCTGCAATGGTTAAATTGACGAGGGGGTTAGGTATCTGGTAGCTAGAGAAGGAGTTGGACGGAGTTTGGGCACCGGAGACGGTCTCACTGCAGTGAATCGAGCTGGAGCCCGAGGAGGACGGAGGTGGCCGGAACCGAGGAAGAAGGGCTCCTCGAGGCCCCTCCAGTGGCCAGGCGAGGTGTGATGAGGTAGTGGAGTCGTGCGGGAGTGATAGCGGGCCTGGGGGTGCTATATATAGCCACCCCGAGGCGGTTGCCGAGAACGGGGTTCTCCGGCGAGGGATTACGGCGGAGCGGGGTAAGCACGGGAGGGTTTAGGAGGTGGATCATCGTCATGGTTGCCACCTGGTGCTGATTAGGTGCCAGCGGCGTCGAGATTGGCTTGCTGAGGTGGAGTTCGACGGACCGGGACGGCGCGGACCCGTCGGCGGCAGAGAGCATGCGCTGTGCATGCCGCGCCACGGCGACCGTTCTGCATGCGTGCGCTGGCGTGGGGAGGGCCACGCGGAGCCACCAGCGAGCTTGGGCGGTGCCGAACGGCGTTGCGCCGCCGTTGTGCTGCCTGCCAGCCGTAACAGCGGTTCAGCCGCCGCAAGACACGCCGGCGCAGGCGGGTCAGAGCGCCACCGACGCCAGCAAGCTGCCAAGCGCGCGTGCGGGGCATCGGACAAGCGAGCCGGGCGGCGAGCAACGTGCCAAAGGCACTGTGAGCTCGTGACTGAATCTGTCTGACAAAATCGACACTGAAAACTGAATTTTCTGAAAGTGTTCGATCAGTGCATGCAAGGTGTTCGACAGAATGTTCCAGGCACGTAGGGATTTTTCCTTGGGCTGATTTTTGGTAGAGTGGCTACTCATTGCTCCAGTAGGCTGCCTGAATTTTGTTGGAATTTTTGGGGAAGTGTAGATATGAATTTCACCAAATTTGGCAAATCTGGTCCAAACTTGCAGGGAGTGTAATTTGAAAATTTTGAAAAGGAGATGAGTGGATCAAGATGGTTCTGTGTTGTGGGTACAAAGGACTAGCTAGTAGAGTTGGTTTGATGTCAAAACACAAACTCTACAAGGCACTTGCTTTGGAAATCCATCAGGCTCAAAATAATTGACAGAAAATATTTGAGAGATGAAACAATCACAATAAACTTCAAAACTTGTTTGGATGAGTTGGGATAGTGAATGTGAGTTGTTAGCAAGGAGGAGAGGAGGTTTTGGAGTGGTTTAACCTCATGGGTAAAATACAAGGTCATGGGTGGTTAACAAAGAATGAGGATCCCAAATTTTTCATAGGATTTTCATTTCAAAAGAAAAAAGATTGAATTCCCACAAATGATTTTGAGAAGAGGACCAACAGAGGAGAAACCTTGAGAAGGGGCAAACCCAAAGTTTTAAAAGAAAACAGAAGAAATCATCCCTAGCCAAAGAAAAGATTCTTAAGAGGTTTGTTTTTCTGAAGGATTTTGAAGAGCCTCAAATCACAAAAGAAAAACCAGCGAGGATTTTGCAAAAACCCAAATGAAATTTTTGGAGTGTCACACCCTATTGGAAACTAAGGGATATTAAGGCCTCCTTTTAATAGAGTACCAGACCAAAGCATTAACACATAGTGAATACATGAACTCCTCAAACTACGGTCATCACCGGGAGTGGTCCCGATTATTGTCACTTCGAGGTTGCCGGATCATAACACATAGTAGGTGACTATAGACTTGCAAGATAGGATCAAGAACTCACGTATATTCATGACTTGCAAGATAGGATCAAGAACTCACATATATTCATGAAAACATAATAGGTTCAGATCTGAAATCACGAAACTTGGGCCCTAGTGACAAGCATTAAGCATAGCAAAGTCATAGCAACATCAATCTCAGAACATAGTGGATACTAGGGATCAAATCCTAACAAAACTAACTCGATTACATGATAAATCTCATCCAACCCATCACCGTCCAGCAAGCCTACGATGGAATTACTCACGCACGGCGGTGAGCATCATGAAATTGGTGATGGAGGATGGTTTATGATGACGATGGCGACTGATTCCCCTCTCCGGAGCCCCGAACGGACTCCAGATCAGCCCTCCCGAGAGAGGTTAGGGCTTGGAGGCGGCTCCGTATCGTAAAACGCAATGTATCCTTCTCTTTGATTTGTTTTCCCGGAACGTGAATATATAGAGTTGGAGTTGAGGTCGGTGGAGCTCTAGGGGGCCCACAAGGCAGGGGGCACGCCCAGGGGGCAGGCGCGCCCCCACCCTCGTGGAAAGTGTTGGGGATATTACTACTGGGTGTAAACCGGCCTATTTGGGCCGGGTTAACTTCATTAGTAGTTCAAGAGTGTTAAATCCCAAGAAGATAGATGAGGGCCTGAGGCCCGTAGTCGGTTTAAGATTTGTAGCCGTAAACCGGCATCTGTATGTAGACTTGTATTGTAAGATAGGATAAGGAGAGACCAACCTGGATATGAATATGAACCAGAGTTGGGACTCTGTGAACCGACGGGCGTCACCCATGTATATAAGGGGATGACCCGGCGGCGGCTCAGGTCAAGAAACAACAATTCGAGACTTAGGCGAAGCTTGTTTTCTCCCTAGTCATCGAAACCCCATCAATTCCATCACAACTAGACGTAGGCTTTTACCTTCATCGAAGGGGCCGAACTAGTATAAACTCTCTGCGTCCTTGTGTCCGCTTTAACCCCTTCAAGCTAACCCGTTGCGATGGCTCCACGACTAAGTCCTTTCTCTAGGACATCTGCCATGACAAAACCACGACAGTTGGCGCCCACCATGGGGCTATCGCACGATGGTTTCAAGTTCTTGGAGGTCCGCTTCAAGATTGGCCAAGCCAGCTTCATGCCCAATGATGGCAAGTATTATATATCACAAAGAGTCGATCATATACTTCAAATTTCAGATATTGTGATTTCATAACAATCCGCCTGATGGTATAACCGCGGCGGTATTTTAATAATTTTTTGATTGCAGAAAGTACTTTGGAAATTTCATCACCCAAAGAAAGTACAGGTTGCAGTACGTATGCACGAAGGCATAACAAAATCAAGAGTGTCGGGTAGCCTATTACAAGGCAACACGGTGCCCAAATAAGATTATTGTTTTTCAAAGGTAGGGCAGTTTTAAACCGATTCCCGGTTCAGGCTTGGTCACCAGCATGGCTTCATGGTTGTGGGTCATCCCGCGCCGCTTCCGCTTCTGCTTCTCTGCCCAGCGGCTGGAAGTCAACAGTTGTCCAGTCGATTCCCATTAAGGCTTGAAAGACAGCTTCATCATGAATCAGCAGTGGCGGATCAATATCAGGAGCACAAGTGTGCTTATGGATTGGAGGGATAAGATTTTCCGCTTCAGGAATTGGTGCAGCTACTCGCCGGTTTTGATCATTATACTGTTCCTGATAATGCGACAAGTCTGCCTCTTTAGCCAATTGGCAAGCTAGAGGACGCACCTCCCGGTTTATGGCTCGCAGATCCGCTTCACTAAATGTTGTTCCGTCTTCCTTCAAACTGGGATAGCCCTGAGCTGCCTCAACAGGGTCAAAATCCGGCACCCATGCTTTTGCCCGGATTAAGGCAGTGATGGCACCGGTTCGAGCGGCAGATCTCTTCAGCTCTTCAATCCGGGCAGGAAGCATCGACAGCCTCCTCAAAGTGTCTTGAATTAACGTGGGCGCCGGATTACTATGTGATGCGGTAGAGATAATCCGCTGTGCTCCAGTATATAGCTGCTTGATCAATGAGTAGGCGGCTTTCAATTTCATCCGTACATCTGACCTCAAGTGACCAATGCGTGTTCCTGAAAGGTTACAAAGAGTCAATAAACCGGAAGCAAAATAAGGAGATTGAGTAATTCCAGATGTTAAATCGGCTTACCAAAGATAGCAGCAGTTATGGAGTGCACTTGCCGCTTTATACCGGTCAGTTCATCCACCACAGGTTTGAGCGCGGCCTCGGCATCTTCTGCTCGCATGATTAAAGCGGACTTTTCGGTGGCCCAGTCTGCCCGCTCCTTCTGGAAACCCTCCTTCAGCTGTTCCATGGCGCCTAAAGCGCTAGTTAATTCATCTTTGGCTTTGGAGGTTTCAGCTTGTTGAGACTTAAGATTTTTCCTGCAAATCAGCAATTTTGTGTTCTCTTTTGTTCGACTCAGCCTACATAAAGACCATGAGAGGATACAGATAAGGGTACAGCAGTGAAGTACCAATCACACAACAAGTTATGCCCTTGGTACTTGGGGGCTAATGCATATTTGATCTTCATCTTTCAATTCATTATAAAAGTCCCAAGATCAATACAAGTATTCAACTTGGCACTTGGGGGCTAATGGCTATTTGTTCAATTAAATACTGAGGCTACAATCTTCATTACCTAAAGTCCCGGTTCAACTATACTAAGTTGAACCGGCCCTTGGGGGCTACATCAGCAAAATTCAGACATATTGCAATCTAAATAACAAGTCCCGGTTTAAAATGGCATCTTAAACCGGCACTTGGGGGCTATTGGAGTTGATGAATTACAAGCAGGAGCATATGGAAGTTACCTCGTATTTATCCTTCATCATGATAACCAGGTCGGCTTCATAATCACGGCTGGTGTACAACCGGTTTAGATAGCCGCAATGAAGGTCTTGAGGAGACAAAGCAACATAAGTTGACAAATTAGCATTCCATTTGCCCTTGCCAATTGCAGCAAATTCTTCTTTGGCAGTATGCTTAGACAAAGCGACATGATTGCTTGGCTCTGTATGACCAACTCCAGTAATGACAACTTCATCATCGGTTTGCATTGGGGTCGTCGGTTTGTCAGTGGACTTGGATGGACTGATGGATTTATCAATTCGAATGGGACTTCTGGGCTGGTCAACAGGACTGGACGTGTCAACATGTCTCTCTTCAGCAATACGGTCATCATCTTGTGGTTGCGGATCATTTGGTGCATCTTCATGAATAGCCGCTTCAGGATCTGGCGTTTTATCCGGTTCAGGGACGACGTCCTCCTCGGCTGCTTTATCCAGGCGGGCCTTCTTGCTCGGTCTAAGTTTGGCCCTGAAAGGAGTAATAAAAGTCAAAAACAGCATATGTTACAAAGTAATACGCCAGAAATATTATGATAAGTATAGCTTACCCAGGCACGGTTTTGAGCGGTGGCAGCTGAGTAGCTGATGACTCGCCAGAGGATGAATGGGAAGTAACCTGATAATCAGAGTTAGAAGGATTAAGAGGTTGACGAAAACGGCCCGCTTTAGGACAAGCACTGGCAAGCAAATTAGAGACCTCTGAACGGCTCTTCCGAACCGGACTGTTCGGTAAACCGGTGGAGGTAACTACCTGGCCGCTATGACGGGTTGTGCGGCGAGCTTCGTGCTGTTGGGTCTTCATAAGAAATTTGGGATCCAAGTAAGCAAGAGGATGAGAAAATTTAACCTTCCGGTTTGCTTGACGGATTTTTGGCAAAAAGCAAAGGGTCTGAATCGGAAGAAAGAATAATTACCTCTGTGGCATCAGCATGGCTGGCTTCAGCATCATCCTGACAAATATCATCATCAATAAGGCATGTGAAAAGTAAGCCTAGTGAATCAAATTCTACCTCAAGGTCCGGATTACCCACATCATCGTCAGCTGCTGGATCTGAAGATGCAGTGGTTTTCTTCCTGTGGGTGGTTTTCTTCACGACTCTAGTCTTTGGCCGGATTGGTTTTTCCGGTTTGTCTGGTTTTTCTGGTTTCTCCTGCGGAAGCTTCTTGCTCCAAAACGGATCATTGCCCTGTTTCAACAGATATTGGTGTTAACTAATGAGCAGATATATCAATGACAAGATCAGTGAAAGGACAAATTAAAAGCTTACAGCTGGCGGTTTGTTGGTGGTGCAGAAGGGAAGCAGGCCGGTTCGGGCACAAATGTGTTTTGGTTCGTTCAAGATTTTCTTCACAGCTTCTATGACTTCTTCGTCGGTGAGCTGGACGTTCATGTGTCGCAGTGGGTCATCGACACTGCCAGTATAATCGCACATCAAACCGGAGTGCTAACTAAGGGGCAGTATGCTCCACGATATCCAACAACGAGCGAGATCAACTCCTGTTAAACCGTTGGCCATGAAGGCTCTGAGCTTGGACAATTGAGGAGCGTATTTACTTCTTTCCTTGGTAGTCAGCCTTTGTGGAAAGGGGTGTGTATTGCTAAGCCGTTCCGGACGAAAGCCAGGCAAGGGATTTTCATCAGCAGGGGAGGTGTCTTTGCAATATAACCATGATTGATTCCACTCTTGGGGATGGCTGTGTAGTTTCGCGTGAGGGTAAGTGACCTCTTTTCTTTTCTGAATCGCCACACCACCCAATTCCATATTGGAACCATCAGGAAACTCTGTGCGGTGGTTTAGATGAAAGCAGTCTCTTAACAACTCGACTGTGGGTTCCTCTTGAAAGAACACCTCACAGAGCACTTGGAAGTGACATATGTTGGTAACAGAGTTGGGCCCAGTGTCTTGCGGGCGGAGTTGAAAATTGGCTAAGACGTCCCGGTAAAATTTAGAACCGGGCGGATTAAAACCCCGGGCTAAGTGATCTGCGAAAACGACGACCTCTCCTTCTTGAGTTGTGGGAGGGCATTCTTTGCCAGGGACCCTCCAATGGATGGTGTTTTTGCTGCTTAAAGCGCCGGTCAGGACTAAATTATTCAGTTGAGTTTCTGTGATGCGAGAAGGAACCCAGTTGCATTCATATACTTGTTTGGCCATGGTGAAATCTACAAAATAAGTGGTTCCGGTTCAAGAAAGTATTGGTTAAAAGTACACTGGTATGTACGATGTTAAACCGGAGACAGCTATATCTAAACCGGAATTCCATGAAGCGACAACATCTGGCGGTTCAACAAGGGGACTAATGGTATATACCGGTTTGTTAATTTTTCTACACCAAGTTAAACCGCCAGGTCTAAGCATTGAAACAGTTGAGATTGCGGATGGGTAAGTGTACAAAAACAGATTTCAGAAGATTTCTCTACAGCTATGGATCTGAAGCAAGTTCAGAAAAGAAGGAGAATATTCAAAAAAAAAAGAAGCTCAAAGCAGAACGGTACTGGATCAATAGGCAGAAATATATGTGAGATCTATGGTTTCGGGCATGAAACTAGAGGCGGATAATCGGAGCTGCCGCTACACGGAGCAGGGGTTCATAGATGCATCCAGGAGCTGGTATGCGAATACGAGCAGGTGATGAACACTGCAAGAACGCGAAACCCTAAAAGCAGATCTATGTTGAGAAGAACAAAAGACCTATCAGAGCCGAGGAAGACGCGAAAGGGCGCCGTGGTTTTCTGGTGCGCTCAGGTTGATTCAACGGCCAAGGTCGATGCAGGAGACGGCGGCGGCGGAGGAGATCTGGACTGGCGATGCGAGGAAGACGAAGAGGAAGGGCACGGAGGGGAGAAAAGAAATGACCCTTCGGTCCTATTTATAAGGCAACATGACATGTGTCAGGCGCATGAATCCAGGAACCGCAAATTTCGGAAGTGGAGCTGTCGCCTCGGTTGTTGTGAGTCTATTAAACAGGGAGATATCATGGATGTTTTCTTTATAATAGATGACGTCACCCCGGTTTACAGTAACTGGAGAGGATGATATCACGGCGGTTCAGCAATTATAAGAAGATATAGAAGAAGAAGATTTTTGTTAAGGATTGACATGAACCCGTTCAAATCAATCTGGGGCCTAATGTTGGGGATATTACTACTGGGTGTAAACCGGCCTATTGGGGTCGGGTTAACTTCATTAGTAGTTCAAGAGTGTTAAAGCCCAAGAAGATAGATGAGGGCCTGAGGCCCGTAGTCGGTTTAAGATTTGTAGCCGTAAACCGGCATCTGTATGTAGAATTGTATTGTAAGATAGGATAAGGAGAGACCAACCCAGATATGAATATGAACCGGAGTTGGAACTTTGTGAACCGACGGGCGTCACCCGTGTATATAATGGGACGACCCGGCGGCAGTTCAGGTCAAGAAACAACAATTCGAGACTTAGGCGAAGCTTGTTTGCTCCCTAGTCATCGAAACCCCATCAATTCCATCACAACTAGACGTAGGCTTTTACCTTCATCGAAGGGGCCGAACTAGTATAAACTCTCTGCGTCCTTGTGTCCGCTTTAACCCCTTCAAGCTAACCCGTCGCGATGGCTCCAAGATTAAGTCCTTTCTCTAGGACATCTGCCGTGACAAAACCATGACAGAAGGGTGTGGGCCCCCTGGCCTTGATTCTTTCGCCAGTATTTTTTATTATTTCCAAAAATAATCTCCGTGAAGTTTCAGGTCATTCCGAGAACTTTTGTTTCTGCACAAAAATAACACCATGGCAATTCTGCTAAAACAGCGTCAAACCAGGTTTGTTCCATTCAAATCATGAAGTTAGAGTCCAAAACAAGGGCAAAAGTGTTTGGAAAAGTAGATACGACGGAGACATATCACGGTGCTCCAGGATATTTTGTGGTGCATCTCACACGGTTGCTGATAATAAATTATGTTCGGTCTACTTGATTTTTCTTCTTGATTTGAATTACATAATAAGGTCACAGCGGCAATGGACGGTGTTTGAATTGCTAGATCTTTTATCTGGAGTGAACATGCAACTATATGTGTGTCATAAAAGAATTGGAATTATTCAGGATTCATTTGAACATTTTACACATTAAATTGGTTTTCTAGCCATTTCAGGTGCACAATTCATAATTAAACTACATGCACATGCTCCAGTGCATATAAATTGGTTGAAAAATCAAATCTGTGCCCTTGGGTGCATGCCTAGGTCCCATGCATGGGGAATGAATTTCAAACACCAGGGCACCGTTGATTGCCGGCAAAACATTGAGATGCCTGGTTTTTAAATTCTAGTAAATCCAAAACTCGTCTGAAATTCATGAAACTTGGCATGCTATCATGGAGCGGCATTAACATGCCGTGGTAAATTTTTTGTCCCATTTGGGGCAGGTTTGGGTATATGCTTCTCACAACCCGGAGCTTCTCACAACAAGCATGACGATTTTCGGTAGGGAACGTCCCACCTTTGGGGACGAAATGATATATATTGCCTCTTATTGCTTTCAATTTTTTTTCTCGTGTCAACATAGAACAACAGGAGTGTTGTGTGAATTTTTGTGATTTTTCGGGGTTTGTTTGGACATTTTTATGCATTAACTGAGTTTTCAATGCATTTATGTGCATAATTCAAATTTGAACTACATGCACATGCTCGAGTGCATATAAATTGGTTGAAAAATGAAATTGGTGTCCTTGGGTGCATGCTTAGGTCCCATACAAGAAATGGGAATGAATTTCAAACACCAGGGCACCGTTGATTGCCGGCAAAACGTTGAGATGCCCGATTTTTAAATTCTAGTAAATCCAAAACTCGTCTGAAACTCATGAAACTTGGCATGCTATCATGGAGCGGCATCAACATGCCGTGGTAAATTTTTTGTCCCATTTGGGGCAGGATTGGGTATATGCTTCTGATACGCCTCCGTCATATCCACTTTTCCAAACACTTTTGCCCTTGTTTTGGACTCTAACTTGCATGATTTGAATGGAACTAACCCGGACTGACGCTGTTTTCAGCAGACTTTCCATGGTGTTATTTATGGGCAGAAACAAAACTTCTCGGAATGTCCTAAAACTCCATGGAACCACTTCTCAGAAATAATAAAAAATCCTCGCCAAAGAGGAAGACTAGGGGGCCCACACCCTATCCACGAGGGTGGGGGCGCGCCCCCTACCTCGTGGGCCCCCTGGAGCTCCTCCGACGCCAACTCCAACTCTATATATTTGCTTTCAGAGAGAAAAAACCAAGGAGAAGAAATCATCACGTATTACGATACGGAGCCACCGCCAAGCCCTAAAACCTATCGGGAGGGCTGATCTGGAGTCTGTTCGGGGCTCCAGAGAGAGGTATTCATCGCCGTCGTCATCATCAACCATTCTCCATCACCAATTTCATGATGCTCACCGCCCTGCGTGAGTAATTCCGTCGTAGGCTTGCTGGACGGTGATGGGTTGGATGAGATCTATCATGTAATCGAGTTAGTTTTGTTAGGGTTTGATCCCTAGTATCCACTATGTTCTGAGATTGATGTTGCTATGACTTTGCTATGCTTAATGCTTGTCACTAGGGCCCGAGTGCCATGATTTCAGATCTGAACCTACTATGTTTTCATGAATATATGTGTGTTCTTGATCCTATCTTACAAGTCTATAGTCACCTACTATGTGTTATGATCCGGCAACCCCAAAGTGAAAATAATCGGGACCACTCCCGGTGATGACCATAGTTTGAGGAGTTCATGTATTCACTATGTGCTAATGCTTTGTTCCAGTTCTCTATTAAAAGGAGGCCTTAATATCCCTTAGTTTCCATTAGGACCCTGCAGCCACGGGAGGGTAGGACAAAAGATGTCATGCAAGTTCTTTTCCATAAGAACGTATGGCTATATTCGGAATACATGCCTACATTACATTGATAAATTGGAGCTAGTTCTGTGTCACCCTATGTTATGACTGTTACATGATGAACCGCATCCGGCATAATTATCCATCACCGATCCAATGCCTACGGTCTTTTCCTATATTGGTTCTCGCTTATTTACTTTTCTGTTGCTACTGTTACAATCACTACGAAACACCAAAAATATTACTTTTGCTTCCGTTACTTTTGTTACCGTTACCACTACTATCATATTACTTTGCTACTAAATACTTTGCTGCAGATATTAAGTTATCCATGTGTGGCTGAATTGACAACTCAGTTGCTAATACTTGAGAATATTCTTTGGCTCCCCTTGTGTCGAATCAATAAATTTGGGCTGAATACTCTACCCTCGAAAACTGTTGCAATCCCCTATACTTGTGGGTTATCAAGACTATTTTTTGGCTCTGTTGCCGGGGAGCATAGCTCTATTCTTTGAGTCACTTGGGATTTATATCTGCTGGTCACTATGAAGAACTTGAAAGATGCTAAGACAACAATCTATCCCTCAAGTACGAGGGGAGGTAAGGAACTGCCATCTAGCTCTGCACTTGATTCACCTTCTGTTTTGAGTAAGCTTGCGACACCTAAACCTGCTTTTGCTATTCATTCTAATATGTCGCATGTTATTGATGATGCCACTTCTGCTATGCATGATACTTATGATGAAACTACTTCTATGCTTGATACTACTGTGCCCCTTAGTGAATTTCTTGATGAAAAAATTGCTAGGGCTAGAGAGAAAGAAATTATTGAAACTAATTATACTGATGAAAGTGATGATGAAGATATGCCTGTTATTCCTAAGGGTTATGTTTTTGATATGGAATCTTCTACAACTATTTTAGCTTGCAAAGATAGATATGAGCTCAAGAGGTTATTAGCTAATTGGAATAAGCGATCTCTTAAAGATAGAATGAAACCTGACCCTGCTTTTGCTACTTCACCTATCTGTGTTGCCGATAAGGATTATGAATTCTCTATTGATGCTGATATAATTACTTTGGTTGAATGTGATCCTTTTCATGGCTATGAATCTGAAACTGTTGTGGCACATCTTACAAAATTAAATGATATAGCCACCCTGTTTACTAATGATGAGAGACCTCGCTACTTTTATATCCTTAAAATATTTCCATTCTCATTAAAGGGTGATGCTAAGATATGGTTTAATTCTCTTGATCCTTGTTGTGTGCGTAGTCCCCAGGATATGATTTATTACTTCTCTGCTAAATATTTCCCTGCTCATAAGAAACAAGCTGCCTTGAGGGAAATATACAACTTTGTGCAAATTGAAGAAGAGAGTCTCCCACAAGCTTGGAGGAGGCTTCTCAAGTTACTTAATGCTTTGCCTGATCATCCTCTTAATAAAAATGAAATACTTGATATCTTTTATAATGGAGTAACCGATGCTTCCAAAGATTACATGGATAGTTGTGTTGGTTTTATTTTCAGGGAAAGAACACCGGATGAAGCTGAAATTCTATTGAATAATATGTTGAGAAATGAAAATAATTGGACACTTTCTGAGCCAGATCATGATCCAATTACTGAGCCTATTCCTAAACCAACTCCGAAGAAGAGATGTGTTCTATTTCTCAGTCCTGAAGATATGCAAGAGGCAAAGAAATCTATGAAAGAAAAAGGTATTAAAGCTGAAGATGTTAAGAATTTACCTCCTATTGAAGAAATACATGGTCTTGATAACCCGACACAGGTAGTAAAGGTTACATGGTCTTGATAACCCGACACAGGTAGTAAAGGTACATTCTCTCTATAGGTTTGATGAAGGTGATATTCCTCACTACTCCCTCTGTTCCGAAATAATTGTCGCTGGGCAACCCCAGTGCAAATTCCGTCATGTTATATGTATTTTTCACTTTCCTATTTTGCCCCCCCACTCGCTCGCTCCCCCTAGCTAGCTCGCTCGCGACTTTCCCAACCCTCCCCATCGCCGCTCTCCCAATCCCTCTCCCCTCTGTCGTCGCCCTCTGCCGCGCTCTCTCTCTTCTCGTCGCCGCCCTCTTCCTCTCCTCATCGCCGCCCTCTCCCTCTCCTTGTTGCCGGCCTGTTCCACCACCCCTTTATCCCCACCACCCCGCCTCCACTCATACATCGAAGGTCAACAAAAAAGTGAATCTTTTTGCGCTGGCGACAAGCTTCTAGGCGACGGACGTGTGGATGTGTAGCGGCGCCAGAGCGGGATTTGGGCAGCGGAGGCGTGGACGTGGCGCCGTGGTCGAGCGGCGGATCTAGAGAGGCGCTAGAGCAGCGGAGCGGCGGGCCTGGAGCAGCGGTGGGAGATGGAGTTCCCTCTCGACCCAGTCGACAGGTACGGATGCGGTGGAGGACTAGCTAGCTGGCGGCGGCGATGGGACGAGCAGCTGGAGCAACTGGTGGCGGGATGAGCAGCTGGAGCCGGTGGCGGGGCAAGCAGTTAGAGTAGGAGGGAGACGCCGAGCTCAACGACGACTCCTACGAATACTGCAGCAGGAGGGCGCCTACAACCGCTGCGGCAGGAGTACCTTGGTGAGCCCGTCACTCAGTTGCAACTCTGATTCAGTAGAGTAGTTCTTGCAGTAGTTGGTTCCAGAAACAAATCAAAATCTGTGAGCGAGGTGGGACTAATCAGGCAACAAGTCCTTCCTTGTTTCCCCCAAATCCGTTGGCATGGAGTACTTGTTTGATTTAGCCAGGGCGTTTATTTTGTTTCTGTTACATTGCGACTGTGGTATGTTTTCTTATCAAGTTGCACTCATTGGTGCTCTGCTATGGACTTGTGAGAAAGCAGATTGTTCTGCTATGGATTAGCCATTGAACAACGAGTAGGAGTAGTTCTTTGATTTAGTATTTGCACATTCAAATACAGAAGCTCATATTCTTGCAATACTGTACAAGTAGTTTGTCAATGTTAACCTCGACGTATCTGCAGTTTCAGTCACTGCTTGCTACTCCTCCTTATTACTTCGATGTGTCTGGAGTATTTTGAGTAGTTAAAGAAGTGCAGTTCAGTTGCTTCAGTCGTTGCTTATTTCTTCAGTAGCTATATAAGTTCAGTTTAGTTTAGTTGAAGTGAGCTGCGTTCTCGCTGCGGCCTTTGCGTATTTCAGAGATTGAGAGTGTAGATCAAAACATAGTTGAGCATTACGCAAATCAAAATCTAAGAGTTTGTACTGGTAAACTCCATTTTCTTAATCAAGCATGGCAAGTTTTGTACTCATGGAGTACTTCTGGTGAAATCAAATTCAAAGAACTGTTGGTAAAACTACTGTGTAGTTGAACTACTGGTAAAATCAAAGAACTGTGCATTTTCTCTTCTCTTCTTGCTCTCTTCTCTTATCTTGTCTACTAACAACAACCAGTCAGGGTGGCACTGTGACAACAACAGTTTGGAGTACGCCCGTTTGGTTTAATTGAAATGCACAAAAATTATGATGTGAAAGAAGAAGAAGACAGTTTAGTGAGCACATTTAGTTAATGGCTGCTGTCAAAGATTTTATGATCCATTTAGTGAGCACATTTGTTAACACTACTCTTGCTTGTTAACTGAATTACTCCATTTGTTAACATCTGTATTTACAGTAGCAGTTACTTTTGCACAGTAGCAGTAGCAAGTGTACTCCTGCTTGCTCTTGTCTGAACAATAATCTTTTGTAACGCCCTCGATGCAGCTATATCTCCCACGTGTCGAAGCACGACTTAGAGGCATAACCGCATTGAAAGCAATGTCGCAAGTGAGGTAATCTTCACACAACCCATGTAATACATAAGGGAAAGAGATACATAGTTGGCTTACAGTCGCCACTTCACACAAATACATGAATAAAACATTACATCATACAGTTACAATCAGGGCCCGACTACGGAGCCAAAATAAAAGAAGAAACCCCAAAAGCGACAAAGGTCCCCGATCGACCCCAACTGGGCTCCACTACTGATCGACTAGAATGAAACAACATAAAGGACAAGATCTTCATCGAGCTCCTCCTTGAGCTTGGTTGCGTCACCTGCATGGTCTCATCGGCACCTGCAAACTGGTTTTGGAAGTATTTGTGAGTCACGGGGACTCAGCAATCTCACACCCGCGAGATCAAGACTATTTAAGCTTAAAGGTAGGACAGGGTAGTGAGGTGGAGCTGCGGCAGCGACTAGCATATATGGTTGCTAACATACGCAAATGAGAGCGAGAAGAGAAGGCAAAGCACGGTCGAACAACTATGATCAAAAAGTGATCCTGAACTACTTACGTCAGACATAACTCCAACAACCGTGTTCACTTCCCGGACCCCGCCGAGAAGAGACCATCACGGTTACACACGCGGTTGGTGTATTTTAATTAAGATCAACTTCGGGTTTTATACAACTGGACATTAACAAATTCCCATCTGCCACATAACCGCGGGCACGGCTTTCGAAAGTTCAAACCCTGCAGGGGTGTCCCAACTTAGCCCATGATAAGCTCTCGCGATCAACGAAGGATATTCCTTCTCCCCGGGAAGACCCAATCAATCTCGTAATCCCGGCTACAAGACATTTCGACAGCAATAAAACAAGTCCAGCAAAGCCGCCCGATGCGCCGACATCCTGATAGGAGCTGCACATATCTCGTTCTCAGGGCAACACCGGATAAGACAAGCTACGAGTAAAACCAGACCTCGGGTTTCCACGAGGGGGCCCCGCAGGCTGCTCGGTTCGGACCAACACTTAGACAAGCATTGGCCCGAGGGGGGGGGCTAAATAAAGATGACCCTCGGGCTGATCAAACCCAAGGGAAAGGGATAGGTGGTAGGCAAATGGTAAAACCAAGGTTGGGCCTTGCTGGAAGAGTCTTATTCAAAGCGAACTGTCAAGGGGGTCTCATAAATCACCCGACCGCGTTAGGGATGCCAAAATCCGGGAACATAACACCGATATGACGGAAACTATGGCGGCAAGAGTGGAACAAAACACCAGGCATAAGGCCGAGCCTTCCACCCTTTACCAAGTATATAGATACATTAATTAAATAAGATATATTGTGATATCCCAACAAGTAAACATGTTCTAACAAGGAACAACATCTCCATGTTCCAACAAGGAACAAACTTCATCTTCACCTGCAACTAACAACGCTATAAGAGGGGCTGAGCAAAGCGGTAACATAACCAAACAACGGTTTGCTAGGACAAGGTGGGTTAGAGGCTTGGTTTAACAATATGGGAGGCATGATAAGCAAGTGGTAGGTATCGCAGCATAGGCATAGCAAAAGAGCGAGCAACTAGCAAGCAAAGATAGAAGTGATTTCGAGGGTATGGTCATCTTGCCTGAGATCCCGCAAGGAAGAAGAACGAGTCCATGAAGAAGACAAACAGACGCAGACGAATGGATCCTCACAATCGCAATGCTATCGGAACTAACCCGAAGAAGCAACACCGGAAAGAAGCAAACAACAAAGTAAACAACCACCACATAAACATGGCATGATATGCGAGATGCGGTATGCAATGCATATGCATGCGCGGGAAGGGAAAAGATGAACAATGCATAATCTTGGCAAACCAAGTATTCCACTGGAAAGATGAGGTGATTTCGGTTGAAATCGATATAAAGATCACCGGAATCGGATGTACGGTTTGCAAATGACAAGCAAAACAAGAATGACAAGATTCTGCCATTAACAGCATGATGCTACTTAGCAGGCAACAAGAAATTAAGCTACTGCACCCAAACATGTCAACAAAGCATATGACAGTGATCTACTCAAGATGCTTGATAAAAGATGAACACTGAGCTACGGCTAAATCACACCATAACAGGTTCAAACAAGCATGGCAAAAGTGCAAAAGATAACAGGTAAACAGACTTGGTGAAAATACTAACATGCCAGAAATTATCATCAGGATGACATGTTTAGAGCAATTAAACAACATGCTACATGAACAACACAAAGCAAATCAAGACATGGCATGAATCTACTCAAAGCACTTAACAAAAGTCCCTTACTGACCATAAGCCAAAAGGGATCAGAAAATATCATAAGTCCCATGTCAATGAAGCAAGTTTCGTTACAGGTTTCAGACTTAGCAGAAAACTAGACATGCCAAAAATAGATAACAAGTAGGCATGTTCGTGAGCTCGATGAACTCACTACAGAGCATTGCATGATAAACTAAGCATACATACATCAATAAGACATGGCATAGAAGCTAGACATGGCAAGAACAACAATATATCATGCAAGGATCAACTACAACAAGCTTGGCAAAATCGAATAACATGTAAACAATCTGCCAGTAACATTTTGTAGCAAAAGTAGAGCTCGATTGAATCAAGCTATGGCACTCCATAAATACAAATTAAGGCATGGATGGATAGAGAAAATCCATATGCTCCAAACAGCCTTATTGATCATGCTCAAAAGAGGCATAGATCTCTCTGAAACAACATGAACACATGGCATAAAAATAACAGCAGGCAGGGACTTAGTGAAAATACTGTCTCTGAAATCAGCAACATTAAGTACCCTATTTGCATGCTTGTGCTAGTCACCACAAAGATCACAAAAATACATGGCATAAATCTCTGGAAAGATGGCATGGCATATTACAAAACACATGTAGGACTCGACTTCATAGGATGGACAAATCAATCATGGCAAAAATGACAAAAGTGCATGTTCTGAAACAGATCTGAAACTAACATCACATAGCCCTCTTCTAACAGCATTTCGGGCAACAAGATGAGCTCAAATGAAAATAATGCAATGAGATGAAATGATGTACTCATCTTGGCGAACAATTTGATATATTATACGCCCAAAACGGAGTCATGGGTGCAAAGATATGATGCGATGAACATGGCAATAAAATGATAGAATTTCGGGACTTTGTGGAAAAACTACCTCCGGGATACCAGATCTAGGGTTACGGTGGTGCGGAAAACGAGGTTGGACGGAGATGCACGCCAGAGTGGAGCCGCTGGGAAGAAGAGGAGGGAGGCCAGGGGCGGCGCCGAAGGAGCTACCGCGGGCGGGCGGAGGCGCGGTCGCCGGCGAGGGCGGCCGGCGCGCGCCGGGCACACCGGCGAGGAGATGGCGGCCGGCGGCGGAGCGGTTGATGGCGGCGCGGCTGACGCGCGGTGCGGCGGCGGGGCCGAGCGGCGCGGGGAGGCGATGCGGGGAGGCGGCGCGCGGGGCGAGGTGGCGACACGCGGCGATGCGCAGCGGCGGCAGGGTCGGCGCCGGTGAACAGGAGGCGGCGGAGTGCTGCCGGCGGCGGGGCAGCGGCCGTACGGCGGCGAGGCGCGGGCCCTCGCGCGGGCAAGCGGCGGCGGCGGGCGGGCCGCGCGGGCCTAACTCAGGCCCCGCGGGCTGGCGGCGCGGAGGAGAGAGAGACGGGGCGAGGTGGCAGCGCCGGATTGGCTGTGGGCGGCGGCGCGATGACGTGGCGCGCTGGGATTGGCCGGGGTGAGGTGGAAGTTGGACGTGTCCAGCGTGGTGCGGACGCGTCTGGCGGCGCGAGGAGGAAGACACTAGGGTTAGGGGGAATTCATCCGCGAATTGGACGGGGGAGGCACATATTTATAGGTAGAGGGGGCTAGGAAGCTCCAAATGGAGTGCGGTTTTCGGCCACGCGATCATCATCGAACGACCGAGAGGATGGAGATGACTTAGATGGGTTTTGGGCCACTTTGAAAGGGGTGTTGGGCTGCACACCAAAGAGGCCTTTGCGGATACACGGTTAACCGTTGGAGTATCAAACGACCTCCGAATGACCCGAAACTTGACAGGCGGTCTACCGGTGCTATACCAAGGCCGCTTGACAAACCTCGGTCCATTCCGAGAAATTTTAATACACGCTCACAGAGAAAGGCAAAAGGGGACGCCGGGAAACATAGGAGCGCCGGATTGCAAAACGGACAACGGGAAAAATGCTCGGATTCATGAAACGAACACGTATGCAAATGCGATGCACATGATGACATGATATGAAATGCAGATGATGACATGGCAAAGTGCAAAATGCAAGCACATGACATGGCAACGACGGCGAATCACTGGCGGACACCTGGCGCATCAGATCCGGGGCGTTACAACACTCCACC
This sequence comes from Aegilops umbellulata, assembly GCA_032464435.1. NCBI lineage: Eukaryota > Viridiplantae > Streptophyta > Magnoliopsida > Poales > Poaceae > Aegilops > Aegilops umbellulata. The sequence continues at coordinate 189,558,574 of CP136057.1, forward strand.
ACTACGAGAGGATCTCGACAAGAGATCTAGAATGGCACCGGAGGAAAAAATGGAAGAGAAAGAGAAGAGGTAAAGCTAAGTTGTTTCTTTGACAAAAGAATGAAACCAAAGAACCTTGAGAGGTAGAGCAAAATGAAAGAACGAAAACAACGACGATGAACAAAGTTGAAAACACTCCGTTAGGAAAGAGGAACATGGGATATGACGAGAACCCAGCGGTTTAGTGATACGATAGATATTGGAACCACTCCGGTTGAAACAAGATGTACAAGGAATGATAAAGAACAATTACAACAACACTCCGGTTGGAAATGGAAGGAATGGAATATGAACTTGGCAAATGAAAGCACTTGGATGAGACTCCGGTTAAAAGAGGAATGATAGGCACAACACTCCGGTTAAATGGATAAACAAGAAAAGAACATGATCATGACAAGATGAGAGGATACTTGCTGAAATCAACAACACACTGCCTCCGGAACAAATGAAAGAGTGGAATCAAGAGAATAGAGAAGAGAACAACAACTTCTATCACAATTGAATTTGAAAGAGCCTCCTTAAAATAAGGATTGAACGGAATTGTTGGAAACCCAACAATGAAAAGAACAAGCTTGTAGTGGGCTTATGGCAAACATCTCAAAATAATGAGGTGACAACCTGCCACTCACGGGAAAAGAATTGGATTGATAAGAACACGGAGACGAGAAAGCTATTTCACCGGGAGAACAAATGAAGAACTTGGGTCATTTATAAGCATCATACAAAGAAACAATCCTTAGGGAAAGCTTTAGGTGAAATATAACCCAAGATAACTCCAATGAAGAGCTTGATGGATTTAAAATACCTCATTCTTGACAACATGTGAGTCATGAGACGTGAACTCCAATTATCAACAATGACAAAATACCACCTCAAATGATACGGTTGAAAGGATTGCACTTTAAAATGCAAGATAAAGAATACTTGAGCTCCTCTGAAAAGAATCTCGATGAACACTTCGAGAAGGAATTAAATCCTTTGTGAATCATCATGTAGCCTCCATTTAGAACTCCGGTAATGAAAGGATGATAAAAATAAGGAGAAGTTGACAACACAAGGTGAAGCCTTGCAATGATTTAGATGGATCTTCATGATGATGAGAGCTTGGAACTCCGGGAAAAGAAAAGATGAACAACTGAAACCGAGAATTTATTCCTCATGAACGAACTCCGAAAAGAGGAATTAATCATTTGGATGAAACAAGAACAAGAATTATGTTATGCGCATCCTTCACCAATTTAGATTGATGACAAGCAACGGATTTGGCGTACTACTTATTCTCGTAGAAAGGATAAGATAGATATGGCGCAAATTTGGGAAGGTCTTCAACGAACCACCGGTAACAACGTAAGAGAATTTGAAAAGAATGGATGGATTGATATGATAACAACGGAAGAGAATTCTTGAACGAACCACCGTAAAAATTGATAATGAAAGTAGAAAAGATAAGGAAACACCGGGAAGATTTAGCAAATGAACGAGGATGCTTGCTAGGATTTAGATACATGAGAACGAAGAGATCATGAACTGATTAGAGTATATTTCGACGATGCACCTGTGAGATTTGGAGAACGATAGACGAAGTTGAGAATGGATAATGCTGAGATGCTGGGCTCCGGAGAATCAAACTGAAACACTTCTGAATTGCTCCGGATGGGTGAAAAGAATTCTCACAATCGAAAACAATTATGAGAGGATGTCATCAAGCTAGAACCATGAATCTTGAAAAGAATGGAGCAAGATTAAGAGAAACTCTTCTTCGGTCTCAGATGTTGAGAATGATGACGAGAAACAACACCATGAATTGTTGAGATACTCCGGGATGAAAATTAGAAAGGTTGAACCAACGATGAAAGGAATTTGAAAGATCTTGGAGAAAGACATATGACTGATGAAAATTTATTCTTACATCAAACTTCGAAAATAATTAGGGAATAGCTCCGGGAAAATAGAAGAGTCAGGTAGGATCCTGGGAATAGACCTGTGGGTTAGGTCCCACTCAGAAGATACACCGTTGAACGATTTAGAAGAGAGATTGCACCGGTAGAATTAAATGACTTGAATGAGATAGCGTCCTCAAAAGAAATTGAGTGAATTGAGAATGGAAACTTGTATCTTCTGAGATATCTTCAACACTCCGAAACAATTGAATAGCGAGAGGTGGATGATTAAGAGGTGCACCGGTACGAGAAAACATTAGAAATGAGGAAAAAAATATGATCGACACTGAAAGCTTGAATTGAATCCACCGGAGAAGACAAAGGAGCAAATAATTATAAACTTGAGGCTCTGTTAGCATCTTCATGAGAAACACCGGGTAAGAACATGAAGGAGAAGAATGGAGAGGCTTCACAAGAATAAAATGGATACTTGATTAAGAAATCTGCGTCCTTGAAGAAATAAGGGTGGTAGGGCGGGAAAACAAAGACAACTTGGAACGGATGAAGCAAACACCGTTGAGAAGAACTGATAATTGATCTTGCGAATGTTGAAGTGATCGGATCCACTTCAAGAGGGACACACCGGTTAGAAAAGAATTGACATGGCACTCTCAGATATCATGAAGGATTGGTATCCACATAGGAATATGAGAACACCGTTTAGGAAAGGTATGGAATCAACACTTGACATTGGAGCAACTCGAATACCACAAATAAAACAAAACAAAGGATTTGGCTTGCAGAATAAGCCGGAAACAAACCTATGATAGATCCCATATCGTATCATCTGCCTGTTGGAAAGATATCCTACGAGATACTTGAATTCCCACTTATAAACTCCCGAAACTTTCTGGTTATGCAATCAGGTGTTGGGGATATAGGGGACACAAAATATATCACCCAAACTAAAAATACCTAGATCCAGCTGTATCCATCCTTCAACACATAACCAAGAAAACTCCGGAAATCGTCTACCTCAACCTTCGAAAAGCATCCGTTATACGAGTTATGGCAATACTCCCGCACTCGCCTCAGTACTGGGCTATCAGGGTTATCTCACCAACAACTGTACAAAAGAGATTTTCGATGTCGGCATACTAAACTCAGGTATTCCAGAACTGCAACGATAAAATTATGACGACAACACCTCGGAGCTCAACTCCCCGGGACACCTCCACTAAAACCCCTGCTGACGGGAGGCAACAAAGACAATGTTGTCATCATAAAACCATCGGAACGATTCTAAGATACCCGCGTGATCCTAAATTTTTTTTAATGAAATTTGAGAAGAGAAGAGTCAAAACTCTACGTCAGGATGTCTTACCAGAGCGATGAGGAGACTGGGAAGTAAAAAGAATTCCTAATCTCTCCGATACATAATTCCTAAATGACTCAAAACATTTTTCTAGACACAACTCGGCCGCTAAAAACGATCAATCAGTGGGGGCTCCTAAGGTCGGGGAAGGCTCTGATACCAACTTGTAACGCCCTCGATGCGGCTATATCTCCCACGTGTCGAAGCACGACTTAAAGGCATAATCGCATTGAAAGCAATGTCGCAAGTGAGGTAATCTTCACACAACCCATGTAATACATAAGGGAAAGAGATACATAGTTGGCTTACAGTCGCCACTTCACACAAATACATGAATAAAACATTACATCATATAGTTACAATCAGGGCCCGACTACGGAGCCAAAATAAAAGAAGAAACCCCAAAAGCGACAAAGGTCCCCGATCGACCCCAACTGGGCTCCACTACTGATCGACTAGAACTAAACAACATAAAGGACAAGATCTTCATCGAGCTCCTCCTTGAGCTTGGTTGCGTCACCTGCATGGTCTCATCGGCACCTGCAAACTGGTTTTGGAAGTATCTGTGAGTCACGGGGACTCAGCAATCTCACACCCGCGAGATCAAGACTATTTAAGCTTAAAGGTAGGACAAGGTAGTGAGGTGGAGCTGTGGCAGCGACTAGCATATATGGTGGCTAACATACGCAAATAAGAGCGAGAAGAGAAGGCAAAGCATGGTCGAACAACTATGATCAAAAAGTGATCCTGAACTACTTATGTCAGACATAACTCCAACAACCGTGTTCACTTCCCGGACCCCGCCGAGAAGAGACCATCACGGTTACACACGCGGTTGGTGTATTTTAATTAAGATCAACTTCGGGTTTTCTACAATCGGACATTAACAAATTCCCATCTGCCACATAACCGCGGGCACGGCTTTCAAAAGTTCAAACCCTGCAGGGGTGTCCCAACTTAGCCCATGATAAGCTCTCGCGATCAACGAAGGATATTCCTTCTCCCCGGGAAGACCCGATCAATCTAGGAATCCCGGCTACAAGACGTTTCGACAGCAATAAAACAAGTCCGGCAAAGCCGCCTGATTCGTTGACATCCTGATAGGAGCTGCACATATCTCGTTCTCAGGGCAACACCGGATAAGACAAGCTACGAGTAAAACCAGACCTCGGGTTTCCACGAGGGGGCCCCGCAGGCTGCTCGGTTCGGACCAACACTTAGACAAGCATTGACCCCGGGGGGGGGGCTAAATAAATATGACCCTCGGGCTGATCAAACCCAAGGGAAAGGGATAGGTGGTAGGCAAATGGTAAAACCAAGGTTGGGCCTTACTGGAAGAGTCTTATTCAAAGCGAACTGTCAAGGGGGTCCCATAAATCACCCAACCGCGTTAGGGACGCAAAAATCCGGGAACATAACACCGATATGATGGAAACTATGGCAGCAAGAGTGGAACAAAACACCAGGCATAAGGCCGAGCCTTCCACCCTTTACCAAGTATATAGATGCATTAATTAAATAAGATATATTGTGATATCCCAACAAGTAAACATGTTCTAACAAGGAACAACATCTCCATGTTCCAACAAGGAACAAACTTCATCTTCACCTGCAACTAACAACACTATAAGAGGGGCTGAGCAAAGCGGTAAGATAGCCAAACAACGGTTTGCTAGGACAAGGTGGGTTAGAGGCTTGGTTTAACAATATGGGAGGCATGATAAGCAAGTGGTAGGTATAGCAGCATAGGCATAGCAAAAGAGCGAGCAACTAGCAAGCAAAGATATAAGTGATTTCGAGGGTATGGTCATCTTGCCTGAGATCCCGCAAGGAAGAAGAACGAGTCCATGAAGAAGACAAACGGACGCAGATGAACGAATCCTCACAATCGCAACGCTATTGGAACTAACCCGAAGAAGCAACACCGGAGAGAAGCAAACAACAAAGTAAACCTCGGTCCATTCCGAGAAAGTTTAATACACGCTCACGGAGAAAGGCAAAAGGGGACGCCGGGGAACATAGGAGCGCCGGATTGCAAAACGGACAACGGGGAAAATGCTCGGATTCATGAAACGAACACGTATGCAAATGCGATGCACATGATGACATGATATGAAAATGCAGATGATGACATGGCAAAGTGCAACATGCAAGCACATGACATGGCAACGACGGCGAATAACTGGCGGACACCTGGCGCATCAGATCCGGGGCGTTACATCTTTCCACCTGAATGTGCTATATGAACACTTCCTTGTTGTTTGTATACACCGTCGAGTCGAATTGCCTAACTTCTGAATGTCTACATGACCATTATTTGCTTCTGTCAATGAAAATCAGTGTTAGCAATGTTCAGGTTGTTACCAATGTGTTCTGAAAATCTCAGTATCTTCTCTATAGGAGTAGTTTCAGTTAATTAACTGAAACTTCCTACTCCTCTTCTGTAGGAGCATCTTCTTGCTCTCTTCTCTCTTCTTATCTCTTCTTTCTCTCTTCTTATCTCTCCTCCTCTGTATTGTTACAGATATCTCAAAGGAGCTTCAAATGGACATCTTTCACAATTTGTCTTAGGAAGACACTGGGTGGTGGAATGAGGCAGGTAGGAGTCCTTTGTGCTGCTGCTGAAGTTGGTGTTCGCGACACCTTAGCAAGCTTGCCGATGACCATCAGAAGGCCAAAGGTTTAGCAAGTTTCATATTTATCTATCTTCCCCGTCCTATTTACAGGCCCTTAGCGGCATCAATATAACCCTGAATTTGGTTTTCTTTGTCCAAATGTTCAGATGGACTGAAGAAAATCAAATAGTTCAAAGTTGATTTGACTTCAGTGGAGACCAATATGGTTAGTCTGTTGTTCCATCTATCTACTGAGCTTGATGTTTTCAGATTAAATATCATGTGTGTGACCTCCGGCCATGCATTCCCTTCGTTAGGTATTTTTTGATATGGCGGATCCACATATAACACCTGGCAAACTGTGCCAAGCCCTGAAACAGCGCAATGTGCTTGCGATGCCAACAAGCCCCAAGAGGTTTAGCTCACTTCGCTCAACTTCCTTCTCTTTTTTACTTGCCTATTAATGTTGTCAAGCTCAACTCCTCACTGTAAGCATCATAAATTATGTCTGTTTGCACTGGTCTCTAACTAAAACAATATGCTATATTTAGTCAAAAGAAACGCACTGCTTTATTTGATTCTGAGCTCCCTTGATTAATTTGCAGCGTCAGATTCGTCGTTCTTGCAAGGACAGAAACTTCAGTGGCGAGTACTCCTGTATTACCGGAGTAGATGCATATGAATAATCTTTCTGGAGATATTCACTCATATTCCATACCATAGAGACTATTCTGTTTGTTATGCACCTCGCATTGTGTATCAGTTTTGTCGAATTTGTCTTCATTTTTTCTTTTCAACCAGTGGTCATTGTTTGTAGTTAACCTCTTTTTCGGTAGAGGCACTCTATGCCAATACCTTGCACTAACACAATGTGATAAAAATACTGAAGGAATTAGGAATTATCTGTGACAGTACTGATGGTACCTGTGTTTATGCTTTTACCTTAGTTATTACCTGCACTCTGGAAAATTTGATAAAGGTAGTAATATGCAAATTGTTTCTAGCTTTCTGCTCCTTCTATTCCTATCAGTGAATATTTCTGGCTTTCAGCCACTCTGGAGTATTAATTTTTGACTATAACTATCTGTGAATGTTAACCTCGGATTACAAGCAATTTATGCACCAATTCATTACACAGTAGAGTAATTACACATGGTACTCTGAAATCTCATTAAGCCTTTCTTTGATAGAAATCCAAGAGCAAAAAGGAGCAGCGAGCAGCGGCGGCTCACATCGAGCTCTCGATTGGAGTGGAGGGAGGCGGCCGGTGAGGGATCCGTGGCCAGCGGGGAAGGATCTTGGGGAACGGAGCAGACAACCGATGGGGAAAGGCGGCCGCCGGCAGGGGGCTTCCGATCACGACGGGGAAGGGCGACCAAAGAGGGGATCTGGCTCTCCATTGGAGCGGCGCAGGCAGCCGGCGAGGAAGGACGCCGGAGATGCGGACGGCGAAGGAGCCTGGTGAAGGGGAGGAGCGACGGAGTCCCGGCGGAGGGAAGGAGCGCCGGAGAAAGACGACGACCTGAACGCGATTTCAAATCGGGGCAGTTTTGTAATTTCACTACTTTTCACCTGGTCGGAAAAGACCCTCCAGCGACAATTATTTCGGAACGAATGGAGTATAAGTCTGCTAGACAATGCTTAGAAGAGTTTGATAATTTTATTATCAAACAAGAAAATTTTAATGCTTATTTCGGTAGAAAATTGAAATACAATTCCGGTATGCTTAAACACTTGGGTGATTGTATGGCTAATATCAGAGGTGAACTTAAACTTGTTAGCAAACATGCTTCTATGGTTACCACTCAAGTAGAACAAGTACTTAAAGCTCAAAATGATTTGCTCAATGAAATGAATAGTAAGAAAAATGATTATGCTGTTAGAGTGGCTACTAGAACTGGTAGAATGACTCAGGAACCTTTGTATCCTGAAGGCCACCCTAAGAGAATTGAGCAAGATTCTCAGAGAAATAATATTGATGCACCTAGTTCTTCTAAAAGGAAGAACAAGAAAAATGATAGGACTTTGCAAACTTCTAATGAACCTATTGCTGAACCACCTGATAATCCAAATGATATCTCTATGTCTGATGCTGAAACACAATCTGGTAATGAACATGAACCTAGTGAAAATGTTAATGATGATGCTCAACCTACTAATGACAATGATGTAGAAGTTGAACCTGCTATTGATCTTGATAACCCACAATCAAAGAATCAACGTTATGATAAGAGAGCCTTTGTTGCTAGGAAACATGGTAAAGAAAGAGAGCCATAGCTTCAGAAACCCATGCCTTTTCCTCCCAAACCATCCAAGAAAAAGGATGATGAGGATTTTGAGCGCTTTGCTGAAATGATTAGACCTATCTTTTTACGTATGCATTAACTGATATGCTAAAAATGAATCCTTATGCTAAATATATGAAGGTTTAGAGTTTGGCACATACAAATTTACTTGGAACGACAGGTAGATACCGCATATAGGAAGGTATAGTGGACTCATATGGAATAACCTTGGGGTTTAAGGGATTGGATGCACAAGCAGTATTCCTGCTTAGTACAAGTGAAGGCTAGAAAAAGACTAGGAGGCGACCAACTAGAGAGCGACAACAGTCATGAACATGCATTAAAATTAATAAACAATGAGTGCAAGCATGAGTAGGATATAATTCACCATGAACATAAATATCATGAAGGCTATGTTGATTTTGTTTCAACTACATGCGTGAACATGTGCCAAGTCAAGTCACTTGAATCATTCAAAGGAGGATACCACCCTACTATACCACATCACAACCATTTCAATAGCATGTTGGCACGCAAGGTTAAACATTATAAACTCCTAGCTAATTAAGCATGGCATAAGCAACTATAATCTCCAATTGTCATTGAAACATGTTTATCCATAATAGGCTGAATCAGGAACGATGAACTAATCATATTTACAAAAACAAGAGAGGTCGAGTTCATACCAGCTTCTCTTATCTCAATCAGTCCATCATATATCATCATAATTGCCTTTCACTTGCACGACCGAACGATGTGAATAATAATAATAGTGCACGTGCATTGGACTAAGCTAGAATCTGCGAGCATTCAATAATCAGGAGAAGACAAGGCAATATGGGCTCTTGGTTAAATCAACAATAATGCATATAAGAGCCACTTCAACAATTTAATCATGGTCTTCTCCTATCGACCCCCAAAGAAAAGTAAAGAAATAAAACTATTTACATGGGAAAGCTCCCAACAAGCAAAAGAAGAACAGGAAATATTTTTGGGTTTTCTTTTAATCATTACGACTACAAGCATGGAAAGTAAACTAGCTAAAAGCTACAACTAATTTTTTTTGTTTTTCTTAAGGTTTATCAAACACACAAGAATAAAGCATAAATAAGGAAAATAAACTAGCATGGATATTACAATGAAAAAGTATGAGCACCGACAACTAGCATGAGTGTGTGAACATAAATGTAATGTCGGTGAGAAATACGTACTCCCCCAATCATAGGCTTTTGGCCTAAGTTGGTTTATGCCCATGGATCAAAGTTGTAGTTGGGGTCGTACTGAGATGAAGCTTCAGGTTGCCATTGGCTGGCCATCTCCTCCGGATTCCACTGGTAAACAGATTGGCATGGAGGAACAAATTGTGGTTTTGGATCTGGCTCTGTAGCTGAGGTGGGGTTCCGGTAGGCGTGAACGGCGTCCAATGGAACAAGGTATGCGCCTGCAGATAAATCAAACAAGGAAGGAGCAAGCAAGGTAATAGTCTCAGGGTGATTTTTATAAAATAATAGTCTATAGTTAAGCTCCTTTTTCCTGTTTTTAACAATGAAATCATGTGCAACCATACTCTTGTAATCTAGAAGAACAGTAGGCAATAACTTTTCTTCTTTCTCATAATGCCTAATAGGTATATTAAAGTACACAGCGAGGCGCGGGGTGAAGATGCCTCCCAAGATAGGGCCCTTAGTGCGGTTAAGATTTAACCGCTTTGCAACAATAGCGCCCATACTAAATGTGTCATCACGAAACAGGGCATGGCACAAAATAACAATATCAGGGGCACTTAGGTTGCCAGAGTTTCCATGACCAATTAAGCATCTACTAGAAAATAATGCAAAGTAACGTAAAACAGGAAAATGTATGCTAGTGATTCTTGCATCAGAAACTTTCCTAGTTTCCCCTACAACAATTGTATCAATAAACACCTCCACATCGTCACGATGTGGTTCCTCTACACTGCCCGGAAAAGGCAACTTGCAAACCTCACAAAATTCACGAAGGGTCATCTCCTTATACTCATCATATAAATAAACATCCACCGAAGGTAGTGACCTCCTAGAATGGAAATGAAAATTTTGCACAAAGATATTAGTGAGTAAGAGGTACTGTTCGCGTTTGTCGTGGAGGTAGTCGGTGAGGCCTGCATTCTCAGCCAATTCATAAAAATCATCATAAATCCCGGCTGCTCTCAAGAAATCATCACAAGGCCATTCACACGGCTGAACTTCTGTGATGCGAGGGAGATTATACTTGGGCCTCTCTTCTTCTTCACTTTGCTTATCCTTCGAGCTTCATCTCGATGAGCCCCTCAAAAATCTCTTGATTATTTTCTGAAATTTTTAGTAACTTCAAATAAAAGTGAACCAAACTCAACAAAATTGATAGCAACTACTCCCACAAGCGCCTAGGGACTATATCATGCATTAGAACTACTTGGAACCATATAAATTTGTCATGCAAGCTCAAGAACATGGTCACCTAGGCAGAAAAAATTTGCAATGAATAAAGCACTAGAACAAAAACTAATTGGACCATTGGAGGAGTCACATACCAAGGAACAATCCCGCAAAGCAGTTTTGTGAGAGGTGCTTTGAGCTAGGAGATCGAAATTCGCAGCAAAATGAGCTAGAACTCGTGCTTGAGCTGGTTGGTGATTTTTTTGGGGAGGAAGAAGGAGTGTGTGGTGGCTGGAATAAGTGGAGGGGAGCCACCATGGGCCCACTAGGCAGGGGCGCGCCCTGGACCCTCGTGGTCAGGTGCCAGCTCCCCCTGCTGTGTTCTCAGTGCCAGATATTCTCAAATATTCTAGAAAAAAATATATTTCATTTTCGGGGCATTTGGAGAACTTTTATTTTCGGGGTATTTTTTTATTGCACGGATAATTCAGAAAACAGACAAAAAATACTAATTTTACTTTATTTCAACTAAATAACAGAAAGTAAAAGGAGGATACAGAAGGTTGTGCTTTCTAACTTCATCCATCTCATGCTCATCGAAAGGAATCCACTAACAAGGTTGATTAGGTCTTGTTAACATACTCATTTCGAATAACATGAAACTAGAGAAATTTCAAATAACACTATGTTACCTCAACGGGGATATTCACATCCCCAATAATAAGAATATCATATTTCTTTTTGACAGTAGGAAGAGGAAATTCAAAACCTCCAATAATAATCGATGGAATTTTTCCAATAGAATTGATAGTGTGGACTTGAGGTTGTTTCCACGGAAAGTGTACCGTATGCTCATTTCCATTAACATGAAAAGTGACATTGACTTTGTTGCAATCAATAACAACCCCTGCAGTATTCAAAAAGGGTCTTCCAAGAATAATAGACATACTATCGTCCTCGGGAATATCAATAATAACAAAGTTCGCAGACTAAGGCATAGCCTAGTGGTGGGAAGGGGCTGATGCCTTCCCACCCACCCAGGTTCAAGGCATGGTACTTGCAATTTGGGGTTGTTGCACCAATTATACTGTAGGGGGTTCCCTTACAGTCTTTCTATCAAAAATAATAATAACAAAGCTCATTAAAATAGTAACGTTTGCAACCACAACATGCACATCCTCACAAATACCGACATGTATAGTAGTTGATTTATCGTGCATTTGCAAATATATTTCAGTAGGTGTCAACTTATTCAAATCAAGTCTACGATATAAAAAGAGAGGCATAACACTAACACCGGCTCCAAGATCACATAAAGCAGTTTTAACATAGTTTCTTTTAATGGAGCATGGTATAGTGGGTTCTCCTGGATCTCCAAGTTTCTTAGGTATCCCACCCTTAAAAGTATAATTAGCAAGCATGGTGGAAATTTCAGCTTCCGGTATCTTTCTTTTATTTGTAACAATTTCTTTCATGTACTTAGCATAAGGATTCATTTTGAGCATATCAGTCAAACGCATACGCAAAAATATAGGTGTAATCATTTTAGCAAAGCGCTCAAAATCCTCATCATCCTTTTTCTTGGATGGGTTGGGAGGAAAAGGCATGGGTTTCTGAACCCATGGTTCTCTTTCTTTACCGTGCTTCCTAGCAACAAAGTCTCTCTTTCATAACGTTGATTCTTTGATTGTGGGTTATCAAGATCAACAGCAGGTTCAATCTCTACATCATTGTCATTGCTAGGTTGAGCATCAACATGAACATCATCATTAACATTATTACTAGGTTCATGTTCATTACCAGATTGTGTTTCAGCATCAGAGATAGAAATATCATTGGGATTCTCATGTGTGTCAATAACAGGTTCACTAGAAGCATGCAAAGTCCTATCATTTTTCTTTTTATTCTTCTTAGAAGGACTAGGTGCATCAACATTAGTTCTCTGAGAATCTTGCTCAATTCTCTTAGGATGGCCCTCAGGATAAAAAGGCTCCTGAGTCCTTTTACCCCCTCTAGTCATAACTCTAACAGCATTATCATTCTTCTTATTATTTAATTCATTGAGCAAATCATTTTGAGCTTTAAGTACTTGTTCTACTTGATTGGTAACCATAGATTCATGTTTACTAATGAGTTTAAGTTCACCTTTAACTCTAGACATATAATCACTCAAGTGTTCAAGCATTGAAGTTTTCTTGTTTGACAATAAAATTATCAAACTCGTCTAAGCATTGCCTAGCAGACTTATAACGAGGAATATCACCTTCGTCAAATCTATAAAGAGAATTTACCTTTACTACCTGTGTCAGGTTATCAAGACCATGTGTTTCTTCAATAGGTGGTGAATTAAGACCATGTATTTCTTCAATAGGAGGTAAATTCTTAACATCTTCAACTTTAATACTCTTTTCTTTCACAGATTTCTTTGCCTCTTGCATATCTTCAAGACTGAGAAATAGAACACCCCTTTTCTTCGGAGTTGGATTAGGAGTTGGTTTAGGAAGTGTCCAATTGTTTTCATTAGTCAACATATTATTCAATAGAACTTCAGCTTGATCCACAGTTCTTTCCCTGAAAACACAACCAGCACAACTATCCAGGTGGTCTGTGGAAGCATTGGTTAGTCCATTATAAAGGATATCAAGTATTTCATTTTTCTTGAGAGGATGATCAGGCAAAGCATTAAGTAATTGGAGAAGCCTCCCCCAAGCTTGTGGGAGACTCTCTTCTTCAATTTGCACAAAACTATATATTTCCCTCAAAGCAGCTCGTTTCTTATGAGAGGGGAAATATTTAGCAAAGAAGTAATAAATCATATCCTGGGGACTACGCACACAACCAGGATCAAGAGAATTAAACCATGTTTTAGCATCACCCTTAATGAGAACAGAAATATTTTAAGAATATAATAGTAGCAAGTTTTCTCATCATTAGTGAACAAGGTGGCTATATCATTTAATTTAGTAAGATGTCCCACAACAGTTTCAGATTCATAGCCATAAAAAGGATCAGATTCAAGCAAAGTAATTATATCAGGTTCGACAGAGAATTCATAATCCTTATCAGTAAGAAAGATAGGTGAAGTAGCATAAGCAGGATCATATTTCATTCTAGCATTCAGAGTTTTTTCTTTAAGCTTAGCTAATAATTTCTTAAAATCACTTCTATCATTGCAAGCAAGAAAGTCTCTAGCAGTTTCTTCATCCATAACATAGCCCTCAGGCACAACAGGCAATTGATATCTAGGGGGAGAGTCTTCATCATCACTTTCATCGATATTATCAGTTTCAATAATTTCATTCTCTCTAGCCCTAGCAAGTTGTTCATCCAGAAATTCACTAAGTGGCACAGTAGTATCAAGCATAGAAATAGTTTCATCATAAGTATCATGCATAGCAGAAGTGGCATCATCAATAACATGCACATATCAGAATTAATAGCAGAAGCAGGTTTAGGTGTCACAAGCTTAATCAAAACAGAAGGCAAATCAAGTTCTGAGCTAGATGGCAGTTCCTTACCTCCCCTCGTAGTTGAGGGATAAATTTTTGTTTTCTCGTCTTTCAAGTTCTTCATAGTGACCAGCAGATATAAATCCCAAGTGACTCAAAGAATAGAGCTATGCTCCCCAGCAACGGTGCCATAAAATAGTCTTGATAACCCACAAGTATAGGGGATCGCAACAGTTTTCGAGGGTAGAGTATTCAACCCAAATTTATTGATTCGACACAAGGGGAGCCAAAGTATATACTCAAGTATTAGCAGTTGAGTTGTCAATTCAACCACACCTGGATAACTTAGTATCTGCAGCAAAGTATTTAGTAGCAAAGTAATATGATAGTAACGGTAACAGTGGCAAAAGTAATATTTTTGGGTTTTGTAGTGATTGTAACAGTAGCAACGGAAAATTAAATAAGCGAAGAACAATATGTGAAAAGCTCATAGGCATTGGGTCGGTGATGGATAATTATGCCGGACGCAGTTCATCATGTAACAGTCATAACATAGGGTGACACAGAACTAGCTCCAATTCATCAATGTAATGTAGGCATGTATTCCGAATATAGTCATACGTGCTTATGGAAAAGAACTTGCATGACATCTTTTGTCCAACCCTCCCATGGCAGCGGCGTCCTATTGGAAACTAAGGGATTTTAGGGCCTCCTTTTAATAGAGTACCAGACCAAAGCATTAACACATAGTGAATACATGAACTCCTCAAACTACGGTCATCACCGGGAGTGGTCCCGATTATTGTCACTTCGAGGTTGCCGTATCATAACACATAGTAGGTGACTATAGACATGCAAGATAGGATCAAGAACTCACGTATATTCATGACTTGCAAGATAGGATCAAGAACTCACATATATTCATGAAAACATAATAGGTTCAGATCTGAAATCATGGCACTTGGGCCCTAGTGACAAGCATTAAGCATAGCGAAGTCATAGCAACATCAATCTCAGAACATAGTGGATACTAGGGATCAAATCCTAACAAAACTAACTCGATTACATGATAAATATCATCCAACCCATCACCGTCCAGCAAGCCTACGATGGAATTACTCACGCACGGCAGTGAGCATCATGAAATTGGTGATGGAGTATGGTTTATGATGACGATGGCGATGGATTCCCCTCTCCGGAGCCCCGAACGGACTCCAGATCAGCCCTCCTGAGAGAGGTTAGGGCTTGGCGGCGGCTCCGTATCGTAAAACGCAATGAATCCTTCTCTTTGATTTGTTTTCCCGGAAGGTGAATATATAGAGTTGGAGTTGAGGTCGGTGGAGCTCTAGGGGGCCCACAAGGCAGGGGCACGCCCAGGGGGGGAGGCGCGCCCCCCACCCTCGTGGAAAGTGTTGGGGATATTACTACTGGGTGTAAACTGGCCTATTTGGGCCGGGTTAACTTCATTAGTAGTTCAAGAGTGTTAAATCCCAAGAAGATAGATGAGGGCCTGAGGCCCGTAGTCGGTTTAAGATTTGTAGCCGTAAACCGGCATCTGTATGTAGAATTGTATTGTAAGATAGGATAAGGAGAGACCAACCCGGAAACGAATATGAATCGGAGTTGGGACTCTGTGAACCGACGGGCGTCACCCGTGTATATAATGGGACGACCCGGCGGCGGTTCAGGTCAAGAAACAACAATTCGAGACTTAGGCGAAGCTTGTTTGCTCCCTAGTCATCGAAACCCCATCAATTCCATCACAACTAGACGTAGGCTTTTACCTTCATCGAAGGGGCCGAACTAGTATAAACTCTCTGCGTCCTTGTGTCCGCTTTAACCCCTTCAAGCTAACCCGTCACGATGGCTCCATGATTAAGTCCTTTCTCTAGGACATCTGCCATGACAAAACCACGACAGAAAGGGTGTGGGCCCCCTGGCCTTGATTCTTTCGCCAGTATTTTTAATTATTTCCAAAAATAATCTCCGTGAAGTTTCAGGTCATTCCGAGAACTTTTGTTTCTGCACAAAAATAACACCATGGCAATTCTGCTGAAACAGCGTCAAACCAGGTTAGTTCCATTCAAATCATGCAAGTTAGAGTCCAAAACAAGGGCAAAAGTGTTTGGAAAAGTAGATACAACGGAGACGTATCACGGTGCTCCAGGATATTTTGTGGTGCATCTCACATGGTTGCTGATAATAAATTGTGTTCGGTCTACTTGATTTTTCATCTTGATTTGAATTACATAATGGGGTCACAGCAGCAATGGACGGTGTTTGAATTGCTAGATCTTTTATCTGGAGTGAACATGCAACTATGTGTGTGTCGTAAAAGAATTGGAATTATTCAGGATTCATTTGAACATTTTACACATTAAATTGGTTTTCTAGCCATTTCAGGTGCACAATTCATAATTAAACTACATGCACATGCTCCAGTGCATATAAATTGGTTGAAAAATCAAATCTGTGCCCTTGGGTGCATGCCTAGGTCCCATGCATGGGGAATGAATTTCAAACACCAGGGCACCGTTGATTGCCGGCAAAACATTGAGATGCCTGGTTTTTAAATTCTAGTAAATCCAAAACTCGTCTGAAATTCATGAAACTTGGCATGCTATCATGGAGCGGCATTAACATGCCGTGGTAAATTTTTTGTCCCATTTGGGGCAGGTTTGGGTATATGCTTCTCACAACCCGGAGCTTCTCACAACAAGCATGACGAGTTTCGGTAGGGAACGTCCCACCTTTGGGGACGAAACGATATATATTGCCTCTTATTGCTTTCAATTTTTTTTCTCGTGTCAACATAGAACAACAGGAGTGTTGTGTGAATTTTTGTGATTTTTCGGGGTTTGTTTGGACATTTTTATGCATTAACTGAGTTTTCAATGCATTTATGTGCATAATTCAAATTTGAACTACATGCACATGCTCGAGTGCATATAAATTGGTTGAAAAATGAAATTTGTGTCCTTGGGTGCATGCTTAGGTCCCATGCAAGAAATGGGAATGAATTTCAAACACCAGGGCACCGTTGATTGCCGGCAAAACGTTGAGATGCCCGATTTTTAAATTCTAGTAAATCCAAAACTCGTCTGAAACTCATGAAACTTGGCATGCTATCATGGAGTGGCATCAACATGCCGTGGTAAATTTTTTGTCCCATTTGGGGCAGGATTGGGTATATGCTTCTGATACGTCTCCGTCATATCTACTTTTCCAAACACTTTTGCCCTTGTTTTGGACTCTAACTTGCATGATTTGAATGGAACTAACCCGGACTGACGCTGTTTTCAGCAGACTTTCCATGGTGTTATTTATGGGCAGAAACAAAACTTCTCGGAGTGACCTAAAACTCCACGGAACCACTTCTCAGAAATAATAAAAAATCCTCGCCAAAGATGAAGACCAGGGGGCTCACACCCTATCCACGAGGGTGGGGGCGCGCCCCCTACCTCGTGGGCCCCCTGGAGCTCCTCCGACGCCAACTCTAACTCTATATATTTGCTTTCGGAGAGAAAAAAATCAAGGAGAAGAAATCATCGCGTATTACGATACGGAGCCACCGCCAAGCCCTAAAACCTATCGGGAGGGCTGATCTGGAGTCTGTTCGGGGCTCCGGAGAGAGGTATTCGTTGCCGTCGTCATCATCAACCATCCTCCATCACCAATTTCATGATGCTCACCGCCCTGCGTGAGTAATTCCATCGTAGGCTTGCTGGACGGTGATGGGTTGGATGAGATCTATCATGTAATCGAGTTAGTTTTGTTAGGGTTTGATCCCTAGTATCCACTATGTTCTGAGATTGATGTTGCTATGACTTTGCTATGCTTAATGCTTGTCACTAGGGCCCGAGTGCCATGATTTCAGATCTGAACCTATTATGTTTTCATGAATATATGTGTGTTCTTGATCCTATCTTGCAAGTCTATAGTCACCTACTATGTGTTATGATCCGGCAACCCCAAAGTGACAATAATCGGGACCACTCCCGGTGATGACCATAGTTTGAGGAGTTCATGTATTCACTATGTGCTAATGCTTTGTTCCAGTTCTCTATTAAAAGGAGGCCTTAATATCCCTTAGTTTCCATTAGGACCCCGCAGCCACGAGAGGGTAGGACAAAAGATGTCATGCAAGTTCTTTTCCATAAGCATGTATGGCTATATTCGGAATACATGCCTACATTACATTGATAAATTGGAGCTAGTTCTGTGTCACCCTATGTTATGACTGTTACATGATGAACCGCATCCGGCATAATTATCCATCACCGATCCAATGCCTACGAGCTTTTCCTATATTGGTTCTCGCTTATTTACTTTTCTGTTGCTACTGTTACAATCACTACGAAACACCAAAAATATTACTTTTGCTTCCGTTACTTTTCTTACCGTTACCACTACTATCATATTACTTTGCTACTAAATACTTTGGTGCAGATATTAAGTTATCCATGTGTGGCTGAATTGACAACTCAGTTGCTAATACTTGAGAATATTCTTTGGCTCCCCTTGTGTCGAATCAATAAATTTGGGCTGAATACTCTACCCTCGAAAACTGTTCCGATCCCCTATACTTGTGGGTTATCAAGACTATTTTTTGGCTCTGTTGCCGGGGAGCATAGCTCTATTCTTTGAGTCACTTGGGATTTATATCTGCTGGTCACTATGAAGAACTTGAAAGATGCTAAGACAACAATCTATCCCTCAACTACAAGGGGAGGTAAGGAACTGCCATCTAGCTCTGCACTTGATTCACCTTCTGTTTTGAGTAAGCTTGCGACACCTAAACCTGCTTCTGCTATTCATTCTGATATGTCGCATGTTATTGATGATGCCACTTCTGCTATGCATGATACTTATGATGAAGCTACTTCTATGCTTGATACTACTGTGCCCCTTAGTGAATTTCTTGATGAAAAAATTGCTAGGGATGGAGAGAAAGAAATTACTGAAACTAATTATATTGATGAAAGTGATGATGAAGATATGCCTGTTATTCCTAAGGGTTATGTTTTTGATACGGAATCTTCTACAACTATTTTAGCTTGCAAAGATAGATATGAGCTTAAGAGGTTATTAGCTAATTGGAATAAGCGATCTCTTAAAGATAGAATGAAACCTGACCCTGCTTTTGCTACTTCACCTATCTGTGTTGCCGATAAGGATTATGAATTCTCTGTTGATCCTGATATAATTACTTTGGTTGAATCTGATCCTTTTCATGGCTATGAATCTGAAACTGTTGTGGCACATCTTACGAAATTAAATGATATAGCCACCCTGTTTACAAACGATGAGAGACCTCGCTACTTTTATATCCTTTAAATATTTCCGTTCTCATTAAAGGGTGATGCTAAGATATGGTTTAATTCTCTTGATCCTGGTTGTGTGCGTAGTCCCCAGGACATGATTTATTACTTCTCTGCTAAATATTTCCTTGCTCATAAGAAACAAGCTGCCTTGAGGGAAATATACAACTTTGTGCAAATTGAAGAAGAGAGTCTCCCACAAGCTTGGAGGAGGCTTCTCAAGTTACTTAATGCTTTGCCTGATCATCCTCTTAAGAAAAATGAAATACTTGATATCTTTTATAATGGAGTAACCGATGCTTCCAAAGATTACCTGGATAGTTGTGTTGGTTTTATTTTCAGGGAAAGAACACCGGATGAAGCTGAAATTCTATTGAATAATATGTTGACAAATGAAAATAATTGGACACTTTCTGAGCCAGCTCATGATCCAATTACTGAGCCTATTCCTAAACCAACTCCGAAGAAGAGAGGTGTTCTATTTCTCAGTCCTGAAGATATGCAAGAGGCAAAGAAATCTATGAAAGAAAAAGGTATTAAAGCTGAAGATGTTAAGAATTTACCTCCTATTGAAGAAATACATGGTCTTGATAACCCGACACAGGTAGTAAAGGTACATTCTCTCTACAGATTTGATGAAGGTGATATTCTTCATTACTCCCTCTATTCCGAAATAATTGTCGCTGGGCAACCCCAGTGCAAATTCCATCATGTTATATGTATTTTTCACTTTCCTATTTTGCCCTCCCACTTGCTCGCTCCCACTAGCTAGCTCGCTCGCGACTTTCCCAACCCTCCCCGTCGCCGCTCTCCCAATCCCTCTCCCCTCTGTCGCCGCCCTCTCCCTCTCCTCGTAGCCGCGCTCTCACTCTTCTCGTTGCCGCCCTCTTCCTCTCCTCGTCGCCGCCCTCTCTCTCTCCTTGTCGCCGGCCTGTTCCACCACCCCTTTATCCCCTCCACCCCGCCTCCACTCATACCCCGAAGGTCAACAAAAAAGTGAATCTTTTTGCGCTGGCGACAAGCTTCTAGGCGACGGACGTGTGGATGTGTAGCGGCGCCAGAGCGGGATTTGGGCAGCGGAGGCGTGGACGTGGTGCCGTGGCCGAGCGGCGGATCTAGAGAGGCGCCGGAGCAGCGGAGCGGCGGGCCTGGAGCGGGGCCGGAGCAGCGGTGGGAGATGGAGTTCGCTCTCGACCCAGTCGACAGGTACGGATGCGGTGGAGGACCAGCTAGCTGGCGGCGGCGATGGGACGAGCAGCTGGAGCAACTGGTGGCGGGATGAGCAACTGGAGCCGGTGGCGGGGCAAGCAGCTGGAGTAGGAGGGAGACGCCGAGCTCAACGACGACTCCTACGACTACTGCAGCAGGAGGGCGCCTACAACCGCTGCGGCAGGAGTACCTTGGTGAGCCCGTCACTCAGTTGCAACTCTGATTCAGTAGAGTAGTTCTTGCAGTAGTCGGTTCCAGAAACAAATCAAAATCTGTGAGCGAGGTGGGACTAATCAGGCAACAAGTCCTTCCTTGTTTCCCCCAAATCCGTTGGCATGGAGTACTTGTTTGATTTAGCCAGGGCGTTTATTTTGTTTCTGTTACATTGCGACTGTGGTATGTTTTCTTATCAAGTTGCACTCATTAGTGCTCTGCTATGGACTTGTGAGAAAGCAGATTGTTCTGCTATGGAGTAGCCATTGAACAACGAGTAGGAGTAGTTCTTTGATTCAGTATTTGCACATTCAAATACAGAAGCTCATATTCTTGCAATACTATACAAGTAGTTTGTCAATGTTAACCTCGACGTATCTGCAGTTTCAGTCACTGCTTGCTACTCCTCCTTATTACTTCGATGTGTCTGGAGTATTCTGAGTAGTTAAAGAAGTGCAGTTCAGTTGCTTCAGTCGTTGCTTATTTCTTCAGTAGCTAAATAAGTTCAGTTTAGTTTAGTTGAAGTGAGCTGCGTTCTCGCTGCGGCCTTTGCGTATTTCAGAGATTGAGAGTGTAGATCAAAACATAGTTGAGCATTACGCAAATCAAAATCTAAGAGTTTGTACTGGTAAACTCCATTTTCTTAATCAAGAATGGCAAGTTTTGTACTCATGGAGTACTTCTGGTGAAATCAAATTCAAAGAACTGTTGGTAAAACTACTGTGTGGTTGAACTACTGGTAAAATCAAAGAACTGTTCATTTTCTCTTCTCTTCTTGCTCTCTTCTCTTATCTTGTCTACTAACAACAACCAGTCAGGGTGACACTGTGACAACAACAGTTTGGAGTACGCCCGTTTGGTTTAATTGAAATGCACAAAAATTATGATGTGGAAGAAGAAGAAGAAGACAGTTTAGTGAGCACATTTAGTTAATGGCTGCTGTCAAAGATTTTATGCTCCATTTAGTGAGCACATTTGTTAACACTACTCTTGCTTGTTAACTGAATTACTCCATTTGTTAACATCTGTATTTACAGTAGCAGTTACTTTTGCACAGTAGCAGTAGCAAGTGTACTCCTGCTTGCTCTTGTCTGAACAATAATCTTTCCACCTGAATGTGCTATATGAACACTTCCTTGTTGTTTGTATACACCGTCGAGTCGAATTGCCTAACTTCTGAATGTCTACATGACCATTCTTTGCTTCTGTCAATGAAAATCAGTGTTAGCAATGTTCAGGTTGTTACCAATGTGTTCTGAAAATCTCAGTATCTTCTCTGTAGGAGTAGTTTCAGTTAATTAACTGAAACTTTCTACTCCTCTTCTGTAGGAGCATCTTCTTGCTCTCTTCTCTCTTCTTATCTCTTCTTTCTCTCTTCTTATCTCTCCTCCTCTATATTGTTACAGATATCTCAAAGGAGCTTCAGATGGACATCTTTCACAATTTGTCTTAGGAAGACACTGGGTGGTGGAATGAGGCAGGTAGGAGTCCTTTGTGCTGCTGCTGAAGTTGGTGTTTGCGACACCTTAGGCAAGCTTGACGATGACCATCAGAAGGCCAAAGGTTTAGCAGGTTTCATATTTATCTATCTTCCCCGTCCTATTTACATGCCCTTAGCGGCATCAATATAACCCTGAATTTGGTTTTCTTTGTCCAAATGTTCAGATGGACTGAAGAAAATCAAATAGTTCAAAGTTGATTTGACTTCAGTGGAGACCAATATGGTTAGTCTGTTGTTCCATCTATCTACTGAGCTTGATGTTTTCAGATTAAATATCATGTTTGTGACCTCCGGCCATGCATTCCCTTCGTTATGTATTTTTTGATATGGCGGATCCACATATAACACCTGGCAAACTGTGCCAAGCCCTGAAATAGCACAATGTGCTTGCGATGCCAACAAGCCCCAAGAGGTTCAGCTCACTTCGCTCAACTTCCTTCTCTTTTTTTACCTGCCTATTAATGTTGTCAAGCTCAACTCCTCACTGTAAGCATCATAAATTATGTCTGTTTGCACTGGTCTCTAACTAAAACAATATGCTATATTTAGTCAAAAGAAACAAACTGCTTTATTTGATTCTGAGCTCCCTTGATTAATTTGCAGCGTCAGATTCGTCGTTCTTGCAAGGACAGAAACTTCAGTGGCAAGTACTCCTGTATTACCAGAGTAGATGCATATGAATAATCTTTCTGGAGATATTCACTCATATTCCATACCATAGAGACTATTCTGTTTGTTATGCACCTGGCATTGTGTATAAGTTTTGTCAAATCTGTCTTCATTTTTTTCTTTTCAACCAGTGGTAATTGTTTGTAGTTAACCTCTTTTTCGGTAGAGGCACTCTATGCCAATACCTTGCACTAACACAATGTGATAAAAATACTGAAGGAATAAGGAATTATCTGTGACAGTACTGATGGTACCTGTGTTTATGCTTTTACCTTAGTTATTACCTGCACTCTGGACAATTTGATAGAGGTATTAATATGCAAATTGTTTCTAGCTTTCTGCTCCTTCTACTCCTATCAGTGAATATTTCTGGCTTTCAGCCACTCTGGAGTATTAATTTTTGACTATAACTATCTGTGAATGCTAACCTCGGATTACAAGCAATTTATGCACCAATTCATTACACAGTAGAGTAATTACACATGGTACTCTGAAATCTCATTAAGCCTTTCTTTGATAGAAATCCAGGAGCAAAAAGGATCAGCGAGCAGCGGCGGCTCACATCGAGCTCTCGATTGGAGTGGAGGGAGGCGGCTGGTGAGGGATCCGCGGCCAGCGGGGAAGGATCTTGGGGAACGGAGCAGACAACCGATGGGGAAAGGCGGCCGCCGGCAGGGGGCTTCCGATCACGACGGGGAAGGGCGACCAAAGAGGGGATCTGGCTCTCCATTGGAGCGGCGCAGGCAGCCGGCGAGGAAGGACGCCGGAGATGCGGACGGCGAAGGAGCCTGGTGAAGGGGAGGAGCGACGGAGTCCTGGCGGATGGAAGGAGCGACGGAGAAAGACGACGACCTGAGCGCGATTTCAAATCGAGGCAGTTTTTTAATTTCCCTACTTTTCACCTGGTCGAAAAAGACCCTCCAGCGACAATTATTTCAGAACGGAGGGAGTATAAGTCTGCTAGACAATGCTTAGAAGAGTTTGATAATTTTATTATCAAACAAGAAAATTTTAATGCTTATTTTGGTAGAAAATTGAAATACAATTCCGGTATGCTTAAACACTTGGGTGATTATATGGCTAATATCTGAGGTGAACTTAAACTTGTTAGCAAACATGCTTCTATGGTTACCACTCAAGTAGAACAAGTACTTAAAGCTCAAAATGATTTGCTCAATGAAATGAATAGTAAGAAAAATGATTATGCTGTTAGAGTGGCTACTAGAACTGGTAGAATGACTCAGGAACCTTTGTATCCTGAAGGCCACCCTAAGAGAATTGAGCAAGATTCTCAGAGAAATAATATTGATGCACCTAGTTCTTCTAAAAGGAAGAACAAGAAAAATGATAGGACTTTGCAAACTTCTAATGAACCTATTGCTGAACCACCTGATAATCCAAATGATATTTCTATGTCTGATGCTGAAACACAATCTGGTAATGAACATGAACCTAGTGAAAATGTTAATGATGATGTTCATGATGATGCTCAACCTACTAATGACAATGATGTAGAAGTTGAACCTGCTATTGATCTTGATAACCCACAATCAAAGAATCAACGTTATGATAAGAGAGACTTTGTTGCTAGGAAACATGGTAAAGAAAGAGAGCCATGGGTTCAGAAACCCATGCCTTTTCCTCCCAAACCATCCAAGAAAAAGGATGATGAGGATTTTTAGCACTTTGCTGAAATGATTAGAGCTATCTTTTTACGTATGCGATTAACTGATATGCTAAAAATGAATCCTTATGCTAAATATATGAAAGATGTTGCCACTAATAAAAGAAAGATACCGGAAGCTGGGATTTCCACCATGCTTGCTAATTATACTTTTAAGGGTGGAATACCAAAGAAACTAGGAGATCTAGGAGTACCCACTATACCATGCTCCATTAAAAGAAACTATGTTAAAACCGCTTTATGTGATCTTGGAGCCGGTGTTAGTGTTATGCCTCTCTCTTTATATCGTAGACTTGATTTGAATAAGTTGACACCTACTGAAATATCTTTGCAAATGGCTGATAAATCAACTGCTATACCTGTCGGTATTTGTGAGGATGTGCCTGTTGTGGTTGCAAATGTTACTGTTTTAACGGACTCTGTTATTCTTGATAGTCCCGAGGATGATAGTATGTCTATTATTCTTGGAAGACCTTTTTTGAATACTGCAGGGGCTGCTATTGATTGCAACAAAGGCAATGTCACTTTTCATGTTAATGGTAATGAGCATACGGTACACCTTCCGAGGAAACAACCTCAAGTTCATAGTATCAACTTTATTGGAAAAATTCCATCGATTATATTTGGAGGTTTTGAATTTCCTCTTCCTACTGCCAAGAAGAAATATGATATTCTTATTATTGGGGATGTGCATATCCCCGTTGAGGTAACATAATGTTATTCGGAATTTCTCTGGTTCAATGTTATTCGGAATGAGTTTATTAACAAGACCTGATCAACCTTGTTAGTGGATTCCTTTTGATGAGCATGAGATGGATGAAATTAGAAGGCACAACCTTCTGTACCCTCTTTCTATTTTTTGTTATTTAGTTGAAATAAAGTAAAAATAGTATTTTTTTGTCTGTTTTTTGATTTATCTGTGCAATATAAAAATACCCCGAAAATAAAAGTTCTCCAAATGCCCTGAAAATAAAATATGATTTTTTCTAGAATATTTGAGGATTTATGGAACTGAGAACACACCAGGGGGGTGAACCACCTGGCCACGAGGGTGGAGGGCGCGCCCTACACCCCAGGGCGCGCCCCCTGCCTCGTGGGCCCACGGTGGTCCTCCTCCACTTATTCCTGCACTCATATAGTCCTTCTTCCTCCCACAAACACGAATATCTAGCTCAAGCACGAGTTCTAGCTCACTTTGCTGCGATTTTCGATCTCCTTGCTCAAAGCACCTCTCACAAAACTGCTTGGGGAGATTGTTCCTTGGTATGTGACTCCTCCATTGGTCCAATTAGTTTTTGTTCTAGTGCTTTACTCATTGTAAATTTGTGCTGCATAGTTGACCATGTTCTTAGCTTGCATGTCAAATTTATATGGTTCCAAGTAGTTCTAATGCTTGATATAGGCTCTAGGCACTTTTATGAGTAGTTACTATCAATTTTGTTGAGCTTGGTTCACTATTGTTTAAAGTTACTAAAAATTTCAGAAATTTTTCAGAGGAAGCAATATGCTTAGGAAAATGTTCCAAGGTGGTTCTTCTAGGAAGCAGGGACCCAGGCTTGCAATGCGTGATGCTGATGAGGAGCCCCCAAGGGACGCTCCAGTGCGGCCCTGTGAATGGCCTTCAGAAAATTTTATGGATCGAACGGGAATCAAAGAGGAATTTAATGTATATTTGCGTAACGCCGATCTTGTGAGCTTTGAGGCAGACAAATGCTCCCGGTACCATCAACTCACTAGTTCATTTGTGAGGAGGTTTGAATTTTCATCTTCACGTAATTCTCCAACTGTCATGTTTGATCTTTATGACAAATCTTATACCATGGACTTAGAGGATTTTACTTTTGCTTGCAAACTTCCACAATGGGGTAGTGCTAGTGATCCCCGTAAATCTGAATTTAGAGATTTTGTTGCTGGTATAACTGTAGGGGAATCTAGAGATATAGCACAAGCTACCATAGGGAGCATTCACTTTCCTGCTATACATTAGTTTGCTCTCTTCATAGGTAGGTGCATAACTGGTAAGGATGTAGCATGTCATATGTGTGTGCCTGACCTCAGTATTCTTAGGAGTCCTGTGTTAGGAGACCAATCTTATCATATGGGAGCCATTGTAGCACGTAAGTTGCATCATAATAGATATAATGAAGATTTCTTTGGAGGAATTTATGCAACCCGCTTAGCTGATTTTCTTGAGGTGGATGTTCGTGAGGATGATATGGAGTTGCCTCCTACTTATTTAGATTTTAATTCTATGGTCTCTCACCAGTTTGTCGAGAGATATGAATCACCTCTCCAATATCGACTAATCTTGGACAAATGGCGTGTTGTCCGTATTACTCTCCCTGCTCCTGCCTTCTATGATTATCAGGCAAGAGGAAGATATACTATTACCAGAGAGGAGGCAGATGAGTACGAGAGGAGAGCGGAGGCAGCTCGCCGCCACGTTGCAGCTCAGGAGGCGATAAACGCTGCATTACAGTACGACCCCAGCTACACCTACGGGTATCTGCCAGGCTATCCCTGGCAATGAACCAACTTAGGCCAAAAGCCTAAGCTTGGGGGAGTACGTATTTCCCACCGACATTACATTTATGTATACACACACTCATTGCTAGATGTCGGTGCTCATACTTTTTCACTGTAATATCCATGCTAGTTTATTTTCTTTTTCCTGCTTTCCTCTTGTGTGTTTGTTAAACCTTGAGAAAAAAACAAAAAAATATATTAGTTGTAGCTTTTAGTTAGTTTACTTTTCTTGCTGTAGTAGTAATAATTAAAAGAAAACCCAAAAAGATTTCCCGTTCTTCTTTTGCTTGTTGGGAGCTTTCCCATGTAAATAGTTTTATTTCTTTTAGTTTCTTTGGGGTTTGATAGGAGAAGACCATGATTAAATTGTTGAAGTGGCTCTTATATGCATTATTGTTGATTTAACCAAGAGCCCATATTGCCTTGTCTTCTCCTGTTTATTGAATGCTCGCAGATTCCAACTTAGTCCAATGCACGTGCACTCTTATTATTATTCACTTCGTTCGGTCGTGCAAGTGAAAGGAAATTATGATGATATATGATGGACTGACTGAGATGAGAAAAGCTGGTATGAACTCGACCTCTCTTGTTTTTGTAAATATAATGAGTTCATCATTCCTGATTCAGCTTTTTATGAATAAACATGTTTGCAATGACAATTAGAGATCATAGTTGCTCGTGCCATGCTTGATTAGCTATGAGTTATAATGGTTTATCTTGCGTGCCAACATGCTATTAAAATGGTTGTGATGTGGTATAGTGGGGTGGTATGCTCCTTTGAATGATTTAAGTGACTTGACTTGGCACATGTTCACGCATGTAGTTGAAAAAAATCAACATAGCCTTCACGATATTTATGTTCATGGTGGATTATATCCTACTCATGCTTGCATCCAATGGTTATTAATTTTAGTGCATGTTCATGACTGTTGTCGCTCTCTAGTTGGTCGCTTCCCAGTCTTTTGCTAGCCTTCACTCCAATCCCTTAAACCCCAAAGTTATTCCATATGAGTCCACTATACCTTCCTATATACTGTATCTACCTGCCGTTCCAAGTAAAGTTGTATGTGCCAAACTCTAAACCTTCAAATAAACATTCTGTTTTGTATGCTTGAATAGCTCATGTTTCAACTAGGGCTACCCTTAACTTCCATGTTAGGCGGGTTATTCTCAAGAGGAGTGGACTCCGCTCCTCATTCACGAGAAAATGGCTGGTCTCCGGGATGCCCAGTCTCATGCTTTATGCAAACTAAATCAAAATAATTGCAAACAAAACTCCCCCTGGGACTGTTGCTAGTTGGAGACACTCGTTGTTTCGAGAAAGTCATGGATTGATGCTTGTTGGTGGAGGGGGAGTATAAACTTTACCATTCTGTTTGAGAACCGCCTATAATGTGTGTAGCATAGAATATATCGCCATCTCTTAGTTGTTATGTTGACAATGAAAGTATGCCACTCAAAATATTATTTATCTCTATTTCAAAACCGAGCTCTGGCACCTCTACAAATCCCTACTTCCCTCTACGAAGGGCCTATCTATTTACTTTTATGTTGAGTCATCACCCTCTTATTAAAAAGCACTAGCTGGAGAGCGCAGCTGTCATTTGCGTTCATTACTATTAATTTATATTGGGTATGACTATGATTGGATCTCTTTTACCATGAATTACAATGTCTAGTCAGTCCTTGATCTTTAAAGGTGCTCTGCATTTGTGTTTTGCGGTCTCAGAAAGGGCTAGCGAGATACCATCTTGTTATATTATATTATGATTCTTTTGAGAAAGTGTTGTCATCCGAGATTTATTATTATGACTCGCTAGTTGATTATGCTATTGATATGAGTAAAAATGAGACCTGAGAATTATTGCGAATGTGGTTAGTCATAATCTTTGCTGAAAACTTGAATGCTGGCTTTACATATTTACAACAACAAGAGCAAACAGAGTTTGTAAAAGTTTTTCTTTATCACTTTCAGTTTATCAACTGAATTGCTTGAGGACAAGCAAAGGTTTAAGCTTGGGGGAGTTGATACGTCTCCGTCATATCTACTTTTCCAAACACTTTTGCCCTTGTTTTGGACTCTACCTTGCATGATTTGAATGGAACTAACCCGGACTAACGCTGTTTTCAGCAGACTTTTCATGGTGTTATTTATGTGCAGAAACAGAACTTCTCGGAATGACCTAAAACTCCATGGAACAACTTTTTAGAAATAGTAAAAAAATCCTCGCCAAAGATGAAGACCAGGAGGACCACACCCTATCCACGAGGGTGGGGGCGCCCCCCTAGGGCGCGCCCCCTACCTCGTGGGCCCCCTGGAGCTCCTCCGACGCAACTCCAACTCTATATATTTGCTTTCAAAGAGAAAAAAATCAAGGAGAACAAATCATCGCGTTTTACGATACAGAGCCGCCGCCAAGCCCTAAAACCTCTCAGGAGGGCTGATCTGGAGTCCGTTCGGGGCTCCGGAGAGGGCGATTCGTCATCGTTGTCATCATCAACCATCCTCCATCACCAATTTGATGATGCTCACCGCCGTGCGTGAGTAATTCCATCGTAGGCTTGCTGGACGATGATGGGTTGGATGTGATCTATCATGTAATCGAGTTAGTTTTGTTAGGGTTTGATCCCTAGTATCCACTATGTTCTGAGATTGATGTTGCTATGACTTTGCTATGCTTAATGCTTGTCATTAGGGCCTGAGTGCCATGATTTCAGATCTGAACCTATTACATTTTCATGAATATATGTGTGTTCTTGATCCTATCTTGCATGTCTATAGTCACCTACTATGTGTTATGATCCGGCAACCCCGAAGTGACAATAATCAGGACCACTCCCGGTGATGACCATAGTTTCAGGAGTTCATGTGTTCACTATGTGCTAATGCTTTGTTCCGATTTTCTATTAAAAGGAGGCCTTAATATCCCTTAGTTTCCATTAGGACCCCGCAGCCACGGGAGGGTAGGACAAAAGATGTCATGCAAGTTCTTTTCCATAAGCACGTATGACTATATTCGGAACACATGCCTACATTACATTGATGAATTGGAGCTAGTTCTGTGTCACCCAATGTTATGACTGTTACATGATGAACCGCATCTGGCATAATTATCCATCACCGATCCAATGCCTACGAGCTTTTCCTATATTGGTTCTCGCCTATTTACTTTTCTGTTGCTACTGTTACAATCACTACAAAACACCAAAAATATTAGCTTCTCACAAACTAGAGCTTCTCACAACAAGGCGTGATGGTTTTCGGTAGGGAACGTCCAACCTTTGGGGACGAAACGATATCCATTGCCTCTTATTGCTTTCAATTTTTTTCTCGTGTCAGCATAGAACAACAACAGCGTTGTACGTTTTTTTTTTATTTTTCAGGGTTCGTTTGGACATTTTTATGCATTAACTGAGTTTTCAATGCATTTATGTGCATAATTCAAATTGGAACTACATGCACATGCTCCAGTGCATATAAATTGGTTCAAAAATCAAATCTGTGTCCTTGGGTGCATGCTTAGGTTCCATGCAAGAAATGTGAATGAATTTCAAACACCAGGGCACCGTTGATTGCCGGCAAAATAGTGAGTACTTTATTTTTAAATTCTAGTAAATCCAAAAGTCGTCTGAAATTCATGAAACTTAACATTCTATCATGGAATGGCACCCAACATGTTGTGGTACTTTTCGTGTCCATTTTGAGAGAAGGCGCACTTGAATAATGACAGCCAACAAAGGCATTTTGAAAAAATAGCTGCCACTTTAATATCTCGAACGTTTGTATAATTCAAACCGTGTGTGTTCTGCTAACCATTCACGTGACGCCACGTGTCTTGGTTTTAATGGATGTAGGAGGTGCCGTGCGGACAGCTGCTTGACCTTGACTGAACGGGAGGCGCGCGAGCGCCATCCGGTGCACAGGCTTAATGAGAGGCGTGCAAGCTGTCCTCGAATGCGCAGGCTCACCGGGAAGCGTGCGAGCAGTACGCTTCGCAGGCTCACTGGGAAGCGAGCCCTTTGACTTCCATGGCTGCCCGCCTTGCTCGCATCCTCTCCATTAATGGTTCCCAAGCCGCAGTTTAATTCACTTTTTAAATATAAAACACTCATCGCAAACGTTTTAGTTAGAACACCCGTATGCAAACCGACAACTTCTCCAGGAAGCCAAGAGAAAATGTGCCGAGCAGGATTTCTGCAGCTCTTGATCGCAAACGTTTTAGATAGAACACCCGTATGCAAAGTGAGAGCATCCCAGGATTTGTGCATCCCTTCAACACAAATAGTTGTTTTGGATGACCCGTGTGCAACCACGTACAAACAATTTGGTAAGATTTGTCAATCCTTTTAATACTGCGATTTGTCAAAATATGAAGCTAAAAATCACTAGCAGTATCTAATTTTTGCAACTAAAATTCAATAATTAAGCTTAGATTTCATTCACAGATTAAGCAGTCGTTCTTAATTTATACAAACAGTTCAACTCGACAGCTGAACCAACCAAACTTTTCCAAATTGTTGCCAACCACGTACTAAAATAGCTAGTTCAACTATATATACTAGCTAATTTTAAGTACGTTGTACAGTTCGACCACATCTATAGTCAGATGAACTGAACAAAATAGCCCCTAAATACTACTACTACTACTACTACTACTACTACTACTACTACTGCGGAGGGGCTTTGTACTACTTCCGGCTACCTCTCCTCTGCCGAGCACGCTCAATAAGAGGCGGAGGAGGAGGAGCCTACCGACGAGCTGGGCAACCACAATACCGTGCCTGCGCTGTTGCAGCTTCAGCGACACTCACCTCGAACGCCCTCTGCTGCTCTAGACGACCCCTCTCGAAGTGGTGGTTCTCCTCGTAGATCTCCTGATTCCTCGCCTCCAAGGCGGCGTGTGCGGCAGCCATGGTGGCGGTAAGGCTCTTTCCGTGCTCGACGAGGCTCTCCTCTTCCTCCCGCAGGAACTCGGTGTAGCGCGCAGGGTCGCTGACGCACGTGCTGGCATCCACCTCCGCCTCCCGCATTCAGGCGGCGGTGGCGGAGTGGGTGATGACCCCGACGGTCGACGGCGGCTGGCGGCCATGGCGGCCGATGACGGGGTGGCAGTGGGGTGGAGGCCACGACGGTGGTGGAGTGGGTGATGGCCACAGTGGCCGGCAGTGGGTTGGCGGCCACGACGGCCACCTCCCTCCTTCGGGCTGTGGCGGCGGAGCGGGCGATGGCCCTGGCTTTCGACGGTGGTGTGGAGGCAACGGCAGCCGGCAAAAGCTGCGGACGGGAACCGGCGGCGAAGGTGTGGTGGGTGTTCCGCGCACACCCAACAGGGACGCCACGCGCACTACACTACGGCGGGGATTGCGTCACCGCCGTGGTGTAGCCTCCCAGCTGGAGCTGTCCTCAGATGACGGTGGAGTGGCCAAGTGACGGCGATGGACCGGTGCCATTGGCGATTGTGGGAGAAGCAGACGAGATAAGCTACATGGAGGAAGGGAGGGGAAAATGCAACGCAGGACTCGCCGGCCGTGAGGGTTTTTATAGCAGGCCAGTAAGCATTGGGATTTTGGGGGATTTCACTGAGTCGGGCGGGAAGCTTGCACGGGAACCTGCGAGGTTGCGCAGGAACGGGCTCACTGACGATTCATTGGTGCCACCGTTTGGCCAAAAGAACGCCCTTGCACACTGCGCAAGCTTGCGCTGTCAGCCGTCTGCGGCAGCGGGGTGACAAGACGTGCGAGAGGAGGATGAAAGGCCACGTACACATACGGTTAATAAAAAAGCATTTGCGATTTAATTACCTACTATACCACCGTCCTGGTTTATAAGTATGTTTTAACTAATAAAATACGAATGCATGTCGCCAAAGATTATATAGTTGGATTTGTATTTGAACATAGTTTCCAATTATATAATTTTTAAAACATGGATTAACATTTTGTTGGTTAAATTTGAGGGCAAAGTATGACACAGAATATAAAGGAGACTATAGACTAGACGGAGGTGGTAGCACACAGCCGCTCTCTATGCAGCGACGCAACTGTCGGCCGGCTTGTGGGCGACCATTTCTTGCGTGTTCAACTGCTGTATGCATGTGGTTGCTTGCGGTTCAGGCAGCCGTGATGCGCTCTGCTCGCGTCCCACCGTGTGCGCTTTGCTCTCGCGTCTCGCCGCGCGCGCTCAACTCTCGCGTCCCTCCGGGTGCTCTGCCCTCGTCCATCCAGGCGCGTTGCCAGTGTTTGGGGCCGGCGCATGATCACGCACGTTCGTGTGCAAGCGGTTGCGCCGGGCGCGGCGCGACGATGCAGTTACCCACTGCAAAAACTGCCATGCGGACGCGCCGAGAATCCACGCCGCCCGGCTCCCTTTTATTCCTACGGCCATTACCTTCATCTCTTGTCTGACACGACACAATAAGCACACCCACAAGGACACATACAGAGAGGACATCCAGCGGTTCCAGTGGCGCTCCCCATGGCTCCAATGGCGCTCCCAGCGGCCGACGACGACAACGACGGGCAGTTCACCACGCATCACATAGTGGACACCCACGTGAGGGGGAAGGCCCTCTCGGTGGTGTACACGAACGATCCGGTCTTGGTGGAGAGCTCCATCCAAACTATGGAGCAGCTCCTTGCCGAGGACAAGTACCGAGTGGTCGGCTTCGACCTCGAGTACACCATCGGTCGTGTCGGGCACGATCAGAAGGTTGCCATCGCCCAGTTGTGCATGCGAGTGACGTCCTCATCTACCACTACCACCTTGCCACAAGGCCTTCTGAGCATTTCTCCAGGTTTATCAACAGCTCCGACTAGAGTTTCACTACGGTGGACACCACCAATGATCTAAAAGCGCTCAAGGTTTTAGACTCGAAATGCCTGAATCTTGTCAACATCCAGAACCACTACAAGGTCTTGGGCAGCGACAAAAACAAACTGAACTCCCTGGTTGACCTCGCCTCGGCCATCATCGACCCCTACTACGCGAAGATGAAGGAAGAGAGCAATAAGGACAAGAACGCCTGGCACAGTGTGTGGCATGAGAGACTGGAGGAACAACATGTCAAGTACGCGGCCATGGATGCATACACAAGCTACGAGATATACAGGCGGATCGTTGACATGAGGAACTGTCTTCTTCCTGACCTAGACGAGGGATCAAGCCACAAAGCAGTGGCGGGAGCGTCACAAGAAGTAGATGACTAGACGATCGTTTGTCCTACTTTAGAATGCATGCAATTGTTTATTGAGGTGTGTGTGAATGATCTGTATGGTCACTTATGTAAATGGATGTTTATTTCAGTTATATATATATATATATATATATATATATATATATATATATATATATATATATATATATATTTGGATCACAGAAGCCCTATATAGGGCCCTCCCGAACTTCCGAACTGCCGCCGACCCGACAGGATCCACTGGATCCCGAGGCCCCCGACAGGATCCACCTGATCACGATCGGATCCCGAGCCGCCCCAGCCCCCCTCCTCCCCTCAATCCCCCGACCCCCTCGATCCCCCGACCTCCCCCCATCGCCGCTGATCTTTGCCGGATCCGCCGCCTCCCTTCCTTCCCCACCTCCTGGCCGGTCGGATCCGCCGCCTCCCTTCCTTCCCCAGCTCCTGGCTGGCCGGATCCGCCACCTCCCTTCCTTCACCAGCTCCTGGCCGGCCACCGGCGCGGGCGAGCGAGCGACGGCGGACGCTGGCGCGAGGGAGCCCACGTCGCCTGGACGCGGCGAAGCCGCCATGAACTTCAGGAAGCCGCATCCTCGTCCCATCGTCACCGTTCGAAGCCTTGGCAGACCAGATGACGGCCCCGAGCAAGCAACGGCGAGCGGCGCGACCAACGGAGCAACTCCTCCGCGGAGGCGGAATCGGCTGCGCCCTCAAATTCAGCGGCAGAAGTACATGAACTTCCTCCGAATTATGCCTTCTTCTTCAATCTTGCCTTCTCTGACCTTCTTGCGTTGTGTGCAGATGAACTTCGCGCCCCCTGCAAGACATGGATTGCCATGGAATTCCTCTACTACCTCCACGACGAATTTTTCTCAAGGTGGCCTATCAGCTGCTGGAAAAAGATTGGCTGGACTTCTAGCTAGGGTATGGTTGAACTTCTTCCTTCCTTCGGTTTGTTATTTGCCTACAACCATGTGAAGTTCAGGTGGTGTGTGAGCCTCAGTCCAGGCTACAAAAGCTTTTTAAAATTCTGCTTGCTTACAACCATGTGAAGTTCTGGTAGTGTGTGAGCCTCAGTCCAGGCTACAAAAAAACAGCATTGTAAAAATCTGCCTGCTTATAGGCATGTGAAGTTCAGGTGGTGTATGAGCCTCAGTCCAGGCTACAAACACTATAAAATCTGCCTGCATTCACATTCACATGTGAAGTTCAACTAGTAAGTGTGCTAGAGTTCAGGTTGGTATGTCTCTGGTTCTGTGCAAAAAAATAAAAGGAAAATAAAACATGCACGTGATATGACATGAAGGTCAGGTTGGTATGCACTAGCAGTCCATCCATTCAAACGCATGAAGTTTCAGGTTTTTTAAACTGTAGACAGTATTTCCCCTTTGCAAAACTGGAAGTTCAGGTTGTGGATAGTGCTCAGTTCAGGTGCATATAAGTAATAAAAATATTGTAGAATTAAAAAACAGGATGTGAAGTTAATTCTGTGAAGGGTGCTCAGTTCAGGTACAAAGGCATCGGCAGATGCTCAGCACAGTGTGATAGCTCTCACCACTTTTATATGAGAAGTTCAGGCTGTGAATAATGCTAAGTTCAGTTACAAATGTATATGCAGATATAACTTGTGCGCTAATACACATTTTTTTCTTTTATGTCAGGAAGACGATAGACGCATGAAGAAGCTTAGAAGTTCCCAGTAGCAAGTACACAATCCAAAGCCTGTACGCGTTGCACCACCCACTCAATGGGTCACGCCTCAAACGCACCAACAGCATTACCAACCTGCTCGAGACCAAAAATGGATGACACCCGAAACACACGGATACTTCCAAGATACTGGGTCACAGCCCTATCCGCACAGGTTTGCGCCTCCACCTAATTGGGTGACGCCGGAAATCCCCCGCGGATTCTTTGTATCCACAAGCAGGCTCCCAAGCATGCCGATGGAGGAGGGGGTTAGCTCAAGTCCTGCGTGTAACTCTGAAGGTTATCCTGGTGTGCCTCATCAACGCCAAAGCGAAGCAACTAAACCGGATCCCAGGACAAATCCAACAGCAACACACACACGGAGGAGAGTGATCTGCACACTACCACCGTTTGATCCTGCTGTTGCTGCTACAAGTCAGAATTCTACGGGGCATAAGGTAGATGGATTGCTTCACAAAACAAAAGAGCAAACCAAGACAAGCATCGCAATACCTCCACAACCACCTCAAGCAAAAAGGACGCAAACAAGAGAGAGGCCATCTTCAGCCCTCCTTCCTCCTCGTGATCCACTGCTGCATCCTGCTATGATTACTCTGCCATGCCCCATCCCAGAGGGACAGCAGCCGACACCGGCGGAGTTGCGGTCATACACACACGTAAGTGAAACAAAAAATATTTATATACGCATCTTGTATTATCTGCACATTTTCTGCTCCCTCCAAAATAACAAGTTCATAAACTGCATTTTAACGT
This sequence comes from Aegilops umbellulata, assembly GCA_032464435.1. Lineage (NCBI taxonomy): Eukaryota > Viridiplantae > Streptophyta > Magnoliopsida > Poales > Poaceae > Aegilops > Aegilops umbellulata. The sequence continues at coordinate 189,595,392 of CP136057.1, forward strand.
GCTGTTTGGATTAATTTTTTTTCTTTTTATGTAGACGCCGGATCTACTGGATTATCTAATACCAAGACTAAAGATGTGATTCAAATATGTAGAGAAAGCAAGGGAATTTTATAACAGATACGCCAGGCACGCTGGTTTTGGAATCAGGAAGACGGGTGGAAATGACAACCACAAGTATTTTGTTTGCGCCTTCCAAGGGATACACACATCTTCTGTTTCAGAGGCCAACAGGAAGCGAAACAAAACATCGCAGAGGACGGGCTGCAATGCAAGAATGAGGGTGAAGGTGCAGGAGGATGGCACATGCATGGCAGTGGACATTGAGTACAATCATAATCACCAGCTCATGCAAACTGATGACATGCTGGTATTCTTGCACTCACACAAGAATTATGACCCCACTATTCTGGAGTATGTAAAGCTCCTGCAGTACCATGATGTCAAGCACACAACAATCATGTCCATGCTATCTGAAAATGAAGATGGAAGCTACTTCCTAAGCATGACCGGACGAGACCTGCTAAACCAGTAAGTATTCAAACACCCACATGCTGCAATGTAAAAAAGCATCCTAGCTCACAACCAATTTGATAGCAAAAATAACAAATGCATGTTGGCGTGTGATTTGCAGGAAAGCCATGAATGCAAGGAAAGAAGATCTGGATGATGTATTAAAACTTGTTTCATTCTTCAAAGACATGAAGGCAATAAATGATGAGTTCTTCTATGACATCCAAGTGGACAAGGACAAGTCAATTAAAAACATTTTCTGGTCCAATGCAAGCTGCCGAGGAGCCTATCAAGACTTCGGCGATTGCGTAACATTCGACACGACTTACAAGACCAACATATTTCATATGCCCCTGGGAGTGTTTGTTGGAACAAACCATCACTTGCAGTCAACGATATTTGCCGTTGCCCTGATAAGAGACGAAGATGCAAAGTCATTCAAGTGGCTGTTCGATACATTTCTACGGTGCATGAACAACAAGCACCCAACTTGCATTCTCACAGGTGAGTTCAAAAAAAAACTCCTCAAGTTTCATCATCTTTTCAGTCTATGTATGGGTCTCTGTTGGTTGGGTACATTTGTTTTTTCTAAAAAATATGTACAGAATGCAATTCAACCACTGTTAGCACAGAAGTCCAACTAGCAATACAAGAAAGCAAAATTATCTGTCACATGTTTAGAAAAAAATTAGTTATGAATGTGAAGTTCAAGTACATGAATCATAGAAGTTCAAGGACGAAGTTGTTAGATAAAAATATGTAGCATGTTCAGGAAAACATAGTTATTTATGTGACGTTCAATCACTGCTACCACAGAAGTTCAACAACACTGCTGTAAGAAAATTTTTGAGTGTGACACTACCAGTTTGTCCTACTACTAACTGTGAAGTTCAAGCACTGGTACCACAGAAGTTCAGCAACACTGCTGTAAGAAAAAAAATACATGTGACATTCTTAGATAGACATACTACTAGATGTGAAGTTCAATTACTTGTGCAACATAAGTTCACCATCAGTACAAAAAAGAATCAAGTTTCATTTTTTTTAATTCGATCAGACCAGTGCCCATTGATTGCGAAAGCTATACCACAATCATTTCCAAACACCGTCCACAAGCTATGCCATTGGCACATATTGAAGAAGTACAGGGAATACCTCGCGTTGCTGTACAAAAAGTATGAAACATTCAAAGAGGAGTTCGCAGATATATTGAACTGGCCGCTGATGCCAACGGAGTTTGAAGATGCCTGGGCTGAACTCGTGCACAAGTACCACCTGGAGAACGACCAGATGATGATGCAGCTCTGGAGTGATAGGAAGATGTGGATTTCAGCATATTACATGAACATTTTCTATGCTAGAATGACTTCCACACAACGAAGCGAGAGCATGAACCACATGCTAAATAAAGGGTTTGTCAAGGGGACCCATAACCTACACAAGTTTGCTAGGCGGGTCAATGCTTGCATACAAACTCGGATGCAGAAGGAGAGCGAGCAAACAATGACCAGCATGGTATGATGACAAGTACAAAAACACCATCATCATGTTCTGTTTACCTTCAACATGTGCACTTTCAATTTTAAAAAATGAAACCCATGATTCTGCTTCGACTAATATCTTACTTTTTGACATGTGTAGACCAATCCTATGACAAAGACAACTTACGGCTACGAGGAAGACATGTCTATCAAGTACACGATAGCCGTGTACACTGAGATGAGGAATAGGATGAGAAAGCCCACGCTATTTCGCGCGAAGCGTACAGCAGAGCCCACTAAGTACCTTGTGTACTACCACAACAAGCCTGGCCATGATGATGAAGAAAGATTTTCCTGGTCAAAGCATGAATTCCAGGTTGTAGCTGACCCAGACAATGAAGTATACGAGTGTCAATGCAAGCTCTGGACACACACAGGTGAGCGGGAAAACAAACTCATTAAAATAGCTAGACTAGTAGTATCCTATCAAAATTTATGAAACTCATTGCTGGCTCACAAACTATGTATTCTGCATTCATCACAAAATGCAGGCCTGTTCTGCCTTCACATCATGAACATACTGGACTACCTGAAGCCTGACAAATTTCCAAACAAGTATATCCTCAAACGGTACACAAAGACTGCAAAATCACAACCAACCTTTGATACAAGGGACTACAACACAACCGCATCGGATGGCAGCTCAAGGCTATCGAAGCAACACATCTTGCTGCAGCTGAATTTGATGGTTAACAAGAAAGCGATGAGATGTGACCAGCAGTATGACAGAGCCTACTATGTTCTCAAGAGGCTCGTGGAAGAGCTTGATGCAATACATTCAGCAAATCAAGCGGATGCTGACAAAAGGATGGCTGAGGAGGACGCTGAAATTGAAGATGACCTTCACTATTATGCAGCTGAAATGCTCAACGCCGCCGCTGAAGCCAACCAATGCAAGCAGGGTGATGGCCAATCAATGGAGCAGCGACAGCAAGAGACGATGAAACTGCCCCTGTATTCTGAAACAAAGGGTAGGAAGAAAATTACAGCAGCAAAGAAAAGTGACAAGAGAGCGCAAATAAAGGCACCACCTACAGGAAGAGTCGTGGTGCTCGATGAGAATGGAGTGCCACTTGGACACAGGAAATGTAGTGTGTGCAACCAGGTTGCGGGACACAACAAGCTGACCTGTCCAACACTCTTGGAAAGGAACAATGCCGAGGAGGTCAAGCAACCCAAATCTCAAAAACAGCAACCCAAAGTTATGGAACAAAAGAATGGACCACACCCACAGAAAGCAAGCACCAGACTTTGTAGCATATGCAAGGAGTATAAACCACATAATGCAAGAACATGCCCGAAGAGAGCAGATGCTGAAAAGACAAGCAAAAAGTCAGAGAAGAAACAGAAAGCAAAACCCAGAGCCAGCAACAAGAAAGAGGTGGAAGAGGAAGAGGAAGACGAAGACACCGTCGAAGAAGAGGAACACGAAGAGGAAGAGAACGATGAAGAGAAAGAGGAAGAGGATGATGAGGAGGAAGAGGAAGAGGAAGATGAAGAGGAAGATGAAGAGGAAGAGGTACATGTCAAGCAAAAACCTATACAACCAAAGCCTAGGAGGAGCGCAAGGCTGATGAACAGTTAGAATAGGTCAATTAACACAATGCAAACTTATGTCATGTCAATGTCCAGAAATATTATGTCATCCCCTTTTACTGTTGAACTTTTGAAGAAGTCCTGGTAACATACAATGTGAAGTTCACGTAGTACTACTGCAGAAGTCCTGGTATGTTATGAGATGAAGTGATGTGCTGATGATGTACTGCATGAAAGAGCAAGCAGTAATAAAATGAAAAACATACACTGTGAAGTTCAAGTAATATTACTGCAGAAGTCCTGGTATGTTATGGGATGAAGTGATGTGCTGGTTTGCATGAAAGTGCAAGCAAGAACAAACATGAAAAACATATACTGTGAAGTTCAAGTAAGCTTACTGCAGAACTCCTGGTATATTATGGCAGGAGGTGCTCGTGTTGCATTCCATAAAAGTGCAACCAGCAAATAATTATATAGTATTGAAGTTCAGGTCAGCTTATAGAAGAAGTTCTGGTATACAAAATCGATGTTGGAAAAAATTATGCTTAAAAAAATAAAGTTTCACCGCACAGCATAAACTAAGGTTAGCAATCCTAAGACAACGCGTTCAAATGTGAAGTTCTGATTGGATACGTGCAGAAGTTCATGTACAATGCCGACAAAAGATAAAGAAACGTCAACAATATTTCTGCACGGATTTACATATGAAATACGTTCACACTTGAAAAAAACACAAAAAAACAAATATAGATTCTACGCAAAAGCATAAATTTTGGTTGGGTTGAACATTACCAATACATTACACAACACAAAATATACTCTCCATCTGAAACCAGCAGCCTAGCCACATCTCAAAGCAGAAGTTCAAGTCTACGATCATATGTTGGGAGCCCGAAGATAAACAACACAAAAAAATCAAGCAGTTCAACCAAAACCGAGGCAGAAGTTCAGGTACATCTGTCGGGGCAAAAACATTCAACACATTGATACTGAAAAACGATGCAGTGCATTGAAATTCACAAAGCCAAATCATTCTTCACACCAAATGCATTTGTCCACAAATATCATAAGTAATAGTGCTGCACCTATGGATACACAAATCACTAAAAACATTCTTACAACCAAATCTTTACGGAATTGTTCCAATCATTATCAAACCTAAAAATCTGTACGAAATCAAATCTACAATGAAACTAATGCTTCGAATTCACGGGCCAACGGACTGGATCTCTTTAGGGAGCTCTGAACGCATGACTTCATTCTTCTCACTAAAAATCAGAGTGTGCTTGAACTCAGCCTTCCAGTCATCTGCAACAGCCTGCAAACAAAGAAAGGTGAAAACGATGGTTTAGTAACAGATATCTAAAACCAAAGCAGGAGCGTCTCAGCAAAAACACACAAGAATAATCAAAGGATGATGAGACGAGGACAAAGACAGAACATACTTCCACATCACCAAAATCTTCAACAACCTCATCGCCATCATACGAAGAGCTGAACTTCACGGCAAAGAAACCACAATCATTACTCTTCTGCTTCGGAACATCGATGAAAGTCGGCCTCTTTGCAATAGTCACCCAGTTAGGCTGCTTGCTCGCCTTGTATGCTGCCTTGCCGTACACCTCCTCGAGCGACCCAACAAATCTCTTCATCTGCTAGAAATAACAAAATTAGATGAAGTCAAAAACATGTTAACCAAAATAGTTAAGTTCAGGTACATAGAAAAGCGACACTTGCAAAAGATCCACCTAAAACAAAATAGCAGAAGTTCAACTTCTAATGACAGTCAGTTCAAGCAGTATTACCAAAACAGAGACAACAACATATTTTGTCAACACAAGGCATAATAAATTTCGTGTCAAACAAGAGAATGTGAAAGGAGGTTCAGGCTAAGAAACACTCACTATATTTTGGCAGTCCCCATGGAAACACGATCGTGACGTTTCCATATTATCGTAAGAAAGTGAATCAAGGATGTCAATGCTCCCACGATATCTATTCACCACGTACACACTGTATTGTGCCATTGTGCCAATTGGCTTGAATAGAATCAAGAAAACCTGCCAAGAATGAAAGGACCGGTGAACACAAACTATAAAAGCATATGTTCTGAAGAACAGGCATGAACAAAAACTTCTTGACAAACTCAGCAAAAGGATGCACATGAAATTAAAAAAAGTAAGGGTTATGAAAACCTAACCAGCTTTGCGTTAAGAAGGTCTTCTTCCTTGCGAACAAACATTGGGAGGAGACCAGCAGATTTTTTTGCATCAAACTTTAGAACTGTTGCGCCGAAGAAATCATACTCCAGGTAGTACTGTGCATTCACAAAAACACAATTAAAACACCTCCCAAATGCTACTACAACAAAACTAAGGCAAAAAGAAGGAGATAGGGGTGCAAAGAACTAAAACCTATATGAAGTAGGGACTAAGTACAACCCTGTCAGCACTAGTGAATATCTCAGAGGTCTCCGGCTTATCCTTCCACAAATTTATGAGATAATCCATTATGTCTCCTTCCATCTGCTGCCCTTCACCGAAAAGCGTATAAAGGACACGTCCTGTGAGGTCAATCACATTCCCAGGGCTGGTAAACATGCAGTAGCTTGTCCTGCAGAATACAAAAGGATGGTAAAAAAATATTAGAAGTTCAGATACAACAACAAACAAAAGTTCAGACACTATAACTCAAAAGGCAAGAGGAGACATAAAACAGAAGTTCAGATACTACAACAACGGCAGTTCAGACAATACAACTACAGAAGTTCAGACACTACAACTACAAGGCAAGGGAACGACAGATGAGGGTAACTCACTCAGAATGCTTCTCGAGACCGTCTTTACTCAACACATACTGTTTCACCTTCCGGGCCTCGGATAGATGAGGGTAACTGTATTTTTTCAGGGGAGCGACAGGAGAACGCCATTTCAAAGGCAATCTTGCTGCTCTCTTGGAGGAAGTTATGTTCCCAGACTCAACTGCCGGTTTCCTCCTCGTGATCACAACATTCTTCCCACCTCTACCAGCAACAGTACCAGCAGCAGATTTAGCATTCTTCGGGTAAGCAATCTTCTCAAAATCATCATCAGACGAAATCACTTCTGCTTCGGCTGCTTCGACTGCATCAGCCTTCCTGTAGCAAGGGGTTTTTGGAGTACCACGAATACCACCAGCCTGCTTCCCCAACTTGGAAGGAATAAGGGTCCGAGGTCTATCATCTTCTATCGGAGCTGTACTCACCGGTTCCTCCCTAGGCTGGTATTCCTGTGACCCGAGGAATGAGTAGTGGTAATCCGTCAGCTCCAACGGTTCCACTGTCAAAGAAAAAAGGAAGAGAAAAAATCACAATTAAATACAACTAAAGTTCAGGAACATCACAATGTGCAGTCCAACTAATAAACTTGACATGGTTACTGCTCAAGCTGGCCTAAAAAAATTAGTTGCAGTAAAAAACTAAATGAAGTTCAGGCACAACCAGAGGCACAGTTCAAGATAAAACAATGAACTGTAAATCATTCAACTACAGCTAACAAAACCATATAGAGGCATCATCTCTGAAGATCAATTATAAAAGAAAATGCTCATGTGCATTTAAGCAAAACAAAACACACAAGCAAAATTAAAAAAGATAGAAATGAAGTTCATGTATAAAGAAAATGCTCCCCTCCTTCCGAAACCAGCGGCCCAGCCAGACCTCAAGCAGAAGTCAAAGCTCAGAGAAAAATATGAAGTTCAGGTAGAATAAAAGATGCAGTGCAGGTAAGCAGTACAAGTTCCAAAATACTTACATGTGTAGTAGCCAAACAGAGCTTGGAAGTCTGTCTCAAACAGGTCAGAAGAAGCGATTGAGTACAGCCACGTCTTCCTGATATCCCCGATATTCTCATGGGAATAATTTGCAAGAACCCCGTCATGATACGAATTAACACTCGTAAGCATGAAGAATCCGCAGTCGATACTGCCATCAAACGAAGTAAAAGAAATAGTGTTAGGACAAAAAAAGAAAGCCAACGAGTTAAACACATCGCAGCTTAAGTACAACTACAGTTAAACAGATGTGATAAAGAGAAAAAGTCGAACTCATACTTGTTTTGCTGCTGGGGGACATCAATCCAATCCAGAGCGAAATTGTCGATGCTAATAGGACTGAAGGGTGTCTCCCTGTCATTGCTGGCATCCTTCCAAAGCCTCTTGATGTTGTCTGTCATCCGTCGAAACAGGCGTACCGCACATTCATCTTTTGGTCCATAGTAGGAATCGAGAAGCTGGAACCTTGAATTCTTTAGGTCAAGGAATACCGACACCCAATGACCGACACCACCCATGGAAGCAGGAAGCTCAGGCGGGTCAAAAGTAGGGAAAACAACCTGAAGCATCATAAACACATGAATCATTAAAAAATGAGAATTAATATCAGAGCGGTACAAAAGAAAAATAAAACAAATATTAACACAGTGGATCGCACTGCAAAACTAATACAAAGGCAAAGAACAAGATATTGCATACCGAATCATGTGCATCCATGCTATCTGGACCACTCGCCATGAAGTACTTCCTCACATGGGAATCAAATTGACCTCTAAAAATCTTGTCCTAAAATAATGCAGACAACACCAACATATGAAAAAATACAAAAATGAGACGAACAAGTTTTAACTAAAATGGTAAGGAACAAAGACATATTTGCTACCAGGGATGGTTGACTTACACAAACCCAATATGGTAGGATGAGTTTATCCGATCCCTGGTACTTCGCACGTAGACAATAGAGTGCACACTCAGCCACATTAGATGTAAGCATTCCGCAAGGACCAAAAGATATTGCGACTTCTTGAACAGAAGCTTCACACTCCCTGTTTAGGAACATAATCATTTCTCTAAAACAAGCAAATAGAAAGTAAAACAAGTTCAGTAGCAGGAACTCAGGAAGTTCATAACACATGTTAGCACAGAAGTTCAGCTATATCACAACAGGCAGTACAGTGCAAAAGAGGCCAGAAGTTCGGCGCCAGAGAAGCAAAAAAACAAGAAGTTCAGGTACATAGAGTTGAGAAGTTCAGGTATGAAACAACGGGCAGTTCACAGGGGGTACATGGATGATGTAAATGTTGAGCAGTTGCACTCACCTCTTGGAACAATCGTTCTTAAGCCTAGTTACACTGTAATAAAAGTCATCAACCTTCTTTCGCACGATAGCAAGGTCGCTATCTGCTCACCAAAAAGAAAATAGCAATTAATAGCAACACTCAAAGCACATAGATTCACGACAGTTTCAATTAAGACCCACATTCAAGCACAAACATTCAAAACATAAGCACATCTCAGCTGCTACATCAGAAAAGATAAAACACAGCATCATAGACATGACAACCCATGCATTACAAACCTCCACCCACATAGAAAACAGGGCCACTAACATTCTTTACAACCCACACGATAAAACAACAAAACCAGAAGTTCAACTTAGACCACACAGGCAGTTCACATGGGATATCATGGACTAAACCAAACAATAAAGAGGGAAGGGAATGGGGAAAGAAGAGAGAAGCATGCTCCTCTCTTCATGGATCCTTGCCTAGACCAGTGGCAGCACTGGAATGATCAACCTCCTCTCCATAGCTATCACTTTCCGTATCTTCATCGTCGTCTCCAGAAGACGTTGCAGCGTCGTCAGGAAGGACACCAGCTGCAGCTGGAGCAGCTGGAGAATCTGAAACAAGAAAAACTTTTGGTTGTGCCTGTACAACATTAACATCAACTGATGGCTCTGCTGCAGGAGACTTCTTCGGGCTTGCAGCAGCACTACCACCAGTTTCAACAGCAGACTCAACAACATCTTTCTCCAAAATGATGTCTCCAGTTGTCTTGCCCTGATCAGCATTTGAAACCTCGGCGACATTGGACGACTGAGGTTCAGTCAGGACCACCCAGTCGGAGCAGCCGGTGCCTGAGACGGACATGTCCGCAACCTTCTCTGGAGGAACACTAACATCACTACAGGAATCAGCAGTTTTGCCGTCTGGCGATTACAGACGGCAAAGAGCAAAATACAGACGGCAAAGACTTTGCCGTCAGCTGGCTGACGGCAAAGTTAGACGGCAAATCATAAATCGGCAAAGCAAGACTTTGCCGTCAGCTTTTTGTCGGGTAGACGGCAATGACTTTGCCGTCAGTGAAAGCTATTTGCCGTCAGCCAAACAGTGTAGATGGCAAAAAAAGTCGCCTAACGAAGATGGACGCCGTTACAGGTTTGCCGTCTGGTTTCCGTCCACGCAGACGGCATAGTCGCCAGGTTTGCCGTCAGGCGGCCCAAGAGGCAGACGGCAAAGTCCCCAAGTTTGCCGTCAGGCGGCCCAACGGACTGACAACAAAGTGTCCAGGTTTGCCGTCTAGCGACAAAAGGCAGACGACAAACCCTTGGGTTGGGTTGCGGTCCGATTGCACAGGCTTCCGCCACGTGGGTACTTTTGCCGTCTAGAATCCCATTTGAATGACAACAAAAGTTGTGCACTTTTTTTGGCATTATATATATATATATATATATATATATAGGACAAATTTTTCCTACTACCGGGTGTAGTTACTCCCACTTTTGTTTCATGCGTTCTAGGTAGTATCTATCATATCGGAGAGTATGTACGCGTAGTATGTAGTATATAATAATGTTTAGGTAGTATATATACTATTTTTTTAGTAGTATGTATCATATTTTGTGCATACTCTATTTCACGTACAAATATGTACGTATTTCACAAATACAATAAAATCATGAGCTCACTTGCGATTTTTTCTTATAACTCACTCTGGAGTATCTTAAATATAATATATGAACATATTAAAAATAATAAAGTAGAGTATATACTACCACATGGTAGTATATAAGAAATGGGTGTAGCTACACCCGGTAGTAGGATGCATTTTCCCTATATATATATATATATATATATATTAATTTGGCACACAATATATATCATAATTTGGCACAGTTTGTATACACAATATATATCATAATTTGGCACAGATGACACATAATTCATAGCACTGTTCCATAGCAAATATGACACAGTTCATAGCACTGTTCCATAACACATTCATATCAAATACCACACAGAGTATACCAAATGCCCATAGCGAGCTAAGTCCATAGCAAATATAAGAGTACGAATTTTTCCATAGCAAGAGTACAATGTGTTCCATAGCAAATGAACAAAGCAGGCATCAGTACGTAATATTTGGCACTACAACAAATGTCTTCATGTCCATATCATAGTACAAAAAGCATCTGTGTGGCAACCTACAAGATGAAATCATCAACATGTCAAATTTTGGCATAATAAAAAAAGGGCTTTAAATCATCAAGATGCCGAATAGACAAAAGAAAGTACTTGCAGACCTTGTCCAATTTTGAACATGTCAATTTAACATTCTGGATCATGAATGGTCTCTAAATCATGAAAACAAATAGCTACTTGTTTATACTTATAAGATTGATTCGTTTTAACACTGTAAATCATGAATATCTTTGAGTGCTCCTCTAAATCATGAAAAAAAATAGCTTCAGCTGGTCTCTAACACTACAACATATTACAACAGTTTTGGACTGGAACGCCTTCAAAGTGCGTGCTGGCAATTTTTAAAACGCCCCCTATACACTGATATATTACGGCATTTTCCGAAAACGCCACGTAAACTATTACATATTACAGCAGTTTTTTAGAATGCCACTAATTCAGCATGTTTTGAGGCATTTTTTCCAGAATGCCAGCTAATAATGGGCCTTTGAAGGCGTTTTGCCAAAATGCCTTTAAAGAGAGGTAATCCGAGGCACTTTTTTAATGACTTTTAGAAAATGCCTCTGTTTCTCAACCGTGTTGTAGTGTAAATCATGAAAATAAACAGCTTCAAGAATGCATATAGCTAATTAAGATCATGGTTGAAATGGTTCAAATCTATCATGGTTTCAAATGGTTTCTACTTGTCTCTATTATAAGTTTGATCTTCAAATGGTTCAAACGGTCTCTACTTACAAGTTTCTAAATCATGGAGATCATCAAATGGTCTCTAAATCGTAAAAATAAATAGCTCTGTGTCTCTAATTATAAGACTGATTCAACTTAACACTCTAAATCATGAATAAAAATAGCTTCAAGTGGTCTCTAAATCATGAAAATAAATGGTCTGTACTTGTTTCTACTTAAAAATTTGATCTTCAAATCGAATGGTCTCTACTTGCAAGATTCTAAATCATGGAGATCTTCAAATGGTGTCTAAATCATGAAAATAAATAGCTACTTGTCTCTAAATCATGAATATCTTCAAGTGGTCTCTAAATCATGAATATCTTTAAGTGGTCTCTAAATCATAAAAATCATGGAGATATGTAGGTACTAACCATACTCGATCTCAAAGGTTCGGAGAACCACCATGGTCATTGGCGTTTGGGCCTGCTGCATGTGAAGATCCATCATTATTTGACCCATGGCCTGATTGATGCTGCAAAGAATTACATGGTTAGCACAAAACTCAGACTAAGAAATGCAATAATGGTGCATGCAAGTATTTCAGATAACTAACCATAGGGGGCGAAGCAATGTCAGGCATTTGCATAGCGGGCATACCATTCTGGGTACAATAAGCCTGCAAATTATATTTGAGGAGTGAAAGTTAAGTACTGGTAGTAAAAGACTAGATGTACGTGCAAGGCTATTAAGGAACTAACCGCAAACATTGCAAAGTACTGTTGCATCCTCTCATCCGCTAGTCGCCTCTCCTCGGCCCTCCTCTCATCCACCAGTCGCCTCTCCTCCGCCAACCTCTCCTCCAACTTCTCATCTAGCCGTCGCCTCTGCTCCTCAAGTCGAGACTACAGAATATGGCATTGCAATCACATCTTCAAATCCAACACTAAGAATTAGAATAAGCATACATAGAAGGACTTGGATAGAATACCTCCATCGCAACCATTGCTGGAGTCGAGCGTTGACATATAGAAGATGTTGTACTCAGGGAGAGTGCGGCGGGAGGACCTAGGAAACATGCCACCTCCAATCGCTTCCTTACCATGTTTCCTACCACCTCCAGAGATCATAACCACCTCGTGGTCAAGGGGCTCCGATGTCACATCATACTCAGGCCCTCTCATCTCTTTTGCCTTCCTTTTAAATTTGTCCATTCGATCGTAGGCGGTCTTGCTGGTGTAGGCAGGCAATGTGTCATTCTCATCGTAAGGCGTGGCAGATCGGAACGATCCCTTATGGGCCAAAGCGTACGCCACAAAAAGGTTGGGCTCCGGAGCCTTATTGTGAGACGCCTGCAACCAAATCAACATGATTAAGACTTCATCACAAGGATTGGCAACATGTATGACAAGAAAAAGCTTATGAAGAACAAATCGATGGGAAGAAAGACATACCCAACGCTCGCCGAACCCCTTAAGGTTCAAGTTGCCTTGATGGTGTGGTGGATCCTCCATTGCGGCTCGCCGATTTTTATAATCTAGGTTTTTCTCCCTATACTCTTCGGAACACCAGTAGTCCACGATCCGCTCCCAGCACCCCCCCTTGTCGACACACCATCTTGGAGTAACCTAATTGATCAACTGCATCTCATATACGTCAAAAAGAAATTGAGTGCCAGCCTGTTGAGGAAATAACAAGCATGAACATGCTTTACCTGCATGTACTCATCCTTCTTAAGATGGAGGTTCCTACATGGTTTCTTATCAACACTCCTATAGCCTTGAGTTGCCTTATACCTGCGGACGGCTAAAGGGCGCGCCTCATGCATCAAATTGTGCACAAGCTTCTTGCAATGGTGGTTGACGACTGCTCGTGCCTCCTCCAAGTTCCCTTCCTCGCATCTATAGAAATCCTGCAAATACACGCGAGACCAATTGAGATTAGGCAATTGACTAGCTATGAATTATAGATATGTAGTGTGTGAAGGAAACATAATGATTACCCAAAGTTCGGCAAAGACCCGCTCTGCTTTGTTGTGGAACTCGATATTGTTGGCAACACCAAGATCCTCATAGGCTATGTAGTGGTACCAAGTCCATGCTGGCTCCGGAACATTGCCCTCCCCAGGCAAAGTAACCATGCCAGGGTAATGCTCCCTCAAGAGGATCCCAAGGACGCCATTCATGAGCCGGTGCTTCTTACCCTGGGAATCTCCAACTGTCGTCCAACCGCTATATAATGAGAAGCCAAAGCTATTAGCAATTGTCGCAAACATTGAAGGTAGAAAATGGGAACCTCCCATGCACAGACCACCCCATGAAAAGTGAATAGGCCGATAGGTCATGCAATGAGTACTAGTACCAAACATGCATTGTGAAGTTTTTTTTGCTAACAGCATCGTATGTCCGTATCCCATTCACCCAAGCTTCTTTCAAGTCATCTATTAGTGGCTGCATGTACACATTTATATTCTTCCCCGGATACTTGGGCCCTGGAACTATCAACGATAGGAATATGTGCTTGCGTTGCATCAGGACGCCTGGGGGGAGGTTGAGTGGAACAACAAACACGGGCCAACAACAATATGTCTTTGACACCATACCAAACGGATTGAACCCGTCAAGTCCGATGGCGATTCGTACATGCTTTGCCTCTTCTGCTTTCTGATGATGTATTCGATCAAAACTCTTCCATGCTTGGCCACAAGACGCATGTACCATCATCGGCCTCCCATGATCATCCTTGTCAAGTCTTTTCCCATATTTGTGCCATGTCATCATTTTGGTCGTATCTTCGTTCAAGAAAAGTCGTTGAACTCTTGGCAAGATTGGAAGATACCGAAGAACATTTGCAGGGAATTTGCTCTGTTTCTTCACACCATCACCAAGGTCTCTCTCAACATACCTAGAGGCTTTGCACTTGGCACAATACTTGTCGTCGGCATACTCTTTTGTAAATAAGACACATCCGTTTGGACAAGCATGTATCTGCTCATAGGGCATCCTAAGTGCAAGGAGGATTTTCTTTGCTTCGTACCAACTTTTAGCCATTTTGTGACCTTCAGGGAGAGAGCTATCCCAAGCGGTCATCATCGAATTAAAGCAATCTCTGCTCATGTTGAACTGGGACTTCAGAGACATTGCTCGTGCGATGGTATCCAGCTGACACTGTGTCGTGTACTCGTGAAGAGGTTGTTGTGACGAATTCAGCATTTCTAGGTAAGCCCTCGCGGACTCCTCCGGTTCTTCCTCCGATCCCTCTTCACGTGCATCGTTGAAGTCAGCTACCATGTCAGCGATCCTGGTAACATTGTCATCGATGCGCCGACGAACCACCTCCTCTCTGCTATGTTCAGGCTCGCCATGAAAGGTCCACCGGGTATACCCAGTCTTAAACCCATGCTTCTGAAGGTGTTTAACCATCGTCTTCTTCGACTGTTCTATATCGTTCTTGCACTTCAAGCAGGGGCACCAACTTTTTCTCTTGCCACTAGCAAATGCTGCCTCCACAAATTCATTGGTCTTCATCACCCATTCAACGGTCATGTCTGCCTGACTAGGGTGGCCAGTGTACATCCACGCACGATCACCCATACTTGCACTAACAGTAGGTACACCAAATTTATATTCATCAAGTTATGTAAAATGTAATTGCGACTAGATACACAAGTAATTACTTTTGTCATATTATTTACGCCTTAGTTTTATTTTTTACCATACAAAAGAGAAACAGGCATTCATGGGTTGAATCCTATCTCTAATAGGTAAAGATGGGTCCTAATCCCACCCGAGTACGTGTAGATTGGGTTCGTTTCCCGTGCTCTACTCCGGTCAGAGGCAAAATTTCGGCAGCACCTCCCCGCTGTTCTCCAGATACACGTCTCGGCAACAAGCCGAGAGAATGTGTACCCGAAGAACAATGGGGAGGCGCTGACGAAATTTTGCCTCGGACCGAAGTAGAGCACGGGAAACAAACCCAATCTACACGTACTCGGGCTGTCCATGGATAACGTGGTCAATTCGAAAGGACGACTGTTATAAATATGCAAATACATGCATATTTATAAATGCCACCCTTTCGAACGGGAGACGCCTAGGTTACGCGACTTAACATGAAAATAAAATCTAGTGGCATTGGCACGACGACCAGAACAGAGTAAATAAGGGGAGTGGGGATAACAGTCGAGCTCACCCCTAGATGATCCGTAGAGGAGGTAGTGGATGGCGACGGCGACGGCAACAGGACCAACAATGCTCCTGGAGGTGAAAAGATTGATCCCTGCACATCAAAGCACCAGCACAACCAACATAAGCACTCGCGGAAAATTTGAACAGAAACAATATAAAGATGAACAAGTATAAAGAAAGGATGCATCAATCTTCTTCATATAATTGGTTTACCTACAGATCTTATGGACAAGCATTTGAACAAAGGCAACACTCGTAAAAACAAAGATATACAATATCTACATTTTAGTTACAATATGGATCAGATTTACCTATATTTAGTCCACATCATTATTGTAAATGTACTACGGCAGTAAGCATGAAATCCTTGTGGCCATTAATTATTTTATATGGTAGGCAACAATGTTACAGATACAATTTTCACTTGAACTTTTGACATACTCTAATTGCTCAAACAAGATTTCCTTAGTTATAACAACAATACTATTTCCATGCTAACAATCATCAACAGAACTAGATTACAGATTCTTTTTCCCCATCTCATCATGCTAAGGATTGCAAAATCATCAACAGAACAGAATTTCTAACAAATGCGTGTAGCAAAAATGAGCACATACTATTTTCCCCAATTACAACATCCATTCATCCATCCATCGTTCAATGCATCCATCCATGCAGCCATGCATCCATCCATCTGGGGCAGAGAGGGGTAGGTAGGAGAAGGAATGCTCACCGTGGGGGCAGATGGGGCAGAGGGGGAGATGGTGTCCGGCGGCCGTGCAGCTGCCTCTCCTTTGCAGTCCAGCAGCGGCAGAGGTGGTGCCCTGCGGCGGCGGCGGCGGCGGCGGAGGTGGTGCCCGGCAGCGGTGGTGCCGGCGCGGCAGCGCTAGGGCACGGGAGGAGATTCCGGCGATGGTGCAGCCATTGGAGGAGGGGTTGGGGCCGCGGTGTAGGAGGGGGCGGCGGCGGCGCTGGAGAACGGCGGCGGCAACGCTGGAACCCTAGCGGCGCTTTCTGGTGGTGCGGGTCGAGGGGAGGGGCTGGCGCTGCGATCTGTTTTGTTTCTTTTTTTCATCGCGTCCGACCGGGCTAGCTGGGCTATACACAGTGGAGTGGGCTGTTTGCCGTCCGCCACTTGTCTCGCTAACGGCGAATCCTTTTTTTTCGGGGGCATGTGTTGCGTGGCCGTGTGGGCTGTTTGCCGTCTGCCACTGGTCTCGCTGACGGCAAATTTCTTTTTTTTTCGAGGGCATATGTGCTGCGTGGCCGTGTTTTTTTTTGCCGTCTGCAAGTTAGCGTAGCTGACGGCGAACTCACAACATTAGCCGTCAGTTAACGGATGAGTTGACGGCAAAGTACACTGTCACAGACGTCCGTCCGGGTGCCGTCTTTGCCATCAGCAGGGTCAGAGATGACGGCAAAGAACACGTCTTTGTCGTCTGTCTCATTTTTGCCGTCACCTTTTGCGTACGTTCGCCGTCTGTAATTCTTTGCCGTCTGTTGTTCTTCTGTTTTACCGTCAGTTATTCTTTGCCGTCATCCACTGACGGCAAAATACCTCTTTGCTGTCTGCCCCGATGATATGCTGACGGCAAAGAGCCTCACTGACGGCAAACTAGCTTATTCCTGTAGTGCATCATCATTCTGCTGCTGCAAAAAGAAATAGAAAGTCATTACAAAGGGCTGACTGAACCTCATGCACAGGAGCAGAAAGTCCGTCTCAGCGGCAACAAGACAAATGGACAAGTAAAATGGTACCTCATTTTCACTGCCATGAACCTCATCAACTATTACGCCACTAGCCGGAGCAGGTTCATGCATAGGGGCAGCCTCATGCACAGGAGCAGCTTCATGCGCAGGTAAAACATCCTCCTCAACCCTAGCATCATCATCAACAGCCTAAAAAAATAAAAAAATAAATCATTTAGAAAACAAATACCTAATCAGCAGAAGTTCAGATTGCACAATCACACAAGGTTAGCTATCACAACTGACACATAATGGAAGTCCTGATACAGTAAAAATAGCAGGTCAGATATCAAACTACTCTAAGATACAAGAGGGAACCAAAAAGGATCAGTCATCGAAGTCATGGAAGTTCAGGTGCTGTAGCAGCTGAAGTTCAGGTTCAATAAACAGATAAGGTCACCTAGGAACACTAGTGCTAAAAAGAAATAGTTTACGACACATCAAATCAACAACGCTCGCCTATGACCACAAACAGTAATAACTGAAAGCTAACATTTAACATTGAACATTAGTGCAAACCTCTTTGGTATGCTCCACGTGGCCTCCTTCACGACCCGAACGAACAGAATCCTGCCTCTGAATCTGTTTCACAACAACACTTGCCTCATCTTCAAAAGGCTTGCAACGAGCATCCGGCATTTCCTTGAACAGCACAACGCTAGTCCGGAGGTGGGAAGTGCTCTCACGAAGCTCTTCAAGAAATTTAGCTTCAATACATAAGACCTCCTTCGAAGACTCAACATCAAACCCGTGCCCGGGAGGAAGAATCCCATCAACACGACTAAGACGCTCAGCAGTCGAAGGAACACGAGCCAACTCCCCACAAACAGTTTCAAGAAGACTGTAAATCCTAACCAGAGAAACATTGGCAGCATCAAACAAATCCTCGCAAGAAACACCACCTGCAGCACTCACACGGGCAGAAGAACCTCCCGGATCTACAGGGGGCACCGGTATTAACATCCCGGGAGAATTCAAATCTTGGTGAACTTCCACTCCCTAGGCTGGCAGAACGAGGCATAGTTAGAACAGGACGTTCGATAACCCTAAAGAACACAACCTCAGCCTGTATCTTCCACTGCATACAAAAACAAAAGTCAATGCGTCAGAAAACAAATGAAGAAACATGGGTACAAAAAATATACAAGACAATACCAGAAGTTCAAGGTAAACTACACAGGAAAGAATAATGCATACAAACACTCACAGGCAGTCTCTCAAACACCCAGTTGGCTGGGTCATCATCACCTTTCGTGACCAAGTCAGCCGCAGCAAGCTCAAGAAGCTTGGCCTGATCCATGAAATTGATGCGAGGGGACCTCAAGTCAATATTAGGCGTTGCCAATGATAAGGCAGTCCAGATACATAAGAAGCGGCGCGATCGCACAGCCTGTGGCAGCTTTTCCTCTGCTAGTACCTTGCTGATACCTAACAACAGCACTCCGAATATCATCAACAACCAACTGGCAGTAGTCCATGTCTGTCATATCCTCAAACACAAGGTTCTCCGCCATTGCTGCCTCTATGGACACTCGTGTAGACGTTCCAGGGATAACCACCTTCATGAAAACAATAAGGTAAAACACCTGAAGAGCAAGATCATCCTTCGTCTCATCCTTCACAAGTTCAGCAAGTATATTCCGCAAATCCTTTGTGCTGATGTCATCACTCCTAGCATACCCAAGCTTGCCCTTCAACCTCATAACAACATCATCGAAACCATCATTCGAGGGCCTAGGGGGGGTACGATTACCTTGTGGGAACCCAAAGAGATGGTGAATAGCATCACTTGTAATACGTATAACCTTGTTCACCTCACCCATGTCCAAAATCATGGTTGAAGGGTCAATCCTCGTGTAGATGTTGCCCATCAAAGGACGAGAAATGTTGGAATCAACCTTCAAGTCAAACACACAACCAAAACCAGCCTTGATAACCCTCGTCTTGTGCCTATCTTGTAGCATTTTCACACACGTCTTGACCTCTCCTAGTGAGCAGCGAACCGTCTTGTTAAAACGTTTCGCCTCACCTCCTCCTTGTCCACCTTCTTCGGGCGCTTTGCCTCCTCTCTTCCTCCTCTCAGGCCGCTGCACAAGCTGATACTGAAAAAAATACATTGACAAGGAAAAAAGGCAGAACAATGAGACACACAACCTTCACCAAAATTCAACTAATGCCTACATACACGCACTACATCTCAGAAGTCCAACCATGTCTACATAGGCAGTACAACCATGTATGACCACAAGTTAACATGCTTTCAAAAATGTTGGAAATTTAAAAAGCAGAAGTCCAACTATGTACTCAAAGGCAGTAATCAAAAACATGTATACCAACAAGTTAAGCTTATTTCTTCATGTATATACCCAGAAGTCCTACTATGTACTCAAAGGCAGAAATACCATAAAAGCAAAGCACGTCGGCTAATTTATTCGTCTATATTGAGATGGAGCAGAAGGTCACCTATGTACGCCAAGGCAGTGCTAAAAACAATAAAACTACAGAAATAGTGACAAATGCTTAAAAAACAGTAAACATGAGACATTCATACCTGATTAGCGGCAGCATCATCATCGTCGTCGTCCTCATCATCAGCATTGAAATCAGCATCATCCTTGTCCTCTGGATTAACACGAGAACGCTTCTTCACACCCTTGTTGACCTTTGCAGGTGGAACCTTGCGCTCCACGCCGCATTTCTTCCCCTTACCAGATGCACCAGCACCAAGCGGAGAAGGTGTAGGCGCGGCAGTGGCAAGCACACGAGGACTACGGCGTGGCGTACCACCAACGCCTAGCCCTTCATCTTCAACAACTTCTGCAGGCCTTGAAACACGTGGGCTCCTCCGAGGAGTAACTTCACCAACTACTAGCTTCCTCGAAGCAGTCTTCTTAATTTTCTTCTTAACAGGGACAACCGTGCCATCACTGCGACACGGCACGTCTTCCTCAACAATGAGCTCAGCCGCATGAACAGATCCAGGAACATCAGAACCTTTCTCAAGGCAGGCCGCCCTCTTCTTGTCAAAATCTTCTCGCTTCTTCCTCTTACGTTGGTCCTCCAAGAGAAGCTGAAAAGGCACATCCTCGGGTTGCGTCGCAGGTTCAGTGCCATCAACAGACTGCGACTGCGTCTCTGACATCTGAAGAGAGCACAAAGGATCCGGAACGGAGTCACGACCTTTGACTGAGGGAGCCACCTCCTCAGTTGCAGCAGGGTTTTCTGATAAACCCAACTCAGATAAAACATCGTTGATGCTGTTCACAACTTCCTCCTCTGTGGACACATCTGCAAAGAACACAAAAAATTGAAGCAAAAAAAAGTCATGAACAAAAACAAAAACAAACGACATAAACAAGCTAAAAAAACATGGCTGAAAACTTTGAAATGAAAAGAAAAGGGGATTCACATACTAGGTGAAGCAAGAGCTGCAGAAGCAAGATCCTCGAGGCTTGAAACATTCTCAAGGCTCGATGCAACCTCAGCAATCAAAGTCAAAGGTATAATGGGTGATTTAGCCGCATCAGATATTGGAGCATCAGTATTAACCTCTGAAGCTCCATCTTGATCGCAGGCATTTTTTTCAGAACTATTCAACTCATCACCAACTACAAAAAATGCAAGTAAAAAAGGCAGCTGAGTTCTAATGCACAATCCTACACCAAAGGGACTTCTACTTTGACAACAATGTCCAATAACAAGAAGTTCAACAATACATAACAAAGCAATAAACACAACAATCAAACTAAAATCTACACACTAACTATAAAAACAATCTACACTCAGAGGGGCTACTACATAAAACATGAATGTCCAGAAGTTCAACGATATATAACAAAGTAGTAAACACAAAATGTGCATAACAGAAGTTCAACCAAATTTCATTATGAACAAACACTAATTAAAACCAGAAGTTCAACTATGTGACCCAAGCAAATAGCACATAAAAAATATGTAGCATGACCATAAATAGTATTCCACAGCCAAACTAAATATCAATAAATATGAATCATTTAGGAAGTCCAACAACACTTGGTGACATAGTTTCACCTGCAAATCATCAACTAAAAAGTAAGCAACACTCTACTAACTCAAGCTAAGGGTAAAAAGCATACACATAACCTTTCTTAGAAGTTCACACTAATAAGAATGGCAGTCCAACAAGAAAACTAAGTAAAAAGCATACACATACTCAAGCTAAGTGAAGACATATATAAGAATACTGCTTTAAAATACAAGATCCAACTACATTAAGATACCTGGAGAAGGTTTGGAAGCCATGACAACACAACCCCCTTGACGAATGAAACTCCAAAGCCTAGAACAACCTACTAAAAACAGGGGATAGAATGCATATAGTTAGCAGGTAGAAAATCATACAACAAATACAAAAAACAACTAAATGAAACCCTAGGATGAAACAACTAGATAATATCAACAAGTATGAAAACATGAACAGTAGCACATATAGGCAAGCACAAACAAAAAAAGAATCCAGAAACTAACTAGCATGTGACAGACACAATCTAGACTTCGAAATCAACAATACAAATACAATTAGATACATCAGATTTAGCGTGAACCATCACACCACACCCTCTCTCACATGCATCAGAATGCTGAAATCACCAAAGGGGAAATGAAATCCAATCAACTCTAAACGGAGAAATAGCACACACAAGCATCTCATAGACAAATCTGACCACAGGGGAATGGAATCCACCCACCACACGCACAAGAACCCTACCTAATCTCCCAACAAACCATCAGAAAAAGGGGGTAGGACACGGATGCGAGAGCACACAGGAGGCGGACTCGACAGATCTGGCGAAACTAAAAGCAAGCATTAGGGGGGGCAGCATTTGTTCCTCTCGAAACAACCCCCACACACACGAATCCGCGGCGGTTCTTCCACTCCCCACGACGCCACGCGCACCTTGCAACCGCGCAGGCAGTTGCCGCCCTCGCTTCAGAGAAGAATAGAGCGGGCAGGGCGAGGGGGAGCGGGGCGTGGGGGAGAAATAGAAGCGGGGGCCTGCGCCGGTTACTCCAGCACGAGGGCAGGGGAAAGGGGTGGAGAAATCGGGGAGAGTTGGAGGCGAGGAAGGCAGCGGAGCGATGGAGAGGGGGAGAGAGTGAGCGACAGGGGGAGAGGAGTTTTCTGACAGGTGGTGACCAGGGAGATGCTCACTTAATGCCTATCTGTCGTGGGAATTGCAGCGCCATTGAATTTACAGTTTTACCCCCTGCTCATTATAGATAAATGAATGAATGCACCATTTGAATGCATCTATTATAATGAGATAAATTCACACAACAGCAATGCTGATATCCTTAAAACCAAAAATATATGGCAAATGCACTACCAAAGGAAGAAAAATACATACATAAATATGCACTTAAAAAAACAACACAAAGAAGTTCAAAAAATAAAGAACAGAAGTTCAAGTACTCTAATAAAAGAAGTAACGGCATAAGAATAAATAAACCCTAAGAAACAAAAAGTAGAAGTTCAAGTACAAAAACAGATGAAGTTCATATATAACCCTAAAACATAATAACCCTAAACCCTAAAAACCCTAAGATAGATAGTGGGGTCATGGATGTGACGGACTCGCCTCCGCATGCGACGACGCGGCACGCCGCGCCGTCGCCTGCTCCAGCTCGTTCCTGTCTCGGCCTCGCAGGGGGAGGGGAGGGGGGTCCCGATCCCCCTCCCCCCTGCTTGGCCTCGCGCTACCGCATTGCTGTGCGCTATGATTTGACAGGACGCAATGCGGTTATTCTGTTTCCACCCCCACCGGACGCACCCTAAACCCTAAAAACCCAAAGATAGATAGTGGGGTCACGGATGTGACGGACTCGCCTCCGCATGCGACGACGCGGCACGCCGCGCCGTCGCCTGCTCCGGCTCGTTCCTGTCTCGGCCTCGCAGGGGGAGGGGAGGGGGTCCCGACCCCCCTCCCCCCTGCTCGGCCTCGCGCTACCGCATTGTTGCGCGCTATGATTTGACAGGACGCAGTGCGGTTATTCTGTTTCCACCCCCACCGCACGCACCCTAAACCCTAAAAACCCTAAGATAGATAGTGGGGTCATGGATGTGACGGACTCGCCTCCGCATGCGACGACGCGGCACGCCGCGCCGTCGCCTGCTCCGGCTCGTTCCTGTCTCGGCCTCGCAGGGGGAGGGAAGGGGGGGTCCCGACCCCCCTCCCCCCTGCTCGGCCTCGCGCTACCGCATTGCTGCGCGCTACGATTTGACAGGATGCAGTGCGGTTATTCTGTTTCCACCCCCACCGCACACACCCTAAACCCTAAAAACCCTAAGATAGATAGTGGGGTCACGGATGTGACGGACTCGCCTCCGCATGCGACGACGCGGCACGCCGCGCCGTCGCCTGCTCCGGCTCGTTCCTGTCTCGGCCTCGTAGGGGGAGGGGAGGGCCCCCCTGCTCGGCCTCGCGCTACCGCATTGGTCAATATGCGCAATGCCGATTTCAATATCTATAAAATATTTAAATCCAAAAAATAACAACCTCAAATTTAACATGTTAAAAATGATAATCACACTGAAGTTCAGGTTAGTTGTTCAGTGAAGAACAACAACTATTGTAAGTACAAATAACATACTAGAAAAAATAAAAAAAATACACATATCCATCGCCCAATTACATGGCTGTTCACGGGACTAAGTCAAAAAAATACAACCCAATGCAAAGAATGAAAAGCAACATAAAAAAGAAGGAAATACAGAGCGATTGCTTTATTACTTTGCAAAGAAGGAAAAAGCAGAAGTTCACGTATAAAGAACATGGAAGTCCAGCTTCTACAAATGACACTTACATGATCTGGAAAAAGTGCATGCATACTTGGGCTAATCCCATGATTGCTCACGAGACAAAAGTATAAAAAGGAAGGAAACCAAACAAATAAAATATAGAGCACCATGCGCCTTTGCCTTGCAAATGTGGAACGTAATCTGGAAAACCAGAAGTTCAACCATTAATAAAAAAAGAGAAGTCCAGATCTTACCAAAGATAAGTGGATGATCAAAAAACTATACCAAAACATAGACTAAGGGAAAAAGAGGATGCATGTTCCTGTGGTCCAGCTCCACGCTTACACACTAGCTACAAGAAAAATTGCAGAAGAAACTCTAGTAAGGGTTCCTGATACAAAGCACTGGCTGCATTATCTTACAGCGAAAGAAAAAAGAAGAAGTTCAGGTATGACAACGCAGAAGTCCAGCACAGAAACCCGGACAGACCCAACAAGATCCACCTGATCCTCCCCCCGATCCCGATCCCGAGCCGCCCCAGCCCCGACAGGATACAACGAAGGAAAAGAAGAAGTTCAGGTATGAAAACGCAGAAGTCCAGCTTGTACAACGACCATTAGAAGATCTAGAAATAATGAACAAACGAATTCGTCCGAAGCATAAAATCATCTCCACAAGATTGCAGCACGTCCGCACCCCCTTGGAAATGATCTGGCAACTACCTTTTGACAACTGAAAGGACTAGAGGGAAAATTTCAAAACCGCTTTTTCATGTGCAGAAACCCGCAGGAGTGCCAACATCAAATCGCTAGAAATCAAACCATAAGGACCCTCCCGATTAAAATTTACGGATTAGTAAGCCTCGAATTTCACTAAAGTACGCAAATCAGGCAGCAAACTTTAAAGAAAAACGAGAAATCAACAGAAGCGCGGGTTGCATCTCGGGCGGATGAAGAACACGGGCGATTTCAAATTTGTTTGAAATAACTAAGAATTTGTGCTCCAAACTCATACTAAATCCTAATCCCCATCGTTCCAGAACTTCGACAACATCCAAAACATGCATTAAACTTGTAACAGAAACAAGTTCATCATGACCCCGAGAGCAAATCCGCCCAAGTGCTAGAATCCGAATCAAAACAATCATTTAGACTCTAAAAACCGTGTCCACATTACACTTGCATCACAAACAACACAAATGATCAGAAAAAATCGCGGTAGAAGCCACGGTTTTGAAGAAAGCCCGAAGGTCAGGTTAGTACACAGGGAAGTTCAGGCGCGTTACTCATGCAGTTCAGGTTGTGATCAGAATATTATTCTAATCTCGTGATCAGAATAGTGTTTATATATATATATATATATATATATATATATATATATATATATATATATATATATATGTATACACACATGTTACTCTACTGTAGACAGAGCAATTCACACGGCTTATTAGCAGCAAGCGTCTGTGTTATTATTGGTCTTCGCACACATTTCTGATTACAGACTTGTTTGCCGCATATCACACACATCTTATTCAGTTGAACCGTTTCCATTGTGTTGCCTAATCACACACAGTTCATCCCAGTGAACTGTATGCTGTATATCGCACACGCCTTCATCTGGCTGCCCGTTTCTTTTGTTCCTCCTCATCCCAAATAGTTAATTGAGTTGAACCGTATGCCCTGCATCTCACACGTAACTAAATTCTGAACCGTGTTTGATGCATCTGTCATCACAAACGTTTTGCACCTTTATTGACGGTTTTTACACCACCGTTTGCGATTATGGCATTGCACATAGTTTCGTGGGAGGGTCTTTAATCGTAGTGTCGCGTTTGGACCATCCTGCAGTAGTGAGATGTTTATCACAGGGTGCCTAGAGCACAAAGGTCTGCAGCAGTGCCAGTCAGTGACACTTGCAGCCACAGCCTCAGTTGCCCCTCCAGTGGCAACCCCTCCAGTTCCTCAGACATCAGCCGAAGTTTTGCAGATGCTGTTCTGTCCACACCATCTTCGCACTCCGGAGCTCCGAGAGATCGTGCTTGCAGTGCCATATAGCACTATGCATTTTCGAGCTTTTTGGTAACTTGTTGCCAAAGGGGGAGAAAGTTTATAGATCACAGGCTTCGAGAGAGAGAGTGTGTGTTTTGCCTCTTATTTGTCTCTCTTGCTACTTATTTGTTTGTGTTTCCTACAATATTTGTGCTTGTGTGTGAGATACTTTTGTGGTCATGTGGTTGATCATATTATGCTTTATTATATATGCTTGAATGACACTATCTTATCATTTGTGTATGATCAATCATATTTGTCTTGGTGATGAGTGCATGTTATTTTATTCTTTCATTTTGAGCGCTCCACCAAGATGTATGTGTCATGGAAGAGTAACCCATGAGCCTAATCAATTGTGCATTTCGATTCAAAAGCAAATCATAAATAATGGACAAATTTAGGGGGAGCTCTTGCTTATCACATACTTTTCAAAGCGACGATATATTTCATTCTTATTATCATTTGTCGTAGCTTTGATCTATATGTTGACATCAATTACCAAAAAGGGGGTGATTGAAAGTCCAACTAATCCCTGGGTGGTTTTGGTAATTCATAACAACATATAGCTCATTGAACTAATATCCTTTCAAGATGATTATTTCATAAAGTTCAATGATTGACATGGCATGGACTAGAAATGTGGATCGCTCAAAATGCTAAGAACAAATATTGGCAAAACCTCAAGACTCTTCATTTCTATTTTAGTGATCCAAGATCACATTAAGTCCATAGGAAAGCCAATACTATTAAAAGGGAATGAGGTGTTGCTTAATGGTCTACTTGCTCAAAATGCTTAGAGATATGCTCCAAAGCCCTCAACCATCTTCTCAAATCCAAACATGTCCTAAACCTAAAGTCAAAATCAGCCCCACCAATTTGATTCATCTGGTGCCATCACCTTCACTTGACATAGACATAGCCAGAAACCCTAATAGGTCTCACCAAGTTGAAGTAATCGGTCAAACCAAGATCAAGATTTGCCCTAACCCTAGCTCATCGGTCCCACCGAGTTGATCATGTCGGTCCCACCGAAAATCCTAACGTTCACATTTTGAACTGAATCGGTCTCACCGAGTTCATACATTCGGTCTGACCGAGTTGGCTCTTTTGTGTGTAACGGTTAGATTTTGTGTGGAGGCTATATATACCCCTCCACCCTCCTCTCCATTTGTGATAGAGCCGTCAGAACATGCCTACACTTCCAGCATTCATTTTCTGAGAGAGAACCACCTACTCATGTGTTGAGACCAAGACATTCCAATCCAACCACAAGAATTTTGATCTTTAGCCTTCCCCAAGTTGCTTTCCACTCAAATCATCTTTCCACCATAGCCAAATCTGTGTGAGAGAGTTGAGTGTTGGGGAGACTATCATTTGAAGCACAAGAGCAAGGAGTTCATCATCAACACACCATCTATTACCTTTTGGAGAGTGGTGTCTTCTAGATTGGTTAGGTGTCACTTGGGAGCCTCCGTCAAGATTGTGGAGTTGCACCAAGGAGTTTGTAAGGGCAAGGAGATCGCCTACTTCATGAAGATCTACAGTGAGGCAAGTCCTTCATGGGCGATGGCCATGGTGCGATAGACAAGGTTGCTTCTTCGTGGACCCTTCATGGGTGGAGCCCTCTATGGACTCGCGCAACCGTTATCCTTAGTGGGTTGAAGTCTCCACCAACATGGATGTACGATAGCAGCACCGATCGGAACCACGCCAAAACTCTCTGTGTCTACATTGCGTTAGCCCTTCCAAACCCTCCCTTTACCTTCATATGAAAATTTTTTACATTCCGCTGCTATACTCTTAGAATTGCATGCGTAGGTTGACTGCTTGACTTGTGTTAAGTTGTTAAGATCTGCCAAGACTTAAAATTGGGAAAAGGCTAGATTTTTATTTGGTCAAGTAGTCTAATCACCCCCCTCTAGACCTACTTTCTATCCTACAACCCTCGACCCCTTGACCCTTGGTATTAAATGCTATGTTACTCATATTTTTACAACTTGGCGGTGGCATCCTATTATTCATGTCGGTATTAATTTTTTTTTATGTTGTACTAATTTCGTTTACTCTTTGTCATGGTTGCTATTGAAAGATGGTGGGCGCGGGTAAGGAGCACTCTGAGGCTCCTTCTTAGTTGACGCGTGGTTGGAGTGGTACTTCCATTCCACCCGTACCTCTCCGAAGAGCGTTGTACGAGAGTATGGCTTCACCGGTGGGCGCTTCTTCGTTGGTGTCGTTGCCCACCGGGAGAGGAGGTCGGGGAGGGAGGAAGAGAGGAGGTCGGGGAGGATGTGGCCATGGGAGTGGTAGCAATGCTCCTACGCCTTAGATTCATGGCTCATACCCCCCAACAATACCCATAGATTCATCAAAAATAAGCAAACAACACAATGAAAACAAAATCTATCAAACACAGAACAGTCTGTAGTAATCTAGACTTTAGCCAAACTTCTGTAACTCTAAAAATTCTGAAAAATAGGACAACGTGGGCAATATGTATATAAATCTTGTGTAAAAAATTCAGATCAGGAACATGTTTCTCCGAATTTACAAAATTCCAGAACTGAGCGCAAAAGTTTTTGTTTTTCAGCAAAATCAAATCAACTATCACCCAAGTCATCCCAAAGGTCTTACTTGGCACAAACACTAATTGAAACACTAAAAAACAATCATAACATAAGTATAATTGCATATTTATTGAAAAACAGAAGCAAAAATATAAAAATAAAATTGGGTTGCCTCCCAACAAGCGCTATTGTTTTACACCCATAGCTAGGCATAATGCATAGATCTAGGTATTGTCATCTTTGGTATTCAATGCCTCAACTGCAAATCCAAACTTCCTAGGTATTTCTTTACGTTTGTTAACGAGCACACTCCTAGGTAGAAATTCAAGATATCCGTTCGTAACAGTAGGTTCATTAATTATATTGATAAAGCTAGGGCAAATACTTATCATCTTAAGATCTTCGTTTCCCTTGCTAGATGATTCACCCCTATTTTTAGGAACATAAATAAGCTTAGAAGTTTTATTAGGAGGAAAGTTTGGAGTAGTTTTGACGGAAGAAAAAGTGGAACCCAAATTGGTAATAATATCCTCTAACTTATCGATTCTAGTGGGACTTTGTTCTACCCTCTCATTAATTATAGGCTCCTTTTCCATTAAATTTTTCAAAGTAATTCCCACCTTTGATTCAATAAGATTAATATGATTATGAATATTTTTATCCCAATTTTCAATATGCTCTACGATAGAAATTTTATTCTCAATAATATCAAGCCTTTGCATCACATGTTCCAAGCTTAAAGTTGTTTCATTAATAATGGTTGGTGGTGTTCGCACCAAATTTCCCATAGAATTAAAAGCATCCATAAGGTGACTATCCAAGAAATTACCCCCAATAATAGTGTCTAGCAGGAATCTATACCAAGTAGTAACACCCACATAAATTTTTTGAAGAAGAATAGTGGTGGATATTTTACGGGTAGATCTATTTTGAGCATCACAAATTCTATACCTAGCACCCATTAAATTTTCTCCTCCCTTTGTTTAAAGTTAAGATCTTCACTTTTCGGGGTACAAGCTACGAGAGAAGGACTAGCAATGATAGCAAATAAAACGATCTAACACACAACCAAACAAAAAGCAAGCGAAAAGACAAACGGAAAGAAGGCGAATAAAAAGGCAAATATTTTTGTGTTTTTCAGAAACCTTTTAGAAGTGGGGAGAGGAAAACAAGAGGCAAATGGAGAATAATGTAAATGCAAGAGATGAAAATTTATGATAGGTACTTGGTAGGTTTGATGTAGAACCTCCCCGGCAATGGCGCCAGAAATTCTTCCTGCTACTTCTTGAGCTTGCGTTGGTTTTTCGCTTGAATAGGAAACGGTGATGCAGCAAAGTAGAGGTAAGTATTTCCCTCAGTTAAGAACCAAGGTAACAATCCAGTAGGAGGAACACACAAGTCTCCAAAGATAACACCTACACAAACAAACAAATACTTGCACCCAACATGATAAAGGGGTTGTCAATGCCTTCATGGTTACTTGCAAGGATGAGATCTGATAGAGATAGGTATAAAAGATAATTAAAATTGCAAAATAAAGTAAAGGTAAATAAATTGTAGAAAGATATTTTTGGGTTTTTGGTTTTATAGATATGAAAATAATATGATACGAATAGACCCCGGGACCATAGTTTTCACTAGAGGCTTCTCTCTTGAAAGAACGCATATGGTGGGTAACAAATTAATGTTGAGAAATTGATAGAAAATTGAATGATTATGACGATATCTAAGGCAATGATCATGAATATAGGCATCACGTCCGTGACAAGTAGACCGACTCTTGCCTGCATCTACTATTATTACTGCACACATCGACCGCTATCCAGCATCGCATCAAGTGTATTAAGTTTACAAGAACGAAGTAACGCCTTAAGCAAGATGACATGATGTAGAGGGATAGATCCATTCAATATGAATAAACCCCATCTTTTTATCCTCAGTGACAACAATACTATATGTGTCATGTCCCCTTCTGTCACCGGGATTGAGCACCACAAGATTGAACCCATTAAAAAGCACCTCTCCTATTGCAAGAAAAATCAATCTAGTTGGCCAAACCAAATCAATAGATCAGGGAGAAATACAAATCTATCTTAATCATGCATAAAAGATTTCAAAGAAGACTCAAATAATATTCATAGAATCTGATCATAAACCCACAATTCATCGGATCTCAACAAACGCACCACAAAAGAAGATTACATCGAATAGATCTCCAAGAACATTGACGAGAACATTGTATTGAAGAGAAAGGAGAGAGAAGAAGCCATCTAGATACTAGCTATGGACCTGTAGGTCTGTGGTAAACTACTCACACATCATCGGAAGGGCAACAAGGTTGATGTAGAGGCCCTCCGTGATCGAATCCCCCTCCGGGAGAGTACTGGAACATGTCTCCAGATGGGATCTCACGAGGACAAAAACTTGTGGCGGCGGAAAAGTATTTTTGGTGTGCCCTCTGGTATACGAGGAATATTTGGGTATTTATGGAGCTGAGATTAGGGTTAGAAGTTCCGCGGTGGGCCCACAAGCTTGGGGGGCGCCCCCTAGATTGTGGCTCATCCGTGGCCCTTCTGGCCTCCTCCCGAAGCTTCCTAGGTGTCTTCTGCTCCAAGAAACAATCATCAAAAAGTTTCGTTCTGTTGCGTATTGATTTTCTGTAAAAGACAAAAACAAGGAAAAAACAGCAAACTGGCACTTGGCACTAGGTTAATAGGCTAGTCCAAAAAATGATATAAAATAGCATAATGATGCATATAAAACATCCAAGATGGATAATATAATAGCATGGAACAATAAAAAATATAGATACGTTGAAGATATATCAAGCATCCCCAAGCTTAATTCATGCTCGTCCTCGAGGAGGTAAATGATAAAAAGAGAATTTTTGATGTGGAATGCTACCTAACATATTTATCATGTAATATTTCTTTATGTGGTATGAATATTTAGATCCATAAGATTCAAAACAAAAGTTTAATATTGACATAAAAACAATAATACTTCAAGTATACTAAAAATCAATCATGTCTTCTCAAAATATCATGGCTAAAGAAAGTTATCCCTACAAAATCATATAATCTTGTCATGCTCTATCTTCATAACACAAAGTATTTATCATGCACAACCCCCATGACAAGCCAATGAATTGGTTCATAGTTTTAACGTTCTTAAACTTTTAAACTTTCATGCAATACATGAGCGTGAGCCATGAATATAACACTATAGGTAGAATAGAATGTGATGGTAGAGGTTGTGTGGAGAAGACAAAAAAGGAGAAAGTCTCACATCGACGAGGCTAATCAATGGGCTATGGAGACGTCCATCAATTGATATCAATGCAAGGAGTAGGGATTGCCATGCCATGGATGGACTAGAGCTATAAGTGTATGAAAGCTCTAAAGAAAATTAAGTGGGTGTGCATCGAACTTGCTTGCTCACGAAGACATAGGGCATTTGAGGAAGCCCATCATTGGAATATACAATCCAAGTTCTATAATGAAAAAATCTTACTACTAACATATGAAAGTGAAAAAAATAGGAGACTCTCTATCATGAAGAACATGGTGCTACTTTGAAGCACAAGTGTGGAAAAGGATAGTAACATTGTCCCTCCTCTCTTTTTCTCTTTTTTTTTCTTTCTGGTCTCTTTGACCTCTTTTTATTTGTTTAAGTCCGGAGCCTCATCTCGACTTAGGGGGGAATCATAGTCTCCATCATCCTTTCTTCACATGGGACAATGCTCTAATAATGATGATCATCACACTTTTATTTACTTACAACTCAAGAATTATAACTTGATACTATTACAAAGATATGACTCTGTATGAATGCCTCCGGCGGTGTACTTGGATGTCCAATGATCTAGCATGACATGTATAAAAAATATGAACGGTGGCGAAGCCACAAATACTATGCCAACTACATGATAATGCAAAACCATATGACAATGGTGGTATGTGTCATAATAAAACGAAACGATGGAAGTTGCATGGCAATATATCTCGGAATGGTTATGAAAATGTCATAATAGGTAGGTATGGTGGCTGTTTTGAGGAAGATATAAGGTGGCTTATGTGTTAAAGAGCGTATCATATCATGGGATTTGGATGCACTGACAAAGTTTGGACCAACTCTCAAGGTGAGAAAGGGCAATGCACGGCACCGAAGAGGCTAGCAATGGTGGAAGGGTGAGAGTGCGTATAATCCATGGACTCAACATTAGTGTTGCATTTGAATATTTTAATATTAAAATCTGAATTCGGATTGTAATATTAAAATCTGAATTAGTGTTGCATTTGAATATTTTCACTACTTGAAGAATTATGCTAACCTATAGTTTTTTTGGAATGGTGCTGACCTACAAAAAAAGAATATTGGTCGGCCGATGCTCTCACCATCCAAACTCGCAAGGTATTCGACGAATTTCGTAGGTGCTCTTTTTTTAACTGTTTTCATTCTATTTAGCTATTTTGGTAATTAAGTTCAATCTAGAATATTCCATACTATAGATGAAGAGCTTTTAGGGAGATGGTCTTAGATGAATCTTCCTCAGACGAGGAGGAAGAAGATGGCCCGGTATGCTTGGATCAATTGATTGCATGCACTGGACATGGAATAATTGTTCCACGGGTTGGATAGGTCAGCACAAAAGGGTAGTCAAAAGATCCAACAATCGTTCTTGAGTTAGTTGCATCAGAGGATCTATAGACTTGACATTCATTATTTGGATTGCATGGCTCTCAATATGATTTGAATGTGTTGTCGAGATCACCAATGTTCGCAAGTCTTGTTGTTGGAGATGCCCCTCCTTGTAACTATGTTATCAAGGGCCGTCAGTACAAGATGGATTACTACCTTGCACATGGCTTCCATCCTTCCATGTCCATATTTGTGTAGACAATCGTGTGTCCTCAAGGCAATAAGAGATCACACTTTGCAACGCGTCAAGAGTCGACAAGGAAAGATGTTTAGAGACCTATTGGTGTGCTGCAGAAGCACTTTGCCATTGTTCATGGCCCTCGCGAACATTGAAACCCACAGATCCAATGGCAAATAATGGCATGTTGCATCATCTTGTTGCATAACATGATCATTGAAGATGAGAGAGGCGTGGCAGAGAACTTTTAGTACATCACCAATGGGGATCCCGTTAAGCTGGAACACGATGCAAACACGATACACAAATTTCTCCCAGCACATCGAATCATCAAGAACCGCAAGTTTAGACCTAGGTCCAAGATGATCTTGTTGAGCATTAGTGGCTACTCCATAACACCAGTTGATTGATATGCTTCAGTCATGCTCTTTACATGGTTTGGACTCTTTCGTGTGTTTGAATTTGAATACTTTTAATTGTGAACTTTAAATTTGTAATATTCGTGAATTGTGTGAACTTTGATCTTAAGTTCAAATTTATTATGTGTGCAAATATCTAGTTGAAATGTAGCCCATACGCACAAGCTTAGAAAACTTGACGAAGAGTTTTTTAGGGAGTTAAGTTTTAGGGGTTCGGCTAGGAACCATTTTTTTTAGGTACATGAACCATTTTTTTAGCTGAGCAAATATAAGAAGTGAAAGTGTAAGGTGCAGTTTGAGGGGTTTAATTTGAAGGAATCGGCTAGAGATGCCCTGACTTTTTTGAAGTGTTTTCTTCTGTTGAATGTCTCACGGTGCATGCTTTGTACTCCAATTTAATATAATATCATGTTGAGATTTTGTAGAGATATAGCCGATGTCATTGCATTAGGAGTCCTCTTTTCGAGAGCAGTCTCATTGCACTGATGGAAAAACGAAATATACTAGGTAGCGATGCGCTGTGCACGGCAAAATAACCACCACACGCCAAGCACGAACAAGATATGTCCACTTAATTTCAACCAGGTCATCATGGCGCCGAGATCGACCGTTGTTGTGTGGCTACACGATCTTGTTAAGAAGGAAAGAAGTGATGACGAAATAAAGAAAGAAAAAAGAAAAAGGAAAGAAACGCATAGGTAAAGTCGGATTACTGGACCCAGCGAGCGACGCACGCGGTTTCCAGTTGTCATGCAGCCAATCGGGCGCAACGTCGCGTTCCTCGGTAAATAGCCAGGTCGATGCCACGCACCCTGCATTCTTGCATCCACCATCGAGTGTCTCCATTCTCCTTCCCAGCAATGGATCTCATGGATCCCTTCACCTCCGAGCTTCTTTCTGGCCCTCCTATCCCCGTCGCCTTATCAGCCAGCAGCGCCGACACGACGGACATCGACGACTACCTCCGCGCCATCAATGCTCTTCCTGCGCTTCGAGCCGCCGACCACTACTCCGAGGCGGCCTTGGAAGAGCCCGTACCATCCCTGCTCCTGGAGAGCGCCGTCCCGGTCTCTGATACCACTGAATCCAACAACTCGGCCACGCGTCCGCTGCTCTCCGACTACGACGCCGACTTCGACTTCAACCTCCGCAAGCAGGAGATGAACGTCGAGGAGCCGCCGTTACCGCACTACCTGAAGACGGTGCAGGGGGATCGGATGAGCCCGTCGATGCGCGCCAACCTTGTTATCTGGATGGACGAGTTTACTCAGTACTACGGCCTGGCCCCGGGCACGCTTCACCGTGCCGTCTCCTACGTCGACCGCGTCCTGTCGGAAAAAACCTTGCCTACGGCTCACATGGAGTATGAGCTCCGTCTCCTGGGCGCCACGGCCGCCTTTACCGCCGCCAAATATGAGGAGCGGGACGCCACATTCAAGGTGAACGCCGCGAAAATTGCCAACGACTGTGGGTTCGCCAACAGCAGGGAGGTGACCGACATGGAGTGCAAGATGTTGGCGGCGCTCAGGTACGACCTCAGCGGACCAACGGCCTACACCTTTGTGGGCCACTTCACCAGGTACAGTAATGGAGAGAGCGACCTGGAGGTTCAGAAGTTGGCGCATCAGCTCGCCAAACAATCGCTGGTCGACTACAGATGCCTGCGGCTCATACCATCGGCCGTGGCGGCGTCGGCGGTCTTTCTGGCCAGGCTGATCTTGAACCCAATGGCGAGCCAGGTTCGAAAGTGGAACAGGGAATTCACGGAGCTGACAGGGTACAAGCCCACGGACCTCATCCTTGGCATTGAGTCGCTGTACATGATGAATCCCGATCCTCGCTTTGCGGTCTTGTCAGCTTTTTTGCAAGACGAACAAGAATTGTAAAGGGAGGCTGATTGAATCCTGAGTTGTTAAATAATGACGTTCAGGTGTACAATTGGCAAGCTCCCTTTGAATTGTGGAATTATATGCCCTATGCCGACGGCTACCAGATTCAAAATTTCAATTGTACGAAATTGTCAAAGAGTAATTATGTTGCCCATTTTTTTCGCATACAAAAATCTAGAAGTTAACCTATAAATTTAGTTTTGATTGTGCATAGTATGATGATGCTTCAGGTTATGTATGGAGTATTCGTCTGATGGCTTTGTTGCATTTTGAGAGCTCCCATGAGAGTGAAGATAGGTACCTAGCTATTAAAAAGGCTTCCCGTATTCGAGAAAAGTAAAAGGCTTCCCAAGGCGGAAATGCCTAACGGAGTTAGAACTCCATGGAGCCCTTTATTTGAAAATTTAATTCAAAATATTAAGTTAAAAAAATCTCTCATAAAAATACACATACATATGGATGTATACAACTTGTCTGCTATGTTTCATGAGGAAATACTGTTTTATGCAAGCTACATAAAAAAACAAGTCACATATTTCTAGCACATGTACTATTCCATATAAAATTACATGATTTTGTATTTTTTTTGTACAGGCTACATAAGAACGTATTTCATGATGAAATTCACACACATCCAGTATGCATCTACAAATACTTGTGTGTTTTTTAGAATTTTTTCTGAAACTTCAAAAATTCAAACACATTCAGTATATAAAATTTTAGGCTTCATGGAGGCCGAGAGCAAAAAATCAATTCTCTTCCCAAGGTTCCTTTGGACAAAATAGTGAGAACAAAAGACACCTAGTCGAAGTGAGGTGGGATTCTACCCAAAAAAGGGTGTCATAAAATGACCTAGCAGCAAGCCCAAACAGAGCTTCTGAATTTGCATGATAGGTGAAATATGGTGCTTCACGGAAAGAACCTAATGGGACATAATCTACCGAGTCAACAAGCATACTAATGTATCTTCTGAAGCAATAGGTTTTCCCTACTATTTTAACCGTTAAAAAGGAGTCATTTGTACTATATTCCGTAGGAATTCCAGTATCCACTCTAACCTCTTGGAGAAATCATGTGTTTTACCTACGATGCAATCAAACGAATGCAATTCATGGCGGATTAGAATGGGCATGAAATTCCAGTCATGTGTTTTCCCTATTCATACGTGTTTGCAATTATGTGAATCTAAGTGTACCTTATACGTAAAAGATATTTATTACATACATACAAAATAGTTTTTTTTTAATGTCTAAGAATAGTATCTTTTTTCACTTCATATTTGCCGTCAAGTGACTGCCATTAGTGTTTTTAGGAGAATATTATTCTTTTGCTCATTTAAACAATTTACTCAATATTTTACTATTTTGAACATTAAATACCCTTTTGACACGACACAAACATAAGAAAATGCTATGGCATAGTTATATAATTTTATTAAATGCTGCAAATATCATCTCGATCTTTTTGTCCTTGATATTTTGGGGGTGGGAGATAAGGAGAAGAGGAGGGGACTATTTTTTGGATCACCCTTTGCCATTATTTTGGAGTAAGATGGAAGGTCTATGAAACATTTCCTTAGGGTTCATTATATCATTAATGACCTATTAGTGCGAAATTGCCGAAAAATTCTATATACTGAACCAACTGAGTTTGCCGCTTCCCTACAGTTGGCTAAAAATGTGAATCAATGAATGACCAGTACTAATCAAAGTTATTCATATTGATACACAAAACTCACTAAAAGTTGTTTTCTTCTATTGAATGTCTCAAGGTGCTTTGTAGGTGCAATTTAATACAATATCAATTTGAGATGTTGTAGATATAGCTGATATCATTGCCTTGGGATCCTCTTTTGAGAGCAGTTGCCATTGCCAGACTTTAGATACACTTCCCCACAATAGGGGTCCTAATTGCACTGATAAAAAAAAGATCGTAGCAATGTTGTTGTACATGCAAAAAAAAAAACCACCACACGCCGAGAACCGAACAAGATATGTCCTCTTGAATTTCGGCCACATCATCATGGTGCCGAGATCGCAAGATATGTCCATCACGTCGGAGTAGTATTTTTGGATAAAGGGCATTTTTATTGAATTAAAATATAGCATCAAGCAGATACAAAGCACAATGAGCAGCACCCGGCCTTTGCATGACTAAGATGCACACAAGCAAACATTAGCAATGTGAAAGAAGATAAAAATTCCGACATATCAGCAACCATAGAATCATATAGGAGCGATACTATTCCAATGTCGAAGGAGGTGGTGGACCAATCTGGAGATTATGTTGCCACCCATGTTGGGTAAAGACCTTCCTGACCGCCCGCGCCAACCTCATACACGCCACTTTGAAAAATGGTTGGTACTCTGCTTAATGTAGCGTAGACGTTGTACGAAGCGAGTGCGTACAACAAAAAATAACCAGCAATGGAGACAGGTTTTTGCCCTCGAAAACTAAATCATTTCTACATAGCTAAATCACCCATAATAAGGAATATGCTCCCATCTGTATTAGCGTTCTGAACCTATTTGGAAGTCCGTCCATCCAATGACCAAAAATATTGGCAACACTAGTGGACGGATACAAATTCGATGCTATTTGGATGACTCAACATGTAGAACCTGCAAATTTGCATTGGAAAAAGAGGTGTTTGATTGTTTCGTCACGAGTACAAACACTTTTTGCTTCCTTGCCGATTGCGACGGGTAAGGTTGCTTTTGGTTAACACAATTCTCCTTCGAAGATACCACATGAAGATTATAACTTTCAGACTAGTCTAATAGCACTGATTGAAAACAAAAAAGATATAGTAGCGATGTGGTTGTACGGCAGGATAAACCACCATACGCCAAGAACTTGATTTCATTTTTTAGAAGGGAATGTAGAAACCAGTTTTTCGGGAAATCTCGGAATTTTTGGATTTTTTGCATGAATTTTGATTTCAAAGTTTTTCTGCAAAACATTATATCTTTATGTCTTATTTTACACAACTTCTACCTATTCGAGTGGTCAGCGCGTCCTTCGTTCCTTCGAAAGCTCTTGTGTTTAAAAAATCCCTCCCGCTCGGTGCTAGATTTTTTTTAAATATATGAAAATACTTTAAAAAGTGAGTTGGAAAAAATGGGGAATCGATCATGCGACCCACTGAAGTATATATCAACAAGCGCCTTACCACCAAGCTGAGGGATGACTTAAGTTTGCAAAGTCATATGAGCACTATTTGACATTAGTTATACATTTATATTCAAAAAAATCAGACAGTATTTAAATTTTTTGGCGCATGATAGGAAGGCCGGTCTTGGACCCGTTCCCGAAAATCCCGGTCGAGATTAAAAACCCTGGCGGCAACACAATAGTTTTGGGTTTTTGTGGCATGGCAACACAATTTTTTTTTTTAACATAGTACAAACGCAAGTGCTCATATACACGCGCACACACGCACCGCTATGAACGCACACGCACACCCTATCCTATGAGCACCTGCAAAAGACTGAGCCAGCATATCATCTTGAAATTTATGAAGTCACCGTAGTCACCTCGTCGTCGACGGAAACGTCTTCTCCCACTGAATGCGCATCGCTGGAAATCCTGAAATAAATCATGGAATAAACGTGAGCACTAGGACTTGAGCTCTGACGGGCTGGGGATACCACAGTTCCTCTAACCATCGACCCATAGGTTGGTTCGCGGCAACACAATTGTTAAAGAGGAAAGAAACGATGACAAAATAAAGAAAGATCTCGTTAGGTTTCCTTATATCCTTAATGACCGTATAGTGTGAATTTGTCTAGAAATTTCATATATTGGATCA
Organism: Aegilops umbellulata; assembly: GCA_032464435.1. Classification (NCBI taxonomy): domain Eukaryota; kingdom Viridiplantae; phylum Streptophyta; class Magnoliopsida; order Poales; family Poaceae; genus Aegilops; species Aegilops umbellulata. Next base: position 189,635,267 of record CP136057.1, read on the forward strand.
ATTGCACTTCAATTTGCCGCATGCCGAACTCGGGATATAAATTTGAACAACGGTTGATACTCTGTTCGATGTAGTGTAGACCATGTACGAAACGAGTGCGTACGACGAAAATATAACCTTGAAGGGCACTAGTAGAAAACAGGGCTTTGGTTGGGGCCTGGCCAGCCCATTAGTCTCGGTTCAGTCACGAATTGGGACCCATGGGGGGCATACGTCCCGGTTTGTGAGCCCAGGGGGCCGGCCGGGCCTCGTGGGGCATTTGTCCCGGTTCGCCTGGACCCATTTGGCCCAGTTCAAGGCACGAGCCGGGACCAATGGTCCTCGCTCCTGGCCCACAGCCATTGGTCCCGGTTCATGCCTAGAACCGGGACAGAAGGGGGGCCTTTAGTCCCGGTTCCAGCCACGAACCGGGACCAATGAGGTGGCTATATATACCTCCTCGCCCGCGAGCAGAGCACTCCACTGCTCTGTTTTTATGGCCAGCGAGGGGAGACCTTTGTGGTGCTCTAGCTCACCTCCTATGCACATGAGGTGTTCGAAGAAATGCCCGAGCCACGCTAGTTAAGCTTTCTCCTCTCGAAGCTCGACTTCTAAGCTCCATTTTCCTCGAGATTTGTCTAGGTTTAGCGGTCCGTCACGTCCCGTCCCGTCTTCACCGCCGTCGATCGCCCGCGTCGATCTCATCGCCGGCACCACCGTGGTGAGCCTCTTGTTCTTATCTTCTTTCTGAAAGAAAAAAATTCTTACTTGTGTGATTAGATAGATACTTGTCTAATTTTTTTACTTTTATTATTGCTTGTTATTATATAGTGCGATGGTTTTGGTATCCGCCCCCGTCGGCCCTCGTCCTGGCTATGATTCGGATGTGGTATATATTGTCTTTTGTAACTATTTGGTTCATTTATTGTTTACGACAATTATACCGACCAACGTGACATAGATTTTATTTATCTAGGAGGCATGTGAACCGGAAACTCCAACCGACCCTATTATCGAGAGGTTAAATTTAGTTGAAAAAGAAAACAATTATTTGAAGGAAAATATAAAAAAATGAGGAGGAGAAGATGATATTGGAGTTGCGTGTTGCGGATGTCGTCGATGATCACAAGATTAAGATGGACGCAATGCGGTTGAAGATTAGAAATATTAGAAAATATGCCATTCATACTAAGGCTTGGTGTCATTATGTCATTGGATCAATTGTTACCTTGGTTGTGATTATGATCGCATTTGTTGTTGCATTGAAAGGTTTTATATAGTTTCAATGTATGGTATAATTAGATGCTCTGGAGAGCTATATATTGTTCAATGAGAACTATGTATGTACTTTGGTTTTAATGTGATGATGAACTTCTATTAATTTGGTCACTTATCTATCCATGCGAATCTGTTATGGTTTTTCACACACATAATTATATATAATGCACACAGATGAACCGGCAATGAATCTGCGGTGACAGACACACCTCCGAGTACATTAAGGGCGTGCATAATTTTCTCGAAGTGGCTGAGGCAAACAAGCATAATGGTGTTATGTGTTGTCCATGCCCTATTTGTGGGAGTACGAAGTCTTACTCTGACCGGAAAATCCTTCACACCCACCTGCTTTATAAGGGTTTCATGCCACACTATAATGTTTGGACCAGACACGGAGAAATAGGGGTTATGATGGAAGACAGCGAAGAAGAAGAGAACGATGACAACTATGTGCCCCCGGAATACGGTGATGCTGCAACGGGGGAAGCTGCTGAAGATCAAGAGGAACCAGACGATATTGTGCCCGATGATGATCTCCGTCGGGTCATTGTTGATGCAAGGAGACAGTGCGAAAGTCAAAAGGAGAAGCTGAAGTTCGATCGCATGTTAAAGGATCACAAAAAAGGTTGTACCCCAATTGCGAAGATGGAAACACAAAGCTCGGTACCGTACTGGAATTGCTGCAGTGGAAGGCAGAGAATGCTGTGCCTGACAAAGGATTTGAGAAGCTACTGAAAATATTGATCTAAAGGATAACAAATTGCCCGATAATACATACGCAACAAAGAAGGTCGTATGCGCTCTAGGATTGGAGGTGTAGAAGATACATGCATGCCCTAATGACTGCATCCTCTACCGCGGTGCATACGAGGATTTGAACGCATGCCTGGTATGCGGTGCATTGCGGTATAAGATCTGACGAGATGACCCTGGTGATGTTGACGGCGAGCCCCCCCCCCCAAGAAGAGGGTTCCTGCGAAGGTGATGTGGTATGCTCCTATAATACCATGGTTGAAACGACTGTTCAGAAACGAAGAGCATGCCAAGTTGATGCGATGGCACAGTGAGGATCGTAAGAAAGACGAGAAGTTGAGAGCACCGCTGACGGGTTGCAGTGGAGAAAAATCAAGAGAAAGTACTGGGCTGAGTTTGTAGGTGACCCAAGGAACGTATGGTTTGGTTTAAGCGCGGATGGCATTAATCCTTTCGGGGAGCACAACAGCAATCACAGCACCTGGCCCCATGACTCTATGTATGTATAACCTTCCTCCTTGGATGTGCATGAAGCGGAAGTTCATTATGATGTCCGTTCTCATCCAAGGCCCTAAGCAACCCGGCAACGACATTGACGTGTACATAAGGCCATTAGTTGAAGAATTTTTACAGTTGTAGAATGGAAACGGTGTACGTGTGTGGGATGAGCACAAACAGGAGGAATTTAACCTGCATGCGTTGCTGTTTGTAACCATCAATGATTGGCCTGCTCTTAGTAACCTTTCAGGACAGACAAACAAGGGATATCACGCGTGCACGCACTATTTAGCTGACACCAAAAGTATATACCTGGAGAAATGCAGGAAGAATGTGTACCTGGGGCATCATCGATTTCTTCCGACCAACCATCAATGTCGAAAGAAAGGCAAGCATTTCAAAGGTGAGGCAGATCACCGGAATAAGCCCGCCATGCATACCGGTGATCACGTACTTGCTATGGTCAATGATTTACACGTAATCTTTGGAAAGGGTTCCGGCGGACTATCTGTTCCGAATGACGCTAAGGGACGCGCACCCATGTGGAAGAAGAAATCTATATTTTGGGACCTACCCTACTGGAAAGACCTAGAGGTCCGCTCTTGAATCGACGTGATGCACGTGACGAAGAACCTTTGCGTGAACCTGATAGGCTTCTTAGGCGTGTATGGGAAGACAAAAGATACACCGGAGGCACGGGAGGACCTGCAACATTTACACGAAAAATACTGCATGCCTGCAAAGCAGTATGAAGGTCCTGCCAGCTACGCTCTTACCAAACAAGAGAAGGAAATCTTTTTTGAATGCCTGCTCAGTATGAAGGTCCTGTCTGGCTTCTCATCGAATATAAAGGGAATAATAAATATGCGAGAGAAAAAGTTCCAGAACCTAAAGTCTCATGACTGCCACGTGACTATGACGCAACTGCTTCCGGTTGCATTGAGGGGGCTTCTACCGGAAAACGTCCGATTAGCCATTGTGAAGCTATGTGCATTCCTCAATGCAATCTCTCAGAAGGTGATCGATCCAGAAATCATACCAAGGCTAAGGAGTGATGTGGCGCAATGTCTTGTCAGTTTCGAGCTGGTGTTCCCACCATCCTTCTTCAATATCATCACGCACGCCGTAGTTCATCTAGTCGATGAGAATGTCATTCTGGGCCCCGTATTTCTACACAATATGTTCCCCTTTGAGAGGTTTATGGGAGTCCTAAAGAAATATGTCCGTAACTGCGCTAGCCCAGAAGGAAGCATCTCCATGGGCCATCAAACAAATGATGTCATTGGGTTTTGTGTTGACTTCATTCCTGGCCTTAAGAAGATTGGTCTCCCTAAATCGTAGTATGAGGGGAGACTGACTGGAAAAGGCACGCTTGGAGGGGACTCAATAATATGCAGGGACGTGCATTCTTGGTCTCAAGCACACTACACAGTTCTATAGAACTCTACCTTGGTGACCCCGTATGTCGATGAACACAAGAACAATCTGTGCTCCAAACACCCGGAGCAGTGTGACGACTGGATTACATGTGAACACATTAGGACTTTCGGCAGTTGGTTGGAAACACGTCTCAGAGGTGACAACACTGTTTGTGATGAGCTGTACTCGTTGTCCAGGGGACCATCCTCGACTGTATTGACTTACAAAGGATAAGAGAAAATGGGAATACATTTTACACGATCGCCCAAGATCAAAAGAGCACCAACCAAAACAGTGGTGTCCGCTTTAATGCAGCAACCAAGAGGGGAAAGGACACATATTATGGTTACATAGTGGACATATGGGAACTTGACTACGAACATGATTTTAAGGTCCCTTGTTTAAGTGCAAATGGGTCAATCTGTCAGGATGGGGGTACATGTAGACCCACAGTACAGAACGACAACAATGGATCTGAACAATCTTGGGTACACAGACGAACCGTTCATCCTAGCCAATGATGTGGCGCAGGTTTTCTATGTGAAGGACATGTCTACTAAACCGAGAAAAAGAAAAGATAAGGAAGCGAACGCATCATATGATGAGTCAAAGCGCCACATAGTTCTTTCAGGAAAAAGAGACATCGTGGGAGTGGAGGGCAAGACAGACATGTCCGAAAATTATGAAAAGTTTTATGAAATTCCTCCCTTTAAAGTCAAGGCTGACCCAAGCACCCTGATAAACGATGAAGATTATCCATGGTTGGTTACGGCGCAATAAGAAAAGGACACAAGCGAAGAAAAAGTGAAGACTTTCTCTCCACAACTATTATGATGATGCCTTTGATCTAGAATATCACTGCAGTTACATGTGAATAAATTAAATGCCTGTTGTAACAGACGAGTTTCCGTATGAAACCCTGATACTTCAGAAGAGATTGTCCGTTTTGTACACGAAGTGCATCCAGTTTTTTCCGTAACCCTCTGAACTTTCTTGCACATGCTATGTGGGTGAAATGATGATACCATGCCATGTTTCAACCTTTCTAGAGTTCATTTTGCAGTGCTTTTCAATTTCAGGGTCTTATAGCTCAAAAAATCAGTAAATGCATGAAAAATAACAAATGAAGTCGGAAAGGGTGGAAAATTGATGATGTGGCTTTGAATGGTGCATTTTAAACACACAAGAAGTCCGGAGTTGTAATAAGTTACTAAAAATAAAAGAGAGGCGCAATGCTCACCTGCAAGTTGCTTAGCTTCAGGCCTTGAGAAAATAGTGTAGACTGCATGGAGCTATGTGTAGTTTTCGTCCAAAACCCTGATAGCTCCGTCCAGTCTACACCACTTCCTCAAGGCCTGAAGCTAAGCAACGTACAGGTGAGCATTGCGCCTCTCCTTCATCGTCTCTGCACTCAGGGCTTATAAACCGCTACGAGTGCCTCTCCTTTGCGAGGTGGGGCTAAAAAACAACTGCAGAAAGAATCAACTAAAAAACTCTATTATCGGTTCATGCCACGAACCGGTACTAAAGGTGCTCGTGGAGAGCCATAGAACCGGTACTAAATGAAATGTCTTTGTAACAGCCTTAGAACTGGTACTAAACGAATCAACTAAAAAGCTTTTATAAACCTTTGGTATTATTGAAACTAAAATTATATAAAATTTATGCAACTAATATTATCAAAGTATTTTATGTTCAAAACAGTAAAGGCAAAAAAGGATTTTCATAAAATAAATTTAAAAAAAGCAAAAAATAAAATAAAATAAATAAGTAGAAACAAAATAAACATTAATAAATAAGTAGAAACGAAATAAACTTCAATAAATAAGTAGAAACAAAATAAAATAAATTAAAATTTAATAAAATAAATAAGTAGAAACAGAATAAAATAAAATAAAATAAACTTTAATAAAATAAATAAGTAGAAACAAAATAAACTTTAATAAAGTAAAATAAATAAACTTTAATAAAATAAATAAAGCGACAAAGAAAACAAAATAAAAATAAAAAGTGCCACCTACTGGGCCACCATGGCCTGAATACGACTAGAAACCCAACCATGGGCCACGATTCAGGCCGGCAGCAGGCCCAGTAGGCCCACAGGCACATAGTGATAGATTAGGCCTGAAAGCGTGAAGTTGAGAGGAGCTCGAGATGGTGAGCGCAGCAGCCCTTATAGACCACTCTCGAGCTCTCTCAACAGCGAGGTGGGACTAAACTTTTGGCCGCAACGCGGGCAGCACTAGGCCTTTGGTCCCGGTTGGTGGCACCAACCGGGACTAAAGGGGTGCATTAGTACCGGTTGGTGCCACCAACCGGGACCGATGGCCCCCTTTTAGTGTCGGTTGGTACCACCAACCGGGACCAAAGGCCTCTGCTTCCCGCCTTTGGGCTCCTGAAAGGAGACCTTTGGTCTCAGTTAGTGGCAACAACTGGGACTAAAGGGGGCATTGGTCCCGGTTGGTGCCACGAACCGGGACCAATGTTTGTTCTATATAAGCAGGACTTGTAAATTTTTCAGTTTCATCGACCGTTTTCCCCCCGACGACACTGAACTCATCGACGCCACCAGGCTGCACTGCCCCCGCCGCCGTCTCCGTCATTGTTGTAGCCCCAGCCTCGCCGCACCCTGCCTCGACCTCCCCGCGCCCTTCCCCGACCTCGCCGTCGCGCACGCCGAGCGCCCTGCCCCAACCTAGCCGCCGCTCCCTCGCACGGTGAGCCTCACCGCGTCGTTCCTCTCCTCTCCCCCTCCCCCGTCCCCCCGCGCCCTAACGCGGCCGCGCACCTGCTCCAATGCTGCGCCCGCCCCGACGCCAATGACGAAGGCCCTGTTCACACACACACACACACACACACACACACACACACACACACACATATATATATATATATATGTGTGTGTGTGTGTGTGTGTGTTCATATTGTAGTAGTAGATGATGATGATGATGTATGTATGTTCATATGCAAAGAATATGCAAAAGTTAGGATTTTTTTCTGTTCATAGATTTTTTTTGGGTGATATTATTGTAGAATATGCAAATGGTTGTATGTTCATATGCAAATAATATGTCATTTTGTTCACAGAATTTTTATGATTTTTTTCTGTTGTAATTTTGTTCATAGAATTTTTATTTTGTTCATAGATTTTTTATTGTTTTTTTGTTGTAATTTTGTTCATAAAGTTTTAGGATGAAAAAAAAGAAGAAGAAGAAAAAAAAGGGAGGTGGAGAAGTTTCGTTTAGTTTTAGGATTATTTTAGTTTATGTTTAGTTTAGGAAGAAGGAAAAGAAAAAGGAGAATAAGAGGAGAGGAAGAAGAGCAGAAATAAATAAGAAGAGGAAAAAATAAAAAAAAAGAGGAGAAGAAGAAAGGAATAGAGGAGAAGAAGAAAAAAAAGAATATATCTATTTTTTTCTTCTTCTCCTCTATTCCTTTCTTCTTCTCCTCTTTTTTTCTTCTATTTTCTTCGATCTTCTCCTCTATTCCTTTCTTCTTCCTCCTCCTCTTCTTATTTTTTTATCGGGTATGTCATTGTCGATATACCACCTCCCGGATAACTTTGACATGAGGGGGGGGGGGTCGATATACCCCTCCCCGATAACTTCGACAAGAGGAGGGGGGAGGGGTCACCGAGGGTTCGAGGGGAGAGGACCGGGAACTAGCTAGGGTAGAGGGTCGAGGGTCACTAAGGGGTCGAGGGTCTCCGAGGGGTCGAGGGTTCGAGGGTCGTCGAGGGGTCGAGGGTCGAGGATCGCCGAGGGGTCGAGAGGTTGCCTAGTGTCAAAGTATTGAAGAAATCCATGGCTTCATGATTAGCCGGAAGTAACCGGGGCATGATGGTACGAAGTTCTCCAAAGTTACTTTGGAAGGGAATCCTGCATAGGATAATTCATTTTTGGTATGAATTTCAGCAAAGGCCTTCCAAATAGCGATATTCGGAAGGCTCTTGCTGAACTTTGTACCAAAAAATGAATTATCCTATCCGGGTCTCCGTTCCAAAACAACTTTGGAGAACTTCGTACCATCATGCGCCTGTTACTTTCGCCTAATGATGAAGACATGGTTTTGTTGAATTCTTTGACACTAGACAAACGTGACATCAGGGGGTCGAGGGTCGGGAACTAGGGTATAGAGGGTCGTGGATCACCGAGCGATCTAGGGTGGAGGGTCCAGATTTGTCGGTCTGGACATCGGACAATCATGAGAGGGGTGGTCCGGCCCAAACCCTACAAGCGTTGCCGAGGCCACCCAAATTTACCAAGTTAAAAGAGCGTTGTCATCGAGGCCACCCCGAACCCTAGAAGCGTTGCCGAGGCCACCCCAAACCTTAGAGAACCGTCGAGGCCACTAATATGGTTCCTTGTTGTGATTAGCTAGCTAGGTCTACGTTTGCCACTAATATATCCATCTATCATGTTTTGTATAATAATTGCCATGTTGTAATATTTGCAGAAAATATGGAGCACGGCCGAGACGAGGAAGCAGAATAGGTGTTGGGGGACATAATCGCAGTCAGAGATAATGTCTTGTCGTATCTCAATGACACTGATGGTCTGAAAGGACAGGGTTAAGAAGCAGGCTACAGTGATCGAACAATCACTAGTGCAGAACCGGGCTATAGCACCGGTTCATAAGGGCCTTTAGTGCCGGTTCTGTAACCGGCACTAAAGGGTGGGGACTAAAGCCCCCCCCCTTAGTACTGGTTCTGCACGAACCGCCGCTAAAGGGCCACCAGGTGGCACGAGCCAGCGCCGGGGGCGGGGAGCACTTTAGTACCGGTTGGTAACACCAACATGTACTAAAATGTTGGGGGGTTTTGGATTCATGATTTCTTTTTCTTTAATTTTGTCTTTTCCATTTAATTCTTTTTCATTTGCTGGTATTTTACGATACTACATATTGTACACGTTATGCATATATATAAATATATAGAATTTCTCGTAGAACCGATCATATAAAATTAGGTATATATAAAATTTCTCCAAAGTTGCCTTGGTGCCTTGGTGACAGGGTAGCTAATTGGTGCCTTGGTTACCAAGGCAAAACGAATTATTCTATCTGGGACTCCGTTCCAAAACAGCTTTGGAGAACTTCATACCATCATGCGCCTTTTTCATTATATATATATGCAATTAGGTATATATAAAATTTCTCCTACATGTTGCCTTGGTGCCTTCGGAGCACGATGACAATTGGGAGTGGTTCACAGGGGCGGTAGCGGGTAATAGTATTCTCCTTTGGGATCTATGACCTGGTCGAGCAAAAATCCCGCTATTTCCTCTTGAAGTGCTCGTATGCGCTCCGTTGGTAGGAGCTTCTCCCGCACGTCTTTGAACTGTTAAGAAGGAGATCAATATGCATGCATGTGTATTAGTTGTGTGACTAGATATCAATAATCATGTAAAAAATGTGAATAGTGTTCTGTCAAACGTACCCATTGCTGTCTACCAGATTTGCATCTTTCGGACGCCATCATGTGAATGTTCTCTCAAACGTAGTATGCACACACTTCAGTCCCCGGCGCCTGCTTCAGGCCCTTTACGAGAATAGAATTTAATAAGGTAATAATTAATCAAGCATGATAATTAATTAATGGTATTGAAACAAGAATTAAAGAGATGGTAGATAGCTAGTACTACTTAATTACTTACCTTGGGTTGATACCAAAACAACTTTTGTCGCCATTTGCCTGGAGTCACCTTGATGAACTTTGCCCAAGCCCTGCCCGCGGGCAAAGAAAATGAATAAGGGTTAATAAATAGTCGATATCAGGAAAATGATGAACTAAATAGGCCGAGATATAGTTAATAATGATTGAAACTACCTATCGACTATCCCCTTCAAGATGGTGAAGTCACTTTCTTTTTTAAGTAGTGAGTCCAGTACTTCAATTGTTCCTTCTTCAACTTTAATGATTAACAAGATCCAGTGGTAACTGCATGCGCACACGTTTGCATCTCTTAATTAAGCGGGCATGTGCATAACACTGATCAACATCTAGCTAGCTAGTAAGCAAAAACTGAATTTGTAGTACAAGACAGTGTGACTCACGGGAAGTTGTAAGGAAGTAGTATATCTTCATTGGTATTGAGGCGCTTGAAGAACTCTAGCATTTTATTCTCTACATCTGTTTTACACCATTCCAATTTCCATTTGTGTTCATTAATGGTATTTGGGTCAATGAACCCAATGCCATAGCGTCGAGCTTTTTTCATTTCATACATCTTCATCCTGCATAATACGACAGAAAATAATATATAGTGAGGATATTTACAGGTATGACTGATCAATGAGCACTACAACTAGCTTGAGACTTAAATTACAGAAAGAATCACTTACAGACAATAGCAACTAACGATAGATTTGTTGAGTTCTTCTTGATTGAATAACTGAAATAGTTCTGAATACTCAACGGACAAAGCTTTCTTATGGAAGTAATGCTCTTCCTTGACTTGCACCATGAGGGACTCTCGATTGGAACTCTTGGTAATTTTCATGTACCAATCATGCAATTCATACATTCTCGTTGAGAGGTTCTTGACCTCCTCGGGCTTGACCAAAGGTTCGCCGCAGACATATTCCGTTTTATTTCCTCCTCTCTAAGCGGAGACATGGGCTCAATCTCGAGGAGTTGTCCAACAGCGATACCGAGCATTTCAGCCTCCATTATATGCTCCTCGGTTATTACCAAATTGCCCAGCTGGGGAACGGTTTGCCCACATATATATAGGGCGTCGGTACTCTTATGTGTTGTTGGCACAACAAGCGGGGGGGTCGATTGCGCCGCCTGTTCTCCCAGTTGGGGAACGGTTTTCCCGCATTTTTTGCCAGCTGCCTGGCTCGAGCTCGAGCTAGACTCCTTCTGTACTCGTGCTCGATGTGCCTTCCTGATTTGGCGCTCATAGTCTGAGTCAACAGGCTTGGGAGCTGGTGGTCTAGCCATACGAATAAAGTGGTCAATCTTTTCCTCAGGCACTTTCTCCCTTGGCGGCGGTGCCGATTTCGGTCCAAAATGGGCATCCACTTGGGCCTGCACTATGGCTGCGTTTTGCTCCTTGGTCATGTCGTAAGGCCTCTGAGTAAGAGGAGCGAGGCTTGGACCATATGTATATCGCTTGCCTCCGCCTGTACCTCATGTACTACCTCGACTCGTACCGCTACACACCATAGCTGCGGCGGCTCTCTTCCCCGATTCCTGAGGCGGCGGATACAGCTGACGTGGCTGAGTTGGAGCAGGAGGAGTGGCTTGACGCTATGCCGGACTTGAATCAGGAGGAGTGGCCTCACGCGGTGTGGGACTTGAAGCAGCAGGAGTGGCCTCACGCTGTGCCGGACTTGAAGCAGGAGGAGTGGCCTCATGCGGTGTCAGACATGAAGCAGGAGGAGTGGCCTCACGCTGTGCCGGACTTGAAGCAGGAGGAGTTGGCTGCTGCTGTGCTGGACTTGGAGGAGGAGGAGTGGCCTCACATTGAGGAGGAGTCAGATGACGACGCGGTGTTGGTGGCCTTCGAAAGATGATGCAATACTTTCTCCATAGGATGATACGATGTATGGCCTCTCCCAGTGTGTGCTCCTCGTCACATCCAGGAGTATCAAGCTCTAGCCCCGAATGTTGGAACATAGTAATTTAAAAAAATTTCCTACGCACACGCAAGATCATGGTGATGCATAGCAACGAGTGGGGAGAGTGTTGTCTACATACCCTCGTAAACCGTAAGTGGAAGCGTTATGACAACGCAGTTGATGTAGTCGTACATCTTCATGATCGACCGATCCTAGTACCGAAAGTACGGCACCTCCGCGATCTGCACATGTTTGGCTCGGTGACGTCCCACGAAGAGCTTCGTCAGCATGACGGCGTGATGACGGTGATGATGAAGCTACCGCCGCAGGGCTTCGCCTAAGCATTGCAACGATATGACCGAGGTGGATTATGGTGGAGGGGGGCACCGCACATGGCTACGAGATCAGTGATAACCTTGTTGGTCAATGGGGTGCCCCCTGCCCCCGTATATAAAGGAGCAAGGGGGAGGCCGGGCTGCCCTTGGGGCGCGCCAAGGAGGGGAGGAGTCCTCCTCCTAGTAGGAGTAGGACTCCCCTTTTCCAAGTCCAACTAGGTGGAAGGGGAAAGAAGGAAGGGAGAGGAAGAGGAGAAGGAAAGGGGGGCGCGCCCCCCTCCCTAGTCCAATTCGGACTCCCTATAGGGAGGGGCCCGGCTGCCCCTTGTGGGCTGCCTCCCCTCTTCCCTATGGCCCATGTAGGCCCAACTTTCCCCGAGGGGGGGGGGTCCGGTAACCCTCCGGCACTCCAGTTTACTCCGAAACCACTCGGAACACTTTCGGTGTCCGAATAAAGTCGTCCGATATATCAATCTTTATGTCTAGACCATTTTGAGACTCCTCGTTATGTCCGCGATCATATCCGGGACACCGAACTACCTTCGGTACATCAAAACACATAAACTCATAATACCGATCATCACCTAACGTTAAGCATGCGGATCCTACGGGTTCGAGAACTATGTAGACATGACCGAGACACGTCTCTGGTCAATAACCAATAGCGAAACCCAGATGCTCATATTGGCTCCCACATATTCTACGAAGATCTTTATCGGTCAAACTGGATAACAACATACGTTTTTCCCTTTGTCATCGGTATGTTACTTGCCCGAGATTCGATCGTCGGTATCTCAATACCTAGTTCAATCTCGTTACCGACAAGTCTATTTACTCGTTCCGTAATGCATCATCCCGCAACTAACTCATTAGTCACATTGCTTGCAAGGCTTATAGTGATGTGCATTATCGAGAGGGCCCAGAGATACCTCTCCGACAATCGGAGTGACAAATCCTAATCTTGATCTATGCCAACTCAACAAGTACCATCGGAGACACCTGTAGAGCACCTTTATAATCACCCAGTTACGTTGTGACGTTTGGTAGCACACAAAGTGTTCGTCCGGTATTTGGGAGTTGCATAATCTCATAGTCATAGAAACATGTATAAGTCATGAAGAAAGCAATAGCAATATACTAAACGATCAAGTGCTAAGCTAACGGAATGGGTCAAGTCAATCGCATCATTCTCTAATGACGTGATCCCGTTAATCAAATGACAACTCATGTCTATGGTTAGGAAACTTAAGCATCTTTGGTTCAACGAGCTAGTCAAGTAGATGCATACTAGTGACACTCTGTTTGTCTATGTATTCACACATGTACTAAGTTTCCAGTTAATACAATTCTAGCATGAATAATAAACATTTATCATGATATAAGGAAATATAAATAATAACTTTATTATTGCCTCTAGGGCATATTTCCTTGAGTCTCCCACTTGCATTAGAATCAATAATCTAGTTCACATCACCATGTGATTTAACACCAATACTTCACATCACCATGTGATTAACACCCATAGTTCACATCGCCATGTGACCAACACACAAAGGGTTTACTTGAGTCAGTAATCTTAGTTCACATTGCCATGTGATTAACACCCAAAGAGTACTAAGGTGTGATCATGTTTTGCTTGTGATAAAAGTTTAGTCAACGGGTCTGCCATATTCAGATCCATACGTATGTTGCAAATTTCTATGTCAAAAATGCTCTAACTTTTAATATGTATCCAGATTGAGACTTGGAGTCAGCTGGATTAGTGTCAAAACTTGCATCGACGTAACCCTTTACGACGAACCTTTTGTCAGCTCCATAATCGAGAAACATGTCCTTATTCCACAAAAGATAATATTGACTAATGTCCAGTGATCTACTCCTAGATCACTATTGTACTCCCTTGCCAAACTCAATGTAGGGTATACAATAGATCTGGTACACAGCATGGCATACTTTATAGAACCTATGGCTGAGGCATAGGGTATGACTTTCATTCTCTTTCTATCTTCTGTCGTGGTCGGGCTTTGAGTCTTACTCAATTTCACACCTTGCAATACAGGAAAGAACTCCTTCTTTGACTGTTCCATTTTGAATTACTTCAAAAATTTGTCAAGGTATGTACTCATTGAAAAAACTTATCAAGCGTCTTGATCTATCTCTATAGATCTTGATGCTCAATATGTAAGCAGCTTCATCGAGGTCTTTCTTTGAAAAACTCCTTTCAAACACTCCTTTTATCCTTTCCAGAAAATTCTACATCATTTCCGACCAACAATATGTCATTAACATATACTTATCAGAAAGGTTGTAGTGCTCCCACTCACTTTCTTGTAAATACCGGCTTCATCGCAAGTCTGTATAAAACTATATGCTTTGATCAACTCATGAGAGCATATATTCCAACTTTGAGATGCTTTGCACCAGTCCATGGATGGATCGCTGGAGCTTGCACATTTTGTTAGCACCTTTAGGATCGACAAAACCTTCTGGTTGCATCATATACAACTCTTCTTTGAGAAATCCATTAAGGAATGTAGTTTTGACATCCATTTGCCAGATTTCATAAAATGTGGCAATTTGCTAACATGATTCGGACAGACTTAAGCATCGGTACGAGTGAGAAAAACTCATCGTAGTCAACACCTTGAACTTGTCGAAAACGTTTTGCGACAATTCGAGCTTTGTAGATAGTAATACTACTATTGGCGTTCGTCTTCCTCTTGAAGATCCATTTATTCTCTATTGTTTGCCGATCATCGGGCAAATCAACCAAAGTCCATACTTTGTTCTTATACATGGATCCCATCCCAGATTTCATGGCCTCAAGCCATTTCGCGGAATCTGGGCTCATCATCGCTTCCTCGTAGTATGTAGGTTCATCATGGTCAAGTAACATGACTTCCAGAACAGGATTACCATACCACTCTGGTGTGGATCTTACTCTGGTTGACCTACGAGGTTCGGTAGTAACTTGATCTGAAGATTCATGATCACTATCTTTAACTTCCTCACTAATTGGTGTAGGAATCACTTGAACTGATTTATGTGATGAACTACTTTCCAATTCAGTAGTAGGTTCAGTTACCTCATCATGTTCTACTTTCCTCCCACTCACTTCTTTTGAGATAAACTCCTTCTCTAGAAAGGATCCATTCTTAGCAACGAATATCTTGCCTTCGGATCTGCGACAGAAGGTGTACCCAACAGTCTCCTTTTGGCATCCTATGGACTCATTTCTCCGATTTGGGTTCGAGCTTATCAGGTTGAAGCTTTTGCACATAAGCATCGCAGCCCAAAACTTTAAGAAACAACAACTTTGGTTTCTTGCCAAACCACAGTTCATATGGTGTCATCTCAACGGATTTAGATGGTGCCCTATTTAACGTGAATGCAGCTGTCTCTAATGCATAACCCCAAAACGATAGTGGTAAATCGGTAAGGGACATCATAGATTGCACCATATCTAATAAAGTGCGGTTACGATGTTCGGACACACCATTACGCGATGGTGTTCCAGGTGGCGTGAGTTGCGAAACTATTCCGCATTGTTTCAAATGAAGACCAAACTCGTAACTCAAATATTCTCCTCCATGATCAGATCATAGAAACTTTATTTTCTTGTTACGATGATTTTCCACTTCACTCTGAAATTATTTGATCTTTTCAAATGTTTATGTTTCATCAAGTAGATATACCCATATCTGCTCAACTCATCTATGAAGGTCAGAAAATAATGATACCCGCTGCGAGCCTCAACACTCATTGGATCGCATACATTAGTATGTATTATTTCCAATATGTCAGTTGCTCGCTCCATTGTTCCGGAGAACGAAGTCTTAGTCATCTTGCCCATGAGGCATGGTTCGCAAGCATCAAGTGATTCGTAATCAAGTGATTCCAAAAGCCCATCAGCATGGAGTTTCTTCATGCGCTTTACACCAATATGACCTAAACGGCAGTGCCACAAATAAGTTGCACTATCATTATTAACTTTCCATCTTTTGGCTTCAATAATATGAACATGTGAATCACTATGATTGAGATCCAACAAACTATTTTCATTGGGTGTATGACCATAGAAGGTTTTATTCATGTAAACAGAACAACAATTATTCTCTAACTTAAATGAATAACCGTATTGCAATAAACATGATCAAATCATATTCATTCTCAACGCAAACACCAAATAACATTTATTTAGGTTCAACAATCAACACTAATCCCGAAAGTATACGGAGTGTGCGATGATGATCATATCAATCTTAGAACTACTTCCAGCACACATCGTCACTTCACCCTTAACTAGTTTCTGTTCATTCTGCAACTCTCGTTTTGAGTTACTACTCTTAGCAACTGAACCAGTATCAAATTCCGAGGGGTTGCTATAAACACTAGTAAAGTACACATCAATAACATGTATATCCAATATACCTTTGTTCACTATGCTATCCTTCTTATCCGCCAAGTATCTAGGGCAGTTCCACTCCAGTGACCATTTCCTTTGCAGTATAAGCACTCAGTTTCAGGCTTGGGTCTAGCTTTGGGCTTCTTCATGGGAGTGACAACTTGCTTCTCATTCTTATTGAAGTTCCCTTTCTATCCCTTTGCCCTTTTCTTGAAACTAGTGGTCTTGTCAACCATCAACACTTGATGCTCTTTCTTGATTTCTACCTTCGCTGATTTCATCATTGGGAAGAGCTCGGGAATTACTTTCGTCATCCCTTGCATATTATAGTTCATCACGAAGTTCTAGTAACTTGGTGATAGTGACTAGAGAACTTTGTCAATTACTATCTTATCTGGAAGATTAACTCCCACTTGAGTCAAGCAATTGTAGTACCCAGACAATTTGAGCACATGCTCACTGGTTGAGCTATTCTCCTCCATCTTGTAGGCAAAGTACTGTCAGAGGTCTCATACCTCCCGATATGGGCATGAGTATGAAATATCAATTCAACTCTTGGAACATCTTATATGCTCCGTAGCGTTCAAAACCTTTTCGAAGTCCAGTTCTAAGCCGTAAAGCATGGTGCACTAAACTATCAAGTAGTCATCATATCGAGCTTGCCAAACGTTCATAACGTCTGCATATGCTCCTACAATAGTTCTGTCACCTAGCGGTGCATCATGGACACAATTCTTCTGTGCAGCATGAGGATAATCCTCAGATCACGGACCTAGTCCGCATCATTGCTACTATCATCTTTCAACATAGTTTTTCTCTAGGAACATATCAAATATAAACGGGGAGTTACATCGTGAGCTATTGATCTACAACATAGTTATGCAAATACTATCAGGACTAAGTTCATGATAAATTAAAGTTCAATTAATCAAATTACTTAAGAACTCCCACTTAGATAGACATCCCTCTAATCATGTAAGTGATCACGTGATCCAAATCAACTAAACCATGTCCGATCATCACGTGCGATGGAGTAGTTTTCAATGGTGAACATCACTATGTTGATCATATCTACTATATGATTCACGCTCGACCTTTCGGTCTCAGTGTTCCGAGGCCATATGTGCATATGCTAGGCTCATCAAGTTTAACCCGAGTATTCTGCGTGTGCAAAACTGGCTTGCACCCATTGTATGTGAACGTAGAGCTTATCACACCTGATCATCACGTGGTGTCTCGGCACGATGAACTTTCGCAACGGTGCGTACTCAGGGAGAACACTTGTACCTTGAAATTTAGGGAGAGATCATCTTATAATGCTACCATCAAACTAAGCAAAATAAGATGCATAAAGGATAAACATCACATGCAATCAATATAAGTGATATGATATGGCCATCATCATCTTGTGCCTTTGATCTCCATCTCCAAAGCAGTGTCATGATCACCATCGTCATCGGCGCGACACCTTGATCTCCATCGTAGCATCGTTGTCGTCTCGCCAACTATTGCTTCTACGACTCTCGTTACCGCTTAGTGATAAAGTAAAGCAATTACATGGCGATTGCATTTCATAAAATAAAGCGACAACCATATGGCTCATGCCAGTTGCCGATAACTCTGTTACAAAACATGATCATCTCATACAATAAAATTTAGCATCATGTCTTGACCATCACATCACAACATGCCCTGCAAAAACAAGTTAGACGTCCTCTACTTTTTTGTTGCAAGTTTTACGTGGCTGCTACGGGCTGAGCAAGAACCGTTCTTACCTACGCATCAAAACCACAACGATTTTTCATCAAGTATGTTCTGTTTTAACCTTTAACAAGGACCGGGCATAGCCACACTCAATTCAACTAAAGTTGGAGAAACTGACACCCGCCGGCCACCTGTGTGCGAAGCACGTCGGTAGAACCAGTCTCGCGTAAGCGTACGCGTAATGTCGGTTCGGGCCGCTTCATCCAACAATACCGCCGAATCAAAGTATGACATGCTGGTAAGCAGTATGACTTATCGCCCACAACTCACTTGTGTTCTACTCATGCATATAACATCTACGCATAAAACTGGCTCGGATGCCACTGTTGTGGAACATAGTAATTTAAAAAAAAAATCCTACGCACACGCAAGATCATGGTGATGCATAGCAACGAGAGGGGAGAGTGTTGTCTACGTACCCTCGTAGACCGTAAGCGGAAGCGTCATGACAAAGCGGTTGATGTAGTCGTACGTCTTCACGATCGACCGATCCTAGTACCGAAAGTATGGCACCTCCGCGATCTGCACACGTTCGTCTCGATGACGTCCCACGAACTCACGATCTAGGAGAGTGTCGAGGGAGAGCTTCCTCAGCACGACGGCGTGATGACGGTGATGATGAAGCTACTGACGCAGGGCTTCGCCTAAGCACTGCAACGTTATGAACAAGGTGGATTATGGTGGAGGGGGGCACCGCACACGGCTAAGAGATCAATGATCAACTTATCTGTCAATGGGGTGCCTCCTGCTCCCGTATATAAAGGAGCAAGGGGGGAGCCCGGCCGGCCCTTGGGGCGCGCCAAGGAGAGGAGGAGTCCTCCTCATAGTAGGTGTAGGAATCCCCTTTTCCTAGTCCAATTAGGAGGAAGGGGAAAGAAGGAAGGGAGATGTAACGCCCCAAGACCGACGCTCCAGATGCCTTCCATGTTTTGCGTGTCAGTTGTGTTATTTATTTGCTTGTTGCATTCAGCATTGCATCATCCGTATTGCATCGGCACTCGTTGCCGTCATTGTTTTTAAAACTCGTAGCCGTTCACAGTTACCCTTTCTCTCTTTGCCTCTGTTGTCTTTTTGTCAGGCCCTTGTCCTCTTTGACCTCTCTTGACCTCTCGCGCGCGTCCGAAACTGCCCCGAACCCGAATCGCTCAGTCATCACCGTTGCATTCAGATCATCTCCTAACATCTATAAAACATCTCCATTTTCTTATTTGTACGTCCTAATCCTTTCATTCCGTGCCATCCGATTACGATCGTAGGGATATGATATCCCTTAACCTAAATTCATCTGATATAAGTATCAGTCCAACCCTAGCCTAACACTATTCCCCTCCTCGCGCCGCCACCCACTCACCATCTCCATCGGGATCCTCCCAGATCCACCTCTCCGCCCGGCCGACCCGACCACCTCCCTCGTTTTCAGCACCGAGCCAACGACCTTCTCCTCTCGATCCATGGCTGCGTCCTCCCTGCCTTCTTCGCCAACCACCTCACAGCCTCGCGCCCGAGCACCGGCAAGCCACCGTGCGCCGCCGCCAGTGACCAGCAGATGAGCCCATGCGACCACCTCCTCCTTCTTCGCTTCCCTCCTCTCTGTCTCTCATCTCTCTCTCGTTTTCTCTATGTCCAGGAGCAGACCAAGCCTCCGCTGCATGGATCTCCGTCACCGGCTGCCTCCACGCGCCGGGTCTGCTCCATCCCCAGTCCGCCGGACCTGCATCGCGCTCCGTTCCGGCCGACCCCGTCGCCAGGACCCCTGCCGCCCATGGAGCTCCTGGAGGTTCCTGTCGCCTCCGCCTCGTTCCAAGGAGGGAAGCCCTCACGCCCACGCTGACCTCTCCCCTCGCGAAGCCGCCGAGTCGCCCCGAGCGCCAAGTTCGCCGCCGCCGCTCCCCTGCATCCCGTCTCCGCCTCCCCTGCTTCTGCGAGCTCTCGAGGACAAGGACGAGCGCCTCTTCCACCGAATGGGCCGAGCCCATGGGTGAGCAGCCCCTCCAGCGCCCTGCTCCTGTTGTGGCCCAGCCAGATTTGGCCCATATCATGTTTTTTTCCTGTCTGCAAATTTGCCTAATAATCCAAAGAACGCCAGTTTTTTTTCAGAAAACCCCTTGTTATTCATGCATATAATAACTAACAAACCATGCATCGGATTAAAACAAACTTTATATGTAAAATGCTTAGAATTTTGTGTAGATTAATAATATGTTGTTTTCATCCTTGTTTAAAATGTTTAAACCTGCTGTTTGCTTTATTTTGCTATATGACATGTTAAAATGATTTATTTCATAACTAAATAACCGTAACTCCGATTTTAACAAACTTTATATGTAAATGGGGTAGAAAAATGCATAGATTAACTTATTGCACTTTATTTTCCTGGTTAACAACAATAAAATATGGTTTAGGGCAGAACAGTACCAAATCCATAAATATGCACATGAGGATTTTCCGGAATTATTGTTTGTTGTTCCGGCCTCATTTAAATTTGCCTAGATAGGTAGTTTTTCATATGCTTCACCTATTGCCATGTTAACCAACATTTAATATTGTTGAGTACCTAACCGGAAGTGAACTAAATAATTGATGTGGTGTCTCGTCAATATGCAACTCGTTGCATATTGAGCTCCACTTAATTTGTAGGATTGCTTGTGCACTTTGCCATGCCATGCTTCATTAAACCGGACATGCATCATACTTGATTGTGCATCATGCCATGTTTATGTGATGATTGTTTACTATGTTTTTTGTTTCTTTCCGGGTTGTTTCTCTCGTTAGCTTCGGTTTCGTTCCGGAGTTGTGAGGATTCGTTCGACTACGTCCGTTTGTCTTCTTCATGGACTCGTTCTTCTTCCTTGCGGGATTTCAGGCAAGATGACCATACCCTCAAAATCACTTCTATCTTTGCTTGCTAGTTACTCGCTCTTTTGCTATGCCTATGCTGCGATACCTACCACTTGCTTATCATGCCTCCCATATTGTCAAACCAAGCCTCTAACC
The DNA here is from genome assembly GCA_032464435.1 of Aegilops umbellulata. Classification (NCBI taxonomy): domain Eukaryota; kingdom Viridiplantae; phylum Streptophyta; class Magnoliopsida; order Poales; family Poaceae; genus Aegilops; species Aegilops umbellulata. Next base: position 189,656,258 of record CP136057.1, read on the forward strand.
CACCTTGTCCTAGCAAACCATTGTTTGGCTATGTTACCGCTTTGCTCAGCCCCTCTTATAGCATTGTTAGTTGTAGGTGAAGATGAAGTTTGTTCCTTGTTGGAACATGGAGATGTTGTTCCTTGGTTCGAACATGTTTACTTGTTGGGATATCACAATACCTTCTATATTATTAATGCATCTATATACTTGGTAAAGGGTGGAAGGCTCGGCCTTATGCCTGGTGTTTTGTTCCACTCTTGCCGCCCTAGTTTCCGTCATATCGGTATTATGTTCCCGGATTTTGCTTCCCTAACGCGGTTGGGTGATTTATGGGACCCCCTTGACAGTTCGCTTTGAATAAGACTCTTCCAGCAAGGCCCAACCTTGGTTTTACCATTTGCCTCACGACCACCTACTTTTCCCTTGGGAGTCGCGCTCTCGAGGGTCATCTTTATTTAGCCCCCCGGGTCAGTGCTTCTCTAAGTGCTGGTTCGAACCGAGCCGCCTGCGGGGGCACCTCGGGGAAACTCGAAGCCTGGTTTTACTCGTAGCCTGTCTCATCCGGTGTTGCCCTCAGAACGAGATATGTGCAGCTCCTATCGGGATTGTCGACGCATCGGGCGGTCTTGCTGGTCTCGTTTTACCATTGTCGAAATGTCTTGTAGCCGGGATTCCGAGACTGATCGGGTCTTCCCGGGGAGAAGGAATATCCTTCGTTGATCGCGAGAGCTTATCATGGGCTAAATTGGGACACCCCTGCAGGGTTTGAACTTTCGAAAGCCGTGCCCACGGTTATGTGGCAGATGGGAATTTGTTAATGTCCGGTTGTAGAAAACCTGAAGTTGATCTTAATTAAAATACATAAACCGCGTGTGTAACCGTGATGGTCTCTTCTCGGCAGAGTCCGGGAAGTGAACACGGTGTTGGAGTTATGCTTGACGTAGGTTGTTCTAGGATCACTTCTTGATCATAGTTCATCGACCGTGCTTTGCCTTCTCTGCTCGCTCTCATTTGCGTATGTTAGCCACCATATATGCTAGTCGCTTGCTGCAGCTCCACCTCATACCTTTTACCCTACCTATAAGCTTAAATAGTCTTGATCTCGCGGGTGTGAGATTGCTGAGTCCTCGTGACTCACAGATACTTCCAAAACCAGTTTGCAGGTGCCGATGAAACCGTGCAGGTGACGCACCCGAGCTCAAGGAGGAGATCGATGAAGATCTTGTTCATTGTGTTGTTTCGTTTCAGTTGATCAGTAGTGGAGCCCAGTCGGGACGATCGGGGATCTGTGTAGCATTTGGGGTAGTCTTCTTTTATTTTGGTTCCGTAGTCGGACCTTGATTGTTTCTGTATGATGTAATGCTTTACTCATGTATTGTGTGAAGTGGCGATTGTAAGCCAACTATGTATCTCTTTCCCTTATGTATTACATGGGTTGTGTGAAGATTACCTCACTTGCGACATTGCTTTCAATGCGGTTATGCCTCTAAGTCGTGCTTCGACACGTGGGAGATATAGCCGCATCGAGGGCGTGACAGGAGAGGAAGAGGAGAAGGAAAGGGAGGGCCCGCCCCCTCCCTAGTCCAATTAGGACTCCCTATAGGGAGGGGGCACGGCTTCCCCTTGTGGTCTGCCTCCCCTCTTCCCTATGGCCCATGTAGGCCCAACTCCCCCCCCACGGGGGGGGGGGGGGGTCCGGTAACGCTCCAGCACTCCGGTTTTCTCCGAAACCACTCGGAACACTTTCGGTGTCCGAATATAGTCATCCAATATATCAATCTTTATGTCTAGACCATTTCGAGACTCCTCGTTATGTCTGTGATCATATCCAGGACACTGAACTACCTTCGGTACATCAAAACACATAAACTCATAATACCGATCGTTACCGAACGTTAAGCGTGCGGACCCTACGGGTTCGAGAACTATGTAGACATGACCGAGACACGTCTCTTGTCAATAACTAATAGCAGAACCTGGATGCTCATAATGGCTCCTACATATTCTAAGAAGATCTTTATCGATCAAAACGCATAACAACATACATTGTTCCCTTTGTCATCGGTATGTTACTTGCCCGAGATTCGATCATCGGTATCTCAATACCTAGTTCAATCTCGTTACCGCCAAGTCTCTTTACTCATTCTGTAATGCATCATCCCGCAACTAACTCATTAGTCACATTGCTTGCAAGGCTTATAGTGATGTGCATTACCGAGAGGGCCCAGAGATACCTCTCCGACAATCGGAGTGACAAATCCTAATCTCGATCTATGCCAACTCAACAATACCATCGGAGACACCTGTAGAGCACTTTATAATCACCCAGTTACGTTGTGACGTTTGGTAGCACATAAAGTGTTCCTCCGGTATTTGGGAGTTGCATAATCTCATAGTCATAGGAACATGTATAAGTCATAAAGAAAGCAATAGCAATATACTAAACGATCAAGTGCTAGGCTAACGGATTGGGTCAAGTCAATCACATCATTCTCAAATGATGTGATCCCGTTAATCAAATGACAACTCATGTCTATGGTTAGGAAACTTAACCATCTTTGATTCAACGAGCTAGTCAAGTAGAGGCATACTAGTGACACTCTGTTTGTCAATGTATTCACACATGTACTAAGTTTTCGATTAATACAATTCTAGCATGAATAATAAACATTTATCATGATATAAGGAAATATAAATAATAACTATATTATTGCCTCTAGGGCATATTTCCTTCATGAACTCCTAGCACAAGATCGCATGAATGCAATTTAAGAGGAACTGGCGGGATTCTTTCTTGATCAATAAAGCCGGAGAATACCATGTGGAAGTTGAGTTCAGATGTTAGGGGATTGTAAGAGATCTTATATTGTATATATGTAGCCAGTAGCGTCAGATAGATATACGAAAACTTGTTGTTCGACCAATCTCTCGGAGAAGGAGAGGTCGATATCATTTCTCTCTCTATGCATATGTTCATGACAATCTTCTGTACTTAATGGTTTCCTTCATTTGCTTACTAGCTAGCGTATCGAGTTATCTCTATACGTATAGTACGTAGCGTCGACCAAGCACGGAAATAAGAGAGGACACTTCTCTTTATTAATTGAGAGAATTCTTTATTTGGCCCTTTTTTAAAGTTTGATTTCCTATTTGGCCCAAAATAAATTTTCTTCTCTATTTGACACCTAAAGTAATTTTCGTTCCTTATATGACACTTCCATTCATTTTATACACTAACGGTGTTAAGTGTGAGGCGAAAAGACCGTCTTGCCCCTAGTGTATTGTGTAACCATTCTATATGTAGTTAAAGGCAATCAGTTCATCTATGTTTTAGGGATGTTCAACGAATTCTGCGCATGTATATGTATGCTTCAATATTTTGGTTAGTTAATCACGTGCGCGTGCATGCATGTCCGTGGCCTTGGTGATCTGTTGAGCAGGCCGCCTCCTACGCGTTGTGGGCGCCGTGGGCGTGGCCGGGCGGATCGCACGCGCTCGCTGCTGTTGGGAAGTTTCCAGGGGAGTAGTTGCTCGTACGTGCATGTAAAGAGTAGCCGGTGTATGCCGTTAGTGGCCAATGTGGTGCTTAGTAAAGCTAGTGCATACGAAGACTTGCGGTGTGGCCGTGTGTACTTAAGAAGTTGTAGTCCCATTCGTATGGGATCAGTTCGTGTTGAAAATACAGAAAAACCAACGACGCGACGATTCGTGGGAGTCACGATTAAAGATGCGCCTGCGATAGTCGGACGAGCTAGCTGATTCCGCGAAACGTGTAAATACACAAACCGCGCTTGATCGATTCTTTCAGGAGACAACACGCACGTACGTAATAGCAAGCTAGCTACCGACGCTAGCAGCCTGCTGGATCGATCTTGAGGCTAGTTATGCTGTGTATATACATAAACTACCAGCCGCTGATTAATCGGTATTGCCGACTATAACTAGCTATGCAAGTAAGCAACACCAGCCGCTGGTCCTGATGTGACATAGCCGCTGATCCACCAAGCGTGAGCGTCCTCCGGTCCTCGAGTAAACTCAGTCACCATACATATAGTACACAACATCCGTTGAACATCCATAAAATATGAGTGAATTGTTTGTTTTTTTATTACATCTAGGATAGTTACCCAAGCACTGGGGGCAACATGGTCTTTTTCACCTCACACTTAACACCGTTAATGTCTAAAATGGACGAAAGTGTCATATAAGGAACAAAAATTAGTTTAGGTGTCAAATAGGGTAGAAAATTTTATTTTAGGCCAAATATGGAACCAAACTTTAAGAAAGGGCTAAATAAGGAATTCTCTCTTATTAATTAGCTACCTAACACAATATATGAAACACCTAAATTAAGCATACAAAACCCCCACCCCCCCTTCAGAAAAAAAAACAAAAATCCTAGCCCCTGAACTGCTGACGCGTGGTAGCTTATTGGTCTCGTTTGGTGCTACCAACCAGGACAAAAGGCCCCCCTGCCAGGGCACGCCGCAGCAGCCACGTGGAGCCCCATCTGTCCCGGTTGGTATAAGAACCGGGACTAAAGGTATAGGGCTTTAGTACCGACCCTTTAGTCCCGGTTGCTGAACCGGGACAAATGGGCCTTATGAACCGGGACAAATGGCCCTTTTTCTACTAGTGGGGAGAGGTGTTTTGGTCCTCAAAAACCAAATCATTTCTACATAGTCAAAGCGCCCATAATAAGGCATATGCTTTCACCTGATTTGCATTTTTGAACCTATTTGGAATTCCTTCCAACCAATGATCAAAAATATTGGCAACACTTGTGGGTGAATACAAATTCAACACTATTTGGATGACTGACCACGTAGAACGTTTAAATTTGCATTAAAAATAAAGGTGTTTGATTGTATCGTCATGAGTACAACAACTAAACTTCTTGCTTCCTTGCCAATTGCGACGGCAAGGTATTTTTGGTTAGCACAACTCCCTTTTAAAGATACCACATGAAGATTTTAACTTCCAGGATAGTCGAATAGCACTGATTGAAAACATAAAAGATATAGTAGCAATGTGGTTGTTTACGGCAAGGTAAACCACCACACACCAAGAACTCGATTTCGATTTTTTTTTCCAGTAGGGGCCATAAAAACTGGTTTTCGGAAAATCTCATAATTTTTGGATTTTTTTTGCCTGAATTTTTTTAATGAATTTTGAATTCATTTTTTTTTCAAATATTATATTTTTAGGTCTTGTTTTACACAATGTTCTACCTATTCGAGTCTTTCCGTCCTTCGAAAGCTCTTGTGTTTGAAAAAACCCTCCCGCCCGGTGCTATACTTTTTAAAAAAACTATGAGAATACTTTAAAAAGTGAGTTGGCAAGAATGGGGAATAGATCATGCGACCCACTGAAGTATATATCAACAAGTGCCTTACCACCAAGCTGAGGGATGACTTAAGTTTGCAAAGCCATATGAGCGCTATTTGACATTAGTTATACATTTATATTCAAATAAATTCAAAAAAAATTGGACAGTATTTAATTTTTTTGGCGCATAATAGGAAGGCCGGTTTTGGACCGGTTCCTGAAAATCCCTATCGAGATTAAAAACCCTCGCGGCAACACAATTGTTTTGTCTAGATGAAAGAGTAAAGAAACGACGACAAAATAAATAAAGAAAGAAAGGAGGAAAAAGGAAAGAAACGCATAGGTAAAGTCGATCGGATTACTAGACCCAGTGAGTGAACCACGCGGTTTCCAGTTCTCATGCAGCCAATCGGGCGCAATGTGCATTCCTCAACAAATAGCCAGGTCGACGCCGCCACGCCACCCTGCCCTGCAATCTTGCACCCACCGTCGAGTGTCTCCATTCTCCTTCACAGCAATGGACATCATGGATCCCTTCACCGCCGAGCTCCTTTCGGGCCCTCCTATCCCCGTCGCCTTATCAGGCAGCGGCGCCGAGACGAGGGAAATTGACAACTACCTCCGGGCCATCGGTGCACTTCCTGCGCTTCGGCCCGTCGACCACTACGCCGCAATGGAGGAACCCGTACCATCCCTGCTCCTGGATACCCCTGAATCCAACAACTCGGCCACGCGTCCGCGGCTCTCTGACTACGACGCGGACATCGACTTCAACCTCCGCAAGCTGGAGATGAACGTCGAGGAGCCGCCGAGGCCAGACTACCTGAAGACGGTGCAGGGAGATCGGATGAGCTCGTCGATGCGCGCCAACCTTGTTATCTGGATGGACGGGTTTACTCGGTACTACGGCCTCGCCCCCGGCACGCTTCACCGCACCGTCTCCTACGTCGACCGCGTGCTGTCAGCGCGAACCTTACCTATGACTAACATGGAGTATGAGCTCCATCTCCTGGGCGCCACGGCCGTCTTCACCGCCGCCAAATATGAGGAGCGGGACACCATATTCAAGGTGGACGCCGCGAAAATTGCCGACGACTGTGGGTTCGCCACGAGCAAGGAGGTGATCGACGTGGAGTGCAAGATGTTGGCGGTGCTCCGGTACGAGCTCAGCGGACCAACGGCCTACACCTTCGTGGACCACTTCACCAGGTACAGCCAAGGAGAGCGCGACCTGGTGGTTCAGAAGTTGGCGCATCAGCTCGCCGAAAAATCGCTGGTCGACTACAGATGCCTGCAGCTCCTACCGTCCGCCGTGGCGGCGTCGGCGGTCTTCCTCGCCAGGCTGATCCTGAACCCAACGGCGAGCCAGGTTCGACAGTGGAACAGAGAATTCACGGAGCTGACAGGGTACAAGCCCACGGACCTCATCCTTGGCATTGAGTCCTTGTACATGATGAATCCCGATCCGCGCTTCGTGATCTTGCCAGCGTTTTTGCAAAACGAATAAGAATTGTAATGGGAAATTTAGGGGCGGACAGCCACTTGCATGATTGAATCATGAGTTGTTAAAATAATGATGTTCAGGCGTACAATTGGCAAGCTCCCTTTGAATTATATGACATACTATCAGATTGAATCATTCGATTGTACGAAATTGTCAAAGAAAGTGAGTAATTTTGGTTGCCCATTTTTTTCGCGTTCAAAAATCTGGAGGTTAACATATAAGTGTAGTTTTCATTGTGCATACATGTATGATGTTGCTTCAGGTGGTGTATGGACACGTCGTCTGATGGCTTGCTGGATTTTGAGAGGTGACGTCAGAGTGAAGACAGGTACGTAGTTGAAGGGTTCCCAAGGCAGAAATGCGTAAAGGAGTTCGATGGAGCCCTTTATATGAACAATTCAAAGTTCAAAATTTTAAGTTTCAAAAATCTCTCAAAAAATATATATACATATGGATGTATACTACTTGCCTGCAAAGTTTCATGATGAAATATTGTTTGATGTGAGATACATAAAAATGACAAAATCACGTATTTCTAGCACATGTACTATTCACTACAAAATTACATGATTTTGCTTTTGGTACATGTCACATAAAAACGTACTTCATGACGAAATTTCACACACATCTAGTATATGTCAATAAATACTTGTGTGATTTTAAGATTTTTTTAACTTCCAAAGTTCATTTTTGAATGTTCGAAAATTTCGGGCACCATGAAGCCCGAGAGCAGAAAAATAATTCTTTTTCCAAGGTTTTTTTCTAGCAACGAGCCCAAATAGAGCTTCTGAATTTGCACGATAGGTGAAATATGGTGCTTGCACGGAAAGGACCTAATAGGACATAATCTACCAAGTTAACGAGCATACTAATGTATCTGCCGAAGAATAGGTATAGCACATTAAGTTACTTGCTATCCATATATATGGAATTTCTTATGTGAATGTGGATTGGGTCGTCGTAAAATGGACTAGAAGGGGTGGATAGTCCGATTGAAAATTCTACTCCAAATTTTAGGGTTGACGAGTTTTATAATTAGACTAGTTTGATCCTTAGAAAACTTCTACACATGCAAGCTAACAAGAACAAAAGTTGCCGAAAGTAAAGTGCTTGAGTTTTGGAGGATGCAAACAAAGGAAGCTCGATGATGTATGCCGAGGTTTACGTAATTAAATGGCACTACCCAACTCCTCGTTGGTGGAAGTTTGTAAGACTGCAAAGGTCTCGGCACTGCGCCCACTTAGCGCATGCTCACCTATACAACCATGGTTTATACTTAGAAGACTCACTCCGGGTAGATCTTCGTACGGAGAAACTGATCTCATGACCTTGTACAAACTCTTGATTCCTTCACAATATGATCGTTGAAGGCTATCAAGTAACTCCTAGCCCTCTAGGAGGTGTACACCCTCCAGAGTAACAGATAAAGCAAAATCACTTAGTAGACCATCTCAGAACATCTTAAAGCAAAGCACCCTCAATAACCCAACACATAGGATCTCTCTCTCTCTCTCTCTCTCTCTCTCTCTCTCACACACACACACACACACACACACACACACACACACATGCGCGCGCAAGCGCATACACACATATGCAAAAACACACAAAGGATATGGTTGAAGCAAAGATAAATGAACACTATGAATAGGGGTTCAATGTAAGGAGGAGTTAGGCCTTCATGATTCAAGAAAAAGTTTGGAATCACCCAAAACATCTTGCTTTCTTCTTCAAAGTTTTGCTCTTCAAAGGCTCTCTCATAGAGTCACACAAAGTTGGCTACATTTGACTTCGAATGGCGTGGGATAACTTGTCAAAGATCTAGCCAAAACCAATGGGTGTGGAATCTACTTATCGAGAAAAGCGGTAAACTGGTAGTTACTCGAAAAAAGTAACTTGCCTAAAAGTATTGGAGAAAAAATCTTGGAACTATAGAACATAATAAAATATTTGAAACGACTAGAAGAGAAACAAACATCTCTAAAAAGTACTCAATACTCGGAAGTACCGATTGTCTAGTACTCCTCTAAAAAATCATAGTACTTGGAAGTATCATGAAACTAAAATGGGAGGTACTAGGACAAAAAGGTGACTCTTAACTCTGTGCGCGAAGGGGGGGAGAGATGAACTTTACATGAGATTCGAAGCAACGACGCACGTGAGACTCAGTCGTATGGTCAGGGGAGAAGTTTCAGTGCAAGAGACCTTCCATCACACCGGGAAGCACCAATATAAAGGTTACTAGATCCATTGCAGACATCGGTATGGTGGGTGGGTAGTGGGGGTGGAGCAGAGAGCCATTCGTCAGATGTATGACCTTCACTAGACATACTTGCATGGAAATATCAAAAGTTTACTAACTCCCTATCATTATTCTATCACATTCGGCTGTAAGCATCACCAGGTGGTTCATTATCCCTTTTCCATTCAACCTTCACAAACATAGTCAGCACATCACCGTGAAATTTCTGTTCTCATTCAATCATCATAGAAATGGCAACATTATTGATATAACATTCGTTTATCATTGAAATTACAACATTAGGACCTCGACAAATAACTTAGTTGGCATTCTACTTTGTTCTTTAATCCTTGCACCGAAGGATACGAGATGTATTTCCACTATCCTTCTCTCGTTTAGTTTATTTGCATAGCTGACTTCACATCATATATAGCGGCTTCAGTTTTTCCTGCTTCCTTATTGGTCAATTTTTAAAATTTTATTTGGCCCCTTGTCATTGCTTGTAAAAGCTCGATTATTTCTGGAGAAACTCTTAGTCAAGTCGAGATTGATGAATCTGGAACTGAACGGTCATTCTACTATATTTCTTGTGTAGTGTTTGTAGAATCGAGGGCAATGGACTAGGGAGTGTGAATAATCATATAAATAACTTCTACACCATTTACCCAATTAGTGTTATTTTATGCAACTAGCATGTGCTTTTAATGTCAATTTATCCTATTTTATAATATATAGGCTGGGACATACTATTTGAGCACACACAAGTTGAGACTAAGACCCCAAAAGGTATAGACCATTGCAACACATTCTACCGACTCAAACCACTCTTGTTCGCCACCTTGATATCACATATCACTACAAACAAAACGTATAGACTTGCTCTCGTTGACTCTACTCTCTTAACCTATATACTCCAGTACATAGCGAACACTCCATTAACCCCCTCTCCATGTGAACTACTTAATAACCCAAAGTATCAAATAAGCTACCAAGGGTATGCATATGTTCGTTGAATATATTGTCTCACTTATTCGTAAGTTAGTCACTTAGATCATCATCTTCAACTATAGCTAGACCAATTGGTGTTGTCTATTTTAATTTCCTTTTTCTTGACGCCTTTGCAAGCCATCACCTTAACCCCCCCCCTTCATATTTGGTTCACTCTTATGTTGATCTACCTAGTTGTGATCCAATATGTTGCATTAAGTCACACCGAATTTGCTGTTTTTGTGAAAGGATCAAGAAGAGGGGTCTAGAGGGGGGGTTATTAGACTCTCAACAAGGAAAAGTGGCAGTTTTTAATTTCTTCAAGTTAAGGTGGAGTTTTAGCACAAGTTTAAGCATTCACAATACATTTCAAGCAAGCATGCCAAGAGTATGAGCAGCGGAAAGAGTAAAGCATGCAATTTGCAAGAAAGTAACGGGATGGAATTGGAGTGTCCAAACGCAATGTACACACAGAGATTTCTGGCGTGGTTCCGATAGGTGGCGCTATCGTACGTCCACGTTGATGGAGACTTGAACCCACAAAGGGTAATGGCTGTGCGATTCCATGGAGGGCTCCACCCACGAAGGGTCCACGAAGAAGCAACCTTGCCTATCCCACCATGGCCATCGCCCACGAAGGACTTGCCTCACTTGGGTAGATCTTCATGAAGTAGGCGATCTCCTTGCCCTTAGAAACTCCTTGGTTCAACTCCACAATCTTGTCGGAGGCTCCCAAGTGACACCTAACCAATCTAGGAGACACCACTCTCCAAAAGGTAGTAGATGGTGTGTTGATGATGAACTCCTTGCTCTTGTGCTTTAAATGATAGTCTCCCCAACACTGAACTCTCTCTCACAGATTTGGCTATGGTGGAAAGATGATTTGAGTGGAAAGCAACTTGGGGAAGGCTAGAGATCAAGATTCTTGTGGTTGGATTGGAATGTCTTGGTCTCAACACATGAGTAGGTTGTTCTCTCTCAGAAAATGAGTACTGGAAGTGTAGGCACAGCTCTCTCTTGAATAGAGAAGGGGTGGAGGGGTGTATATAGCCTCCACACAAAATTCAACCGTTAAACACATTTGACCCAACTCGGTCACACCGAATAGAAGAACTCGGTGAGACCGATTTAGTTCAAAATGTGAATGTTAGGAATCTCGATGGGACCGACATGATCAACTCGGTGGGACCGATGTGCTAGGGCTTAGGGCAAAACCTCATCTCGGTGATACCTATTTCTTGAACTCGGTGAGACCGATTTCAGCAATGAGCAAACAGAGAGTTGGTTAGGCAAACTCGGTGGGACCGATTGCACATTTCGGTGAGACCGAAATAATTACAACAGACAACAGAGAGTTTGCAAGGCCATCTTGGTGAGACCGAGATCCGTATCGGTGAGACCGAATTGTCTAGGGTTTCTGGCAGTGGCTATGTCAACAGAACTCGGTGGCGCCGGATAGATGAAATCCGTGGGGCCGAGTTTGACTTTGGGTTATGGACATATGTGGAAATGAGAAAGTGGTTGAGAGTTTTGGAGCAATATCACTAAGCACTTTGAGCAAGTAGACCATTAAGCAACACCTCATCCCCTTTTAATAGTATTGGCTTTCCTATGGACTCAATGTGATCTTGGATCACTAAAATGAAAATAAAGAGTCTTGAGCTTTTGCCAATCTTTGTCCTTAGCATTTTGAAGGGGTTCCTCATCCTCTTGTCCTTGCCACGCCATTGTTGCACTGATATGAAATACATTAGGTAAAGGTATTAGTCCAACAAGAGATATGTTGACATTAATTACCAAAACCACCCAGGGAGCACTTGTGCTTCCAATCTCCCCATTTTTGGTAATTGATGACAACATACACCAAAGCTTTAGATAAACGATATGAGGAGTAACAAGTAAAGCTTTGGAAAGACATGTAACATGCATAGGTGATACGTCTCCAACGTATCTTTAATTTATGAAGTATTCATGCTGTTATATTACCAATCTTGGATGTTTTACAATCATTTTATAGCAACTTTATATCATTTTTTGGGACTAACCTATTGACCCAGTGCCCTGGAGGAAATATGCCCTAGAGGCAATAATAAATTTGTTATTTATATTTCCTTATATCATGATAAATGTTTATTATTCATGCTAGAATTGTATTAACCGGAAACTTAGTACATGTGTGGATACGTAGACAAACAGACTGTCACTAGTATGCCTCTACTTGACTAGCCCGTTGAACCAAAGATGGTTAAGTTTCCTAGCCATAGACATGAGTTGTCATTTGATTAACAGGATCACATCAATAGATAATGATGTGACTGACTTGACCCATTCCGTTAGCTTAGCACTTGATCGTTTAGTATATTGCTATTTTCTTCATGACTTATACATGTTCCTATGACTATGAGATTATGCAACTCCCAAATACCGGAGGAACACTTTGTGTGCTACCAAACGTCACAACGTAACTGGGTGATTATAAAGTGCTCTACAGGTGTCGTCGATGGTATTGTTGAGTTGGCATAGATCGAGATTAGGATTTGTCACTCCGATTGTCGGAGAGGTATCTCTGGGCCCTCTCGGTAATGCACATCACTATAAGCCTTGCAAGCAATGTGACTAATGAGTTAGTTGCGGGATGATGCATTACAGAACGAGTAAAGAGACTTGCCAGTAATGATTGAACTAGGTATTGAGATACCGATGATTGAATCTCGGGCAAGTAAAATACCGATGACAAAGGGAACAACGTATGTTGTTATGCGGTTTGACCGATAAAGATCTTCTTAGAATATGTAGGAGCCAATATGAACATCCAGGTTCCTCTATTGGTTATTGACCAGAGGCGTGCCTCAGTCATGTCTACATAGTTCTCGAACCCGTAGGGTCTGCACGCTTAACATTCGGTGACGATCGGTATTATGCGTTTATGTGTTTTGATGTACCGAAGATAGTTCGGAGTCCCGGATGTGACCACGGACATGACAAGGAGTCTCGAAATGGTCAAGACATAAATATTGATATATTGGATGACTATATTCGGAAATTGGATGAGTTCCATCGGTCACCGGATAATTATCGGAGTGCCGGGGGTTATCGGAACCCCCGGGGGAACTATTGGGCCTACATGGGCCATAGAGAAGAGGGGAGGCAGCCCACAAGGGGCAGCCGCGCCCCTCCCTATAGGGATTCCGAATTGGACTAGGGAGGCCCCCCCTTTCCTTCTCCTCTCCCTCTCCTTCCTTCCCCCTTCCTCCTCCTAGTTGGAGTAGGAAAGGGGGATTCCTACTCCTACTAGGAGGAGGACTCCTCCCCTCCTTGGCGCGCCCCAAGGGCCGGCCGGCCTCCACCCTTGCTCCTTTATATACGGGGGCAGGGGCATCCTAGAACACACAAGTGGATAATTGATCTTTTAGACGTGTGCGGTGCCCCCTCCACCATAAACCACCTCGTTCATATCGTTGCAGTGCTTAGGCGAAGCCCTGCATCGGTAGCTTCATCATCGCCGTCATCACACCGTCGTTCTTACGAAGCTCTCCCTCGACACTCTGCTGGATCGTGAGTTCGTGGGACGTCACCGAGATGAACGTGTGCAGATCGCGGAGGTGCCGTACTTTTGCGCAGACTCCCCGGCAACGGCGCCAGAAATTCTTCTTATTACCTCTTGAGCACTGCGTTGGATTTCCCCGAAGAGGAGAGGATGATGCAGCAAAGTAGTGTAAGTATTTCCCTCAGTTTTTGAGAACCAAGTTATCAATCCAGTAGGAGGCTACGCGCGAGTCCCTCGTACCTACACAAAAACAATAGCTCAACGCAACCAACGCGATTAGGGGTTGTCAATCCGTTCACGGCCACTTACGGGAGTGAGATCTGATAGAGATGATAGATAATATTTTTGGTATTTTTGGTATAGAGATGCAAAGTGAAAATTAAAAGGCAAAGTAAAAAAGCAAAGCAATAATAAAGTGATGGAGATTGATATGATGAGAATAGACCCCGGGGCCATAGGTTTCACTAGTGGCTTCTCTCAAGAGCATAAGTATTCTACGGGTGGGTGAACAAATTACTGTTGAGCAATTGACAGAATTGAGCGTAGTTATGAGAATATCTAGGTATGATCATGTATATAGCCATCATGTCCGAGACAAGTAGACTGACTCCTGCCTGCATCTACTACTATTACTCCACTCATCGACCGCTATCCAGCATGCATCTAGAGTATTAAGTTAAAAACAGAGTAACGCCTTAAGCAAGATGACATGATGTAGAGGGATAGTTTCATGCAATATGATAAAACCCCATCTTGTTATCCTCGATGGCAACAATACAATACGTGCCTTGCTGCCCCTACTGTCACTTGGAAAGGACACCGCAAGATTGAACCCAAAGCTAAGCACTTCTCCCATTGCAAAAAGACCAATCTAGTAGGCCAAACCAAATTGATAATTCGAAGAGACTTGCAAAGATAACCAATCATACATAAAAAAATTCAGAGAAGATTCAAATATTATTCATATATAGACTTGAACATAAACCCACAATTCATCGGTCTCAACAAACACACCGCAAAAAGAAGATTACATCGAATAGATCTCCACAAGAGAGGGGGAGAACATTGTATTGAGATCCAAAAAGAGAGAAGAAGCCATCTAGCTACTAACTATGGACCCGAAGGTCTGAGGTGAACTACTCACACTTCATCGGAGGGGCTAGGATGATGTAGAAGCCCTATGTGATGATGGCCCTCTCCGGCGGCGCTCCGGAAAAGGCCCCAAGATGGGATCTCGTGGATACAGAAAGTTGCGGCGGTGGAATTAGGTTTTTGGCTCCGTATCTGATCGTTTGGGGGTACGTAGGTATATATAGGAGGAAGGAGTACGTCGGTGGAGCTTCAAGGGGCCCACGAGCCAGGGGCGCGCACTAGGGGGGCGCCCTCCACCCTCGTGACCGCCTCGTGGCTTTCTTGATGGAGGGTCCAAGTCTCCTGGGTCTTATCTGATGAGAAAATCATGTTCCCGAAGGTTTCATTCCGTTTGGACTCCGTTTGATATTCTGTTTCTCCGAAACTCTGAATTAGGCAAAAAAACAACAATTCTGGGCTGGGCCTCCGGTTAATAGGTTAGTCACAAAAATAATATAAAAGTGGAAAATAAAGCCCAATATAGTCCGAAACAATAGATAATATAGCATGGACCAATCAAAAACTATAGATACGTTGGAGACGTATCAGGCATCCCCAAGCTTAATTCCTTCTCGTCCTCGAGTAGGTAAATGATAAAAAGAGAATTTTTTATGCGGAGTGCTACTTGGGATAATTTCAATGCAAATATTCTTAATTGTGGTATGAATATTTAGATTCGAAAGATTCAAGACAAAAGTTCATATTGACATAAAAATAATAATACTTCAAGCATACTAACTAAGCAATTATGTCTTCTCAAAATAACATGGCCAAAGAAAGTCCATCCCTACAAAATCATATAGTTTAGTCATGCTCCATTTTTGTCACACAAGAATGCTCTCATCATGCACAACCCCGATGACAAGCCAAGCAATTGTTTCATACTTTAATAGTCTCAAACTTATAAACCTTCACGCAATATATGAGCGCGAGCTATGGATATAGCACTATGGGTGGAATAGAATATGATGATGGGGGTTATGTGGAGAAGACAAAAAAGGAGAAAGTCTCACATCAACGAGGATAATCAACGGGCTATGGAGATGCCCATCAATTGATGTTAATGCAAGGAGTAGGGATTGTCATGCAACGGATGCACTAGAGCTATAAATGTATGAAAGCTCAACAAAAGAAACTAAGTGGGTGTGCATCCAACTTGCTTGCTCACGAAGACCTAGGGCATTTGGGGAAGCCCATCGTTGGAATATACAAGCCAAGTTCTATAATGAAAAGTTCCCACTAGTATATGAAAATGACAAAACAAGAGACTCTCTATTATGAAGATTATGGTGCTACTTTGAAGCACAAGCGTGGAAAAAAGTATAGTAGTATTTCCCCTTTTTATTTTATATATATATTTTCTTTTTTTGGCCTTCTTTTTTTCTTTGGCCTTTTTTTTCTTTGGGACAATACTCTATTAAATGATGATCATCACACTTCTATTTATTTACAACTCAATGATTACAACTCGACACTAGAACAAAGTATGACTCTATATGAATGCCTCCGGCGGTGTACCGGGATATGCAATGAATCAAGAGTGACATGTATGAAAGAATTATGAACGGTGGCTTTGCCACGAATACTATGTCAACTACATGATCATGCTAAGCAATATGACAATGACGAATGTGTCATGATGAACGGAATGGTGGAAAGTTGCATGGCAATATATCTCGGAATGGCTATGGAAATGCCATAATAGGTAGGTATGATGTCTGTTTTGAGGAAGATATAAGGAGGTTTATGTCTGAAAGAGCATATCATATCACGGGGTTTGGATGCACCGGCGAAGTTTGCACCAACTCTCAATGTGAGAAAGGGCAATGCACGGTACCGAAGAGGCTAGCAATGATGGAAGGGTGAGAGTGCGTATAATCCATGGACTCAACATTAGTCATAAAGAACTCATATAATTATTGCAAAAATCGACAAGCCATCAAAAACCAGAGCATTACGCGCATGTCCTAGGGGGATAGATTGGTAGGAAAAGACCATCGCTCGTCCCCGACCGCCAATCATAAGGAGGACAATCAAATAACACCTCATGTTTCAAATTTGTTACATAACGTTTACCATACGTGCATGCTACGAGACTTTCAAACTTCAACTCAAGCATTTCTCAAATTCACAACTACTCAACTAGCATGACTTTGATATTATCACCTCCATATCTCAAAACAATTATCAAGCATCAAACTTTTCTTAGTATTCAACGCACTCAAAAGAAAGTTTTACAAATCTTGAACACCAAGCATATTATTATTATTAAGCAAATTACCATGCTATTTAAGACTCTCAAAATAATCTAAGTGAAGCACTAGAGCAAAATTATAAAGCTCAAAAGATATAAGTGAAGCACATAGAGTATTCTATCAAATTCCAATTCATGTATGGCTCTCTCAAAAGGTGTGTACAGAAAGGATGATTGTGGTACACTAACAAACAAAGACACAAATAATACAAGACGCTCCAAGCAAAACACATATCATGTGGTGAATAAAAATATAGCTCCAAGTAAAATTACCGATGGAAGTAGACGAAAGAGGGGATGCCTTCCGGGGCATCCCCAAGCTTTGACTTTTTGGTGTCCTTGTATTATATTGGGGGTGCCATGGGCATCCCCAAGCTTAGGCTCTTGCCACTCCTTGTTCCATAATCCATCAAAAGATTTCACCCAAAACTTGAAAACTTCACAACACAAAACTCAACAGAAATCTCGTGAGCTCCGTTAGCGGAAGAAAACAAAATACCACTTCAAGGTACTGTAATGAACTCATTCTTTATTTATATTGGTGTTAAACCTACTGTATTCCAACTTATCTATGGATTATAAACTATTTTACTAGCCATAGATTCATCAAAATAAGCAAACAACACACGAAAAACAAAATCTGTCAAAAACAGAACAGTCTATAGTAATCTGTAACTAACGCAAACTTCTGGAACTCCAAAAAATCTACCAAAATAGGAAGACATAGACAATTTGTTCATTGATCAGCAGCAATTGGAATCAGTATTTTATCACGTTCTCGTGATTTTTAACAATTATTTTCGTGAACAGAAAGATTCTGGAAATTACAGCAAGATCAAATAACTATCATCCAAGAAGATCCTATAGGTCTAACTTGGCACAAACACTAATTAAAACACAAAACCACATCTGAAAAGAAGGTAGATGGATTATTCATTCCTAAACAGAAGCAAAAACAAAAAAACTAAAATAAAATTGGGTTACCTCCCAACAAGTGCTATCGTTTAACGCCCCTAGCTAGGCATAAAAGCGAGGATAGATCTAGGTAGTACCGTAGTAATAAGATAGATCAGTGAAACTCATTTCGTATTCTCTACGTTCGGCAGCAAGTTTTCTTTGAGTTAAGCAAAAGTAATCAAAAGGGCTAAATTTAATAGGACAAAAGTCCCCAAGATCGATTTTTGGAGGTATAGGTTCCTCTTTCGGCCCATCGTAATGCACAACCAATTCATCATTATAAGCATTCTTTTGACAGAACCTTGTGAGCCTACACTCAAGAGAGTATCCTAGCTCGTTATTTCGAATAGCCAAATCATCATTAAGTTCAGAGATTCTATCAATTAAAATATTGGTTGGCACCTTTTTTCTAAGGTTTTCATTGAAAGCAACATAGTCAAGAGATTGGAAACGCATAATTTCTTCTTGATCAAAGAAGATAGATTCTATTGGAAGACGGTCAGCGTCCACCCTATAATGCGCAAAGATTTCTTTGGCTTCTTTTATTATAAATCTGAATTCATGAGCCAAAAAGATTGTAGCGGCACGCTTAACAAAGGAGTGTTCGATATTAGAAAATTCTAGGAAAATTCTTTGTATAGAAGGGTGCATATGCATAAATTGCCTTTCAAGTTCAACGATAAGCATGGCAATAGCGTCCGCAAGACTACTAGTTCTATGGAGAATAGAATCGCCCGTAGAGGGCAAAGCACCGGCACAAGTAAATAAATCTTGAATAACTCCTTTTCCAATAATATTACCACTACCGATTCAAAATCTTTTTGTATGATAGGTAGGGGGTTCTTCAGCAAGAGCATCAGAATTTTCTAAGTTATTATTATCGCCCATATTGTTAATATTTTCCCCAATTTCAGACATAGCGACAGAGAGGGCGAAGAGCAAAAGAAGGTGAACAAAAGGAAGAGGGCGAATAAAACGGCAAGGGTGAAGTGGGGGAGAGGAAAACGAGAGGCAAATGGCAACTAATGTAATGCGAGAGACAGGGATTGTGATGGGTACTTGGTATGTTGACTTTTGCGTAGACTCCCCGGCAACGGCGCCATAAATTCTTCTTGTTACCTCTTGAGCACTGCGTTGGATTTCCCCGAAGAGGAGAGGATGATGCAGCAAAGTAGTGTAAGTATTTCCCTCAGTTTTTGAGAACCAAGTTATCAATCCAGTAGGAGGCTACGTGCGAGTCCCTCGTACCTACATAGAAACAATAGCTCAACGCAACCAACGCGATTAGGGGTTGTCAATCCCTTCACGGTTACTTACGAGAGTGAGATCTGATAGAGATGATAGATAATATTTTTGGTATTTTTGGTATAGAGATGCAAAGTGAAAAGTAAAAGGCAAAGTAAAAAAGCAAAGCAATAATAAAGTGATGGCGATTGATATGATGAGAATAGACCCCGGGGCCATAGGTTTCACTAGTGGCTTCTCTCAAGAGCATAAGTATTCTACGGTGGGTGAACAAATTACTATTGAGCAATTGACAGAATTGAGCATAGTTATGAGAATATCTAGGTATGATCATGTATATAGGCATCACGTCCGAGACAAGTATACCGACTCCTGCCTGCACCTACTACTATTACTCCACTCATCGACCGCTATCCAGCATGCATCTAGAGTATTAAGTTAAAAACAGAGTAACGCCTTAAGCAAGATGACATGATGTAGAGGGATAGTTTCATGCAATATGATAAAAACCCCATCTTGTTATCCTCGATGGCAACAATACAACACGTGCCTTGCTGCCCCTACTGTCACTGGGAAAGGACACCGCAAGATTGAACCCAAAGCTAAGCACTTCTCCCATTGCAAGAAAGACCAATCTAGTAGGCCAAACCAAATTGATAATTCGAAGAGACTTGCAAAGATAACCAATCATACATAAAAGAATCCAGAGAAGATTCAAATATTATTCATAGATAGACTTGACCATAAACCCACAATTCATTGGTCCCAACAAACACACCGCAAAAAGTAGATTACGTCGAATAGATCTCCACGAGAGAGGGGGAGAACATTGTATTGAGATCCAAAAAGAGAGAAGAAGCCATCTAGCTACTAACTACGGACCCGAAGGTCTGAGGTGAACTACTCACACTTCATCGGAGGGGCTAGGATGATGTAGAAGCCCTCCGTGATGATGGCCCTCTTCGGCGGTGCTCCGGAACAAGCTCCAAGATGGGATCTCGTGGATACAGAAAGTTGCGGCGGTGGAATTAGGTTTTGGCTCCGTATCTGATCGTTTGGGGGTACGTAGGTATATATAGGAGGAAGTAGTACGTCGGTGGAGCTTCGAGGGGCCCACGAGGCAGGGGGCGCGCCCTAGGGGTGCGCCCTCCACCCTCGTGACTGCCTTGTGGCTTTCTTGATGGAGGGTCCCAGTCTCCTGGGTCTTATCTGATGAGAAAATCACGTTCCCGAAGGTTTCATTCCGTTTGGACTCCGTTTGATATTATGTTTTTGCGAAACTCTGAAATAGGCAAAAAACAACAAGTTCGGGTTGGGCCTCCAGTTAATAGGTTAGTCCCAAAAATAATATATAAGTGGAAAATAAAGCCCAATATAATCCAAAACAGTAGATAATATAGCATGGGGCAATCAAAAATTATAGATACGTTGGAGACGTATCAGACTACAACAACCACGTTGTCATAACGCTTCCACTTACGGTCTACGAGGGTACGTGGACAACACTCTCCCCTCTCGTTGCTATGCATCACCATGATCTTGCGTGTGCGTAGGTAATTTTTTTAAATTACTACATGCCCCAACAGTGGCATCCGAGCTAGGTTTATGAGTTGATGTTATATGCACGAGTAGAACACAAGTGAGTTGTGGGCGATAATAGTCATACTGCTTACCAGCTTGTCATACTTTGATTCAGCGGTATTGTTGGATGAAGCGGCCCAGACCGACATTACACGTACGGTTACTTGAGACTGGTTCTACTGACGTTCTTCGCACACAGGTGGCTGGCGGGTGTTAGTTTCTCCAACTTTAGTTCAATCGATTGTGGCTACGCCCGGTCCTTGTTGAAGGTTAAAACATCACATACTTGATGAAAAATCATTGTGGTTTCGATGCGTTGGTAAGAACGGTTCTTGCTCAGCCCGTAGCAGCCACGTAAAACTTGCAACAACAAAGTAAGGACGTCTAACTTGTTTTTGCAGGGCATGTTGTGATGTGATATGGTCAAGACATGATGCTAAATTTTATTGTATGTGATGATCATGTTTTGTAACGAGGTTATCGGCAACTGGCAGGAGCCATATGGTTGTCGTTCTATTGTATGAAATGCAATCGCCTTGTAATTGCTTTACTTTATCACTAAGCGGTAGTGATAGTTGTAGAAGCAATAGTTGGCGAGACGACAATGATGCTACGATGGAGATCAAGGTGTCGCGCTGGTGACGATGGTGATCATGACGGTGCTTTGGAGATGGAGATCAAAGGCACAAGATGATGATGGCCATATCATATCACTTACATTGATTGCATGTGATGTTTATCCTTTATTCGTCTTATTTTGCTTAGTTCGACGGTAGCATTATAAGATGATCTCTCCCTAAATTTCAAGGTACAAGTGTTCTCCCTGAGTATGCACCGTTGCGAAAGTTCGTCGTGCCGAGACACCACGTGATGATCGGGTGTGATAAGCTCTACGTTCACATACAACGGGTACAAGCCAGTTTTGCACATGCAGAATACTCAGGTTAAACTTGACGAGCCTAGCATATGTAGATATGGCCTCGGAACAATGAGACCGAAAGGTCGAGCGTGAATCATATAGTAGATATGATCAACATAGTGATGTTCACCATTGAAAACTACTCCATCTCACGTGATGATCGGACATGGTTTAGTTGACATGGATCACGTGATCACTTAGATGATTACAGGGATGTCTATCTAAGTGGGAGTTCTTTAGTAATATGATTAATTAAACTTTAATTTATCATGAACTTAGTACCTGATAGTATTTTGCATGTCTGTGTTGTTGTAGATAGATGGCCCGTGCTGTTGTTCCGTTGAATTTTAATGCGTTCCTAGAGAAAGCTAAGTTGAAAGATGATGGTAGCAACTACACAAACTGTGTCCGTAACTTGAGGATTATCCTCATTGCTGCACAAAAGAATTACATCCTGGAAGCACCGCTAGGTGCCAAACCCGCTGCAGGAGCAACGCCAGATGTTATGAATGTATGGCAGAGCAAAGCTGATGACTACTCAATAGTTCAGTGTGCCATGCTTTACGGCTTAGAACCGGGACTTCAACGACGTTTTGAACGTCATGGAGCATATGAGATGATCTATGAGTTGAAGTTAATATTTCAAGCAAATGCCTGGATTGAGAGATATGAAGTCTCCAATAAGTTCTACAGCTGCAAAATGGAGGAGAATAGTTCTGTCAGTGAGCATATACTCAAAATGTATGGGTATAACAATCACTTGATTCAATTGGGAGTTAATCTTCCTGATGATAGTGTCATTGACAGAATTCTTCAATCACTACCACCAAGCTACAAGAGCTTCGTGATGAACTATAACATGCAAGGGACGGATAAGATAATTCCCGAGCTCTTCGCAATGCTAATGGCTGCGGAGGTAGAAATCAAGAAGGAGCATCAATTGTTGATGGTCAACAAGACCACCAGTTTCAAGAAAAAGGGTAAAGGGAAGAAGGGGAACTTCAAGAAGAACGGCAAGCAAGTTGCTGCTCAAGTGAAGAAGCCCAAGTCTGGACCTAAGCCTGAGACTGAGTGCTTCTACTACAAAGGACTGGTCACTGGAAGCGGAACTGCCCCAAGCATTTGGCAGATAGAAGGATGTCAAGGTGAACAAAGGTATATGTGATATACATGTTAGTCATGTGTACCTTACTAATGCTCGCAGTAGCACCTGGGTATTTGATACTGGTTCTATTGCTAATGTTTGCAACTCGAAACAGGGACTACGGATTAAGCGAAGATTGTCTAAGGACGAGGTGACGATGCGCGTGGGAAATGGTTCCAAAGTCGATGTGATCGCAGTTGGCACGCTACCTCTACATCTACCTTCGGGATTAGTTTTAGACCTGAATAATTGTTATTTGGTGCCAGCGTTGAGCATGAACATTATATCTGGATCTTGTTTGATGCGAGACGGTTATTCATTTAAATTAGAGAATAATGCTTGTTCTATTTATATGAGTAATATCTGTTATGGTCATGCACCCTTGAAGAGTGGTCTGTTTTTGTTGAATCTCGATAGTAGTGACACACATATTCACAATATTGAAGCCAAAAGATGCAGAGTTGATAATGATAGTGCAATATATTTGTGGCACTACCGTTTGGGTCATATTGGTGTAAAGCGCATGAATAAACTCCATTCTGATGGACTCTTGGAATCACTTGATGATGAATCACTTGGTACTTGCGAACTGTGCCTCATGGGCAAGATGACTAAAACTTCGTTCTATGGAACAAAGGAGCGAGCAACAGATTTGTTGGAAATCATACATACTGATGTATGTGGTCCAATGAATGTTGAGGCTCGCGGCAGGTATCATTATTTTCTCACCTTCACAGATGATTTGAGCAGATATGGGTATACCTACTTGATGAAACATAAGTCTGAAACATTTGAAAAGTTCAAAGAATTTCAGAGTGAAGTGGAAAATCATCGTAACAAGAAAATAAAGTTTCTATGATATGATCGTGGAGGAGAATATTTGAGTTACTATTTTAACAGACTTTGTTATTCTTGATATTCCTGAGGATGATAGTATGTCTATTATTCTTGGAAGAACTTCTCTTAATACTGCAGGGGCTGTTATTGATTGCAACAAAGGCAATGTCACTTTTCATGTTAATGGTAATGAGCATACGGTACACTTTCCGAAGAAACAACCTCAAGTTCATAGTATCAACTCTATTGGAAAAATTCCATCGATTATATTTGGAGGTTTTGAATTTCCTCTTTCTACTCTAAAAAAGAAATATGATATACTTATTATTGGGGATGTGCATATCCCCCTTGAGGTAACCTAGTGTTATTCGAAATTTCTCCGGTTTCATGTTAATCGGAATGAGTTTGTTAACAAGACTTGATCAACCTTGTTAGTGGATTCCTTTTGATGAGCATGAGATGGATGAAACTAGAAGCACAACCTTCTGTACCCTCTCTATACTTTCTGTTTTTTAGTTGAAATAAAGTAAAAATAGTATTTTTCTGTCTGTTTCCTGATTTATCCGTGCAATATAAAAATATCCCGAAAATAAAAGTCCTCAGAATGACATGCCAATTTAATATGATTTTTTCAGGAATATTTGAGGATTTATGGTGCCAAAATTACCGCGGGGGGAGCTGCCACCTGGCCACGAGGGTGGAGGGTTCGCCCCCCTGCCTCATGGGCCCACGGTGGCCCTCCTCCACTTATCCCTGCACCCATCCTCTTCTTCTTCCTCACACAAAAATGAAAAACCAACTCAAGCACGAGTTCTAGGCCACTTTGTTGTAATTTTTTATCTCCTTGCTCAAAGCACCTCTCGCAAAACTGCTTGGGGAGATTGTTCCTTGGTATGTGACTCCTCCATTGGTCCAATTAGTTTTTGTTCTAGTGCTTTATTCTTTGCAAATTTGTGCTGCTTAGGTGACCATGTTCTTGAGCTTGCATGTCAAAGTTATATGGTTCCAAGTAGTTCTAATGCTTGATAGAGGCTTTAGGCACTTGTAGGAGTAGTTGCTATCAATTATGTTGAGCTTTGTTCACTTTTGTTTGAAGTTACTAAAATTTCAGAAATTTTTCAGAGAAAAGCAATATGTTTAGGAAGATGTTCCAGGGTGGTTCTTCAAGGAAGCAAGGCCCCAGGCTTGCAATGCGTGATGCTGATGAGGAGCCCCCAAGGGACGCTCCCGTGAGGCCCTATGAATGGGCTTCGGAAAATTTTATGGATCAAGCGGGAATTAAAGAAGAATTTAACGCATATTTGTGTAACGCAGATCATGTGGACTTTGAGGCAGACAAATGCCCCCAGTATCATGATCTCACAAGTTCATTTGTGAGGAGGTTTGAGTTTTCATCTTCGCGTAATTCTCCTTCAGTCATGTTTGATCTTTATGACAAATCTTATACCATGGACTTAGAGGATTTTACTTTTGCCTGCAAACTCACACAATGGGGTAGTACTATTGATCCCCGTAAATCTGAATTTAGAAACATTCTTGCTAGTATAACTGTAGGGGAATCTAGAGACATAACACAAGCTACCATAGGGAGCATTCATTTTCCTGCTATACATTATTTTGCTCTCTTCATAGGTAGAGGTATAAATGCTAAGGATGAAGCATGTCACATGTGTGTCCCTGACCTTAGCATTCTCTGGAGTGCTGTGTTAGGAGACCAATTTTATCATATGGGAGCCATTGTAGCTCGTAGGTTGCATCATAATAGATATAATGGAGATTTCTTTGGAGGAATTTATGCAACCCGCTTAGCTAAATTTCTTGAGACAGACGTTCGTGAAGGAGACATGGAGTTGCCTCCTGCTTATTTAGATTTTGATTCTATGGTTTCTCACCAGTTTGTCGAGAGGACCGAAACACCTCTCCAGTATCGACTAATCTTTAACAAACGGCATGTTGTCTGTATCACTCTCCCTGCTCCTGCCTTCTTTGATTACCAGGTAAACGGAAGATATACTTTTACCAGGGAGGAGGCAAATGAGTACGAGAGGAGAGCGGAGGCAGCCCGACTCCACGTTGTAGCTCAGGAGGCGATAGCCGCTGCATCACAGTACAACCCCAACTATTCTTCGTCACAGTACGACCCCAGCTACACCTACGGGTATCCGCCAGGCTATCCCTGACAATAAACCAACTTAGGCCAAAAGCCTAAGCTTGGGGGAGTACGTATTTCTCACCAACATTACATTTATGTTCACACACACTCATTGCTAGATGTCGGTGCTCATACTCTTTCACTGTAATATCCATGCTAGTTTATTTTCTTTTTTCCTGCTTTCTTCTTGTGTGTTTGTTAAACCTTAAGAAAAAACAAAAAAAATTAGTAGTAGTTTATTTTCCTGCTGTAGTAGTAATAATTAAAAATAAAACCAAAAAATATTTCCCGTTCTTCTTTTGCTTGTTGGGAGCTTTCCCGTGTAAATAGTTTTCTTTTCTTTTCTTTTCTTTCGGGGTCAGTAGGAGAAGACCATAATTAAACTGTTGTAGTGGCTCTTATATGCATTATTGTTGATTTAAGCAAGATCCCATATTGCCTTGTCTTCTCCTGTTTATTGAATGCTCGCAGATTCCAGCTTAGTCCAATGCACGTGCACTCTTTTTATTATTCACATCGTTCGGTCGTGCAAGTGAAAGGCAGTTATGATGATATATGATGGATCGACTGAGATGAGAAAAGCTGGTATGAAATCGACCTCTTTTGTTTTGTAAATATGATGAGTTCATCATTCTTGATTCAGCTTATTATGAATAAACACATTTGCAATGACAATTAGAGATCATAGTTACTTGTGTTGTGCTTGATTAGCTATGAGTTATAATGGTTTACCTTGCGTGCCAACATGCTATTGAGATGGTTATGATGTGGTATGATGGGGTGGTATCCTCCTTTGAATGATTTAGGTGACTTAACTTGGCACATGTTCGCACATGTAGTTGAAACAAAATCAACATAGGCTTCACGATATTTATGTTCATGGTGGATTATATCCTACTCATGCTTGCATCCAATGTTTATTAATTTTAATGCATGTACATGGCTGTTGTCGCTCTCTAGTTGGTCGCTTCCCAGTCTTTTGCTAGCCTTCACCTGTACTAAGCGGGAATACTGCTTGTGCATCCAATCCCTTAAACCCCAAAGTTATTCCAGATGAGTCCACCATACCTTCCTATATGCGGTATCTACCTGCCGTTCCAAGTAAATTTGTATGTGCCAAACTCTAAACCTTCAAATAAACATTCTGTTTTGTATGCTCGAATAGCTCATGTATCAACTAGGGCTGCCCTTAGCTTCCATGTTAGGCGGGTTATTCTCAAGAGGAGTGGACTCCGCTCCTCACTCACGAGAAAATGGCTGGTCACCGGGATGCCCAGTCCCATGCTTTATGCAAACTAAATCAAAATTAATTGCAAAGAAAACTCCCCCTGGGACCTGATATATTTTGGAGGCACTCGTTGTTTCGAGCAAGCCATGGATTGATGCTTGTTGGTGGAGGGGGAGTATAAACTTTACCATTCTGTTTGGGAACCGCCTATAATGTGTGTGACATGGAAGATATCGCCATCTCTTAGTTGCTATGTTGACAATGAAAGTATACCGCTCAAATATTATTTATTCTCTATTTCAAAACCGAGCTCTGGCACCTCTACAAATCCCTGCCTCCCTCTGCGAAGGGCCTATCTATTTACTTTTATGTTGAGTCATCACCCTCTTATTAAAAGCACTAGCTGGAGAGCACAGCTGTCATTTGCATTCATCACTATTAATTTATATTGGGTGTGACTATGATTGGATCTCTTTTACCATGAATTACAATGTCTAGTCAGTCCTTGATCTTTAAAGGTGCTCTGCATTTATGTTTTGCGGTCTCAGAAAGGGCTAGCAAGATACCATATTGTTATATCATATTATGATTGTTTTGAGAAAGTGTTTTCATCCGAGATTTATTATTATGGCTCGCTAGTTGATTATGCTATTGATATGAGTAATTATGAGACCTGAGAATTATTGCAAATGTGGTTAGTTATAGTATTTGCTGAAAACTTGAATGCTGGCTTGACATATTTACAACAACAAGAGCAAACAGAGTTTGTAAAAGATTTTCTTTTTCTCTTTCAGTTTGTCAACTGAATTGCTTGAGGACAAGCAAGGGCTTAAGCTTGGGGGAGTTGATACGTCTCCGTCGTATCTACTTTTCCAAACACTTTTGCCCTTGTTTTGGACTCTAACTTGTATGATTTGAATGGAACTAACCTGGTCTGACGCTGTTTTCAGCAGAATTGTCATGATGTTGTTTTATGTGCAGAAAACAAAAGTTCTCGGAATGACCTGAAACTCCACGGAATATCTTACAATAAATAATAAAAAATCCTCGCCAAATATGAAGACCAGGGGGCCCACACCCTATCCACGAGGGTGGGTGCGCCCCCCTAGGGCGCGCCCCCTACCTCGTGGGGGCCCTGGACACCTTCCGACGCCAACTCCAACTCTATATATTTGCTTTCAGGGAGAAAAAAATAAAGAAGAAGAAATCATCGCGTTTTATGATATGGAGCCGCTGCCAAGCCCTAAAACCTCTCGGTAGGGCTGATCTGGAGTTCGTTCGGGGATCCAGAGAGGGGGATTCGTCGCCGTCGTCATCATCAACCATCCTCCATTACCAATTTCATGATGCTCACCGCCGTGTGTTAGTAATTCCATCGTAGGCTTGTTGGACGGTGATGGGTTGGATGAGATTTATCATGTAATCGAGTTAGTTTTGTTAGGGTTTGATCCCTAGTATCCATTATGTTCTGAGATTGATGTTGCTATGACTTTGCTATGCTTAATGCTTGTCACTGGGGCCCGAGTGCCATGATTTCAGATCTGAACCTATTATGTTTTCATGAATATATGTGAGTTCTTGATCCTATCTTGCAAGTCTATAGTCACCTACTATGTGTTATGATCCGGCAACCCCGAAGTGACAATAATCGGGACCACTCCTGGTGATGACCATAGTTTGAGGAGTTCATGTATTCACTATGTGCTAATGCTTTGTTCTGGTTCTCTATTAAAAGGAGGCCTTAATATCCCTTAGTTTCCATTAGGACCCCGCTGCCACGGGAGGGTAGGACAAAAGATGTCATGCAAGTTCTTTTCCATAAGCACGTATGACTATATTCGGAATACATGCCTACATTACATTGATGAATTGGAGCTAGTTCTGTGTCACCCTATGTTATGACTGTTACATGATGAACCGCATCCGGCATAATTATCCATCATTGATCCGATGCCTACGAGCTTTCCATATACTGGTTTACGCTTATTTACTTTCCCGTTGCTACTGTTACAATCACTACAAAATACCAAAAATATTACTTTGCTTTCATTACTCTTTCGTTAACGTTGCCACCACTATCATATTACTTTGCTACTAAACACTTTGCTGTAGATACTAAGTTTCCAGGTGTGGTTGAATTGACAACTCAGCTGCTGATACTTGAGAATATTCTTTGGCTCCCCTTGTGTCGAATCAATAAATTTGGGTTGAATACTCTACCCTCGAAAGCTGTTGTGATCCCCTATACTTGTGGATTATCAGGTGGCGGTGTCAAGAAGGGAAATGCCACACCTCCCAATAAAGCTGGCGACTTTAACCCTACTTATATGTTATGTCGTGCTAGTGATGGGCATGTTTATGCCAAATTTGTTGGTTCTCCTCATGATTATATTGAATGGTCTATTTGGGTTCCTAAGACCCTTGTTACTAACATTAAAGGACCCATTACAAAATGGGTACCTAAAACCAAGCATTGATCTCTTGTAGGTGTTTGCTTCTGGTGGGGGATCATGGTTGCTCGATAGTGGAGCCACAAATCATATGACCGGAAGCAAGGACTTGGTGGTGGACGTGCATAAGATTCCATCTATGCCCACCAATGTCGAGTGGGGTGATGCCTCGTGTTCTAAGGTATTCGGACTTGGCAAGGTTGTCATTTCTCATGATCTCACGATCGAGAAGGTCATGCTTGTTGAGTCCCTTGCATACAATTTACTTTCCGTTCGTCAACTTGCAATCATGGGCTTTGCCACTTTCTTTGATATTGATACCGTGGCCCTATTGTGGAGCAAGACTCTTAAAGTAGCCTTTGTTGGGCATGTCGAGAACAATCTATATGTGATTAACTTTTCAGAGCGACCCACTAAGACCGTGACATGCCTAATGGCTAAAGTTGACGTGGGATGGCTTTGGCATCGCCGTTTAGCCCATGTCAATATGAGATCTTTGCAAAGTCTTCTCAAGGGGGACCATGTCCGTGGACTAACTAATGTTAGTTTTGCTAAAGATCGTGCTTGCAGTGCTTGTATCGAAGGAAAGCTACATGAGAAGGCTCACCCTCCCACGACTATCATTTATTCGAAGAGGCCCTTGGAGCTCCTTCATTTGGATCTCTTTGGGCCTCCATCCTTTGATAGTCTTGGGGGTAGGAAGTATTGCTTGGTGATTTTGGATGACTATTCAAGATACACTTGGGTATATTTCTTCAAGAGGAAGAGCGAGACCCAACAAACCGTCATTGACTTTGCAAATGAAGCCCAACATCAACACAATGCAAAGATCTTGACAATAAGAAGCGACAACGGCACCGAGTTCAAGAACTACACCTTGGATGAGTTTCTTAGTGATGAAGGGATCAAGCATCAATATTCCGCACCTTACACCCCTCAACAAAATGGTGTTGCGGAGAGGAAGAACCGGACGTTGATGGATGCGGCAAGGACCATGATGGCGGAGTTCAAGTCTCCATACAAATTTTGGGCCGAAGCCATCAACACCGCGTGTCATGCATCAAATCAGATCTACCTCCGCAAGGGCTTGAACAAGACTCCATATGAGATACTCACCGGTAACAAGCCCAACCTCAAGTATTTTCAGGTGTTCGGGTGTAAGTGTTTCATTCTCAAGAAAGGTGTTCGGTTGTCTAAATTTGAGGCTAGAGCTTATGAGGGCATATTTGTTGGTTATGCTACAAACTCTCATGCTTACCGTGTCCTCGATAAATCCACGGGACTTATTGAGGAGACATGTAACGTGGAGTTTGATGAGAATAACGGCTCCCAAGTGGAGCAAAGTGGCACTTGTGATGTAGGTGATGAAATTCCTCCTCAAGCCATAAGAAGAATGGGTGTTGGCTTTATCCTACCCATTGAGGAACCCCTTGTGGCCGAAGGAGAAGGACAATGCTCCACTCAAGTGGATCCATCACCAACCCAAGGCCCACACGCTTCCGAAAAACATAGTGAAGGCCCTCAACCTAGTGAACAAGATCAAGGGCAAGATCATCCTCAAGATGGTGATGAACCACCACACGATGCCCAAGGTCAAGTTCTCTCCACCGAGCAAGTTCAAGATCAAGAACAAGCTCAAGATCAAGAACAAGCTCAAGACGGCAAAACTCACCACCGAGGAGAAACTGGAGCATCGTGCCGCCAAGATTGCTTCCAATCTCTCCACTAAGGGTCATCTCATGAAGAATGTGCTTGGAAGCATTCAAAAGGGGGTAAGCACTCATAGACAATTGGCAAACTATTGTGAACATCACGCGTTTATCTCGTGTGTTGAACCCCAAAAGGTATATGAAGCACCCGAAGATCCGGATTGGCTTAATGCCATGCACGAAGAACTCAACAACTTTGAGTACAACAAGGTGTGGAGATTGGGGCCAAGGCCAACCAGGAACCACAATGTCATTGGAACCAAGTGGATATTCAAGAACAAGCAAAATGCTCACGGGACCATCGTTCGCAACAAGGCAAGATTGGTGGCACAAGGCTACTCCCAAGTCGAGGGTATCGACTACGGTGAAACCTTTGCTCCCGTTGCTCGCCTTGAATCCATTCGTTTGTTGATTTCTTATGCTTATCATCACAACTTTAAGTTGCAAAAAATGGATGTGAAGAGTGCTTTTCTTAATGGTCCTATTAATGAGTTGGTGTATGTCAAGCAACCCCCCGGGTTCGAGGATCCCTACTTTCCTGATCATGTGTATCAACTCGATAAGGCACTCTATGGCCTTAAACAAGCCCCACGTGCGTGGCATGATCACCTTACCGTGTTGTTACAAGATCGTGGATTTGAATTTGGGCTAATCGACCCCACTCTTTTTACTAAGAAGGTCAAAGGGGAGTTGTTTGTGTGCCAACTATATGTTGATGATATTATCTTTGGTTCCCCTAACAAAGCTTTCAATGAGGAATTTGCCGCTCTCATGACCTCAAAGTTCAAGATGTCTTCCATGGGAGAGTTATTGTTCTTTCTAGGGTTCGAAGTAAAACAAAGAAGAGAAGGAACCTTCATCAACCAAGCCAAATACACTCAAGACATTCTCAAGAGATTCAAGCTAAGTGATGTCAAGCCGGCTTCCACTCCAATGCCCACCAAGTGCCAACTTGACATTGATCCCAATGGTAAAGCAGTGGATCAAAAGGTATATTGCTCTATGATTGGATCCTTGCTTTACCTTTGTGCATCTAGACCGGATATCATGTTGAGTGTGGGAATTTGTGCACTGTTTCAAGCCGCACCTAAGGAAAGCCACTTTGTGGCGGTCAAGCAATCTTTCGATATTTGGCTCATACCCCAAACTTCGGCTTATGGTACCCAAGAGGAGCAAACTTCAAGCTTGTAGGATATTCGGACTCCGATTGGGCGGGAGACAAAGTGGATAGGAAGTCCACTTCCGGAGGGTGCCAATTCCTTGGTTGCTCTTTGGTGAGTTGGTCTTCCAAGAAGCAAAGTTGTGTGTCTCTCTTGTCCACCGAAGTGGAGTATGTGGCGGCCGGTAGTTGTTGTGCACAACTCTTATGGATGAGGCAAACTTTAAAGGATTACGGTGTCATTTGTGACAAAGTGCCTATTTGGTGTGACAATGAAAGTGCCATCAAGATTTCTCTCAACCCTGTGCAACACTTCAAGACGAAGCATATTGAGATTCGGTATCTCTTCATCCGGGATCATATTAGGCGAGGGGAGATCGAGCTCAACTATGTCAACACTCATGATAACCTTGCAGATATCTTCACGAAGCCTTTGGATGAAGAGAGATTTGGCGAGTTAAGACATGAGCTAAATATCATTGATTCGAGCAATGTTGCTTGAACCCTTGTACACCCCACCATACTCAACTTGTTATCTTATTTAGGTGTAGGCATGGACATAGGGGGAGTGGTGTTCTCTCAATGAACTCTTCCTCCCCCCATTATGCATAAATTGATCAAATCTTTCACATTAGCCATTTTTTGTGGTACTTGTGCTTCAAAGACGAGTTTTGGTCATGGGCCCAAGGATAATTCTTTGCGGTGCCATACCAATTGACTCAAACATAGGTTGCCTCGGCCACCGCCCTCTCTTGGAGAGGTGTGTGTTTCTCGCTCTCGTTTGTTGGCTTTGTGTGTGTGTGTGTGTGTTCTTGTTTTGTCTTGGTTTCCTTTTTCTTGAGCTAAGCCTTTTTTGGGCCGGTCCTTTTTGCGACTGAACGGTACTACCACTGGGTGCGCGGTACTACCGCTTATGAGCGTCAAGCGGTACTACCGCTCACCGCCATGGTACTACCGCTGTTGGGCGGGTGATGGAGGTTATGTTGGGGCAGGGGGAGTTGTTTTCTCCCCCATACCCATTCGCCCCCACTCGCTCGTCTTCCTCGTCGCTCCAGCGATGTCTCATCGCAGGAGGGCCTCGGCCGGCCGCCATTTTCGTGTCGTGCCTCTCCATTTCCTTCGGTGGATTCGTTCCCCACCTCGTCCTCTAGCCATGGACGCCGGTATTGCCCCCGTTCCCGTTCTCTCTTTGCCTAGATCTTGCATCTAGTTCTTAGGGGCAATAGTCATTGTTTTTCTCGTTGTTCGGCTTTCTAGAGGCATGAGTAGGATGGAGATGGCTTCTAGGCCCTTGGATTGATGTTTGGTAGGCTTACTTTTGAATTTGGCATCCCCGGTAGTGCCGGATCTGTCCACGGCAATAGGGAACCGCCGCTCCCCATCTTGAGCGGTACTACCGCCGTTGGGTCGCGGTACTACCGCCGTATGCCCAGTTCCATAAATTTCTACCACACCTTGGTCCATTTTTTTGTTTGGTGGCTTATGCTCGTTTCTTTCGTGTTGTTTATTCTGCTCATGTGTTTGGTTCCAGGTGATGGACATCCTGAGCAGCAAGTCTGCCGTGTCAACCCTGGACGTGCAACCTCCAAGCGCTACCGCACCTCTGAGTCAGCAGGTGCTTCCTCTAGTGCGCCACCTCCGCCTCAACTCCAGAAGAAACTTGCCAACAGGCCGAAGGCAAGGGGCAACACTGTGACTGAGCTAACTGCCAAGGAGTTCTAGGAAAGGCGTCGCCGTAACCCCTATGAGGAAGCCCAAGAACCCAATTTGGTCAACCGCTCGTTCTAGAACCGCTTTCAGTTTGCCATCTACTTTGATGTGATCAAGGCCAAGAAGAATCTCTATGTTGATGTTCGATCCATCGACACGGATGCCATGGAAAAGGATCCTGAGTACTTTGGTGAAGCTCTTCAGATGTGTTCTCAGCTGAACATTCTCAGGATCATGCAGTTCAACAAGGATTTCGATGCTGATTTGGTGGCTCAATTCTATGCCACTGTCCATCTTGGGACTGATGCAGAAAGGACTCTGACTTGGATGACAAATGGCAAGTTGCTTTCTGTCAAGTGGAAGGCCTTCATGGAGTTACTTGAGGTGGAAGATCACGGGCTTGAGATTCCTGTCGGCTTCCGCCCTCACCGCAATGCAAACTCCACTCACAAGCAAGCCCTCTGGCCCTACTGTTCTGTGAAGGTTAACCCTATGACTCACAAGGAAACCTATGAGATGTCCACCTTTCTGGACATCCTTCATCGTGTCTTTCGAGAGACCCTCTTCCCTCGCATCGGGAATCTGGATATGGTCCACTCCTATCTCGTGGACATGCTTCTCTTCTGCCATCATGAGAAGGAAACAAACACTGGCGAGTCCCTGGACATTTCTCATGTTATGTGGTCTGAACTTCTTACTGCCATTTCTGAGCGCAAGTGCCTGATCTATGGCCCGTTCATCATGCTGCTCATTGAGAAGGCTTGGGCACGTGTCTATCCCAAGGTTGTGCTGGAAACTGGAGAATTGGTTTCTCATGAGATCAAGCGTTTGAGGAAGAAGGATAATTGGGGCACCCCTGCTCCTAAATCCGGGGGTCCATCTACTGCTGCTGACATGGAGACCGAGGGCGGGGCTGAGGCCGATGATGACGATGAGGACTATGAGCCTTCTGGGAAAGAGCTCTCTTGGGCAAAGAAGCTCAAGCGCAAGATGAAGAAGCTCTTCTGCATGGAGTCTCATGGTCAGTACATGACTCATGTGGCGGAGAAGAAGGCAAGGGGGCGTCACAAGGAGCTCATGCATCAGTTGGGTGCGACCGTTGTCAGTGGGTCGGAGGGTCAGATCACTGAGGAAGAGGAGTGGATTTAGCAGCACTGTCCGTGGACCGATTCCGACACCGAGCAGCTTCGACTAAGGATGGCGATGCAGATGACCCTGCCAGGATGTGATGGGAGAGCTCCTCAGTTTGCTTTCACCTGGAGCCGTAGCATCGCTCTTTGCCCTTTTGGTGTCTCGGTGCCAAAGGGGGAGAGAGTTTAGGGATTTGTGCTTTATGGTGTCGTCGTTTCTCGTTGTTTCTTTGTAGTGTCGTTGTGTTTTCTCGCCATTTGCTTTGTTTGTTTTTGTGCCAGTGAGACCTAAGTTCCAGTCATATGGTGTGAGACATATGCTACCTTATATTTATCTATGTCTATCTAGTACTTTCGTATCTTATGAGTTGCTTGTTTATCTTGTTATATCCCCTGCTCTCATGTATCCTATGCGTAGGTTGTTGGACTATAAAATATAGGGGGAGTGTGGATCCTAATGTGTGTGTCTTGCATTCCAAAGGCACTACTAACTAGGTGCACAGATTCAGGGGGAGCCCTTCTATATTTTGTAGTCCTAAGTATCTTTATTTTCATGATATATCCTTGTGCAAATCCCTGGTTGTCATCAATCCACCAAAAAGGGGGAGATTGTTAAGGCATATCTCTCTAGATGTAGTTTTGGTGATTGATGACAACATGTTTGCGGACTAATCTGTGCTTTGAGCATTTCAGAGATTCATCCTTTGGCACGAGACGATTTCTTTCCCCTAGGAATGTTATTCAAGACGGTGTAGCTCTTTCATTTCTATTTTGGTGGACTAGTTCCGTAGGAGACACCGTACTATCAAGAGGGGGTCCGCTTTGATAAGGCTAGGGTGGAATCAACACGTAGACTTCCTTTTAACACCCTCTGAGCCTTTCCGCTTCAATGGAGAGCTCTTCCCCCTTTCTTTGCGCTTCGTCTGGTCCCAGCGGTAGTACCGCTTAGGAGTCACAGGCAGCAGTACCGCTCCTCAGCGGTAGTACCGCCGGTGGATCCTCAGCCGTTGTACCGTTGTGGTACTAGGCCCATACGGCGTCGATTCGAGGAGGCCGCTTCTCGTGTCGGATTGTGCGGCACTAAGCAGCGGTAGTGCAGCTCATGAGCGGTAGTACCGCCCTACCACCGCGGCAGTACCGCACTGGGTCCCTCTCCTGGTCTTTCTCCCCTACGTTCCAGACTACACGGCAGTACCGCCAGGGGGAGCGGTAGTACCGATGTGCCCAGCAGTAGTACCGTTGCCTCCTGCGGTAGTACCGCCCTCTTCGGGGCTGTTTTGGGGGGTAACGGTTGGATTGTCCCCCCCCCACTATATAAGGGGGTCTTCTTCCCCAAAGTTGACTTACCTCTTCCCCCAAAAGCTCCATTGTTGCTCCAAGCTCCATTTTCGCCCGATCTCTCTCTCTCTAGCTAATCAAACTTGTTGATTTGATCGGGATTGGTTGAGAAGGCCCCAATCTACACTTCCACCAAGAGAAATTTGATTCCCCTCACTAATCCCTAGCGGATCTTGTTACTCTTGGGTGCTTGATCACCCTAGACGGTTGAGGTCACCGCGGAGCCATAGTCCATTGTGGTGAAGCTTCGTGGTGTTGTTGGGAGCCTCCAATTGAGTTGTGGAGATTGCCCCAACCTTGTTTGTAAAGGCCCGGTCGCCGCCTTCAAGGGCACCAATAGTGGAATGACGGCATCTCGCATTGTGTGAGGGCGTGAGGAGAATACGGTGGCCCTAGTGGCTTCTTGGGGAGCATTGTGCCTCCACACCGCTCCAACGGAGACGTACTTCCCCTCAAAAGGAAGGAACTTCGGTAACACATCCTCGTCTTCACCGGCTCCACTCTTCGTTATCTCATCCCTTTACTTTTGCAAGCTTATTTGTGTTACTTCCCTTGCGTGCTTGTGTGCTTGTTATTGTTGCATCATATAGGTTGCTCACCTAGTTTCATATCTAGACAACCTACTTTGATGCAAAGTATAAATCGGTAAAGAAAAGCTAAAAAATTGCTAGTTGCCTATTCACCCCCCTCTAGTCGACTATATCGATCCTTTCACATGAGTTGTCAATTGATTAACAGTATCACATCATTAGAGAATGATGTGGTTGACTTGACCCATTCCGTTAGCTTAGCACTTGATCGTTTAGTATATAGCTATTGCTTTCTTCATGACTTATACATGTTCCTATGACTATGAGATTATGTAACTCCTAAATACTGGAGGAACACTTTGTGTGCTATCAAATGTCACAACGTAACTGGGTGATTATAAAGGTGCTCTACAGGTGTCTTCGATGGTAGTTGTTGAGTTGGCATAGATCAAGATTAGGATTTGTCACTCTGATTGTTGGAGAGGTATCTCTGGGCCCTCTCGGTAAGGCACATCACTATAAGCCTTGCAAGCAATGTGACTAATTAGTTAGTTACGGGTTGATGCATTACGGAACGAGTAAAGAGACTTGACGGTAACGAGATTGAACTAGGTATTGAGATACCGACGATCGATTCTCGGGCAAGTAACATACTGATGACAAAGGGAACAACGTATGTTGTTATGTGGTTTGACCAATAAAGATCTTCGTAGAATATGTAGGAGCCAATATGAACATCTAGGTTCTGCTATTGGTTATTGACCGGAGACGTGTCTTGGTCATGTCTACATAGTTCTCGAACCCGTAGGGTTCGCACGCTTAACGTTCGGTGACGATCGGTATAATGAGTTTATGTGTTTTGATGTACCGAAGATATTTTGGAGTCCCGGATGTGATCACAGACATGACGAGGAGTCTCGAAATGGTCGAGGCATAAATATTGATATATTGGATGACTATATTCGGACACCGGATGAGTTCCGGGGGTCACCGGATAATTATCGGAGTGCCGGGGGGGTTATCGGAACCCCCGGTGGAACTATTGGGCCTACATGGGCCATAGGTAAGAGGGGAGGTAGCCCACAAGGGGCAGCTGCGCCCCCTCCCTATAGGGAGTCCGAATTGGACTAGGGAGGGGGCGCCCCCCCTTTCCTTCTCCTCTCCCTCTCCTTCCTTCCCCCTTCCTCCTCCTAGTTGAACTAGGAAAGGGGGAGTCATACTCCTACTAGGAGGAGGACTCCTCCCCTCCTTGGCGTGCCCCAAGGGCCGCCCGGCCTCCCCCCTTTGCTCCTTTATATACGGGGGCAGGGGCACCCCAGAACACATAAGTTGATCATTGATCTCTTAGCCGTATGCAGTGCCCCCCTCCACCATAATCCACCTCGGTCATATCGTTCCAGTGCTTAGGCGAAGCCCTGTGCTGGTAGCTTCATCATCACCATCATCACGCCATCATTCTGACGAAGCACTCCCTCGACACTCTGCTAGATCGTGAGTTCGTGGGACATCGCCAGGTTGAACATGTGCATATCGCGGAGGTGACGTACTTTCGGTAGTAGGATCGGTCGATCGTGAAGACGTACGACTACATCAACCGCGTTGTCATAACGCTTCCGCTTATGGTCTATGAGGGTACGTGGACAATGATGAAGCAATGTACCTAGGGTAGGGTCATGGACCTGTTAAAGATGCCCTCCCCAAGGACATCCCTAAAAGAACCAAAAACATTTGAAGAAGAATCATCATCCACTCGACCATGAACCAATGTTCCACTCGACAGTCTTGAAGAATCTTGAACGCGTAGAGAATCACTCGACCACCGGGAGGTCTAAAGCCACTCTGCTCTGCAACAGTCGAGAATTAAGTCATAGCTTTAATGGTCATTATGTATCTTTATTACTAGCGTTACTAGTAACGCCCCTCTCTTAATGTACATTGAACCCTGTGTAACGGAGGGGAGCTGGGGCCCTCGCGCACTCTATATAAGCCACCCCCCTCCTCTGGGACAGGGGTTCGCACCCCCTGTAACTCACACGCGTATAATCCAGTTGACTGCCTCCGGGCTCCGAGACGTAGGGCTATTACTTCCTCCGAGAAGGGCCTGAACTCGTAAACCTTGCGTGTACATCTCCTCCATAGCCGGGATCTTGCCTCTACATTCCTACCCCCCTATTCTACTGTCAAATTTAGAACCACGACAGTTGGTGCCCACCGTGGGGCAGGTGTCTTGGCGACTTGTTGGAGAAGTTGCAACCCATCCGATCACCTTCATCATGGTTTCAGGCGGAGGTTTGGCTGAGGGCCGCGAGATCCGTCTCGGCGCGCTCGTGTTCATCGCTGACGACTCCGCTTGGCTTCAGGAGGCTCCACTCGACGTCGACGCACTCCCCGTCCGCGGGGCAACGCACTTTCGCGTGTGCGTCCACGACATCCTCCTGCGGCAACCGTCGACCCAGTATCGATCGGCTCCTGTGGCGTCCTCCCTCCCTGTCTCCCGCCAGCGCAAGCGTTCCGGTCAGTCGAGGTTTCAGTGGTGGGTCAGGCATGCGGTGGCCCACCAATTGGACACCCCCAAGTCGCGGTGATCGAGCCCGACGAATCTCTCTACGGCCTGTTCGACTGGCTCCGCAGAGACTGCATCCGAGTGCGACAGCAGTGATCCAGCGTCAGAGGTGCTGATGGTCGATGGACCTCGCAGTCCTCCCGGATTCCCCCGCACCGGCAGTGGCGACAGCGGGGGCGATCCGTCGCATGCCCATGAGAAGTACCTCCCCGAGCCCCTCTCTTCGCAGCAGAGGGAAGAACTTCGCCGCCGGAACATGGATGCACTTCACACTCCTATCGTTGGAGAAACCCCCGAGGCCCGTGCCTTGGAGGACGCGGGCTTGGCCAACCTGGCTGAGCGCACTCGACTGGAAAACCTCCAGCGAGTACTTGATGAGCGCGCGTGACAACGGGTCCCAGAATCCAGTCGACGTTAGCTCTTTCCACCTCCGACTCAGGTATATCGAACTCCGATCCAAAATCTTACAGCTGCAGCTCGAATAGCAGAGTCAATTCAGCCCTCCCAGTCAGAAGCTAGCGGAGGTCTAATTCAGATCAGAGCTTTGCTCCGAGCAGCGGGAGAGCAGAATACAGCTGTGTCACAGTCACGGAATAGGATCCATAGCAGGTTCGTCATTGCGGATACAGTCCAGTCGGCTCACAGCCCAAGATCGCCCCCGAGGCGTGAGGGACGTGGAGACCGGCGAGATCAGTACATGAACCATGAGTAGTATGATCACCGACTCGATCGTGATGATCGCCGTCAAGTGCCCACCCCTCCCCCAAGGAGTGGGTCGTTCGTGCCTCGATAGTAGGATGACAGACGCCCTCACAGTGTTAGGCGAAGGATTCCAGTCGACCCCAGAGAACCAGGCTTTGATGCGAGATCCATTCTCGTTCAGGGTTTAGTCGACAGGAACAGAGCTCACCGAGAAGGTCATGATAGAGATGTACCCACCAGCAGCAGAGTGCACGTCTCGGGTCCAGAGTGCTTCAGCAGGGCCATCAGGGCCGCGGTGATTCCTCCCAACTTCAGGTTGGCGACTGGAGTCAGTAAGTTCACTGGTGAGTCCAAGCCCGATACTTGGCTTGAGGACTACCGAGTGGTTGTTGAACAATTGGCGGCGGCAATTATGAAGTGGCCATGAAGCACCTGCCTGTTATGTTGGAAGGCTCGGCCAGAGCATGGATGAACCAATTAGCACCCAGCAACATTTACACTTGGGAAGATCTTGCCCGAGTGTTTGTCAGAATGTTTGAAGGAACATGTAAACGACCAGCAGGGTTGACAGAGCTGCAATCTTGTGTGCAGAAGACGAATGAAACTTTGAGGGATTACATCCAGAAATGGACCATGTTGCATCACACAATGGAGAACGTGTCTGATCACCAAGCAGTTTGTGCCTTCAAGGAAGGTGTCATGTACAGAGAGTTGAATCTGAAGTTCGGTCGGACCGGAGATATGTCTCTGAGTCGAATGATGGAGATTGCCACCAAGTATGCTAATGGTGAAGAGGAGGATCGGCTCCGGAGTGGCAAGCACAAATCAGTCGCCCATGAAACCGGCGGAGGAAACTCCAGTCGGAAGCAGAAGCGCAAAGCCGAGCCAGCTGCTCCTGGAGAAACCTTAGCCGTGACTCAAGGAAAATCCAAAGGGAAGCCCAAGGGGCCATGGAACCCTAAGAAAATAAAAGATCAAGATGGAGATGATGTGCTGGATTTGCCATGCCACTTCCACGCAAAGAAAGATGAAGAGGGTAAAATCATTTACCCAGAGCATACCACTCGACAGTGTCAACTCCTAATCTAGCATTTTCGAGAAAAATAGCACAAAGACAAGGAAAAGAGTCAGTCAAAGTTGCGGACAAAGAGGAGAGTGATGATGGTTACCCTCATGTCAATTCCACTCTGATGATTTTTGCTGATGTTGAGAGCAAGAGTCGACTGAAAGTTATCAACAGAGAAGTGAATATGGTCGCTCCAGCGACACCCAGTTATTTGAAATGGTCTCAGACTGCCATCACATTCGACCAGTTTGATCACCCGACGCACATAGCCACCCCTGGGAGGCAAGCTTTGGTGGTCAACCCAGTTGTCGAAGGCACTCGACTGACTAAAGTTTTGATGGATGGTGGCAGTGGCCTGAATATTCTGTATGCAGAGACATTGAAAGGGATGGGCATTCCGATGTCCAGACTCAGTGAAAGCAATATGAGTTTCCATGGAGTCACTCTAGGCAAGAAGGCTGAATCACTCGGGCAGATTGCTCTTGACGTGGTTTTTGGTGATTCCAAGAATTACCGCAAAAAGAAGTTGACATTTGAAATTGTGGATTTGCAGAGTGCTTATCATGCTATTCTGGGCAGGCCAGCTTATGCACGTTTTATGGCTCGACCATGCTATGTGTACCTCAAACTGAAGATGCCTGGCCCTAAGGGT
Organism: Aegilops umbellulata; assembly: GCA_032464435.1. NCBI lineage: Eukaryota > Viridiplantae > Streptophyta > Magnoliopsida > Poales > Poaceae > Aegilops > Aegilops umbellulata. The sequence goes on from CP136057.1 coordinate 189,698,305, forward strand.
GTGATCACTATCACTGGCAATCGAAAGAAGGCAGAAGAGTGCTTCCAGAAGGGCTCAAAGATTGCCGATGCGCAGATGGCAGTAGTGGAATTGTAGGAGTATCAGAAAAATGCATATCCGAGTGATTTGCTGCGAGCTAAGAAGCCTGCAACGGATTCAGCATTTTAGTCGTCCGGTGAAACGAAACCAATTCATATCCACCCGACTGATCCCAATGCTGCTCCGACCCACATTTCAACGACACTCGACTCCAAATAGGAAGAAGCGCTCATCCAGTTCCTCCGTGAGAACTGGGACATCTTTGCATGGAAACCTTCTGACATGCCAGGTGTTCCCAGGGGACTGGCTGAGCATCATTTGCGAGTCGACCCAAAGGGAAACCGGTCAAGGAACATCTTCGACGGTCCGCCGTACAGAAGAAAAAAACAATCGGTGAAGAAGTGGCTCGACTCCTTGCAGCTGAGTTTATCCGAGAGATTTACCACTCCGAGTGGTTAGCTAATGTTGTCATGGTCCCTAAGAAGGACGATTCACTTCGCATGTGCATCAACTTCAGGCATATCAATCGGGCCTGCCCGAAGGATCACTTCCCTCTCCCTCGCATCGATCAAATAGTCGATTCAACTGCAGGGTGTGAGCGTTTGTCTTTTTTGGAGGCTTATTCCGGGTATCATCAGATCCGTCTGTATGGACCCGATGAGATTAAAACATCTTTCATCACCCCATTCGGGTGCTTCTGTTATGTCACCATGCCATTCGGTCTGAAGAACGCTGGAGCCACATTCATGCGGATGATTCAGAAGTGTTTACTCACTCAAATCAGTCGAAATGTGGAAGCATACATGGATGACATTGTGGTCAAGTCACGTAAGGTTCCGACCTGCTGGCTAACCTTGCTGAAACCTTTGCCAACCTCAGAAGGTACGATATCAAGCTTAATCCATCAAAGTGCACATTCGGAGTTCTAGGAGGAAAATTACTCGGTTTTCTCGTTTCTGAACGAGGGATCGACGCTAACCCCGAGAAAGTTGGTGCCATACTTCGAATGAAACGCCCTGTGCGTGTGCATGATGTCCAGAAGCTCACTGGTTGTTTGGCCGCCCTAAGTCGATTCATTTCTCGACTCGGTGAGAAGGCACTGCCTCTCTACCGATTGATGAAGAAGTCAGATAAGTTCGTGTGGACTCCTGAAGCTGATGCAGCATTTGCAGAGCTAAAAGCCCTGCTTTCCACCCAGCCGGTGCTTGCTGCCCCAATCAGCAAAGAGCCTTTGCTACTTTATATTGCAGCCACTAGACAAGTCATCAGTATAGTACTTACGGTCGAGCGGGAAGAAGAAGGAAAAGCCTATAAAGTTCAGCCCCCAGTTTATTATGTTTCTGAAGTTCTGACTCCGTCAAAGCAGAGATATGCACTATCAGAAGCTTGTTTATGGGATTTACATGACCACGAAGAAGGTTGCATACTATTTCTCTGACCATTCTATTACAGTCATCAGCGACGCTCCATTATCGAAGATTCTGCATAACAGAGATGCAACTGGTCGAGTGGCAAAATGGGCGATTGAACTCCTTCCCTTAGATATCAAGTTTGAGGCAAAGAAAGCTATCAAGTCCCAAGCGATAGCAGATTTCCTCACCGAGTGGATTGAACAGCAACTACCGACTCAAGTTCACTCGGAGCACTGGACCATGTTCTTCGACGGTTCCAAGATGCTGAATGGTTCTGGTGCTGGGGTGGTATTGGTATCCCCCCGAGGAGACAAGCTTAGATATGTACTCTAGATTCACTTTGATTCCTCCAATAACGAAGCAGAATATGAAGCACTCTTGTATAGGTTGCGCATGGCCATTGCACTCGGCGTCCGTCGCCTCATGGTCTATGGCGACTCGGATTTGGTGGTTAATCAAGTGATGAAAGAGTGGGACGTCAGAAGCCCAGCCATGACTGGCTACTGCAATGCGGTAAGAAAGTTGGAAAAGAAGTTTGAGGGGTTAGAGCTCCATCATATACCCCGATTGAAAAATCAAGCAGCCGATGATTTGGCAAAGATAGGTTCCAAAAGAGAAGCCATTCCCAGCAATGTGTTTTTGGAACACATTCACACACCGTCAGTTCAGGAAGATCCTTTCACAGAAGAGCCCCCGCAGCCTAAGAGTGCCACAGATCCGACTGAAGCCGAGGTCCCAGCCGTGGTCGACCTAATCATGGAGGTTCTGGTCACCACTCCTGACTGGACAGTACCTTCCATCGCGTACATCCTTAGGAAAGAACTCCTAGAGGATGAAGAAGAGGCTCGACAGATGGTCCGTCGATCCAAAGCCTTTACTGTTATAAGGGGACAATTGTTCAGAGAAAGTGTGACTGGGGTCAGTCAGAAATGCATAACGCCAGAAGAAGGACGAATGATCCTCAACGGCATCCACTCAGGGACCTGTGGTCACCATGCGATCTCTCGGGCCATTGTGGCTAAAGCATACCGAGTCGGGTTTTATTGGCCATGAGCGAATGAGATGGCAAAAGATATAGTCGACAGATGTGAAGGCTGCCAGTTTTACTCTGATATGTCTCACAAGCCAGCGTTAGCTCTGAAGACCATTCCCCTTGTCTGGCCCTTTGCTGTTTGGGGTTTGGATATGGTTGGACCACTGAGAGCTGGTAGAAGCGGCTTCACTCATGTGCTTGTAGCAGTCGACAAGTTTACCAAATGGATTGAAGCTAAACCTATCAAGAATCTCAAAGCCAGCACTGTTGTCAGTTTCATCAGAGAATTGACATTCAGATATGGAGTTCCACACAGCATCATCACTGACAATGGGTCGAACTTCGATTCTGATGAGTTTAGAGCTTTCTGCGCTTCTCAAGGCACTCGAGTCGACTATGCTTCAGTCGCTCACCCGCAGTCGAATGGACAAGCAGAAAGAGCAAATGGCCTAATTCTCAAGGGACTGAAACCCCGACTGATGCGTGATCTCAAACACGCAGCAGGCGCCTGGGTCGATGAACTTCCATCAGTACTTTGGGGTTTGAGGACAACTCCCAATCGGTCGACTGGGCGAACTCCTTTCTTTTTGGTCTATGGAGCCGAAGCTGTTCTGCCAAGTGACCTGCTCCACAATGCACCCCGAGTCGAGCTCTTCTCTGAAAAGGAAGCAGAACAAGCCCGGCAGGATTCAGTCGACCTCTTAGAGGAGGAAAGAGAGATGGCCTTGATCCGGTCGATCATTTATCAGCAAGACTTCCGTCGATTCCATGCCAGAAACATGAAGGGTCGAGCCTTTCAAGATGGAGACCTGGTTCTTCGAGTGGATCAACAGAAGCCACACAAGCTCGCTCCTGCTTGGGAGGGACCCTTCATTATCACCAGAGTTCTCCACAATGGAGCATACCATCTCTACAATGTCGAGCATCAGAAAGACGAGCCACGAGCTTGGAACGCGTATCTGCTCCGCCCCTTTTATACTTAAGTACTCACTCAGATGAGATGTAATAAGAAATACCTCTGTAGTTTATTTATCAAAGACAAGAGTGTTATAATTTTCCCAACGATTGTTGTCGCTTTTGTTTACTTGAGAAATCCCCAAGTGGGTGGCTTAGCTGCGAATCCGTTTTCGCCTAAGTTTGAGAAATCCTACCGAGTGGTGAGCAAGCCTCTCACTCGGAGCCTTAGCGGCGAATCCGTTTCGTTTAAGTTTAAAAAATCCTACCGAGTGGTGAGCAAGCCTCCCACTCGGGGGCTTAGCTGCAGTCCAGTACTCGCCTAAGTTTGAAAAATCCTAACGAGTGGTGAGCAAGCCTCCCACTCGAGGGCTTAGCTGCAGTCCAGTACTCGCCTAAGTTTGAAAAATCCTACCGAGTGGTGAGCAAGCCTCCCACTCGGGGGCTTAGCTGCAGTCCAAGTACTCGCCTAAGTTTGAAAAATCCTACCGAGTGATGAGCAAGCCTCCCACTTGGGGGCTTAGCTGCAGTCCAAGTACTCGCCTAAGTTTGAGAAATCCTACCGAGTGGTGAGCAAGCCTCCCACTCGGGGGCTTAGCTGCAGTCCAAGTACTCGCCTAAGTTTGAAAAATCCTACCGAGTGGAGAGCAATCCTCCCACTCGGGGGCTTAGCTGCAGTCCAAGTACTCGCCTAAGTTTGAAAAATCCTACCGAGTGGAGAGCAATCCTCCCACTCGGTGGGCTTAGCTGCAGTCAAGTACTTGCCTAAGTTTGAGAAATCCTTCCGAGTGGAGAGCAATCCTCCCACTCGAAGGCTTAGCTACAGTCCAAGTACTCGCCTAAGTTTGAGAAATCCTACCGAGTGGAGAGCAATCCTCCCACTCGGAGGCTTAGCTGCAGTCCAGTACTCGCCTAAGTTTGTAAGATCCTACCGAGTGGTGAGCAATCCTCCCACTCGGGGGCTTAGCTGCAGTCCAAGTACTCGCCTAAGTTTGAAAAATACTACCGAGTAGAGAGCAACCCTCCCACACGGAGGCTTAGCTGCAGTCCAGTACTCGCCTAAGTTCGAAAAACATACCGATCCGCAAGGACGGCGAGGTGCAGGTTGACTGCTACCTTCTACTTTGGAGCTACGCCACAAGTACAACGTGCGCTCCATCCCGATCCGCAAGGACGAGGAGGTGCAGGTCGACTGCTACCTTCTCCTTCGAAGCTACGCCACAAGTACAACGTGCGCTCCATCCCTATCGGCAAGGATGACGAGGTGCAAGTCGACTGCTACCTTCTCCTTCGGAGCTACGCCACAAGTACAACATGCGCTCCATCCCGATCCGTAAGGACGACGAGGTGCAGGTCGACTGCAATACGTGCTCCATCCCTACCTGCAAGAACGATGAAGTGCAGGTCGACTGGATTTTCCACCTCAGAGCTGCATCTCAAGCACGAAGACTATTCCGAGTGAAGAACAAAGTTCACTCGAAGGCAAATGCAAGCATATTCAGAAATAAACCAAGTTCAGATAAATCTTAAAGGTCCCAGACCGCAGATCAAAGTACTCGGGCATTCAGCCCGAAAGAGTTTAATGGTTACAAAATCCACTCGGCATTCCGAGGCAAATTTAAGGTGGGGCATAAAAAGTTTGTTCACTCCGCGGGAGGAGGGCTGGCAGGCTCGACAAACAAGTCAAGGTCGACACCATCGGCGATCCGAGGGGCGGCAGCAATGAAAGTCTCCATGAAGCATCGGAAATCATGCTTCTTGGTGCTGGCGACCTTGATCGCCGCCAGCTTATCTTCTCACGCCTCTTTGCAATGGACACGAACCAAAGACAGAGCCACATCAGCGTCGCACCGGACAGAAGACTTCTTCCACTCCTGCACTCGACCGGGGATGTCCTTAAGTCGAGTCATCAGAGACTCGAGGTCATTCTGGAGCATTGCCCTTGGCCAAAGTGTTGCGTCGATCCGCGACGTGGCGACCTTCAGTCGAGCCAAGTAGTCAACAACGCCGTCGATGCGGGATTCCAGTCGGAGTAGGTTCATGGCAGTTTCATCTTTCACGGGAGAGTTGATGGGGTCCAAGCTTGGTTCAATTCGCCCAGTCTCCTCCTCGAAGTCTCGGCAAAACTCTGCATGCCACAATCCAAGGATGAGTTAATATTCATATGCCGAGTCGACGAAGATAAACCAGTCAGAACAGGGTATATACCTTCAAGCTTGATGAACAACTTCTTGGCAAGGCTCCTCAGATAGCTTTCCAGATCATCCCTCCTGCGAGCAATGCCTTCCATCTTCTCGTTCAGGTTGACCTTGTGCTTCTTCAAGCGGGTTACCTCCTTGTTGGCTTCGTCCAGGGCAGATTTTATCTTGGCGTTCTCTTCCTCCAATTTGCCGACTGAAGCCAGCTTCTGTTCAGTCAGAGCAGTTTTGTCATCAGCCTTCTTCTGTGGAGCAGCCAGATCTTGATCCTTCTTTGCCAGAGCCTGGTTCAGTTTTTCTAAAAAGAAATGATGCTTGGTTCAGAAAGAGCAGAATGAAATCCAGGCCTAAGACAAACCAGTCGACAAATCTGTCTTACCATTGGCGTCATCCTTGGCTTTCTGCAGTTCTGCCTTGGCCAATTCCAGGTCAAGGTTGAGTTGAATCTGCTGTTTCTCCAAGTCAGCAAAGCGAGCTCCAAGATCACAGGATTTCTGCAATCAGGGAATGGGTCAGTCGATTGGACAAAAGATGGATTATTTCAGAGAGGTAAAAAGACAAAGACAATAAGTACTAAGACTACCGTCGAATCAAACATCCAACAATAGTCTTGGGGACTACACCCAGTGGGTGCACTTAGCGTGCCCCCACTGGTTCAGTTAACACTCGACGATACCTTTTTAGCGCGAGTGCCAAAAAAAGGGAGAAGAAAGACAGCAACAAACAAGCTCTGCAGACCATAGTCGACTGCCAGCAGTCGACCACGGTCTCGGGGACTACACCCAGTGGGTGCACTTAGCGTGCCCCCATTGGTTTAGTTTACACTCGACATGGCCAGACCAAACCGAGTGAAGGAATTCAAAATTCAAGACTACAGTCGACTGCCCGCAGTCCACCATAGTCTTGGGGACTACACCCAGTGGGTGCACTCAGCGTGCCCACACTAGTCCAAAAGTTCAATAACAAAAGTTCAGCTCAAAGTATGGATTTGCTCAGTGACAAATTGAAACACCCAGTGGGTGTGCAGAAGCAAAGATCCTTGGAAAGAGAATTTTCAGGTACCATATCCTAACAGAACAAGTCAAGAGAGTCAGTCGGCGTGCTGCTAACCTGAACATTGCTTTGGAGAGCCGAGCTGGCATCATAAGCGGCCTGACTGGTATCCCGCATCATCTTCATCTTCTTCATCATAATACCTGCTTAGCGTATAGCTTCTTTGGCAGCATTCACTTCGTCCTATGGGACGTGATGGGTGGCAAAGACTGAAGGTGGATTGGTAGGAGCTTGGGCAGTCGACGCAGAAGGCAGAGCACTTAACAGCGGTAAGGCGAAGGAAACAGAAGTCCGATTGGCGTCACCAGCGTCCTGGACGACTGGTTCCGCCATCGGCATCGACTGTGGCGTCTTGCCAGCAGACGTTTTCCTATTCTTCCTCGTCAAAGGCCTCTCTGGCTCGTCGTCATCATCGTCGGGGAGGTCAATGACGCTGGGAGCTGTTCAAAGATCAGTCACCAAATTTACACCACCCGATTGTATATACCACAATCCAATCGACCGAATGAAGACAGAATGACAAAGATCGTACCCAGACTGGAGGTGACCGCATCTTCCATTGTCTCGTTCTCATCCCTGTAAGCTGAAGTCCCAGAGGTAGCAGCACTGCCAGTTTCGAGATTCATCCGGTCAGATCAAAGGAGAAACAAACAACATAGAGTGTCGAGTGATTACAAAATAAAAATACTCATGCAGAGGCGACGGGGATGTCAATCTTAATCTTCGGCAACGCCTTCCGAGGCTTCTGCACTACAACCTTGGGCTGCTTCGAGGCTTTCTCAGTCGGTGCCGGGGAGGACGCCCGAGGGTGGTTTGAAGATTGGCCCGCTTGAGCAATCGCCTTCTCGCGGGCGCTCGCTCGGTCTTGGTCGAGCTTGGATCGCCTCTCCCTGCGACGAGGCGAGTCGACTTCTTCTTCTTCTTCGCTTGAGTCATCGCTCTCCTCGTCCCCCCCCCCCCCTCCGTCAGAATGCCACTCACCACTTTCGCCTCCGCTTGCCTCCCCCTTCGGATCTTGCTCGTGCTCTCCGTTGGTCATTGAGTACATTCGAAGAGGGCCTAGAAGAAGCAGGCAGAACAAAGTCAGTCGGCAGAACATAAACAGCTGCACGATTAAATTTAAATTACAGCCGGAAGTTCAGAATTGAACCTTGTCTGGTACATGGGACTGGTCGAGTGGAGGAATTATCCTGGCTCCCCTGGGGTTATCTTTGTTTCCAGTGATGCTCGTCAGCCACCCCTCCAACGTGGCATCCTCGACCTCCTCCGGGTGGACCCAAGTGGTGTCCTTAGTACCCGAATACATCCACATCAGATGGTCTCGAGCTTGAAATGGTTGGATGCGTCGCCGGAGGAAGACCTCCAACAGATCCATACCAGTCACCCCGTCGCGGATAAGCTGAACTACCCATTCGACCAGCACCTTAACCTGCGCCTTCTCCTCCAGGATCACCTTCAAAGAGGAAGGATTCCTCACTCGGTCCATGGAAAAAGGAGGAAGTCCAGTCGACTGCCCTGGAGTCAGCTGGTCTTTGCAGTAGAACCAAGTCGACTGCCATCCACGGACCGAGTCGGGAAGGACCATGGCAAGAAAAGAACTTTTACCTCTCATCTGAATCCCAAGACCCCTGCACATCTGGATCACTTGTGTTCTCTCGTCACTCGGATTGGACTTTTTCACCGTGTGGGAGCGACAGGTGAAAATGTGCTTGAAAAGAACCCAATGAGGTTGGCAACCCAAGAAATTCTCGCACAAAGACACGAAGGCAGCAAGATACACAATTGTGTTGGGAGTGAAGTGGTGAAGTTGCGCCCCAAAGAAATTCAAAAATCCCCGAAAGAAAGGGTGGGGGGCAAGGAAAACCCATGGTCGACGTGGGTGGCGAGGAGAACGCGCTCACCCTCCCGAGGCTGCGGCTCAGTCTCCTTCCCCGGAAGCCGCGCCGATCCGTGGGGGATCAGTCCTCCAACGACCAAGTCATCGATGTCTTCCTGGCGAATCGCCGAGTGGATCCAGTCACCCTGGATCCAGCCCTGCGGCAGGCCGGCCCTCGAGGAAGACCCGCCCCGGCTGGACTTCTTCCCCTTCGCCTTCGCGGTCGCCTTCTTCGCCCGCTCCAAAGCCACCGTCTTCTCTTTCCCCATCGCCGCAGGCGAGACGCGAACGGAGCAGCAGCACTGGGGCGAGAGCAGGCGCGGCGGAGAAGTCTGAGGAGGAGGGGGGAAATGAGAACGCACTGTTCAAAAAGCCCGTCCGGCGCCTTATATGGGGTTACTTTCGAGTGACTGACTTGTAGGCCCGGGCGATCCTATCAAATCCCGCAACAGTCGCGCGCGTGATACGTTGTGAAAAAGGTGGCATGGAAATCGAGGCGGCCCTGCCTTATCCCATCCGATTACTGCGGCCTCCTCCGTCTCGCGCACTTCCCGAAATTTGAATCCCACAGAATCCGCGGACAGTAGAACAACTTGTCAGACGGAAGATCTCCTCCACATCGCCACTCGGAGCTCTTCCAGTAAGGAAACTCACTTGACAAAAACTAAGAATGGATCAAGGCGACTGAAAAATAAGTTGGTGTCGTCACCTCGGTTCGTCGATCCAGAACGAAGTATACTCATAGCACGAAAAATGAGTTGGAAGTGTCCTCAACTCCTTCCCCACTCAAACCCTGATCCATTTGGGGGCTAATGATGAAGCTATGTACCTAGGGTAGGGTCATGGAACTGTTAAAGATGCCCTCCCCAAGGACATCCCTAAAAGAACCAGAAACATTTGAAGAAGAAGAATCATCCACTCGACCATGAAGCAATGTTCCACTCGACAGTCTTGAAGACACTCGACCGCGTAGACAATCACTCGACCACCAGGAGGTCTAAAGCCACTCTGCTCTGCAACGGTCGAGAATTAAGTCATAGCTTTAATGGTCATTATGTATCTTTATTACTGGCGTTACCAGTAACACCCCTCTCTTAATGTACATTGAACCCTGTGTAATGGAGGGGAGTTGGGGTCCTGGCGCCCTCTATAAAAGCCACCCCCCTCCTCTGGGACAGGGGTTCGCACCCCATGTAACTCACACGCGTATAATCCAGTCGACCGCCTCCGGGCTCCGAGACGTAGGGCTATTACTTTCTCCGAGAAGGGCCTGAACTCGTAAACCTTGCATGTACAACTCCTCCATAGCCGGGATCTTGCCTCTACATCCCTACCCCCCTATTCTAATGTCAGACTTGGAACCACGACAGACAACACTCTCCCCTCTTGTTGCTATGCATCACCATGATCTTGCATGTGTGTAGGAAAGTTTTTGAAATTACTATGTTCCCCAACATGCCCAGCGCCAGTTGCTATTTTTTGCTTGTTTTTTACATCATAGGAAATCAATATCAAACGGAGTCCAAGACCACGAAACTTTTTGTGGATTTGTATGGGCCAAAAGACTCCCGATGGACTAGAGCAGCACCTAGGGTGCCCCGAGGGGGGGCACAACCCACCAGGGCGCGCCTGGGGGTCCAAGCACGCCCAGGTGGGTTGTGCCCACCTCGGTAGCCTCCCGTACCCCTTCCTTGCACTATAAATTCCCAAATATTACGAAATCCTTCGGGGTTACCCTAGATCAGAAGTTCCGCCGCTACAAGGTCTCTGTATCCACGAAAAGCAATCTAGACCGCATTCCGGCACCCTGTTGGAGGGGGGAATCATCTCTGGTGGCCATCTTCATCATCCCGGAGGCCACCATGATGAGGAGGGAGTAGTCCACCCTCGGGGCTGAGGGTTTGTACTAGTAGCTATGTGTATAATCTCTGTCTCTCTCATGATCTATATCATGGGATTTGTTAATATAGATGGATCATATGATGTTTCTCCCCTCTATACTCTTGTTGTGATGAATTGAATCCTTACCCTTTGAAGTTTTGTCTTGTTGGATTGAATATTCAGATATGAGAACACATGATGTATGTCTTGCGGTATGAATACTTTAGCTGACAATGGGGTATCATATTGATTCACTTGATGTACGTTATGGCACTCAACTTGCGGATTCCCGAGGTGACATTGGGGTAATCTATGCATAGGGGTTGATGCACATTTTTATTATCTTTTCTCCAATAGAAACTTTGGGGTCTCTTTGTAGTTCTTTGTGTGGATTGAGTATTATGAATATGAATTTGCTTCGGTGTTATTTTAGTACAAACTCTTGATTAGATCGATCAGAAAGAATAGATTGTGTTATTTTAGTATGAACTCTAGGATAGATCGAACGGAAAGAATAGCTTTGAGGTGGTTTCGTACCCTACAAATAATTTCTATCTTTTGTTCTCCGCTAATAGGAACTCGGGAGTGATACGTTATTGCACTTTGAGGGATAATCATATGATCCAACTATTTTAGCATTGTTGAGACATTGCACTAGTGATAGTACGGACCCTAGGCCTCATTTTCAAGCATTGCAATACCGTTTTTGTGCCTGTTTACTATTTTCTACCTTGCTGTTTTTATTTATTCAGATTATAAAAATATATTTCTACCATCCATATTACACTTCTATCACCATCTCTTCGCCGAACTAGTGCACCTATACAATTTGCCATTGTATTGGGTGTGTTGGGGACACAAGAGATTTCTTATATTTGGTTGCAGGGTCGTTCGAGAGAGACCATATTCATCCTACACCTCTCACGGATTGATAAACCTTAGGTCATCCACTAGAGGTAAAATTGCTACTGTCCTACAAAACTCTGCGCTTGGAGGCCCAACACGTGTCTACAAGAATAAAGTTGCGTAGTAGACATCAGGAGGCTCCCCCTACATGTATGCAATCGTGTAAGGATGGAATATGAGAATAGGCGAATGCATAAGCATGTCAGAGCAAGCACTGAGTTACATGTATCTTGGCTATATGCATCAGGGCAAATGATGTAGATAAGATAAGCGTACCTTCATGTTCATGAATCCTCCTTGTAAACAATATGTACATCAACAAGAGCTTACCATGCACATGAGTGTGATGCATATACTTACCTTGTGGTCTTGAGATGACTTTGGAAGAGATGAACTTGAGAAAATAGGGTTAGATAACCCAGGAACATTCTAACTAAAGCAATTTCAGGAAACCACAAGAGTACCAAGATTGGGATGACATGTAATGAGTGAGTACTTAGTACTCCATTTGGATATAGACATGTCCCCAAAGATTAAAGATATGTAATGAATTCCAGAGATTTTCTTCCCCTAGATATGAACTCTTTCTCCCAATGAATCTGATATTGGATGATGGGAGAAGGTAGGGTAAGAGAAAATCAAAGCAATAAATGGTACAATCAACTATATATTAACATGCCTTTCCCCTCTTAAAGACATGTGACTTCTCTCATCTATTGTTAACAAGCATCTGGAGAAGCTAAGATGTGCTCTCTCTCCCATGTGATAAGCTTTGATGTGCTCTCCCCCCCCCCCCTTCACATCAATTAGTATGCAATTTGAGTCAAATAGGTTTGGTCCTTGAGACACATTACAAAGCAGAATGTAGTTTAAGATGCAGGTTGATGATAAGAATCATTGAGAGGAGCTGGAGAAGAAAAGAAATATGCAATGACAAAAAGTTTTCTCAGCAGTGAAATCGGTAACGCCGACCTGTTCTCATCGGTGACACCGAGTTGGCAGTGTCAGGGATGATGCATATTGGTCAGACTGGATTAGTCCGCGTCGGTTGTACCGATGAACTATCTACAGGTAATTCCTGTAGTTCGATCTATCCAGTAGGCATGAATCGGTGAGTCCGAGTTCAATGCAGAGTAAAAAAATTGTCAACTCAGCTCACTAGGCAAATTCAAATTTCATAAGGATTTGCAATGAATTAACTAAAAGATTTGCAGGGAAATAAACACAGAAAGAAATGTAGAAAAGAGATCTATATGAAGTGAACAAAAAACACTATGGAACTTCATCTAGAGGGGGTTCGGCAAAAAAGTCACCTATGTTAGAGTATATTGACTAAGGAGTCAAGTGATAACACTTGATCGTAGGTCATACTAATCGTGTAAGCTCAAAATGGGGTTTACCATTTTTCGTTTAAGTATTTTGATGTATTCACATCTCGTTGAGTTGCTTTGACTCATGACTTGGGTCAAAGCTTCTCTAAGATGTAATAACATACCATGTGTTGTGTTGATCGTGATCATGTAGTTCAACTTGTGTTGGATGCTCAAGGTTGATGTAGTCCATCAAGAGTTGAAAGCACCACTTGTAGTTTGAGTTCATCTTCCTACATGGGTTAGTTTTGCAAGGAAGATCACTTGTGTATCCAAAATGACAATCATGAAATTTGATACCAAATGAAATTTGATATATAGAAATTGTCGAAGGATATGTTGAGTGAGCTCATCCTTCCTTGTATTCCACATCCATATAGTAGAAACTTGGTGATGTAGAGATTGCTTAAGATGTGAGTGACTTGCAATCTCATAGATTTGGGCTCATCCAAGTACCTACAAGGGTTAGATAACATGCAAGGGTACAAGTATAGATCCAAGACATATGATCATCATCATAAGAGAATTATCAAGGATTAGTCATAAAAGGCTCATGCCTTGCATGTATCTAGATGGAGTTTCCACTCCAAGTTTAAGACGTCAATGATGTTCAATTCACCTCTCAAATAGCAAAATACTTTCTCATCAAACGGTTTGGTGAATATATCGGCCAATTGCATATCAGTACGAACATGCTTAAGATTGATGTCTCCTTTAGCAACATGATCTCGAATGAAATGATGTCGAACTTCAATATGCTTAGTTTGAGAATGTTGCACGGGATTGTGAGCAATCTTAATAGCACTCTCATTATCACAAATCAAAGGAACATGTTTCACATGTATCCCATAATCCTTAAGGGTTTGGGTCATCCAAAGTAATTGAGCACAACATGACCTAGTGGCAATGTATTCCACTCCGGCGGTGGATAAGGATACCGAGTTTTGTTTCTTGGAGGACCAAGACACAAGAGATCTACCAAGAAACTGACAAGTACCTGAAATGGACTTTCTATCAACCTAGTCACCGGCATAGTCCGAATCGGAGTAGCCAACAAGATCAAAAGAAGACCTCTTAGGATACCAAATGCCAAAATTTGGTGTATGAATTAAGTATCTCACTATCCTTTTTACAGCCTTAAGATGACATTCTTTAGGGTCCGCTTGATATTGTGCGCACATGCACACACTTAGCATAATATCGAGACGGGAGGCACATAGATATAACAATGAACCAATCATAGAGCAGTAGACCTTTAGGTCAAGAAGTTTGCCATCCTTAGTCAAGTCAAGATGTCCACTAGTAGGCATGGGTGTTTTCATACCTTTGCTTTCTTGCATGTTGAACTTCTTGAATAATTCCTTGGTGTACTTTGTTTGAGAGACAAAGGTACCTTCCTTAGTTTGCTTGATTTGCAAACTAAGAAAGAATTTGAGTTCACTCATCATGGACATCTCAAACTTCTCCGACATTAGCCTTCTCCGGCACATCAAAGCTTATCACATGGGAGAGAGAGCACATCTTAGCTTCTCCGGCATTAGCCTTCCAAACTTTTCACTAAAATGAGGGTTAGTCAAACCAAATATGATATCATCCACATAAATTTGGCACACAAATAATTCACCATTAACCCTTTTAATAAAAAGTGTAGAATCAATCTTCCCTATTTCAAAGCCTTTTTCGATAAGAAACTTGGTCAAGCATTTATACCATGCTCTAGGAGCTTGTTTAAGACCATAAAGAGCTTTGTGTAGTTTGTAAACATGATCAGGTTTATTGGTATTAACAAAGTCGGGAGGTTGTTTAACATGGACTTCCTCCTCAATTTCACCATTCAGAAAAGCACTTTTAATGTCCATTTGGTACAAGGTGATATCATGATGATTGGCATAAGCAAGTAAGATGCATATGGACTAAAGTCTAGCAACGGGGCGTATGTCTAACCATAATCCATACCTTCGACCTAAGTGTAGCCTTGAGCGATGAGACGAGCCTTGTTGAGTACAACTTGTCCATCCTCGTCTTGCTTATTCCAAAATACCCATTTGGTTCCAATGACATTGTGCTTATCATCGGGCTTTTCAACCAACGTCCATACTTGATTCCTCTCAAATTTGTGTAGCTCTTCATGCATAGCGTTCACCCAATCCGGATCATCAAGAGCTTCTTCAACCTTCATAGGTTCAATACTAGAAATGAATGAGTAATGTTCACAAAAATTAGCCAAGCAGGTTTTGGAGCGGGTGATTCTCCCGGTCTGAATATCATCAAAGATTTGTTCGACGGGATGATCTCTTGAAACTCTTTCTCTAACTCGTGAGAGCTTTTGTTTGGGTCGGGATGGAACATCCTCCTCATTATCTTCTTCTTGTCCTTCTTCATTGTTGTTGGCGTTGTTGTTCTCTTGTGGAGGTGGAGAAGGAGGTCGATGAGGTTCATCTTGTTGTACTTCCTCGTTTCCTTCGTCTTGACGTGTTCCACTTGTGGATGCCTCCAAGTCAACTTGTGGTTCACCTTGTTGTGAGGTTGAGGCTTCCACTTGAATGGATGAAGTGCTCTCCTTCACTTCCGTTGGGCGAATCTTGCCAATAGACAAGTCTTGAATTGCTTCCGAGGATCTTTGTCACCTACATCAATTGGCAATTGCTCTACTTGTGAGCCGTTAGATTCATCAAATTTTAGATATAGAATCTCTTCAACCTTTCAGGTGAAATTTTTGCAGACACGGTAAGTGTGAGAATTTGAGACATAACCAAGTAGGAAACCTTCGTGAGATTTGGGGGGAAATTTTGAACGACGATGATTATCTAGAATGTAACACTTTGAGCCAAATATTCGAAAGTATCCAACTTGGGGTTTGTACTGGTGAGAAGCTCGTAGGCCGTATTGTCAATAAGCTTGTGAAGGTATAGTCTATTCGTAGCATGACAAGCTGTCTCAACCGCTTCCGCCAAAAAATGTCTTGGCGTCTTGTATTCATCAAGCATCGTTCTTGCCATCTCAATAAGTGTCTAGTTCTTCCTCTCAACAACTCCATTTTGTTCAGGTGTGTACGTAGCCGAGAACTCATGTGAAATCCCTTCTTCGTCAAGAAAGGTATCCATGTTGGCGTTCTTGAACTCCATTCCATTTTGGACCTGCGATTTATCATCAAGAAAGAACACCCACGTAAATCTTGAAAAATCATCAACAATGACCAAACCGAGTGAGTTACCACCGAGACTCTTGTAGGCGTTGGGACCAAAACGATCCATAGGGAGTAGCTCGAGTGGTCTTCTCGTGGTCATGATGTTCTTCACGAGATGACTTCCTCCAACTTGTTTCCCTACTTGACAAGCACTACAAAGTCTATCCTTGTCAAATATGACATCTTTAACACAAAGGATATGATCACCTTTAATAAGCTTATCAAGATTTGGCATGCCCACGTGACCTAACCTTCTTTTCCAGAACCAACCTTTAGAATATTTATCAATTAAGCAAGTTCTAGGTTGAGCCCTTTTAGTAAAATCAATAATGTATAGAACACCTCTATGTATACCGATAAAGACCATATTATGATTGTCTCTTCGAAACACTTGGCAATATACTTTAGTGACTAGAACATTGAAACCAAAATTGGCTAGTATAGACACGGAAAGTAAATTGTAGCCAAGAGAGTCAACGAGCATAACATTTTGGATAGAGCTATCATGTGAGATGGCCACCTTACCAAGTCCAACCACTTTACCCTTTGAGTTATCACCAAAAGTGACATACTTTCGGGGACCATATCCTTGTCTCCGGTCATGTGATCGGTACATCCACTATCAAGAACCCATTTCTTTCCTTCGGCCGTGTAACCAGGAAGGTTAGCTATAAGACCAAAGTGTCACATTGACTCATCAAGATCAAAGTCACTATCATCATTCTCGATGTAATATCCATGTTCAACATCGTCTTGTGATTGATCATCACCTAGAGAGAGTGATTCATTAGATTAATGACCATGACAATGTGCATCTTTATGAATTCTAATGACTTGTGAGATGATGCTACTAATGACTCCAACATCTCCTTTGGCACGCATAAGGTCATGAAGCTCAAATAGACAATCATCAAATTTAGGATCACTAGGTTTCATTTTATGAAAAGTAATGGACTTTGAAGAATCCCATCTAAATTTTTCAAGGAATAGTTTGGAAAGCGTTCCTCAAGATATATCCATATAGTATAAGCACATTCAAATGTAGGCAAGCATACAAGCAAATTTCTAGGCAATCCTCTCATGATAAGATCAACGGTTCTAAAAATCTGGGTTATGTCAAGATACTCGTCGGGGGTAGGATGCAAGGGATCAATAGGAGGCACACAAGGTCTAGTAACATACTTGTTCAAATTATATTCATTGAAAATATCAAGCATTTCATTTTTCCAAGCAATATTGAATTATCCGTTAAGCATAGGCACTCTACGACTAATACTCCCAACCGTAGACTCATCCATCTTCCTCCAATGGTGATTAAACCAAAGCAATGGAGACCAATGCTTTGATACCAATTGAAAAGATCGAGAAGAGGGGTCTAGAGGGGGTGATTAGACCCTCAACAAGCAAAAGTGACGGTTTTTAATTTCTTCAACTTAAAGTGGAGTTTTATCACAAGTTTAAGCATTCACAATACATTTCAAGCAAGTATGCCAAGAGTATGAGCATCGAAAAGAGTAAAGCATGCAATTTGCAAGAAAGTAAAGGGATGGGATTGGAGTGTGCAAACGCAATGTAGACATGGAGATTTTTGGCATGGTTTCGATAGGTGGTGCTATCATACATCCACATTGATGGAGACTTCAACCCTCGAAGGGTAATGGCTGCGCGAGTCCACGGAGGGCTCCACCCACGAAACGTCCACGAACAAGCAACCTTGTTTATCCCACCATGGGCATCGCCCACAAAGGACTTGCCTCACTTAGGTGGATCTTCACGAAGTAGGCGATCTCCTTGCCCTTACAAACTCCTTGGTTCAACTCCACAATCTTGTCGAAGGCTCCCAAGTGACACCTAACCAATCTAGGAGACACCACTCCCTAAAAGGTAATAGATGGTGTGTTGGTGATGAACTCCTTGCTCTTGTGCTTCAAATGATAGTCTCCCCAAAACTCAACTCTCTCTCACGGATTTGGCTATGGTGGAAAGATGATTTGAGTGGAAAGCAACTTGGGGAAGGCTAGAGATCAAGATTTATGTGGTTGGATTGGAATGTCTTGGTCTCAACACATGAGTAGGTGGTTCTCTCTCAGAAAATGAGTATGGAAGTATAGGCACGTTCTGATGACTCTCTCTTGAACAGATAAGGGTGGAGGGGTATATATAGCCTCCACACAAAATCCAACCGTTACACACATTTGACCCAACTCGGTCAGACCGAATAGAAGAACTCGGTGAGACCGATTTACTTCAAGATGTGAACTTTAGGAATCTCGGTGGGACCGACATGATCAAATCGATGGGACCAATGTGCAAGGGCTTAGGGCAAAACCTCATCTCGGTGAGACCGATTGCTTGAACTCGATGAGATTGATTTCAGCAATGAGCAAATGGAGAGTTGGTCAGGCAAACTCGGTGGGACCGATTGCACATTTTGGTGAGACCGAGATAATTACACAGGAAACAGAGAGTTTGCAAGGCCATCTCAGTGTGATCGAGATCCGTATCGGTGAGACCGAATTGTCTAGGGTTATTGGCAGTGGCTATGTCAACAGAACTTGGTGGCGCCGGATAGATCAAATCCGTGGGGCCGACTTTGACTTTGGGTTTTGGACATATGTGGAAATGAGAAAGTGGTTGAGGGTTTTGGAGCAATATCACTAAGCACTTTGAGAAAGTTGACCATTAAGCAACACCTCATCCCCTTTTAATAGTATTGGCTTTCCTATGGACTCAATGTGATCTTGGATCACTAAAATGAAAATGAAGAGTCTTGAGCTTTTGCCAATCTTTGTCCTTAGCATTTTGAAGGTGTTTCTCATCCTCTTATCCTTGCAACGCCATTGTTGGACTGATCTGAAATACACTAGGTAAAGGTATTAGTCCAACAAGAGATGTGTTGACATTAATTACCAAAACCACCCAGGGAGCACTTGTGCTTTCATTTTTCTATTGTGGATATTAATTATATCTTGTATAAAAAGGAAAAAAAATAAAATAATGTGACATGTTAAGTTAGGACGAGTAAGATAGTTTTTGATTACTTGTCTCCTACTATGGTTGACTAATTGGCATGAAACTAAACATGGAAACCATAGATCATGAGCCACCCACACGTCCATTGCATGATAATTGCTAGATGGTCAACAACTGAACACTAAAATACATATATAGACCGATACTTGTTGTTTGGTATGCAATAATTGACATTGGATTTAATATCTCACAACCCAGGAAGGAAAAAATATTTGTTAAGAACTCCTTCAGTAATAATTACATCAAACTAGAGTACTCAATGTGGGTGTCAAAATCGGCCGATCTCGGGTAGGGGGTACCGAACTGTGTGTCTGAGGATCGAAGGTAACAGGAGGCAGGGGACATGGTGTTTTACCCAGGTTCGGGCCCTCTTAATGGAGGTAATACCCTACTTCCTACTTGATTTACTTTGATGAGTATAGGGGTTACAAGAGTTGATCTACCTCAAGATCGTAATGGCTAAACCCTAGATGTCTAGCATGTATGATTGTGATTGCCTCTACGGACTAATCCATCCGGTTTATATAGACACCGGAGGGGTCTAGGGTTGTACAGAGACAGTTTATAGAGAAGGGAATCTTCATATCCGAACACCAAGCTTGCCATCCACGCAAAGGAGAGTCCCATCCGGACACGGGACAAGCCTTCTTTCCTGTATCTTCACGGCCCACCAGTCCGGCCCACGTCACATAGCCCGGACGCCCCGGGACCCCCTAATCCAGGACTCCCTCAGTAGCCCCTGAACCAGGCTTCAATGACGATGTGTCCGGCGCGCAGATTTTTGTCGGCATTGCAAGGTGGGTTCCTCCTCCGAACACTTCAAAGTGGTTGATCAAAAGAACAATATCCGGCTCTGTATAATAGTTACAACCCTGAACCACAAGGGCAAAATACTTAAACAAAATAAGTCACGTCCACTGACATCTTTTCCGGCGAGACGTTATGTTCTTGCCTTATTATTATTTCGAACCAATTTTCAGCCTCCTGTCTCATGTTTCGAGGCGCGGTATTCATTGACACGTCTTGTCAAGGCAGAGATCGTGTCCCCTTATTGCGGGATTCTCACCAATATGGGTTTGGGTAATCCAACCATGCCGTCCACACGACCCCTTGAGAATAGGCGAGGTTTAAGGCTTGTGGGGGGACGCTTGATATTCACTGCCTTTATAAGAAGATAAGAATCCATCTTTTTACCCCCACACCTTCTTCCTCCTCAGCCCATCTACCCTCAAGCTCCAGTGCCCAAGTTTCAATCCCTTCTGTCCCCAGCAAACACTCACGCCATGTCCAGATCTGGAGCGCAGGGTAAGTGGATGGCCTCCTCCGTCACGGAGGGGAACATCAAGGAACTCCGGGAAGCGGGGAATTTAGCCAAGGAAATCACCCACTGGCTCCCTTTCAAAAAGCAGATCATTCCCACCCCGGAGCCCAATGATAGGGTAGTGTTCATCCCCCACTTCCTTCGCGGGCTAGGGTTTCCTCTCCAGCCCTTTGTCCGCGGGCTCATGTTCTATTACGGGCTAGATTTCCACGATCTAGCCTCGAATTCCTTCCTCAACATCTCGGCGTTCATCGTCGTATGTGAGGAGTTCCTTCGCATTCCCCCCCCCCCACTTCGTCCTGTGGCTCAAGGTCTTCAACGTGAAGCCGAAAGTGGTCGAGGGTCAACACGCGGAGTGTGGCGGCGCCATGGTGAGCAAGCTCCCTAATGTCACCTGGCCAAAGGGGACCTTCGTAGAGACTGTGAAGGGATGGCAACAGGAGTGGTTCTACATCACGGGGCCCCGTGACGCCACATGGTCCGCCGTCCGGAGTTCAAACCGTTCCTCCAATGTGGCTTGCATTATGGATTAACAAGGGCCTGGATTGGGCATCATCCAATGAGGCGATGACGCTGCAGAAGCACGTCAAGAGCATGATAGAGAAGAACACCAGCCTTGCCAACGTGATCCAGGTGATGCTTTTATGCCGGATTCTTCCCTGCCAACGCCGGACTCTCCATTTGTGCGAGTTTGATCCGTCCAGTCCTCAGACCCTGCAACGGTTCTTCGGCACAACACACGATGGAAGCTGCTTTTCAAGGCCCAGAAGTCGTGACCGGAAACAACTGAAGACCTCGGCCTCGACTGCGCTCATCCGGCTACTCCAGTAAGTTTGTCAAATTTCCAAACATATCCTCAATTTTTATATCCAAGGAGTATGCTAAGCCTTCCCTTATCCTTCAGGGCTGGACGAAGAAGGTGGAGCGGATCCAATGTCTAGCGCCACTGCCCGAAGACCCAACTATTCCTCTTCTAATGAAGATGTTGGTTCTGACGTCATACTAGGCACCGGAGAAGAAGGCCAAGAAGAAGGGCAAGGAGGCTAGAAGTGGCCTACGCCGTAAAGGTACTTTGGACATAGTGTCCGAAGATATCGAAGTTCTTTCCTCCCCCGAGGGAGATGAAGATGAAGAGGAAGAGGAGGAGAGAAATTCTCCCCTTAAGGGGGGAAAGAAGGGGGGCTTCCGGGGACCTAGAGGCAGCGGCATCCAAGAAGGTGAAGATCTCCCTTTCGGATAATTCGGAATCTGCCGGATTTCGGGTTCCGGCAGACCCTTGAGGTTCGAACACTGGGGTACGCGCAGAGATTTCGCCTTCTACCTAACTGCACTCCACCGCCTCGCTAAGATCTAAGCTATGGAAAGAACAGCACAAGAGACACAGGGTTTATACTAGTTCGGGCCACCATTGTGGTGTAATACCCTACTCTAGTTTGTGGTGTGGTGGATTGCCTCTTGGGCTGATGATGATGAGCAATACAAGGAAGAAAAGCCTCGCGAGGGTCTGTTCTTGGCTAGGGCGATGAACTGCTAGGAGGAGTTTAGTCACCCTTCTCTCTCTGTGTGTGTGTGATGCTACTCGATCCGATCCCAGCTTGTTTCTGGATTGGCCGATTCTTTCTCGATCCTAGATTCTCTATCCTCGATTCTCGATCCTCTCTACCCTGGGGGTGGCTAGTCCTATTTATAGGCAAAGGCCCTGGGCCTCTTCCCAAATATTGAGCGGGAAGGGCGCCAACAATTGGCCATTTTGAAGGGGAACATCTGGTACACTTATCCTGACTAAAGTTGGTCCTCGCCTGCCAAAGGCTCTGGTGGTGACGCTGGCTTGGGCTCCACAATGACTTCCTCCCTGCCGTTGGGCTGGTCTTGGTCTCGTTGCACCGAAATGGGTGCCTTTGCTTGATGCTCTCGCCTGCGCTTGCTCCCTTTGCACCAAAGAGGAAAGAAGGACACTGCGCGGGCTGGCGCCCGCCTGGCGCCCTTGGTCGTCATGGCTTGCCTCACGGGCACCTCATGAGGTACCCCGCCTTGATCTCTCCGCCTCCTCGCGTGCCAGCCTGATGAGGCCGTGCCTGAGGAAGCTCCGTGTCGTCCGCCCCGCGAGGCTTGGCCCCTCGCGAGGGTCTTGGGTCTGTGTTGATGAAGATGGGTCGTGCTGGGCCCCCCTTTGAGCCACGCCGCAGGCCGCAGGCAGGCAAGTCTGGGGACCCCCGTTCCCAGAACGCCGACAGTAGCCCCCGGGCCCAAGGCGCGCCCGGACTTGGCCGTGCAGGGAGGCAAAAGGGCAAGGGCGAAGCGCCGCGGGCCCTAACAGCCTGCGGCCTTGGGCGCCGCGTGGCGGTTGATTGGACGGGGACGTCTCAGCAACCGCGCGAGTTGATAAAGGAGCGGCATCTTCCTAGGCCTTGCTTTTTTTTGCTTTCTCTGGTTGCTGCTCAGATCCCCTTTCATGCGCCTCTTCTTCCTTCCTCCAAAATTTCCAGATCTACTTCGACCGCGTGACCTAGGAAGCCATGGTGCCTGGTCAGTCCCCAGTCGGAGCTTGGTACTCGTCTGCCCTGGAATCACCGAATGTCAGAGGAGATCCTCGCCCAGTTGCGCCGGATGGCGGCGGCGCATGGCATCGACGGGGCGAAGGTGTTCAAGGCCGGCTCCGCCACCCCTGAGGGCCAAGGGAGCACCTTCTATCCGCTCTTTGTAAGCGCCATTGCTGCTGGCCTGGTGCCTCCCTTCTCCGAGTTCTTCTTCTCTGTCCTCCGCCATTATAACCTACAGGCTCTGCATCTCCACCCCAACTCCGTCCTTCTCCTGGAAATCTTCGCCTATTACTGCGAGGCTCACGTAGTGGTGCAGCCCTCAGTGGCCTTGTTGCGCCACTAGTTCTACCTCCGGACCTCTCGCGGTCCTGCTTCCGCGTGCGTGAGCTTCGTCGCGTACGGTGGCGCCATTGCCATTTCGAACCCCGGGAAAAGGATTGAGGGCTTCAGGAGCAAGTGGGTCTTGGCAGATGCTGGGCGCATCCTCCCTCGGCTAATCTTGCCCACGGAGCAACCCACGAGCTCAGCGATTGGGGTCGAGCGGAGCTCGCGGACCCCTGCGTGAAGTTGGTGTTGGAGAAGATGGACGCGGATCTGAGGCCGGCCAACATGGCGGCGGCGAAGCTGACCGGCGCGTCGCTGCTGAGGGAATTCTTGGAGCACCAGCTGACTCCGCTTCGGTAGTACTCACTTCCGATGTGGAGGCCCCATCCGAGCCCCGCGGCCTTGGCCGACGAAGATCTGGCTGCGGTCCTCCAATCTCTGGTCGGGGGCGATGTGGCGAGGTTGGAGGGCGCTCCTACACCCTTGTTCCTCCGCGACGACTGGGAGCAGGTAGTGGAGTCCATGCCCGTCTTCAACAGGGACGGGCCCGTGCCCACGGAAGCTCCCGAGGAACCGATGGACGTGTCCTCCGACCACTCCAGCGAAGAGGAGGAAGGAGGGGAGCAGGAAAAAGGGCCTAACTCCGAGGCGACTGACGGAGAGTCGAGGGCTCCCCTCCCCGACGCAGGCCCTGCGTTCTCCACCTCTCTCCGAGCGATGACGACGAGGATGATGACGAGCAGGGCGGCGGGAGCTTGCCCCCGATCCCGAAGAAGGACAGGACCGGGCTGATCTCCCGCGGGTCTGCCCCTACCCCGAGGCAGACCGTAGACGCGCCTTCCGCTCCCAAGGTTCCCGAGGTTGACCCTTCCAGCCGGCTTTCATGCTTCAAATTTGGCCGGAGGCTGCCTGAGCTCACTGGCGATGACCCGTAAGCGCTTGATTCTTGTCTTTATTTCTTGTTCTGCTGCTGAGGCTTGACGTCCACATCTCTTGGATAGGCTGGCGCCCGCAGCAAAGAAGCCGAAGGGAGCTCCTGAAGTTCCATCCAGGGCAGCGCCTCTGCCCGTGAAGGAAGGTGACCGCGACGCACGGGCCTCTCCTGCCCGGTCGTCCTTGCGAGGCCTGGCTAAGCCGGCTGGGGCGAGCTCAGCCCCCATGGCCCAAGCGACTCCCGGGGTGCCTTTGCCTGCTGCCGCCACCACAGCCGTTGGGTGCAGCAGGCTCCGCCTCAGGATGTTGTGGTCGTGCCGCCGCCTTCTCCTCCTACTCCACCGACTGCTGTCTTTCCGACTCCTCCCGCCGTTCTGGATCGTGCTGCTGCTGAGCTGGACCGGCTACAGCAGGATCTTCTTGGCGCCGACCCTCACTTGGTAGCCGGGCGCTTGGAGCTGGCTTCAGGATGGATTCACTCCGACGCTTCGATTCGGGAGGCGCTGGTCCAGGCCTCGACGGCTTGCGATGAGGAGAGGCAGGCCGTCCTTGAGGCGAAGGCTGCTCGTGACGCAGCCCTGGGGGAGGTGGTCGACGTCAGTGGTCGCTGCAAGGCGCTGGAGGACGAGCTGCAAGGCCTGCGGGACCAGCTCACGAAAGAGGCCCGCCTTCGCCAAGAGCAGGAAGAAGGCGCGAAGGCTCGCGAGGCGGCCGTCAAGGACCGGGAGGCCAAGCTCAGGAAGCGCCATGATCGCCTAGGCGCGCTGGAGCAGGAGTTGGGGGCGAGGAAGGTCGAGCTGGACGACAAGGCCCAGGTTCTTGCCGAGGACCGCGTGGCCTTCGCGGAGATGAAGGTGAAGGCTCGCTCCTC
This sequence comes from Aegilops umbellulata, assembly GCA_032464435.1. NCBI lineage: Eukaryota > Viridiplantae > Streptophyta > Magnoliopsida > Poales > Poaceae > Aegilops > Aegilops umbellulata. Next base: position 189,723,236 of record CP136057.1, read on the forward strand.
GTTGAGGATGCTTTACGACAACAGCCTGGAAAGCCCGCTGGCTGGCGCCGAGGACGGCCCCTCCAAGCTGCTTCCCTTCCTGGTTCACGCTCTTTAAGATGTCGCCCTTGGCCTTGGCCCCACGGCCGAGTCCGAGGCGCATGTCCTGTCTTCTGTAGCGCTGACGCGGGTCCTCGCCCACATCTACCTTCGCGACCCCAGCATCGACCTCGACAGCCTGCTGGATCCAGCAAGCGGCGAGCGTGCCGCTGCCGCTGCCGAGGCCGTGAAGGGTTGCGCGGAGGCTCTGCGGGGGAAGTTCCGGGCCTTCAGCGCCAAGCCGAAGCGAGGCGCTGCCGACCCTGCTGCTCCACCGCCGACAAGTGACTCCGTTGTGGCTCCTGTCCTGCCTTCAATTCCTGCACATGTATCATGCCTCGGGGAGGCGTTTATACTTGCGTTTGGCATTGAGATAACAGTGTGGACTGTAATATTTGCTTTTGAATTCCTTGAAATTTACGCTTTTATTTCCTACTTGCTTATGTTCTATGACGGCAGAGCCCGGCCCCGCGCATACCGCAGCCGCCGTTAGCCCCGACCGGAAACCAGGACGGGACCAAGGAGTGAGGGGCTACGTGACAAGTTAGGCTCCTGAGTCGCGATGCTCAGGAGTCCCCCTTGGCGCACGAACAGCAAGTAGGGAGGTGAGATGTGGGTGGATCTACCGTTCTACGTCTGCAGAGCCCGGCCCCGCGCATACCTCAGCCGCCGTTAGCCTTTCGGAACTAAGGAGTGAGGGGCTACGTGACCAGTTAGGCTCCTGAGTCGCGATGCTCAGGAGTCCCCCTTGACGCTCAAATGGCCTTCGTACCTTGGCTCCGCTCGGGGAGAGACACGCGATGAACCAGGCCCGGGGAGGCCTGGCTGGGTGGTGTGCGTCTGGGCGTGACCCAGGCCCAGCCCCCGTGCCCAGCCCCCTCGCGCGGCACTCCCGAGGGGAGGCGTTACGATGAGGCTAGACACTGAGCTCTGGGCTCCCTGAGGTTGATGCGGCCCGGGGGCCACCCTCAGTTGTTTATCACCAGCGCGGAGCATAGCGCTTCCGTATGTGTACGGGCATAGCCACTCGTCGGCAGTGTCGTCGGCCAGCGCGGAGCATGGTGCTTCCACTGGTACATGGGAGGGGGCTCCCCTCTGGGAGGAGCCCCCGGGGTGTGTACAGCCCCGCCCTGACACGTGGCTGGCACGGTAGGGCCTGGCGAGGTGTATCTGGGCACCCGTGAGCCAGCGCGGGACTCACGGGGCCCTACCTCTAGGCGGGTTGCGCCTGGCACTGGGCCTTATCTTGTGATGTGTTCCTGCAAATTTGGTTAGATGCTGGCACTCTACGTCCTCGGGTCCCGGCCCTCGAGCCGGTCTCAGCCGTCGCTGGTATGCCAGGTCGCGATGCCGTGGACAAGGCCAGAGGGTGAGGGCTGGAGAGCCAGTAAGAGCCCTGAGTCGCGATGCTCAGGTACCCCCCCCCCCCTTTAACATGCAAGTGGTCGGCATGGAGAAGAAGAGGTGACGTGGACCGGCATCAAATAATCAAGCATGGTGGGTCGAACGCATGGCCGAAAATAAACGCAAAAGGGATACATGCTGTTGGGTCAGGCCCGAGCGACTTGGGGATGATGCAGCCCGAGGGGCGCCCCCAACAAAGTAAGCTAACAACATGAAATAAAAGGGATACATGCCGTAGGGACGGACCCATGCGGCCTAGGAATAATGCAGCCCTGGGGGGCGCTCCCAGCTGGAAATGAAACTTGAAAGATGTCACCTGATGATGTTGAGGACGAAGGAGTGTTGGTGTAGCAGACTCGTTGGGCTGCGGAAGCCGATCCTCACGAGCCCCCAGGCCCAGGGGCCACGGGAGGCTTCGGAGGCGCTGGTGGCTCCTCGCGGACCATCTCCATCTCTGCCAAGGCTGCGGTACGCCTGGCCTCTTGAGCCTCCATGATGCCCCTCATGAGGCGCTGGTACATGGCAACCGTGTTCGGCAAGCCGTAAGGCATGCGAATGTAGCTGTGGGGTGGACCTTCGCAGTGCCCCACTCGCGAGGGCCAGAGGCGCTCTAGAGAGGCGACTCAATTGAGCCCTGGTATGTCGATGCAGACGCGCAGCCCACCATCCACGCTTGGATGGGGAGCCACAGCTGGTAGGCGGCGGCCGCCTCTCATGACTCTTGACTCCTGTAGCTCCTGAATGGCCTTGCTGACAAACTCCTGAGGGTCTGGCCCTCCTTGCCCTACTCCTTCTTGAGGGAAACGTGCTTCGAAACACGCCTCCATGTGGTGCTCAAGCGCCTCCCTCGTGACCTTAGCCAGGTCGGCGGCCCTCCAGGGGAGAGCCCCCGAGCCCTGCCAGAGGAGGGCGCCGGGCGCGCTTTCCTATGCAATGGAAGGAGGTTCCCCCTGGGCAGGCACGGGCCCTGAGGGGCCTGCCTCCTGAGGGGCCGGGCCGGATGATGTCTTCTTCTTCTTGGGGGTGGTCTCGGGAAGCCTCCTGCTTCCTCGATCCGGGTCTTACAGTGATGCGGCCTGAAAGGCTCGTTCCAGGGAACACACCGCGTCCTTCTCTTTACAGGGCACCGTGATGACTCCGCCACTTCCTGGCATCTTGAGGACGTTGTAGCCGTGGTGAGTTACGGCCATGAACTTGGCCAGCGCTGGGTACCCAAGGATGGCGTTGTACGGCAGGCGAATGTGAGCGACGTCGAAGTCGATGAGCTCGGTGCAGTGGTTGTCGCGTGCCCGGAAGGTGACAGGGACCTGCCCAATCGTGACTCCGGAGAAAGGCTTGGTTGGCTGAAGCTGGTTGTAGGGCACTTGGAGATTGTTGAATGTTTCCACGGATAGGACGTTGAGCCCTGCCCCACCATCGATGAGGGTCCTGGTGACCAGCACGTTGCTGATGATTGGGGAACAAAGCATCGGGAGGACTCCGACTGTGGCCGCACACTTGAGCTGATCCACTGAGCTGAACGTGATGGCGCACGCCGACCACCTGAGAGGGCGCACGGCTTCGAGCTTGGGGAGGACTGCATTCACTTCGCGAACGAACTGCTTGAAGATGCGTTGAGAGGCTAGGGCTTGAGCCCCGCCCAGGATGCAGGCGATCGCGCGGCTCCTGGAAGCCCCCAGCCCCCTCGTTCTGATGGCGGTCCTCGTTTCTCCTTGGCTGCGGCGGCAGCGGAGGGAGGCCTGCGTTGCCTTGCGGGCGATCCTCGCGAGGCTGATCCCTCCAGTCTCCCTCGCGAGGCGGGTCTTGCCAGCGATCCTCGCAAGGTCGATCGCGCCACCCTTGGCGCGGGCGGCGGTCTTCCCAGTGTCCTACGTTCCTTCCTCCTCCTCGACCGTAGCCCCGGTCACCACGGTCGGGACGACGGCCGATCCTTCCTTCTCGCACGACTCGGAGCTCTTGACATTCGTTGGTGTTGTGGGTGTGGAGGTCGTGGTACACACAGTACCGATTGCCCTTGGAAGATTCGGGCTGATCTCTGCCCCGCTTGGTGTCTGGTTCTGCCGCGAGCACGGCAGCCCCCTTGCGCTTCACGTCCTTGGCCTTGGGCTTCTTCTCTTCTGGGTCTGCGGCAGGCAGCTCGAGGAGGGAGAGACGCCCTTCCTCAGCCCTGGTGCACTTGGTCGCCAAGTTGAACAGCTCCAAGGAAGTGCACAGGTCTTCATGCATCGCCAGCTCCTCCTTCATCTTGATGTCGCGCGCGCCGTCGGAGAAGGCTGAGATGATGGCCTCCTCGGTCACCTTGGGAATCTTGAGGCGTGCGTTGTTGAAGCACTGGATGTACTTCTGCAGGGTCTCTCCGGGTTGTTGCTTGATGCGGCGCATGTCGCTCACGGCGGGTGACCGGTCGCGAGTACCTTGGAAGTTGGCGATGAAGCGGGTGCGCATCTCGTCCCAGGAGGAGATCGTGCCTGGAGCCAGGTTCAGGAGCCAGGTGCGGGCCCCGTCCTTGAGCGCCATGGGAAACCAGTTTGCCATGACCTTCTCGTCTCCGTTGGCAGCTTCGATGCCCAGCTCATAGAGCTGGAGGAACTCCGCAGGGTCGACCGTGTCGTCGTAACGAGGAGGCAGGTCTGGCTTGAACTTGCCGGGCCACGCGACGCTGCGTAGCTCGGTGGTGAAGGCACGGCATCCTACTGTGGCCACGGAAGGCCTTGGGTGACGGAGAGCTTGGTCTTGCAGGTCCCCATGCGCTGCAGCTGGGAGCAGCGCGGGGTCTTGACGTGCGGGAGCAGGAGCATGGTCGCGATGTGCTGGAGCAGGGAGTGCCCGGGCAGCTTCTTGCGGGCGAGGGACTTCTTGGCAGCTCTGCTCTTGCTGCGCTGGCACCTGACGGAGCGGGTTCCGCCTAGGGGCCACGCGCCTTGGAGCTAGGGTGCCTTCTTGAGGAGGAGGCGGCTGGGGCGCCCCCGGAGCTTCGTCGCCCGCGCAGGGCTGGGTGCGGTGCAGCGGAAAGGACGGTGCAGGAGAGCCCCCAGCGGCGCGGACGAGCTCGGCGACGCGGTCGAGCCATTCTTCGTAGACGTCGTCAACGGGACGGTAGCGCAGGAGCTCGTTTGCCGCGATGAGCACAGCTCGAGCCTCCATGGGTGCGCGGAGCGCGCGGGACGAAAAACCAGCTGGGGTGAGCAAGGGAGTAGCGGTGCGGCCGCACGGACGGATGCTGAGATGACGCTTGCTGCTCGTTTCCCGCCGGGCCGGTGGCGGCGTTGACGGCAGGTGATGGGGAACGGCGAGGACGCCCGCCGACAGGAGCCGTCTGGGCGACGCGGGAAGCAAGAGCGGCTCGGCGCTCGGCGCGGGCCCGATGAGCGTCAGACATGGACGCGATGGTCGGAGGAGAACGGGGTGGTGGAAGACGAATTCCGGCGCACCCCTACCTGGCGCGCCAAATGTCGGATTTCGGGTTCCGACAGACCCTTGAGGTTCGAACACTGGGGTGCGCGCGGAGATTTCGCCTTCTACCTACCTGCACTCCACCGCCTCGCTAAGATCTAAGCTATGGAAAGAACAGCACAAGATACACAGGGTTTATACTAGTTCGGGCCACCATTGTGGTGTAATACCCTACTCTAGCTTGTGGTGTGGTGGATTGCCTCTTGGGCTAATGATGATGAGCAATACAAGGAAGAACAGCCTCGCGAGGGTCTGTTCTTGGCTGGGGCGATGAACTGCTAGGAGGAGTTCAGTCACCCTTCTCTCTCTGTGTGTGTGTGATGCTACTCGATCCGATCCCAGCTTGTTTCTGGATTGGCCGATTCTTTCTCGATCCTAGATTCTCTATCCTAGATTCTCGATCCTCGATTCTCGATCCTCTCTACCCTGGGGGTGGCTAGTCCTATTTATAGGCAAAGTCCCTGGGCCTCTTCCCAAATATTGAGCGGGAAGGGCGCCAACAATTGGCCATTTTGAAGGGGAACATCTGGTACACTTATCCTGACTAAAGTTGGTCCTCGCCTGCCAAAGGCTCTAGTGGTGACGCTGGCTTGGGATCCACAATGACTTCCTCCCTGCCGTTGGGCTGGTCTTGGTCTCGTTGCACCGAAACGGGTGCCTTTGCTTGATGCTCTCGCCTGCGCTTGCTCCCTTTGCACCAAATTGGAAAGTAGGACACTGCGCGGGCTGGCGCCCGCCTAGCGCCCTTGGTCGTCATGGCTTGCCTCACGGGCACCTCGTGAGGTACCCCGCCTTGATCTCTCCGCCTCCTCGCGAGCCAGCCTGATGAGGCCGTGCCTGAGGAAGCTCCGTGTCGTCCGCCCCGCAAGGCTTGGCCCCTCGCGAGGGTCTTGGGTCTGTGTTGATGAAGATGGGCCATGCTGGGCCCCCCTTTGAGCCACGTCGCAGGCCGCAGGCAGGCAAGTTTGGGGACCCCCGTTCCAAGAATGCCGACAGAATCAGACGCCGAAGCCGTCCCTGAGTGGCACCCCAGGCCGAAGCCCCTGGCCGAATCGTAAGTACTTCAAAGATAATGTATATATCCGGCTTTTCATAAGTTGTAGGATGACATATCATCTATGTTTTTCAGTCCGGCCCGTGATCTCCCCCAACAGTCATTGTCTTCGGGGAATTCTTTGGCGTCGGAGATGACGGAGAGCGAGTCACCTGCGCAAGCCTCCCCGCCACATGCCACGGATGACACCGAGGTGTTATCCCAAAGGACCTCTCCGGGCCAGGGAGAGGTGCGGAAGGCTGCTGAAACGGCGCCAGAGGGTAATGCCTCGGCTCCCGGAAACACGGGGGTGTAATCCCCATGGAGACTGATGGCGGGGGCCCTGACCAGTCCGCCCCCAGCCGAATACTGCTTCGGAGACCCACACGGATCCGGGCCCGAGCGAGCAGCCCCCTTCGAAAGAGGGGGGAGTTCCGACTCTGCCGACGACCTCTATCAACCCGGAGGCGTCGGATACATTGAGGGAAGCACTTCGAAGTGCTTCCGTCGTGGATGAACACCGTGCCCTAATGGGTACGGTGGTTGAAAAGGTTCAGTCCGCCAAAAGCGGACTGAACGAAGCATTCACTAGCCTGCTAACAGGCTTTGAGGTATGTGATGTAATATCTTTAGTCGCTTTTCATATAAAAAAGATGCCTGTATATAGATAATAGCCCCTGAGACTCTGTTTATCTCTTTGGAAGAAGGGCCGGACAGAGGATCAAATATTCGCCGGAGATAACATACTTATCTATTGTGATGAACAGGCTTCCCTGTTAGCGGCTTCAGCCAAGGACGCTGAAGTTTCCGAACTCCAGCGGAAACTGAAGCTCACTGATGATGAGATCGACCGTATTAATAAGTGGTTTGATGAGGCCCAAGGTATGCTTTTAAAAGTCCCCTGACGAGACAAAATTGCAATGCAAAATCAGAGTTGGAGCTCATGTGTTGCTATGTTTACGATTGAAGGCAGCGTGGTCGAGGTCGAAACCCTCAAAGGTGCCCTTGCCGAAGCCAAGAAGGAGGCTGAGGCAAGCAAAGCGGCCGCTGACAAAACGGCTGCGGATTTAGAGCCCGAGCAGGTTACCCGTCGCAAGTATGAGGAGCGGGTGACCGAAGTGGAACATGCGCTTCAAGACGCCGCCAATAAGTGTGAGGATCTAGAGGAGAGTAATAAAGCCCAAGCGGTCGAACTCAACAAGGCTCTTTAAGAGGCAAAGGATGTGCGGGGAGAGTCCAGAGCGGCTCGCGAGGAGATCAAGCAAGCCGGACAGATAGCGGCTGGTAAGCCTTTTCTTTTACAGAGTATATTTGGCGGTCGAAGATATACTTTGCTAAATCGACTATGGAGTGCTCTAGACGCCTTTGCGGATCTCCCGCAGAGTGGAGCCAATGCCGCGTAGTATTTCCGGGCCCAAGAAGGGCATGCGATGGAGAAGCTCTCCTGGTCGCAGTTCTTGGCGCCAGAGCGGCCAACGCTTCTCAACAATCATATGATGCAGCTGGCGAAGCTGCATAGGATGTCCGGTTTGGCCATGAAGGACATCATAGTCCGGCTATGGCCAGCCGGACCCATTCCGAGCAGCTACTTCGGCCTGGTCAAGCGACTCAGCGACACCTTGCCCCGAATAGAGGCACTGAAGCGCTCGGCATGCATTGAAGGTGCACGGATGGCCTTTGCCCGTGTCAAGATGAATTGGGCCAAGATGAAGGCTGCCAGCGTAGCCGTTGAAGGTCCGCCCGGAGACAAGGTTCACCGCAAGCCGGAGCGCTACTTCGACGATGTCCTTGAGGGTGCCCGTTTGATAGAGGGCCAATGCTCAAAGGATATTATGTTTGAGAAACTGTATCCGAGCTACCCAGACATTGTATTATAAACTGAGGCCTTTGTAATATATTTGTGCATGTTTTCTTTAAATTGATTTTCCTCCTGTGCGGCTGATTTTATCTTTGAGAGTTTGCCAGTCATCGGCTTCAGCCCCCACGTAGATACTACGGGGGTGTTCGGGGTAGCACATTCTTGATAACCCACAAGTATAGGGGATCGCAACAGTTTTCAATAAGTAAGAGTGTCGAACCCAATGAGGAGCTAAAGGTAGAACAAATATTTCCTAAAGTTCTATCGACCATCGATACAACTCTACGCATGCTTGACGTTCACTTTACCTAGAACAAGTATGAAACTAGAAATACTTTGTAGGTGTTGTTGGATAGGCTTGCAAGAAAGTAAAGAACAAGAAAATAAAAGCTAGGGGATGTTGTAAGTAAAGAAGCAATAAAGTAAATATAGCGAGTGTGGAAAATTGGTGGTAGGAGTTGTGAAATTGTCCCTTAAGCAATTGACTACTTTACTAGACCGATAGCAAGTATTATGTGGGAGAGGCCACTGCTAGCATGTCATCCCTGACTTGGAATTCTATGCACTTATGATTGGAACTATTAGCAAGCATCCGCAACTACTAACATTCATTAAGGTAAAACCCAACCATAGCATTAAGATATATTGGTCCCCATTCAATCCCGTATGCATCAATTTATATGCTAGGTTGAAGCTTCTGTCACTCTTGCCCTCCAATACATAATCCTATCAACATACAACTAACCCTATGGTGTGATCCACGCGCGCGCTCATATGATGGGCACCAAAGGACAGCAACATAACCACAAGCAAATTAAATCAATCATAGCAATTCATCAACCACCGATAGGACAATGAAAATCTACTCACACATCATAGGATGGCAACACATCATTGGATAATAATATGAAGCATAAAGCACCATGTTCAAGTAGAGGGTACAGCGGGTTGCAGGAGAGTGGACAGCTGTAGCTAGAGGGGGAAGGTGATGGAGATGTTGGTGAAGATGGCAGAGGTGTTGGTGTAGATCGCGGTGATGATGATGATGGCCAAGACAGCATTCCGGCGCTACCGGAAGAGAAGGGGAGAGGGGGGCCCTTCGTCGTCTTCTTCCTTGACCTCCTCCCTCGATGGGGGAAGGGTTTCTCCTCTGGTCCTTGGCCTCCATGGCATGGGAGGGGCGAGAGCCCCTCCGAGATTGGATATGTCTCTCTGTCTCTCTATGTTTCTGCGTTCTCAGATCTGGCCCTCCACCGTTTCTTTTATAACCAGAGATCTGTAACTCCGATTGGGATGAATTTTGGACATGATCTCTATCCGGAAATTAGCTTTCTTGCGGCGAGAGAAGGGCACCAACCGCCTTACGGGGTGGACACGAGGGTCAGGGGCGTGCCTGACACCCTGGGGGGCGCCCCCTACCTCGTGCCCCCCTCGGGCATCGTCTCATGATGATTCCACTTTCCAAAATTCATAAATATTCCAAAATAAATCTCCATCAGTTTTTATTCCGTTTGGACTCCGTTTGGTATGGGTTTTCTATGAAACAAAAAAACTTGCAACAAACAGGAACTAGCACTGGGCACTGGATCAATATGTTAGTCCCAAAAATAGTATAAAATGTTGCCAAAAAGTATATGAAAGTTGAATAATATTGGCATGGAATAATGAAAAATTATAGATACGACGAAGACGTATCAGCATCCCCAAGCTTAATTCCTGCTCGTCCTCGAGTAGGTAAATGATAAAAAAGATAATTTTTGATGTGGAATGCTACCTAGCATAATCTTGATCGTATGTCTAATCATGACATGAATATTAAGACACGAGTGATTCAAAGCAATAATCTATCATTTGACATAAAAACAATAATACTTCAAGCCTACTAATAAAGCAATCATGTCTTTTCAAAATAACAAGGCCAAAGAAAGTTATCCCTACAAAATTATATAGTCTGGCTATGCTCCATCTTCACCACACAAAATATTCACATCATGCACAACCCCGATGACAAGCCGAGCAATTGGTTCGTACTTTTTAACGTGCTTCAGCATTTTCAACCCTCACGCAATACATGAGCGCAAGCCATGGATATAGCACTATGGGTGGAATAGAATATGATAATGGGGGTTATGTGGAGAAGACAAAAAAGGAGAAAGTCTCACATCGACACGGCTAATCAACGGGTTATGGAGATGCCCATCAATTGATGTCAATGTGAGGAGTAGGGATTGCCATGCAACGGATGCACTAGAGCTATAAGTGTATGAAAGCTCAAACTGAAACTAAGTGGGTGTGCATCCAACTTGCTTGCTCATGAAGACCTAGGGCATTTGAGGAAGCCCATAGTTGGAATATACAAGCCAAGTTCTATAATGAAAATTCCCACTAGTATATGAAAGTGATAGCTCAAGAGACTCTCTATATGAAGAACATGGTGCTACTTTGAAGCACAAGTGTGGTAAAAGGATAGTAACATTGCCCCTTTTTCTTTTTCTTTTTTCTTTTTTTTTGCGCAGGCTTCTTTGGCCCAATTTTTTTTATTTAGGCTTCTTTGGCCTCTCTTATTTTTGGGCAATGCTCTAATAATGATGATCATCACACTTTTATTTACTTACAACTCAATATTACAACTCGATACTAGAACAAGGATATGACTCTATATGAATGCCTCCGGCGGTGTACCGGGATGTGCCATGATCTAGCATAGCAATGACATAAAAAATGGACAAGCCATGAAAACATCATGCTAGCTATCTTATGATCATGCAAAGCAATATGACAATAAATGCTCAAGTCATGTATATGATGATGATGGAAGTTGCATGGCAATATATCTCGGAATGGCTGCGGAAATGCCATGATAGGTAGGTATGGTGGCTATTTTGAGGGAGATATAATGAGGCTTATGTGTGATAGAGCGTATTGTATCACGGGCTTTGGATGCACCGGCGAAGTTTGCACCAACTCTCGAGGTGAGAAAGGGCAATGCACGGTACCGAAGAGGCTAGCAATGATGGAAGGGTGAGAGTGCGTATAATCCATGGACTCACATTAGTAATAAAGAACTCATATACTTATTGCAAAAGTTTATTAGCCCTCGAAGCAAAGTACTACTACGCATGCCCCTAGGGGGATAGATTGGTAGGAAAAGACAATCGCTCTTCCCCGACCGCCACTCATAAGGAAGACAATCAATAAATACCTCATGCTCCGACTTCGTTACATAACGGTTCACCATACGTGCATGCTATGGGAATCACAAACCTCAACACAAGTATTTCTACAATCCACAACTACCCACTAGCATGACTCTAATATCACCATCTTTATATCGCAAAACTATTGCAAGGAATCAAACACATCATATTCAGTGATCTACAAGTTTTATGTAGGATTTTATGACTAACCATGTGAATGACCAGTTCCTGTCATCTCTCTAAATAGATATAAGTGAAGCAAGAGAGTTTAATTATTTCTACAAAAGATATGCCCACTCTCTAACAAGTATAAGTGAATCAAAAGAGCATTCCACAAATGGCGGTTGTCTATGTAAAGAGAAACAGGCAATTCAAACTTCAAATAATATAAGTGAAGCACATGAATCATTTTATAAAGCCATACTCAAAAGATTTAAGTGAAGTGCAAAGAGCATTCTATAAATCAACCAAGGACCATCTCATACCAGCATGGTGCATAAAATAAAATGAAAACTAAATGCAAAAGACGCTCCAAGATTTGCACATATCACATGAATGAGACAAATCCGAAAACATACCGATATTTGTTGAAGAAAGAGGAGATGCCTTCCGGGGCATCCCCAAGCTTAGACGCTTGAGTCTCCTTGAATATTTACTTGGATTGCCTCGGGCATCCCCAAGCTTGAGCTCTTGCCTCTCTTCCTTCTTCTCACATCGAAACCTTCTGGATCATCGAACACTTCATCCACACAAAACTTCAACAGAAAACTCGGTAAGATCCTTTAGTATAATAAAGCAAATCACCACTCTAAGTACTGTTACAAACCAATTCATATTTTGTTTTTTCATTGTGTCTACTGTAATATAACTTTTTCATCGCTTAATCCACTGATATAAATTGATAGTTTCATCAAAACAAGCAAACTATGCATCAAAAACAAAATCTGTCTAAAACAGAGCAGTCTGTAACAATCTGAACATTCACCATACTTATGATACTTGAAAATTTCTGCCAAAATTATTAAAAATAAAAAATTTGTAAAGAAAAACAGTGCAAAAATAATCAGAACCATTTGATGTTTTAGTAAAAAATTGAAATTCACGCACTACAGCCAAAGTTATGTCCTGCACCGTACAAACCAACAAGCATTGTAAACATCCTAAAGGCAAACCTTGGCACATTATTTTTATAATACAATGGAATTGTACAAGGGGATAATTATTTTTATTGAAAAGTTTCTGTAATTAAGATTCACAAAGTTCCCATGGGCCTGAACAAGTTTAAGGACGTCCCCCACTTTCACAATGCTCGTCTATCTCACTTTCACTTTTCATTTTGAAAAGTTTTGGGTTACCCTCTTTATTTTTGTTGTTTTTAAACTAAATGAAAGCACTCAACAGAAATAAATGACTCTCTAAAACTTCCGGGTTGTCTCCCTGGCAGCGCTTTCTTTAAAGCCATTAAGCTAGGCATATAGTGCTCAAGTAGCGAATCCACCCGGATCCCAAGGTATATCAAAGCCAATTTAAATTAGCAACAATTTGTAATTTAGTAATGAGCACAAAGCAACATATATCATGCAACAACGAAGTCTAACTCTCTTCCTATGCATCGGCATGTCATAAAAGAACAATTCATGCACACCTAGTAAAGGCCAATGCATAGTATAAACAGTTTCTTGCAATTTTATCATGTTGGAAACATAGAGAGGTGGAGATATATTTCCTCTCTCATAATAATTGCAAGTAGGAGCAGCAAGAACATGCATATTATATTTATCAAAATCATCATGTGCAACGGTAAAAGGCAACCCATCAATATAATCCTTAATAAGGGCAAACTTCTCCGATATAGAATATTCGGGAGAATTCAAAAAGATAATAGGACTATCATGCGTGGGTGCAATAGCAACAATTTCATGTCTAACATAAGGAACTATAGCAAGTTCATCTCCATAAGCATAATTCATATTGGCATCTTGGCCACAAGCATAGCAAGCATCATCAAAAAGGGATATTTCAAGAGAATCAATGGGATCATAACAATCATCATAGCAATCATCCTTCGGTAAGCACGAAGGGAAATTAAACAATGTATGAGTTGAAGAGTTACTCTCATTAGAAGGTGGGCACGGGTAGCTAATCCGCTCTTCCTCCTTTTGTTCTTCTCTCTTCTCATCATCTTTTTCATCCAATGAGCTCACAGTTTCATCAACTTCTTCTTCCATAGATTCCTGCAAAATATTAGTCTCTTCTTGGACAGCGGAGACTTCTCAATGAGTGCATTAATATCGGAATTGTATTGATAATTATCATAGCAATATTTGAGGATAGCTAAATTTTCAGGTCTATAAGCAGCAGCATCAAAATCTTCAAACTCTTTAAACATAGATTCAATTTCATAAGCACCCATAAAAGCAACAAATTCTTCTATTTGCTCCACATCATAGTAATCATATATGCCATTAGCATAAGAAGCTAAGGTTTTATTATCATTAAATTTGCATGAAAAGGGAAGGTGTGGAGCCTTCATCCTAGAGCAACAATTATAATCATATTCCAAGCATAGTTGTCTAGCATACCACTTCAATATATGAATTTGATCCCATAATAGTTTCCCTTTTTGAGTCAATCGATAATCCCTAAAGTATTCACGTTGATCCAACGTTACTCCCATTACATAGTTGAATGGGGTTTTCTCAGGATTATTAAAGTAGTACATAATATCTTTCACATAACCAGCATCGAGGGTTTTAGGAGGTTCCCCATCTCCATGCGCAGCAAGTACACCTAATTTTTTTGGTATTTCGTTTTCCATATCCATAACTAAAGATAAAGAACAACTAAGAACAGCAAATAAAAATTACTTAGTGATAAAGCAAACAAGCACACACAAAAATATTCACCCCACGCTATAACTCCCCGGCAACGGCGCCAGAAAAAGGTCTTCATAACCCACAAGTATCGGGGATCGCAACAGTTTTCGATAAGTAAGAGTGTCGAACCCAACGAGGAGCTAAAGGTAGAACAAATTTTCTCTTAAGTTCTATCGACCACCGATACAACTCTACGCACGCTTGACGTTTACTTTACCTAGAACAAGTATGAAACTAGAAGTACTTTGTAGGTGTTGTTGGATAGGCTTGCAAGAAAGTAAAGAACAAGAAAATAAAAGCTAGGGGGTGTTGTAAGTAAAGAAGCAATAAAGTAAATATAGCAAGTGTGGAAAAGTGGTGGTAGGAGTTGCGAAATTGTTCCTTAAGCAATTGACTACTTTACTAGACCGATAGCAAGTATTATGTGGGAGAGCCACTGCTAGCATCTCATCCCTGACTTGGAATTCTATGCACTTATGATTGGAACTATTAGCAAGCATCCGCAACTACTAACGTTCATTAAGGTAAAACCCAACCATAGCATTAATATATATTGGTCCCCTTTCAATCCCGTATGCATCAATTTCTATGCTAGGTTGAAGCTTCTGTCACTCTTGCCCTCCAATACATAGTCCTATCAACATACAACTAACCCCATGGTGTGATCCACGTGCGCGCTCATATGATGGGTACCAAAGGACAGCAACATAACCACAAGAAAATTAAATCAATCATAGCAATTCATCAACCACCGATAGGACAATGAAAATCTACTCAGACATCATAGGATGGCAACACATCATTGGATAATAATATGAAGCATAAAGCACCATGTTCAAGTAGAGGGTACATCGGGTTGTGGGAGAGTGGACCGCTGTAGGTAGAGGGGGGAAGGTGATGGAGATGTTGGTGAAGATGGCGGAGGTGTTGGTGTAGATCGCGCTGATGATGATGATGGCCACGACAGCGTTCCGGTGCTACCGGAAGGGAAGGGGAGAGGGGGGCCCTTCGTCTTCTTCTTCCTTGACCTCCTCCCTAGATGGGAAGAAGGGTTTCCCCTCTGGTCCTTGGCCTCCATGGCGTGGGAGGGGCGAGAGCCCCTCCGAGATAGGATCTGTCTCTCTGTCTCTCTCTGTTTCTGCGTTCTCAGATCTGGCCCTTCACCATTTCTTTTATAACCGGAGATCCGTAACTCCGATTGGGCTGAATTTTGGACACGATCTCTATCCGGAAATTAGTTTTCTTGCGGCGAAAGAAGGGCACCAATCGCCTTACGGGGTGTCCACGAGGGTCAGGGGCGCGCCTGACACCCTGGGGCGCGCCCCCCTACCCCATGCCTCCCTCGGGCATCATCTCGCGATGATTCAACTTCCAAAAATTCATAAATATTCCAAAATAAATCTCCGTCAGTTTTTATTCCGTTTGGACTCCGTTTGGTATGGGTTTTCTGCGAAACAAAAAACATGCAACAAACAAGAACTGGCACTGGGCACTGGATCAATATGTTAGTCCCAAAAATAGTATAAAAAGTTGCCAAAAAGTATATGAAAGTTGAATAATTTTGGCATGGAACAATCAAAAATTATATATACGACGGAGACGTATCACACATAGCCACACTTGACCCAATGTCTTGGTCCGTAAAGGAGGTGTCAGTGTGGTAAACCAGGCAATCGGACTATGCAGCTTTATCACTCTCACTTAGCCATATGAGCTTGACAAAGGGACTGTAAGATAGCCCTTGGTGCGCATGAGGCTATCTGAACTAGGATGCCTTAAGCGCATGACTAGGAAAAGCCGACCCTTCGTGTAAGACGGAAGAAATCGCTAGAGATTTAATAAGTCGCTGAATTGCTGACCAGCTCTCGCTGCATCATGACAGTCAGTTTTCGGCTTTCTCTACTAAGGTGCTAGACCAGGCCAGCCGGAAACACAATCGCAGTAGTTCTCCGTTTACTACCTTAGCCGAGAACGGAACGTAAGGTAGCAAGCACAGGAGTCGGGCAACCCAACTATTGAACAAAGACGTGATTCGGAGCCTATGCATATAATGCAGTATTCGGGACGCCGAAGTATACTCTGAGAGTGTTCGGACTTTCTATTGCTGAAGATATATATATGGCTTGAATGAAGCCCCTGGCGATTTAAGTCATACCAAGGTGTATATGCCAATTTGGACGTGAAGTGGGAAAACGAAAAAAAATCCAAGACCGAACAGGGTTGGGTGAAACTGCTTCCATTATAGTCTGATTGGTATGTCAAAATGTATTTTTACAGAAGCTGCGACAAGCATCACGGCTATTTTACATGCCGAAGACAAGGGAAAGTTGTATACAGGTCCTAAAATTAAAAAGATGATCTTGAAGATCCTTTGGACACTCTGCCGCACGTCTGTGCCACTTTTCGCCTTGGTGTATGATCCTTTGAGAGGATCAACAATCGAATATGTGTAAGGGGCCTAAAAGGGGGCCCTTGTTGCCACCAGAAATTGGTGTGGGTTGTAAAGAACCTGAAAAATAAAATCAAGAAGAAAAAGGTGAAACAATATGGAGGTCCGGATAGGGTCGAGCCTTACTGTGGACCTTATCTTTAGCATGCCTCTGTCCTTTCCCATGGTATTTTTAACGCGTAGTTATGTATGCGCGGTACGTATGCCGCTATCAGGATGTGGCATGGACGGAGGCCGAATTGCTAATCTAGCTCTAGTTGAGCCGGACTGTCGTTCTGCAGGGTAGGCCGGACTCGTTTAACAGTGTTCGGGGGCTTGACTACCTGTGTAGCATTCGGCTTAGCGAGGCCGCTCTGCACCTCGGCTGCGAGGGTCGCGGTGTGCTTCTCTGTACGGAGGGAGCGCTCCATGTTTCCATGGACTGTTATAACACCATGTGGTCCAGACATCTTGAGCTTTAGATAAGCATAGTGCGGGACTACATTGAAACGGGAGAAAGCGGTTCGTCCGAGTAGTGCGTGATAGCCACTGCGGAATGAGACGATGTCAAAGATGAGGTCTTCACTCCGGAAGTTATCCTGTGAGCCGAAGACGACTTCCAGCGTTATGGATCCTGTGCAACAGGCCTCTATGCAGGGTATTACCCCTTTAAAGGTGGTTTTATTGGGCTTGATTCTTGATGGATCAATGCCCATTTTACGGACGGTGTCCTGATAAAGAAGATTAAGATTGTTGCCGTCGTCCATAAGGACTCGCGTGAGGTGGAATCCGTCAATAATTTTATTGAGGACTAATGCAGCCGAACCTCAATGACGAATACTGGTCGGATGGTCTCTACGATCAAAGGTGATTGGACAAGCTGACCACGGATTGAATTTTGGGGCGACTGGCTCTATGGTGTAGACGTCCCTTAGCACGCGCTTGCGCTCCCGCTTAGGGATATGAGTAACGTGGATCATGTTCACCGTTTTGACCTCGGGGGGAAATTTCTTCTGTCCCCCTGTGTTCGGTGGGCGAGGCTCTTCGTCGTCATCCTCGCTGGGCGGCCCTTTCCCCTTGTGTTCAGTGTTGTGCTTGCCGGCCTGTTTAAAGACCCAACAATTTATGTTGGTATGATTGGCAGGCTTATCGGGGGTGCCATGAACCTGGCAAGGCCGATCGAGTATTATGTCCAACCTAGATGGACCATCTCTGTTTCCTTTGACTGGCTTCTTCCGTTGAACGGATTTAGAGCCATTGAATCCGGCGTTGATCGTCGTGTCTTCGGTACCTTCGTTATTGTTTCGACGCTTGTGCTTATTGTGTCGTGGCTTGCCATTGCTGTCCCTGGCTTCAAGGCCGCCAGGGTCGCTGGTGCTATTGCTTCTACGGGCTAGCCAGCTATCTTCTCCCGCGCAAAAGTGGGTCATAAGTGCGGTAAGGGCTGCCATGGACTTCGGCTTTTCTTCGCCGAGGTGTTGGGCGAGCCATTCGTCTCGGACGCTGTGTTTAAAGGCCGCGAGGGCTTCGGTGTCCGGACAGTCCACAATTTGGTTCTTTTTACTTAAGAACCTGGTCTAGAGTTTCTGGGCTGATTCTCCGGGTTGCTGGACCATGTGACTAAGGTCATCGGCGTCTGGGGGCCGAATATAGGTACCTTGGAAGTTGTCTCTAAAGGCGTCCTCCAAGTCCTCCCAGCTTCTAATAGATTTCTCTGGGAGGCTATTTAACCAGTACTGAGTTGGTCCCTTTACTTTGAGCAGGAGGTATTTGATGGCATGGAGATCATCACCGCGTGCCATGTGGATATGGAGAAGAAAATCTTCGATCCATACAGCATGATCTGTCGTGCCATCGTATGATTCAATGTTGACGGGTTTAAACCCTTCAAGGAACTGATGTTCCATCACCTCGTCAGTGAAGCATAGGGGGTGTGCAGCGCCTCTGTACCGGCCGATGTTGCGGCGTAGTTCGGACAAAGGTCGTGTGTGGTTTTCGGCCCGGGTGAGGTTGTGCCTGTCACGCCAGGTCTGATGGACATCCTCTCGCGTTGGAGCATGCCCCCTCGATCCATAGATTTATCTTGTCTGACCAGCTCTATTGTCCAGGTCCTTGTGTAGGTCGTAGGTATAGCCTGGGGCCCTTGCCTCCTCGCCTTGACGGCGGGGTAGCGCGGGCTGGTGTTCGGCATGAGTAGTTGGTCTGTCCCGTCCACATGGTGGTCGGTCGGGCTCGTCTGCAGTTTTGTGCTTTGGCGGTATTGGCTCAAGGGCCTCATCGTCAAATTGTGGTAGTAGCTTGCGCTTCGGGTAATTCTTAGTTGGGCGATCGGGGCCGTATTCCTCGACTGCCAAGACATTAGTCCATCTGTCATTGAGTAAATCTTGATCAGCTTGAAGCTGCTGCTGCTTCTTTTTCAGGCTTCTTGCAGTGGCGATTAGCCGGCGCTTAAAGCGCTCCAGTTCGAGGGGTTCCTCCGGCATGATGAAATCTTTGTCGCCGAGGCTTACATCCTCTTCGGAGATTGGTAGGTAGTTACTGTCCTCCGAGCCCTCGTTCCCGACAGGATCGTCGGGGTTAACTTGCCCATCCTCCCAATCATCCAGTTCGAATGTTGGCTCGACAGGGGCTTCGGGGTCTTCGGTATTATCCGGAGTGTTATTGTCTCCGGTGCCGGTATTGCTGTCTTTGTCACGACGCCATTTTGAGCGGCGCCGCTGACGTCGACGCTTCGGAGGTGCTTCAGCAGGCTTGTCCTCAACCGGATCCTTCTTGCCGCCATCCTCTTTGGGTGTGTCCACCATGTACACGTCGTATGTGGGGGTGGCCGTCCAACGTCCAGTAAACAGAGGGTCTTGGCCTTGTTCGTCTCCAGCATCGTCGTCCATACCATCGATGTCTTCGAAGGCGTAGTCCAGCATGTCGGTTAGAACTTCGGCAGTGGCTATGAAGTGGGTGGTGGGTGGGGCATAAAATTCCCCGTTCTCAGCCCCTAGTCTGGGCTGGGCGTAATTCGGAAGTGATTCCTCTGTAATGGCGAGGGGTCGCATTATGTCCAGGGCCTCATTTAGGAGCGAGGTTTGGATAGAGAAGCGACAGTCGCCGGGCCGGCTAGGGTGAGGGCCTCCTGGTCGAGTGTCGGTTCTATATCCGGCGTATCTCATAGTAGGGGTCCTAAGCTAGGCGTCTTGGAGAGATGGTAACATGGACACCGGGTTTTACCCAGCTTCGGGCTCTCTCGAAGAGATAATACCCTACATGCTTCTTTTGATTATATTCATATGGGGTGTAGTACATAGTACATGTGTCTACTACGAGATTGTTCTAATGAATATCAGATTGTCTATTGACTAACCTGGCCTCGGTTTATATAACACACCAGAGGCCTAGGGTTTAAGAGAGTCCTCATCTTGGGCGCCAAGTCTTGTGGGATCTCCCTTGTATGCGGCATGGGCTGCCCGAAGTGGCCCATGAGTGAACTTCCATGGGCGCCCTCGGCCCGATCCAGTTGGTCGGGAGGCGACATGGTCAGTACCCCCTAGTCCAGGACACCGTCAGTAGCCCCGTGAACCGGTCTTCAAGTTGGGGACGCTCCTCGATTCTTCCAAACTGTTCTTCATCTTCGGTCGTCGGTCTTGAAAAGTGGTTCAACAAATCTTCTCATCTTTAATCTTGAGGATCGCCAAAGTGAATCAGAAGAGTTTACACGTCGGGTATCTGAGGAGCCCCTTTAAGTCTTCGGCCTTTAACAATGCCTTATTATTTTTACGCGACACCTCGGGTTTGAATTTTTTTCCATGCGGCGGTGTCCTCTTGCATCCGAGCCCCAACGCCGGACTGCATTCGAGGTATCCTTTGTAGCCGAGCACCAACATCAGACTGTATCCGAGCTCCAACGTCGGACTGTATGCGAGGTGTCATAGATCACCTTGGCTCAAAAAAGGTCGAAGGAGTTTAGCCGAGCTTAATGCCAGAAATGCCCTCTATGGAGCCAGCCACTGGCGCCCGAGCTTTATGTCGGACTGCTTCCAAGGTGGTGCACCACCCCGACTGCGGGCCAATTTTTTGTCAATATTTTCAATTGGTGCCATTTATTCTCTGCCGAGATATATAGCCAGTAGCCCTCAAGGTGTGTATCGGTCTAAAACCCGAGATGCACCTGAAGGATGACATAAGACCGCTAATCCCAGTAGCCCCTGAGACTCAGATTTCGCAAAATTGGCCTGAGGATCAACTCCTAGCTCGGCAGAATACTTCGGGACACAAAAAGCGGTGTGCAAAGTCTTCGAGACTCAGGTTGGGTGTGCCTGACCAACCTGAGGATCATAATCTCCTCGAAAACTATATTGCACTTTATATTTTCTGCATTGGATTGTCAATGCAGTAGCCCCCGAGAATTGGGTTGGGCAAAATGTTCGACCCTATGATCGTACCTCCTCGGGAACAAGTACAACTGTCATGTATGTTTTGACAATACCGAGGTGGAGTTCGGCAGGAAAGATGTCGAACTGTAGTTTTTAGAAAAGAGTTTCATGCCGAACATCTCAACCAAGAGAATGTCCTGCTTCTTCCGTCGTGCTTTGACATGACACATCTAATCTCTAGACTTCAAGTGGGTCATCCTTTGGCTTCAACCTCCCTATCTCGAAGGCGGAGTGTTTCTCAGGCTAGTTTAGCGAACTAAACGCGACAGGCTTTAGAGAGAAACCAGGCTACCCGGCTATTGATCATACACCTGAGTCGAGAAAGGAGTGGTAGAAAAAGACTGTGCAGCAACTAAGAAGAAAACATCTATTATAAAATGGCTCATACTAATTTAAGAGCCCCCAAGTGAGTTGGTAAAAGAATTTTATGTATAATTATTGTATGTACCGAAGTAATTATATCATATATGTGTTCACCCGAACTTTAAACGCGTCTTAACCGACCGTCAGCTTCTCCCTCTTCGGTCAAGGGCCGAAAAGTGTTATGTACTCCACCTGTCGAGAATATCGACGGTGTTTCCAATAACCAGGCAATCAGGCCATAAGGCTGTAATAGACAAAGCGCGCTCAGGGAACTTATGCTATATTACTGACGAAGTGTAAGAAGCATCTTCGAAGAAAATAGTACCCCCACCGATATCTTTCTTCGGTTGCTCATTGTTACTATGAGACTTGTGCAGTATATTTTTTTTGTACTCATGAGTTCCGTTGTGTGCCAACCATGATTGAAAACAATAAGAGCGCTAGCTTTCGACTTCACCCAGCCTGAGGTCCGAGCTCGGATGACCCGATCGTGACAATCGCAGAGGTGCTCCCTTTACTCCCTAGCCGAACAATCGGGAACGTAGGGGTAAACACAGGAGCAAGCCAACCCAGCTTGCGGAACACTTAAGTCAACATGGTGCATATTGTGACGTAATACATGAACAAGGAACGAAGCCATACAATTATAATCATATGCAAGAGGAAATGCTTCATAAAGTAAGCCCCAAGTAAACAGGGTATTTGAATTTGTGTGTTACAAACAAAGTTTTGACAAGGAAGTTTTTCACAAACAACTTTTTGCCAAAAAAGTATAATGCTTGGTCGAATCGAACAAAATTTAAAACTGAAAGTTTTTGAGCATGAAAGCGACTTAGCTGGTTAATGTGCTCGATGTTGATGACGCGATCCGGGCTTGTGGCAGGACGAAGACGCCCATTGATCTCTGACAGATCCGACAAGGTTCGCAGTCCTCGGCATGGCCGAGGTCCCAGCCCCCAAGCCAGAGGTGTCCGAGCAAGGAGTTCGGCACTCCAGAGTAGTGACACGGCTCGACCGATGTGGCAAGGCGAAGCCCCTAGTCTAGCCGAGTTGGCGGAGTTGGCCGGCAAGGTGACCGCGTGACGCAGTCGAAATCGACAGCGGACGAAATGTAACTGACAGCAGGAAATCTGCACGGAAAAACCCATGCAAACCAGCAAAAAAGGAAAAGAAAATTCTGTCGAAAGGAGTATACAACATGTGTAATTAGGAGAAATACAACCTGATTCGTAGGGTAGCGAGAGGACATTAAAATCCAAAGTGAGCGATTGGCACCGCGTTTGCATGAAGATCAAGCGGACCTCGAAATCCGCACCGAAGGCGGTAAAACATACCGCGGTTGGATGCTGACGAGCAGCACCAGCATTGAATCCCATCCTCACGTGAAATGGCCTCTGCGCAGTCTTCTCGGATGGGTTGCCAAACAGATCGCCCCCCCCCTTTTAAATTAAACTAGAGGACGAAACAACTGAAAAGTGCACGTAAGGTGGATGGACTAGCCAAAAGTGCAGCCTTGTTCAACCTTTATAATTAAATGGTAAATAATAAATAAAAGGAAAGGTAGATGGAATCTTCCCTGTATGGTGCCACCGACCTGGATTGCCATCGACCGGTCCTCCTGCAGTGCATGATCCTCTGAAGGATTGAGGTCCTAGTCCCCAAGCCCGTCCCGAGGTGACGAAGCATGTCGACAGGGTGACGCCAAACTACCCGACCGAGTAGATCGATGAAGAGATGGCGAAACCCCCGGTCTAGCCGAGGTAATATAATGGGTCGGCGGGGAAACGCCGGAGCCCCCATGGTAACCGACGTGTCAAAGCGACGACGTGGGCACGCCGAGGTGATGGCATGGCTGGAATACGTGGAGACCGAGCCGAACTCTTGTCAGCTCACGTGAGCCGGTGCGCGTGAGGAGTCCGGCGTTGCTCATCGGCAGGCCGCCGAATACCCGCGCAGCCCTAGTAATAAGTGCTAGAACTTGCATGTGAGAGTACACAAAAGATAGATAATTAGGTAGACTGCTTAATAATAAACAATGAAGAAAAGAGATACATGACCGGGTGACCCTGTGCGTTGACAGCCTTCTGAAACTTCGGTTGCTTCCACGCATTGTTCCGCATGAGCGGTTGCTTCCGCATGGGCCGCATGGGCCATCTCCGTGCATTGTTCCTTGCTATCCCGCATTCCTATTTGCCGCTCGTTGCGGCAAGTTACCGGAGAAACGCACAGGCGAGCGGCGAACCGACGCGACTGGGCCGGCCCATTTGAGTAGATCGCGTTCGCACTGCCCCATCCGGTTTTGGGAACCTTCCAGAAGGTTCCCTGAACCGGTTTTTTGTTTTTTCTTTGTTTTTTCTTTTTCTTTGTGGTCAGGTTTTTCTTTTTCATTTTTTTCCATTTTTGCCGTTATCTTTCCTTAATTTATTTTTTCTTTTCCAGAAATGTTCAAGTACTGAAAAATGTTTCTTTTTTCAAATTTTGTTCCTAAATTCAAAACAGTTCCTTATTTTCAAAATATTTCTGTTTTCAAATTTTGTTCAGAAATTTCAAAAATTGTTCGTGTCTTTTCTAATTATTTTTTCAAAACTATGTTCACGATTTTCTGAACATTTTCATTTTTGTTTTCTTTTTACTTTATTTGTTATTTTTAAGTTAATTTTTATTTTCGAACTTGTTCAAATTTTTTGAAAATTATTCAGATTTAAAAATATGTTCTCATTGTGAAATATGTTTACAAATTCACAAAAATGTTTGTGTTTCAAAAAAAATTCAGAATTTCAAAAAATGTTTCTGGTTTCAAATTTTTTTTGCATAATTTCAAAAAATGTTCTCGTTTTCAAAATTTGTTCACAAATTCAGAAATTGTTCGGGGAGTTTCAAGTAATGTTTGGGCTTTCAAAATTTGTTCAGAATTTTAAAAAAATTCCCATAAAAAATTTGTTCACAATTTCGAAAAATGTTCTTGTTTTCAAAATTTGTTAACAAATTCAAAAATTGTTCGGGGAGTTTCAAATAAATTTCGGGCTTTCAAAATTTGTTCAGAATTTCAAAAATATTCCCATTTTTGAAAAAAATTGTTAACAAATTCAAAAATTGTTTGGGGAGTTTCAAATAATGTTTGGGCTTTCAAAATTTGTTCAGAATTTCAAAAATGTTCCCATTTTTCAAAAAAATTGTTCACAAATTCAAAAATACTGTGGTTCCTAATTTTTGTTTGCTTTTTTGAAAAATGTTTGAAATTCCAAATTTTGTTTGTGTTTTTAAAAAATGTTCACGTTTTTAAAAGAAAGATTCGGAGCTTCTAAAAATATCCCTACATTGCCTTGTTCGTGTTGCTACAGCACATGTTTGATCTGCGCCTCCCCGAAGTTCTTTTATTATTTCGCGGTGCAGAGCATTCACGAACACGCCATCAGCTCGAGTTGCTAACTACAGGCATTCAGCAGCCACAAGTCGCGAGGTCGATCCCCCGCGGGGCGCTCAATTTTTTGCGACAGCTTGTTGTTCGCTCGCTGCAGTGTCGCTAATGGGCCGGCCCACTTGGTGGTTCCCCCTGTGCGTTTCGGCGGCAATTTGACGCAAAATGCAACACATAGGACCTCTCGTAGTGCCGTGCGGCCCTCGGCTGGACTACCGCAGGTCTCACGAGTCGTTGTCCATCCAGCGTACGGGGCTGGCGCTGATCGGGTAACCCGGGTTTATGTGTCCCATCGCTGGTGCGGAGTTCGGCCGCCGGGCCTCCTGCCGCCGCTGCTCTAGGCGCGCCTCGTAATCAGGCGCCGGTGTACCTACGTGCGCTTCTCATCTTCATAGTGCGTACGTGAGAAGCCGAACCCGATCTGTGGGAAAAATAACACAGAGCGACAACGATGCTGTTTGCAAAAGAATTGATCAACACAGTTAATCTTAAAAAGTAGTAGCGGTATATAGCAGTACTACTTCTCAGGTTAAGGTCAAGTCAGTACGTGAATTCACGGAAGACAGGCCATTAAAGAAAAGTACAGCTTTAGTTAAATAATGAGGAGAAAGAAAAGGAAGGATAGAATCTCCCAGAACTGCCGCCGATCTGAAGTAGGAGTATTGTTAGCCCCCATGCACTGTTCTGTATGGGCGGTACGGATAGGCTCGCACAAGAGGTTCTCGGCTGGATTTTTCCATGTAGCTGATCGGGCGGCTGGCACCGAGTTCGGCCACCAGGCCTCCTGCCGCTGCTGCTCTACGCGCGTGTCGCCTCCGGCGCAATATTCCGGGGATCGTCTCTAGCACATCGTATGCGGGCGGACCAACGAGCTGCCGAACCCTGCGCGCGGCAGCCGCCGCATAAAAAATTCTACGGGTTTGATTTCTGTAAACAAAAATCATACAAGCCAACAACAACGATTTGTGAAAAATAAGATCGGCCTAAAACATATCTAACTGAAAAAATATCACCTGATCATCCCATCGATCCGTGACGACCACCCAGCAGGCTCTCAATGAAAGCACCAATGTCGGTTCTATATCCGGCGTATCTCGTAGTAGGGGTTCTAAGCTAAGCGTCTTGGAACGATGGTAACATGGACACAGTGTTTTACCCAGCTTCGGGCTCTCTCGAAGAGATAATACCATACATGCTGCTTTTGATTGTATTCATATGGGGTGCAGTACAGAGTATATGTGTCTACTATGAGATTGTTCTAATGAATATCAGATTGTCTATTGACTAGTCTGGCCTCGATTTATATAACACACTAGAGGCCTAGGGTTTAGGAGAGTCCTCATCTTGGGCGTCAAGTCTTGTGGGATCTCCCTTGTATGCGGCATGGGCTGCCCGAAGTGGCCCATGAGTGAACCGTCATGGGGGTCCTCGGCCCGATCCAGCTGGTCGGGAGGCGACATGGTGAGTATCCCCTAGTTCAGGACACCGTCGCCGAGCCCGCTCGATGTGGAACTCGAGAGTTCGGATTTAGAGTCCGAGGGAGAGTCCGGCACTTCAGCGACAAGGGGAGCTCGGTTCGTCCTTGGGTTTGCCGATGACGTCGTCCCCTCTAGATCTCCAGTAGCAAGTCCCATAATTGCAGGTAGTCCGGCGGGCTCTAAACTCCCGTCTTCGGACCTAGTGATCTGCTCTGGATTTAAGGCCAGAGCGGCGGTCGGGACCGCAAATCCTTCGAAGATCAAGTCTCCTCGGATATCGGTGACATAGTTTAGGTTCCCGAAACTGATCCGATGACCAGGGGCGTAGCAGTCGATCTGCTCGAGGTGGCCAATCAAGTTGGCACGCAGTGCGAAGCCGTCGAATATGAAAATTTGGCCCGAGGGGAAAGTCTTCCCAGAAACAGCATCATTGTAGATGATCAAACGAGCCATCGAACCTTCCGTCGACAACACAGAGGAACTCTCAATGAAAGCACCAATGTCGGTGTCAAAACCGGTCAATCTCGGGTAGGGGGTCCCGAATTGTGCGTCTGAGGATCGAAGGTAACAGGTGGCAAGGGACACGATAGATGTTGAAAAAGAATCTGGTAAGAAACCATGCAAACACCAACTTCTCCAAGAATTTGTGAGCTTGGAAATCCATGGCCAAAAACAAGTTCCTTCATAGAGATTTATCCGAGGCCCATGCGAAGTGTACTATGATTTCTGAACCGGAGTGGAACATTTTCAAGTTCTGACACAATCCATAAGGTGGCCGTAGACGCGCTACAGACATTGCAGCTAGCCAGCAGTGATGATGTCGTGGTTCATTTGTGTACATAATCGAGGTTACATTATAATTGTGTGTTAACATTCTTCCAAACTTGCCTACCTATCTCAATTAAGTACTCAGCTACATAGTTGTCATCATTGTGTGCTAATTAATGTTATTACATTAACATAGTTTGAAGGCAGTAGAAAAGACCGACCACCGCAACTGAACAACACCGTCATGGCAACATTTTCCCGCTCCCTTAAAACTATGTTAATGGGGTGTCGAGAAGGGGCATGCCAGTAATGTTCATAGCCACTCATGGAGTTCTAATATTTTGAATTCCACCTATATAAGTACCACTGGTGGCATGCACTTATGTGGCATTCCATTACTATATGTATTAGTGCTAGTGTGGGTTGTGTAGTGCCACCACTATTTTTTATCAGTTGCACCATATTGGTGGCGTGGGGTCGACACACCACCAAGGTGGTTTTTGGAACGCCGCCACTAGCGTTTCATGCACAAGTGTTTGTTTGTCATTGCTCACATTTTGTTTCCAGATAACTAGCACCAAGAATATCCTAACCCTAGGAGCACATACTTTATAACTTAGACCCTAGCAACATTGTCTGGTAACTCAAATCCGTCATATTCATCACCCCAATACCCCACATAAACCCCCTTCAACACATCTACTTTATCAAGTTCAATCTACCCTTACCACATACTCTCCACTATATTGCGAATAGTGCCACCACCTCTCCTTGTAAGCTACTTACCAAGATCTAATAGCAAATAATCTGCCAAGGGATTAATATGCCCTTTGGATGAACTTCCTTATTTCCTCAAGAGTTAGTCACTTCAGTCATCGTCTTCAAACATTTCTAGACCAACATACATTGCATCTTTTAATCCTGACGTCTTTTCAAGCCATCACCTCATGCACTCTTCTTCATATTGGGTGCACTCATATGTGATTTAGTGCTACCTCTTGAGCTTGCATTGTTTTTCCGTAGAAGAGGAAAGGGTGAAGCAGCAAAGTAGAGTAAGTATTTCCCTCGGCTTTTGAGAACCAAGGTATCAATCTAGTAGGAGATTACGCTCAAGTCACTGAATGCCTGCACAAACAAACACCAACTTGCACCTAGCGCGATAAGGGGTTGTCAATCCCTTCACGGTTATTTGCAAAGTGAAATCTGATAGAAATGGATAAACGGTAAAGTAAAATTTTTGGTATTTTTGGTATATGGAACGGAAAGTAAAAGATTGCAAAGTAAAAGAACATCGACAGAAATTGGCAACTTGACGGGAAACTAATATGATGTAAAATAGACTCGAGGGCCATAGGTTTCACTAGAGGCTTATCTCGAGATAGAAATTATTGCGGTGGGTGAACAAATTACTGCCGAGCAATTGATAGAAAAGCGCAAAGTTATGACGATATCTAAGGCAATGATCATGAATATAGGCATCACGTCCGTGTCAAGTAGACCGAAACGATTCTGCATCTACTACTATTACTCCACACATCGACCGCTATCCAGCATGCATCTAGAGTATTAAGTTCATAAAGAATGGAGTAACGCATTAGGCAAGATGACATGATGTAGAGGAATTAACTCAAGCAATATGATGAAAACCCCATCTTTTTATCCTTGATGGCAACAATACAATACGTGCCTTGCTGCCCCTGCTGTCACTGGGAAAGGACACCGCAAGATTGAACCCAAAGCTAAGCACTTCTCCCATTGTAAGAAAAACCAATCTAGTTGGCCAAACCAAATCGATAGTTTGAAGAGACTTGCAAAGATATTCATAGATAAACTTGATCATAAATCCACAATTCATCAAATCTCGGCAAACACACTGCAAAAGGGTATTACATCGAATAGATCTCCAAGAACATCGAGGAGAACTTTGTATTGAGAGTCAAAGAGAGAGAAGAAGCCATCTAGCTACTAGCTATGGACCCGTAGGTCTGTGGTAAACTACTCACGCTTCATCAGAGAGGCAATGGTGTTGATGTAGAAGCCCTCCATGATCGAATCCCCCTCCGATAGGACGCCGGAAAAGTCCCCAAAATGGGATATCACGGGTACATAAGGTTGCGACGGTGGAAAAGTGGTTTCGTTGCTCCCCCAGATGTTTTTGTGGTATAAGAGTATATATAGGAGGAAGATCTAGGTCAGGAGACCCTCGAGGGGCCCATAAGGTTGGGGGGGCGCGCCCTCCACCCTTGTGGCCGCCTCGCGGCTCTTTTACTTGTACTCCAAGTCTCCTGGGTGTCTTCTGGTCCAAGAAAAATCATGGCGAAGTTTTATTCCATTTGGTATTCCTTTTCTATGAAACTCTAAAACAAGGAAAAAACAGAAACTGGCACTAGGCTCTAGGTTAATAGGTTAGTCCCAAAAATCATATAAAATAACATATTAATGCATATAAAACATCTAAAATAGATAATATAATAGCATGGAACAATAAAAAATTATAGATATGTTGGAGACGTATCATTTAGCAGGCAACCATCCGAGATGTTGATTCTAGATGATAAGATGCATAAATTGATTGAACTCGTTGTTTTTCCAATATGGTTCCTTCTATATCAATAAATGTAAGGCACTTCAAGAATTTTTAACGTCACAAGTTATGTTGTAATAATTACATATTGGGTTATATAGTTTTTGTTATGTTGCTTCATTTCAAAGCTGAAATTGGCATGAAACGAAGTATATCAATCTTAGATGATGAGTCACCTAGAATTCAGTAGCATGGCAATTTGTATCTAGCCATCAATTCAACCATAACAACATATAAGGACCACTACTCATGTTTCCTTCAGGAATAACTGCGAATGGACTTAATATCTCGTAACTATAATAAATGTTTGTTTTTGGAAAATTCCTTCAATACTAATTGAGATCTAACTTGACATCTCACATCGCTAACGGTTTGCTCCTTACTCGCAATTATTTCAAAACACTAACACGGCAAAAAATATTTCAACCCTATTAAAACACCTTGTCTGCCATTACTCATATTTTCTTTCTAACTAGCAACATCAACTTGATATCCCAACCCTGAAGCATAGTCCATAACTTAGACCCTTGGAACACTAGCTGCTAACTCAAAAAGCTCTTCTTAATCATTTCCGTACACCCACATTACCACCACCACCACCACATATATATTTGCTCCAATTCACTCTATTGTTTCAAGCCATATTCTAAACTATATTACAAACATTGCACGTCCTCCTCTTGGTGTGAGGTACTTACTATGCCCATTGTCAAATAACATGTTAGTGGGATGCATATGTCCCTCAGAAGGATTACCACACTTCTTAAAAAATTAGTCACTTACATCATCATCTTCAAACATGTCTAGACCCAATCTATACTTTGTTGATGGCTTTTCAGGCCACCACCTTACCTTATTTTCCATATTGGTTCACTCCGATATGGTTTAGCAGGCTGCCATCAAAGTCCAGCCTCTTTGATTCTAGATGCTTAGATGCTTAAATCACAATGAACTCACTTACTATTTTTGCTAATATGGTCGCCACTTATATCAATAAAAAATGCACAACGAGAATTCAATGTTACATGTTATGTGATAAAGATTGCGTATTGCAATAATTTATGTTTTGTTTTCCCCTTCCACAATACATAATTATCATGCCGCTAAACATGGAAACCCTAAATGATGAGTCACCCACCATTCGAATGCACAACTATTTGTATCAAACCAGCAATTAAATCCTAAAAACAGATATGGACCATTACTTGTGGTTTCTTTATGAATGATTGATATCGCACTAAACATCTCATGACCCTAATAAGGAAAAGTTTGAATCTAACAAGAATCTCTAGTAATAATTGACCTAAAACTAGATATCTCAAGCCTTGTAATGGTTGGTTAATTACCAGTTTTTCTATTGGAAATTGCAAACATTGCACCAAATATTCGAATCATGTAAAATAACATGTTTAACTTTGCTCACATTTATCTTCAAAGTAACTCACGTCCAAAATGATATCCAACCTTCATAATGCATAATTCATACCTTCTACCCTTGGAACACCAGCTAGTGACTCAAAGTTCTCTTCTACATCACTCAAGTACCCAACATCATCAACAATAACATATATATCCTCTCAAGCCCTATTCTCTCCAACATCACAAACACTAACCCTCCCCCTTCTCCCCATGTGAGGTACTTACCAAACAAAAATATCAAATAACCTCCAAAGAGATGCATATGTCCTTCAGATGGATTGTCACGCATCATCAAGAGTTAGTCACTTACATCATCATCTTAAACCATGTCTACACCAATCAGTGTTGCATAACTTATTCTCTTCTTCTTTCTATTGAGGTGGAGGGGGGCTTCCGATCTATTCATTAAACATCATGATAGTACAATAACACAAGAAGCAATATAAATTTCATCCATGTCCGTAGACCACCCAGTGATGACTACAAGTACCGGAGAGAGCCAAAGGCACGCCACCGTCATCGCCCCTCCTTCACCGGGGACAGGCAAACTTTGTCGTAGTAGAAAGTAGGGAAGTCGCCGTGCTAAGCCCCAAAGAACCAACATGTAGTGAAGCGTAGAGTAGAAGGATCCAACATGTAGGCACTCAAACGAAGATGAACGAAGACCGGATCCAAGCAGATCCACCGAAGAAAAACACCGATTGGATCCCACAAGATCCACCGGAGACACATCTTCACACGCCCTCCGATGATTATAGATGCACTGTCGGGACCGGGGCTAGGCGGGAATAACCATATTCCATCTTTAGGGGGACGCCGCCGCCTCATCTTTCTGAGCAGGACAAAAACCCTAAAGAAACTAAAAAAACACCTAAAAAGGGAGCAGGAGCCCTCCCACCGGTAAGGGCCGGGGTCCACTGCGCCTCCATGTTTCTAAGGCCGTAGGAGATGAGGCAAATCAATGGCAGCACCGACAGGAGGCAGGGAATCATAGTCGTCTGGGCAGTCTCTCATTGAGGAGGAAAACGCTTAGGCAAGTGAACATAATACTAGGGGCTACCGGAGATATTGCCTAGAAATTGGATGAGCAGCTACTACAACTTTTACAGGATGGTATTCAAGCCATCAACATTATCCCCTCTTCTTCATGGTGGGTTCATTTCAATACTGATTAAGCGGTCCTTCATCCAATATGTTCTATTCTAGATGCTTAATGTGAAAATCACACTGGACACATTTACTGTTTTGCCAATATGATCACCACTTTTATCAAATAAAAGGATCGCACACAAAAAATTAATGTATTTGTATAATTTATGTTTTATAGTTCCCTAATTGGCATGAACTAAACTTGACATCCCAAGATGATGAGTCACCCACCATTCCATTGCCATCCAGCTCTCGATTCAATCCTTAAATATGTATCGGCCGTTACTCCCGGTTTCATTATGCAATAACAGACATTGTACACAATATCTTATACCTCTAAGAAGACAAATTTCTTTCCTGAAAAAATTCTTCAGCGATGATTAACATCAAAGTAGATATCTCAACCCTTGTAACGGCTGGTTCAGTACTCCGAATTTCTTATAGAAATAACTAACATCGCAAACCAAATATTTTAGGACGTCGATAACACTTTGTTTGGCATTGCTCACAATTCTTTCTAAACTCCCCA
This sequence comes from Aegilops umbellulata, assembly GCA_032464435.1. Taxonomy (NCBI): domain Eukaryota; kingdom Viridiplantae; phylum Streptophyta; class Magnoliopsida; order Poales; family Poaceae; genus Aegilops; species Aegilops umbellulata. Next base: position 189,755,695 of record CP136057.1, read on the forward strand.
TCTCGAACTGGATATCGCATCCATAACAATTTTTATTATTTTGATGTTTGTTGTACTACCATGATTGAAGATGGATAGATTATACGTTTTTTTGAAAATAAAACCCGCATAGTTGGTCACTTACTGGTCGCGACCAAGAAACAGAAAGACTAAATGTGATGTAGCCAAGTAGTCCGGCTGTGCCTTGAAACCATTCGCCCCTGCTCCGTCTTCAGCTAGCGGCATCTGTTGGCAGTGACATCCGTCGAAGCCGACTGCACCCTGGCGGCTGCCACATCTCTTTGGAGCGTAGGAACCCGACGTGCACCGCCTCCATCTGCTCGCGCTGGCGCGTGGCCAGCTCCTCCAGCATGATCCGCCGCACCAGCGCGTGCCGCACCACTGACCCTCTGTACGATGGCGGCGCCGAAGCAGGCATACCGCCAGCATACCTCCTCCTCCTCCTCCCCCTCCTCCTCGGCACGGGCGGCGCAACGTCGACGTGGACACCCAGCAGGACGGCCTCGTAGGAGCACGCCGGGGCGCAGAGGCATAAAAGCCTCGCGAACGCCAACGCCGCGGCCTTGGGAGAAGACCAGCAGCGCGGCCTCTCATCCGCGGCCGCCGCGGCCGGTGGCGGCGGCACCACGGCGGGCTGCATCCACAGGTGCAGGCAATCGAACGCCCACCCGTAGCACGAGCGCGTCCTGGCGGCGCCGCCCGCCAGCGTAGTCCTGCATCAAACGCGCGCACGATCACCATCAAAACCGTCCAAAATAAGCAGATCTGAGCACGCAATATGCATCTATAGCGAGTAGAACTGCGAATCGTGCCTCCTCTCACAAAGATAACGAAATGCACAAAAAAAACCCAGTGATCTTACGGCCTTCCTCAAGAAAATAACGAAAACAGAATTAGAGACAAAACAGTGTCGCACAAAGATGACGAAATGCACAAAAAAACAGTGATCTTACGGCCTTCCCCATCAAAAAAGATAACGAAAACAGAATTGGAGACAAACACACTGTGATCCTCTGGTGTGTGAGGGCTAGTGATGTACGCACGATGCACGGCTTTGTTGCCCGCTGCTGGAGCCACCCCGCTGCTGCGCCATCAGGATTCAGGAGTACTCTACCCCCGTAAACGAAGATCAAAGCAGATGGAAATCGGTTTCTCAGTTCAGTACTCTGATGTTGCCACTCGTTGCACAGTTTGGGGCCCTTTATACAATGCTTTTGGGGTTGGTGTTAAGACTGTTTTTTCGATTGGGTCGATTTATTCACCATTAATTGACCAGGGACGATATCTATCTTTGCTTACTTCCACGATATATCATTTGCATTGAGCAAATTAAAGGAGTACATTTATGATCCTCGTCCGTTTTAGATTACAGGTTGTAAAGTTTTGGCTGGGCCGCTGACCAGCGTTACAAGCGTGGAACATGGAAATGCCAGGGAAAAAAGGTCAATGCAGGGGATGTCATGGTAAAAATGAAAAAAACGTGGTCGGCAGGATTCGAACCTGCGCGGGCAAAGCCCACATGATTTCTAGTCATGCCCGATAACCACTCTGGCACGACCACTTTTGTGATGTTTGTACTGTACTAAAGTTCCTTTGTCCATAAGGAATACGTAAGCACGGGTCAGGGCTGTTGGCCTTTTTTTAGCACGTAGCATTGCAGTGATAGCATCTATGAACCAACATTTTGTATGGAACCAATCGATCCTTTTGTGAATTTTTTGGTGGCAATTGTTTGCGCAATGTAGTGCTCACTAAAAATCAAGATCTAGGTATCTCTTCCTGCAAGAAGTCAGTGGGTTATTTCTTCAAAGATATTTATGTTTGTAAGGAGCAACTTATTTTCCCGCAAGCCAGTGATGTTGTCCCTCAATCATGAACAAAAATCTTCTATTTCGTACATATGTTGATAAATCTGCTATTTCTAATATATTTTTTTCGTTTTCCACAAGAAATAGATATATTTTGTGGTTGATTAGATATTTCTAGGGCGTAATATATGATGTTTAGTGGTTTAATTCAGAAATTGGTATAGTTATGAGAGAAAATTGCATGTGGTTCTCTATGCTCAAAATGCGTGTAAATCTGAGGTCAATTGCCGTGAAAATAGTCCTACTAATTCATGGAAATAAATGCTAATCACGGCAACGTTGTGTCGTAATGTGCATTGTTTATTTTATGTGTCAGTTGCAATTATGAATCCCTCCAAACTCTATTCCTCTTAGGAATCTTGGATGTTGGTTACTCCACTTGATATTAGACGTTTGTCCTAGACTGTCGGTTAAATGCGGCGGTTGCTGCGAAAAACCAACGGCTGAGTGCGAGATTTACTGTGGCTTTGAAGTTTTCAGTGAAAGTTTAGGGTGTCCTAGGTTGTCGGTTAAATGCAGCGGTTGCTGCGAAAAACCAACGGCTGAGTGCGAGATTTAGTGTGGCTTTGAAGTTTCCAGTGAAAGTTCATGGCGCTTTCCTTTGTTTGGAATCGGTTATTTGTCGTTTCTGGCTTGTTTCCCTTTTTGGGTTTTGATTTCTCCCTTTTGGGTTCTTTTTGCTGCAATTGGGGTGCGTTATGATGGGCTTATGTCGGTGGTTTCGCGATTTGTAGCATTCGTCATGAATTAGCATTGATGGCGGCTACACCCGTTCTTCATGACATGTTGGTAGAAAGAAATCATTTATGGCATCCTGGTTTGACTTGTTTATCAAGGATTAGTTACATTATTCCATGCATGCCATTTTCATGGATTAGATCTCTTTCTACCGAGAAAATGATTAACCCTAACTATAGGGCGACTGCAGCATTTAAACAAGGGCTTTGCAAATTTGTGCTACATGCTCATCCACATCATGTTCATTCTAATGCCACATCAAGACTGATTTTCTGATCTGGATGAATGATTTCTCTATGTTTATTTTCTTTTAGAGGTTTAATAAGTTATTTAAGATCATTGTTTTCCTTAAATACTTGAAATGTAAAGTTCATACTCTAAATGCTATGCGCTAATGATGTTGTTTCCTCTACTTTGTAGAATATTCAATGTGAAATGACATCAACAATGTTTTGGTGTTAGTATTTCATATATCAATTAATCTTTATTTCGTGCATGTCTCTTTATTATATTCATCTGAGATGAATATGAAGAATTTTACCTTACTTATCCTATAAGCTTGCAGACAACATGATATTTGTCTTTTTTATAGACCATTACTCTATGTTGGAGCTAGAGGCACTTATATTATTCTTTGTGCATGTGACATAGTAAGAGTTATTGTGTTTTTATAGAAACAATATCATAACTTGTTTAACAATGAGCATGTCATATATTTGGTTGTACCTGCAAAATGTTAAGTCTTCATAATTCTTTAGCTTCATACTACCTTCTTACAGGCAAAATATAGGGTGTAGGACACCGCAAGACTTCTTGAGATGGTTGTATCAAAGGGTTTCCTCGGTATGATTGAAAACATTGAGCATGCATTGGCAGTCAAATTTTTTCCCTACAACCTTGCATGAACAATTCAAATGACATTGCAAATATGCAACCATCATTCTTGAAGTTGTGGCACCAAATGACCTTTGCATTTGGCATTCGTATTTTGGTTTGCTAGGATCTCACAGTGACCTGAATGTTTTTGAAAGATCTCTTTTATTTTCAAGGCTTGTTGGTGGGAGGCACTACAGGTGAACTTCAAAGTCAATGGGTATCATATATTCTGCATGATCTACTTTTGTCAAGACAATATCAAACCCTCAAGGTAACAAGAGAGTTCACTTTGCGAGGCGTCACGAAGCATGTAGAAAGGATGTCGAGCAGTCATTTGGGGTTCTGCAAGATCGCTTTCCCATTGTTTGTGTCCATGCAAGATTCTGACAACAATAGGATTTATGGCGCATCATGACTGAGGGAGTCCTGGATTAGGGGGTCCTTGGGTGCCCGACCTATTCAATATGGGCCGGATAGATGGGCCGTGAAGATAAAAGCCAAAGATTATCCCCCGTGTTCGGGTAGGACTCCTGTATGCATGAACGGCAAGTTTCTGTGTACTGATGTATTATTTCCTTCCTATGCAAACCGACTTTGTACAACCCTAGGCCCCTCCGGTGAATTCTCATAGGCAAGACTGCTAGGGTTTAGCCATTACGATCTCGAGGTAGATCAACTCTTGTAACCCCTTATACTCATTGAATACAATCAAGCAGGACGTAGGGTTTTACCTCCTTTAAGAGGGCTCGAACCTGGGTAAACATCATGTCCCCATTGTCCTTTGTTACCATTAATCCTTAGACGCACAGTTCGGGACCCCCTACCCGAGATCTGCTGGTTTTGACACCGACATTGGTGCTTTCATTGAGAGTTCCATTATGTTGTTGATAGAAGGATCGATGGCTCACCTTATCATCAACAATGGTATCACTTATGGAAGGAGCCTGACTTCAGGACAGGTCCTCCAGCTCGGTGGTTTCACCATGGGTGCCCACACGGCCATCGAGCCGACGGCACCCCCCACGATCACCAAACATCACCTCCACATCGGTCTCGAACACTCCAAAAAGATGGATCCGGCAGACATCTCGTCCTTAAACGAGCTGCTAGATCGCATCGCCGCCCTGGGGCTTTCAACGGATTATGATCGGATCGGGCTTAAACCCGACTAGAGGGAAATCAATCTCCCGCCGATCACTCACCTGGTGGCGGTCGTCGAGGAACGAGACAAGAACACTTCTTCTCCTAAGTTAAAAACCAGCTATGTTCGGATCACCGAACCCATTGAACCGGATACTCTTACTTTGGAGGTGACCCCGCATCCCCCAAACTCAGCGTCGAACTTAGGGTCCGAGAAGCACTTGGATCTTCCTGGACCTGAACTGGTGACCTCGGAGATTTTACAAGCTTCGAACACAATTTCGGGCCGGGATTCAAGTTTTAGCCCACCTGCCCACCACAATCAATACTCTAGAAGCAATTCAGGCCCTCCAGACATATACGACCAGATGTATGTACGGCAACAACCTCAGGAAACGGTCCATCACTTTTGGGCCAGGTTTCTACTTGTCAAAAACAAGATTAAAGATTGTTGCAACGACGATGCGGTCTCGGTTTTTCATCACAATTGTAGCGATGAGGGAATTCAGAATGCCCTCGACCGCCATCGCATACAGAGTTTCACAGAACTATCGCAAGTAGTACGAAAGTACTGTGCAATGGAGAGCACGTGGAAGGCCCAAAAAACCCAATTGAAACCGGCTGCCTTTAAGCAGTGCACTGCCCGGGCAAAATGGGTACACCCTTACATGGCCTCCGATCATAAGCCCGTCAGCAAGAAAAACAGACCCTTTGCAGGACACAGGTCAGTTCTTGACGAACTCCTCGACAAACCCTGTCGGATACATGAAACGCTGAGCACCGAACCAACTCATAGCCTTTGGGCATGTTGGGTACTCCGGCAAGCGGCTAAAAGCGGTGAGGCTATCCTCACCATCGCTACTCCAGAAAAGCATTCTCCGGAGGATGACGATATTAACGTCCTCACGGTCTTCGAGACCTTCTCCTCAAATAATCGGCATAAAGGGCACTCCACGACCTCGCCGAAATTAACCAAGTAACGGCAATGAGCCCATGGAACGACGCGGCAATAAATTTCAGCACTGACGACGAACCAAGGGCCCGATCAGTTCGAGCACCCGCCGCCTTGGTCTTAAACCCAATTGTGGACGGCTTTTGACTTAGCAAAGTGCTCATGGATGGCGGCAGCGGACTTAACCTCATCTACGAGGACACACTCGACTAAATGCATATTGGCAGAGCACGTATCAAGCAAAGCAGTACCACCTTTCGAGGCATCATCCCAAGTCGAGAAGCATGATGTTCGGGGAAAATCAAACTTGATGTAGTATTCGGCACGCCTGAGAATTACAGGTCCGAAGAGTTTCTCTTCCACGTAGCTCCCTTCAATAGTGGATATCACGCCCTTTTGGGGTGGGACGCCTTCTCACGCTTCCAAGCCATACCCCATTACGGGTACATGAAGCTTAAGATGCCAGGGCCCAATGGAATAATCACAGTTACAAGTGATCCAGATAAAGCACTCCGCGCCGAAAACAAAACAGCATCCTTGGCCCTTGAGGCACTATCCGAAGCCCTTGCGGCCGAAGAACTAACCAACCTGCGATCCATGGTGGATAAGGATGATGTGATCCTCGATAAGAGACCCAAATCCACCTCTTTCAAACCAGCAGACGAAATAGTTAAATTTCAAGTGCACCCGACGGATCCTAAAAAAACATCGTCCATTGGAGCACAGCTGGATCCGACGGTCGATGCCGCCCTACGAGCGTTCCTACGTGAAAATTGGGATATCTTTTCCTGGCACCCTTCGGACATGCCCGGGATCCCACGCAGGCTGGCCGAACACAGCCTCAACATAATCAAGGGGTTCAAACCAGTCAAACAAATGTTGCGGCGATTTTGTGAACCCAAATGACAAGCTATGGGGGAGGAGCTAACCAAACTGCTCGAAGCCGGGTTCATTAGAGAAATCAAACACCCAGATTGGCTAGCCAACTTGGTTATGGTGCCGAAGAAGGATAAGTCTTGGCACCTTTGTGTCGATTTCGAAGACCTCAATAAGGCTTGCCCCAAAGACCCTTTCCCATTGCACCGCATCGTCCAGATTATTGACGCGGCCGCAGGGCACGACTCATTGTGTTTCCTCGACGCTTACTCCGGATATCATCAGATTAAAATGAAGGAGTCCGACTAGGCCGCAACGGCGTTTATTACCCCGTACGGGCCTTTCTGTTTCAACACTATGCCTTTCGGGCTTACGCTGGTGCCACTTACCAACGCATGATTCAAATATGTTTGGAAAAACAAATCGGCAAGACAGTGGAAGCATATGTGGATGACGTGGTCATCAAGACTAAACACGTCGAATCATTGGTGGACAATCTCCACCTCACATTTGACAACCTCCGAACATATGACATACGGCTCAATCCGGAAAAATTTGTTTTTGGTGTTCCAGCCGGAAAGCTACTAGGGTTCATTGTCTCCAATAGAGGAATTGGAGCAAACCCAGCCAAAGATTAGGAGAAAAAGCATTACCACTTTATAGACTGCTTAGACGCACCGACCACTTCGAGTGGACGGATGCGGCTACAGCCGGATTGGAAGAAATAAAAACCTTATTAGTAGGTAACCCAATCCTAGCCGCCCCAAGTGTTGGCGAGCCTATGTTGCTTTACATATCCGCAACTCACTAGGTAGTGAGCGCTGTACTCGTCGTCGAGCGAGGGGAAGAAGGACATAAATTCCTCATCCAGAAACCAGTGTATTATGTATCGGAGGTCCTTACACCATGCAAATCTCGATACTCTCACTACCAAAAGATAGCTTACGCGGTCTTTATGGCATCCCGAAAACTCCGGCACTATTTTCAAGAGTGTTCGATCACGGTGGCATCCGAAGTACCACTCAATGACATTATAAACAACAGGGATGCCACCGACCGCATAGCTAAATGGGCCATTGAGCACTTACCATTTGAAATAACATACAAGCCGCTCCGAGCTATTTAATCTCAGGTGCTGGCCAACTTCATCGCTAAGTGGACGAAAGCTGAGCTCCCTAAAGAGTATAGTTCATACTCCAACTGGATCATGTACTTCGACGACTCTAAAATGCTAGCCGGACTAGGGACTGGTGTCATCTTGACATCCCCTATGGGGGACACAGTCCGCTATGTGCTGCAAATCATGTATACGGACTCCAATAATGCCGCCGAATACGAGGCACTTCTACATGGTCTCCGAATGGCTGTCTCAATGGGCATAAAATGCCTAGAGGTGCGCGCTGATTTAAACCTTGCAATATCTCAGATAAATGGAGAGTTCGATGCAAAAGATCCAAATGGCGGCATATCAAAACGCCGTATTAAAAATATCGGCTCAGTTCGAGGGGCTGGAGTTTCATCATGTCGCTCGAGACAGTAACCAGGCAACGGACATCCTTGCTAGAATGGGCGCCAAGCGCGACCCCGTCCCGCCTAATACCTTTGTGGAAAGGCTCTTCAAGCCATCGATAGTGTGGCAGGACGAGAGCGGCACCACCAGTACGGACCTGATAACACCCCCAGCAGCCGAACAAAATACAGATATCATCGGGGGTTCGGATACCGCAATAACACCTTCTGCTCATGAAATCATGGCCGTTATCGCTCCGTGGACCGACCCTTCCTGGCCTACCTTAATAGGAAGGAGCTTCCTGATGATCAAAATGAGGCCCGTCGCATAGTTCGACGTTCTAAAGCCTATAAAGTTCACGAAGGTGAACTGTACAAGAAAAGGACTACCGGAGTCCTTCAAAGGTGCATCTCCGAAAAGGAGGGATGACAACTCTTGGCTGAAATACATGCTGGTCTGGGCAGCCATCATGCCGCAGCTCGGACCCTTGTAAGCAAGGCCTTCCGGACAGGTTTCTTCTGGCCAACGGCCCAAGCAGACACACAGGCCCTTGTGGAACGTTGCGTCGGATGTCAGCTTTTCGCCAATCAAAGTCATATGCCTCCCACTGCCTTAAGAACAATCCCCGTTACTTGGCCTTTTGTGGTCTGGGGGCTAGACATGGTCAGACCCCTTAAGGTGGGAAGCCACAAAAAGAAATATTTATTGGTCATGGTGGGTAAATTCACTAAATGGATAGAGGCCAAACCAGTAACAACGGCTGAAGCAGGCCAGCGATCGACTTTATATCCGGCATAGTACACTATTATGGTGTCCCGCACAACATCGTCACTGGTAACGGCTCTAATTTTATAGCTGATGAGGTGAAAAACTGGTGTGCTAACTTGGGCATTAAGCTCGACTATGCATTCATCTACCACCCTCAAACAAACGGTCAGGTTGAATGGGCCAATGGCCTAATAATGAGCGGCATTAAGACCAGACTGGTGTGCTCCCTATGGGAGTCAGATAAGCACTAGGTTGAGGAACTCGACTCCGTGCTCTGGGGGCTGTGGACTACGCCTAATTTAACGACCGGAGACACACACCTTTTTTCATGGTGTACGGCGCAGAAGTTGTTTTGCCCTACGACATTATTCATGACTCACCTCGAGTGCGCATGTATGAAGAGAGGGAAGCGGAGCTTGATCGGCAGGACGACCTAGACGGCCTTGAAGAGGAGCGTGATATTGCACGAGCCCGTTGCGCATTTTATCAACAACAGACTAGGCGATACCAAAGCAGAGAAGTGCGTGCCAAGACTTATAACATCGGTGAACTCGTTCTGCGCCTCACAGAGAAGAAGAGTTCACGCAGTGACCACGTTCGTCCAGGCGTGCTGGCATGCGGCCGACGCGCTCTGCGTCGCGCCCACGCCTTTGTTCCTCGCGTGATTGCTTCCCCGCCTGCCAAACCTTGCCAAACTTTGCCATGATCTTCGTCCCGACCTTCTTAACTCTTTCCTGGAGCTCCCCGACGCCGGAGCTCACCGCAGCGAGCACGGGCGCGGTCCGGCCAACACAACAGTGCGCTGCGCACTGTGTTCATCGCCACCCTCTCGCCCCCTTGCTCGTCTCCGCTCGCCCACAGTTCCCGCGTGAGCTGCGTCGCCTTCCCCCTCGCTCATTGACGCCGTTCATCGCTGGGCGCCGTGTCCAGGTGTCCTCCGGCGGAGCCCGATCCCCTCTCGACGCTCGGCTATAAATAGAGCCCTCCCCAGCCTCCTCGAGGATCATCCAGTCCTCACACACACTCCATAAACTCATAGAAAGCCGTAGCCCGGCCGGGTAGGCCGAGGGCCACCGTCCCCGACCTCGAGCTCGCTGGCGATCCCCTCGGGTTGTCTCCGTAGCTCTAGCCCCTCCCAGGCTCGGGCCACCCTTCCAGGGCCTCCGTCGTGCCTCGATGGTGCCGTTCCACCCGGTTGGAGCCCCTGGTGTTGCCTCTAGTCGCCTTCGTCTTCAACTCCGGTGACCTCTGCTTCCTGTCGCCACTGGAGAGGTCGTTTCCGACGCCGTCCGACTACCCCTAGCTAATCTACAGGTACGGGCAGATGCGCCTCCATCTCCTCTTTCGATCCCTCCCTCTAGTTCGGGCCAAGAAGCCCTCCTCGCCGGCGTGTGCTCCGGCGAAGCCGCGCCATCCTCTGTTTCCCTCTCCCCCTCCCTCTCACCTAACTAGTGGGGCCTGCTAGTCAGCCACTCTGTACACGCACGAATTCGTACGAGTGGTGGCGCCCGCGAGGTTTACGCCTTCGACGTCACCCCCCTTAGTTCTGTTTTATTTAAATTCAAATTTAATTATATCCAGAGAGCTTCAAATAGCCAAAACTATTTAACCATAAGTCCAAATGAATTGATTCTTTTTGCATTGTGTTCTTTATGAAGAAATCTAGCAGCTCACTAAAAATGAGAATTTTCTCTGCTGTCTAGATTTTTTGGTGAATTTCAGAAGGGTTCTTGATGTTTTCTTTTGGTGTTTATAATTATTTTCAGAAAGTGAAGCTTGTCTTGAGGATCACCAGGAGGATTGTGAACCTCATCTGCACTAAGGCAAGCCACATCAACATTTTCATGGTGCCATTACAATATTTGTGATTTTTCAACTTGAATTAATGATTTAATCCATGCATTTAAATCACTAGTACATTATTTATATTCTGATTGTTTGCTTGTTTAAGTTGATATGCTTAGTTTACAGAAAGTGTGAATTTAACTAAGTTGGTTAAGTAACTAGAAGTAATATTTGTTATGGAGAATTAATATGGTTATGGATATAAGTAATTATTTTGAGTTATTTTCTTGGAGGAGAAAAATGATAAATTTGCTAAGTAAAGGTTCTGTTTAAAGTAATGATTAATCATAACCAGGTGTCGTGGTTTTGTCACGGCAGATGTCCTAGCATAAGGACTTAGTCGTGGAGCCATCGCGATGTAGTTAGCTTAAAGGGGTTAAAGTGGGACAAAGGCCGCAAGGAGTTTATACTGGTTCGGCCCCTTACTGTGAAGGTAAAAGCCTAATCCAGTTGTGGTGGAATTGCTAGGGTTTCGATGACCAGGGAGCAAATACGCTTTGCCTGGCTCTTGATCTGTTGTTTCTTGTCCTTGAACCGCCGCCGGGTTGTACATTTATATACACAGGTTGACGCCCGGCGGTTTACAGAATCCCGGTCGGCTCATAAACGTGTCCGGCTCGGTTTCTACCCTTTCCTATCTTACAACACAAGTTACATCATATGGCGGTTTATGTTCACGGGCCATAACCCGCCTTTGGGCCCTGGGCCTTCGTGTTAGATCTCCTTCGTAAAGCGCCTTACTCCTTATCTTCATGGGCTTCAATATGAATAACTCATTATGGGTATAACCCGGCCCCTCCTGGGCATTATACTCAATAGTTATATCCCCAACATTAGGCCCCAGATTTGTTTGAACCTGTTCATGTCAATCTTCAATACTTAGGATAATTCCGCCTTCAGCACCTTCCCGTAAACCTTGTAATCCGCCATGACGTCATCTTCCAAGATTATAGTAAACCGCCATGACATCACCTGTTTATTAAAAAACCATATATACCTCACTTTTATTAATGAACCTCTGAAAATCGAGGCGACAACTCTGTCATATATCCATTTTTTGGGCTCCTCGATTCTCGCGCCTGTCGCTTATCCCTTCGCCTTATAAATAGGGCCGAGGGTCCCTTTCGTTTTACCCTCCGTGCCTCTTCACTTCGTCTCCTTCCTTGCATCGACCTAGCGCTCGAGCTCAGCCGCCGCTGCCAAGTTTCGTCTTCGACCTCAACTCCGGCGCTGCATCACCCTGAGCTTACGAGAGAATCGCGGCACCTCTCCGCTACCCCCGTGACATTGGTAAGTCCTCTTTCCTTCCACCCTATATCTGTCATTAGGGTTTCTGTACCCATCGGTGTTCATCAGTGTTCGTCGGTGTTCGTCATTGTTCGTCTCTGCGCAATAGTTCTTGATTTAAACTTTGATGTTTATCATCTATAGAAATAGCCATGATCCTTCCTTTCCATTAATGCATCTCATTTAAGTAGAAAATCCCATCTGGATCCTTCAACTATTCAAGTGCCAGAACATTTAATCCCCGAATATTTTCCATTTTCTGACACACGGTAGATCCAGATTTGTAATGCCAATTTCTGAAACCTGTTTTTTTTCATCACGGAGTTATCTCAGATCTGTACCTTCCATACCAATATAGGCGGTTTAACTTTTTAGAAAATGATAATCCGCCAGGTACCATTAGCCCTCTCTTAAACCGCCGATTCATCATTTTGTAATCCTGCCAATGTCAGAATCTGGTTTAACATGTATATATGCTTCAACGTATTCTCCCTCTGACCTTGCGACGCATTATACTTGTCAGTCATGAATCTTAAACCGACATTGATTTTTTTTCAGCTTTTCATTGAAATGGCAAACAATTCTATGCTTGCAACTGGGTCCCTTCTCGGGTTACTGAAGAACAACTGAACGGATGGGTCGCAACTTGCGCTTTAGCAAAAAAGGAAGTCATCCACTGGAGAGCACCTGGTCCAGAAAATCCTCCTGAGCCCAAGGATGGAGAAGTGATTGTGTTTGTTGATCATCTGGAACGAGGGTTTAGCCCTCCCGGATCAATTTTTTTTCGTGATGTGCTTGCTAGCTTCCAACTCCGCCCTCAAGATATTGGACCTAACTCTGTGTCCAATATTTGTAACTTTCAAGTGTTTTGCGAAGCTTATCTGCAACAAGAACCCACTATTGAACTATTCAGGGACTTCTTTTATTTGAATCGCCGTACTGAATTTACAGATGGGCCCAATACTGAACTTGGCGGGGTTTCAATTGAGAAGAGAAAAGATGTCAATTTCCCTCATGCCAAGCATCATAGTCACCCCAAAGACTGGAATCAGACTTGGTTCTATTGCTGAGATACATCTCCAGCCGAAGAAAATCCTCTGCCGGGTTATCGTGCTCACCGGCTTACAAGTACTCATACATTTCCCCAACGACTTAGCGCAAAGGAATGAGCCAAATATGCACCACAGCTTTCGAAGCTCCGAGCCTTTATGGCCAATGGTTTAACAGGCGTCGACTTTGTCCGTTGCTGGGTTTCTTGGAGTATCTTGCCTTTAAGCCGTCGCCCCAGTTTAATGTGTGAGTACACAGGGAACTTAAAAGGCCCTCAACGCCATATTGACATCCAGCTGTTACTGAAGTTACTGATGTTGAAGTTACTGAAGCTGTTAAGAAGATGTTGGATGAACCGGTGGCCGAATGCAGTAAAACAGGACTTAGTCCTTTCTGTGTTTCCAATAAACCACCAGCTGTAAGAACTACGTAACTCTCATTTTTAATCCGTCCCTTTTAACTATTCCCTTATAACTTTTGCCGATCTTTGACAAGGTGATGATCCGTTCTGGAAGAAGAAGCCACAGGATAAACCGGCAAAAACCTCTCGTGTCAAGACCAAGGTTACCAAGAAGCCTGCCAAAAAGAAAACCGCTGAGTCCTCCGAGTTAAACGTTAATGACGATCTGGATAACCCGGAATCAGAGGTAGAACTTGATTCGCTTGGCTCCTTTTTCATACACGTCATTGACAATGACTATTATCAGGATGACGCTGAAGCCAGCCATGCTGATGATGTAGAGGTAATTATTGTTTCCTCCGGTTCAGATCCTCTGCCAACACAGAAAACCCGTCAAGCAAACCGGAAAGTAAGATTTTCTCACCCCCTAGCTCACTTGGACCCAAACTTTCTTTTGAAGACACAGCAACACGAAGCTCGCCGCACAACCCGACACAGCGGCCATGTAGTTACTTCAGCCGGTTTACCGAACACTCCAGTCCGGAAACGTCGATCCGAGGTCTCATATATTTCTAATACTTCTTGTCCCAAGGCGGGTTATTTCTGACAACCTCTTAATCCGTCTGATTCAAACTATGAGGGAACACCTCATTCATCATCTGGCGAGTCAACGGCTACACAACTCCCTCCCCTCAAGACTGTTCCTGGGTGAGCATATTAAACTTAACCCTTTATGCCTTATGCTTGTTTATTGTACCAACCTTTATGTCTGTTCCTTTCACTGCTAAGGTCAGACCCAGCAAAAAGGCCAAGCTGAATAAACCAACTGATGATAACCCGGCCACTGAACCGGAGAAGACCCCAGAACCACTGGACTCAAATGCTGATGCTATCTTGGATGATCCGGTACCTCAAGATCAGGACACTTTTGTTGAGCAAGTGGAGACAGATCCGACGAGTCAGGCTGCTGATCCGCCAAGCCCAGCTAAAACAGCTGATAAACCACCAAGCCCAGTCAAAGCGGCTGATGATAAAGTGGATGATATTATGATTACTGGCGTCGGCCACAACACCCCTGGCAATCCTGTCGCTTTATCAAAGCATAGTGCCAAGGAGGAATTTTCTGCTAAGGGCAAGTGTAATACATATTTGTCAAGCTACGCCCACCTCAACGCCCAAGACATCCATTCTGGATTTTTAAACCGCCTGTACACAAGCCGCGACTATGAAGCCGGTTTAGTGAACATGATGAAGGAGTGATATGAAGTAAGTACTGTTAACTCTTCATAATTGTTTCTACCTTGTGTCCAATTTCTAATATCAACTCCTGTAGCCCCCAAGGGCCGGTTTATGATACCAATGTAAACAGGGACTTTGTAATACCTCAACTTTTGCCTGCGTAGCCCCCAAGGGCCGGTTTGTCTTTTCAAAATGAACCGGGACTTTAGAGTATTAATCTTTCAACTTCTGCCTGTGTAGCCCCCAAGGGTCGGTTTATCTCTTCAAGATAAACCGGGACTGTATTATTGAGCAAATATACATTATCCCCCAAGTGCCAAGAATAATACTTGAATTGATCTTGGGACTTACAAGAAAATTTTGATAAGAAGCAATAGGCATTAGCCCCCAAGTGCCAAGTATATAACTTGTTATGTGCTTGGTACTTCAAATATATGCTGCCAACTCATAACATGTATGTCTCTTATAGGCTGAGCTGAGCAAAAAGGAATCTCAAACTGCTGATCTTCAAGAAAATATCAAGTCCCAACAAGCAGAAACCTCCA
Organism: Aegilops umbellulata; assembly: GCA_032464435.1. NCBI lineage: Eukaryota > Viridiplantae > Streptophyta > Magnoliopsida > Poales > Poaceae > Aegilops > Aegilops umbellulata. The sequence goes on from CP136057.1 coordinate 189,770,789, forward strand.
AAGCCAAAGAGGAACTGACCAGTGCCTTAGCAGCCATGGAGAAACTGAAGGAAAACTTCAAGAAAGAGCAGGCAGACTGGGACATAGAGAAAACCACACTGCAAAAGAGGGCTGAGGATGCAGAAGCAGCCCTCAATCCGGTGGTAGAAAAACTGACTGGTTTGAAGCGGCAAATAAATGCCATGACCACTGCTGTGTTTGGTAAGTATCCTTATTATAAGCTGTAAACATGCATTATCCCATAAACTACCGGTTTATCGATGTGCGTAATGGTGCAGGATCTCGCGTTACCCATCTGGGCTCTGATATGCGGAAGAAATTGAAGGCTGCCTATACTCTTATAAAGCAATTGTATACCGGCGCGCAACGGATCATCTGTACTGCCTCTCATAATGAACCACCCCCAACCTTGATCAAGGAAACATTAGACAGGCTGTCGATGCTGCCTGCCCGGTTTGAGGTGTTAAAATGATCAGCCGCAAGGGCAGGTGCTCTGACGGCGCTAACCCGGGCTAAAGCATGGATACTAGATCTTGACCCAGCTGACGTGGGAAATGGCTATCCGAGCATAAAGGAGGACGGATCAGATTTTGACAATGATGATCTCTGAGCTTTGATAAAGGAAATGCGCCCATTGGCCAGCAAATTGGCTGAAGAGACTGATCTTTCTCATTACCAGTCGATTTATGACGCCAACAACAAACGGGTTAATGCGCCAACTTATGATGTGCAAAATCTTATCCCGCCAATCCGTAAGCATACCTATGCCCCTGATGTTGAACTGTCCACCCTTATAAGTGATGAAGCTGTCTTCCACGCCTTAATTGGGATTGACTGGGCAACCATTGACTTCCAGCCGCTGGGTGGAGAGGAGGAGGATGAACCAGCACAGGATGATCCACAACCTTCATGTCAGCCTAGTGAAGATTCATGATCCGGAGGCCGGTTTAGCTTCTACATACTGCAATGCTTGTGACAAACAATTATCCTTTTGGGCATCAGAGCACCTTGTAATAGGCTAGTTTAAACACCTGGTCTGCTATGCCATCGTGCATATTCACTTTGCATGACACTGTTAATCCGCCTTTATTATGCTATGTCTACTTATGATCCTTAGCTGCTTTATTCAACCTGTTTCTGCATACAACAAGTTTAAAGTGTCCTCGTGGTTTACCGCTGGACGGGTCATAATGCCCAACATATAACCCGAGTCTATAACCAAGGCTGCACTTAAGAATAATCAAATATGAAATATCTCATACCTGTGACATTTGAATCACATCGTTGGTTTACCAACTTTTTGTAGTAAGGGTGATAATCCAAATCTTGAGTACTGATAACTCCTCCCATGTTTTGCCGATTTATAGTAAAGCCATAGCGGGTTGTAATAAACACCGGATTATTCCTATATCACACTGGCGACTTGTAGTCGAAGCCAGACCGGGTTGGTAAACACCGAATTATAACTGATCGTGCATTGACAACTTATAGTTGAAAGCCAAGCCGGGTCAATTGATACCGGTCATCTTATAATTTTGTACTTGGCAACTCAAAAGCCAGACCAGGTCAGTAAACACCGGATTAACATAAACCTCATCAAAATAAACCGCTAAAATAAAGATTTCAGAAGAAAACATGCAAAAAAAGGCGAGGCTTTTCATGGGCTGCCAGGCCACTGAGTTAAACCATTTTGCAAAGCCTTGTAAGAGGGACCTCACATTAACCAATCGTCATTTTCACTATGACAAGTAGGATCTTTATAAGATTGACTTGTCAAACATTCGACGGGTCTTACCAGGATTACCTGGGCGGAGTGGCTTACTTAAAAAGGCAGGATAACCCGGGGTTTTAGGTGAATACACTTGGCTTCCAAGCCTGGCTTTTATGGCCTATTACAAGGTTATGGACTCTTTGTTCTTGTAGAAGCAAAGAGCCCCCGAGCAATATTTTGAGCTGTGCTCAATGGGTGCCTATGTTTGAGTTGTGCTTTTGCAACACTCTCTTTGGCCCCTTCTGACTTTGGGTAACAAGCCCCCAAGCTTTTTTTGTGGCTTATAAGCCGGATCAATGGGTAATTAGAACTCTGCTTTATAAACAGAAGCCCCCATGTAACCAAAAACTTTTAAGGAAGAATGGTAGAGGCCCCGCTTTAGCAGGGATGCCAGTTTATTATATTGATCATCATAATATATACATTGTCAAGAATATGTACATAAGAGGAGCCTATGGCTCAAGTGTAGCAGGGTTGAAGATGAGCGATGTTCCATAGCCGGTGGGTCTCCTCCTCTGATTTACGTGAGTTTTTGTGCTCTCGAACATCGATAAGGTAGTATGACCGGTTGTGCAGATTCTTCCTGACCAGAAAGGGTCCTTTGCAAGGCAGGGATAACTTGTGCATATCAGTCTGATCCTGGATGAGCCGGAGCACCAGGTCGCCTTCTTGAAAAGTTCTGGTTTTAACCGGACGCCTGTGATAACGATGCAGATCTTGCTGGTAAATCGCCGAACGAGCCGCTGCAATATCACGCTCCTCATCTAATAGGTCAAGTGCTTCCTGATGTGCTTTCTCATTATCAGCTTCAACATAAGCTGCCACACGGGGTGAGTCATGACGGATGTCACTAGGGAGAACCGCCTCTACTCCGTAAACCATGAAAAAAGGTGTGTAACCCATAGATCTGTTGGGCGTGGTATTGATGCTCCATAACACAAAAGGTAACTCCTCCACCCAACAACCCGACATCCGTTGTAAAGGAACCATAAGACGGGGCTTGATGCCTCTTAGGATCTCTTGATTTGCTCTCTCCGCTTGACCATTAGATTGGGGGTGAGCCACTGATGACACGTCAAGCCGGATGTGCTCACGTTGACAAAATTATTTCATAGCACCCTTGGACAGATTAGTGCCATTATCGGTTATGATGCTGTGTGGAAAACCAAACCGGAAAATTACCTTCCTGATGAATTGAACCGCCATGGCTGCATCACACTTACTGACTGGCTCTGCCTCCACCCACTTAGTGAACTTATCAACCGCCACCATAAGGTGGGTCTTCTTATCCTTGGACCTCTTAAAGGGCCCAACCATATCCAGCCCCCAAGTTGCAAACGGCCAAGTGATTGGAATCATCCTCAATTCCTGAGCCGAAACACGAGCTCGACGTGAAAACTTTTGACAACCATCACACTTTTCACCAAGTCCTCAGCATCAGCATGAGCCGTCAGCCAATAGAAGCCGTGACGAAAAGCTTTAGCTACCAGGGACTTTGAACCGGCGTGGTGACCACAGTCCCCTTCGTGGATCTCACGCAAAATCTCACAACCTTCTTTAGGAGATACGCAACGCTGAAGTGCCCCTGTTACACTGCAATGATGCAATTCTCCGTTGACAATGGTCATTGACTTGGATCGTCAGATTATCTGCCTGCCCAAAGTTTCATCCTCCGGTAACTCGCCCCGGTTCATATACGCCAAATATGGGACTGTCCAATCTGGGATAACGTGAAGAGCCGCCACCAACCGAGCCTCCGGGTCAGGGACATCCAAATCCTCTTCTGTAGGTAGCCTGACTGACGGGTTATGCAAAACATCCAGAAAAACATTGGGTGGCGCCGGTTTATGTTGGGAACCCAAACGGCTTAAAGCGTCCGCCGCTTCATTATTTTGCCGGTCCACATGGTCAACCTGATAACCCTTGAAGTGACCAGCCACAATATCCACCTCTCGTCGATACGCCGCCATGAGCGGATCCTTGGAATCCCAAGTACCAGACACTTGTTGAGCTACCAGGTCCGAGTCCCCAAAGCACTTAACCCGGCTTAAATTCATCTCCTTAGCCATTCGAAGACCATGGAGTAAGGCCTCATATTCAGCTGCATTGTTAGTGCAAGGGAACATTAAATGGAGAACATAACAAAACTTATCACCTCGTGGGGAAGTTAACACGACTCCAGCCCCCGAGCCCTCCAATTGACTGGACCCATCAAAATGAATAGTCCAATAAGAGTTATCCATCTTTTCTTCCGGCGCGTGTAACTCTGTCCAGTCATTGATGAAATCCACAAGCGCTTGGGACTTGATTGCCGTACGAGGCATATACTTTAACCCGTGAGGTCCAAGCTCAATAGCCACTTGGCAACCCGACCAGTTGCTTCCCTATTCTGGATTATATCTCCTAAAGGGGCAGAGCTGACCACAGTGATGGGATGACCCTGAAAATACTGCTTAAGCTTCCGCCTTGCCATGAAAACTCCATACACCAGCTTCTACCAATGTGGGTACCTCTGCTTGGACTCAATAAGCACCTCACTAATATAATAAACCGGTCATTGAACCGGATACTCCTTGCCAGCCTCCTTGGCTCTACCACAATGGCCACACTGACAGCCCGGGCATTGGCAGCCACATATAATAACAACGGCTCTTTATCGACCGGAGCAGCAAGGACAGGTGGCTCAGCTAACTGCTTCTTCAAGTCCTCAAACGCCGCATTAGCAGCATCACTCCAGACAAAATTGTCTGTCTTTTCATTATCTGATATAGAGGGATAGCTTTCTCCCACAACCGGCTGATAAACCGGCTCAATGCTGCAATACGACCTGCCAGACACTGAATATCATTGATACACGCCGGTTTAGCTAGAGATGTAATAGCTTTGATCTTTTCCGGATTAGCTTCAATGCCCCTGTTAGACACCAGAAAACCCAAGAGCTTGCCTGCCGGTACACCAAAGACACACTTGGTCGGATTAAGCATCATCTTATAAACCCGGAGATTATCAAAAGTTTCCTTCAAATCATCTATTAACGTCTCCTCTTTCCTGGACTTCACCACAATATCATCCACATAAGCATGAACATTGTGCCCAATCTGATTATGAAGAGAATTCTGCACACAGCGCTGATAAGTCGCCTGGGCACTCTTGAGCCCAAAAGGCATAGATACATAGCAGAAGGCTCCAAAGGGAGTTATGAAGGTTGTCTTCTCCTGGTCCTTAACTGCCATTTTGATCTGATGATAACCCGAATAAGCATCCAGAAAACTCAAACGCTCACAACCCGCAGTAGCATCCATGATTTGATCAATACGAGGGAGAGCAAAGGGATCAGCTGGACAAGCCTTGTTCAAATCTGTGTAGTCCACACAGACACGCCAAGTGCCATTCTTCTTAAGTACTAGCACCGGGTTAGCTAACCACTCAGGGTGAAATACTTCCACAATAAACCCTGCTGCCAAGAGCCGGGCTACCTCCTCACCAATGGCCTTGCGCCTTTCTTCATTGAAGCGGCAGAGAAACTGCTTGACCGGTTTAAATTTGGGATTGACATTAAGAGTGTGCTCAGCGAGTTCCCTCGGTACACCTGGCATGTTAGAAGGTTTCCATGCAAAGATGTCCCGGTTCTCACGGATGAACTCGATGAGCGCGCTTTCCTATTTCGGATCCAGGTTAGCGCTGATGCTAAACTGCTTGGATGAATCGCCAGGAACAAAATCAACCAGCTTAGTCTCATCAGCCGATTTAAACTTCAAGGCCGGATCATGCTCTGTAGTTGGCTTTTTCAAAGAAGTCATATCTGCCGGATCAACGTTGTCCTTGTAAAACTTCAACTCCTCTGTTGCACAAACCGACTCAGCATAGGCCATATCACCTTCTTCACATTCCAAAGCTATCTTACGGCTCCCATGCACCATGATGGTCCCCTTATGACCCAGCATCTTGAGCTGCAGATAAACATAACAGGGCCTTGCCATGAACTTAGCATAAGCCGGCCGTCCAAACAAGGCATAAGGGCTCTTGATTTTCACCACTTTAAAAGTCAATGTCTCTGATCTTGAATCATGATCATCTCCAAAAGCAACCTCCAGAGCTATCTTGCCAACTGGATACGCCGATTTACCAGGCACCACACCATGGAAAACAGTGTTCGACGGTTTAAGATTTTTATCTGTCAACCCCATGCGACGGAAGGTTTCATAATAAAGGATACTAATATTGCTCCCTCCATCCATTAGCACCTTGGTGAACTTATACCCTCCAACCTGAGGCGCCACCACCAATTCCAGATGACCCAGATTATCAACCCGGGGCGGATGATCCTCTCGACTCCACACAATGGGCTGTTCAGACCAGCGCAAGTAACTGGGCACTACTGGTTCAACGGAGTTTGCTGCCCTCTTATGAAGCTTCTAATCGCGCTTGCACAGACTAGTGGTGAATACATGATATTGCCCACTATTCAACTGCTTCGGGTTGCTCTGGTAACCCGACTGTTGCTGCTGCTGGCTTCCCTGATGATTATAACCACCCTTGTTGCCCTGACTGCCTTGATTGCCATGTCCGCCTTGAATACCTTGAAATCCTGAGCCAGAACTGCCTCCACCATAACCCGGCCCATGAGAACCGGGTCCTGAACCACCATTATTCTGCGTGTTGGTGTTAGCCACAAAATCTAAACTATTATCCGCTTTACGCTTACCATTGTTTCCATGGCCCGCCGGGTTATGTTGTTGCCCTTTGGCGCTGTCGCTCTTCTTTCCCTTTCCCGGCTTTTCATCATCAGACTCGGGGTCCTTGGTACTATCAGAGTCGGCATACTTAACCAGAGCTGCAATAAGCATTCCCATGTCATTGCAGTGACAATTGAGTCGTCCTAGCTTCAGCTTCAGAGGCATGAACCGACAATTTCCTTCCAATGTCAAGACTGCTGTATCGGCGTTGATGCGCGGACCGATGAATGCAGGATCGCCGAGACCTGGCGCACCCAATGGGTTGTTGATTCACCTTATTCTTGGACACAGGCGGCTAAGTCCACAATTGACATGGGCTGCTTGCACGAGTCTTTGAAATTCTGGATAAACCGTGCCTTTAACTCGGCCCATGATCCAATGGAATTAGCTGGAAAACTTTTCAGCCAAGTGCGAGCTGTTCCTTCCAACATCATGGTGAAGTATTTGGCACATGCCGCATCATCCACATCCAGCATCTCCATCGCCATATGATAGCTTTCGACCCATGACTCTGGGGGTAAGTCGGCAGTGTAATTGGGCACTTTATGATGACCTTTGAAATCCTTGGGCAGCCGCACATTACATAGAGCTGAGGTGAGACACGGCATCCCTAAAGAACTGAAAGTGACACCCGGTTCCACCGAAGTTTTTGGACAAACCGGAGTAAGCTGATGGGCCGCGTACTACGCCGCTAACTCGGCCTCTCGGCGTGCTCTACCTTGATCCGCCACGTTCTGACCATCAGCACCACCGCCCGCCGGGTCATGCCCTCGAGGCGGGTTATGGTTCCGCGCACTGCTCGACACAGTCGGTTCATCAGTATGCCTGCTGTAACTCCGGCTTGGGCGGGGGGGGGGGGAATGAATCCTCTCGCGGCTGTATGAATAAGCATGCTGCTGAGTCAAAGCTGTCTGAAGGAGCTCCCTAGCCCGTCGCGTCTCAACCGCTACGGGGGACTCGCCTTCGACTGGGAGGGCCGCCAATCGTGAAGCGGCGGCGACTATGTTATCCAAGGGGTTGGAGTAATGACCCGGAGGCTTAACATGTGCTGTGACGGGACATTCTGACGAGGCGGATCCATTGTGCGCGGCTGAACCAGCGCCCCCATTCCAGGTGCTTCTACCCGGTTTACCACTGGCTGGTTGCTGGTCCCTGCTCCTGGCATGTTAAAGAGATTCCTTGCCTCATAAACCAGAGGCAGGTGAGACCGGTACCTTCTCCTCATTACATCATTTGACGCGTTCTGATCCAACATAAGCCGATAAGCCTGTGCATCCAACTCGGCCTGCTCTGGAGCCATCCTGGTGTTCTCGGCTGCCAGTTCTGCCTTGGCTTGAGCTATCTGATCCTTCACCTTCGCAACTTCTGTGTTATGCTGATCTTGATCCGCCGGGTTAACTTCAGCCACCAGCTGTGTTGCCAAAGTGTAGAATAAATTGGACAAAACCTGAACCTGCGATTGCACAGGGCCTCCTGCCCCAGCTGCTATCGCCGCCGCCGAACCAGAGATCATCACTGCTGCGGTCGAAGAGTGCTGCGCTGACTGTGTACCGGCCATGAAGATCGCAACTCGGCTCGGCAGATCGAAGGGGTCTGGAATACTGTCGCCATCGGAACAACCCCCAAACTGGCCATCTTGCAGTTGGTACAATGACTCGGTCTCTCCGGTAGATGACTCATCATCAGAGTAAACGATGGTTTCACCACCAGATACCGATCTATCCTCAGATTCTGCTCCGTGGACGACTCCCACGAAGGCACGCTTCATGGCAGGCTGAACCCGGGCAGGTCTCGCACGTTGAGCCGTTTCGATGATGTCGGTGCAGATGTCCGACTCAGGGCCCGCTTCGCCAATCTTGCCAATGAAGACATGAATACCGTCGAAGGGGACCCGATACCCGTACTTAATTGAGCCAGCCTCGGAGCCCCAGCCTGCGACGTCGATGTAGAGCTTGCCGCGATGACTCTTGGTCATCCGGTCCACAACGTATCCCTTGAGCCCTTCGAAGCTGCCCTCTAAGAACTTGAAACCATCATGCGATAGTCCCACGATGGGCGCCAACCGTCGTGGTTTTGTCACGGCAGATGTCCTAGCGTAAGGACTTAGTTGTGGAACCATCGCGACGTAGTTAGGTTAAAGGTGTTAAAGCGGGACAAAGGACGCAAGGAGTTTATACTGGTTCGGCCCCTTACGGTGAAGGTAAAAGCCTAATCCAGTTGTGGTGGAATTGCTAGGGTTTCGATGACCAGGGAGCAAATACGCTTTGCCTGGCTCTCGATCTGTTGTTTCTTGTCCTTGAACCGCCGCCGGGTCGTCCCTTTATATACACAGGTTGACGCCCGGCGGTTTACAGAATCCCTGCCGGCTCATAAATGTGTCCGGCTCAGTTTCTACCCTTTCCTATCTTACAACACAAGTTATATCATATGGCGGTTTATGTTCACGGGCCCTAACCTGCCTTTGGGCCCTGGGCCTTCATGTTAGATCTCCTTCGTAAAGTGCCATACTCCTTGTCTTCATGGGCTTCAATATGAATAACTAATTATGGGTATAACCCGGCCCCTCCTGGGCGGTTTATACTCAATAGTTATATCCCCAACACCAGGGAAGTGTTATGAGTTGTTGATGTCTATGCTTAGTGTGGATATAGTTGACCCAGTTATTTCCGATGATTTATGGTGCATATATTTGTGTTGCACTTTCATGGCATGTTATGACTGTCGGTGTCAAAACCGGCGGATCTCGGGTAGGGGGTCCCAAACTGTGCGTCTAGGATCGATGGTAACAGGAGACGGGGGACACGATGTTTATCCAGGTTCGGGCCCTCTCTATGGAGGTAATACCCTACTTCCTGCTTGATTGTCTTGATGAATATGAGTATTAAAAGAGTTGATCTAACATGAGATCGTAATGGCTAAACCCTAGAAGTCTAGCCTGTATGACTATGGTAATGTGTATCTCTATCCGAACTACTCTCTCCGGTTTATATAGACACCGGAGAGATCTAGGGTTACATGGAGTCGGTTACACCAAAGGGAATCTACATAGTCGGTTTTCAAGATTGCCTTCCATGCCAAGTAGAGTCCAATCCAGACACGGGTACAATCTTCGGTCTTCATGTCTTCACAGCCCATCAGTCCGGCCCATGGATAACAAGCCGGACGCCCGAGGACCCCTTAGTCCAGGACTCCCTCAGTAGCCCCTGAACTTGGCTTCAATGACAAGGAGTCCGGCACGCAGATTGTCTTCGGCATTGCAAGGTGGGTTCCCCTTCTTCTGAACTCCAAGATAGTCTCCGGATGATTATCCGGACCTGTGTATACAATTGCAAAGAATACAATATTCCACAAGTCCAATCTGTTACCAACTATTTGTGACATTGTATCACGCCTGCTCGGCTATTATTTCCAACCGCTGGCTAGCCCGTCGCCCCACGTCTCGGGACGTGGTTTCACTGGCACGTCTTGTCAAAGCAGAGATCGTGTCCCCTTATTCACGGGATTTTCATTAATGCAGTCGTGGGTAACCCAACCATCCCCCAGGGTACAACTCTTTGGAGATAGGCAAGTTTCGAGACCCAGGAGGAGACGCTCAGTATTCGGGGTCTTTATATAGGGACCCAGACTCGTCTCTTTCTTTTGCCCTTGCTTCTTCCTCAACCCTAGCCACCTCGAGTTCTAATCCTCGGGTTCCAATCTCCACCAGCCCCAATCATGTCCGGATCCAGCCATCTAGGCCGGTGGGTGGCTTCTTCTGTCACGGAGGAGGATATTGCGAAGCTCCGCACGGCGAGGTATCTGACCCCAGAAATCCTTCATCGGCTTCCCACAAAGGGCAGGTTATTCCTACCCCCAAATCTGGCGAGAGGGTAGTATTTGTGTCCCACTTCCTCCACGGGTTAGGGTTCGCGCTTAACCCTTTCGTCCGGGGGCTAATGTTCTACTATGGGCTAGATTTTCATGATCTAGCCCCGAACTCTATTCTCCTCATCTCGACATTTATCGTCACGTGTGAGGCCTTCCTCTGGACTCCTCCGCACTTTGGCTTGTGGCTCAAGACCTTTGACGTGAGGCCGCAGGTGACAGAGGGGGAGCAGGCGGAGTGCGGCAGCGTTGTAATAGGCAAGCTTGCCAGCGCGGTTTGGTTTGAAGGATCTTTCGCCAAGTCTTCTGACCTATGGTAGTAGGGGTGGTTTTATATCAACGAGCCGTGTGGCTCCAGGTGGGCGGCTATGCCTGCGTTCTGACCCGGTCCTCCAATTCAGCTTGCTTCATGGATCAATAAGGGATTGGACTGGGGATCCGTCAATGAAGTGCAGACTCTACAAAGTCGCATCCAAAGCCTTACCGAGAAAGGCATCAATCTTGTGAATGTCGTTCAAGTAATGCTAGTCCGCCGGGCCCTACCATGTCAGCGGCGGCCTCTTCGTATGTGGGAGTTTAATCCAGAAGGGCGGCGAACTCTTCAGCACTTCTTCGGCAGCGCACACGAAGGAATGTGGAAATTATATTTCGGGGAACGAGAGCAATGGTCGGACACCACCGAAGATGTTGGCCTTGACTGCAATCACCCGGGCACTTCGGTAAGTATTCAATCTTCGAACACCTTTTATTCAAGCCTCTCTTGACAAGATACTTGCCGGGGTTTTCTGGCTCCTCGAACACCTATGGGGATGGAGCCCCTTCTCGGTTCAGCGGGAGGCGGAGGTCACGCGAAGAGCGGATCAAGGCGAAGCACGCGGGGAGTTTTTACCCAGCTTCGGAGCTCTCCGGAGAGATAATACTCCTACTGCTGCTTTGTGGATTGTATTGAGTTCTTGCTTGGGAGCGCTGAGTGCTACAGTACACTCGAGCAGCTAACGAGACCGAGCGTTCTTCTGTTTTCCTCTCAGAGATTGCTCTCTGGGGGCCGATCCCCCCCTACGTTGTGCATGGGCCTCCTTTTATATGTTCAAGGGGTCTCCAACAGGTGGCAACGTAGGCAAGGGCAAAAATGAAAATATGCTGTGGTAGGTACAGCTACCTACACAGTATATCATACCTAACCCTGACGGCAGGGGACAAAGGCATTAAATGCCTATCTACGCCGCCCTGACGGTGCAGAAAAGGGACCATCTGGGGCGCCACCGCTCGCCACGATGGCGATCTTGTCAGCGCCGCATGCCACAGTGTACCCCTGGCTGCACAGCCTCCCGCCACGTACGCCAGGAAGGGTCCCGGAGCGACACGTAGGTGGGTGAGCTGGAGCGTAGGTACAGGGTGGTTGCCCGCCGCGGCAAGTGCCTTGTCGCGGCCGTTGTCTTGCCGCGTCCGGGAACTTGTCGCTCGCCGAGTCCTGCCGGGACGCGTGGCGCATCGCGGCAGGTTCTTTGAGATGCTCTGGTTTGCCTTCCCGGCAAGCTCCTCTTGCCAGGGTCTTGTGCCTCGAGCGGCCTTCCCGGCAAGCTCCTCTTGCCGGGGACTTGTCTCCTTGGCTTAAATACTTTGTTCTCGAATGGCTCCAAAGGAACTATAGAGAGCCTTGGCGATCACCTGGCGGGCCTTGCCGCGGGGTGCTGCGACTGCCCGTGCACAAGTACGGGATACTAGGGTACCCCTACTTTAGTACACCGACACGAGCCCCCGGGCCTGGGCCACACACGGTGCCGAGCGCTGTTGGGCCAGGCCCAAAACAGGGCACGGGCACGCGCGGCCTGAGTCACGTCGCACCTTGCTCCGTATCCACCGCGCCCTCCCCGAACGGCACGCGTCGATTGCGGCATCGTTGGAGAGGTCGTGGGTGGTTCCTTTATTCGGGAAAACGAAACGCCCGCCTCCTGGCGGTTCGTATCTTCCTCATAAACGGAGGGAGGCGTGGAGGCATGGAGGCGTGGTCTTCGAGGCGTCCACCCCCCACGATCACGGGGTGGGGAGAGGTCGCCTCATCCGTCGCCTCAACTCTGCACTCCTGCCACGCGGCCTCCATGCGCTTGGAGTGGCGAACGGTGGAGGCGGGAAACCGGGTCATCATGGGTCGAGGCAGCGGGTCGGGCCCAGTTCCCTGCGCCTTCTGTGTCTCGATTGGCTAAGCGGGGCGGCCGAGCCCCCACCCCGCTCCTTTATAAGGAGCGGGATAGGGGGGACGTAAACCCGCATTCTCTCATCTCCTCCTTTCTTCAGCTTCTGCTCCCCTCTCTCTCATTCGCCATGGAGAAAGGGAACCCTGGTCCTTCGACGGTGGCGACGAGGGTTGCCGCTAGGCAACGCGTCCCTCCTCCCCCCGCACCCGTGGTGGCAGAGCCAGCTGCAAGGGGAAGAGGGAGGGGACGAGGCCGCGGGCGAGGTCGAGGGCGAGGCCAAGGCGGTCGGGGAAGAGGTGGGCGAGGCAGTCCGCCGGCCTCGCCTCCGCCAGCAGATCCTCTCGCCGTGGTGGACCATATCGGGGACGACCCTTGCGAGTTCTTTGTCAGGCTGCGTCGGCCGCCTCGTCGTCGCCTTCGTCTCCCGACTCCGTTTGCGAGCGAGATGGAGTTGGATCCGCCCGAGACACTGAGGTTGCACATGAGGGGTTGTGGAATCAGCGGTACGCGAGTCCGCGTTGATTTCCCGGCCCCTAATGTGATGTATCTTGGTCGAGGGTGGAAGACGTTCACCCGCATCCACAGCTTGACGGCGGGGCTCACCCTCCATTTTAAGCTGATGGAGGGCGGTCTCCTCTCCGTCAAGGTCTTCGGGTGCTTCGGGACTCGGGCACGGTGCTGCGTGGAGAGCTCCTCCGATAGCGAAGGCTCCTCCTCGGGCGGGAGTGACGAGGAGGACAGCGACAACGACGACGAGGGCGGTGGGCGGTGGGATGACGGGTCCGACTAGGTGTCGGGTGCCGCTCCGCGTGGCACCGGCGACCCCATCATTCGCGTCGCTGGCTCCTGGAGCTTCTCGGGGTCGTCTCCTTGGGCGGCAGGCGTAGGGAGGCCGCGGAAGAGGAAGAGGGCAGGCGGCAAGGCCGTCAACTCGGAGTACGAGGGCACGACGCCCTCGACAGCGTGCTGACGTCCTGCCGCCTCGTCTTCGAGCTCTGCCTCCGGTGCCGCCATCACCATGCCGCCGAGACGTTCTCTTGGTGTCTTCTGGCACCTGTAGCTCGTCTAGGCGCCCCTTTTGCCCTTTTCGCCTCCTTGACCTGCCTCCTGAAGAGAGGGACAAGAGAGGGATTACGGGCATCTTATCTCTTTTTAACTTGTAAGCCCTCGGGCCTTAGTTGCATTTAAAGCTTGTAATCCCATTATTCATGTTTTTCATCCTCTTATGAACTGTACCTGAGTGGAATGCTTTTCAATGAAAAGGGGATGCTTGCCGGGTCACTTGTCTCGTGGGTGGAACCCACGTCAAGGAGCGAATCCTTTATATCTTTAAGATATACACTTCCTTTCCCGGCAGCAGGCCCTGCCTTCTTGGCACGTCGCTCACCTTTTCTCACGCTTTTGGCAGAGGTAGGGAGGAGGCGGGTTCAGGCTCCTCGCTTCGTCCCTTTTCTGCCGCGACTACGACCAGATCTGGCCCCGGGAACGAGCCCGAGGGCCTAGAGTTAAGGGAGCACGGTAGCTTTTAGGAAGAAAAGAGGTTTCGCATACCCCAGCCCATAAGAGAATGCATGATAAGGGATGAAAAACTTATCTGAGATCGCAGCCCCCGGCAACTTTGGTTCGCCGTGGGCTAATCTTTGCACTTGCAGCCCCCGGCAACATTGGCTTTCCGGGGTCCGGGTGTTGGTCCGTCAGTCTTCTTCTTTTCGTCCTTAAGTGGTCCGGTCAGGGCGCGCGAGTCCTGCGAACCAAGGGAAATGAAAGAACGACAAAAGGACGCACACTCGACCTCTAAGTTAGGGGTTAGCCGCTACTAAGCACTGTCAACCCTAACCAAGGACGAGACTCGACTCAGCATGCATGCTAAAACTCAGGGCGCCAGCGCTTTATCTTCGCTCAGGGTCTGGGCCTGGCTTTGTACAAAGGATTACATGCAACAGCGGCAAGACTTGTACAAAATGGTGGTTGCCGGACAGGGTCCGACAACCGCGCCTTACGGGTAAAACTTATGAAGATGCTCGATGTTCCAGGAGTTGCTCACCAGAAAGCCATCCTCGGTCTCAAGGCGGATAGCGCCAGGCCTAGCGACTCGTTTCACCCGGTAAGGGCCTTCCCACTTCGGCGTTAACTTGTTGGAATTCTTGGCGGAATGAACGCGCCGAAGAACAAGGTCGCCTTCCTCGAGACTTCTGGCTTTAACTTTGCGGCTATGGTAGCGGCGCAAAGCTTGCTGGTATCGAGTAGCTCGTACAGCAGCCTGAAGACGGTCTTCCTCAAGGAGCAGCGCGCCATCTTGTCGCAGCTGCTCTTGCTCAAGCTCATCATAAGCGAGCACTCGAGGTGACCCATATACGAGTTTCGTGGGGATAACTGCCTCTGCTCCATAGACTAGAGCGAAAGGTGTCTGGCCAGTGGCTCGATTTGGCGTCGTCCTGATCGACCAAAGAACCACCGGCAGCTCCTCGATCCAGTTTGTTCCGCATTTGTGCAGCCTGTCGAAAGTCTGGGTCTTGAGTCCATGCAGCACTTCAGCATTTGCCCTCTCTGCTTGACCGTTGCTCCTGGGGTGAGCAACAGAAGCGAAGCACACCTTGGTGCCAAGGTCTTGGACGTACTGCATGAAGGTGCGACTCGTGAATTCTATACCGTTGTCGGTGATGATCCTGTTAGGGATTCCGAAACGGCAAACAATCGACCTAAAGAACTTGACTGCTGACTGTGCTGTCACCTTCCTCACTAGTTCCACTTCCGGCCACTTTGTGAACTTGTCGATTGCGACGTACAAGTACTCAAAGCCCCCGACTGCTCGGGGGAAGGGGCCGAGGATGTCGAGCCCCCAGACCGAAAATGGCCCGGATAAAGGGATCGTCTGGAGAGCTTGAGCTGGCTGGTGTATCTGCTTGGAATGGAACTGACACGCTTCACACTTGGTTACTTGTGCAGTTGCATCCTGGAGAGCTGTCGGCGAAAAGAAGCCCTGCCGGAAGCGCTCTTGCGCCAATGTGGTGACCACAAATGCCTCCATGTATCTCTGCCAACAGCTTCTGTCCATCTTCCCGGGGGATACACTTCAATTTCACTCCGTTGAGTCTTCTTCTGTACAGTGCGTTCTCAACGAACTGGTACATACTAGAATGTCGGGCTACTCTTTCCGCTTCTTCTGGCTCTTCGGGAAGTTCTCCTGACTAGAGGAAACGGATGATCTGCTGTGCCCATGCTGGAGCCCGTGGCTCGACAACAAGGATTAAAGGCATATCTGCTGCTATGGGAACACCCGCTTCTACGGCGAGAACCTGCAGTCCAGCCGGAGCTTGATGATCCCCGGCAAGCTTGCCGGAGCGAAACCTGTCGGGAGCGTCTGCTTCAACGAAACAAACCCTGGGGCTTGTCGGAGCAGACTGCTCCTCAGCACTTTTGGCGTTCCACTGCTTGTTTCCTGACTCTCTGCTTGACGGGCCGCGCATGAGGACAGACGGCAAGGAGGTGCTCGATTACTTTCCTGGGAACACCGGGGATGTCAGACGGTTGCTGTTGTGGATATTACTACTGGGCCTAAACCGGCCGTCCGGGCCGGGTTAATTTCATCAGTAGCTCAAGAATGTTAAAGCCCAGGAGGCTATGTAAAGGCCCGAGGCCATAGTCGGTTTAACATCTGTAGCCGTAAACCGGCCTGTGTACAACTTGTATTGTAAGTTAGGAATAAGCGAGAGACCAACCCGGGTACGGGTATAAACCGGAGATTGGAACTCTATGAACCGACGGGCGTCGCCTGTGTATATAAGGGGATGACCCGATATCGGTTCAGGGGAGAACGACAACTCGAGGCCTAGGCGAAGCTTATCTGCTCCCTAGTCATCGAGACTTCATCAATTCCACCACAAACTAGACGTAGGCTTTTACCTTCATCGAAGGGGCCGAACTAGTATAAACTCTGTGTCCCTGTGTCCGCTTTAACCCCTTCGAGTTAACCCGTTGTGATGGCTCCACGACTAAGTCCTTTGGCTAGGACATCTGCCGTGACAAACCCACGACAGTTGGCGCCCACCATGGGGCTATCGCACGATGGTTTCAAATTCTTGGAGGGACGCTTTGAAGGACTCAAGGGATGTGCCGTGGGCCGGATGACCAAGAGTCGCCGCGGCAAGATCTACATCGACGATGCAGGCTGGGGCCCCGAGGCCGGCTCAATTGAGTACGGGTACCGGGTCCCCTTTGGCGGTATACACGTTTTCATCGGCAAGATTGGTGGACCGGGCCCTCAGCTGGACACCTGCACCGACCTCATCGAGACAGCTCAGCGTGGGCGACCTGCCCGGGTTAAGCCAGCCGTAAAGCGTGCCTTTGTGGGAGTCATCCACGGGCGAAACTATGAGGACGGATCAGAATCTGGTGGCGAAACCGTTGTTTATTCCGGTGATGAGTCGTCAACCGGGGAAACTGAGTCCCTGTATCAAGTGCATGATGATCGGATTGGGGGCTGTTCCGATGGCAACAGTATTCCGGAGCCCTCCGATCTGCCTAGTCGGGTCGGCATATTCATGGCTGGCACCCAAGCAGCGCCTCATTCATCGACGGCCGCAGCAATGGTTTCCGGTTCAACGGCTGCCGGAGCAGGAGGTTCTGTGCGCCCATCGGTTCAAGTATTATCTGATCTGTTCGACGCACTGGCGGCGCTCTTGACAGAGGCTAATCCGGCGGATCGGGATGCTCATAACGCAGAGATTGCAAAGGTGAGAGAGCAGATTAGTCAGGCCAAGGCGGATCTGGCGGCCGAGGAGGTCAGGATGGCTGCGGAATGGTCCGCTTTGGACGCACAAGCCTATAAGTTCATGCTGGATCAGAACGCTTCGCAGGAGGTCATGAGGAGGAAATATCGGTCCCGCCTGCCACTGGTTTTTCAAGGAAGGGATCTTTTCAAAACTCCTGGAGCAGGGACCAGTAATCAACCAGTGGTAAACCGAGCAGAGGCGCCCGGGACAAGCGCGCCGGTTCAGCCCCGCATAATAGATCTACCCCGTTATAACCCGGAGCCGCGGATTGTGACCACACCCCCGGATCATTACTCCAACCCGCTGGATAATCTTGTTGCTGCGGCAGCACGTCTAGAGGCTAT
The DNA here is from genome assembly GCA_032464435.1 of Aegilops umbellulata. Classification (NCBI taxonomy): domain Eukaryota; kingdom Viridiplantae; phylum Streptophyta; class Magnoliopsida; order Poales; family Poaceae; genus Aegilops; species Aegilops umbellulata. Next base: position 189,788,471 of record CP136057.1, read on the forward strand.
TCCGGTCGAGGGAGATTCGTTACAGGCTGTAGAGACGCGCCGGGTCAAGGAGCTCCTCAGAACGGCGCTGGTCCAACAGGAGGCGTATTCATACAGCCGCGAGCGGATTCATTCTACCCCACGTCCAATCCGGAGTTATAATAGGCACCTGGAAGAACAAGCTGAGTCCAGCAATGCACGGCATGGAGGGCCCCGCGGCGACAATCCGGCTCCTGATGCTCAGGAGTTGGTAGACCAGGCCCGTGCACGCAGAGAAGCCGTATTGGCAGCACATCAGACTACGCCGGTTCGTCCCACCACTTCGGTCGAACCAGGGCTTGCTTCTAGCACTTTGGGGGTGCCTTGCCTTATACCTGCTTTGCGCAATGTGCGCCTGCCTAAGGACTTCAAGGGGCCGCGCAAGGTACCAAATTATACAGCAGATCAACCCCCGGAGGCGTGGGTGGAGAGTTACGAGATGGCCATGGAGATGCTTGACGTAGATGAAGCTGCATGTGCAAAATATTTCTCTATGATGCTTGAAGGAACGGCCCGCACTTGGTTAAAAAGCCTGCCGCCCAATACCATCGGTTCATGGGCTCAATTGCGAGCTCGGTTTATCAGTAATTTCAAAGATACGTGCATGCAGCCCATGTCGATAGTGGACTTAGCCGCCTGCGTCCAGGCGGAAGGAGAGTCAACCACTCATTGGGTGCGCCGCGTTTCGCAAATCTTGCATTCATCAGACCGCATCAACGCTGACACTGCAGTTGTGACTTTGGAAAGCAATTGCCGGTTTGGGCCCTTGAGATTGAAATTAGGACGAATGAAGCGCCATTGCACTGACATAGGGACTCTCATGGCTGCTTTGGTAAAGTATGCTGATTCTGATAGTACCAAGGATCCCGAGTCTGATGATGAAAAGGCAGGGAAGGGAAAGAAGAACGACAACTTCAGAGGACAGCAGCATCACCCAGGGAGCGGCGTTGGAGGCAAGCGTAAAGCGGATGGTTCCATGGATTTTGTGGCTAACACCAACGTGAAGAACAGGGGCCGGCCGCGTAGGGGCAAAGGCCGCGGTGGCGGACCCAGCCCCAATCCAGAGCGCTTAAATAGTTTGTTGAATCAGCCCTGCCCAAAGCATGGAACGACGGAGGAACCGGCAAACCATCTATGGAAGGATTGTTACATCATGCGAGAGTTCAAGAATTCCAACGCCTTCCGGTATGATCACAATCCCGGTGGCGGTTCAGGATCCGGGCCAAACCACGGTGGAGGAAACTCCGGTTCAGGGTTTAATGGTAATCCGAGCGGGACTGGTAATCCGGGTGGACATGGTAATCAACACAACCAAAATGATCAAGGGGGCTATAATCAGCAGCAGTCGGGATACCAGAGCAATCCGAAGCAGCTAAACAGTGGCCAGTATCATGTATTCACCACTAGCTTGGACAAGCGAGACCAGAAGGTCCAGAAGAGGGCAGTTAACTCTGTTGAACCGGCCGTGCCCCGATATCTACGATGGTCAGAGCACCCGATCACCTGGAGTAGAGAGGATCACCCTCCTCGGGTGGATAATCCGGGTCAGCTGGCTTTAGTGGTGGCGCCTCAGGTAGGAGGTTATAAGTTCACCAAGGTGCTCATGGATGGGGGTAGCAGTATTAACATCCTGTACTATGAGACCTTTCGGCGTATGGGGCTCAAGGATAAAGATCTACGGCCTTCAAACACGGTTTTTCATGGCGTGGTGCCAGGCAAGTCGGCGTATCCCGTGGGCAAGATAGCATTGGAGGTGGCTTTCAGAGATGATCACGATTCCCGATCAAAAACACTGACTTTTGAGGTGGTGAAGATCCAAAGCCCGTACCATGCCCTGTTTGGTCGGCCGGCTTATGCCAAATTCATGGCACGGCCCTGTTTTGTATATCTGCAGTTCAAGATGCCAGGCCACAAGGGAACCATCACGGTTCACGGGAGTCGCAGGATCGCTTTGGAGTGTGAAGAGGGAGATGCCGCCTATGCAGAATCGGTTTGTGCTGCTGAGGAGCTCAAATACTACAAAGATAATGTTGATCCGACGGATATGACTCCTTTAAAGAAGCCTACCATAGAGCATGATCCGGTTTTAAAATTCATGTCAGCCGCGGAGACCAAGCTTGTTGATTTCGTAGCTGGTGATTCATCCAAGCAATTCAGCATCAGTACCAATTTGGATCCAAAATAGGAAAGCACGCTCATCGAGTTCCTCCGTGAGAATCGGGACATCTTTGCATGGAAGCCCTCTGACATGCCAGGTGTACCGAGGCGACTCGCTGAGCACACCCTTAATGTAGATCCTAAATACAAACCGGTGAAACAGTTCCTCCGTCGGTTCAACGAGGAGAGAAGAAAGGCTATTGGGGAAGAGGTGGCCAGGCTCTTAGCAGCTGGCTTCATCGTTGAAGTTTTTCACCCTGAATGGCTTGCTAATCCGGTGCTGGTCCTTAAGAAAAACGGCACTTGGCGTATGTGTGTGGACTATACAGATCTTAATAAGGCCTGCCCTGCAGATCCTTTTGCCCTCCCCCGTATTGATCAAATCATTGATGCTACGGCGGGTTGCGAGCGTTTATGCTTTCTGGATGCATACTCTGGTTATCATCAGATTAAGATGGCGGTTAAGGACCAGGAGAAGACGGCGTTCATTACTCCCTTTGGAGCCTTCTGCTATGTATCTATGCCTTTTGGGCTCAAAAGTGCCCAGGCAACTTATCAACGATGTGTGCAAAATTGTCTCCACAAGCAGATTGGCCGTAATGTGCACGCTTATGTGGATGACATTGTGGTCAAGTCAAGGAAGAAGGAAACGTTGGTCGATGATTTGAAGGAGACCTTTGATAATTTAAGGACATACAAGATGATGCTCAATCCGGCCAAGTGTGTCTTTGGTGTACCAGTTGGCAAGCTATTGGGCTTCTTGGTGTCCAACAGGGGAATTGAGGCTAATCCGGAAAAAATTATGGCTATCACCTCTCTGGCTAAACCGAAATGCATCAATGACGTCCAACGTCTGGCGGGCAGAATTGCTGCGTTAAGCCGGTTTATCAGCCGCCTTGGAGAGAAAGCAATTCCTCTGTATCAAATGTTGAAAAAGACGGATCAGTTCGTCTGGAATTCTGCCGCTGATCAGGCGTTCGAGGATTTAAAGCGACAGCTGGTCAATCCGCCCGTACTCGCTGCTCCCACTGATAAGGAACCATTGCTGTTGTATGTAGCTGCTAACGCTCGCACGGTCAGTGTGGCTATTGTGGTAGAGCGGAAGGAGGCAGGCAAAGAATACCCGGTTCAGCATCCGGTTTATTACATCAGCGAGGTGCTGATTGAATCCAAACAACGATATCCGCATTGGCAAAAGCTAGTATATGGAGTTTTTATGGCAAGTCGGAAGCTGAAGCAGTATTTCCAAGGCCACCCTATCACGGTGGTCAGTTCTGCTCCTTTGGGTGATATCATCCAGAACTGGGAAGCGACTGGTCGGATTGCCAAGTGGGCTATTGAGCTTGGACCGCACGGTTTAAAGTATGTGCCTCGCACTGCAATAAAGTCTCAGGCATTGGTGGATTTTATCAATGATTGGACGGAGTTGCAAGTCCCTGAAGAGAAGCCGGATCACACTTACTGGACCATTCATTTTGACGGATCACGTCAATTGGAAGGATCGGGGGCTGGAGTCATATTAACTTCCCCACGAGGTGATAAGTTTTGTTATGTTCTCCGTTTAATGTTCCCTTGTACTAACAATGCAGCAGAATATGAGGCCTTGCTCCATGGTCTCCGGATGGCTAAGGAGATGAATTTAAGCCGGGTTAAGTGCTTTGGCGACTCTGATTTGGTGGCCCAGCAGGTCTCTGGTACATGGGATTCTAAAGATCCACTCATGGCTGCTTATCGTCGTGAGGTTGATGTGGTCGCAGGTCACTTCAAAGGTTATTAGGTGGACCATGTGGACCGACGAAAGAACGAGGCGGCGGATGCTTTAAGTCGGCTAGGTTCACAGCGTAAACTGGTACCACCTAATGTGTTCCTTGATGTGCTTTACAACCCGTCGGTTCAACTGCCTGGCGAAGCAGATTTGGCGGTTCCTGACCCAGAGGCTCAATTGGTGGCAGCATTACATGTCATCCCGGATTGGACGCTTCCTTACCTGGCGTACATGAACCGAGGGGAGTTGCCAGAGGATGAGATTCTGTCCAGGCAGATAGTACGGCGGTCCAAGTCCATGGTAGTTGAAAACGGCGAACTACATCATCGCAGTGTGACAGGAGCCTTTCAACGGTGTGTATCTCCTGAGGAAGGCTGTGAAATTTTGCGTGAGATCCACGAAGGAGATTGTGGTCACCACGCCGGTTCAAAGTCTTTAGTGGCAAAAGCTTTTCGTCACGGTTTCTATTGGCTGGCTGCTCATGCGGATGCGGAGGATCTGGTCAGGCGGTGTGATGGTTGTCAAAAATTCTCAAGACGCGCTCATGTCCCGGCTCAAGAATTGAGGATGATTCCAAGTACTTGGCCGTTTGCAACCTGGGGGCTGGACATGGTTGGGACTTTCAAAAGGTCCAAGGACAAGAAGACCCACCTTCTGGTGGCGGTGGACAAATTTACAAAGTGGGTAGAGGCAGAGCCCGTTAGCAAGTGTGATGCGGCCACTGCAGTTTGGTTCATCAAAAAAGTGATTTTTCCGGTTTGGTTTTCCACACAGTATCATCACAGACAATGGTACCAATTTATCTAAAGGTGCCATGAAAGAGTTTTGCGAACGAGAGCACATCTGCATTGATGTGTCATCAGTGGCGCACCCACAGTCCAATGGTCAAGCAGAAAGAGCTAATCAGGAGATCTTGAGAGGCATTAAGCCCAGGCTTATAGTTCCTTTGCAGTGGACGCCGGGTTGTTGGGTCGAAGAGTTACCCTCTGTGTTATGGAGCATCAACACCACGCCTAATAGGTCAACTGGGTATACGCCGTTCTTCATGGTTTATGGGGCAGAGGCAGTTCTTCCTAGTGACATACGTCACGATTCACCTCGTGTGGCGGCTTACGTTGAAGCAGACAACGAAAGTTCTAGACAGGACGCTTTGGACCGGCTGGATGAAGAGCGAGACATAGCAGCTGCCCGCTCAGCGATCTACCAGCAGGATCTTCGTCGCTATCACAGTCGTCGGATCAGGACCAGAACCTTTCAAGAGGGAGATTTGGTGCTTCGACTTATTCAAGATCAAACCGAGATGCATAAATTGTCTCCACCTTGGGAAGGGCCTTTCGTGGTCAGCAAGAATCTACACAATGGTTCATACTACCTGATAGATGTTCGAGAGCACAAAGATTCACGCAAATCAGGACAAGAGACCGACAGACCATGGAATATAGCTCATCTTCGGCCTTACTATACTTGAGCCATGGGCTCTGCTTATGTATATATCATGACTATGTATATATTATAATAAACCGGATCCTCAGCTAAAGCGGGGTATCTGTTCTTTTATATCATGTGTGGTTACACAGGGTTGTCTTTAAGCAACCTCCGGTTTACCCCTTGCAAGTCTTAACAAGATCACTTGAGGCTTCCTGTTCAAACATAGGTCGTGTTCGAACCAAAGAGAACATAGCTATCCTTACCAGAGTCATTTGGGGGCTCGGTCATGTTTGAACCGATGCAATACCTCTTGGCCAGCGAAAGCCACCAGAGTCATTTGGGGGCTCGGTCGTGTCCGAACCGATGCAATACCTCTTGGCCGGCGAAAGCCACCAGAATCATTTGGGGACACGGTCACGTCTGAACCGGTCACGCCTCTTGGTCGGCCTACGGGCCTTAGAGTCATTTGGGGGCTTGGTCGAACCCGAACCATAGCAATGCCACTTGGCCGGCATAATGCCACGCGTCATTTTGGGGTCTTGGCTGACTGGCACCATCGCTACACCTTCGGGGGGCTTGGTTGCGTCTGACCATGGTAATTCCGTCTGACCAAGCTCAATAGAGCTCTGCTTTTTGCAAAAGGTTTTTGTCACCATATTTTGCTCTCTTTCCTTTTTTAAGAGTTGATAGTTTATTACTTTTCTCTTAAACTGACAACATTCGGCACCGGTTCGACATAGCCAATTTGGCGGAACACGGCCCTCTTTTTCAAAAACCTGAGATTGTTGGCTCGGTTTGAGTTTTTCTGCTAAATATCCTCTTTCGAGCAACAAAAGTCTGCTATCATTAAAGGACGGTTTACATTGTAAACCGGTGTTATATACATAGGGGTTCGATTCTCCCATGACGGTTTAAGAGTTATCAACTCCCGCTTCAACATTGGCTACGAACGCCTATTTCATGCCCATTATATGACAGGTATTTCGTATCACAAAAGTTTGATCATACTTGCAAGTTTCCTTGCGTAACTATAATGATTCACAAACTGGATGACGGTACAACCGCCCTGGTAGTTTAAAATTTTGTGATCGCAGGAGATATAAGTTGGCAATAATGATTTTCCAAAGGAGGGTATCAGTGCTGATGGGCAAGGCATCTCATGAAGCATAAAGTACGGTCTATCCTGTTACAAGGCAACACGGTGCCCGAATAAGATGATTGTTTCTTGATAAAGTATCAAAAGGAAACCAGTTAAAACTGCCCTCGGTTCACGCCTGCGTGCCGTTCCGGTTTGATGGTTCTGGATCATCCTGCGCCACTTCAGCGTCCTCCTCCCTACCCAGCGGCTGGAAGTCAACAGTGGTCCAATCGATCCCCATTAATGCTTGAAAAATGGCTTCCTCATGTATCAGTGACGACGGTTCAATATCAGGGGCATAAGTGTGCTTACGGATTGGAGGAATTAAGTTTTCCATTTCAGGGATTGGCACAGCTACCTGCTTGTTCTGATCATCATACTGGGCTTGATAATGAGACAAGTTTGCTTCTTCTACCAATTGGCAGGCCAGAGGGCGCACTGCCCGGTTTATCTTTCTCAATTCTTCTTCATCGAATTCGGAGCCATCCTCCTTTAAGCTAGGATAGCCTTGAGCCGCTTCAACGGGATCAAAATCAGGCACCCATGCTTTGGTCCGGATTAAGGCATTAATGGCTCCGGTTTGAGCAGCAGATCTTTTTAGCTCTTCAATCCGAGCAGGGAGCATCGACAACCTCTTCAGTGTGTCCTGAATCAATGTGGGCACCGGATTGTTGTGTGAAGCAGTGGTGATAATCCGCTGAGCGCCCGTATACAGCTGCTCGACTAAAGTATAGACCGCTTTCAGCTTCATACGCACGTCTGATCCCAAGTGATGGATGCGAGTACCTGTAATACGATCAGCAGGTCGTAAACCGAGTTGTTTTATAGAAGAATCAAGGTCATTACACATGTTACAGGAGGCTTACCAAAGATGGCTGCAGTCATTGCGTGCACCTGTCGCTTCACGCTGGTCAATTCATCCGTTACCGGTTTAAGGGCAGCTTCTGCGTTTTCAATCTTCTTGGTTAAAGCGGCCTTTTCTGTAGCCCAGTCCGCCCGCTCCTTCTTAAAACCTTCCTTCAATTGTTCCATGCTGCCTAAAGCGCTGGTTAGTTCCTCCTTGGCTTTGGAAGTTTCTGCTTGCTGGGACTTCACGTTCTCTTGAAGATCAGCGATTTGGCTCTCTTTGACCTTCAGTTCAGCGGATGCTACGGTATGATGATATTTCGGATGCTACGGTATGATGATTGCAAGTGTCGATTCAATTATGATAAAGTTAAACCGACCCTTGGGGGCTACGGTGGTAAGAAGCAGGAGTGAGGGCATGGAAGTTACCTCGAATTTGTCTTTCATCATCTTCACAAGATTGGCTTCATAGTCACGGCTAGTATATAGCCGGTTTAAATAGCCAGAATGAATATCTTGAGCACCAAGAGCGGAGTACGTTGCCAGATCAACATCCCATTTACCTTTACTAAAAGCAGAAATTTCTTCTTTAGCAGTGTGCTTGGCCAAAGCGATGGGATTTCCCGGTTCAGTACGACCTATGCCAGTAATGATGACTTCGTCATCTTTGTGGTCGCCGGTCTGGACTGGTACGGTCGGTTTCTCGGCAGGCTTTGAGGAACTAATGGTTTTCTCAGCACGAATCGGACTGGCTGGTTGATCCGTTGGGCCGGAGGGGTTAACAGAGCCTTCTTCAGGAACAACGACTTCGTCTCGGACTAATGAGTCATCAATTACATCTTCAGGGATGGTCGCTTCAACGTTCGGGGCAGTGTCCGGTTCAGGAGGAGCGTTTTCTTCTCCTGTTTTGTCTTGGCGAGCTTTTTTGCTCGGCCTTGGTTTAGCTCTGAAAGAAGCAGCAAGGTTGAAGACAGCATATGTTGAAGATGACAACAATGGACAACTTGATGAGAAAGGTAAACTTACCCAAGCACGGTTTTGAGCGGAGGCAGCTGAGTACCAGTTGACTCGCCAGAGGATTAGTGCGAGGTGACCTGATAATCGGAGTCAGACGGATTAAGCGGTTGACGAAAACAGCCCGCTTTAGGACAAAAGGTGACAAGCAAATTAGAGACCTCTGAACGACGTCTCCGAACCGGACTGTTCGGTAAACCGGCGGAGGTAACTACCTGACCGCTGTGTCGGGTTGTACGGCGCACCTCGTGCTGACGGGTCTTCATAAGAAAGTTGGGATCCAAGTAAGCAAGAGGATGGGAAAATTTAACTTTACGGTTCGCCTGACGGATTTTGTGGGAAGGCAGAAGGCTTGAATCAGAAGAAATAGTAATTACCTCTGCATCATCAGCATGGCTCGCTTCGGCATCATCCTGACAAATTGCATCGTCAGCAAACTACACGAACAATAAATCGAGGGAGTCAAGATCAGCTTCAAAACCCGGATTACCCACCTCATCATCGGCAGGATCGGAAGAGGCCGTGGTTTTCCTCTTGTGAGCAGACTTTTTGACGACTCTCGTCTTAGGCCGGGTCGATTGCTCCGGTTTATCCGCCTTTCCTTGAGGGAGTTTTTTGCTCCAAAACGGGTCATCACCCTGCGTCAACAGATATTAGAATCAATCATACGCACACAAGATAACATCAGACTTAATGAGAAGAAATTTTGATTTACTGCTGGTGGTTTATTGATGGCACAGAAGGGAAGAAGGCCAGTTCGTGCACAGACGCGTTCCGGTTCATTTAGAATCTTCTTTACAGCTTCAGTGACCTCTTCATCCGTAAGCTGGATGTTTACATGACGTAACGGATCATCAACACTGGCTGTGTATTCACACATCAAACCGGAGCGTTGACTGAGTGGCAGTATACTCCAAGATATCCAGCAACGAGCGAGGTCGACTCCTGTTAAACCGTTGGCCATGAAGGCTCTGAGCTTGGACAGTTGGGGAGCGTATTTACTCCTCTCTTTAGCAGTCAACCTCTGAGGAAGGGGGTGAGTGTTGCTGAGCCATTCTGGACGAAAACCGGGAAAGATATTCTCGTTCTTTGGGGAGGTGTCTTTACAATAAAACCAGGAGTTATTCCACTCTTGGGGGTGACTATGCAGTTTCGCATGAGGGTAAGTGACCTCTTTCCTCTTCTGGATTGACACGCCACCCAGTTCCATGTTGGAGCCATCAGTAAATTCTGTGCGGCGGTTTAAGTGAAAGCAATCTCGGAACAACTCAACTGTAGGTTCCTCTTGAAAGAACACCTCACAGAGCACTTGGAAGTGGCATATGTTAGTGACAGAATTGGGGCCAATATCTTGTGGATGGAGTTGGAAATTAGCTAAAACGTCGCGGTAAAATTTTGAACCGGGCGGGTTGAAACCACGGGCTAAGTGATCCGCGAACACAACAACTTCTCCATCTCGGGGTGTAGGGGGGCACTCTTTGCCTGGCACCCTCCAATGAACCGCGTTTTTGCTGCTCAAAGCACCAGTCAGGACCAGATTATTCAGCTGAGTTTCCGTGACCCGGGAAGGAGCCCAGTTGCACTCATACACTTGCTTAGCCATGGGGAAATCTACAAAATGAAAATGATTCCGGTTCAGGATTTATGTTCTGCACAGATTTTATCATGTCGATGCTATCAATGTTAAACCGGAGGAAATCAATTACAATCTGACATTAGTAAAGCGGTGCGGTCTAACAAAGGATTGCTGGCGGTTCAACAAGGGGACTAATGGTATGCACCGATTTGGTGATCTTCTACAACAAGGTTAAACCGCTGGATCGAAGACCGTGGAACAGTTGGAAATGCAAAAGAGCAGGTGTGCGGAAACAGGTTTCACATTATCTCAGTGTGATATTGGATCTGAGGCGATCTCATAAAAGGGGTAAAAACTCATGAAACTTTTGAAGATTGTGCAAGAATAGTAAGGTCAAAACTGTGGATTAGATCTACGATCTAAGTATATTACCCTGAAAACAGAGGCGGAAAACTGCTACTGAACGGAGCAAAAGTCGCGGGATCGTCTGAAGGTATATCCCAGTTTGAACGCGAAGAACGTGAAGAACTCGAGGAACGGGAAGAACACAGTAAACCCTAGAGGCGGGCCTGAGTTGAGAAGATGGGATCTCACCGGAGCTCCGAGGGGTGCCGAAGAACGCCGCAGTTTCTCTGGTCCAGTCAGGTTGATGCAGCGGCCTGAGGTGATGCAGAGGTCGGCGACAACGGCGGAGCTTTGAGGCTGGCGGCGCAGAGAAGACGAAGAGGAAAGGGATGAAGGGGAGAAAGAAATGACCTTTCACCCCTATTTATAAGGCAAGGCACGTGTATCGGGCGCGCGAATCCAGGAGCCACGGGTTTCGGAAGCAGAGCCGTCGCCTTGATTATTGCGAATGGTTAAACAAAGAAGGCACCATAAAAGCTAGCTTCATGATGATGTCATGCCGGGTTACGGCCACTAGAGAAAATGACGACATATCGGTTTAGCAATGAGGGGAAGATGCCAAATATGAAGGTTTGTGCTAAGGGTTGACATGAGATCATTCAAATCAACCTGGGGCCTAATGTTGTGGATATTACTACTGGGCCTAAACCGGCCGTCCGGGCCGGGTTAATTTCATCAGTAGCTCAAGAATGTTAAAGCCCAGGAGGCTATGTAAAGGCCCGAGGCCATAGTCGGTTTAACATCTGTAGTCGTAAACCGGCCTGTGTACAACTTGTATTGTAAGTTAGGAATAAGCGAGAGACCAACCCGGGTACGGGTATAAACCGGAGATTGGGACTCTATGAACCGACGGGCGTTGCCCGTGTATATAAGGGGATGACCCGATATCGGTTCAGGGGAGAACGACAACTCGAGGCCTAGGCGAAGCTTATCTGCTCCCTAGTCATCGAGACTTCATCAATTCCACCACAAACTAGACGTAGGCTTTTACCTTCATCGAAGGGGCCGAACTAGTATAAACTCTGTGTCCCTGTGTCCGCTTTAACCCCTTCGAGTTAACCCGTTGCGATGGCTCCACGACTAAGTCCTTTAGCTAGGACATCTGCCGTGACAAACCCACGACAGTTGCCATGCAAACACATCGACATTCGCCCGCAGGAAAGCAATGAGCGCGCTTTCCTATTTAGGGTCGAGAGTGGCGCTGATGGTGAAGGTACCACCAGTGCCGTCCTCCTTGGCGGACACCTTCTTGGTCGTTGGCGGAGCTGCCATCGTCTTCTTACACTTTCCGGTGGAGCTCGATGGTGCGTCCTCGACGGTAGCGCAGCACTCCGAAGAGGTGCGCTTGCCGGAGTGGGCATCAGAGCTCTTGCTAGACTTGGTCTTCTTCTTCCCCCCGGGAGCTTCAGCGGCAAGTGTCTCGCGATCTGCGGCGGCTGCTGCTTCCCGGTAGATCTTGTCGGCACAGATAAGAGCATCTTTCTTGTCGCCATGTACAGAGATGACACTTATCAGGCCTGGCATCTTCAACATGTTGTACGCGTAGTGAGAGGCCGCCATGAACTTGGCGAGCGCTGGACGGCCGAGAATTCCATTGTAAGGCTATGGAAAATCGGCAAAGTCGAAAGTGATCCTCTTAGTCCTGAAGTTCAGCTCGCTGCCAAATGTTACCGGCAACGTGATCTTCCCCTTCGGCTTGCTCCTTCCCGGGTTGATTCCTTGGAATGTGCCGGTCTCTTCGAGCTCGCTGTCAGGGACTTGGAGTCTCCGGAGCACAGCGGAGGAGATCAGGTTCAAGCCGGCCCCGCCGTCAACTAGCATCTTAGTGACCTTGAGGTTGCGGATAGTTGGTGAAACCAACATCGGCAAACACCTGACAGCAGTTGTGCGATCGGGGTGTCCCTTAATATCAAAGATGATAGACGTGCTGGACCATTTCAGAAACTTGCGTGACTCAACGGGTGGTTCTGCTGCATTGACTTCCCGCACCCACTGCTTGAGTTGGCGGTGTGAGGTATGCAGAGAAGCACCGCCGTCAACGCACAAAACTTCTGTGGCTTTCTGGAACTCCTGCTCGCTGGTCTCGGCGTCATCCATGTCTTCGTTGTCGTCGTCATCTTCATCCTTGTCGCGACCGCGGGGAGGTCTGTCGCCCTGCCGCTGCTTGGCGTTGCCGCGGCGTCCCCCCCGGCCGGTGCGCTTCATACCGGATCCTCCAGCACCTCCTTGGGCCTTCTCCTTGTCGCGTCGCTCGTATTCGGCCTTTTGCTACTCAACGAGCTGCTCGACCTTCTTGCAGCTCTGGAGGTCATGGCCTTTGGTGCGGTGAATCTTGCAGTACTGCTTGTTGGTGCCGTCCTGCTTGTCGGCGGCCGCCACAGCCTGGCAGTTGGCGCATGCGGCAACCTCCTTGCGGGAGCTGCCAGTCTTTGCTGTCTTGGCGCCACCTTCGTTGCCGGACTGCTCGACAACTAGCACATCTTTGCCTTTCCTCTTCCTGTTGTTTCGCCGCCGGTTTTTGCTTGCCGGGGCGGCATCATCGCTGTCAGATCCTCCTGTTCCTACGTTCTCTCCGGGGAGTTTCCTCCCTTCGTCAGCACGTGCACATCTGTCGGCCAGGGCATACAGCTCACTGACGTTTCTGATCTTGCACATCGCCATCTCCTCCCGCATCCTGCGGTTACGCACGTTCTGGTGGAACGCACTGATGACCGCGGCAGGGTGGACGTCTGGGATGTTGCGTTGCACTTGGCTGAATCTCTGGATGTACTTGCGTAGAGGCTCCCCTTCCTTCTGGGCAAGCAGGTGAAGATCACTCTCCTGGCCATGAGGTTTGTGGCCGCCTGTAAAAGCGCCGACAAACTGATGGCATAGGTCCGCCCAGGAAGATATGGAGTTTTCCGGCAAGTGCATGAGCCAGGATCTGACGTTGGGTTTGAGCACCACAGGGAAGTAGTTGGCGAGGATCTTGTCATCTTGCCCCCCGGCAGCCTGCACCGCGATGGTGTAGATGCTGAGGAACTCCGACGGATGCAGCCCGCCGTCGTACTTCTCTGGTACGTCTGGCTTGAAATTCTTCGTGCTGGGCCACTGGACTTGCCGCAGCTCACGAGTAAACGCAGGGCAACCTACCGCGTACGGCAGGTCGCCTGGTTCCCCTAGCGCTTGCATGTCGACAGCGGGGCCAGCGCGTCGGTCTGATTGACGCCGCGTTTCTCTTTGGCGCTCGATGCGGGTACGAGCGTCTTCTTGCTGCCGTTCGTGAAGAACGTGGCTCTGATCGCGACGAGTTCGCGGATCTGATGAAGTAGTGGAGTCGCTATCGTGGACGACCCGATGAGTCGGCGATCTTGGCCTTTGAGGCGGAGAGTGCACGGTGGTTGCACCCCCACCGGTTTTGTCGCCATCGGCTCGCACTTGGCTGGCCTGCCGCGGCTGCGATGTGGTCGTCGGCCGTGGAGTGTCGCCGTTGGCGAAGCCGATGAGACTTTGAATGGTGGCCCTCCAGTCGTCGATCATGTCTGGCGTTGGAGGGAATTCTAGGAGTAGTTGAGCTCGTGCCAAAGCTTGTGCTGGAGTGGCGGGTAGCGGTGGCAAACGGTGCGAGGAGCGGGATATGCTCGGACTTCCAACGATGTTAGAAGGAGCAGTATTCCGTCCAGGCGACCGTGCCTCGCTCACGCCAGCACGTTGGCGTGCATGTTGGCCTTGACCATCCCGGGATCCGCCAGCTTGATATGGGTCCAGCGAGCGTATGGTACCATGAGTACCACGACGCTGCCGGTCCTGCGCCTCTTGAGATGGGCGCGGTGCGTCTACGGACGCCCGGTCGTCGTGGGAGCCAACTACTCCGCCGACGGGCAGCGCGGCCTTGTCCTTGGACTTGGTGGCACCGTGGGCTCCCTCGTCGACGCCCGTTCTTCCGCCGGGGTCCTCCTCACCGGCCGTTTGCTGCGGCAGCGGTGGATTCGACGCGGACGGCGCAGCCGCCTCCGAAGCCTTCTTCTTCGGCGGCATGTCGATGAAGTCGATGAAGATTTAGCTCGCGTGAACGCCGGATCAGTTTCACACAACCTCGACGCCCCATACCTGGCGTGCCAAAGATGCCGGGGTTTTCTGGCTCCTCGAACACCTATGGGGACGGAGCCCCTTCTCGGTTCGGCGGGGAGCGGAGGTCGCGCGAAGAGCGGATCGAGACGAAGCACGCGGTTTTTTTTTACCCAGCTTCGGAGCTCTCCGGAGAGATAATACTCCTACTGCTGCTTTGTGGATTGTATTGAGTTCTTGCTCGGGAGCGCTGAGTGCTACAGTACACTCGAGCAGCTAACGAGACCGAGCGTTCTTCTGTTTTCCTCTCAGAGATTGCTCTCTGGGGGCCGATCCCCCCCTACGTTGTGCATGGGCCTCCTTTTGTATGTTCAAGGGGTCTCCAACAGGTGGCAACATAGGCAAGGGCAAAAATGGAAATATGCTGTGGTAGGTACAGCTACCTACACAGTATATCATACCTAACCCTGACGGCAGGGGACAAAGGCATTAAATGCCTATCTACGTCGCCCTGACGGTGGAGAAAAGGGACCGTCTAGGGCGCCACCGCTCGCCACGATGGCGATCTTGTCAGCGCCGCATGCCACAGTGTACCCCTGGCTGCACAGCCTCCCGCCACGTACGCCAGGAAGGGTCCCGGAGCGACACGTAGGTGGGTGAGCTGGAGCGTAGGTACAGGGTGGTTGCCCGCCGCGGCAAGTGCCTTGTCGCGGCCGTTGTCTTGCCGCGTCCGGGAACTTGTCGCTCGCCGAGTCCTGCCGGGACGCGTGGCGCATCGCGGCAGGTTCTTTGAGATGCTCCGGTTTGCCTTCCCGGCAAGCTCCTCTTGCCGGGGTCTTGTGCCTCGAGCGGCCTTCCCGGCAAGCTCCTCTTGCCGGGGACTTGTCTCCTTGGCTTAAATACTTTGTTCTCGAATGGCTCCAAAGGAACCATAGAGAGCCTTGGCGATCACCTGGCGGGCCTTGCCGCGGGGTGCTGCGACTGCCCGTGCACAAGTTCGGGATACTAGGGTACCCCTACTTTAGTACACCGACAATACTGAACAATCCATCCCTATACAGGACTGGATAAAGAAGGCGGTTTTAATCTGGTGTCCGTGCCCCTTCCCGAAGACTCTGCGACCGTCCTGCTGACGAGAATGCTGACTCCAACACCGTACCAGGTGTCTGCAGAGGGGGGCGAGAATAGGGAGACCAAAGGTGATCCCCGCCCTGAGGATAAATTAGACGTTGCGTCCGGAGGAACCGAAACCCTTCTGCCAGAGGGCAAAGGTGCAGAGGAAGCCCTCCATGGCAAGAAGAGGGCCACTTCCGAAGATCGGGAGGGGAACCCTTCCAAGAGAGGAAAAATGCCATCGTCGGGCGGCTTGGGCCGGGCAAGCGATGCTGCCGTGGAGCTTTATGATGAGGACAAACCTCTGGCCAAACCATAAGTGAAGCTGGGGCACTTTAAACATACCTCATTCTTTTCCAATTAGTGAAGTAATCACCCGACATATGTACATCCACGCAGGTTAACGCCTGGTGTTTCTCAATCATCCTCCTCCTTGGGAGACCTTCTTCCGGAGATGATGGAGAGTGACACGCCTTATCCGACCTCCTCGCCCAACAGGGCGGATGATTCTGAGGTCTCATCCCGGAGCGCTCCTCCCGATCGACAAGTAGTGCGGGAAACGAAGAAGGCGTTACCTGAAGGTGGTGCCTCTGTCACTCAGGGTTTGGGAATCAAGAATGAAGGCCCCGAACTATCCGGTTTACAGCCAGGGACGATTCTGGAGGCGAGTAAGCGGATTCCTTCAAAGGGTTGCCGTACTCCGGCGGCAGTTTCTGAAGACGCAGGAGCGCCAGAAATGCTGACGGACATGCTGCAACAAGAGTCCATGCCAGAGGAGCACCGTGCCTTGATGGTTACGGTGGTCAAAAAGGTTCTATCCGCGAAGAGCGGATTGGAAAAGGCCTTCTCGAGCCTTCTAAGAGGTTTTGATGTTTGTGATGTAGTTTTGCCAATTGAATAATATTGACATAATGCACCTATTGTATATCCAGTAGCCCCTGAGACTCGGATTTCCTTCCGAAGGAAGCGATCGGAGGATCAAAAAGATATGCTTAGGTACTAACCTTGATTTAACTTGGAATACAGGCTGCCTCCCCTCCCGCGGCTACCCAAAATATGGAAGTGGCTGAACTACAGCGAAAGCTGGATATTGCGGAGGATGACATTGCATTGATCAATAGGCATCTTGACGACTCGCAAGGTATATATTTCGAGCATTCCTTACACCAATGTGCTTGTTCTTTACGCGTGACGCCGAAAAGAGTTTTATATGAAATGTGCATGAGTGCCGATGATGCGGCCGCCGTTGAAGCTCTTCGGGCGGAGCTAGCCCGGGCCAAGGACCAGGCACGGTGTAGTAATGCGGCTGCCGAGAAGGCGTCGGCTGATCTAAGAGCCAAACAAGCAGCTCGGCGCCAAAATGAGGAGAAAATATCCGCACTGGCGCTTGAATTGAAGAATACTGCCAGCCGCTGTGAATACCTTGAGAAGGAGAATAAAGCCAAAACGGCTGAGCTTGATAAGGCCGTACGAGAGGCGAGTGAAGCTCGGTCTGAATCTAGGGCATCTCGTGAAGAGATTTGGCAGGCTAAGGAGATAGCGGCCGGTAAGCCCTTTTTGCTTCAGACTAAGTTTGGCGATCCGGACTATGCTCAGCTGAACCAGGTCTGGAGTTCTCCGGCTGAATTTTTGGAAATGCCGAAGAGTTCTTCTGATGCGGCGCAATTTTACCAAGCACAAGAGGGGTATGCAATGGAGAAGCTTTTCTGGTCACAATTTGGCGCATCAAAGCGCCCTCTGTTGCTGAATGAACAGATGTCCCAATGGGCCGAGCTTCATAGGATATCCGGCGACCCCATGAAGAACGTCATAATCCTGTTGTGGCCAAATGAGCCTGTTCCAAAGAGCTACCTTGGCTTGGTGCGGCGTCTTGTTGATGCGGTGCCACATATCGATGCTGTGAAGCGGTCGGCGTGCATTGAAGGTGCACGGATGGCCTTTGCCCGAGTCAAGATGTTCTGGGGGAAGATGAAGGCCGTCGATGTTGCGGCGAAGAGTCGCCCAAGGGCAAGGACCGTAATGAGCCGGAGCATTATTTTGAAGATGTCCTGGAAGCCTTCCGCCTGATAGAGGGTCAATGCTCGAAGAACATAATGTTCGAGTGAGGTGTATTAGAATTGTAAAAGACAATTTTATAATTGATCTATTTATATTTTGCTCAAAAGCTTGAATTCCTCCTGTGCGGTCGTTTTAATATAATCTAAAAGTTTTCCAGTCGTCGGCTTCAGCCCCCTCGTAGGAAGTATGGGGGTGTTCGGAAAAGCATTTAATCACTCTTTATCCAACGTCTTGGTCCATGAAGGAGGTGATAATGCGGCGAACCAGGCAATCGGACTATAAGGCGTTAACACTTTCACTTAGCCATAGGAGTTTTATGGTGGGACTACGACATAGCCCCTAGTATGTATGCGGCGTATGGTGCCTTTCATATTTGATCTGAGAAAGATCCCTCGTGTGACATGGAGAATCGCTAAGGATTCCAAGAAGTCGTCAAGTGGTTCACCAGCTCTCGCCGCACCATGACAGTCAGTTTTCGGCTTTCTCTACTGAGGTGCTCATCCGGTTTGGACCAGGGCACAATCGCAGTAGTTCTCCCTTTACTACCCTAGCCGATAGAGCGGAACATAGGGTAGCAAGCACAGGAGCCGGGCAACCCAACTATTGACCCAAGACAATGATTCGGAGCTGATGCATATAAGGCCAAACTTGCGACGCCGAAGTACGCTATAGAGTTGTTCAGACTTTTGCTGGCAACTCATTCGTTCCCATACCGAGCCCCTGGCAGGGTATGCCGAGGTGCATCTGTAAAGCAGCCATTAAGGCCGCACTCATTGTTGAAAGAGTATGAAAGATTAATTCGGATGAGGTTTACTGGGAGCGGAGTAATATGCCAATGATAAATTCATGTATATAAAAAAAGGGAAAACTACAAACCCGGCTAGTTGACATACTCGGGGCCGGGAACGGAGGAAAAAAGGCATAGTACAGGCTCGAAATAAAGAGTGCGGTCTACAATAAGTTATTTTGGACCTCCTGTCGCACGTCTGCGCCGCCCGTCCTCGGGGAGGGGAATCCTTAACGGAAGTAGCCCCTTAGGTGAGTGTACAGATCCGAACTCCGATAGAATCCGTTGTAGATGTTGTCTTGTTGGTCACCTGTTTCTAAGAGATGATAAAGAAAAATAAGGAAAATAGAAAAAAACATTATGGGAATGCTTGCAGGGTTGTCTGTATTTGTGCTTCCGTCGATGCCCATGGTATCTTGAGTGTGTAGTGATGTACGCATGGTGTAAATCTTGCCAGTATAGTAGGTGGGTGGCGGAAGCCGAACTGCTATTTCCATTTCGGGAGTGGTCGAACTTCAGAGGGAAACTGTTTCTGGCCCCTGGTGTTCGGTTGGCGAGCCGCTCCGTCGTATTTATCGCCTGGTGGCCTCCTCCCCTTGTGCTCGGCGTTAAGCTTGCCTGCCTACTTGAAGACCCAACAATTTCTGTTGGTATGATTAGCTGGCTTATCAGGGTGACTGTGAATCTGACAAGGTCGGTCAAATATCCTGTCAAGGGTGGATGGTCCATCTTGTTTTGCCTTTAATGCCTTCTTCCATTGACCGGGTTTTGGATTGTGAAATCCCGCGTTGACCGCCGTGTCGTGTAATCTTTCATTATTATTGCGACTGTTGTGTTCGGTTCGTCGTTGCTTGCCGTTGCCGTCTCGGATTTTGGAAGTGCCCGGGTCGCTGGCGTTGTTGCTTTTATGAGCGAGCCAGTTGTCTTCTCCCGCACAAAAGCGAGCCATTAGAGCGGTAAGGGCTATCATAGATTTGGGTCCTTCCTGGCCGAGGTGACGCGCTAGCCATTCACCCCGGACGCTATGTTTGAAGGCCGCAAGGGCTTCCGTGTCCGGACAGTCGATAATTTGGTTCTTTTTGACTAAGAACCTAGTCCGGAACTCCCTGGATGACTCGCCGGTCTCCTAGACAATATGACTCAAGTCATCGGCATCTGGTGGCCGGACATATGTTCCTTGGAAGTTGTCTCGAAAGGCGTCTTCCAAATCTTCCCAGTTGCCAATAGAATTTTCTGGCAAACTGTTTAGCCAGTATCGAGCTGGCCCTTTGAGCTTGAGAGGTAGGTATTTAATGGCATGAAGGTCGTATCCGCGAGCCATGTGAATATGGAGGAGGTAATCCTCAATCCATAGCGGGGGATTTGTTGTTCCATCGTATGATTCGATGTTAATGGGTTTAAACCCGTCTGGAAATTCATGCTCCATTACCTCATCAGTGAAGCAGAGAGGGTGTGCGGCTCCTCTATGTTGGTCCACACTGTGAAGCACCTCCCGTGGACTCCTCTTATGGTTTTAGGACCGGACATGGTCAGGTCTATTGTGTCCGAATAGGTAACCATCATCACCGGTCGGGGCATGCCCCCGCGACCTGTATATCGATTTTGTGTGTCCCGTTCTACCCTCCAGGTCTTATTGGATGTCGCAAGTGTTCCCCCGAGCTGTTTTGTTCTTGCTTTGATGGCCGAATGGGGTGGTATGGTGCTCTGCTTGGGCTGTCGCTTTATCCAGACCGAACTGTGGTCTGCCTACAACATTATTCCATGGTGGTGCGGGTTCCAACGCCTTGCCATCGTATTGAGGGAGCCACCTACACTTGGGGTGGCTTTTGTCTAGGCCGCTAAGGCCGTACTCTTTGGCGGCCAAGACCTCGATCCATCTATCATTGAGAAAATCCTTGCTCGCTTGAAGCTGTAGCTTCTTCTTCTTTAGGCTCCTTGCAGTGGCAATGAGTCGGCGTTTAAAGCGCTCCTGCTCGAGAGGTTGCTTAGGCACGATAAAATCCTCGTTGCCGAGGCTCTCCTCTTCCTCGGAGAGTGGGAGATAATTACTATCTTTCGAGTCTCCATATGTGGCCTGTTCATCAGGGCTGTCTTGCCCGCTTTCCTGTTCCTCCTGTTTGGATCCTACTTCAGCAGGGTCTTCATTGTCCGGAGTGTTATCTTCTCCGGTGCTAGTATTATTTTCTCTTGAGCGACGTGACTTAGAGCGGCGCCGGGGGAGCCGGTGTTTGAGCTGTATACCAGGAGGTTTATCCTCAACTGGATCCTCCTTGTCATCGCCGAGAGCGTCATTGGGTGTGTCTACCATACACACGTCATACCAGGAAGTGGCCATCCCGCGTCTAGCGGGTAGTGAGTTCTGGCCCTGCCTCTCATCGTTGTCTATACCGTCGATGTCTTCGGAGCCGGGGTCAAGCGTGTTGGTTGGGTCTTCGACAGTAGGTATGAAGTGGGTGGCGGGTGGGAAGCAAAATTCTCCATCATCCGCCGCAAGTTCGAACCGAACATAGTTCGGCGGCGAGTCACCTGCCAGGGATAGGTTTTTTAGTGAGTTTAGCACGTTGCCCATGGGCGACTGTTGGAAGACGTCTACGACGCTGAACTTGAAGATCGATAACCGATTGAGTTCGGTATCCATGGAGTCGCAGGGTTTGGAACTTGTCGCCGGAGATGAATCCGGGGTTCCGTTGATGCAGATATCGTATGAAGTAGAATCTGTGTGCGGCTCCAATGCCGCGAAATCGATAGCCTCCGTGATGGGGTTGAGCTTCCCATCTTTGGGTGACTTGATCTGCTCCGGATCTAAGGCCAGAGTTGTTACAGGAGCTATCTCCTGGATGTGGCCCGATGGCAGGTTTAAGCCATGCTTATCGGGGCGAAGGGGAGCGGTTGCCGCGGTTTCAAATCTGTTGAAGATCGGGTCTCCACGGATATCCGTGATATAGTTCAAGCTTCCAAATCTGACCTGATGGCCAGGGGCGTAGCTATCGATCTGCTCCAGATGACCAAGCGAGTTAGCCCGCAGTACGAAGCCGCCGAACACAAAAATCTGTCCAGGGAGGAAGGTTCCTCCTCGGACAGCATCATTATCAACGATTGAAGGGGCAATCGAACCTTTTGATGACGGCACAGTGGAACTTTCTGGAGGGGCATCGGATGGCCATAGGGCCTTAGCCATACTTCTCATAGCTTTCCGGGTCTGCTCATGCACTGTGGTCAGCTCTTTTAGCACGTCGCCTTGAATTCCGGACACTTCTTCTTCAGGCCGCCCGGTCAACAGGCCCGCAACAACAGAGTTGTGGCAATCCGAAATATGGGATACTATGAGTCCCTGGATGGTTCAAAAGGTCATACCGAATATGTTGCCTTTAAACTTCTTATTCTCTTTTTGCGCAACCGATAACTGAGCCTTTAAGCTCTTTATCTCTTTGGCTTGTTTACCCTTTTCCTCCTCGAGTTTATTCTTTTGATCAGTGGTCATTGCGGCTTTCTTCATATTCGCAAGCTCTATGGTGGCAGCATTCAGCTTTGTCTGGCTTGTTTTCAGCTCCTGGGACAGCGCGTTGTTCTTCTCTTTGAGAACTGCGGTCATAACGATCCTTAAATCGGTTGGCCTAACCGCTTCAAATCTCGGGGGCAACTGGCATATATCTATTACATTTGCACGAGCTATTACCTGCATATCCTTTGAGAACAGTTGAGTAACTCCACCAAGTCCGTCCTGGGTGGCTCGGATGTATGCATCCACGGAGCTGAGGGCAGTAAATTCCCGTTCAATGAAAACTGGAGCGTGTGTGGCCTCTTTTAGTCGGCGATGATTCATCACGCTCTCCACCTCAGAATCCATGATGGATACGTCATCCGAATCCTCATGAGGGGGCAGATCTGTCGCTGTATTAGCTCTCGTCCTGGTTGATGAGCCCGGAGCTGGATTAGCTGATACTCGGCTAGCAGGGCGTTTGCCCACGGTCTGCCGTGTGCTCCTCCTGCAATAAGGTGGAAGAGAATTTAACAATCTGATCTCATGCTTAGGCACATGTCAAAGGACATACCTCTTTGAAGAAGGAGGGGGCTAGACAGTGCTCCCAGTTTCCTTTCGTTTTAAACGATCGCCCTGCTTAGAGGCCACTCTCGATGGCGGGCAGCTTACTAAGCGCCGATCCTATGAAACACAGTTCAGTGTGATGGATAATGTGCAAGTAGGGGTTTCTTTTTTAGGAAGCTTTTAGAGTACTTACAATGGAGAAAGGGTAGAAGTGGGGGTATTCGGCCGTAATAGCCACTTCTGAGCCGTCAAGGCTCGCTTGATAAAATGATCCATCATCAAACTCTATGTATATATCCGGATCCTCACGGAAGCCGGGGTGTTCGTTGCGAGCATAATCCTCTGGTTGTGGGGAGGGGCAATGGATGTTCTTGACCACCTTCCTCCATGACTTCTTTAAGACAATGAGAATAATTTGATAGCATACCTCGATAACAAGGGAGAACAATGCTGATAATCAAAAACTTACCCATTCGATGGGGTTGTACATAGAAAAACCTTCCCGACAATTTAAATGGAGGAAGTATTCTTTCTCCCCCTTATATAGATCGGCAAGGATTATGGCCAGTTCAGCTGGGGTATCCGGGCCCTTGCGCCTGTAACAAGATGCGTCGTCCCCTCCGTTGTAACACCATAAAGGAGTCACTCTAGACTGGAGAGGCTGAATACATCGCTTTATCACGATGGCCATGACTTCGATTATCGGGAGCTCGGAATGAGCAAGTAATCTGACCTTGCTAACCAACCTCTGCACTTCCACACTGTCTTCTTCCTTGGGACTCCGGGGGCGCCAATTGAGGCGTTTCTTCAAAGGAGGACTAGAGAATTCAGGGAGACCGCGCTGAATTGGGTCCGAAAGGGGAACGTCTTCAATGTAAAACCATTCCGAAGACCATTCTCGGGATACCTCCTTGGGAGTTCCAATAGGGTAGCCTGATCTGGCGATGCGCCATACTTCGGTGCCGCCCGCTTCAAATATGGAACCCCCTCGATGACGAGGGACGAGGCAAAATAAGTTTCTCCATAGTCTGAAATGAGCCTCGCAGCCCAGAAATAGTTCGCAGAGAGCGACAAAGCCCGAGATGTGTAGAATAGAACCTGGGGTGAGGTTATGCAGCTGGATCCCGTAGAACTCCAATAGAACCCTGAGAAAGGGATGGACGGAAATCCTAAGCCCCGCAAAAGAAACGAAACGAAGCACACCCTCTCCTCCTTGTTGGGTTGGGGAAATTCTCTACTAGCACATCATTGCCAATCGAGGCCAATCCTGCTCGCACAGAGACTAGATCTGCAAGAGGGAGATATCCCTGCGTCTGAAGTCGACTCAATTGAAGGTGAGACACTGAGCAGCTTTGCCAATCACCCTCTTGGGGGCCATGAGGGCGCGAAGAAGAGCTAGGAACGCTGGCCATGTTTTGAAGTTTTCCGTGGCTGGTTCTGATGACCTCTACATGATGTGGATGGCATTTGGGGATCTCACTTCTTTATATAGACGCCACCCCTATGTGGTCAGGGGCTTATTTGTAAAAAAAATATTATGGACCGTTCGCATTCACCCAACGTGTGGAAATCGAGGCAACGACAGGGAAGAGTCATAAAGGCAGAACATGAAGGTCAGGCCCAAACTGTTATTCGTCCAAGGTATGATGCAGAACCCGCTTTGCAAAGCCGAAGACATAAGCTGGATACTATATCGTCATTGAAGGCAAGTCCGGGGGCTACTGAGAGAGTTCTGGATTAGGGGATCCTCAGGTGCCTGACCTATTCAATATGGGCCAGACTGATGGGCCGTGAAGGTAATTATCCCCCGTGTTCGGGTAGGACTCTTGTATGCGCGAACGGCAAGTTTCGGTGTCTGGATGTATTATTTCCTTCCTCTTCAAACCGACTTTGTACAACCCTAGGCCCCTCCTGCGTGTATATAAACCGGAGGGTTTAGTCCATGGAGGCTATCAGAATTCTCATAGGCTAGACAGCTAGGGTTTAGCCATTACGATCTCGAGGTAGATCAACTCTTGTAACCCCTTATACTCATTGAATACAATCAAGCAGGATGTAGGGTCTTACCTCCTTTAAGAGGGCCTGAACCTAGGTAAACATCATGTCCCACTGGTACAGCGCGTCCTAAACAAATGGTTTAAAACCCCTTTCCGCGACAGCATTTGGAACCGTCGCCAAGTGAGTGTGGGCGATAGGGGGCTCCTTCACACACGACCCAGAGATCGTCGGGGATAGGCCCTCGTGGGACCGACGCTGGGGCCGTGTGCAATCGGGCAAGGCATGGAAACCCAGTCATTTCTGTAGGTATGTACATCCCAGACGGATAATCCTAGAAATCATTTCCGTAGATATGTACATCCCACACGGTGAATCCCAGAAATCATTTCCGTAGGTATGTACATCCCACACGGTGAATCCCAGAAATCATTTCCGTAGGTATGTACATCCCACACGGTGAATCCCAGAAATCATTTCAGTAGGTATGTACATCCCACACGGTGAATCCCAGAAAATCATTTCCGTAGGTATGTACATCCCACACAGTTCTTTGTGTGGAAACGTTTGTGCAAGGTGGCCTAACGCAAACAGTTCGCTGCCGGAAACATATGACTCAATCAATCAAACAAACACAAACACAAACACAAACATATCACTCAATCAATCAAACAAAGGGCATACAATCGGTCTAGGACTATCGTTACAAAAGTGCTTGGACTATACTATATACATGGTGGAATACTACTGATATGGTGGTCGACTAGAAAAATTGATCGGTCGAAGACTCCATGATATCTGCTCGAGCTTCATCAACATAGTCATCATCGCTGTCGTCAGGGTCCGAGTCAGTGTCGTCGATGATGATGTAGTTCTCCGGGCAAGTGGAATCATCATCTTCTCCTCCTGGCGCGGGGTCTCCCATGAAAACTCTATGGGCTCAGTGACTGGCATGAATGTCCTTCCTGGAGCTTGAACTTGAATCATCCAGGGCTCCTCTTCTGGTAAAGTGGCGTTGTAAGTCCCGGTGAAGCTTAGTATTCCAATGTTCAGGTACCTAGTGACTTCCTTCAAGTGGCGGCCAAATGGGGTGTCTTCATCCGGTTGCGTGAACTTGATCCTTGCTTCCGCCATCCTAAAGAGTAGAAAATGGAGAGGAGTTAGAAATGAGAAGAGAGTAGTGATCTAGGGCTTTAGCTTAGTGGTCGTGTCCTACAGTCAGCGTGTGCTCTGATACCATCTTTGTAGCGACCAGACCTCAAACAGTCTAATCTCTATGCATAAGTGTCATCCCTGGATCTGTAATGCTGACACACACAGTACTTGAAGGATTTATAACAGAGTAGCAATCACACACTTATTACATTGAAGGTCTCAAAAGAGAACTTATTACAATAAATATGGCTTAAGGCCATCTAATATGATAACAGCGGAAGGCTTGGAAGATAAAGTGAGTCCATCAACTCCAACGCCATCACTGAGTGAAAGACCACGACCTAAGGCTCCTTACTCGTCGTCTAAAAAGTCTGCAACATGACACGTTGCAGCCCGAAAAAAGGGTCAGCACATGGAATATGCTGGCAATGTAACACAAGAGAGTAATGAACAGCATATTGCTATCACTACATGCATATCTGGCTGGTGGAGGCTGTATGGTTAATATGTTTTGCGAAAAGCCAATTTTTTCCTACAACAAAGGAATAAATTTTATTTAACTATCATGGTGGTTGTTAAACATTGAGAAAGGTAAACCCCATCTCAATCCTAATTAAAAATAATCATTAACCCAATCAAATTATATAATTAAGAGTGATGAGATCCACATGATAATCCAAGAACCAGATACTCAAGATGTCCATAACCGGGGACACGGCTAACCATGATTAGTCTGTACACTCTGCAGAGGTTTGTGCACTTTTCCCCACAAGACTCGATCTCCTCCGTTGAATTTCTCGCACTACATGATGTTTGAGAAATGGATGACCGAGACATAGTCTTTCCGAAGAGGTCCCCTTAACCGATACATAGACCGGTACACCTACAATCCCCTACATCTGCTAGCCCATCACGGAAAGGTTTCCCACAGCTTACTCAACTATGCCAGAGCCAATAATGGCATGTGGCTACACACAGAAGTTTCTAGCATGAATAATCTTATGATCCCTTTGAGCTTGGGTGGCAGTCCATAGGAGAATCACACGGTACACCAGGATTTCCAAAAAAAAAGACAATCACTGGAATTCCCCAGGTGCCTCAGTCCACCCAGATGTGTATTAAAGTTGCCACCTTAAGTTAACCATTATTTAAAAATACTCACATCTGTCATGAATGCACTCAAACCCAATCCACGTCTACAAGCATAGCATAGCAATATAAGCGACATAGAATTAACTCCCAAAGTTTGATAATAAACAGGTGAATAGGTACTACCTCATCTACTTACCAACCCACAATTTAATCAGATCCTAACCATGCAATTGTTTTAGAATTGATCTAATGCAGTAAAATGGGTAGTAAAGAGTTATGACCAAAGTGCTACTTGCCTTGCTGATGATCCGCGAAACCTAGAGACTCGTAGTAGCACGCTTCACACTCCGGGTACTCTATCACAAACAAACAAGCATACAATAAGCAATCAAGCAAGGGAATGGGTAAAACTAAAATAAGAGATCTAACCAGAAAGTTCAGCTTAAGAACTCCGGTTTGTAAAAAGAATCAAATCAAACGAAGCAACAAAACTCAAACGGCAAAAGAAATAGGCTTCATTTACTAATCTGGACTAAAGTCAAATTTACTGTAGCAAAAACTTGTTTAAGTTGGTTAAACAAAAAGAGGGTTTCGAGACGAAACTCTAGGCGCTTGAATCGCCTGATTCCTATAAACGAGCGAAAAGTTATAATAGAACCAAAATTGATCAGAAATCGTGATCGAAAATAATCGCGGAAAATCCGAGAAAAAGAAAAACTGACGAACAGGCTAACGAACGAACGTTCGCTGTCTGCGGCTAAACGGTGAAAACCATTCGTTAAAGCGAACGAATGAATGGGCGTTCGCTAAATAACTAAACCGAAAAAATAAACCGATCTAAACAAATAAACCGCGGGTTCTAAAAAAACGATGGTTTTCTAATGAAAACCGAGGCGGCGGCGGCGACTACCTCCGGCGGGTCGGCGAACGACGGCGGGCTCCGGCGGCGGCTGCGAGGCGAGGGTTAGGGTTTGGGGCGTGGGTGCGGCTGGCTAGGCCTCGGGAGGCTCGGGACGCGGCTTATAAAGCCCCCCGGGCGGAATCCCTCTCGGGTACGGCCCGGAGTCGGTTTGACTTTTTTTAAACTAATTCCGACGTGCAGAAAAAGAAAGAAAAGAAATACTAAACGGACTCCAAAAATCCCGAAATAAATTTTCCCCGTCCTCTAAAAATAGGCTGGACAAGGTGAACATTTATTTGGGCCTAAAATGCAATTTTGAAGAACACATATTTTTCCTAATTCAAATAAAATAGCGATAAAACTCCGAATAAAAATCTTATTTGATTTTAATATTAAATCTCCGATATTTCTTTATTTTGAGGAGGTCATTTTATCCTCTCTCTCTCTCTCTCTCTTATTTTTATAAAAGAAATATTCCAGAGAAAAATAATTAAAATCAAACGATCCTATTTTCAAAATTCGAGAAAAACTCGAATATGAAAATAATGAAACCCCCAACTCTCTCCGTGGGTCCCTGAGTTGCGTAGAATTTCTAGGATCAAACCAAAATGCAATAAAATATGATATGAAATGATGATCTAATGTATAACATTCCAAATTGAAAATTTGGGATGTTACAAACCTACTGCCCTTAAGATGAATCTCGCCCTCGAGATGCGGGTTGGCTAGAAAATAGGTGTGGGTGATCTTTCCGTTGGTCTTCCTCTTGTTCCTAGGTGGCTTCATCTTCGGTATGGCGACTCCACTGAACCTTACAAAACTTGATAACCTTGCTGCGCGTAACTCGGCTTGCAAACTCGAGTATCTTGACTGGCTTCTCCTCGTAGGTCAAATCGCTATCCAACTGTATCGCTCAGTGGAATATCAGCCATCTCTCCGTGGCACTTCTTCAACTGAGAAATGTGTAACACATCATGAACTCCGGACAATCCTTTGGGTAATTCCAACTTGTAAGCAACTTCTCCCGTACGTTCCAAAACTTTGTATGGTCCCACAAAACGTGGCGCTAACTTTCCCTTAACTCCAAAGCTCTTCACTCCTCGAAGTGGGGATACACGAAGATACAATCTGTCTCCAACTTCGTAAACTGTCTCCTTGCGTTTAGAATCCGCATAGCTCTTCTGCCTGGACTATGCTACCTTGAGTCTATCACGAATCAGCTTAACCTTCTCTTCAGACTCTTTAATCAAATCTGGTCCAAACAACTGTCAGTCTCCAACTTTGTCCCATAACAACAGTGTTCTGCACCTCCTTCCATATAATGCTTCAAAAGGGGCCATCTTCAAACTGGCTTGATAGCTGTTGTTGTATGAGAACTCTGCATATGGCAAATTATCGTCCCAACTAGATCCGTAGTCTAGCGCACAAGCTCTCAACATGTCCTCCAGAATCTGGTTGACCCTCTCAGTCTGTCCATCTGTCTGCGGGTGAAAAATTGTACTGAACTCTAGCCTGGTTCCCAAAGTTTCATGCAATTGATTCCAAAAGTTTGAAGTAAACTGGGTTCCTCTATCTGATACAATGGTTCTCGAAACTCCATACAGACATACGATGCTGGTCATGGATATCTTTGCCAACTTAGCACTGGTGTACGTGGTCTTCACTGGGATGAACTGAGCTACTTTCGTCAAACGATCGACTACAACCCATATCGATTCATAGCCTGAACGAGTCCTGGGTAATCCCGTGATAAAGTACATGCCTAACTTATCCCACTTCCATTCGGGTATCTGCAATGGTTGTAGCAATCCTGCTGGCTTCTGATGTTCTGCCTTCACTCTCTGACATACATCACAAACTGCTACATACTCTGCAATATCCTTCTTCATTCCGGTCCACCAGAAACTATCCTTCAAATCCAGATACATCTTGGTATTTCCTGGGTGAATCGAATATGGCAAATCATGGGCCTCTTGCAGAACCAACTTCCTGATCTCCTGATCATTTGGCACATATACGCGGTCTTCAAACCATAAGGTATCATGCTCATCCTCACGAAATCCTTTAGCCTTTCCTTTACTCATCCTTTCCTTTATTTTGGCTATCTCCTTGTCCATTTTTTGAGCTTCTCTGATCTTATCTACTAAAGTAGACTGAATCTCCAAAGCTGCTACATAACCTCTCGGAACTATTTCCAAACATAGCTCGCGAAGGTCTTCTGCCAACTCCTTGGGTAATTCTCCGGTCATGAGTGTATTGACATGACTTTTTCGTCTCAACGCATCGGCTACTACGTTAGCCTTTCCGGGATGATAATGCAATCTCATATCATAATCCTTAATGAGCTCTAACCATCTCCTCTGCCTGAGATTCAGCTCCTTCTGCATGAAGATATACTTCAAACTCTTGTGATCCGTGTATACCTCACAATGGTTTCCGATGAGAAAATGTCTCCATGTCTTCAACGCATGCACTATGGCTGCTAACTCCAAATCATGCGTAGCATAATTTAACTCATGGGGTTTAAGCTGTCATGAGGCATATGAAACAACTCTTCCCTCCTGCATAAGTATGGCACCAAGTCCTCGACGAGAAGCGTCACAATACACTTCATAATCCTTGCGTTGATCTGGCAGAATCAACACTGGCGATGTAACCAAGCGTCTCTTCAATTCCTGAAAACTAGCCTCACATTCCTCAGTCCATTTGAATTTGGTGTCCTTCTTCAACAACTCCATCATAGGCTTTGCAATCTTTTAGAAATTCTCAATGAACCTTCGGTAGTATCCTGCGAGTCCAAGAAAACTCCGGATCTCTCCAACTGTCGTGGGTGACTCCCAATTTGTCATAGTGACAACTTTGGTGGGGTCTACCGCTATTCCTTCTCCTGATATAACATGTCCAAGAAATCCAACTTCCTTCAGCCAAAACTCACACCTGCTGAACTTGGCGTATAACTGATGTTCTCTGAGTTTCCCAAGTACCAAATGCAAATGCTCTTTATGCTCTTGTTCGTTCTTCGAGTAGACCAGAATGTCGTCAATGAACACCACGACGAACCTATCCAAAAACTCCATAAACACTTTGTTCATCATGTTCATAAAATAGGCAGGTGCGTTAGTCAGGCCAAATGACATAACGGTATACTCGTATAGCCCGTACCTGGTGGTAAAAGTTGTCTTAGGTATATCCTGCTCTCGAATCTTCAGCTGGTGATACCCTGATCGCAAATTGATCTTGGAAAACGCCTTAGCTCCTTGCAGCTGGTCAAACAAATCATTGATCATCGGTAGTGGGTACTTGTTCTTAATCGTCACCTCATTCAATCCACGATAATCAACAACCATCCTCAACGATCCATCCTTCTTCTCCACTAGAAGTACTGGTGATCCCCAAGGTGACAAACTTGGGCGTATATAACCTTTATCCAGTAACTCCTTAATCTTCTTCTTAATTTCCTCTGAATCCTTTGCGAGCATTCTGTACGGTCTCTTAGATATTGGCCCTGTGCCTGGCAAAAGCTCAATTAAAAACTCAATGTCTCTATCCGGTGGCATGCCTGGCAACTCTTCTGGAAATACATCCGGAAAAATCCTTCACCACTGGTATTTCCTCCTGCACAACTCCTGATAAGGAATTTACTTGAGTCCTATTCGGCACATGCCGGGATACATACTTGATTCTTCTTCCTTCTGGGGTGGTGAGCAAAATCGTCTTACTGGCGCAATCGATGTTTCCTCCATACATCGATAGCCAATCCATACCCAGAATCACATCCAAACCTTGCGACTCCAAAATTATCAGACCTGAGGGGAAAACATGCCTACCTATGGTCAATGTCATCTGAAAACATCCATGGCTTGCCATATACTCTGCTCTGGGCGAGGTTACTAGCATGGGTGTCTTAAGAACTCTAGTGGGCAACTTATACTTATCCACAAATCCCCTTGATATGTATGAATGCGATGCACCAGTATCAAAAAGTACGACTGCAGTAAAGGACTTAACCAAAAACTTACCTATTACTGCATCTAGCTGGGCTTCAACCTCCTCCACGTTAACATGGTTCACTTGTCCCCTATTGAAAGGGTTGGGCTTCTTCCCAGAGCTTCCATTGCCGTTTCCATTCTTAGCTTCAGGACACTCATTGGCGTAATGTCCGGTCTTCTGACACTTGTAGCAAGTAACATGGCTTAGATCTTTCTTGGTGGGTGTTGCCGGGTTGGAACGGTTCTGTCCGCTACTTCCTCCATTACCATTATTGTTCCTGGAGCCACTATGATTGTGTGAACTTCCTCCATTAGGAGTGTGGCCTCCATGGTTATGGACAAGTCCTCCCGAGTTCGGGGTGAAACGGGGTCTCTGCTGAGCTCCAGAATTATACTTCTCTTGTCCATACTTCCTCTTGCGGCTGTCAATCTGCTGCTGCCTCCCTTCAAGCATGAGTGCTCTATCCACAAACTCCTGGTAGTTATTGAAATTTTCCACCATCAACTGCATGCTCAACTCATCATTCAGTCCTTCCAGAAACTTCTCCTTCTTAGCTGTATTTGTAGCGACGTCATCTGGGGCATAACGTGCTAGCTTACTAAAGTCATCCACATACTGGCCAACAGTGCGCCCTCCTTGGCGTAAGTTGTGAAACTCACGCTTCTTCATGGCCATAGCTCCTGCTGATACATGGGCAGTGCGAAAAGCTTGCTGGAATTGGTCCCATGTAACAGTGTCAATGGGGTAAGTGACTATGAAATTCTCCCACCATGATGTTGCGGGACCATCAAGCTGATGTGCGGCAAAATGCACTCGCTCCACATCTGTGCATCCTACAGTAGTCAACTCCCTTTCAATCTTGCGGAGCGAATTATCTGCAACAATCAGCTCGGTGCTACTGGAGAACACCGAATGATTCAGCCTAAAAAATGGGCTAAGTGATCAACTGGTGGTGGTGGTGGTGGGTTGTTGTTGTTGTTGTTCCCCTGGTTCTGATTCTGGACTAGTATCTGCATCAATGCATTCTGTTGCTGAATCAACTGAGTGATCTCTGGTGGGAAAGAAAATCCATTGTCGTGTCTCGGAGGCATCTGCTGGGTTTAGAAAAGATGAGAAAACAGAATAGAATGAGGTCTAGGGGAAAACACTACCCATATGCACATGAGACAAACACAAACATATCACTCAATCAATCAAACAAAGGGCATAAAATAGTTCTAGGACTATCGTTACAAAAGTGTTTGGACTATACTATATACATGGTGGAATACTACTACTGATATGGTGGTCGACTAGAAAAATTGATCGGTCAAAGACTCCATGATATCTGCTCTAGCTTCATCAACATAGTCATCATCGCTATCGTCAGGGTCCGAGTCAGTGTCGTCGATGATGATGTAGTTCTCCGGGCAAGTGGAATCATCATCTTCTCCTCCTGGCACAAGGTCTCCCATGAAAACTCCCAGCTTCCTTGTCAGGTCTTCATTATTCTCCACTAGTACGACGATTTCCTCCATATAATCTTCGCGTGTAGCCTTGAGTTCTTCCTCCAGCTCCGTGATCCTTGTCATCGCCTTCTTCAAATCTTTCATGCCTGCGCACATCTGGTTCTCCTAGTGTCGCATGTGTTGGTTTAACTCCTGGATGAAAGAGGCAATCGATCTATCCTTCCTAGTGTTGATAATCTCCCATTGCTCATCTCGGTGCCCACAAATCTGGTAGATAGTGTCCTTGAGATCATTGTGGTAAACTTCTCCAATGCGTCCCATGGTAATGTGAGCTGCCATACTCTTTCCTAGACTCCAGGTTGGTGCATCAAAAGAAAACTCTATGGGCTCAGTGACTGGCGTGAATGTCCTTCCAGGAACTTGAACTTGAATCATCCAGCGCTCCTCTTCTGGTAAAGTGGCGTTGTAAGTCTCGGTGAAGCTTAGTATTCCAATGTTCAGGTACCTAGTGACTTCCTTCAAGTGGCGTCCAAATGGGGTGTCTTCATCCAGTTGCGTGAACTTGATCCTTGCATCCGCCATCCTAAAGAGTAGAAAATGGAGAGGAGTTAGAAATGAGAAGAGAGTAGTGATCTAGGGCTTTAGCTTAGTGGTCGTGTCCTACAGTCAGCGTGTGCTCTGATACCATCTTTGTAGCGACCAGACCTCAAACAGTCTGATCTCTGTGCATAAGTGTCATCCCTGGATCGGTAATGCTGACACACACAATACTTGAAGCATTTATAACAGAGTAGCAATCACACACTTATTACGTCGAAGGTCTCAAAAGAGAACTTATTACAATCAATATGGCTTAAGGCCATCTAATATGATAACTGCGGAAGGCTTGGGAGATAAAGTGAGTCCATCAACTCCAACGGCATCACTAAGTGAAATACCACGACCTAAGGCTCCTTACTCGTCGTCTGAAAAGTCTGCAACATGACACGTTGCAGCCCGAAAAAAGGGTCAGCACATGGAATATGCCGGCAATGTAACACAAGAGAGTAATGAACAGAATAATGCTATCACTACATGCATATTTGGCTGGTGGAGGCTGCATGGTTAATATGTTTTGCGAGAAGCCAATTTTTCCCTATAACAAAGGAATAAATTTTATTTAACTGTCATGGTGGTTGTTAAACATTGAGAATGGTAAACCCCATCTCAATCCCAATTAAAAATAATCATTAACCCGAATCAAATTATATAATTAAGAGTGATGAGATCCACATGATAATCCAAGAACCCAATACTCAAGATGTCCATAACCGGGGACACGGCTAACCATGATTAGTTTGTACACTCTGCAGAGGTTTGTGCACTTTTCCCCACAAGACTCGATCTCCTCCGTTGAATTTCTTGCACTGCATGATGTTTGAGAAACGGATGACCGAGACACAGTCTTTCCGAAGAGGTCCCCTTAACCGATAGATAGGCCGGTACACCTACCATCCCCTACATATGCTAGCCCATCATGGAAAGGTTTCCCACAACTTACTCAACTATGCCAGAGCCCATAATGGCATGTGGCTGCACACAGAAGTTTCTAGCATGAATAATCTTATGATCCCTTTGAGCCTGGGTGGCAATCCAAAGGAGAATCACACGGTACCCCGGGATTTCCAAAAAAACAGGCAATCACTGGAATTCCCCAGGTGCCTCAATCCACCCAGATGTGTATTAAAGTTGCCACCTTAAGTTAACCATTATTTAACAATACTCACATCTGTCATGAATGCACTCAAACTCAATCCACGTCTACAAGCATAGCATAGCAATATAAGCGATGTAGTATTAACTCCCAAAGGTTTGATAATAAACAGGTGAATAGCTACTACCTCATCTACTTCCCAACCCACAATTTAATCAGATCCTAACCATGCATTTGTTTGAGGATTGATCTAATGCAGTAAACTAGGTAGTAAAGAGGTATGATCAAAGTGTTACTTGCCTTGCTGATGATCCGTGAAACCTAGAGACTCGTAGTAGCACGCTTCACACTCCGGGTACTCTATCGCAAACAAACAAGCATACAATAAGCAATCAAGCAAGGGCACGGCTAAAACTCAAATAAGAGATCTAACCAGAAATTTCAACTTAAGAACTCCGGTTTGCAAAAAGAATCAAATCAAACTAAGCAACAAAACTCAAACGGCGAAAGAAACAGGCTTCATTTACTAATCTGGACTAAAGTCCAATTTTGCAGTAGAAAAAACTTGTTTAAGTTGGTTAAACAGAAAGAGGGTTTCGAGACGAAACTCTAGGTGCTTGAATGGCCTGATTCCGATAAACGAGCGAAAAGTTATACTAGAACGAAAATCGGATCAGAAATCGCGATCGAAAATAATCGCGGAAAATCCGAGAAAACGAAAAACTGACGAACAGGCTAACGAATGAACGTTCGCTGTCTGCGGCTAAACGGTGAAAACCGTTCGTTAAAACGAACAAACGAACGGGCGTTCGCTAAATAAAACCAAAAAAACGATCAAAAAAAATAAACCGCGGGTTCTAAAAAA
Organism: Aegilops umbellulata; assembly: GCA_032464435.1. Classification (NCBI taxonomy): domain Eukaryota; kingdom Viridiplantae; phylum Streptophyta; class Magnoliopsida; order Poales; family Poaceae; genus Aegilops; species Aegilops umbellulata. The sequence continues at coordinate 189,824,007 of CP136057.1, forward strand.
ACCGACGGTTTCCTAACGAAAACCGAGGCGGCGGCAGCGACTACCTCCGTTGGGTCGGCGAACGGCGGCGTCGGGTTCCGGCGTCGGCGGTGGGCTCCGGCGGCTTGCGGCGGCGGGCGGCGGCGCTGCGCGCGGCGGCGGCGAGGTGAGGGTTAGGGTTTGGGGCGCGGGTGCGGCTGGCTGGGCCTCGGGCGGCTCGGGGCGTGGCTTATAAAGCCCCCCGGGCGGAGTTCCGCTCGGGTACGGCCCGGAGTCGATTTGACTTTTTTTAAATAATTCCGACGTGCAGAAAAAGAAAGAAAAGAAATAATAAACGGACTCCAAAAATCCCGAAATAAATTTCCCCGTCCTCTAAAAATAGGCCGGACAAGGTGAACATTTATTTGGGCCTAAAATGCGATTTTGATAAATGCATATTTTTCCTAATTTAAATAAGATAGCGATAAAACTCCGAATAAAAATCTTATTTCATTTTAATATTAAATCTTCGATATTTCTTTATTTTGAGGAAGTCATTTTATCCCCTCTCTCTCTCTTATTTTTATAAAAGAAATATTCCAAAGAAAAATAATTAAAATCAAACGATCCTCTTTTCAAAATTCGAGAAAAACTCGAATATGAAAATAATGAAACCCCCAACTCTCTCCGTGGGTCCTTGACTTGCGTAGAATTTCTAGGATCAAACCAAAATGCAATAAAATATGATATGCAATGATGATCTAATGTATAACATTCCAAATTGAAATTTTGGGATGTTACAAAGGACCGTGCTTGAACAAACCTCGATGGTAGACCGCAGTGTCTCCCATTGTTCCCCTGCAACACACATAAGGAAGATCTTGATCAGGTTAACTGAGAGTTGCCATACTATCAGTAGAATATGTTTTGAGTACTTCCAAATTTGATTGGTGTCACATGCATAACAATACAAAATTGTACCCACAACAAATGAAAATCAAATTGCAGAACTGAACCAAACAGTTAAATGAATAGCAGACCAAATGAACCAAAATAGTTAACTACGCACGATATTGCAGAATAGAAACATGTACTAGAAGATAAGACAGTTAACAAAACAAAGAGTGCTTGAGAACAGTACTATGAAATGTAGCAATTGTTGGACCAAAGTGTTAACTAAACATTACATTTCAGAGGACCAAACTGTTAACTGAACATTAGATTGCATATTAACATTATAGAGTACAAATCACTAGAAGGCACTGGCGGTGGCCTCGAGAAAACATCAAGAACTGTATTTTAAAGTAGACAACCACGCGGCGGTGTCGACGATGGCCTCGAAGACGAGGTGCTCCTCCAAGATCTGGCGATCGACGCGCATGTCAGCCATAGCAACCTCGTTCGCGCGTGCGGCCGCATGGTACTCACTTCCATGTTATACTGCGTGTAAAATGGCTATGGGTTGTGATTAATTGGAGGAGGGGCAGTGATTTCGGTGGAAGGTGTCGCTTCGTCAGTCGGGGCATGTGGGACGGAAAAGGAGGAGGATGGTGTGGGTGGGGTGTGGATTACCTGACCATATCGACGAGGCCGCGTAGCAAAAGAAGGGTCAGCGGCGAGGAGACGTCGCTGCAAAAAGAAGGGTCGCCGGTAAGGAGGCAGTGCTGCAAGAAGATGTGTAGCCGGGGAGACGACGCTACAAGAAGAAGGGTCGCCAGCAAGGAGGCTGAGCTTCCATTAAGCAGCAGTGAAGGTTTGAACTTGGAAAGCAAGGAGGAATAGTGGAAATGTGGCTTTTGGTAGGAGGGAGGGGCAGGGAGATAGATATTTCCGCGGTGGCAAAAAAAATTCGCTCGGTGCCGCGAGAAACTGGCGCGCAAGTGTGATTCAAGCGGGGGCGGTGGACTGTAGACGATGAAGCTTCCTGCGTAAGCTAGACAAGATGGTGCGTCAAGATACTTTATATCGCATCCCACACGATTCTTTCTAGTAAACTATTTGTGGTATACCTGATTTTTTATTATGTTTTGAAAGACAAAATGGTGTTACAGAGGGAAAGGATGGTGTTTGAATTGCTAGAACATTTACGTACAGTGAACATGCAACTAGTACATGAGTGTCGTGTTTAAATTTGGAATTATTCCGGGTTCGTTTGGCATTTTTATGCATTAATTGAGTTTCTGGGCATTTAATGTGCACAATTCAAATTTGAACTACAAGCACATGCTCCAATGCACCGAAGTTTGCTGAAAAATAACATGTGTGTCTTTGGGTGAATTTATAGGCCCCATGCAAGAAATGGTAATAAAAGTCAAACATCTGGGTGTCGTGGCTCGGCCGGAATGATTGAGAAACTTGGTTTTTTAATTCCTGTAAATCCAAAACACGGCTGAAAATAATGAAACATGGCATGGTGTCATGACATGGCACCAACATGCTGCAGTATTTTTTTGGCCGAATTGGGACAAGCTTTGGTGTAAGCTTCTTGCAAACCGGAGCTTCCCTCAAGAAGGCTCCTGGTTCCGAGAGGGAACGTGTCACCTCCGTGTGCGAAACGACATACGAACACTGCCTTCTCCCACCTTAATTTTTTACATAGGCAGATTAGACCAAATAGAAGTATCGTGCTAAATTTTGGAATTATTCTGTGTTCGTTTGTCCTTTTTTATACATTAATTGAGTTTCTGTGCATTTAATGTGCATAATTCAAATTTGAACTACAATCACGTGCTCCAGTGCACCAAACTTTTTTGAAAAACCACATGTGTGTCCTTGGGTGAATTTCTAGGTCCCATGCAAGAGATGTGAGTGAAATTCAAACATCTGGGCGTCGTGGCTCGGCTGGAAAGATTGATAAACTTGGTTTTTAATTCCTGTAATTCCAAAGCACGGCTGAAAATCATGAAACTTGGCATGGTCTCATGACATGGCACCAACATGCTACGGTAATTTTTTTGGCCGAATTGGGACAAGCTTTGGTGTAGGCTTCTTGCAAATCGGAGCTTCCCTCAAGAAGGCTCCTGGTTCCGAGAGGGAACGTGTCACCTCCGTGTGCGAAACGACATACGTACACTGCCTTCTCCCGCCTTAATTTTTTTACACAGGCAGATTAGACCAAATAGAAGTATCGTGCTGAAATTTGGAATTATTCCATGTTCGTTTGGCCTTTTTTATACATTAATTGAGTTTCTACTCATTTAATGTGTATAATTCAAATTTGAACTACAAGCACGTGCTCCAGTGCACCAAAGTTGTTTGAAAAATCACATATGTGACCTTGGGTGAATTTCAAGGTCCCACGCAAGAGATGGGAGTAAAATTCAAACATCTGGGCGTCCTGGCTCGGCCGGAAAGATTGAGAAACTTGGTTTTTTAATTCCTATAATCCCAAAACACGCCTGAAAATCATGAAACTTGGCATGGTCTCATGACATGGCACCAACATGTTGCGGTAATTTTTTTGGCCGAATTGGGACAAGCTTTAGTGTAGGCTTCTTGCAAACTGGAGCTTCCCTCAAGAAGGCTCGTGGTTCCAAAAGGGAACGTGTCACCTCCATGTGCGAAACGACATACATACACTGCCTTGTCCCACCTTAATTTTTTTACACACCCATATTAGACCAAATAGAAGTACCGTGCTAAATTTTGGAATTATTTCGGGTTTGTTTGGCCTTTTTTATACATTAATTGAGTTTCTAGCCATTTAATGTGCATAATTCAAATTTGAACTACAAGCAGTGCTCCAGTACACCAAAGTTGTTTGAAAAATCACATGTGTGTCCTTGGGTAAATTTCTAGGTCCCATGCAAGAGATGGGAGTGAAATTCAAACTTCTAGGCGTCGTGGCTCGGCCGGAAAGATTGAGAAACTTGGTTTTTTAATTCCTGTAATTCCAAAACACGCCTGAATATCATGAAACTTGGCATGGTCTCATGACATGGCACTAACATGCTGCGGTAATTTTTTTGGCCGAATGGGGACAAGCTTTGGTGTAGGCTTGTTGCAAATCGGAGCTTCCCTCAAGAAGGCTCGTGGTTCCGAGAGGGAACGTGTCACCTCTGTTGGCGATATTACTACTGGGCGCAAACCGGCCAAGACAAGCCGGGTTAACTTCATCAGTAGCTGAGTATGTTAAAGCCCATGAAGGCCGATGAGGGCTCAAGGCCCATAATCGGTTTAAGGCCTGTAGCCGTAAACCGGCGTCGGTATGTAACTTGTATTGTAAGTTAGGAATAGTGGAGACTGAACCGGACACATCTATGAGCCGGTGTCGGGACTCTGTAAACCGACGGACGTCACCCATGTATATAAGGGGACGACCCGGCGGCGGTTCAAAGGACAACAGACAACAACTCGAGACATAGGGGAAGCTTCTTTGCTCCCTAGTCATCGAAACTTCATCAATTCCATCACAACTAGACGTAGGATTTTACCTTCATTGAAGGGGCCGAACTAGTATAAACTCTCCTGCGTCCCTGTGTCTGCTTTAACCCCTTCAAGCTAACCCGTAGCGATGGCTCCACGACTAAGTCCTTTCATGAGGACATCTGCCGTGACAAAACCACGACAGTTTGCGCCCACCGTGGGGCTATCGCACGATGGTTTCAAGTTCTTGGAGGGAAACTTCGAAGGACTCAAGGGTTACGCTGTGGGCCGGATGACCAAGAGTCGTCGCGACAAGCTCTACATCGATGATGCAGGATGGGGCCCCGAGGCCGGCTCAATTGAGTACGGGTACCGGGTCCCCTTTGGTGGCATACACGTCTTCATTGGCAAGATCGGTCAACCGGGCCCTCAGCTGGACATCTGCACCGACCTCGTCGAAACGGCTCAGCGTGCACGATCCGTCCAGGCTAAACCGGCCGTGAAGCGTGCCCTCGTGGGAGTCATCAATGGAGGGGAATACGAGGATAGATCAGAATCTGGTGGTGAGACCGTCGTTTATTCCGGCGACGAGTCCTCGACCGGAGAGACCGAATCATTATATCAGTTGCAAGATGACCGGATTGGGGGCTGTTCTGATGGCGACAGTATTCCGTACCCCCTGATCTGCCAAACCGGGTTGGAATATTCATGGCCGGTACACAAGCGGCGATCGACTCGTCGACCGCAGCAGCAATGATCTCCGTGTCAGTAACGGCGACGGCAGCCGGGGCAGGAGGCCCTGTGCACCCGCCGGCTCAAGTTTTATATGATCTGTTTGATGCGTTGGCTACGCTCATGGCAGAGGCTAACCCGGCAGATCAGGATGCCCACAATGCAGAAATCGCAAAGGTGAAGGATCAGATTACTTAGGCCAAGGCCGACCTAGCAGCTGAGAATGCCAGGATGACCGCAGAACAGGCCGCTTTGGACGCGCAGGCTTATCAGCTTATGCTGGATCAGAACGCGTCACATGAAGTCCTGAAGAGGAAGCACCGGTCTCGCTTGCCTCCGGTTTTCGAAGCCAGATATCTCTTTAACACCCTAGGAGCAGGAACCAGTAACCCGCCGGTGGTAAACCGGGCGGAAGCACCTGGGACGGGCCCGCCGGTTCAGCCTCGCTTGATGGATCCGCCTCGTCAGAACAATATCGTGCCTCAGGCTGTCCCAACACCTCCAGGTCATTATTCCAATCCAATGGACAACCTTGTTGCTGCCGCTTCACGACTGGAGGTCATCCCAATCGAAGGTGATTCACCAGCGACGGTAGAGACACGCCGGGTTAAGGAGCTTCTCCGGACAGCTTTGATTCAACAGGAAGCATATCGATACATCCGTGACCGAATTCATTCCACCCCTCGTTCGAGCCGGAGCTACAGTAGGCGCATGGACGAACCGGCCATATCAAGCAATGCACGAAACCGTGAAGTGCCCCGTGACAACAACCCGGCAGGTGGTATTGGTGATGCTCAGGAAGTGGTGGATCGGGCCCGAGCACCCAGGGAGGGCGAGTTAGCGGCGCAGTATGAGGCTCATCAGCTTACGCCGGTTCGTCCAACTACCTCGGTCGAGCCAGGAGTTACTTCTAGCTCTTTGGGGGTACCATGCCTCGTCCCCGCTTTACGCAACGTGCGCCTGCCCAAGGATTTCAAGGGCCCGCGCAAGGTGCCGAACTACACTGCCGATTTGTCTCCAGAAACATGGGTGGGGAGCTATGAAATGGCTATGGAAATGCTTGACGTGGATGATGCGGCGTGTGCGAAATATTTCACCATGATGTTAGAAGGGACGACCCGTACTTGGTTGAAAGGTTTACCGGCCAACTCTACCAGTTCATGGGCCGAGTTGAGAGCCCGGTTTATCCAGAATTTCAAGGATACATGCAAGCAGCCTATGTCGATAGTGGATCTAGCAGCTTGTGTTCAGGAAGAAGGAGAATCGATGACTCGTTGGGTGCGCCGGGTCACGAAAATTTTGCACTCATCAGACCGCATCAATGCCGATACCGCAGTCATAACCTTGGAAGGCAACTGCCGGTTTGAACCCCTGAAGTTGAAATTGGGACGGTTAAAGTGCCATTGCAACGATATGGGGACCCTCATGGCTGCGTTAGTGAAGTATGCTGATTCTGATAGTACCAAGGATCCCGAGTCTAACGATGACAAGACAGGGAAGGGAAAAAAGAACAGCAGCTCCAAGGGGCAGCAACACAACACGGCAGGTAATGGAAACAGCGGCAAACGTAAAGCGGATAGCAGTATGGACTTTGTGGCTAATACCAATGCGCAGGACAAGGGCCAGCGACGAAAGGGTAAACCGCCGAATCGCAGGAGAGCGCCTAATCCTAACCCGGACCAGTTGACTTACCTGTTAAACCAGCCCTGTCCAAAACATGGGACGAAGGAGATGCCGGCCAACCACCTCTGGAAGGACTGCTACATCGTGCAAGAGTTTAAGAATTCTAATGCTTTCCGGTATGATTAGGTGGCGGTCCAGGATCCGGATCCCATGGGCCGGGTTACGGTGGTTGAAATTCCGGTTCAGGCTTCAATGGTAACCAGGGCGGACAAAACAACCAGTGTAATCAAAGCGACCAGGGTAGTTACAATCAACAGCAGCAGTCGGGTTATCAGAGCCACCCGAAGGAGTTAAATAGTGGTCAATACCATGTCTTCACCACTAGTTTGGAAAAGCGTGACCGAAAGGTGCATAAGCGGGCAGTAAATTCTGTTGAACCAGCGGTGCCCCGTTACTTACGCTGGTCCGAACAGCCAATCGTATGGAGCACAGAGGATCACCCTCCCCAGGTTGATAATCCGGGTCAGCTAGCATTGGTGGTGGCACCTCAGGCGGGAGGTTATAAGTTCACCAAGGTGCTCATGGACGGAGGGAGCAGTATCAACATCCTGTACTATGAGACCTTCTGCCGTATGGGGTTAACAGATAAGAATCTTAAACCGTCCAATACGGTATTCCACGGCATGGTACCTGGTAAATCGGCATATCCTGTTGGTAAGATAGCCCTGGAAGTGGCCTTTGGGGACGATTATGACTCTAGATCAGAAACATTGACCTTTGAGGTGGTGAAAATTCAAAGTCCATATCACGCCCTGTTTGGACGACCGGCTTATGCTAAATTCATGGCACGACCCTGCTATGTCTATTTACAGCTCAAGATGCCGGGTCACAAAGGAACAATAACTGTTCATGGAAGCTGCAAGATCGCTTTGGAATGCGAAGAAGGTGATGCGGGCTATGCTGAGTCGGTTTGTGCCACGGAGGAGTTGAAGTTCTACAAAGATAATGTTGATCCGGCAGACATGACTCCATTGAAAAAGCCAACTACGGAGCACGATCCGGCCCTGAAGTTCAAATCGGCTGTGGAGACTAAGCTTGTTGACTTCGTACCTGGCGATTCATCCAAGCAGTTCAGTATCAGTGCAAACTTGGATCCGAAATAGGAAAGCGCGCTCATCGAGTTCATCCGTGAGAACCGGGACATCTTTGCATGGAAGCCTTCTGACATGCCAGGTGTACCAAGGGAACTCGCTGAGCACACTCTTAATATTGATCCCAAGTACAAACCGGTGAAGCAGTTTCTCCGCCGGTTCAACGAAGAAAGACGCAAAGCTATTGGGGAGGAAGTGGCCAGGCTCTTAGCAGCTGGATTTATCGTCGAAGTTTTCCATCCTCAGTTGTTAGCTAATCCGGTGCTGGTTCTTAAGAAAAATGGCACCTGGCGTATGTGTGTGGATTACACAGACCTCAACAAGGCTTGTCCAGCAGATCCTTTTGCCCTCCCCCGTACTGATCAAATTATTGATGCTATGGTGGGTTGTGAGCATTTGAGCTTCCTAGATGCATATTGTGGTTATCATCAGATCAAGATGGCAGTTAAGGACCAGGAGAAGACGGCGTTCATAACTCCCTTTGGAGCCTTCTGCTATGTGTCTATGCCCTTTGGGCTCAAGAGTGCCCAGGCAACTTACCAACGGTGTGTGCAGAATTGCCTTCATAAGCAAATTGGCCGTAATGTGCATGCCTATGTGGACGATATCATGGTCAAGTCAAGGAAGAAGGAGACTCTAGTTGACGATTTGAAGGAAACCTTTGATAACCTACGGACATACAAGATGATGCTCAACCTGGCCAAATGCGTCTTTGGTGTACCGGCAGGCAAGTTATTGGGCTTTCTGGTGTCCAACAGGGGAATTGAGGCTAATCCGGAGAAGATCACAACTATCACCTCCTTGGCTAAACCAAAGTGTATCAATGACGTTCAATGCTTGGCAGGCCGGATTGCTGCGTTGAGCTGGTTTATCAGCCGCCTCGGTGAGAAGGCGATTCCTTTGTATCAGATGTTAAAGAAGACAGATAACTACGTCCGGAGTTCTGCCGCTGATGAAGCATTTGCGGACTTAAAGCGGCAGCTCGCCAACCCGCCTGTTCTTGCTGCTCCGATTGACAAGGAACCATTGCTGTTATATGTGGCAGCTAATGCTCGCGCAGTCAGCGTGGCTATTGTGGTGGAGCGTAAAGAGGCAGGCAAAGAATATCCGGTTCAGCGTCCGGTTTACTATGTCAGCGAGGTGCTTATTGAGTGCAAGCAAAGGTATCCGCATTGGCAGAAGCTGGTATATGGAGTTTTCATGGCAAGCCGGAAGCTCAAGCAATATTTCCAAGGTCATCCCATCACAGTGGTGAGGTCTGCTCCTTTGGGAGATATAATCCAGAATAGGGAGGCAACTGGCCGGATTGCCAAGTGGGCTATAGAACTTGGGCCTCACGGGTTGAAATATGTACCCCGGACGACGGTCAAGTCTCAAGCACTTGTGGATTTCATCAATGATTGGACGAAACTGCAAGAACCTGAAGAAAAGCCGGATCACACCTATTGGACTATTCATTTTGATGGGTCCAGGCAATTGGAGGGCTCGGGGGCTGGAGTCATATTAACTTCCCCACGAGGTGATAAGTTCTGTTACGTTCTCCGCTTAATGTTCCCTTGTGCTAACAATGCAGCTGAGTACGAAGCTTTACTCCATGGTCTCCGGATGGCTAAGGAGATGAATCTGAGCCGAGTTAAGTGCTTCGGTGACTCGGACCTGGTGGCTCAACAAGTATCTGGTACTTGGGATTCCAAGGATCCGCTCATGGCAGCATATCATCGTGAGGTGGATATTGTTGCAGGTCACTTCAAAGGTTATCAGGTGGATCACGTGGACTGACGGAAGAACGAAGCGGCGGACGCTTTGAGCCTGTTGGATTCTCAACGTAAACTGGTTCCACCTAATGTCTTCTTGGACGTTCTGCATAATCCGTCCGTCAAGCTCCCTGGTGAAGAGGATTTAGCTATTCCTGATCCGGAAGCATAGCTAGTGGTGGCTCTTCATGTCATCCCGGATTGGACGATTCCTTATCTTGCGTACATGAACCGGGGCGAGTTGCTAGAGGATGAGACTCTGCCCAGGCAGATAATCCAGCGATCCAAGTCCATGACTATTATCAATGGCGAGTTGCATCATTGCAGTGTGTCAGGGGCGTTTCAACGTTGTGTGTCTCCTAAGGAAGGCTATGAAATTTTGCGTGAGATCCACAAAGGAGATTGTGGTCACCATGCCGGTTCAAAGTCGGTGGCTAAGGCATTCCGCCATAGCTTTTATTGGTTGACTGCTCATGCTGATGCGGAGGACCTGGTCAGACGATGTGATGGCTGTCAGAAGTTCTCAAGACGTGCTCATGTGCCGGCTCAAGAATTGAGGATGATTCCAATTACTTGGCTGTTTGCAACTTGGGGACTGGATATGGTTGGGCCTTTCAAAAGGTCTAAGGACAAGAAAGCCCATCTCTTGGTGGCAGTTGACAAGTTCACAAAGTGAGTGGAGGCAGAGCCCGTTAGCAAGTGTGACGCAGCCACGGCCGTTCAATTCATCAAAAAGGTGATCTTCCGGTTTGGCTTTCCACACAACATCATCACTGATAATGGTACCAACCTGTCCAAGGGTGCTATGAAGGAGTTCTGTCAACGTGAGCACATCCGGCTTGACGTCTCATCAGTGGCTCACCCACAGTCCAATGGCCAAGCAGAGAGGGCTAATCAAGAGATCTTGCGAGGCATCAAGCCCCGGCTTATGGTTCCTTTGCAACGTACGCCGGGTTGTTGGGTTGAGGAGTTACCATCTGTATTATGGAGCATCAACACCACACCCAACAGATCGATAGGATACACACCGTTCTTCATGGTTTATGGAGCGGAGGCGGTTCTCCCCAGTGACATCCGTCATGATTCACCTCGTGTAGCGGCATATGTTGAAGCGGACAACGAGGCAGCACGACAAGACGCTCTGGACCTGTTGGACGAGGAACGTGACATAGAGGCTGCCCGTTCGGTGATTTATCAGCAAGATCTCCGTCGCTATCACAGTCGCCGAGTTAGAACCAGAACCTTTCAAGAAGGAGATTTGGTACTTCGGCTCATACAAGATCAGACAGACATGCACAAGTTATCCCCACCTTGGGAGGGACCTTTTGTGGTCAGCAAGAATCTGCACAATGGGTCATACTACCTGATCGATATTCGAGAGCATAAAGACTCACGAACATCAGAGGAGGAGACCAATAGGTCATGGAACATAGCTCATCTTCGGCCTTACTATACTTGAGCCATGGCTCTACTTATGTACATATTATGACAATGTATATATTATGATCAATGCAATAAACCGGAGCCTCAGCTAAAGCGGGGTATCTGTTCTTTTTACATCATGTGCGGTTACATGGAGTTTCTGTCTTAAAGCGGCCTCCGGTTTACCCCTTGAGTTAGCTTCTCAAAGCTTTATATCATATCACTTGGGGTCTTGGTCGTGTCCGAACCATAGCAACGCCATTTGGTAGGTGAAAGCCAGAGCATCACTTGGGGACTTGGTCATGTCTAAACCATAGTCACGCCTCTTGATCGACCTAGTGCCACAGCATCACTTGGGGGCTTTGGTCGAACCCGAACCATCGCTACACCTCTTGATCGGCGTAATGCCAATGCATCATTTGGGGACCTGGCTGACTTGAACCATAGCTACGCCTTTTTGGGGGCATGGTCTTATCCGACCATGGTAATGCCACTTGATTGGCTCAAAGCCTTCTTTGCAATGGTTTTATTTTTGCCTTTGCTTCTGTTTTTGCTCTTGGTATTTTTCTTTGTTGCGTTTTACCAACATTATTACTCCGGTTCAACTGTCAATTACAAATTGGCGAAACACGGTAAAATCTAAATCCGGAGACTATCTGCCCGGTTTGATTTTTGGTTGTCATCCTTTTACGGAGAAAACACATGTTTATCATAACTCGGGACGGTTTACATTGTAAACCGGCCTTATATTAACAGGAGCTGTTTTCTCCTCCAACACTGTGGGATTTTAACCCCGCTTCAAGATTGGGGGTATAAGGTTCTCCGCATCAGGAATTGGTGCAGCCACTCGTTTGTTTTGATCATCATATTGGGCTTGATAGTGGGACAAATTTGCCTCTTCAACCACCAGAGGGCGCACTTCCTGGTTTATAGCTCGGAGATCCTCTTCAGTGAACTCTGTCCCATCTTCCTTCAAGCTGGGGTAGCCTTGGGCCGCTTCATCAGGATCAAAATCTGGCACCCACGCTTTTGCCCGGATTAAGGCGTTTATAGCACCGGTTCTAGCAACAGATTTCTTCAGCTCTTCAACCCGGGCAGGGAGCATAGACAACCTTTTAATAGTGTCCTCGATCAAGGTGGGCGGCAGATTGTTGTGGGAAGCAGTGAAGATGATCCGTTGTGCACCAGTATACAGTTGTTCTATCAATGTATAGGCGGCTTTCAACTTCTTCCGCACATCTGATCCCAAGTGACCAATGCGTATACCTGTAACATTGCAAGGGTTAATAAACCGGCAGCTCCATGAGAAGGCCTAGTTGATTCAGAAGTCAAAAATGCTTACCAAAGACAACAACGGTCATAGCATGAACTTGCCGCTTCACACTGGTCAATTCGTCAACCACCAGTTTGATAGTAGCCTCGACTTTCTCAGCCCTTTGCGTTAAAGCAGCTTTCTCCGTGGCCCAATCCGCCCGCTCTTTGTTGAAGCCCTCCTTAAGCTTCTCCATGACGCTTAAAGCGCTGGTTAATTCCTCTCTTGCTTTAGAGGTTTCGGCTTGTTGGGACTTCAGGTTTTCTTGCAGGTCGGCGGTTTGATTTTCTCTTTTGCTCTGCTCAGCCTGCATACAGAGAATTATATGATGAAAATGACGGTACAGAATTAAAGTACCAACCACATAATAAGTTATGCCCTTGGTACTTGGGGGCTAATGCATACTCGCTCTTGATCCACCAATTTCTACAAAGTCCCAAGCTCAATACAAGTATTCAACTTGGCACTTGGGGGCTAATGGCTATTTGTTCAAAGATAATTAGTACAGGAAATTTTATTTTTTGAAGACATGGTTTAACTATGACAAGTTGAACCGGCCCTTGGGGGCTACATCAGCAAAGTTCAGAAGAATTGAGGTTCACATTGACTATTTAATCAAGTCCCGGTTTAACTTGATACCTTAAACCGACCCTTGGGGTCTACTGTAGGAGATAAAGATATTACAGTAATGATGGAAGAGGAGGCATATAGGAAGTTACCTCGTATTTGTCCTTCATCATGTTGACTAGACCGGCTTCATAGTCACGGCTGGGGTACAGCCGGTTCAGATAACCAGAATGGAGATCTTGGGCATTTAGAGCGTCATAGGTTGTTAAATCGGCATTCCACTTGCCTTTACCAATTGCAGCAAATTCATCTTTGGCAGTGTGCTTGGACAAAGCGACAGGATTACCTGGCTCGGTACGGCCAATGCCAGTGATAACGACTTCATCATCTTTTTCTTCACCGGTTCATACTGGGGTCGCCTGTTTGTCAGTATTCTTCGGTGGACTAGTTGTTTTGTCAATCCGGATAGGGCTTTTTGGTTGATCAATAGGGCCTGTACCATCAACATGTGCCTCTTCAGCGACATAGTCATGGTCTTGCGGTGGTGGGTCGTTTAGCACATCTTCACCGATGGTTTCTTCAGGATCTGGTATTTTTTCCGGTTCAGGAACGATATTTTCCTATTCCGCTTTGTCTAGATGAGCTTTCTTGCTTGGCCTAGGCTTGGCCCTGAGAAAAATAAAAAGGATCAGTACAGCGTATGTTAAAACTAATATATCAAAGGTATTATAAGGAATGTGGCTCACCCAAGCACCGTTTTAACTGGTGGAAGCTGGGTGGCTGATGACTCGCCGGAAGACGAATGAGAAGTGCCCTGATAATCGGAGTCAGATGGATTAAGAGGTTGACGAAAACCACCCGCTTTAGGTCAAGCATTGACAAGAGAGTTAGAGACCTCTGAACGGCGTTTCCGAACCGGACTGTTCGGTAAATCGGCGGAGGTAACTACCTGCCCGCTGTGCCAGGTTGTGCGGCAAGCTTCATGCTGTTGAGTCTTCACAAGAAAGTTTGGGTCCAAATAAGCAAGAGGATGAGAAAATTTAATTTTCCGGTTTGCTTGACAGATTTTTACTGAAGGCAAAGGGTTTGAATCGGAGGAAAGAACGATTACCTCTGCAGCATTAGCATGACTGACTTTTGCATCATCCTGGCAATAATCATCATCAATAAGGCATATGAAAAATAAACCAGGTGAGTGAAGTTCTACCTCAAGGTCCAGGTTACCCACATCATCGTCAGCTGGTGGATCGGAAGACGCAGTGGTTTTCTTCCTGTTAGCGGGTCTCTTCACAACTCTGGTTTTTGGCCGAGTTGGTTTCTCCGTTTTCTCTTGTGGAGGCTTCTTGCTCCAAAACGGATCATCGCCCTGTTTGAAAGATGTTAACGTCAACAGAGGATATTTTGAACAAAGGCAGATTCAATAAAAGCATAAGGTACAAGTCTTACAGCTGGCGGTTTGTTAAGGGCACAAAAGGGAGGTAGGCCGGTTTGAGCACAGACAGCTTCCGGTTCATTCAATATCTTTTTCACAGCTTCAGTAACTTCGTCATCTGTGAGCTGGATATCAATGTGTCATTGAGGGTCTTTTACATCTCCTGTATATTCGCACATCAAACCGGGGCGCTGGCTTAAGGGTAGTATGCTCCAAGATATCCAGCAGCGAGCAAAGTCAACCCCTGTCAACCCGTTTGCCATGAAGGCCCTCAGTTTGGATAATTGAGGAGAATACTTGAGTCTTTCCTTAGCAGTCAGCCTTTGTGGAAAAGGGTGTGTATTGCTCAGATGTTCCGGACGGTAACCCGGCAGGGGATTTTTTTCAGAAGGAGAAGTGTCTTTGCAGTAAAACCACGTTTGATTCCACTCTTTGGGGTGGCTGTGAAGTTCTGCGTGAGGGAAGGTGACTTCTTTCCTCTTCTGAATAGCCATACCGCCCAGTTCTGTATTGGGTCCGTCTGTGAACTCAGTACGGCGGTTCAGGTGAAAGCAATCCCGGAATAATTCTACGGTAGGTTCCTCTTGAAGGTACACCTCACAAAATACTTGAAAGTGACAGATGTTGGTTACAGAGTTGGGGCCAGTATCTTGTGGACGCAGTTGGAAGTTGGCTAAAACGTCCCGATAAAACTTTGAACCGGGAGGATTGAAGCCCCGGGCTAGGTGATCAGCAAAAACCACAACTTCTCCGGCTTGGGGTGTGGGAGGACATTCTGGGACAGGGACCCTCCAATGAATGGCGTCTTGCTTACTTAAAGCGCCAGTTCTGACCAAATTGTTCAGTTGAACTTCGGTCACTCGAGAAGGGACCCAGTTGCACTCATATGCTTGTTTGGCCATGGCAAGATCTACAAAGCAGTAATTACCTGTTCAAGAATATGTTGGAAAGACATACATTGATGCATATTTTGTTAAACTGGAGGCCGCTATTCTTAAACCAGAGGTCTACAAAGTGACAGTGCCTTACTAAAAGACTCTGGCGGTTCAAGCAGGGGACTAATGGTATATACTGGCTTATCAAATTTTCTACAAAGTTAAACCGCCTAGTCTAAACATTGAAGAGTCAAGATTGCAGATGAGTAAGTACGCAACAACAGATTTCACAAAGTTATATTATAGTTTTGGATCTGGAACGTGTTCACAAAAGAGATGAATATTCAAGGTCCAAAAAGAGTAGTACCGAATCAGTGAGCAAAGGTACAGATAGATCTATGGTCTTGAGATGCGTTAGTGAAGACGGAGGTTAAAAACTACTACTACACAGAGCAAAGATTCGCAGATCCATCTAAGATCTATCGTATGAACAAGAAGCAGATGATGAACACTGAAGAACTTGGAAACACTAGAACGAATCTATGGTGGAAAGGGCGAAAGACTTACCAGAGCTGAGGAAGAAGCGGAAGGTCGCCGCGATGCTTTGGTACACTCAGGGTGATGCAGCGGCCAAGGTCGGAGCAGAAGTCGACGGTGGCGGTGGAGCTCCGAAGCTGGGCAGCGCAAGGAAGACGAAGCAGAAGGGCACGAAGGGGAAAATTAAATGACCCTTCGGTCCTATTTATAAAGCAAGGGACATGTGTCAGGCGCGAAAATCAAGGGGCTGCAAGTTTGGAAATGGAGTTGTCGCCTCGATTATCGCAGATCTATTTAACAAGGGGGTATCATGTATAATTTCTTTATAACAGATGACGTCACACCAGTTTACAACGATCAGAGAAGATGACGTCACGACGGTTCACCAAACTACAAGAAGATGTTGAAGATAATGTTTTTTGCTAAGGATTGACATGAACTTGTTCAAATCAATCTGGGGCCTAATGTTGGGGATATTACTACTGGGCGTAAACCGGCCAAGAGAGGCCGGGTTAACTTCATCAGTAGTTGAGTATGTTATAGCCCATGAAGGCAGATGAGGGCTCAAGGCCCATAATCGGTTTAAGGCCTGTAGCCGTAAACCGACGTCGGTATGAAACTTGTATTGTAAGTTAGGAATAGTGGAGACCGAACCGGACACATCTATGAGCCGGTGTCGGGACTCTGTAAACCAACGGGCGTCACCCATGTATATAAGGGGACGACCCGGTGGCGGTTCAAAGGACAACAGGCAACAACTTGAGACATAGGCGAAGCTTGTTTGCTCCCTAGTCATCGAAACCCCATCCATTCCATCACAGCTAGACGTAGGCTTTTACCTTCATTGAAGGGGCCGAACTAGTATAAACTCTCCTGCATCCCTGTGTCCACTTTAACCCCTTCAAGCTAACCCATAGCGATGGCTCCACGACTAAGTCCTTTGATGAGGACATCTGTCGTGACAAAACCACGACAACCTCCGTGTGCGAAACGACATACGTACACTGCCTTCTACCGCCTTCATTTTCTACACAGCCAGATTAGACCAAATAGAAGTACCGTGCTAAATTTTGGAATTATTCGAGGCTCGTTTCGCCTTTTTTATACATTAATTGAGTTTCTGGGCATTAATGTGCATAATTCAAATTTGAACTACAAGCATAGGCTCCATTGCACCAAAGTTGTTTGAAAATCACATGTGTGTCCTTAGGTGAATTCCTAGGTCCCATTCAAGAGATTGGAGTGAAATTAGAACATCTGGGCGTCATGGCTTAGCCGGAAATATTGAGAAACTTGGTTTTTTAATTCCTGTAATTCCAAAACACGCCTGAAAATCATGAAATTTGGCATGGTGTCATGACATGGCATGAACATTCTGTGGTAATTTTTTTGGCCGAATTGGGAAAAGCTTTGGTGTAACCTTCTTGCAAACCGAAGCTTCCCTCAAGAAGGCTCGTGGTTTCGAGAGGGAACGTGTCACCTCTGTGTGCGAAACGACATACGTACACTGCCTTCTCCCGCCTTAATTTTTTTACACAGCCAGATTAGACCAAATAGAAGTACCATGCTAAATTTTGTAATTATTCCGGGCTCGTTTTGCCTTTTTTATACATTAATTGAGTTTCCGGGCATTTAATGCGCATAATTAAAATTTGAACAACAAGCACATGCTCCAGTGCATCGAAGTTGTTTGAAAAATCACATGTGTGTCGTTGGGTGAATTTCTAGGTCCCATGCAAGAGATGGGAGTGAAATTCAAACATCTAGGCACCGTGACTCAGCCAGAAAGATTGAGAAACTTGGTTTTTTAATTCCTGTAATTCCAAAACATGCCTGAAAATCATGAAACTTGGAATGGTGTCATGACATGGCACCAACATGCTGCGGTACTTTTTTTGGCCGAATTGGGACAAGCTTTGGTGTAAGCTTCTTGCAAACTGGAGCTTCCCTCAAGAAGGCTCGTGGTTCCGAGAGGGGACGTGTCACCTCCGTGTGCAAAACGACATACGTACACTGCCTTCTCCCGCCTTAATTTTTTACACAGCCAGATTAGACCAAATAGAAGTACCGTGCTAAATTTTGAAATTATTCCGGGTTCGTTTGGCCTTTTTTATACATTAATTGAGTTTCTGGTCATTTAATATGCATAATTCAAATTTGAACTAAAAGCACATGCTCAAGTGCACCAAATTTGTTTGAAAAATCACATGTGTGTCCTTGGATGAATTTCTAGGTCCCATGCAAGAGATGGGAGTGAAATTCAAACATTTGGGCGGCGTGGCTCGGCCGAAAAGATTGAGAAACTTGGTTTTTTAATTTTTGTAATTCCAAAACACGCCTGAAAATCATGAAACTTGGCATGGTCTCATGACATAGCACCAACATGCTGTGGTAATTTTTCTGTCCAATTTGCGAAGGCCTACACATTAACAATCAACAAAGTCATTTTGGAACAAGTGATGTCACATTACAAATCAGAAACACAAGTATTGTTGAAATTGTGGGTGTTTGACTTACCAATTACGTGCGGTCACGCGACCCCTTTTTTTATTGGCTAGGAGGTGCCATGTGGGGTAGCTATTTGAGTACGGGAGGCGTGCGATCAGACCCCTGCGCGTGCTCATCGGGAGGAAAGCCCTTTGACCTCTACCCGCCGCGCACCTCCCTCCCAACATCTCTATTAATGGCGCCCGAGCACCTGTTCTACGGCGTGGCTATTTGTCTCACTAGACTGAGATTTAAGAGAGAAAAATGAAAATCTGAAAAGAAAGTTTTGCACGGATCTTGATGTAAGATCCGACAGACCTATATAGCATCTTTTGCGACTTATAGCAAGCATGATGAATGTAAGGACAATGACAGTGGATAATAATTGTCTTACATATTTAGAAACATGATTAAAAAAGCCACATGCGGCAACGCCCGAAATACACAAGGGAAAAAGAATGAGGAAGACAACGATCTGGCTCGCTGATCTCTACTTTCTTGATGTGTTGCTGCAGATCGCGGGAACTAGTCTCCGCGGCGAGCGGCGACGAGCTCTTTCTTGTCCTCAAGATGCTGCTTGAGAGCATCCACGGATTCCTCCACCAGCCTTCTGCGCTCGATGCGCAGCATGGCATTCTCGTGCATAAGTTTCTCGACGATGACGCCGGTGCTCTTCAACAAGGCAGTGGTCTGCTCTTGCTGCTCCGCAGTTACGATAATCTTCGCCCTCAGCAGGTCGCGCTCGGCCCGGAGCTTTGCATTTCTCTTATTTAGTTGCCGGATGACGTCGGTAGACTGTTCAAACGAGGCTTTCAGGTCATCCTGCAACCTCTCCCACCTGGAGATCTGGTCCATCTTCCTAAGGACAAGGGCACGCATGTGCCTGTAAGATTCCTCGCCTGCCCGCGAGGAATTTTCCCAGGCCGCCGCGACACGGGAGGACATCTCTGCCGCATTGGCAGCGCGGCGAGACATCTCTTTTGCTTCCGCGGCGCGGTCGGACTAGTCTGCTGCATCGACGGTGCGGCGGTCCCTCCGTGCTGCTTCGGTAGTGAGGCGGGACCTCTCTGCTGCTACGGCCATGCGGCGAGACATGTTGGCTGCTTTTGCAGCGAGGCGGGACATCTCTCGTGCTCCCGCTTCCAGGCTCGCCTCTCCCTGGTGGCAATCTCTTGACCCGAAACTCACGCTGGCCATGGTAGACGCAAGGGAATGATGATGAATGACTTGTTTGTTTTTGACTTTCTGTGGATGAGGAGTTGAGGACGAATGTGCAGTCATCTTGGAGTAGTAGTATTTATAACCACGTAGTAATACGCTACTAAGTGGGAAACCGTTTAGGTTTTGATCGGTGTGAACAGGTTTGCAATTTGGAATGTGACGGGACGCGACCTCTTTGTTCCTTTAAAAAAATTTTGACGGGACACATGCTCAAACTTTACTGGCGGTTATAAGTGCGGCACTATTCCCGGAAGGCGTAATGTGGGCACGTACGCCTTCTCGGCCGCGTACGTGGCGTTTGCACCATAGGGTGCACCGCAATAGGAAATGTCTTGTAGGGTGAAACCCTAGAGGGGATCTTTTCACACTTGGAGGGGGAAAAGGAGGAAGAACACTCAAGAACACAAGGCACAAATCACTCTCAAATAAACCCAATATCACATCCACTAGAGTAACACACAAGAGATCCACAAGATTACATGAAAAATTCAAGGAAAATAGCACTAGGTAAGTTCTTCCCACTAGGTGAGGTCTTGATCTTGATCTCCTTCAAGAGGAGGGCTTGATAATCCCAAGGATTCTTCCCAAAGAGGGGTCTTGATCTCCAAGAGGACGAGGATACAAGGAGCAAAGCTCTCTTTGGTGTTCTAAAATACTTTGCTATCCCACAAATGACCTAGGAGATGAGTATATAAAGACTAGGGACGGACTAGGAGGGGAAGAGGGGTTACATGGGCAAAACCCGAAAAAAAAACCATGAGCTGAACCGACGGGGTCCGGGCACCCGGCCTAAACAGGGAGGCGGCTGGGTGAGGCTGGGCACCCGAAGGGGCGGCAGGAGGCCAGCTGGGCCAAGGCCGGGCACCCGGGGCCTCAAGCCCGGGCACCCGGGGCAGCTCCCAGTGGCTGGAGGAGCAGGGGGCGGGCACCCGGTCGGCCAAGTCCCGGGCACCCGGGGGCACGGCTGTAGGGAGGCAGGAGCCCGGGCACCCAGGGTGTCCAGGGGTTTTGCCCCTCCTCCTCCTTCTTCACTCTTCTCCTTCTTCTCTTCTTTCCCTTGCTCCATGGTCGCTCAAGTCTCCTTCCTCCCCTTCTCACGGTCATCTTCCTCGTACCTAAGAATGAACAATGTTTCCGATGATGGTAGAATCCAATTCTCACATGAATCCAAACGAGAGTCGAAGAGGAGAGAGTCAACCTCGTTCTCGATGGCGCGGGCACATGCTCTTGTCATCGGGCCACTTGGTGCTTGCGGTGGTGATGGAGTGTCGATGCGAGTAGGCAAGGGATGCTCTGCATCATCTCCCCCCCCCTTGGGAGAGATCCGTCCATGGATCGTGCTCTTCATCACCATGGTACTTGGCCAAGTCTTTGACGTTGAAGATGTCGCTTACGTTGTACTTGTCACGTGGGATGTCGACCTTGTAGGCATTGTCGTTGTAGCGTGCTAGCGCCTTGAATGGATCGTCAGCTCTCGGGAGTAGCTTCGACTTGCGTTCTTTGGGGAAGCGGTCCTTGCATAGATGTATCCATACTTGATCACCTGGTTGGAACACCATCGGCGACTTGTTGATGTTGAGCTTGGAGGCGAGCCATTGTACTTGGCGCTCGATCGTGGAACGTGTTTCTTCATGCCTCTTCTTGAGGTATGTGGCTCTTTTACTTGCGTCCATGTTAGCTCGTTCTTGAAGCGGTAGAGGGAGAATGTCCAAGGGCGACAAAGGGTTGAAGCCGTATACAACCTCGAAGGAGGACTTGCCGGTTGTAGAATGTCTCGCGCGGTTGTAAGCGTACTCGGAAATGGGTAGGCACTCCTCCCACTCCTTGATGTTCTTCTTTATCAACACGCATAGGAGAGTTGCAAGCGTTCGGTTGGCGACTTCCGTTTGGCCATCGGTTTGAGGGTGGTACGTCGTGGAGAAGAGTAGCTTGATTCCAAGCTTGGCGCATAGCGTCTTCCAAAAGTAGCTTAAGAACTTGTCGTCTCAATCTGACACAATTGTCCTTGGCACACCGTGTAACCTCAAGATTTCCCTACAAAAGAGATTGGTAACATGTGAAGCATCGTCTATCTTATTGCATGGGATAAAATGAGCCATTTTAGAGAATCGGTCCACAACAACAAATACGGAGTCCTTGCCATTTTGTGTCCTAGGTAAGCCAGGCACAAAGTCCATGCTAATATCTTCCCAAGGTTGATGTGGAATAGGTAAAGGCATATGTAAACCATGGGATTGAGATTGTGACTTAGCTTTGCAACATGTAGAGCAACTGTCGGTGAAGCGGGCGACATCGTGAAACATCTTGGGCCAAAAGTAGTTCTTGGAGAGCGTGGCATAAGTCTTGTCGCGTCCAAAGTGTCCCATGAGTCCACCTCCATGAGCCTCTTGCAAAAGTAACAAACGAAGAGAAGACTCGGGAATGCATAGTTTGTTAGCTCTCATAAGATAACCATCTTTCATATAGTATCGTTCCCAAGAAGTATGCGTCACACAGTTAGCATAAGGAGTAGCAAAAGTCACATCATGCTCATATAAATCTTTGATATGATCAAATCCAACAACATTCAATTCAAGTTGAGTAAGTAACATGCATTTGCGGGAAAGGGCATCCGCCACAACATTCTCTTTACCCTTATGTACTTGATCACATAGGGGAAAGATTCAATAAATTCACTCCATTTAGCATGTCGTTTATTCAACTTGGTTTGGCCTTTAAGGTACTTAAGTGTCTCATGATCAGTATGTATGACAAACTCATGCGGTCTAAGATAATGTTCCCAAGTATGTAACACACGCACGAGAGCATACAATTCTTTGTCATAGATGGGATAGTTAAGTTGAGCACCGGATAGTTTTTCACTAAAGTATGCAATAGCTCGCTTTTCTTGCATCAAAACTCCACCAATTCCATTACCACTTGCATCACAATGAACCTCAAAAGTTTTGTGAAAGTTGGGCAAAGCAAGAATCGGAGCATGAGTAAGCAAGGATTTGAGCTCATCAAAAGCGGTGGATTGCGAGGGTCCCCAAACAAAAGGAGCATTTTTCTTACTCAAGGCATGCAAAGGGGTGGCAATAGTGCTAAAATCCTTCACAAAGCAACGATAGAAACCCGCAAGGCCAAGAAAACTTCACACTTGTTGCAAATTGGTTGGTTGTGGCCAAGTTTTAATTGCTTCAATTTTAGACTCATCAACATGGACACCCTTTGAGGAAACAACGAAACCCAAGAAAACAAGCTTGTCAACACCAAAAGTGCACTTTTTCATGCTTGCATAGAGAAGTTCCTTGCGAAGAGTTTGCAAAACAGCCCGAACATGTTTTAGATGCTCTTTGATGGATTTGCTAAAGACAAGTATGTCATCGAAGTAGACCACAACAAAAACTCCAATGTAAGGACGAAGCACGAAATGCATAAGACGCATGAAAGTACCGGGAGCTTCCGATAAACCCATAGGCATAACCAACCACTCGTAGAAGCCAAATTTGGTTTTGAAAGCGGTTTTCCATTCATCACCCTCTTGTATGCGAATTTGATAGTAACCACTTTTAAGATCAATTTTTGAGAAAATAGTGGCACCGCTAAGTTCATCTAGCATATCATCTAAGCGAGGAATGGGATGCCTATAACGAAAGGTGATAGCATTGATGGGTCTACTATCAGAGCACATGCGAAAACTACCATCTTGCTTGGGCACAAGTATAACCGGAACGACACAAGGGCTTAAGCTTTCACGTACATGACCGTTGTCGATGAGTTGTTGTACTTGCCGTTGGATCTCCTTAGTTTCTTCGGGGTTGACGCGGTAGGGAGCCTTGTTCGGAAGAGGAGAACCGGGGATGAGGTCAATCCTATGTTCAATGCCACGTAGAGGAGGAAGACCGGGAGGTAGCTCATCGGGAAAGACATCCTCGAATTCCTGCAACAAGTTATAAAACACTAGAGGAAGAGGATTAGGATCGTTAATTTTTGTCACCTCATCCTTGCATAGGAGGACAAAGTGGATGACACTCGATGGGTTCTCACACACTTCTCACATCTCTCTTTTTGTGGCTAGGAGGACTAAGTTTTTCTCTCGTGGCGAAGAGGCGCTCAATTTTGGCTTGTGGCTCTCACTTTCTTTTTGGTGGTTCACTCTCTCACTAGGATCTCCTCGATGGGTGGAAGCTTGCTTATCGGCAATCACTTGGCTTGGTGCATTGGTCGAAGCACATATTCCTTGCCTTTTATCTTGAAGCTGTAGTGGTTGGTTCGACCATTGTGTATGACTCCGCGGTCGAATTGCCAAGGCCTCCCCAAGAGGAGATGGCACACGGACATTGGGACCACGTCGCACTCCAAAGTGTCCTCGTAGGCGCCGATCTTGAAAGAAACTTGCACCGTATGCTCCACTTGAATAGTGCCGGAGTCGCTTAACCATTGCACCTTGTAGGGACGAGGATGCTTCTTCTTGACCAGTTGCAGCTTGGAACATAGCTCTTCACTTGCCAAGTTGTGACAACTTCCTCCGTCGATGTTGACTTTGACGGAACGCCCATTGATGCCAGCCTTTGTGTGGAAGATGTGGCACCGTTGGTCTTCGTCTTGGTGGTGTTGAAGAGTCAAGACCTTGGAGACCACGAGAGAGGGACATGAATCGTTGTCGCAAAACACTTGGTCGTCTTCATCTTCGTTCACGCGCCGATGCATGGCCACGTGCTCAATGGCTTCCATTTCTTCTTCGCTCATCAAGTCGTATGTGCCATAATCGTTGAAGATCATTGTACGCTTGTTGGTGCATTCGAAGGACTTGTGTCCTTGGCCACCACATGTGAAGCACTTGAATGAACTTGTTTTGACGGTGTCGGTTGGTGGCGCCGAAGAGGAGGAAGACTTGGGCTTGTAGGTGCTTGATGGAGGACGAGTCAAGGAGGGCGTAGCTTGCTTGGAACTTGACTTGTCGCCGATACTTGGTGATGCTCTAGTTGAGGTAGGAGTTGCCGAAGTCGCGGGAGCTTGAGAGTAGGAGCCGTAGGTCTTGGACGAGTACTTGGCATATTTGAAGTCATCTTGGACTTGTCGCTCGGCCTTGGTCGCTTGATGAACTAGCTCGAGGAGGTTTGCGTATGGTTGGAAGTCGGCAATCCTCTTGATTGGATGGTTGAGGCCGTTCAAGAAGCGTGCCATTGTTTGCTCGTCGTCTTCCTTGACATTGGCTCGTATCATGGCAGTCTCCATTTCTTGGTAGTATTCTTCTACCGTCTTCGTGCCTTGTTTGAGGAGTTGCAACTTCTTGAAGAGATCGCGCGTGTAGTGTGTAGGCACGAATCGAGCTCTCATGACATCCTTCATGGCCGTCCAAGTTGTGATGGGTGGTTCGCCTCTTGTACGTCGTCGCTCAATCACTTGTTCCCACCAAATGAGAACGTAGTCTTGGAACTCGAGGGAGGCCATGGCAATCTTCTTTTCCTCATCGTAGTTGTGAATACGGAATATCTTGTCCACCTTTAAGGCCCATGAGAGATACTCTTCGGGATCATTGCTTCCTGAGAACTTGGGCATGGTGAACTTGAGCTTTCCGTAGCGGATTTCTTCACCGAAGTAGCGGTTTTGATGTCGCTCTTGCCATGGAGGAAGGTCCTCAAATGCTCGTTCCTCGAGATGTCGCTCTTGGCGTGGAGGAGGGTCTTGAAGCACTTGTTCCGCTTGGTAACGTTCTTGTCGTGGCGGTGGACGAGCGATACGCGCTTGGTTGCACCTTTCTTGTTGGTCTTCGCGTCTCGCGGCTTCTTCTTGTATCTCTTGACGAAGAGCTTCATCTTGCTCACGTGCTTCTCGACCACGTTGGGCAACGGCCCGTGTGGAGTCCCGTAGTGCATCGAGGGCCGCTTGATCTTGAACTTCACACTGTAGTTGTTGTTGTCAAAGTGCTTCGGCATCTTGCTCCTCTTGGTGTAGGCGAGCTCATTCCTCTTATTCTTGACGGATGGCGTCTTCGTCTTGATGTTGTTGCCGTGGCACTTGTGGAGGCATTTTCTCTTGCTCCCTTGGTAGTTGCGCTTGTTGTCGCGCCCTTTTACGTGCTTGAACTCGGTCTTGTAAGCCATTGCCATGGAATGGATTTTCTTGAGAATGGCGATCTTGGGGAGCATCCCGTCGAGGGACTCGAGCTCGGGGAGGACTTGTATCATAAGATGAGTAGTCCGAAGAGTGTCTACTTGAGCGGTGGCTTGAGTGGCGCCATCTTGTTGAAGTAGATGAGGAAGGCGGGCGTTGCACGATCATGTTGCGGAGCTCTTCCATTTGTGTAGTGAACTTGTCATTGATGTAGTCGCGGTTCCTTGCTTCCGCTTGACGAACGTCGGCGGCGAGTCGGTCGAGGCGTTCACCCAAGGCCTCATTTTCTTGATGGAGAGCTCTTTGCGCGATGAAGAAGTGGTTCTTGGTGACGAAGTCATTATCACCATCTTGCTCCATGAAAAGCGGGTTCGCCGACGAACTTGGCCTGTCCATCATAACCAAGTGGGGTGAGTAGGAAAGTGAGAGAACAATACCGAAGTTACCTTTTCCGAGGATTGAGGATGTAACAAGTGTCACTCACTGTAATGCCTCAATAGTAGAATTGGAACCGGGTTTGTTTCTCACACCTACACGCAAAAAGCTTATGGAGGAGCTCGGTTAGGATGGTGGCAAAAATTTCAAGCAAATGTTAGTCAAGATATCGATAAGGTTGAGAAGGTTCACAAAAATTCAAGTAAAGCAAATAGATCAAAGCCAAGCATATCACTAGGAACTCACACACGGAAGATAGATGGGATCCGCACAACCAAGGAGTGAGCTCAAAATGTGTGACCATGGAAAATGCTCTTGTTGTGCGAATGCTAGAGAGACGCTAGGTCGATTGCTCAAATGGGCTAGATACGCATGTGCACCAACCTATAAGAGAAACGTGTCGTCTTCAATCCCAACTATACTATGTATGTGGTGACCAAGATGATATGCAAAATGGCTCAATGCTATTGCTTATAAGCTCTTTGTGTCTCCTCTTTTTGCTTAAAAGCTTGTCTTTTCTCTTTCTTTATTTTTTCCACTATGCTTGATGCTCGAGCCAAGTATGATATGAGACAAGTATGTAAGATATGCACGGCAGAGACTTATGGCACTAAGATGATAACAAGATCACTACGGTGCACAATAGCATGGCCCAGCAATTCTCAACTCGCTAGTCTCGATGGGTAAGCAACACAAAAGGCTCGGGCTATCAATGCAAAAGCAAAGGTAAGGAGTAAGTGTCGTCGAGGTTACCGTCCTTTCTTACGGTTAGCGATGAGGATGACTCCAAGGCGATGATGTTGATGTCACACGCTCCTAAGTAGCAGAAACACCTTAGGAAACGCAAATAGCAACTCAAAATCGGTCAAATGCGGAAGGTGGGTATTTTTGTGATGATTTTTGGATGGTGGCTAATGGTGGTGGTAATGATATATGTGGATGGGGGTGTCAAGGGCTTCCAAACAAGCTAAAGAACACAAAAAACGAATTTGGGAGGTGGAAGTTATGGCCAAATTAGTGGTGAAGTTGGGCTGATTCAGGGGGGTGCGGGCACCCGGTGGTGGAGGGTGCCGGTGCCCGGGGTGGAGGGTGCGGGTGCCCGGGGTGGACCGGGGCAAACAGCCCGGGGGTGCGGGCACCCGGGGGTTGAGGTGCGGGCACCCGGTGGTGTCGGGTTTGGGCGGAAAAACTGGGGGAGAAGCAAGATTTCGTGGATTTCGGGGTGGGGAGGGTGGGGATTGTTGGGGAGGGGCTATATCCACTTGCCAAACATCAAATCCATGGACCAAAACAACCAAATCTCACAAGATCCAACAAATTGCAAGAAAAATTTTTCGGGCTATTTTTGTGGGGAATTTTCGGATTTGGACGTAAAACACCAAAACCAAGCTAGCAAATGGGGGGATGGGACTCCAAGATGTGAATCAACCTTGCTCATGATACCAAGATGTTGTAGGGTGGAACCCTAGAGGGGATCTTTTCACACTTGGAGGGGGAAAAGGAGGAAGAACACTCAAGAACACAAGGCACAAATCACTCTCAAACAAACCCAATATCACATCCACTAGAGTAACACACAAGAGATCCACAAGATTACATGAACAATTCAAGGAAAATAGCACTAGGTAAGTTCTTCCCACTAGGTGAGGTCTTGATCTTGATCTCCTTCAAGAGGAGGGCTTGATAATCCCAAGGATTCTTCCCAAAGAGGGGTCTTGATCTCCAAGAGGAGGAGGATACAAGGATCAAAGCTCTCTTTGGTGTTCTAAAATACTTTGCTATCCCACAAATGACCTAGGAGATGAGTATATAAAGACTAGGGACGGACTAGGAGGGGAAGAGGGGTTACATGGGCAAAACCTGAAAAAAAAACCATGAGCTGAACCGGCGGGGTCCGAGCACCCGGGCACATGGGGCCGGGCACCGAGCCTAAACAGGGAGGTGGCTGGGCGAGGCCGGGCACCCGGAGGGGCGGCAGGAGGCCGGCTGGGCCAAGGCAGGGCACCCGGGGCCTCAAGCCCGGGCACCCGGGGGGCACTGGCGGCCTGCTGGAGTGGAGGCCGGGCACCCGGGCCAGCTCCCAGTGGCTGGAGGAGCAGGGGCCGGGCACCCAGTCGGCCAAGTCCCGGGCACCCGAGGGCGCGGCTGTAGGGAGGCAGGAGCCCGGGCACCCAGGGGCTCCAGGTGCCGGGCACCCGGGGTGTCCAGGATTTTTCCCCTCCTCCTCCTCCTTCTTCACTCTTCTCCTTCTTCTCTTCTTTCCCTTGCTCCGTGGTTGCTCGAGTCTCCTTCCTCCACTTCTCACGGTCATGTTCCTCGTACCTAAGAATGAACAATGTTTCCGATGATGGTAGAATCCAATTCTCACATGAATCCAAACGAGACTCGAGGAGGAGAGAGTCAACCTCGTTCTCAATGGCGCGGGCACGTGCTCTTGTCATCGGGCCACTTGGTGCTTGCGTGGTGATCGAGTGTCGATGCGAGTAGGCAAAGGATGCTCTGCATCACAATGTCACCACATGTCTTGTTCCAACAACCATACGCGCTCGTTATTACCATCGCGCATGCTTCTTTTAATTAGAATGGGTGTGCCCGTCTAGCGCACACACGTTGATCTATCTAACTGTTTCAGTTTGTTGTGGCTAATCGCAAACAGTTCATCCATGTGAAGTGTATGCCATCAATTGCAGACACTTTGATCTGGCTTACCAGTTTCTGTTCTGTTGCCTAATCGCAAAAAGTTAATCCTTCTGAAGCGTACCCTCAATCACACACACCTTGATCTGGCTGACCGTTTTTCTGCGTTACCTAATCGCAAACAGTTCATCCGAGTGAACCATATGCTTTATATCACACACACCTTCATCTGGATGCCCGTTTCTTTTGTGTTGCCTAATCACAAACAGTTCATCCAAGTGAACCGTATGCTCTATATCGCACACGCCTTCATCAGGCTGCCCATTTCTTTTGTTCCGCCTCATCATAAATAGTTCATTGGACTGAATCGTATGCCCTGGATCGCACACGCAACTAAAATCTGAACCGTGTTTGATGCATCCTCCATTGCAAACGTTTTGCACCTTTTTTGACAGTTTTTTACATCCCCATTTGTGATTGATGCATCGCACACAGTTTCGTAAAAGGGCCTCTGATCATAGTGTCACGTTAGCAGCATCCTGCAGTAGTGTCCCCATTGTCCTTTGTTACCATTAATCCTCAGACGCATAGTTTGGGACCCCCTACCCGAGATCTGCCAGTTTTGACACCGAGAATGACCACATGTGTGATCCTACATGACATGATCATAGAGGACAAGCAGGATAGCCTAAATACTTTCACTATAAGAATGAGGGAAACAAAATTTATATACTATCTATTCATCTAGAGAGGGATGAACAACGACTAGAGAAATATCTTGAAATGCATAACATATTGAAAACCATGCGGGGCATGAACAACTTTGTGATGACCTTGTTGAACATTTGTGGGCGCTCCTTGGGCAATAAACCTCTTCATATATGTTTTACAGATTTGTTGTGTTTTCATATGAACTTTATTTGTATTTGAAATTCAAATATAATTTCATAAATTATGATTTCAAAATTATGTTAAATTATGTTTGTTTGAAATAACATTATTTTAATTATTATATTGGAAGATTATGATGGGAATGTTGCATGGAAAACAAAAAATCCTATGAATCACCCAAGATCTATTCTATGGAGATGCTAGCAATGAGAGGGGGGGGGGTGTCTGCATACCCTTGTAGACCAAAAGCATTAACAATCTAAAGAACGTGGTTGATGTAGTCGTACTCCCTTCATGATCCAATCCGATCCAGTGCCGAACGGACGACACCTTCGAGATGTGCACACGTACGGCTCGGTGACGTCTCCGCCTTCTTGATCCGGCAAGGGAGGATGGAGATGTAGATGGGATCTAGGCCAGCACGACGGTGTGGTGGTGGTTGTAGTGAAACTACAGTAGCGCTTCGCCAAGCGACTCCGCGAGGAGATGGGAGGAGTTGGGAGAGACGACGGCCAAGGGTGGCAGGGTAGCTCTCCCCATGTGTCTCCCCTCTCTTTATATAGGCTAGGGGGCAGGGAGGGGTGGCCAAAATCCTCCTAGGGCCGGCTGTCGGTGTCTAAACTGGCAGATCTCGGGTAGGGGGTCCCCAACTGTGCGTCTAAGGATCGGAGGTAATAGGAGGCAGGGGACACAATATTTACCCAGGTTCGGGCCCTCTTTATGGAGGTAATACCCTACTTCATGCTTGATTGACTTTGATGAGTATAGTGGTTACAAGAGTTGATCTACCACGAGATCGTAATGGCTAAACCCTAGATGTCTAGACTGTATGATTATGATTGCCTCTACAGACTAAACCCTCCGGTTTATATAGACATCGGAGGGGGGCTAGGGTTGTACAGTGTCGGTTTACAGAGAAAGGAATCTTCATATCCGCACGCCAAGCTTGCCTTACACGCCAAGGAGAGTCCCATCCGGACACGGGGAAAAATCTTTCGTCTTGTATCTTCACGGTGCCTAAGGACCCCGTAATCCTGGACTCCCTCAGTAGCCCCTGAACCAGTCTTCAATGACGATGTGTCCGACGCGCAGATTTTCTTCGGCATTGCAAGGCGGGTTCC
Source organism: Aegilops umbellulata (assembly GCA_032464435.1). NCBI lineage: Eukaryota > Viridiplantae > Streptophyta > Magnoliopsida > Poales > Poaceae > Aegilops > Aegilops umbellulata. The sequence goes on from CP136057.1 coordinate 189,854,626, forward strand.
TCCTATGAATACATCAAAGTAGTTGTTCACCAGTACTATATTCAGCTCTGTACAATAGTCAGACCTCTGAATCACATGTGCAAAATACAAAGAAGTTCTGTCTTCTAAAGATTTTACTGGTGAGACGTTACGTCCGACCATTTTATTATTTCAAACCATTTTTCGGCCTCCCGTTTCGTGTTTCGAGACACAACCACCAATTACACGTCTTGTCAAAAGTAGAGATTGTGCCCCCTTATTACGGGATTCTCATCAATACGGGTTTGGGAAACCCAACCGTGCCATTTCGCACGACCCCTTGGAAATAGGCGAGCTTTATGGCTCGTGGGGGACGCATGACATTCACTACCTTTATAAGGAGATAATGATACGTCTCCAACGTATCTATAATTTTTTATTGTTCCATGCTATATTATATTCTGTTTTGGACATTAATGGGCTTTATTATACACTTTTATATTATTTTTGGGACTAACCTATTAACCGGAGGCCCAGCCCAGAATTGCTGTTTTTTGCCTATTTCAGGGTTTCACAGAAAAAGAATATCAAACGGAGTCCAAACGGAATGAAACCTTCAGGAACCCGATTTTCAGAACGAACGTGATCCAGAGGACTTGGACCCTACGTCAAGACATCAACCAAGAGGGCACGAGGTAGGGGGGCGCACCTACCTCCCCTGGGCGTGCCCTGCACCCTCGTGGGCCCCATGTTACTCCACCGACGTACTTCTTCCTCCTATATATACCTACATACCCCCAAACTACCAGATACGGAGCCAAAAACCTAATTCCACCACCGCAACCTTCTATACCCGTGAGATCCCATCTTGGGGCCTTTTCCGGAGCTCCGCCGGAGGGGGCATCGATCACGGAGGGCTTCTACATCAACACCATAGCCTCTCCGATGATGTGTGAGTAGTTTACCTGAGACCTTCGGGTCCATAGTTATTAGCTAGATGGCTTCTTCTCTCCTTTTGGATCTCAATACAATGTTCTCCCCCTCTCTTGTGGAGATCTATTCGATGTAATCTTCTTTTGCGGTGTGTTTGTTGAGACCGATGAATTGTGGGTTTATGATCAAGTTTATCTATGAACAATATTTGAATCTCGTCTAAATTCTTTTATGTATGATTGTTTATCTTTGCAAGTCTCTTCGAATTTTCAGTTTGGTTTGGCCTACTAGATTGATCTTTCTTGCAATGGGAGAAGTGCTAAGCTTTGGGTTCAATCTTGCGGTGTCCTTTCCCAGTGACAGTAGGGGCAGCAAGGCACGTATTGTATTGTTGCCATCCAGGATAACAAGATGGGGTTTATATCATATTGCATGAGTTTATCCCTCTACATCATGTCATCTTACTTAAAGCGTTACTCTGTTCTTATGAACTTAATACTCTAGATGCATGCTGGATAGCGGTCGATGTGTGGAGTAATAGTAGTAGATGTAGGCAGGAGTCGGTCTACTTGTCTCGGACGTGATGCCTATATACATGATCATACATAGATATTCTCATAACTATGCTCAATTCTATCAATTGCTCAACAGTAATTTGTTCACCCATCGTAATACTTATGCTCTCGAGAGAAGCCTCTAGTGAAACCTATGGCCCCCGGGTATATTTTCTATCATATTAATCTTCCAACACTTAGCTATTTTTATTACCCTTTTATTTTACTTTGCATCTTTATCACAAAAACACCAAAAATATTATCTTATCATATCTATCAGATCTCACTCTCGTAAGTGACCGTGAAGGGATTGACAACCCCTTTATTGCGTTGGTTGCGAGGATTTATTTCTTTGTGTAGGTGCGAGGGACTCGTGCGTGGTCTCCTACTGGATTGATACCTTGGTTCTCAAAAACTAAGGGAAATACTTACGCTACTTTGCTGCATCACCATTTCCTCTTCAAGGGAAAACCAACGCAGTGCTGAAGAGGTAGCAGATAAGATTCCCCCTTTTTACCCCACGTCTTCCCCTTCCTCAGCCCATCCGTCCTCAAGCTCCAGCGCCCCAGCCTCAATCCTCTCCGTTCCCAGAAAGTACTCCAGCCATGTCCGGATCTGGAGCGCAGGACAAGTGGATGGCTTCCTCCGTCACGGAGAAAAACATCAAGGAACTCCGGGAAGCGGGGTACCTGGCCAAGGAGATCACACACCGGCTCCCGGCCAAAAAGTAGGTCATCCCCACACCAAAGCCCGGTGAGAGGGTAGTATTTATCCCTCGTTTCCTTCATGGACTGGGGTTTCCCCTTCATCCTTTCATCTACTGACTCATGTTTTACTACGGGCTAGATTTCCATGATCTATCCCCAAATTCTTTCCTCAACATTTCGGCGTTTATTGTCGTATGCAAGGCATTCCTTCGCATTTCCCCCTACTTCGGCCTATGGCTCAAGGTCTTCAACGTGAAGCCGAAAGTGCTGGACGGCCAGCATGCGGATTGAGGCGGTGCTATGGTGAGCAAACTTCCCAACATCACTTGGCCCAAGGGCACCTTCGTGGAGACCGTGAAGGGATGGCAGAAGTAGTGGTTCTATGTCACAGAGCCCCGTGACTCCACATGGGCTGCTCCTCCGGAGTTCAAGTCCAGGCCCGCAATGCAGCTGGCATCCTGGCTCAACAAGAGCCTGGGCCAGGCGTCGTCTGATGAGGTGATGATGCTGCAGGAGCGTATCAAGAGCACAGTAGATAAAAATACCAGCCTCGCCAGCGTGATCCAGGTGATGCTCTTTTGCCGGATTCTCCCTGTCAGGCGCGTCAAGAGTTCATGTGGGAGGTCAACCCGGCCGGTCCTCGGACCCTGCAGCGGTTCTTCGGCACAAAGCACGAAGACATGTGGAAGCTGCTCTTCAAGACCCAGAAGTAATGGCCCGAGACAACCGAAGACCTCGTCTATGACAGCACCCACGCTGCGACTCCCGTAAGTTCTTTGATAACCTTACTTTGCAAGTCCAAGGAGCACACTATTTTCTTTCGCATGGCTGGATGAAGAAAGCGGAACGGATTCACTGTCCGGCTCCGCTGCCCGAAGACTCAACTATTCCTCTGTTGACGAGGATGCTGGTCCCGGCGCCATACCAGGTGCCGGAAAAGAAAGCCAAAAAGAAGGGCAAGGAAGCCAAGAGTGGCCTCCGCCGTAAGGGTGCCTCGAATGCAGTGTCCGAGGACACCAGAACTCTCTCCTCCCCAGACGAAGAGGAAGAGGAGGAAGAGAGCAAATCCCCCCCTAAGGAGGAGAAGAAGAAAAGGGCAGCCTCCGCTAATCTAGAGGCAGAGGCGCCAAGAAAGGGAGAACCTCTCCTACGAATGACTCCAAGTCAGACACCAGCGAGTGGCGCCCCAGGCCGAAGCCCTTGGCCGGATCATAAGTGCTCAAAGGTATATATATATGTCCGGCTTTTCTGGCTTATAGTTATAATGCGCTTTAAATTGTATGTTGCAGTCCGGTCCACGTCCTCCCCCGGTGATCTTCCTCCTCTGGGAATTCGCTGGGTCCGAACATGATGGAGAGAGAGTCGCCTCCACCAGCTTCCTCCCCCACTACAGTGGACAGCACCGAGGTGTCGTCCCAAAGGACCCTTCCGAAACAGGGGGTGACACCTCGGCTGCCGAGAACATGGGGGAACCGACCCCCATGGAGACTGGAGACGGGGGCCATGTCCAGTTTGGCCCCCAACCAAATGTCGCTCTGGAAACCCACATGGTTCTGGAGACAGATGAGCAACCATCTTTGCAAGAAGGGGGCACGCCCAATACACCGGCGACCTCTTTCAATGCAGAGGCGCCGGACACTCTGGTGAGAACGCTTCAGGCCGCCACCATTGTCGAAGAACATCGTACCCTTATGGGTATGGTGATTGAAAAGGTTTAGTCCGCGAAAAGTGGATTGAGCGAAGCCTACACTAGCCTTTTAAGAGGCTTTGAGGTATGTGCTTTACCGTGTCTTTTAGTTGTATAAAAGAATGCCTGTGTATAGATAGTAGCCCCTGAGACTCTCTTCGGTGTCCGAAAAGAAAAACTGAACAGAGGATCTAATAATTCACGCAGGAGGCTAACGTACATATCTGTTTGAGAAAAAACAGGCTACGAAACAGGCGTCGGCTTCCCTTGCAGCCGAAGCGTCCGAGCTAAGGCGGAAGCTAGAAGAAAAGCAAGGTATGTGATACCGAAACATGTCTGAAATGATGCCAGCTATGATGTGGTATCTCAATGAGTTTCATAATTATGTTTGTCACTGACATGTCTGAGGTCGAGGCCCTCAAGAGTGCGCTGGCCGAGGCCAAGAAGGAGGCGGTGGAGGAGCAAGCCTCCTGCCTTAAACATGAATCACGAGTGGAGGAAGTCCAGCAAGAGCTCAAGGATGCCATAGGTAAATGCGAGTCCTTAGAGCGCAAGAGTTCGGAGCAAAATTCAAAACTTGCTAAGGCACTCCAAAGTGCTCAAGAAGCCCGAGCCAAAGCCCAAAGCGTTGTCCATGAGATCCAAGAGGCAAAGCAAATTGCAGTGGGTAAGGCCTTTAACATGCAGAGCAAATTTGTGAAGAAAAGGTATATCTTTCTAACCCGGATTTGGAGTTGTCCAGGAGTGTTTGCGGACCTGCCCCGGAGTGTTGCTGATGCCGCGGAGTTATTCTGGGCTGAAGAGGGGAGCTCAACGGAGAAGCTATTCTGGTCGTAGTACCTTGCGCCAGAGCATCCCGTGCCCCTCAGCGATCAGCTGAAGCAATGGACCGAAATGCATATGGTGGTTGAATTGGCCATGAGGAATTTGATAATCCGTCTTTGGCCCGCCGAATCCATGCCAAGTAGCTACTTCGGTCTCGTGAAGCGGCTGGTCAACGCCTGCCCTCAGCTTGATGCCGTGAAGCGTATGGTCTGTATTGAAGGTGGGCGGATGGCCTTCACCCGTGTCAAGGTGCAGTGGGCGAAGATGGACGCCGTCAAGCTTGCAACCGAGGGACCACTCGCTGGCAAAGAGCACCGCACGCCGGAGCGGTACTTCGATGATGTCCTGAAAGGATCCCGCATTGTGGAGGGCCAGTGTTTGAAAGATATCATTTTTGAAGGAATGTATCTATGATGTCTAATCATGTATTGTGAAACAAGGCTTTATGTATGATATGTTGCTTGTTTTTTCTTAAATACCTCCTCCTGTGCGGCTGTTTACGACACCTGAGAGTTGGCCAGTCGTCGGCTTCAGCCCCCACATACGTAGTACGGGGGTGTTCAGTATAACACTTAAACACACTTGACCCAACATATTGGTCCGTGAAGGAGGTGTTAGTGCGGCGAACCAGGCAATCGGACTATGTGAATTTATCGCCCTCACTTAGCCATAGGAGTTTTACAATAGGAGTGTGGGCGCAGCCCCTAGTATTGTTCGATTATCTGAACTAGGGTGATGTAAATGCCCGACTGGGTGAAGGCCGGCCTATCGCATTATGCGGAAAAAATCACAAGAGATTTATCCTTAGTCAATGAATAGCTGACCGGCTCTCACCGCATCATGACAGTCAGTTTTCGGCTTTCTCTACTGAGGTGTTTGTCCGGATGAACCAGAAACACAATCGCAGTAGTTCTCCCTTTACTACCTTAGGCGATTAAGCGGAACGTAAGGTAGTAACCACAGGAGCCGGGCAACCCAACTATTGACCAAAGACATTATTCGGAGCCAATGCATATAATGCTATATTCGGGACGCCGAATTGTACTGTGGAAGTGTTCAGACTTTTCTTTAGTATTTAAAAGATGTACACGGCTTATAGAGCCCCTGGGGATTTAGGTCATACTAATACGTCTCCAACTTTTCTATAATTTTTTATTGTTCCATGCTATTATATTATCCATCTAGGATGTTTTGTATGCATTTAGATGCTATTTTATATGATCTTCGGGACTAACCTATTAACCTAGAGCCCAGTGCCAGTTTCTATTTTTCCCTTGTTTTTGAGTTTTACAGAAAAGGAATACCAAACGGAGTCCAATTGACCTGCCGATTTTTGTGGATTTTTATGGACCAAAAGAAGCCCCCGGAGTAAAAGAGTTGGGCCAGAAGAGTCCTGAGCCATCCACGAGGGTGGAGGGCGCGCCCTACCCCCCTGGGCATGTCCCCCTATCTCGTGGACGACTCGGAGACCCCCCTGTCATGAGACCTACGCCAAAAATTCCTATAAATACAGAAACCTCCATAAAATACCCTAGATCGGGAGTTCCACCGCCGCAAGCCTCTATAGCCACCAAAAACCAATCGGGACCCTGTTCTGGCACCCTGCCAGAGGGGGGATCCATCACCGGTGGCCATCTTCATCATTCCGGTGCTCTCCATGACGGGGAGGGAGTAGTTCACCCTCGGGGCGGAGGGTATGTACCAGTAGCTATGTGTTTGATCTCTCTCTCTCTCTCTCTCTCTCTCTCTCTCTCGTTTTCTTGATTTGGCACGATCTTGATGTATCGCGAGCTTTGCTATTATAGTTGGATCTTATGATGTTTCTCCCCCTCTACTCTCTTGTAATGGATTGAGTTTTCCCTTTGAAGTTATCTCGGATTGAGTCTTTAAGGATTTCAGAACACTTGATGTATGTCTTCCATGTGCTTATCTGTGGTGACAATGGGATATTCACGTGATCCACTTGATGTATGTTTTGGTGATCAACTTGCGAGTTTTGTGACCTTGTGAACTTATGCATAGGGGTTGGCACACATTTTCGTCTTGACTCTCCGGTAGAAACTTTGGGCACTCTTGGAAGTTCTTTGTGTTGGTTGAATAGATGAATCTGAGATTGTGTGATGCATATCGTATAATCATACCCGCGGATACTTGAGGTGACATTGGAGTATCTAGGTGACATTAGGGTTTCGGTTGATTTGTATCTTAAGGTGTTATTCTAGTACGAACTCTAGGATAGATCGATCAGAAAGGATAACTTTGAGGTGGTTCCGTACCCTACAATAATCTCTTCGTTTGTTCTCCGCTATTAGTGACTTTGGAGTGACTCTTTATTGCATGTTGAGGGATAGTTATATGATCTAATTATGTTATTATTGTTGAGAGCACTTGCACTAGTGAAAGTATGAACCCTAGGCCTTGTTTCAACGCATTGCAATACCGTTTTCATTGACTTTTATCATTAGTTACCTTGCTGTTTTTATATTTGCAGATTACAAAAACCTATATCTACCATCCATATTGCAGTTGTATCACCATCTCTTCGCCCAACTAGTGCACCTATACAATTTACCATTGTATTGGGTGTGTTGGGGACACAAGAGACTCTTTGTTATTTTGTTGCAGGGTTGTTTGAGAGAGACCATCTTCATTCTACGCCTCCCACGGATTGATAAACCTTAGGTCATCCACTTGAGGGAAATTTGCTACTGTCCTACAAACCTCTGCACTTGGAAGCCCAACAATGTCTACAAGAAGAAGGTTGTGTAGTAGACATCAAGCTCTTTTCTGGCGTCGTTGGCGGGTAGGCTAGGTAAGCGGCACTAACACCCCGTCAACTAAGCTCTTTTCTGGCGCCGTTGCCGGGGAGGTTAGTGCTTGAAGGTTTATCTTTAGATCTTGGAATCGAATCGTTTTGTTTCTTGTTTTATCACTAGTTTAGTCTATAAAATAAAACTAGAAAAAATGGAATTGAGGGTGCCTCATATGATTTATCTTTTTAATATCTTTCATGAAAATGATGAAAAGGAAAATTGTGCTCACGTGTTAGAAGAAGAATGCATTGAAATGTTTGGCACCAAATATTTGAATGATGAGCATGATTACAATGTTGTTAGTATGAAATCTTTGAATATCCACGATGATAATGATATGCAAAGCCACAAGCTTGGGGATGTTGTAAGTGCATCTAGTGCCACCCCTAGTTGGTTTTGGAGTATTGACGACAAACTTGGTTGAGGGACTAATGTGTTTGTGAGAATTGCAGGATAACACAGGTAGTAGTCCCACGTTTATTCGGTTTACCTACCAGAGATGACCCCTAAAAATGTATGAAGACATTGAAGACATTGGTGGTCTGTGAAGACATTTACATTGAAGACTATGACTCGAGAAGACATCGCATGAAGACTATGGAGTGCGAAGACATAGTTGTTTCTTAGTTTCCTTTTCTTCTTTGTTGAGTCATAGGAACCACCATACTATTAAGTGGGGTCCAAGTGAACAAAGTGAGAGTGACTGATGTGATGCTCAACCAAATCCTATGTCTTCGAGCAAAGACAATGAGAGCAAATCTTATCCAGAGCTGGATGAGTCAGCTTTACTTGTAGCCCAAGTCAAGCTGCCGCGTGTGTTTGAAATTTGACCATTGGACACGTGCCTGTTCCTTAGTGACCCAGGGTCATTTCAGACAAATCAGGTCGGGTTGCCTCCTGGCTATAAATAGCCCACCCCCTACACCATAAATTGGTGGCTGCTCAGAGTTAGTACATGGCTTTTGTCGTTTGAGAGCAACCCACCTCTGAAGCATTTGAGAGAGAAATCCTTGCGAGGACAAAGCCCAAAACACCCAGATCCAAAGAGTGTTAGGCATCACTGAAGTCTTTCTGTCTGCGTGATCTGAAGACTTGTTGCACTTGAGGACTGTGAATCCTCCAGCCGGTTAGGCGTCGTGTACTGAGCATCCAAGAGTCATTGTGGATTGCCGGTGAACGAAATCTGTGAAGGTTTGGAAGTCTCCCTTGAAGACTTACCAGAGTAATTGGGCGAGGACTAGGTGTCCTTAGCTCAAGGGGAATAAGGTGAAGACGCAGTCTTCTTAGTTGAATCTCAGCCTCCCTAACTAGACGTACATTTGTCACAGCAACTGGAACTGGTCCAACAAATCCTTGTCCTCAACAAGCAACTGGTTCTATCTCCTCCCTCTCCTTACTTGCAGTTTGTCTTCGTGAAGTCATTGCCTTCTTGCATGTTCTGATTGACTTCACTATGTGAAGACTGTTGTTGTTTGGCTTCACACTATCTTCCACCCTGATCCACACTACCTAGCTGCTAATAGTCTTCATGCTTTCACTTCATTGCTTATTTGACTATGGCTTGTCTAGTGCAGTCTACCTTCCGCTGCATATCAATAGGTTCATTTCTACTGTTTTGTCTTCGAAACCACCATGTTTTGAAGACGTTCATAAAAATCGCCTATTCACCCCCCCTCTAGTCGATAACTAGCACTTTTAGTTGGTATTAGAGAAAGGTGCTCCCTTGTCCTATGTGATTTGGTTTAACCACCTAGAGTTTTAGCTATGTCGACTGCAGGGGTAATCAAAGATTCCGTTGCGTGCCCTGTCTTCGATGGCACTGATTACCCCTACTGGAAGAATAAGATGCGCATGCATCTTGAAGCCATTGATGTCGACCTGTGGTATGTCGTCAAGAACGGCATTCCCATGACAGGTGAAGGTGTCACCCCTGCTGATGTCAAGAAGTTCATTCAACTGGATTCTACTGCCAAGAACATCATCTATGGTCATCTCACCAAAGGACAGTATGGCCGTGTGAGTGCTCTGGAAACATCGAAGCTAGTCTGGGACTGGCTCTCCAAGGTCAACGAAGGCGTCTCAACCAAGAAAGACTCAAGGATCAGTGTTCTTCGCAACCTCTTCAACCGCTTCAAGAGAAATGACAATGACAATGTCCAACTCACATTTGATCGCCTCACTGATATCACAAATGAGCTTCACGCACTCGGTGCCACTGAGATCACCAAGCATGAAATCGTCAAGACACTTCTGAGATCACTTCACAGCTCATTCGACACCCTGTCCCTGATGATTCAAGAACGCCCTGACTTCAAGACTCTCGATCCGTCTGACATACTTGAGAGGCTCAACACACATGAGTTCCAGCAATCTGAGAAAAGAGATATCTATGGTCCCAACTATGGCCAAACTCGCGCTTTGAAGGCAAAGGTTGTTTCCTCTTCTGAAGAAGAATCTGATAGCTGTTCTAAGGATCCTAAAGACATTGGAAAGGATCTTGCTATGCTTGTGAAGAAGTTCCAGAAGTTCACCAAGAAGAAAGGCTTCAGAAGGTCTTCAAGATCCAGCTCAAGAATTGATGAAGCTTCCACTCATGATCACAAGAAGAGAACATGCCACAAGTGCAAGAAACCTGGTCACTACATCTTTGAGTGTCCACAGTGGGAAAATGAAACCAAGAAGAAGAAGAAGAGCAAGGAATATGATTCTGATGACAAGAAGAAGAAGAAATCCCCAAAGTCTTCTTCCAAGTCCTCATCCAAGTCTTCATCATACAAGAAGAGCTCATCTGGCAAGGCTCGTGCTTTTGTTGGCAAGGAGATGGATTCAGAGGAGGAGTCTGCTTCTGAGGAGGCAAAGGTGGAGTCTGAGGAGGAGTCCGACTCTGGCATTGCAAGTCTGGCTCTAGCTTCACCATACATCGCCAAGTCCATCCTCAACACTGAAGACAATGGCCTCGTCACCAACGCTGATGCCAATGACGAGGATGACTCTGCACCCACCTCTGCTTCATGGCACGCGGTGCCAAGGTAAACTCAAGCAATGCTTACTTTCAAACATCAAGTGAAGATGACTCTGAATATGAATCTAAACCTAGCTACAAAACACTTGCTAAAATTGCAACTGGACAACAGAATGCCATGGAACATATTCAAAAAATGTTAGACAGAAGTGATGACCTGTTGGACGCTGAAATGACCCGATCTCAGTCCTTAATTGAAGACATAAAAAATCTTCATATTAAGTACGAAGAACTTGAAAGTCGTCATGAAACACTCTCAACAACTCATGAAAAGCTTTCCTACAATTATCTTCAAAGGAAGCAAGAACTTGAGAGCTTGAGAGCACCTCATGAAGATCTTCAAAAGGAGAACGAGTCACTTCACACTCAACAGATCAGTTCCACTCAGGAAGGATTTGAACCACCATGTCTAAAATGTCTTGAGCGTGATAACATTGTCTCTGTTGCTGAATGTTCTACTGCTGCTGCTACTGCTGCTATATCTTCAACTGCTGATGTGGTAACTAATCCCTCTACTGAGGATACCACTACTATTGCTGAGGAAAATGCCAGTTTGAAGACTTTGCTTGAGACTGGAATGTACAAAAGTCTCAAAGGGCATCAGACACTATGTGATGTCCTCAAAAAGCAGATTCTGAACCGAAACCCTAGGAAAGAGGGTGTTGGGTTCGAGAGGAAAATGAATGTTGATGGATCTTACTGGAAGCCTGAGCTGTACCCCAAAACCACATGGGTTGCTGCAAAGGGACCTTCAGTGGATCTATCTACCTTATCTGGCTTCACTTGTGCTAACCCGATTATCATTGATGAATCCTTTGATGCAAACTATAAACTGTTTAAGAATCAGAATGGTGAAGTGTTTGCCAGGTATATTGGTACTAACTGTAGGAATGGGCAACCTATGAAGAAGATCTGGGTGCCCAAGAGTTGTCTTGAAAATCTTCAGGTGAATGTCATCATGACACCATAGGGAAGAAGACAAACCCCAGATAAAGGGCTTCATATGGTCCAAAGGCTTCATACAGAAAGAGGACTCATCAGAGTCACCCTAACGCCAATGTTTTGCAGGGAAATCAAACTCATACTTATGAATATGAGTGTGTTTCTTCAAACCGCTTTGTTCATAAGACCAAGAACTTCTCTGCTTATTTATATGAGTATTATTCACCTCCTGGAAGGCTATTTGCTAGGGCTCCAAAGTCGAAGTGCTCAGATGTTGCACTTAGACTCATTGCTTCGAAGCCACTGCTGAAAATGTGGGTGGTTAAGAAAACTTAACTCTCTTTTGCAGGGAAGGGTCTCCAGCCGGAAATCAAAGGCGTCTGATGCTTTTGCTGGGGACCTAAAACATCTTGTGGGGCGCAAGATAAAATGCCCAAATGGTCTTACTATGTATTTTGTTCCTGGTTTCCTTGACAGTCATCCTATCTGCTCTTACCAGGATCTGAACTTTGATAATATGCTTGTTCGTCAAATGTTTATGCTTCACATTTCCCTTGGTGAAGCCTATCCCCCTAACTGCACTGTAGGTACGATACCAAAGGCTTCTGAGTGGAATATGGACAGTGTATGCACTAACCACATGACTGGTGATCAAAGTCTTCTCATGGACTGAACCTTACGTCCATCTGACAAGAGTCACATCACATTTGCTGACACTGGTAAAAGCAAGGTATTGGTTCTAGGTAGAGTTGCAATCTCAAAGGATCAGCACATGGATAAAGTGATGCTTGTTGAATCCCTTGGTTTCAACTTAATGTCTGTCTCAATGCTTTATGATCTGAACATGATTGTGATATTTGGAAAATATTGTTGCCTTGTGCTTATGGAATCTGACAAATCTCTAGCCTTTGAAGGATATCGAAAAGACGATTTGTACATGGTAGATTTCTCAGCAGGACCACAGTTGGTTGTATGTCTTCTAGCAAAAGCTTTAGAGTGTTGGCTCTTGCATCAGAGGCTAGGGCATGCTGGCATGAGGAACTTGTACACTCTCGCGAAGAAGAAACATGTCATAGGCATCAAGGGCGTCAAGTTCAAGAAGGATCATCTGTGTGGTGTCTGTGAAGCTGGGAAGATGACTAGGGCCAAGCATCCCTCGAAGACAATCATGATGACATCTCAACCCTTCGAGCTGCTTCACATGGACTTATTTGGCCCTACTCACTACTCTACTCTTACTACCACTGCTTGCCTATATGGTTTCATCATTGTTGATGATTATTCAAGATACACCTGGGTTCACATAATCCTTTACAAGAATGAAGTGCAGGATGTCTTCAGATGCTTCACCAATCGTGCCATGGCGAACTATGGCATCAAGATCAAGCACATCAGAAGTGATAACGGCACAGAGTTCAAGAACACAGGCCTCGACACTTATCTTGATACATTGGGCATCACTCATGAGTTCTCTGCTCCATACACACCCCAGCAGAATGGCATCATGGAGCGCAAGAATAGAACACTCATTGAGATGGCTTGGACGATGCTTGACGAGTACAAGACTCCAAGGAAGTCCTGGCCTGAAGCCATTGATACTGCATGCCACATCATCAACCGTGTTTATCTTCACAAGCTTATGAAGAAGACATCTTATGAGCTTCTAACTGGTAAGAAGCCAAATGTCAGTTACTTCAGAGTATTTGGTGCTAGGTGCTGGATCAAGGATCCACATCACACTTCAAATTTTGCACCGAAAGCACATGAAGATTTTATGCTTGGCTACAAAAAGGATTTGCACTCCTACAGAGTATTCAACCTATTTCACTCTAAAGTGGTTGCAACTGTGGATGTGCGGTTCGATGAGACTAACGGCTCACAAAGAGAGCACCTGCCAAATGTGCTAGATGAAGTTCCTCCTAGTGAATTGATTAAGCTTATGGGAAATGGAGAAATCATACCTTCATAGGCATAGGCTGAAGAGGAACTTATCATTTCTGCACCAAGTCAACCTAAAGACACTGTTCAGCCTGAAGCCAATGCTGAAGAAGAAGACAATGGTCAGCAAGGGCAAAATCTTCGTCCAGTTCATCCTCCTATTGCAAATGAAGTACAGATTGAGAAGATAATTGATAGCATCAATGCACCTGGCCCACTCACTCGTTCAAAAGAAACACAGCTAGCAAATTTCTGTGGGCACTTTGCATTTGTGTCTATATCTAAACCCAAGAAATTTGTTGAAGCCTTTATGGAACCTGAACAATGTGTGGGAATTGGTCAAGCGTCCTGATCCTCGCAAGCATAACATCATAGGCACCAAATGGATCTATCGCAACAAACAAGATGAGCATGGTCAAGTTGTCAGAAACAAGGCTCGTCTCGTTGATCAAGGATACACTCAAGTTGAAGGGATTGACTTCGATGAAACATTTGCTCCGGTGTCTAGGCTTGAAGCCATTCGCATACTGCTAGCCTATGCCAACCATCACAATATCCTCCTGTACCAAATGGATGTGAAGAGTGCCTTTCTCAATGGCAAGATTGAAGAAGAAGTGTATGTTGCACAACCACCTGGCTTTGAAGATCCAAAACATCCTAATATGGTATACAAGCTCAATAAGGCACTGTATGGCCTCAAACAAGCTCCTCGTGCTTGGTATGACACACTCAAAGACTTCCTGAAGAGCAAAGGTTTCAAGCTTGGTTCCCTGGATCCCACTCTCTTCACGAAGACATACGATGGTGAATTGTTTGTGTGCCAGATCTATGTGGATGACATTATCTTCGGCTGCACTGACAAAAGATATAGTGATGAGTTTGGGCACATGATGCAAGAGTAATATCAGATGTCCATGATGGGTGAGCTGAAGTTCTTCCTTGGTCTTTAAATCCATCAGCAGAGCAATGACATCTTCATATCTTAAGAGAAATACGTCAAAGACTGCCTCAAGAAGTTTGGAATGCAAGACTGCAAAGGGTACACTACGCCAATGCCAGCCAAAGGTCAATTGGGCCCCGACGACAATAGTAAAGTGTTCAATCAAAAGGTACACCGCTCCATGATTGGTTCTTTACTCTATTTATGTGCATCTAGGACATATATCATGCTTAGCGTTTGCATGTGTGCCCGATTCCAAGCGGCACCAAAGGAATCGCATCACTTAGCTGTGAAGCGAATTCTTTGATATTTGGCTTACACCCCAACACTAGGATTATGGTATCCAAAGGGCTCAAAGTTTGATCTAGTTGGGTTCTCAGATGCTGATTATGCTGGAGACAAGGTTGATCGCCAGTCCACATCAGGCACATGTCACTTTCTTGGACGATCTCTTGTCTATTGGTCTTCAAAGAAGCAGAACTGTGTGTCTCTCTCCACTACTGAATCTGAATACATTGCTGCTGGATGTTGCTGCGCTCAGCTTCTATGGATGAAGCAAACTCTCAAGGACTATGGCATCCATCTGAAGCAAGTGCCACTATATTGCGACAAGAAAGCGCCATCAAGATTGCCAACAACCCAGTTCAGCATTCGAAGACAAAGCACATAGAGATCCGTCATCACTTTCTCAAAGATCATGTCATGAAGGAAGATATTGATATCATTCACGTCAACAATGAAGAGCAATTAGCTGATATCTTCACAAAGCCCTTGGATGAGAAAAGGTTTTGCAAGTTGTGGTGTGAGCTAAATATCTTGGAATCCTTGAATGTCCTGTAATTGGACATACATCCTAACGCTTATGCATGTTGATGACTTAGATGTGCAATGCACAGAGTAAAGTATATCTTCCAACAATGAAGACATACACACTAAGTGTGAGTACTTTAATGCGGAATTTGACTTCGGAGTGCCACGATAATTGTGCGCCGTGCCTGGGTCTAATACTTCCTATACGGTGGGTAACGCCACCACCAAATTCTTGTTTGAAGTGTTTCATCTGGCGTCACATTTGCAAAGTCTTCACATTTCGTTTGTATTCAACATTGTTGTGTTTTCGCGTTTATCTTCGCAATGTTGATTTGGTCTAATACTGATATATACATATATTTGTGTTCTGTCCTCTACAACATTCACTTATAGCTATGTCCTCTTGTTTGAATCTTTTGATCTAAGGGAATGTGATCAGACCCTAACCCCTTCTATGCTTCTACCTTAGATTCTATCTATCTAAATCATATGCATTCTATTGAATCTGTCGAATGTCTTCTCTACGTCCATGTCAGCAGAAGATACAGAGTCAAAAGTTGAATATATTTTAATGCTATATCCTTATTGCCTGAAACCCGGAGAAGCCGGAACGACCACCCGACAATCCAGGCATGCGTGGGAACATGGAACAACTTTCAATGAGTTGCATGCGTGCCATGTGTCCTTTAGATGTGAACCGCCAGGGGCACCTGCGTAATTGTGATGTGCTGTCCCTTTCCTTATAAATATCAAATCACCGCGGTCACAATATCTTCTTCCACCTCGCAACCTCGCACAAACCCTAGCGCCTCCGCTAGCTTGCGATGACACCGGAGACGAAGTGCTTAGCTGTCGCGACTTCTTTGACGCCGTCCTCACGTCGGCCGCGGACATCGTCCTCTCCGCCGTCACTGTAGGTGTCTTCCGCCGCCAAGTTAGGGTGTGGGAGATTGAACTGCTCGGCCTCCCTCTTCGCCTCGTCTAGCAGTTCGTCAAGGGTAATTAAAATGTACTTTTTACTGCCTTTTTGATCCGTCAGATCCATCCACTTCAACAAAAAGTGGTTTCTAAACTTCGAAATCTGGATCTATCTTGTTATGCATCTCATTTCATGCCAAGTATATTCACTTATGCTTCACAACTAGTTAGATTCCTCACTTGTACTTATTCATGGATTCGTACAAATCTGGAACCAACTCTCATCAAATAAGTGAATGTCTTCGCGCTATGAGGTCAATGTCTTCAAACTGATTTATCTTCAAAATCTTCTGAGAATGCATATGACCTCTTCCCCTTCCCTCGCACCTCTAATGCTGTCACAGGTACATGTCCGTGGGAGAATCCCTTGGTTCTCATAGTATGCATTCATTTGCAGAATTCTTATAGCATCACATCAATTCTCCTGAAGCCAGTTCCTGTCCGACCAGCAAACCGAAGCCATTCACAGTCTTGAAGCCATTCAGTCTGAATTTTATGGCAACAGAGAAATCAGTTAGGAAGGGCGGCAGGCAGCGCCGTGGAGATACAGCCAAGGATTTACCGCCAGATCTCTTTGAAATGTACAAGAGAGATCCTGAAGAGAATTACAATCAGCGCAAGACTCGAATCCAATGGATTCGAAGATATTGGGTAGAGGAATGGTTCAAATACAGATTTGTCACTGCTGAGTATGCTGAAAAGAACGCCATCAAGCGACATGGGGAGATATCGTATACCGAGGTCTACTGCCCAAGTCCCAGTCCAAAGCCATTGCTCAAGGCTTCTACCCTTGCATGGTCCGTGGACCGCAGCCAGACAATTCCGTCCCATCATCTCTGCTATGGTGTCGTGAAGACAATCTCTTCAAGCGCAATTTCCAGTTTGCAAAGGAGTCTGCTGCAAAGAACAAGAAAGCATTTGGATTCGACTTCAACCTTGGTCCATATGCTCCAAGGGATGACGGCACCCGCGATGCCAATCCAAATGTCATCGGCCCCTTCGATAACCTCGAAGGCCTCATCACTCACATAGCTGTCCAAGGAGCAGTTGTGGAGCACTCAGCTGATGATGCAGATTCTGATGAAGCGCCAGCTCCACCTAAGCTACAGAAGCAGAAGAAATCAAAGGCTTCAAAGCCCTCTACCGCACCAAAAGCTTCACGTGCGAAGCCATTGGCCATTTCACCTCCTGAAGCCAGTGTTCAATCTGAAGATCTCTCCCGTGTCTCCAAGAAGACAGAGAAGTCCAAGAAGAAGAAGCCCACGAAGATTTCTGGGCATGAACTTACTCCTGCTGCCGTTCTGCGGAACAAAGATGAAACCATTGATCTGTCAAGCGACGACGATCTGGGTGATGATGCCCTTGAGCTGCTGATCAAGAGAAAGCAAGAGGCCGAGATATTCAACGATCTGCCCCTCTTTGATGTGGATATTCTAAACAACTTCATAGATGAGTGGTTTGATGATCCAAGCCTCAACATTGATGATCTTCAGCTACCAGCGGACATCAGCGTCACCTTCCATGGAGCCATTGCTAATGAGCTAGCTCTAGCTCAGAAGATCGTCGAGCTGAAGAACAAAATTGATTATGAAAAGGCTCAATTCAAGAAGAACATGGCCAAGCTTAGCGTGGCTGATGTTCAAAGCTTCAAGGAAACGATGCATGAGCTCAAAGAACAATTTCACAAGAAACATGAAGAAGCAAAAGGTTCACGAGAGATGATGAAATACTTCGCAGAGAAATGTGTTCAAGCACACAACGAGGCAGAGAAGCGCAAGGCTCTTGGGCGTCCAGGCATCAACCCCAAGATGGCTGCCAAACAGAAGAAGAAGAAGCCTACTATGGCCCAAGTTGAAGCATCAAGGCAGGAAGCACCTCGCATTGTCTTCCTTGCCAGCATGACAGGCACTGAAGCCTAACGTCCCCTCAGCTGCTTTAGAACTGAAGAAGACAACGGCAACTGAAGCCCAAACCAAGAAGCGCAAGCACCTGCATACTTTTGATGATGCTCCATCAAAGAAGAAATTAAAGAAGTCTTCAAAGAAAGATCGTGTTGCGGCCTCTGAGCCACTTGTTGTCGAGTCCATCTCTGTTGCTCGACCTGCCTCCACTAAACAAGAGCGTCAACTTGTGATCCACGAGCCTGCTTTCACAGAGGCTCCTGAAAATGAAGAAGTACCAGTTGTTGACCCCATCATAGCTGAAGACATTGGTCGTGAAGACAATGTAGAAGATGATGTAGTCCTTCCTCAACTCGATCATCAACCGGTATCATCGCCTGTTCTTACGAACAGCGAACTCATCAGCATTGGTCGTCCTTTGACGCCAATCGCTCAGGATGATTTGTGGGCTGAACGCCCCCAGCAAGACACCCCCGCTCATGATGAAACTCCCACAACACCAACACCTCAAGTCACCACTCCAGTGATTGACGACGACTACATGGTGCAGACCACTCCATCACCACAAGCGTTGCCCGCTATCCGCAGGCTTCGCAAAGGCCCTAGGCCACAGGTCGCCATGTCGAGCATTCTGGCAGGGGAAGCGCCTCAAAACTCAGTAGCACGTCAAGTGTTTCCTGAAGCCACCCCAACCATGAATGTATTTGAGTCCGAAGCCAAAGCTGCTGAAGACATTCCGGCTGCATCAGCCGATGACCATCAAGAACCACGAGAAGAAGAAGAAAGAGTTGCCACACCCCTTGTCACTCAAGAAGTTGTTCTCGAGGAGAACGTGTCTATGCCCGACCCTCCTGCTACTGAAACGGAGGTTGAAAACATTGAGGCGGCCACAAACAACACTACTAAAGCCAATGACGTTGTCATGGCTGAAGACATTGTGGCACCTGAAGCTAATGTTGCGCCTGAAGCTAGTATGCAACCTGAAGCCACAATCAATGCCGAAGCTGCCGTTCCGCCCCCAAGGCCTCACACTATTGAGCAGGCATATGATCGCGACCAACTTGTCGCTGTCCGATGGCCTGTTCTGGTTCCTCCTCCTGCTCCCGGACCACAATATGATTATCATGTGGAGCAAAGGCCTCAGTCCAGAAGCCAAAGCCCAGTCTGCCAAGATTTCCCGGTGCTGCAACATCGCCCGGATCATTCAATGCAAATTGCTTCAGGGCACACAAAACGTTCTTTGAAAGTGCCAAGAACCCTTACACGAAGTCAAAGATCTCATATGATTGCTTCTGGAGCTATCAGCAGTGTAGTTACTACTCAAGTGTATTATACAATCAAGGGCGGATCTTTCCTCACATGTGTCTGGATTGTGAAGCCATTGCTAGTCTGCCCTGCTTGGAAGAAGCCCTAGACTGTTTCAGAGATGCTGGCCTTCTGCAGTTCATCACTGACAAAGAGCATTGGAATGGAAAAGCTTTTGATGTAGTTCTATGCCACTCTTCAGATTCGTGGCTACAACAGGGATCCTAAGACTTGGGTCCTTGAGTGGATGACAGATGATGTGCACTATCAAAGCCAAAGCTCAAGATATCATCGAGCTTACTTCCTTGCCCACTCCAGGTGAGCTCTATGAACCTAGTTGTCAGCTACACAGGAATGCACTGGAGAGTATATTTCAGAAGCCTGAGCCAAACATGAGTCAAGAAAGAAGCGAGGAGGCCACGAGGCAGGGAGGCGCGCCCCCCACCCTCGTGGGCCCCTCGCAGCTCCACCGACCTACTTCTTCCTCCTATATATACCCATATACCCCAAAAACATCCAGGAGCACCACGAAACCCTATTTTCACCGCCGCAACCTTCTGTACCCGTGAGATCCCACCTTGGGGCCTTTTCCGGAGCTCCGCCGGAGGGGGAATCGATCATGGAAGGCTTCTACATCAACACCATAGCCTCTCCGATGATGTGTGAGTAGTTTACCATAGACCTTCGGGTCCATAGTTATTAGCTAGATGGCTTCTTCTCTCTCTCTTTGGATCTCAGTACAAAGTTCTCCTCGATCTTCTTGGAGATCTATTCGATGTAACTCTTTTTGCGGTGTGTTTGTCGAGATCCGATGAATTGTTGGTTTATGATCAAGATTATCTATGAACAATATTTGAATCTTCTCTGAATTCTTTTATGTATGATTTGTTATATTTGCAAGTCTCTTCGAATTATCCGTTTGGTTTGGCCTACTAGATTGATCTTTCTTGCAATGGGAGAAGTGCTTAGCTTTTGGTTCAATCTTGCGGTGTCCTTTCAAAGTGACAGCAGGGGCAGCAAGGCACGTATTCTATTGTTGCCATCGAGGATAAAAATATGGGGCTTATATCATATTGCTTGATTTTATCCTTCTACATCATGTCATCTTGCCTAATGCGTTACTCCATTCTTATGAACTTAATACTCTAGCTGCATGATGGATAGCGGTCGATGTGTGGAGTAATAGTAGTAGATGCAGAATCGTTTCGGTCTACTTGTCACGGACGTGATGCCTATATACATGATCATGCCTAGATATTCTCATAATTATGCACTTTTCTATCAATTGCTCGACAGTAATTTGTTCACCCACTGTAATACTTATGCTATCTTGAGAGAAGCCACTAGTGAAACCTATGTCCCCCGGGTCTATGCTCCATCATATAAGTTTCCAATCTATCTTACTTTGCATTCTTTACTTTCAGTTTATATTATTAAAATACCAAAAATATTTATCTTATTATCTCTATCTGATCTCACTTTTGCAAGTGGCCGTGAAGGGATTGACAACCCCTTTATCACATTGGTTGCAAGGTTCTTATTTGTTTGTGTAGGTACGAGGCGACTTGCGTGTAGTCTCCTACTGGATTGATACCTTGGTTCTCAAAAACCGAGGGAAATACTTACGCTACTTTGCTGCATCACCAGGGAAAAACTAACGCAAGCTCAAGAGGTAGCAAGAAGGATTTCTGGCGCCGTTGCCGGGGAGAAATACGCCAAGTCAAGACATACCAAGTACCCATCACAACTCTTATCCCTCACATTACATTATTTGCCATTTGCCACTCGTTTTCCTCTCCCCCACTTCAGCCTTGCCATTTTATTCGCCCTCTTTTTCGTTTGCTTTTTCTTCGCTTGCTTCTTGTGTGCTTGTGTGTTGGATCATTTGTCACGATGGCTCAAGACAATACTAAATTGTGTGACTTTTCCAATACCAACAATAATGATTTCCTTAGCACTCCGATTGCTCCTCTTACCGATGCTGAATCTTGTGAAATTAATGTTGCTTTGTTGAATCTTGTGAAATTAATGCTGCTTTGTTGAATCTTGTCATGAAAGATCAATTCTCTGGCCTTCCAAGTGAAGATGCCGCTACACAACTAAACAACTTTGTCGATTTGTGTGATAAGCAAAATAAGAAAGACATGGATAATGATATTGTTAAATTGAAGCTATTTTCGTTTTCGCTTAGAGATCGTGCTAAAACTTGGTTTTCGTCATTGCCTAAAAATAGTATTGATTCATGGAATAAGTGCAAATATGCTTTTATATCTAAGTATTTTCCTCCCGCTAAGATCATCTCTCTTAGAAACGATATTATGAATTTTAAGCAACTTGATCATGAGCATGTTGCACAATCTTGGGAGAGGATGAAATTAAAGATACGTAATTGCCCTACACATGGTTTGAATTTATGGATGATTATACAAAAAATTTATGCCTGATAGAATTTTGCTTCTAGAAATCTTTTAGATTAGGCCGTGGGAGGCACTTTTATGGAAATCACTTTAGAAGAAGCTGCGAAACTCCTAGATAATATTATGGTTAATTTATTCTCAATGGCACACCGAAAGATCTACTAGTATAAAGGTTCATGCGATAGAAGATATTAATGTTTTGAGTGGAAAGATGGATGAACTTATGAATTTTTTTGCTAATAAGAGTGCTCCTATTGATCCTAATAATATGCCTTTGTCTACTTTGATTGAGAATAATAATGAATCTATGGATGTTAATTTTGTTGGTAGGAACAATTTTGGTAACAACGCTTATAGAGGAAACTTTAATCCTAGGCCATATCCTAGTAATTCCTCTAATAATTATGGTAATTCCTACAACAACTCCTATGGAAATTTTAATAAGATGCCCTCTGATTTTAAGACTAGTGTTAAAGAATTTATGATTTCTCAAAAAAAATTCAATGCTTTGCTTGAAGAAAACCTGCCTAAGATTGTTGAGTTGGCTAGGAACGTGGATAGAATTTCTATTGATGTTGATTCTTTGAAACTTATATCTATTCCTCGTAAGCATGATATCAATGAGTCTCTCAAAGCCATGATAATTTCCATTGATGAGTGCAAAGAAAGAACCGCTAGGATGCGTGCCAAGAAAGATTGCTTTGTAAAGGCGTGTTCTTCTAGTTTTGATGATAATAGGGATGAAGATCTAAAAGTGATTGATGTGTATCCTATTAAATCTTTGTTTTGCAATATGAATCTTTATAATGATGGGACTGGAGATGAGTCAACTTTAGTTAAAAGGCGTCCCAATGATTAGTTTTTAGATCTTGATGTAAAAATTGGTAAAAGTGGGATTGAAGAGGTCAAAAATTTACATAGCAATGAACCCACTATTTTGGATTTCAAGGAATTTAATTATGATAATTGTTCTTTAATAGATTGTATTTCCTTGTTGCAATCCGTGTTAAATTCTCCTCATGCTTATAGTCAAAATAAAGCTTTTACCAAACATATCGTTGATGCTTTAATGCAATCTTATGAAGAAAAGCTTGAATTGGAAGTTTCTATCCCTAGAAAACTTTATTATGAGTGGGAACCTACTATTAAAATTAAAATTAAAGATCATGAGTTCTATGCTTTGTGTGATTTGGGTGCTAGTGTTTCCACAATTCCAAAAACATTGTGTGATGTGTTAGGTTTCCGTGAATTTGATGATTGTTCTTTAAACTTGCACCTTGTGGATTCCATCATTAAGAAACCTATGGGAAGAATTAATGATGTTCTTATTGTTTCTAATAGGAATTATGTGCTCGTAGATTTCATTGTTCTTGATATAGATTTCAATCCTACATGTCCTATTATTCTTGGTAGACCTTTCCTTAGAACGATTGGTGCAATTATTGATATAAACG
This sequence comes from Aegilops umbellulata, assembly GCA_032464435.1. Classification (NCBI taxonomy): domain Eukaryota; kingdom Viridiplantae; phylum Streptophyta; class Magnoliopsida; order Poales; family Poaceae; genus Aegilops; species Aegilops umbellulata. The sequence goes on from CP136057.1 coordinate 189,877,810, forward strand.
AAGGAAATATTAGATTCCAATTTCCATTAAGGAAAGGCATGGAACATTTTCCTAGGAAGAAAATTAAATTACCTTATGAATCTATTATGGGAGCCACTTATGGATTGCATACCAAAGATGATAATACCTAGATCTATTCTTGCCTTATGCCTAGCTAGGGGCGTTAAACATAGCGCTTGTTGGGAGGCAACCCAATTTTATTTTTGTTTCTTGCTTTTTGGTTATGTTTAGTAATAAATTATTCATCTATCTTCTGTTAAGACGTGTTTTTATGTTTTAATTAGTGTTTGTGCCAAGTAGAACCTTTGGGAAGACTTGGGTGAAGTCTTTATGATCTTGCTGTAAAAAACAGAAACTTTAGCACTCACCAGATTAGCTACAACTTTTTACCGGAGAGTGCTATTTAGTTGGTTCTTTTTGAAGATGATTAATAGACAAATTCCTCACATCCAGAAATAAAATTTCAGAATTTTTGGAGTTACAGAAGTATACGTTTGATCCAGATTACTACAGAATGTTCTGTTTTTGACAGATTCCGTTTTTCGTGTCTTGTTTGCTTATTTTGATGAATCTATGAGTAGTATCGGAGGGTATGAACCATAGAGAAGTTGGAATACAGTAGGTTCAACACCAATATAAATAAAGAATGAGTTCATTACAGTACCTTATGGTGGTGATTTGTTTTCTTATACTAATGTATCTCATGAGATTTTCTGTTGAGTTTTGTGTTGTGAAGGTTTCAAGTTTTGGGTAAAGATTTGATGGATTATGGAATAAGTAGTGGCAAGAGCCTAAGCTTGGGGATGCCCAAGGCACCGCAAGGTAAAATTAAAGGACAACCAAAAGCCTAAGCTTGGGGATGCCCCGGAAGGCATCCCCTCTTTCGTCTTTGTCTATCGGTAACTTTACTTGAGGCGATATTTTTATTCACCACAAGATATGTGTTTTGCTTGGAGCGTCTTGTATGATTTGAGTCTTTGCTTTTAGTTTACCACAATCATCCTTGTTGTACACACCTTTTGTGAGAGCCACACATGAATGGGAATTTATTAGAATACTCTATGTGCTTCACTAATATCTTTTGAGCTAAATAGTTTTTGCTCTAGTGCATCACTAATATCTTTTAGAGCACGGTGGTGGTTTTACTTTATAGAAATTATTGATCTCTCATGATTCACTTATATTATTTTGGAAGTCTTTTAGAACAGCATGGTAGTTTGCTTTGGCTATAAAATTAGTCCTATTATGATGAACATCCAAGATGGGTATAATAAAAACTATCATATAGAGTGCATTGAATACTATGAGAAGTTTGATACTTGATGATTGTTTTGAGATATGAAGATGTTGATATTAGAGTCATGCTAGTAGAGTAGTTGTGAATTTGAGAAATACTTGTTCTAAAGTTTGTGATTCCCATAGCGTGTACGTATTGTGAACCGTTATGTGATGAAGTCGGAGCATGATTTATTTATTGATTGTCTTCCTTATGAGTGGCAGTCGGGGACGAGCGATGGTCTTTTCCTACCAATCTATCCCCCTAGGAGCATGTGCATAGTACTTTGTTTCGATAACTAATAGATTTTTGCAATAAGTATGTGAGTTCTTTATGACAAATGTTGAGCACATGGATTATACACACTCTCACCCTTTCACCATTGCTAGCCTCTCTAATACCGCGCACCTTTCGCTGGTATCATACACCCACCATATACCTTCCTCAAAACAGCCACCATACCTACCTATTATGGCATATCCATAGCCATTACGAGATATATTGCCATGCAACTTACCACCATTCCGTTTGTTATAACACGTTTCATCATTGTCATATTGCTTTGCATGATCAAGTAGTGGACATCGTATTTGTGGCAAAGACACTTTCATAATTCTTTGATACATGTCACTCTTGATTCATTGCATATCCCGGTACACCGCCGGAGGCATTCACATAGAGTCATATTTTGTTCCAAGTATTGAGTTGTAAGAAAATAAAAGTGTGATGATCATCATTATTAGAGCATTATCCCAAGTGAGGAAAGGATGATGGAGACTATGTTTCCCCCACAAGTCGGGATGAGACTCCTGACGAAAAAAAGGCCATAAAAAAGAAAAAAAGGCCCAAATAAAAAAAGAAAAAAAATGAGAGAAAAAGAGAGAAAGGACAATGTTACTATCCTTTTACCACACTTGTGCTTCAAAGTAGCACCATGATCTTCATGATAGAGAGTCTCCTATGTTGTCACTTTCATATACTAGTGGGAATTTTACATTATAGAACTTGGCATGTATATTCCAATGATGGGCTTCCCCAAAATGCCCTAGGTCTTCATGAGGAAGCGAGTTGGATGCACACCCACTTAGTTTCTTTTGTTGAGCTTTCATACACTTATAGCTCTGGTGCATCCGTTGCATGTAAATCCCTACTCACTCACAATGATATCTATTGAAGGGTGATACGCCTAGTTGATGTGAGACTATCTTCTCCTTTTTGTCTTCTCCACAACCACCATTCTATTCCACATATAGTGCTATGTCCATGGCTCACGCTCATGTATTGCATGAAGATTCAAAAAGTTTGAGAACATCAAAAGTGTGAAACAATTGCTTGGCTTGTCATCGGGGTTGTGCATGATTAAATACTTTGTGTGATGAAGATAGAGCATAGCCAGACTATATGATTTTGTAGGGATAGTTTTCTTTGGCGATGTTATTTTGAGAAGACATGATTGCTTTGTTAGTATGCCAGAAGTATTATTATTTTTATGTCAACATTAAACTTTTGTCTTGAATCTTTTGAATCTGAACATTCATGCCACAATAAAAGAGAATTACTTAGAGAAATATGCTAGGTAGCATTCCACATCAAAAATTCTGTTTCTATCATTTACCTACTCGAGGACGAGCAGGAATTAAGCTTGGGGATGCTTGATACGTCCCCAATGTATCTATAATTTTTTATTGTTCCATGTTATTATATTATCTGTTTTGGATGTTTAATGGGCTTTACTAATGTAGCGACCCGACCTCAGATGGTCAAGTCTCTGTGCTTCAGTGTCATCCCTGGATCAGTAATGCTGACACACACAGTACTCGAAGGATTTATAACATAGTAGCAATCACACACTTATTACATCGAATGTCTCAAGAGAGAACTTATTACAATAGTATGGCTTAAGGCCATCTAATATGATAACAACGGAAGGCTTGGAAGACAAAGTGAGTCCATCAACTCCAACAGCATAGCTGAGCTGCACGGCAACGACCTAACGAACCTTACTCCTCGTCTGAAAAGTCTGCAACATAATACATTGCAGCCCGAAAATGGGTCAGCACATGGAATATCCTGGCAATATAACACAATAGAGCATGAACAGAATAATGCTATCACTACATGCATATATGGCTGGTGGAAAGCTCTATGGTTATAGTTTTTGCGAAAAGCCAATTTTTCCCTACAACAAAGGAATATATTTTAATTTAACTATCATGGTGGTTGAAACATTGAGAAGGTACCCCCAACTCAATCCCAATTAAAGTGAATAACAACCCAACAATATTAATTAAAAGTGATGAGATACATGTGATAACCCAAGTACTAGATACTCAAGATTTGTCCATAACCGGGGACACGGCTAACCATGATTAGATTGTACACTCTGCAGAGGTTTGCGCACTTTTCCCCACAAGACTCCGCCTCCATTGGATTTCTCGCATTGCATGGTGTTTGAGAAACGGATGACCGAGACACAGTCTTTCAGAAACATTAACTCTCTACTCCGTGTAGACCATACCAAACCTACAAAACCCACTACCTGCTGATCTACCTCTTCAAGAGCTTCACGTAACTTACTCAGCTATGCTAGAGCCCATAATAGCTTGTGGCTGCACACGGAAGTTTCTAGCATGAATCATCTCAGTTCCCTTTGAGCCTGGGTGGCGGTCCATAGGAAGATCACACGGGTACCCCGGGATTTCCAAAAAAACAGAAAACATTGGGTTCCCCAGGTGCCTCAATCCACCCAGATGTTTAATTAAGTTGCCACCTTAAGTTGAACCATTAATTAACACTCTCACATCTGTCATGGATTTCACTCAAACCCAAATCACGTCTACGAGCATAGCATGGCATAGCAATATAAGCAACGCGTAGAAGTAACTCCCAAGGTTTGATAGTAACAGGGCAATAGGTTCTACCTCAATAACTACTTCCCAACCCATAAGTTAATGACATCCTAATCATGCAATGTATGAGAATTGGAACTAATGCATAAAAACTGGGTATGGAAAGAGTATGATCAATGTGTTACTTGCCTTGCTGACGATCCGCGAATCCTAGAGACTCGTAGTAACATGCTTCGCACTCCGAGAATTTCTATCGAAACAAACAATAGCATACATAAGCAACAAGCAAAGACGCATAAGTAAAACTCAAATAAGAGAGGTTGACCAGAAAGTTCAACTTAAGAACTCCGGTTTGCAAAAAGAATCAAATCAAACGGAGCAACGAAACTCGAACGGCGAAAGAAACAAGATCCGTTTACTAATCTGAACTAAAATAAAATTTTACAGTACAAAAATCCTGTCTAAGTTGATTAAACAGAAAGAGGGTCTCGAGACGAAGATCTAGGCGCTTGAATCGCCTGATTCCGACTAACGAGTGAAAAGTTAAACAGAAATAAGATCGGATCAGAAATCGCGATCGAAAATAATCGCAAATAAATCCGATAAAAGAAAACTGACAAACAGACTAACGAACGAGCGTTCGTTAGCTGTAACTAACGGGTGAAAACCGTTCGTTTAAACGAACGTATGGACGAACGTCCGCTAATTAGAAGAACCGAGAAAAACCGGCGAACCGATCTAGAAAAAAACGAACTAGGGTTTCTAAAAAACCGAATGTTTTTTTTTAAAAAACGGCGGCTCGGATCGGCGCGGTACCTCCGGCGAGCGGCTCTGGCGAGGCGAGGTTGGGCGGCGGGGTGGCGGGGCTTGGCGGCGGTGCGGCAAGCGGTGGCGGCGGTGGCTCGGCTGCGGCGGCGGCGGCTCGGCTGCGGCGGCAGCAAAGCGCGGCAAGCGGCGACTGCGGCGGCTAAGGGCGGGTTGTGGGAGGCGGCGGTGGTGTGGTGGGGGGGGGGCTCGGCGGCGGCTTATAAAGAGGGGGGCTGCTTGGGGGAGGGGCCAAGTCGGCGGCAGCGGCGGTCTCCGCACGGGAGACGGCGGCGGCGCGGGATTGGCCGACCCGGCTGGGTTTCGGCCCAGTCGGCGGGAGATTTCTTTTCTTTTTGTTTCTTTTTTTAAACAATTTCGCCGACAGAAATAAAATCCTAGAAAAATAAAATAAAAATCTAAAAATGCCAAAACAAATTTTCACCGTCTAAATAAAATATTTAGAACGAGATGAACATTTTCTTGGCCCTAAAATGCAATTTTGAAAACGTGCAATTTTTCTAATGCAAATAAAATCCAAATAAAATCAAATAAAAATCAAATAAATGATTTTAATATTTTTCCTCCAATGTTTCAATTACTTTGGAGAAGTCATATTATCTCCTCTCTTTTATTTTAATATGAAATATTTTCGGAGAGAAAAATAATTAAAATCAAAATCCTCGTTTCATTATTTGATAAAAATCAAATATGAAAACCGGGAAATCCCCACCTCTCTCCGAGGGTCCTTGAGTTGCTTAGGATTCCGAAGATTGCGGAACGAAAATGCAATAAAATATGATATGCATGGATGACCTATGTATAACAATCCAAATTGAAAATTTGGGATGTTACAAACCTACCCCCCTTAAGATGAATCTCGCCCTCGAGATTCGGGTTGGCTAGAAAATAGGTGCGGGTGGTCTTTGCGAAGATCATCCTCTCGTTCCCAGGTGGCTTCATCCTCGGTATGGTGGCTCCACTGAACTTTACAAAACTTGATAACCTGGCTGCGGGTGACTCGGCTGGCAAACTCAAGAATCTTAATTGGCTTCTCCTCATAAGTCAAATCACTGTCCAACTGAATCGCCTCCAAGGGTACTGTATCTCTTAATGGTATATCGGCCATCTCAGCATGACACTTCTTCGGCTATGAAATGTGGAACACATCATGGACTCCTGACAATCCCTCAGGTAACTCCAACTTGTAAGCAACTTCTCCCATCCGTTCCAAAACACGATACAGTCCTACAAATCTTGGGGCTAACTTTCCCTTAACTCCAAAATGTTTCACTCCTCGCAAGGGTGATACTCGCAAATATGCTCTTTCTCCAATTTCATAGGTTACCTCCTTGCGTTTCGAATCTGCGTAACTCTTCTGCCTGGATTGGGCAATCTTTAATCTATCACGAATCAATTTAACCTTCTCTTCAGACTCCTTGATCAAGTCTGGTCCAAACAACTATCGGTCTCCTACCTCATCCCACATCAACGGCGTTCTGCACCTGCGTCCATACAGGGCTTCAAACGGTGCCATCTTCAAACTGGCTTGGTAGCTATTGTTGTACGAGGACTCTGTGTAAGGCAAATTGTCATCCCAGCTAGATCCATAATCTAGCGCATAGGCTCTTAGCATGTCTTCCACTATCTGGTTGACTCTCTCGGTCTGTCAATCCGTCTTTGGTTGAAATGATGTACTGAACTCCAATCTCGTACCCAAGGTCTGGTGTAACTGATGCCAAAACTTTCAGGTAAATTGTGTTCCTCTATCTGATACGATGGTCCTCGGAACTCCATGCAGATATACGATCCTGGACATATATATCTTGGCCAACTTCGCACTTGTATAAGTGGTTTTCACTGGGATAAAGTGAGCCACTTTGGTCAAGCAATCAACTACTACCCATATAGAATCATATCCTGCTTTGGTTCTGGGCAATCCGGTGATAAAGTCCATGTCAAGTTTATCCCACTTCCATTCTGGTATCGGCATAGGCTGTAACAGTCCTGCTGGCTTCTGATGCTCTGCCTTTACTCTCTGACATACATCACATACGGCTACATACTCGGCAATATCCTTCTTCATAGGAGTCCACCAGAAACGTTCCTTCAAATCCAAATACATCTTGGTGTTTCCGGGGTGTATCGAGTATGGTGAGTCATGAGCCTCCTGAAGTATTAACTTCCTGATCTCTGGGTCATTGGGCACATAAACTCGGTCCTCAAACCATAAGGTATCGTACTCATCCTCACGAAAACCTTTGGCCTTTCCTTTGCTCATCTTCTCCTTTATCTCGGCAATCTCTTTATCATCCTTCTGAGCTTCCTTAATCTTACCCAACAATGTCGACTGATCCTCCATTGTTGCAACAAAACCTCTAGGAACAATCTCTAATCGAAGTTCCATGATATCATCTGCTAACTCCTTTGGCAATCCCTTACTTTCAAGGATATTGGCATAACTCTTCCGGCTCAAAGCGTCTGCAACAACATTGGCCTTTCCTGGATGATAGTGTAGCTTCATGTCGTAATCATTTATAAGCTCCAACCATCTCCTCTGCCTAAGGTTCAACTCCTTCTATGTGAAGATGTACTTCAAACTCTTATGATCCGTGTATACATCACAACAGTTTCCAATAAGGTAATGTCTCCAAGTCTTCAATGCATGCACTACGGCCGCTAACTCCAAATCATGTGTGGCATAGTTCAACTCATGAGGTTTTAGTTCTCGTGAGGCATACGAAACAACTCTTCAGTCCTGCATAAGCACACATCCAAGTTCTAAGCGAGAGGTGTCGCAATACACTTGGAAATCCTTATGTATATCTGGTAGTGTTAGCACTGGGGCTCTAGTCAAACTTTTTCTTCAACTCCTGAAAACTTGCCTCGCAATCTTCTGTCCTTTTAAACTTAGTATCCTTCTTCAATAGTTCAGCCATTGGCTTCGCAATCTTGGAAAAATTATCAATGAATCTTCGGTAGTATCCTGCGAGTCCAAGGAAACTGCGGATCTCGCTAACTAAAGTGGGTGCCAACCATTCAGTGACTGACTAAACCTTGCTGGGGTCTACTGCTATTCCTTCTCTTGATATAACATGTCCAAGGAATCCGACTTCCTTCAACCAAAATTCGCATTTGCTGAACTTAGCATACAACTGGTGTTCCCTGAGTTTCTCGAGAACTAACCGCAAATGCTCCTTGTGCTCCTCTTCATTCTTCGAGTATACCATAATATCATCAATAAACACCACAAAAAACTTGTCGAAATACTCCATGAACACCTTGTTCATCATGCTCATGAAATAGGCAGGGGCGTTAGTCAGTCCAAACGACATGACCGTATACTCGTATAATCCATACCGCGTGGTAAACGCTGTCTTTGGTATATCCTTCTCTCGAATTTCAAATGATGGTACCCCGATCGTAGATCAATCTTTGAAAAAAACTTTAGCTCTTTGCAACTGATCAAACAAATCATTGATCATCGGCAGTGGGTACTTGTTCTTAATCGTTACTTCATTCAAGGCTCGATAATCAACAACCATTCTTAGGGATTTATCCTTCTTCTCAACCAAAAGTACTGGGGCTCCCCAAGGTGATGAACTCCTTCGAATATAACCTTTCCCCAATAACTCCTTGATCTGTTTCTTAATTTCCTCCAGATCATTTGCGGGCATCCAATAGGGTCTCTTGGATATTGGCCCTGTACCTGGCAATAACTCTATCAGAAGCTCAATGTCTCGATCCGGTGTCATGCCGGGTATATCCTCTGGAAAAACATCCGGGTAATCCTTCACTACAGGCACTTCCTCCTGAACAACTCCCGTGAGGGCATTCACTTGGCTCCTCCTAGGCACATGCCTAGATACATACTTAATCCTTTTTCCCTCCGGGGTGGTGAGATAAATCGACTTACTAGCACAGTCAATACTTCCTCCATACTTTGACATCCAGTCCATGCCTAATATCACATCCAATCCTTGTGACTCCAAGATAATTAGGTTGGACGGAAGAACATGTGTGCCAATGGTTAGGGGTATCTGGTCGCACCATCGGCTAGCCATGTACTTTGCTCCAGGTGAACTCACTAGGAGAGGGGTCCTAAGGGTTTGGGTTGGTAGTTTAAACTTATCCACGAATACCCTTGATATGTATGAATGCGATGCACCAGTATCGAAAAGAACAAGAGCGGTAAATGACTTAACCAAAAACTTACCTATTACCGCGTCCGGCTGCTTTTCATCCTCCTCCACGTTAACGTGGTTCACTTGTCCTTGGTTGAATGTATTAGGCTTCTTCCCAGCGCTCCCATTTCCATTTCCATTCCTTCCTTCAGGGAAATCATTGGCATAGTGCCCTGTCTTCCCACACTTAAAGCAAGTAACTTGACTTAGATCTCTTTTGGTGGGTGTGGCTGGTTTGGAGCGGTTCTCATTGTTAGCTCTGTTCCCATTTACATTCTTAGCACCGTTGTGGTTATGCGATCCTCCTCCAGTGTTGTTGTGACCTCCATGGTTATGAATAAGTCCTCCCGAGTTCAGGGTTAGGCGAGACTTCTGCTGGGCTCCTGAGTTATACTTCCCTTGTCCATACTTCCTCTTACGGCTCTCAATCTGTTGTTGCTTCCCTTCAATCATAAGAGCTTTATCTACCAACTCCTGGTAGTTGTTGAAGGTTGCTACCATCGACTGCATGCTCATCTCATCATTCAGCCCTTCCATAAACTTCTCCTGCTTCGTGGCATCTGTGGCCACATCATCAGGGGCATGGCGAGATAACTTGCTAAACTCATCCACGTACTGAGCCACAGTACGGTTCCCTTGGCGTAAGTTGCGGAACTCCCACTTCTTCATCTGCATAGCTCCAGTTGAGACATGGGTTGTGCCGAAATCTTGCTGGAACTGGTCCCAAGTGACAATTGCTATAGGAAAGGTGGTCGTGTAATTCTCCCACCATGAGGCTGCTGGTTCATCCAATTGATGTGCGGCAAAGTGCACCTTCTCAGCATCTGTGCAACCTGTAGTGGTCAACTCCCTTCCAATACGGCGTAGCCAATCATCAGCAACTATAGGCTCGGTGCTACTGAAAAACACCGGCGGCTGTAACCTTAGAAAACGGGCTAGGTTGTCCACTGGCGGTGGGTTGTTGTTGTTGTTGTTGCCCTGGTTCTGAACTAGCAATTGCATCAAAGCATTCTGCTGCTAGATCAACTGGGTGAGCTCCGGTGGGAAAGCAAAAGGTGTTGATAACCCACAAGTATAGGGGATCGCAATAGTTTTCGAGGGTAGAGTATTCAACCCAAATTTGTTGATTCGACACAAGGGGAGCCAAAAAATATTCTCAAGTATTAGCAGCTGAGTTGTCAATTCAACCACACTTGGAAACTTAGTATCTGCAACAAAGTGTTTAGTAGCAAAGTAATATGATAGTGGTGGTAACGGCAACAAAAGTAAAGACAACAAAAGTAATGTTTTTGGTATTTTGTAGTGATTGTAACAGTAGCAGCGGGAAAGTAAATAAGCGAGAACCAGTATGTGAAAAACTCGTAGGCACCGGATCAGTGATGGATAATTATGCCGGATGCAGTTCATCATGTAACAGTCATAACATAGGGTGACACAGCACTAGCTCCAATTCATCAATGTAATGTAGGCATGTATTTCGTATATAGTCATACGTGCTTATGGAAAAGAACTTGCATGACATCTTTTGTCTTACCCTCCCGTGGCAGCGGGGTCCTATTGGAAACTAAGGGATATTAAGGCCTCCTTTTAATAGAGAATCGGAACAAAGCATTAGCACATTGTGAATACATGAACTCCTCAAACTAAGGTCATCACCGGGAATGGTCCCGATTATTGTCACTTCGAGGTTGCGGGATCATAACACATAGTAGGTGACTATAGACTTGCAAGATATGATCAAGAACTAACATATATTCGTGAAAACATAATAGGTTCAGATCTGAAATCATGGCACTCGGGCCCTAGCGACAAGCATTAAGCATAGCAAAGTCATAGCAACATCAATCTCAGAACATAGTGGATACTAGGGATCAAACCCTAACAAAACTAACTCGATTACATGATAAATCTCATCCAACCCATCACCGTCTAGCAAGCCTACGATGGAATTACTCACGCACGGCGGTGAGCATCATGAAATTGGTGATGGAGGATGGTTGATGATGACGACGGCGACGAATACCCCTCTCCGGAGCCCCGAACGGACTCCAGATCAGCCCTCCCGAGAGGTTTTAGGGCATGCCGGCGGCTCCGTATCGTAAAACACGATGATTTCTTCTCTCTGATTTTTTTTCTCTCCGAAAGTGAATATATAGAGTTGGAATTGGCGTCAGAGGGTTTCCAGGGGGCCCAAGAGGTAGGGGGCGCGCCCAGGAGGGGGGGCGCCCCCCACCCTCGTGGACAGGGTGTGGACCCCCTGGTCTTCATCTTTGGCGAGGATTTTTTATTATTTTTCAAAGGTATTCCGTGGAGTTTCAGGACTTTTCGAGAATATTTGCTTTCTGCACATAAAACAACACCAAAGTAATTCTGCTAAAAACAGCGTCAGTCCGGGTTAGTTCCATTCAAATCATACAAATTAGAGTCCAAAACAAGGGCAAAAGTGTTTGGAAAAGTAGATACGATGGAGACGTATCAACTCCCCCAACCTTAAACCCTTGCTTGTCCTCAAGCAATTCAGTTGACAAACTAAAAGAAAGAAAGAAAAACTTTTACAAACTCTGTTTGCTCTTGTTGTTGTAACTATGTCAAGCCAGCATTCAATTTTCAGCATATATCATAACTAACCACATTTGCAATAATTCTCAGGTCTCATAATTACTCATATCAATAGCATAATCAACTAGCAAGCCATAATAATAAATCTCGAATGAGAACACTTTCTCAAAACAATCATAATATAATATAACAAGATGGCATCTCGCTAGCCCTTTCTGAGACTGCAAAACATAAATGCAGAGCACCTTTAAAGATCAAGGACTGACTAAACATTGTAATTCATGGTAAAAGAGATCCAATCATAGTCATACCCAATATAAATTAACAATGATTAATGCAAATGACAGGTGTGCTCTCCAGCTAGTGCTTTTTAATAAGAGGGTGATGACTCAACATAAAAGTAAATGGATAGGCCCTTGACAGAGGGAAGTAGGGATTTGTAGAGGTGCCAGAGCTCGGTTTTGAAATAGAGATAAATTGCATTTTGAGCGGTATACTTTCATTGTCAACGTAACAACTAAGACATGGCGATATCTTCCATGCTAAACAAATTATAGGCGGTTCCCAAACAGAATGGTAAAGTTTATACTCCCCCTCCACCAACAAGCATCAATCCATGACTTGCTCGAAACAACGAGTGTCTCCAACATACATCAGGTCCCAGGGGGAGTTTTGTTTGCAATTAATTTTGATTTAGTTTGCATAAAGCATGGGACTGGGCATCCCGGTGACCAGCCATTTTCTCGTGAGTGAGGACCGGAGTCCACTCCTCTTGAGAATAACCCGCCTAACACGGAAGGTAAGGACAGCCTTGGTTGATACATGAGCTATTCAAGCATACAAAATAGAATAATTATTTGAAGGTTTAGAGTTTGGCACATACAAATTTACTTGGAACGGCAGGTAGATACCGCATATAGGAAGGTATAGTGGACTCATCTGGAATAACTTTGGGGTTTAAGGGATTGGATGCACAAGCAGTATTCCCGCTTAGTACAGGTGAAGGCTAGCAAAAGACTGGGAAGCGACCAACTAGAGAGCGACAACAGCCATGTACATGCATTAAAATTAATAAACATTGGATGCAAGCATGAGTAGGATATAATCCACCATGAACATAAATATCGTGAAGGCTATGTTGATTTGTTTCAACTACATGCGTGGACATGTGCCAAGTCAAGTCACTTAGATCATTCAAAGGAGGATACCACCCCATCATACCACATCATAATCATCTCAATAGCATGTTGGCACACAAGGTAAATCATTATAACTCATAGCTAATCAAGCATGGCACAAGCAACTATGATCTCTAATTGTCATTGCAAACATGTTTATTCATAATAAGCTGAATTAGGAACGACGGGCTCATCATATTTACAAAAACAAAAGAGGTCGAGTTCATACCAGCTTTTCTCATCTCAGTCAGTCCATCATATATGTCATCATAATTTCCGTTCACTTGCACGACCGAACGATGTGAATAATAATAAGAGTGCACGTGCATTGGACTAAGCTGGAATCTGCGAGCATTCAATAAACAGGAGAGGACAAGGCAATATGGGCTCTGGGTTAAATAAACAGTAAAGCATATAAGAGCCACTACAACAATTTAATTATGGTCTTCTCCTACTGACCCCGAAAGAAAAGAAAAGAAAAGAAAACTATTTACACGGGAACTCTTCCAACAAGCAAAAGAAGAACGGGAAATATTTTTGGGTTTTCTTTTTAATTACTACTACTAATTTTTTTGGTTTTCTTAAGGTTTATCAGACACACAAGAAGAAAGCAGGAAAAAGAAAATAAACTAGCATGGATATTACAATGAAAGAGTATGAACACCGACACCTAGCAATGGGTGGGTGTGAACATAAATGTAATGTCGGTGAGAAATACGTACTCCCCCAAGCTTAGGCTTTTGGCCTAAGTTGGTCTATTGCCAGGGATAGCCTGGCGGATACCCGTAGGTGTAGCTGGGGTCGTACTGCGATGAGGAATAGTTGGGATCATAGTGTGATGAAGAAGAAGACTCTGACTGCCACTGGCTGACAGTCGTATCTGGATCCCAAGAATAAACAGATTGTCGTGGAGGCTCATCTTGTGGTTCCGGTTCCGTGGCTGGTGCAGGATTCTTGTAAGCTTGGACGACAGCCCACGTAAAAAGATAGGGTCCTACAAAATTAAACAAAGAAGGAGCAGGCAATGTAATAGTTTCAGGATAATGTTTATCAAAGTATAACTTGTATTTGAGCGCTCCATTCCTGTCCTTAACAAGAAAATCATGGGCTATCATGCTCTTATAGTCTAGATAAGCATTAGGCAGCAATTTTTCTTCTTTCTCATAATGCCTAATAGCTATGTTAAAGTGTGCAGCAAGGCGAGAAGCATAAATGCCTCCAAAGATGGGGCCTTTAGTACGGTTCAGACTCAACCGCCTAGCAATAATTCCACCCATACTGACAGTGTTGTCGCGGTATAAACCATGGAACAAAATGATAATATCAGGAGTGCTAAATTTTCCACAGTTCCCACGACCTATCAAGCATCGACTAGCAAATAAGGCAAAATAGCATAACACAGGAAAATGTATGCTAGTGATCCTCGCATCAGAAACCTTCCTGGTTTCTCCCACAGAGATAAGTTTAATAAATGGTTCCAACTCCTTACTGGGTGGTTCCTCTAAAGTGCCCTCAGGGGGTATGTTGCAGACCGCGCAAAATACAGACAATGGCATTTTCTTCACAACGTCATACAAATGAAACTCTACTGATGGAGGTGATTCTTTAGGGAAAAAGTAGAAGTTTTGCACAAAGTATTTGTGATTAAGAGATACTGTGGACGTTGGTCGCGGACGAAGTCGGTGAGGCCAGCATTATCAATCAATGAATAGAAATCATCGTATATCCCGACCTCTCTCAAGAAATTATCAGAAGGCCATTCACACAGCCGGATTTCCGCGGTACGAGGCGAATTATATTTGGGCCTCTGAGCTTCTTCATCTTGTTTATCCTTTGAACTACGGCTCGATGAGCCCATCAAAATTCTCTTCATCATTTTTCTAAAAAAATCTGAAATTTTTAGTAACTTCAAACAAAAGTGAACCAACTTTAATAAAACTGATAGCAACTACTCCTAGAAGTGCCTAGAGCCTATATTAAGCATTAGAACTACTTGGAACCATAGAAATTTGACATGCAAGCTCAAGAACATGGTGACCTATGCAGCATAAATTTGCAAAGAATAGAGCACTAGAACAAAAACTAATTGGACCAATGGAGGAGTCACATACCAAGGAACAATCTCCCCAAGCATTTTCACGAGAGGTGCTTTGAGCAAGGAGATCAAAAATCGCAGCAAAAGTGGCTGGAACTCGTGCTTGAGTTGGTTTTTCGGGTTTGTGTGAGAGAGAGGAAGAAGATGGGTGCTGGGATAAGTGGAGGAGGGCCACCGTGGGCCCACGAGGTAGGGGGCGCGCCCTATAGGGGGGGCGCCCACCACCCTCGTGGCCAGGTGGCAGCTCCTCCCGTGGTAATTTTTGCACAGTAAATCCTCAAATATTCCTGAAAAAATCATATTAAATTGGCATGTCATTCTAAGGACTTTTATTTTCGGGATATTTTTATATTGCACGGATAAGTCAGGAAATAAACAGAAAAAATACTATTTTTACTTTATTTCTACTAATTAACAGAAAATATAGAGAGGGTATAGAAAGTTGTGCTTCTAGTTTCATCCATCTCATGCTTATCAAAAAGAATCCACTAACAAGTTTGATCAAGTCTTGTTAACAAACTCATTCCGATAATCATGAAACCGGAGAAATTTCGAATAACACTAAGTTACCTCAACGGGGATATGCACATTCCCTATAATAAGTATATCATATTTCTTTTCGATCGTAGGAAGAGGAAATTCAAAACCTCCAATTATAATCGATGGAATTTTTCCAATGGAGTTGATACTATGAACTTGAGGTTGTTTCCTCGGAAAGTGTACCGTATGCTCATTACCATTAACATGAAAAGTGACATTGCCTTTGTTGCAATCAATAACAGCCCCTGCAGTATTAAGAAAAGGTCTTCCAAGAATAATAGACATACTATCATCCTCGGGAATATCAAGAATAACAAAGTCCGTTAAAATAGTAACGTTTGCAACCACAACAGGCACATCCTCACAAATACCGACATGTATAGCAGTTGATTTGTCAGCCATTTGCAAAGATATTTCGGTAGGTGTCAACTTATTCAAGTCAAGTCTATGATATAAAGAGAGAGGCATAACACTAACACCGGCTCCAAGATCACATAAAGCAGTTTTAATATAATTTCTTTTAATGGAGCAAGGTATAGTAGGTACTCCGGGATCTCCAGGTTTCTTTGGTATTCCACCCTTAAAAGTATAATTAGCAAGCATGGTGGAAATGTCAGCTTCCGGTATCTTTCTTTTATTAGTAATGATATCTTTCATATATTTAGCATAAGGATTTGTTTTGAGCACATCAGTTAATCGCATACGCAAAAAGATAGGCCTAATTATTTTAGCAAAGCACTCAAAATCCTCACCATCCTTTTTCTTGGATGGCTTGGGAGGAAAAAGGCATGTGTTTCTGAACCCAGGGTTCCCTTTCTTTACCATGTTTCCTAGCGACAAAGTCTCTTTTATCATAACGTTGATTCTTTGATTGTGGGTTATCAAGATCAACAGCAGGTTCAATTTCTATATCATTATCATTACTAGGTTGAGCATCATCATGAACATCATCATTAGTATTTTCATTAGGTTCATGTTCATTACTACATTGTGTTTCAGCATCAGACATAGATATATCATTTGGATTATCAGGTGGTTCAGCAATAGGTTCACCAGAAGTTTGCATAGTTCTATCATTTTTCTTTTTCTTCTTTTTAGAAGAACTAGGAACATCAATATTATTTCTTTGAGAATCTTGCTCGATTCTCTTAGGGTGGCCTTCAGGATACAAAGGTTCCTGAGTCATTCTACCAGTTCTAGTAGCCACTCTAACAGCATAATCATTTTTCTTACTATTCATTTTGTCAAGCACTTCTTTTTGAGCTTTAAGTACTTGTTCTACTTGAGTGGTAACCATAGAAGCATGTTTGCTAACAAGTTTAAGTTCACCTTTAATATTAGCCATATAATCACCAAAGCATCTAATCTTATAAGCATTCTCTTTTAATTGTCTACCAAAATAAGCATTGAAGTCGTCTTGCTTAAACACAAAGTCATCAAACTCATCCAAGCACGGACTAGCAATTTTAGTAGGAGGGACTTCAGCTTTATCATATCTATAAAGAGAATTTACCTTTACTACCTGTGTCGGGATATCGGGAGGTTCTTCAATACATAAAGGATTCAGATCGTATACTTCTTCAATAGGCGGTAGATTAAGACCATGTATTTCTTCAATAGGAGGTAAATTCTTAACATCTTCAGCTTTAATACCTTTTTCTTTCATAGATTTCTTTGCCTCTTGCATATCTTCGGGACTGAGAAATAGAACACCTCTCTTCTTCGGAGTTGGTTTAGGAATAGGATCATTAATTGGGGCAGGAGCTGGCTCAGGAGGTGCCCAATTATTTTCATTTGTCAACATATTATTCAATAGAATTTCAGCTTCATCCGGTGTTCTTTCCCCGAAAAGAGAACCAGCACAACTATCCAGGTAATCTCTAGAGGCATCGGTTAGTCCATTATAAAAGATATCAAGTATTTAAGGTTTCCTAAGAGGATGATCAGGCAAAGCATTAACTAACTTGAGAAGCCTCCCCCAAGCTTGTGGGAGACTCTCTTCTTTAATTTGCACGAAATTGTATATTTCCCTCAAAGCAGCTTGTTTCTTATGAGCAGGGAAATATTTAGCAGAGAAGTAATAAATCATATCCTGGGGACTACGCACACAACCAAGATCAAGAGAATTAAACCATATCTTAGCATCACCCTTTAATGAGAACAGAAATATTTTGAGTATATAGAAGTAACGCGATCTCTCATCATTAGTGAACAGGGCAGCTATATCATTTAACTTAGTAAGATGTGCCACAACAGTTTCAGATTCATAGCCATAAAAAGGATAAGATTCAACCAAAGTAATTATATCTGGATCAACAGAGAATTCATAATCCTTATCAGGAACACAGATATGCGAGGTTGCAAAAGCAGGATCAGGTGTCATTTTATCTCTAAGTGATTCTTTGTTCCATTTAATCAATAACCTCTTAAGCTCATATCTATCTTTGCAGGCTAAAATAGCTAAAGAAGAATCTTTGTCAAAAAGATAACCTTCAGGAATAACAGGCATATTTTCATCATCCCTATCATCATCGTATTAAGTTTCATCAATTTCTCTTTCTCTAGCCCTAGCAATTTGTTCTTCAAGAAATTCACTAAGGGGCACAGTAGTATCAGGCATAGAAGCAGTTTCATCATAAGTATCATGCATAGTAGAAGTGGCATCATAAATAACATGCGACATATCGGAACGAATAGCAGAAGCAGGTTTAGGTGTCGCTAGCTTACTCATAACAGAAGGTGAATCAAGTGCAGAGCTAGATGGCAGTTCCTTACCTCCCCTCGTAGTTGAGGGATAAATTGTTGTCTTAGCGTCTTTCAAGTTCTTCATAGTGTCCAGAAGATATAAATCCCGAGTGACTCAAAGAATAGAGCTATGCTCCCCAGCAACGGCGCCAGAAAAAGGTATTGATAACCCACAAGTATAGGGGATCGCAACAGTTTTCGAGGGTAGAGTATTCAACCCAAATTTGTTGATTCGACACAAGGGGAGCCAAAGAAAATTCTCAAGTATTAGCAGCTGAGTTGTCAATTGAACCACACCTGGAAACTTAGTATCTGCAGCAAAGTGTTTAGTAGCAAAGTAATATGATAGTGGTGGTAACGGCAACAAAAGTAAAGACAGCAAAAGTAATGTTTTTGGTATTTTGTAGTGATTGTAACAGTAGCAGCGGGAAAGTAAATAAGCGAGAACCAGTATATGGAAAACTCATAGGCACCGGATCAGTGATGGATAATTATGCCGGATGCAGTTCATCATGTAACAGTCATAACATACGGTGACACAGCACTAGCTCCAATTCATCAATGTAATGTAGGCATGTATTTCGTATATAGTCATACATGCTTATGGAAAAGAACTTGCATGACATCTTTTGTCCTACCCTCCCGTGGCAGCGGGGTCCTATTGGAAACTAAGGGATATTAAAGCCTCCTTTTAATACAGAACCGGAACAAAACATTAGCACATAGTGAATACATGAACTCCTCAAACTAAGGTCATCACCGGGAGTGGTCCCGATTATTGTCACTTCGGGGTTGCGGGATCATAACACATAGTAGGTGACTATAGACTTGCAAGATAGGATCAAGAACTAACATATATTCATGAAAACATAATAGGTTCAGATCTGAAATCATGGCACTCGGGCCCTAGTGACAAGCATTAAGCATAGCAAAGTCATAGCAACATCAATCTCAGAACATAGTGGATACTAGGGATCAAACCCTAACAAAACTAACTCGATTACATGATAAATCTGATCCAACCCATCACCGTCTAGCAAGCCTACGATGGAATTACTCACGCACGGCGGTGAGCATCATGAAATTGGTGATGGAGGATGGTTGATGATGACGACGGCGACGAATACCCCTCTCCGGAGCCCCGAACGGACTCCAGATCAGCCCTCCCGAGAGGTTTTAGGGCTTGCCGGCGGCTCCGTATCGTAAAACGCGATGATTTCTTCTCTCTGCTTTTTTTCTCTCCGAAAGTGAATATATAGAGTTGGAATTGGCGTCAGAGGGTTTCCAGGGGGGCCATGAGGTAGGGGACGCGCCCAGGAGGGGGGCGCTCCCCCCACCCTCATGGACAGGGTGTGGGCCCCCTGGTCATCATCTTTGGCGAGGATTTTTTATTATTTTTTCAAAGGTATTCCGTGGAGTTTCAGGACTTTCCGAGAATATTTGCTTTCTGCACATAAAACAACACCAAAGTAATTCTGCTGAAAACAGCGTCGGTCTGGGTTAGTTCCATTTAAATCATACAAATTAGAGTCCAAAACAAGGGCAAAAGTGTTTGGAAAAGTAGATACGACGGAGATGTATCAGGTGTCACGTCTCGGAGGCATCTGAGGGATTTAGATGGAAGAGATCAAAATAGAAAAAAAGGTCTAATGAGAAAGCACTACCCATATGCACATGAGACAAACACAATCACTTCACTCAATCAATCAAGCAAGGGCATACAAGCAGTCTAGAACTATCGCAAAAGTGCTCTACTACTACTAAATACATGGGGGAATACTAATAATATATGGTGGTCATCTAGAAATTTTGATCGGTGGAAGACTCCATGATGTCTTCTCCAACTTCGTCTTCAAGGTCATCATCACTAGGATTGGAATCGGTGTCGTCGATGATGATGTAGTTGTCCGGGCAAGTGGAATCGTCGTCTTCTACTCCCGGTGCTGGTCCTCCCATGAATACTCCGATCTTCTTAACTAGGTCGTCATTCTTCTCCAGTAGTCTCTTGATTTCCTCCTCATATCCATCGCGTGTAAACTTGAGTTCTTCCTCCAGCTCGATGATCCTAGTCTTCGCCTTCTTCAAGTCCATCATGTCTGCACACATCTGGTTCTCCTGACGTCGAATGTGCTGGTTTAACTCCTAGATGAAGGCTGCAATGGATCTATCCTTCTTGGTGTTGATTACTTCCCATTGCCCGTCTCGGCGCCCGCATATTTGGTAGATAGTGTCCTGGAGTTCCCTGTTGTAGACTTCTCCAATGCGTCCCATGGTAATGTGGGCTGCCATGCTCTTGCCTAGACTCTAGGTGGGTGCTTTGAAAGAAAATTCTATGGGTTTAGAAGTTGGTGAGAACGTCCTTCCTGGAACTTGTACTTGAATCATCCAACGCTCCTCTTCTGGTAAGGTGGCGTTGTACGTCCCGGTGAAGCTTGGTATTCCAATGTTCAAGTACCTAGTGACTTCCTTCAAGTGGCATCCAAAAGGTGTGTCTTCATCCGGTTGTGCAAACTTGTTCTTCATCTCTGTCATCCTAAGAGTAGAAAATGGAGAGGAGTCAGAAATAATTAGAGAAGAGTGACCTATGGTTTATCTTAGTGGTCGTGTCCTACAGTCAGCGTGTGCTCTGATACCATCTTTGTAGCGACCAGACCTCAAACTGTCTAATCTCTATGCATAAGTGTCATCCCTGGATCGGTAATGCTGACACACACAATACTTGAAGGATTTATAACAAAGTAGCAATCACACACTTATTACATCGAATGTCTCAACAAAGAACTTATTACAATAATATAGCTTAAGGCCGTCTAATACAATAACAGCGGAAGGCTTGGAAGATAAAGTGAGTCCATCAACTCCAATGGCATAGCTGAGCTGCACGGCAACGACCTAAAGAACCTTACTCCTCGTCTGAAAAGTATGCAACATAATACGTTGCAGCCCGAAAACGGGTCAGCACATGGAATATACTGGCAATATAACACAATAGAGCATGAACAGAATAATGCTATAACTACATGCATATATGGCTGCTGGAAAGCTCTATGGTTATAGTTTATGCGAAAAGCCAATTTTTTCCTACAACAAAGGAATAGATTTTAATTTAACTATCATGGTGGTTGAAACATTGAGAAGGTACCCCCAACTCAATCCCAATTAAAGTGATTAACAACCCAACAATATTAATTAAAAGTGACAACCCAAGTACTAGATACTCAAGATTTGTCCATAACCGGGGACACGGCTAACCATGATTAGATTGTACATTCTGCAGAGGTTTGCGCACTTCTCCCCAGAATACTCGATCGCCTCCGTTGGATTTCTCGCACTGCATGGTGTTTGAGAAATGGATGACCAAGACACAGTCTTTCAGAAACATTAACTCTGTACTCCAGGTAGACCATACCAAACCTACAAAACCCACTACCTGCTGATCTACCGCTTCAAGAGCTTCACGTAACTTACTCAGGTATCCTCGAGCCCATAATAGCTTGTGGCTGCACACGGAAGTTTCAAGCATGAATCATCTCAGTTCCCTTTGAGCCTGGGTGGCGGTCCATAGGAAGATCACACGGGTACCCCGGGATTTCCAAAAAAACAGACAACACTGGGTTCCCCAGGTGCCTCAATCCACCCAGATGTTTAATTAAGTTGCCACCTTAAGTTGAACCATTAATTAACACTCTCACATCTGTCATGGATTTCACTCAAACCCAAATCACATCTACGAGCATAGCATGGCATAGCAATATAGTCAACGCGTAGAAGTAACTCCCAAGGTTTGATAGTAACAGGGCAATAGGTTCTACCTCAATAACTACTTCCCAACCCACAAGTTAATGACATCCTAATCATGCAATGTTTGAGAATTGGAACTAATGCATAAAAAGTGGGTATGGAAAGAGTATGATCAATGTGTTACTTGCCTTGCTGACGATCCGCGGATCCTAGAGACTCGTAGTAACACGCTTCACACTACGAGAATTCTATCGCAAACAAACAATAGCATACATAAGCAACAAGCAAAGATGCACAAGTAAAACTCAAATAAGAGAGGTTGACTAGAAAGTTCAACTTAAGAACTCTGGTTTGCAAAAAGAATCAAATCAAACGGAGCAACGAAATTGAAACGGCGAAAGAAACAAGATCCGTTTACTAATATGAACTAAAATCAAATTTTACTGTACCAAAATCTTGTTTAAGTTGATTGAACAGAAAGAGGGTCTCGAGACGAAGATCTAGGTGCTTGAATCGCCTGATTCCGACTAACGAGCCAAAAGATAAACAGAAACTAAGATCGGATCAGAAATCACGATCGAAAATAATCGCAGATAAATCCGATAAAAGAAAACTGACGAACAGACTAACGAAGAGCGTTCGTTAGCTATAACTAACGGGCGAAAACCGTTTGTTTAAACGAACATACCGACGAACGTCCACTAATTAGAACAACCGAGAAAAACTGGCGAACTGATCTGGAAAAAAACAAACTATGGTTTCTAAAAAAACCGAACGGTTTTTAAAAAAAAACCGCGGCTCGGATCGGCGCGGTACCTCCGGCGAGGGGCTCCGGCGAGGCGGGGTTGGGCGGCGGGGCTCGGTGGCGGCGCGGCAAGCGGCGGCGGCGGGGCTCGGCGGCGGCGCGGCAAGCGGCGGCGGCTCGGCTGCGGCGGTGGCGAGGCGCGGCAAGCAGCGACAACGGCGGCTCGGGGCGGGCTGCGGGAGGCGGCGGTGGTGTGGTGGTGGTGGGGGGGCTCGGCGGCGGCTTATAAAGAGGGGGGCTGCTTGGGGGAGGGGCCAAGGCGGGGCGGCAGCGAGGACGGCGGCGGCGGCGGTCTCCGCACGGGAGACGACGGCGGCGCGGGATGGGCCGGCCCGGCTGGGTTTCAGCCAAGTCGGCGGGAGATTTCTTTTTTTTTAACAATTTTGCCGACAGAAATAAAATCCTAGAAAAATAAAATAAAAATGTAAAAATGCCAAAACAAATTATCACCATCTAAATAAAATATTTAGAACGAGATGAACATTTTCTTGGCCCTAAAATGCAATTTTGAAAACGTGCAATTTTTCTAATGCAAATAAAATCAAATAAAAATCAAATAAATGATTTTAATATTTTTCCCCAATATTTCAATTATTTTGGATAATTCATATTATCTCCTATCTTTTATTTTATTATGAAATATTTTTCGGAGAGAAAAATAATTAATATCAAAATCCTCGTTTCATTATTTGATAAAAATCCACTACAAGAAATATGTCAACTTGTGACCACCACTATTGGTCACTGAAAGGTCACAAATTTCCATTTGTGACCTTTTTGTGACCAAAAACAGAAGGTCAAAAGCTGGCAGTCGTAAACTGACTATAGCGACCTTCTCTGTGAGAAGGTCGTGGATGTTTACGACCAAAATATTCCTACTGTGGCGTTTTGGTCACTAGCAGCCTCCCCAGGCCACGTAGGCATCCAGCGTGGCAAGCTGATGTGGCACAGGATTCAGCCCGGTCCAATTCGGTTTTCTACATGGGCCTAGCCCCTTAATTCAACCCATTTATATTTTTTTCCTATGAATTTTTTGTCAGCTTCATGGACCAAGCCCAACATTGCAGCCTTTTTATTTTTTGGCCCAGGGCCTTCATTGCAGCCTTTTTATTTTTGGCCCGTGGCCTTCATTGCAACATTATAGCCTTTTTATTTTGGGTCGTGGCCTTTTTAGTCCATAGATTTCTTGTTTTGCCCATTATATATTGGAGCTGGTCCCACACGTCAAATATTTCAACATTGCTCAGATTATTTTGATAAGTGGATCCCACTTGTCAGGTTTCCATTTCACACATTTTTAAATCACCATTTCAAACAAAACAGAACAAACATAATTTGTCAAATAAGAGTAAATCTGTTCCGATGTCACATTCTATTACAGTCAAGCGGAATGAACAAATCTCTGGCAAGTGAATACAAATAACAGTAAATCCGTTCCAATGTCACAATCTCTACAGTATCACAATGCATCACAACTTTGCACTTGGCTTCATGGATTTTCACTTCAAATTTGTCCTGGCTCTCCTGTAAAAGAGTGAACACAAAGGACTACCAGCATTAGTGTACTGCTGCTGAGGCCAGAACCAAACAATTGCAATGGCAACACTAATGTAAACAACAAAGTAGATCTACCCACTCATACGTTCCAGCCTCACCTTTCCCTTCCTGAATTTGGACACTATCATGCAATACTATAAAGGGAAAATAAAACAATAGACTTGCATAGTGAAATGTTTGCTTTTACAGATCTTATAGAATAATTTGTTTATGCCAGAAATGCATCAGTTTGTACAATACTAGAAAGGGCAAATAAAACAACAGACTTGCATACGGCAAATAACACACATTAACCTGCTGTTGTTCTACACTTCAACTACCACATTCAAGCTCATGTTAGGCACCACCAACACTAACCTACAGTTACAAGCATGGTATATTGGTACAAGTGCAGGTCATGCAATGAACATCACTATAATACATTCACCGATCTGAATTGTGATGAAATGCATAGGTCCAACCGATGACTACACAACAACAACTACTTCAGACATTTGCCAGAGAAATGTTCATCTTTTTTATTCTTCAAAGACGTAAAAAGAAATGACTACACAACACCAACAACAATAGACTCTCACCCACCTAGAACTAGATCAACCAAGCATCAGTTTTTAAAAGCTCATTTTAAGATACTTCAACGACGAAAAAGCTTAGTAGCATCTCCTTGTAACACCATATGCTCAGTTGACAAACGATTCACATGCAACTCCTCTACATTATATCACACCAACATAGAGAGATGCATCTCTAGATGAGGAGAAAAAACACGTTGATGGCATGCTAGGCATCAGTTTTAAAAAAGCTCGATTTTAGATCATCAGAGACCGGAAAGGCCGCAGCAGTTTAAATGTTTAACATCCTCTGCCCAGCACGACATCATCATCGTCACAGAAATTCCCTAAACAGACAGCTATCCATGCAGGAACATTAATTATCCTTAGAGCTAGAGGTGCATCTTGAAGGATGCATGTCAACAGCTAGCAAAGTGTAGCATATTGAAGCATGCTTGTCGTGTACCTTCCATTAGAGCAGCAGCCCGTAAGAAGCCCTTCATCGTCTGTCAACAATAGTGGATTCCTTGTAGTAGGCAACAACAAAGACAATGAGAGATTCAAGGCCTGCAGAGAAACAGAGTTCAGACCGTAGCAAATAAGCATACAACTACAACAAAGCAGGGCATAATTCAGTTATAATCTGCATGACAATAACAGTAATACCAATTGTAGTAGTAAGTATACAGTTCTCTAAAATGAGTAGGTAACAAAGCCTCAAAGTATGCAGTGGACAAACTGGCAACCTATTAGTCCAGTATTTGATATACATGTCGCAGCAAATACATTATGCAAACAATAAAGACAAATTTGCAAGTGGGTTTTAGTAGCTGAAGCTTAGAAGTCAACCACTTAGTCCACTAACTAAACTAAGGACCAATTCAATTAGCAGCAGATATATAGCTACCAAACCATATTTTGCAAAGATGTCTCTCCCAGAAAACCATATCCCCTACTCTCGAGCATCCAACAAACAAAGAATAATTCTACAGAGGCAGTCATGCAGATAGATATTCCTTCACCTAAGGTTCAGGTAAGTGCAAGAAGCATGAAAGAAACATTTTTAGAGCATCATTACCCAGTCATACTCTCCGCGGACCCTTTCCACTCCATACTCCATGCCTCACACACTCCACACTCCAGCAACAACACCTGCAAATTAACAGAAGAAGCATCCGAATGTGTCAGCAACAGCACCTGCACATTACTAGATGTCTGAATTGGGAAGAACATGTTTGAATGGAGAAGACGAAAACAGGACTCAAGCGAACAAGATAGAGGAAAGGAGAGGACCTTCCATGGCCCTCCTCTTGAATCGGCAACGGCATCGGCATCCCCAGCAGCTTCTCTCTCCATGGCCTCCTTCCTTCACCGTGCAAGGAGGGAGATGAGATGGGAGGGCAGCAGCTTCCGTCTCCATGGACTCCTTCCTTCACCACCAAGGGAGATGAGATGGGAGGACAGTGCCTGCACACGACTGAACGCGCACACGCCTACATCAGATGAGATGCGGAGAGGCAAAAAACCAGAGATAGAAGAAGAAGAAGAGAATGAGAGGAGGGGTCTGACCTCCTACAGTCTCACCCTGGCCATGCAGGGTTCCTGGATCCGTCGAGGAAGGAGGGAGGGAGCGAGGCCTGCAGCTTGTCGAGCGACTCCTGTGCCTGGTTAGAGCAGCGGACGCCGATGAGCCACTGGTCTAGCTGGTGGTGCTGCTGCATCATGGCGGCGCCCTGGATCAGATTAGATCTGCCCCGTGAGGACGGATTTGAATCAGAATGCGAGTGCGGAGGGAGGCGGCGCAGGGGAGGAGGCCGTCCGCCATAGCGAGCCCGCGAGCAGCGCCTCCAGCGCGATGACCAGCCTCTCCAGGAACCGCTCCCAGTCGATGGTGGCGGCCCGGTGGCTCAACCAGATGCCGCCGCCGAGGATGACGAGGGAGAGGACGGTGGTGGCGACCATGTCCACGACGGCCTCCGTCTCGGGAAGTTGGATCTGAGAGTGGGGAGGGGAGGGATCTGGATCGGGAGAGCGATGGGGAGGGCCGAGCGGCGACCGTATGGGAGGAACGCCGGAGGAGTGGGGTGGGGGCGGCGGCACGTCGAGATCCAGAGGGAGGGAGTGAGGTTGGGGGCGGCGGCGGGGGATCCAGAAGGAGGAGTGGTGTGCGGCGGCGGTGGATCCAGAAGGGAGAGAGGGAGAGAAGGTGGAGAAGGTTGTGGTGGGGAAGTGGGGGCGTGGGGGGTTGTGTTAGGGCTAGGTGGGTGAGAGGGTGGGGGGCGAGGGCTACCGTTGGATCCACGAGCATCCAACGGTGCTTGATGCATGATCCGCGTGAGATGGCTATGGCCCAAACAGAACGCAGCATGCGTGTATAACGTCATGACCATTTAGTATTGGACGTTATGACCATTCAAAATTGGTCGTGATCAAAAAAAATAAAGTGTAAAATCATGTCAGCATTTTAATTTTTATGTTTTGAGTGTCCAAAATGAATTTTTTTTGTGAAGAAGCTATCAAATATTTGCACGAGGTGCATCTTGGAACTCCAAACAATGTTGAGTTGGGGAGTTTTCACTTTCATTGCACAAAAGAGCCATTTTTCATTTTTTGAGTGCTCGAAATGAGTTTTTTTTGTGAAGAACCTACCAAATAATTATTGCAAAATTGGACCAAATTATTTTTCTAAAATACTAGGCCATATTTAATGCACAATTGACCAAATGGTTGGGTTTAAAAAGTTTTGATCCACCTCTGGTGAAAAAGACAAATTTCCGCCGATTCAGTTGGAAGCGGGTCAAATTTGAACTGCAGCTACCTCATAGTTTGCTCTTTATTTTTTCAAAAAATCATTTCTAGATACATAAGTATCTATTTAATCAGAGAAACACCAAAAAAATATAAGATTCAACCACTAGCTAGGAACGGTCATTCCCGCCGTTTTGACCGCATTTTGAAACAGGCATAAAAAATAAAAAAATCAAAAAATTGGAAAACCTTCGCATTGTGTCATTATATGTGACCAAGTTTCTAGGAAAAATAATAAACTTGTAATACGGTAATTATTTTTAAAAAGTGTTCTCAGAAATGAGCTATCATGTGTGAAGATTCATGTATTTCAACCCAAACGATCAATCCTATGGCCACATTCATGGCATAGTTTGTTCAAATGATCTCATATTGTGCACACGAGTGCATCTTGGAATTCCAAACAATGTTGCCAAAGGGAATTTTCATTTTCTTTGCACGGAAAATTCATTTTCCATTTTTCGAGTGCCTGAAATGAGGTTTTTTTGTGAAGGACCTACCATATATTTGTTGCAAAATTTTACCAAATCATTTTTATAAAATACTAGGACATATTTAATGCACAATTGACAAAATGGTTGGGTGTCAAAAGTTTTGATCCACCTCTGGTGAAAAAGACAAATTCCCGCCGATTCAGTTGGAAGCGGGTCAAATTTGAACTGCAGCTGCCTCATAGTTTGCTATTTATTTTTTCTAAAAATCATTTCTAGGTACATAAGTATCTACTTAATCAGAGAAACACCAAAAAAATTCCAAGATTCAACCACTAGCTAGGAACTGTCATTCCCGCCGTTTTGCCCGTATTTTGAAACGGGCATAAAAAATTCAAAAAAAATCAAAACAATGGGAAACCATCGCATTGTGTGATTATATGTGGCCAAGTTCCTAGGAAAAATAACAAACTTGTAATACGGCAATTATTATAAAAAAGTGTTCTCGGAAACGAGCTATCATGTGTGGAGATCAATGGCTTTCAAGCCAAATGATCAATCTTATGGCCACATTCATGGCATAATTTGTTCTAATGATCTCATATTGTGCACAAGGGTGCATATTGGAATGGCAAACAATGTTGCCTGAGCAAGTATTCATTTTCTTTGGACAAAAAACCCATTTTTCCATTTTTCGAGTGCCCGAAAGGAGGTTTTTTTGTGAAGGACCTCCAAAATAATTGTTGCAAAATTGGACCAAATCATTTTTATAAAATACTTGGACATATTTAATGCACAATTGACAAAATGGTTGGGTGTAAAATTTTTTGATCCACCTGTCGATAAAAATACAAATTTCCGCCGATTCAGGTGGAAGCGGGTCAAATTTGAACTGCAGCTGCCTCATAGTTTGCTATTTATTTTTTCCAAAAATCATTTCTAGTTACATAAGTATCTATTTAATCATAAATACATGGTTTGGTGGCGATACGTCGAGGTTTGGGCGGTGGCTGAGGCCCCCAACTCTAGAGCGCGTAAACTCGCATGCCCGCCGCGTGGTCACCGCGTGACCGTGGCGTTGCCATGTGTTCTGGATAGCCTAGGCATGTCTAGTGGGTTGGGCACTCCCTAGGTAGGTGCTAGGAAGAAAATTACAACATAAGATTCTCACGAGGAGACCGATCTATGCTCAAACATGAATTAGCAGCCAAGTGTTTGATTAGCGGTACGGGAAATGTACATGGCTAATGGGCGTGAGTTTTGGCTGAGGATGATCAGTTACTAAGAAGACCGTGTTCACAAATTTTCAGCTCAAAAGGAGGAGCCTAGGTGGTACTTTCTTTGCAAACCACCACACTGGACATAAATACGAATGTTGAAGCTCGGCTAAAAATAATGAATGGAGTGAGATGGCATTCGGCGGAGGATGGTTATTTGGGCATAGGAAAGCACTGTAGAAAATGGATACTATTTGGACATGCCAAAGTGGTACTTCCTTCACAAACTGTTACTTTGAACAAAATAGGAAAATGAATATTTTTGAATTATTTTTGAACTAGGCAAGGAAGGTTTTTACATATTTGACGAAGATATGACCCAAAGAATTTATGAGATTTTTTTGAGAATTTTGGGAATGACAGAAATATAGGTTGCTTCACAACCCAGGGCAAAAACTACCACATGGACATGACACATAGGCAAAACTGTTGAGGTGGCGCCTAGTCATCGCAACCCACCACAATTTACCAGGCTATGACCATCTATATTGGTCGTTAACAACAAGAAATAAGGCAGCGGACTAGCGCTGTTTGCTTTATGACCATTTCGTGTAAGGAAATTATGACCTTTCTGATCAAAATGGTCGCAATGGTTTAGGGTTTGGAGCCCCCCCAGACAGCTTTTGACCAATTGGTCTAAAATGGTCATAAATTTATGACCAATTCTTTGAGGGTCACTGATAGAAGGTCATAAGTTGACATATTTCTTGTAGTGATCAAATATGAAAACGGGGAAATCCCCAACTCTCTCTGAGGGTCCTTGAGTTGCTTAGGATTCCGAGGATTGCGGAACGGAAATGCAATAAAAGATGATATGCATGGATGACCTATGTATAACATTCCAAATTGAAAATTTGGGATGTTACAACTAAGCACTTTTATATTATTTTTTGGACTAACCTATTAACCGAAGG
Organism: Aegilops umbellulata; assembly: GCA_032464435.1. Taxonomy (NCBI): domain Eukaryota; kingdom Viridiplantae; phylum Streptophyta; class Magnoliopsida; order Poales; family Poaceae; genus Aegilops; species Aegilops umbellulata. Next base: position 189,908,124 of record CP136057.1, read on the forward strand.
CCTAGTGCAGATTGCTGTTTTTTGCCTATTTCAGTGTTTCGCGGAAAAGGAATATCAAACGGAGTCCAAACGGAATGAAACCTTTGGGAGAGTTATTTTGGGAACAAACGTGATCCATAGGACTTGGAGTGGACGTCAAGAAAGAAGCAAGGAGGCCACGAGGCAAGGAGGCACGCCTGCCCCCCTGGGCGCGCCCCCACCCTCGTGGGCCCCTCGCAGCTCCACCGACCTACTTCTTCCTCCTATATATACCCATATACCCCAAAAACATCCAGGAGCACCACGAAACCCTATTTCCACCGCCGCAACCTTCTTTACCCGTGAGATCCCATCTTGGGGCCTTTTTTGGAGCTCCGCCGGAGGGGGAATCAATCACGGAGAGCTTCTACATCAATACCATAGCCTCTCCGATGATGTGTGAGTAGTTTACCACAGACCTTCGGGTCCATGGTTATTAGCCAGATGGCTTCTTCTCTCTCTTTGGATCTCAATACAAAGTTCTTCTCAATCTTCTTGGAGATCTACTTGATGTAACTCTTTTTGCGGTGTATTTGTTGAGATCCAATGAATTGTGGGTTTATGATCAAGATTATCTATGAACAATATTTGAATCTCCTCTGAATTCTTTTATGTATGATTTGTTATCTTTGCAAGTCTCTTCGAATTATCAGTTTGGTTTGGCCTACTAGATTGATCTTTCTTGCAATGGGAGAAGTGCTTAGCTTTGGGTTCAATCTTGCGGTGTCCTTTCCCATTGACAGCAGGGGCAGCAAGGCATGTATTATATTGTTGCCATCGAGGATAAAAAGATGGGGTTTATATCATATTGCTTGAGTTTATCCCTCTACATCATGTCATCTTTCCTAATGTGTTACTCCATTCTTATGAACTTAATGCTCTAGATGCATGCTGGATAGCGGTCGATGTGTGGAGTAATATTAGTAGATGCAGAATCGTTTCGGTCTACTTGTCACGGACGTGATGCCTATATACATGACCATGCCTAGATATTCTCATAATTATGCACTTTTCTATCAATTGCTCGACAGTAATTTGTTCACCCACCGTAATACTTATGCTATCTTGAGAGAAGCCACTAGTGAAACCTATGGCCCCCGGGTTTATTCTCCATCGTATAAGTTTCCAATCTATTTTACTTTGCGTTATTTACTTTCAGTTTATATTATAAAAATACCAAAAATATTTATCTTATTATCTCTATCAGATCTCACTTTTGCAAGTGGCCGTGAAGGGATTGACCAGCCCTTTATCGCGTTGGTTGCAAGGTTCTTATTTGTTTGTGTAGGTACGAGGTGACTTGCGTGTAGTCTCCTACTGGATTGATACCTTGGTTCTCAAAAACTGAGGGAAATACTTACGCTACTTTGTTGCATCACCCTTTCCTCTTCAAGGGAAAAACCAACGCAAGCTCAAGAGGTAGCAAGGACCTCGAGTATCTGCCATGTACCATTTATCACATTGTGAGGCGAACTCTATGGCCTATCAAGGGACACTCTCCTGCAGCCAAACTTGAAGGATCCATGAAGAGTTTGGTGTTCTATATTGTCAATGGCATTAGATTCAATTCCCAGGATTTCCTCATCAGACAGCTTGCTGCATCTGGAATTGATCTGTTTGGCTTGAAGTTCTATGCTCCATAGGTGATGCGCTTAATCAAGCTTCACTCTTGTATTGACTATCAGCCCTCAGCATGCAATCATCTTGTCTTTTTTCTGAGGTTGATATGTCTGTCGAAGCAATATACCCTGAGCCTGCCAAGGAGCCACTTTATCTTCATAATGCTGATCACCAAAGCTTCTCGCTACCTATGGAGGGAATTCTTGCTGCAACTTGAGTGTATCCTCTGGCTGGAAATATGCATGCACCTCATCGTGCCAACACTAAAGCCACTGAAAGCACCATTGCTCAAAGGCCTCGGAAGCGATCTCGTGTACTTAACGACCGAGAGTTTCTTGTGGCCTTACATCAGAAGCAAGATAAGCATCATAACGGGCTGAAGCGTCAGATGCAGAGCCTCGTGGGGGATGTCGATCGCATTCGCAATCTTGCCACCAAGAACGCATTCGTAGCTCATGAAGCCTGTCGGCGATCTTGGAAAAGTCTCACACTGCTATGCCCTAAAGAAGATCTTCGCGAAGATGGCTTCACAGAGGGCTTCAAATTTGATTCCAAGCCTCCCCAGAATGCAAGCCTGAGTCAGACTCCGTCTATAGAAGACTCTGATTATTCATCTTCGGCTGCAACTATTGTTGTGAGAGTCGTCGATGAAGAAGACGATGCTACTTCACCACGTCTCGCACTGCACCAGGCCCCTCTGCACCACCAAACTCCAACATCGACCCTGCACCTTCATCTACTCCTGATGGGAATGAGTAGATGCTCTATGTCTTCAAACCTTTTTGGTCCTTACTGATAAAAGGGGGAGAAGCATATGAGTTAATAGTCTTCTAGCGGGTCCATATGGGTGGTTGCTATATTTTTGCCAAGTGGTTACAACTCTCGTTTTTGATACATTTGGTTCTTTGGGTTGTAACACTTAAACTTGATGGTTGTCTGCCACGTTTTCTGCTAATCTGTGATGCGATGATAAATTCCGCATGAAGTCATTCCGCAGACGTCCATTTTTCATTATGCATGTCATTACATTCGCTATATCTTTTCATGCATGATGAATTGTCTTCATAATGTGAAGAGGATCTCCACAAAGTAAACCTTCCATGTGCATTTGCATTCAAAAGCAAACTACTTATATGCACATCTTCAGGGGGAGCCTTTTTGCCACTTATGAACACAATGCCTTGATTCTTACACTTTAACATACTTTAATCCCCGTTGAAAACTTTAACCAGTTTGTCGTCAATCACCAAAAAGGGGTAGATTGTAAGTGCATCTAGTGCCACCCCTAGTTGGTTTTGGAGTATTGACGACAAACTTAGTTGAGGGACTAATGTGTTTGTGAGAATTGCAGGATAACACAGGTAGTAGTCCCACGTTGATTCGGTTTACCTACCAGAGATGACCCCTAAAATGTATGAAGACATTGGTGGTTTGTGAAGAGATTTACATTGAAGACTATGACTTGAGAAGACATCGCATGAAGACTATGGAGTGCGAAGACATAGTTGTTTTGCAGTTTCTTTTTCTTCTTTGTTGAGTCATAGGAACCACCGTACTATTAAGTGGCGTCCAACTGAACAAAGTCAGAGTGACTGATGTGATGCTCAACCAAATCCTATGTCTTCGAGCGAAGACAATGAGAGCAAATCTTATCCAGAGCTGGATGAGTCAACTTTACTTGTAGCCCAAGTCAAGCTGCATCGTCTATTTGAAATCTGACCGTTGGACACGTGTCAGTTCCTTAGTGACCCAGGGTCATTTAGGACAAATCAGGTCGGGTTGCCTCCTGGCTATAAATAGCCCACCCCCTACACCATAAATTGGTGGCTGCTCAGAGTTAGTACACGGCTTCTGTCGTTTGAGAGCAACCCACCTCCGAAGCATTTGAGAGAGAAATCCTTGGAAGGACAAAGCCGAAAACACCCAGAGCCAAAGAGTGTTAGGCATCACTGAAGTCTTTCTGTCTACGTGTTTTGAAGACTTGTTACACTTGAGGACTGTGAATCCTCCAGCCGGTTAGGCGTCGCGTTCTGAGCATCCAAGAGTCATTGTGGATTGCCGGTGAACAAAGTTTGTGAAGGTTTGGAAGTCTACCTTGAAGACTTATTAGAGTAATTGGGCGAGGACTAGGTGTCCTTAGCTCAAGGGGAATAAGGTGAAGATGCGGTCTTCTGAGTTGAATCTCAGCCTCCCGAACCAGACGTAGAGTTGTCACAGCAACTGGAACTGATCCAACAAATCCTTGTCCTCAACAAGCAACTAGTTCTATCTCCTCCCTCTCCTTACTTACGGTTTGTCTTCGTGAAGTCATTGTCTGCTTGAATGATCTAATTGGCTTCACTGTGTGAATACTGTTGTTGTTAGGCTTCGTACTAGCTTCCACCCTGATGCACACTACCTAGCTAGTAATAGTCTTCGTGCTTTCACTTCATTGCTTACTTGACTATGGCTTGTCTAGTGTAGTCTACCTTTTGCTGCATATCAATAGGTTCATTTCTACTGTTTGTCTTCGAAACCACCATGTTTTGAAGACGTTCATAAAAATCGCCTATTCACCCCCCTCTAGTCAATAACTAGCAGTATCAGACGTTATGTTTGATGAAGATGATATTTTTAGTCCCCCAAGTTTTGATGAGCAAATTTACTATGATGAAAGCATACCTCCTATCTATGATGATTATTGTGATGACATGTATGCTATAAAGAATAATGATAACCATGAAACTTGTCATCTTGATTTTAATTTTCAATCACATGTAGTTATTTTGTTGAGTTTGCTCCCACCACTATCCATGAGAATAAATTTTCTTATGTGGAGAGTAATAAAAATTCTATGCTTGTGGCTCATGAAAAGAATGCTTTATGTGATAGTTATATTATTGAATTCATTCATGATGCTACTGAAAATTATTATGAGGGAGGAATCTATGCTTGTAGGAATTGCAATAATATCAAGTTTCCTCTCTATGTGTTGAAAATCTTGAAGTTATGCTTGTTTTGCTTTCCTATGCTAGTTGATTCTTGTTCCCATAAATTGTTTGCTCACAAAATCCGTATGCGGAGGAAGTGGGTTAGACTTAAATGTGCTAGTCATATTCTTCATGATGCTCTTCTTATGTTTAAATTCTTATCTTTTATGTGAGCATCATTGAAATCATCATGGCTAGCTAGGGGCGTTAAACGTTAGCGCTTGTTGGGAGGCAAACCAATTTTTATTTTTGTTCTTTGCCTTTTGCTCCTGTTTAGTAATAAATAATCTATCTAGCCTATGTTTAGATGAGGTTTTATGTTTTAATTAGTGTTTGTGCCAAGTAGAACCTTTGGGAAGACTTGGGTGAAGTCTTTGCGATCTTGCTGTAAAAAATAGAAACTTTTGCGCTCATGAGATTAGCTGCCATTTTTTACTGGAGAGTGCTTTTAGGTTGATTATTTTTTGCATATGATTAATAGACAAATTCCTCATGTCCACCAATTTATTTCAGAATTTTTGAAGTTCCAGAAGTATTCGAACAAAACAGATTACTATAGACTGTTCTGTTTTTGACAGATTCTGTTTTCTATGTGTTGTTTGCTTATTTTGATGAATCTATGAGTAGTATCGGAGGGTATGAACCATAGAGAAGTTGGAATACAGAAGATATTACACCAATATGAATTTATAATGAGTTCACAACAGTACCAAAAGTGGTGATTTATTTTCTTATACTAACGGAGCTTACGAGTTTTCTGTTGAGTTTTCTGTTGTGAAGTTTTCAAGCTTCGGGTAAAGATCCGATGGGCTATGGAATAAGGAGTGGCAAGAGCCTAATATTGGGGATGCCCAAGGCACCCCAAGGTAATATTCAAGGACAACCAAGAGCCTAAGCTTGGGGACGCCCCGGAAGGCATCCCCTCTTTCGTCTTAGTTCATCGGTAACTTTACTTGGAGCTATATTTTTATTCACCACATGATATGTGTTTTGCTTGGAGCGTCATTTTATTTTCTTTTGTTTTGCTTGCTGTTTGAATAAAATACCAAGATATGAAATTCTTGAATGTTAGAGATTCTTCACATAGTTACATAATTATTCAACTACTCACTGATCTTCACTTATATCTTTCGAAGTAGTTTGCCGTTTGCTCTAGTGCTTCACTTATATCTTTTTAGAGCACGGCGGTAGTTTTATTTTTAATAAATAGATGAACTCTCATGATTCACTTATATTATTTTGATAGTATTTTAGAACAACATGGTAATTTTCTTTTGCTATAAAACTAGTCCTAATATGATGGGCATTCAAGATGGGTATAATAAAAACTTTCATATGAAGTGCGTTGAATACTATGAGAAGTTTGATGCTTGATGATTGTTTTGAGACATGAGGATGGTTATATTAGAGTCATGATAGTAGATTAATTGTGAATTTGAGAAATACTTGTGTTGAGGTTTGCAAGTCCCGTAGCATGCACGTATGGTAACTGTTGTGTAACAAATTTGAAGCATGAGGTGTTTATTTGATTGTCTCCCTTATGAGTGGCGGTCGGGGACGAGCGACGGTGTTTTCCTACCAATCTATCCCCCTAGGAGCATGCGCGCAGTGCTTGGTTTTGATGACTTGTAGATTTTTGCAATAAGTATGTGAGTTCTTTATGACTAATGTTGAGTCCATGGATTATACACACTCTGACCTTTCCGCCATTGCTAGCCTCTCTAGTATCGTGCAACTTTTACCGGTACCATAAACCCACTATTTACTTTCCTCAAAACAGCCACCATACCTACCTATTATGGCATTTCCATAGCCATTCCGAGATATATTGCCATGCAACTTTCCACCGTTCCGTTTATTATGACACGCTTCATCATTGTCATATTTCCTTGCATGATCATGTAGTTGACATCGTATTTGTGGCAAAGCCACCATTCTTAATTTTTCATACATGTCACTCTTGATTCATTGCACATGCCGGTACACCGCCGGAGGCACTCATATAGAGTCATATTTTGTTCTAAGTATCGAGGGTTAATCCTTGAGTTGTAAATAAATAGAAGTGTGATTATCATCATTATTAGAGCATTGTCCCGTGTGAGGAAAAAAACAGAGGCCAAAGAAGCCAATGAAAAAAAAGAGGCCAAAGAAGCCAAACAAAAAGAGAGAAAAAGAGAGAAGGGACAATGCTACTATCCTTTTTCCACACTTGAGCTTCAAAGTAGCACCATGATCTTCATGATATAGAGTCTCTTATTTTGTCACTTTCATATACTAGTGGGAATTTTCATTATAGAACTTGGCTTGTATATTCCAATAATGGGCTTCCTCAAAATGCCCTAGGTCTTCGTGACCAAGCAAGTTGGATGCACACCCACTTAGTTTCTTTTGTTGAGCTTTCATACATTTATAGCTCTAGTGCATCCGTTGCATGGCAATCCCTACTCACTCACATTGATATCTATTGATGGGGCATCTCCATAGCCTATTGATATGCCTAGTTGATGTGAGACCATCTACCTCTTTTTTATCTTCTCCACAACCACTATTCTATTCCACCCATAGTGCTATGTCCATGGCTCACGCTCAAGTATTGCGTGAAAGTTGAAAAAGTTTGAAAATACTAAAGTATGAAACAATTGCTTGGCTTGTCATCAGGGTTGTGCATGATTTAAACATTTTGTGTGATGAAGATGGAGAATAGCCAAACTATATGATTTTGTAGGGATGAACTTTCTTTGTCCATGTTATTTTGAGAAGACATGATTACTTTGTTAGTATGCTTGAAGTATTATTATTTTTATGCAATATTAAACTTTTGTCTTGAATCTTATGGATCTGAATATTCATGCCACAATAAAGAAAACATTCATAATTATGTTTGGTAGCATTTCACATCAAAAATTCTATTTTTATCATATACCTACTCGAGGACGAGCAGGAATTAAGCTTGGGGATGCTTGATACGTCTCCAACGTATCTATAATTTTTTATTGATCCATGCTATTATATTATCCATCTAGGATGTTTTATATGCATTTATATGCTATTTAATATGATTTTTGGGACTAACCTATTAACCTAGAGCCCAGTGCCAATTTCTATTTTGTCTTTGTTTTTGAGTTTTACAGAAAAGGAATACCAAACGGAGTCCAATTGACCTGCCAATTTTTGTGGATTTTTTATGGACCAAAAGAAGCCCCGGGAGTAAAAGAGTTGGGCTAGAAGAGTCCTGAGCCATCCACGAGGGTGGAGGGCGTGCCCTAGCCCCTGGGTGCGTCCCCCTATCTCGTGGACAACTCGGAGACCCCTCTGACGTGATACCTACGCCAAAAATTCCTATAAATACAGAAACCTCCAGAAAATAACCTAGATCGGGAGTTCCGCCGCCACAAGCCTCCATAGCCACCAAAAACCAATCGGGACCCTGTTCCGGCACCTTGCCGGAGGGTCGATCCATCACCGGTGGCCATCTTCATCATTCCGGCACTCTCCATGACGAGGAGGGAGTAGTTCACCCTCGGGGTTGACGGTATGTACTAGCAGCTATGTGTTTGATCTCTCTCTCTCTTTCTCGTGTTCTTGATTTGGCACGATCTTGATGTATCGCGAGCTTTGCTATTATAGTTGGATCTTATGATGTTTCTCCCCCTCTACTCTCTTGTAATGGATTGAGTTTTCCCTTTGAAGTTATCTTATCGGATTGAGTCTTTAAGGATTTGAAAACACTTGATGTATGTCTTGCATGTGCTTATCTGTGGTGACAATGGGTTATTCACGTGATCCACTTGATGTATGTTTTGGTGATCAACTTGCAAGTTCTGTGACCTTGTGAACTTATGCATAGGGGTTGGCACACGTTTTCGTCTTGACTCTCGGGTAGAAACTTTGGGGCACTCTTTGAAGTTCTTTGTGTTGGTTGAATAGATGAATCTGAGATTGTGTGATGCATATCGTATAATCATACCCGCGGATACTTGGGGTGACATCGGAGTAACTAGGTGACATTAGGGTTTTGGTTGATTTGTGTCTTAAGGTGTTATTCTAGTACGAACTCTAGGATAGATCGAACGGAAAGAATAGCTTCGTGTCATTTTACTATGGACTCTCGAATAGATCGATCAGAAAGAATAACTTTGAGGTGGTTTCGTACCCTGCAATAATCTCTTAGTTTGTTGTTTGCTATTAGTGACTTTGGAGTGACTCTTTGTTGCATGTTGAGGGATAGTTATATGATCTAATTATGTTATTATTGTTGAGAGAACTTGCACCAGTGAAAGTATGAACCCTAGGCCTTGTTTCAACGCATTGCGATACCGTTTTCATTCACTTTTATCATTTGTTACCTTGCTGTTTTTATATTTTCAGATTACAAAAACCTATATCTACCGTCCATATTGCACTTGTATCACCATCTCTTCGCTGAACTAGTGCACCTATACAATTTACCATTGTATTGGGTGTGTTGGGGACACAAGAGACTCTTTGTTGTTTCATTGCAGGCTTGTTTGAGAGAGACCATCTTCATCCTATGCCTCCCAAGGATTGATAAACCTTAGATCATCCACTTGAGGGAAATTTGCTACTGTCCTACAAACCTCTGCACTTGGAGGCCCAACAACGTCTACAAGAAGAAGGTCGTATAGTAGACATCACATACCAAGGTGTACATGACAATCGGACAAAAACGGGAAAACACTTGTTAAGAGATAAGCCGACGCCACGTAGGTTTGGGCTAAAAACTGTTTCCATTGTAGTCTGATTGATACGTCAAAACGTATTGATACAAATAGTGCAATAAGTAACAAGGCTATTTTACATACTGAACACAAGGGGAAGCTATGCATGCGCCCTGAAAGCGGACGAGGTGATCTTTAAAGATCTTTTAGGTGCTCTGGCATGCGTCTATGCTGCTTTTCTCCTTGTTATATTGTCCTTCGAGAGGATCATCGACCGGTGTTTTCGTAATAGGCCACGGAAAGAGGCCTTGGTACCGTCGAAAGGGTGATGTGGTTTGTAAGGAACCTGGAAAAAGAAAAAAGAAAAGAAAAAAGGAAATGTGAGTGTCCTGATAGGGTCTGGTCTAATTGTAGGCCTTGTCCCTATTATGCCTCCATCCTTTCCCATGGTATTTTTAGTGCGTAATTATGTACGCCTAGTACATGCGCCACAGTTTGGCGGGAGCTAAGATGGAGGCCGAATTGCTAATCGAGCTCCTGACGAGCTAGACTGTCGTACAGCGGGGCAGTCCGGACTCGTTTGACAGTGTCCGAGGACTTGGCCGCTGATATAATAGTTGGCTTGATGAGGCCACCCTGTACTTCCGCTACCAAGGCCGCGGTGTGCTCCTCAGCGTGGAGGGAGCGTTCCATGTTTCCATTCACTGTTATTACACCATGTGGTCCGGGCATCTTGAGTTTGAGATAGGCATAGTGCGGGACTGCATTGAAGCGAGCGAACGGGGTTCGTCTGAGCAGTGCATGGTAGCCACTGCGGAAGGGGACGATATCGAAGATCAAGTCTTCGCTGCGGAAGTTGTGCGGCGAACCGAAGACCACTTCCAATGTGATTGAGCCCGTGTAGTGGGCCTCCACACCGGGTAACACTCCCTTAAAGGTACTTTTAGTGGGCTTGATTCTTGATGGATCAATACCCATCTTGCGGACTGTGTCCTGATAGAGCAGGTTAAGGCTACTGTCGCCGTCCATGAGGACTCGCGTAAGGTGGAATCCATCGATAATTGGATCGAGGACTAACGCGGCCGAACCTCCGTGACGGATACTGGTCGGATGGTCCCTGCGATCGAAGGTGATCGGACAGGCCGACCATGGGTTGAATTTTGGGGCGACTGGCTCTATCACATAGACATCCCTTAGTGCGCGCTTCCTCTCCCTCATGGGGATATGGGTGACGTATATCATATTCACTGTTTTGACTTCGGGGGGAAATTTCTTCTGTCCCTCTGTTTCGGTGTGCGAGGTTCCTCGTCGTCATCCTCACTGGGCGACCCTTTCTCCTTATGTTCGGCATTTAACTTGCCGGCCTGTTTGAAGACCCAACAGCTTCTGTTGGTGTGGTTGGCAGGCTTGTCAGGAGTGTCATGGATCTGGCAAGGTCGGTCAAGTATTCGGTCCAGACTTGATGAACCGTATTTGTTTCGTTTGAATGGCTTTTTCTGTTGAATGGATTTGGAGCCACTGAATCCGGTGTTAACCGATGTATCCTTTGTATTATCATTGTTGCTCCGACGCTTATGTTTATTGCGTTGGGGCCTTCCATTGCCGTTTCTGGCTTCGGAAGTGCCGGGGTCGCTAGTACTGTTACCGCTATGGGCTAGCCAACTATCCTCGCCCGCGCAGAAGTGGGTCATTAGTGTTGTAAGGGATGCCATGGACTTCGGCTTTTCTTGGCCGAGGTGTCGGGCGAGCCATTCGTCGCGGATGCTATGTTTGAAGGCCGCTAGGGCTTCGGCGTCCGGACAGTCGACAATCTAGTTCTTTTTAATTAGGAACCTGGTCCAGAATTTCCTGGCTGACTCTCCGGGCTATTGGACTATATGACTGAGGTCATAGGCATCCGGAGGCTGGATATAAGTTCCTTGGAAGTTGTCTCTAAAGGCATCTTCCAAGTCTTCCCAACTTCCAGTAGAGTTTTCTGGGAGGCTGTTTAACCAGTGCCGAGCTGGCCCCTTAAGTTTTAGGGGAAGGTATTTGATGGCATGTAGATCATCACCGCGAGCCATGTGAATGTGGAGAAGAAAATCTTCAATCCATACTGCGGGATCTGTTGTGCCGTCGTATGATTCGATGTTTATGGGTTTAAACCCTTCAGGGAACTGGTGTTCCATTACTTCATCGATGAAGCATAGGGGGCGTGCAGTGCCTTTGTATCGGGCCATGTCGTGACGCAGTTCGGATGAAGTTCGTATGCGGTTTTCGGCCCGGGCGTGGTTATGCTTGTCGTGCCAGGCTTGATAGCCGTCCTCTCGCGTCAGTGCACGCCCCCGTGATCCGTAGATTGATCTGGTCTGACCCGTTCTATTTTCCAGGTACTGTCGTAGGTCATATGTGTATCCCCGAGCTGTTGTTTGTCTGCTTTTACGGCGAGGTGGTGCGGGCTGGTGTTCGACTTGAGTTTTCGTTCTGTCTCGGCCACGTGGTGGTCGATCGGGTGCGTCAGCCGCATTACGCACGGGTGGTATGGGATCCAATGCCTCATCGTCAAATTGGGGTAGCAGCTTATGCTTCGGGTAACTCTTTTTTGGGCGCTCGAGGCCGTATTCTTCGACCGCTAGGACATTGGTCCATCTGTCGTTGAGCAAATTTTGGTCATCTTAAAGCTTCTACTGTTTCTTTTTTAGGCTTCTCGCCATGGCTAGTAGCCGACGCTTAAAGCGTTCTTGTTCGAGGGGTTCCTCTGGCACGATCAAATCTTCGTTGCCGAGGCTTATGTCGTCCTCGGAGAGTGGTAGATAGTTACTGTCCTCTGAGTCTTCGTTCCCTGCTTGCTCGTTAGGGTCGACCTACGCGTCCTCCCGATCATCATGTTCAGATGTTGGTTCGATGGGGTCATCTTGGTCTTTGGCGTTCTCTGGAGTATCATTGTTTCCGGTGCCAGTATTGTTGTCTCTTAATTTCATGGCGCGATTTAGAGTGGCGCCGCTGACGTCGGCGTTTCGGTTGTATCTCAGGAGGTTTATCCTCGATTGGGTTCTTCTCCTCATCGCCATCACATTCTTTGGGTGTGTCCACCATGTATACGTCATATGAGGAGGTGGCCATCCAACGTTCCGTGAACGGCGGGTTTTGGGTCTACTCCTCTCCGGCATCGTCGTCCATACCGTTGATTTCTTCGGAGGCGTAGTCAAGCATGTCGGTTAAATCCTCGATAGTGGCTATAAAGTGGGAGGTGGGTGGGAAGTAAAATTCCCTGTTTTCAGCCCCTAGTCTGGGATGGGCGCAACTTGGAAGTGGTTCCTCTATGATGACAAGGGATCGCAATAAGTCCAGAGCCTCGTTTAAGAGTGAGGTTTGGACGGGGTCGGAAGTTTCCGGGCCGAGCTCGCATGCGGGCGTCCAGGGTTCAGAGTTAGTGTCCGGAGAAGAGTCTGGCTTTGTAATGATTGTCGGAGGCCCTATTCTATCTGGTTTTCCGGTGTTGAGCTCTAAGGCCGCAGAGAGTCTGGCGGGCTCTAGACTCCCGTCTTCGGACTTGGTGACGCGCTCCGGATCTAAGGCCGGAGCGGTGGTTGGGGTCGCGAACCCTTGGAAGATCAAGTCTCCTCGGATATCACCGACATAGTTTAGATTTCCAAAACTGATCTAGTGACCAGGGGCGTACCTGTCGATTTGCTCCAGGTGACCAACTGAGTTGGCACACAGTGTGATGCCGCCGAATACAAAGATCTGGCTGGGGAGAAAAATCTCCTTCGCAGTAGCATTGTTGTGGATGATCGATGGAGCCTTTCGACGACGGCACAGTGGAACTCTCAATGAAAGCACCAATGTCGGTATAAAAACCGGCAGATCTCGGGTGGGGGGTCCCGAACTGTGCGTCTAAGGATCAAAGGTAACAGGAGGCAGGGGACACGATATTTACCTAGGTTCGGGCCCTTTTGATGGAGGTAATACCCTACTTCCTACTTGATTGACTTTGATGAGTATAGGGGTTACAAGAGTTGATCTACCACGAGATCGTAATGGCTAAGCCCTAGATGTCTAGCCTGTATGATTATGATTGCCTCTATGGACTAAACCCTCCGGTTTATATAGACACCGAAGGGGGCTAGGTGTCGTGGAATTAACACGTCAGATGTCTTCTTGGAAAGACTTAGTCATGGAGCCATCGCGACGGGTTAGCTTGAAGGGGTTAAACCGGACAAGGGACACGGGAGTTATACTAGTTCGGTCCCTTCGATGATGGTAAAAGCCTACGTCTAGTTGTGATGGAATTGATTGGGTTTCGATCACCAGGGAGCGAATATGCTTGCCTGAGCCTCGAGTTGTTGTCTGTCCCTAAACCGCCGCCGGGTCACCCCTTTATATACTCAGGAGGATCCGGGCGGTCTACAAAGTCCTGAGGCTGGCGTATACAAGTGCCAGCCCGGGTCTCTCCCTTTCTTTCTTATAGTACAAGTTTATACAATCATGGCGGTTTACTATCATGGGCCCTAAATCGCCCGTGAACTCTGGGCCTCTAAGCTTCATCCGTAAAGCGCCATCTTCTGGGTTGTCTTGGGCTTCGGTACAGCTAAAGGTGAACCGGCCCCTCCTGGTCGGTTTACCCTTAGTAGTTATATCCTCAACATTAGGCCCCAGATTGATTTGGACCTGTTCATGTCAATCTTCAATCCTTAGAAAAATTATTAAAGTTGATAACAACCCTCGTAAACCGCCATATCGCCTTCCCCTGTGAACTTTAGTGAACCGCCATGACGTCATCTTCTGTCACTGCAGTAAACCCTGATGATGTCATCCCTGTATAAAAGATTTTACAAAGATTCTCTTCTCTTTAAATTAATTCCCGAAGATCGAGGCGACAGCTACGTCCTCTTTTATCGCTTCGGACTCCTTGATTTTCGCGCCTGCCATTTTTATCCCCTTTCCCTTATAAATAAGACTGGGGCTCCTTCCATTCCCCCTCCTTTCTAGCCACATCGTCTTCCTCCTCGCGACCCGAAGACCTCAAGCATCACCGCCGCCGCCGTCGACCTTCAAATCTGCACCGACCCGGCCGCTGCATCACCCTGTTCGTACCAGATCCTCCGAGATACTCCGTCGCTGCGTGACCCTGGTTAGTGCTTCTTTCCTTTGCTTATTAGATGTACATTAGGGCTTCAAAATTTCTGCTGTGTTCATCAGTGTTCGTCAGCACCTTTTCGCTTTCCTTTCATCACCTCACTGAATCTGACTAGGCTTGATGATTTCTCCTTGCGGCCGGATCTGTAGTTTTATTCTGCCATACTATTGCATCTTACTGTCCTTGTATAAATCTTTACCCGAACCTTCTTGTTCTGTTTTATCACCATTGTAGGGCGCAGAAAAAATTTATTTTGAATGACGGTAGATCCAAAATTATACCACCATCTTGTGAAACTTGTTTGTGCACCACTTAGCAAATTTTCAGATTGGGCTCCGCCCCCTCAGGGCGGTTTATCTTTCAATAGTTAACAATCCATCATATGCCATTAGCCCTCTCTTAAACCGCCCCTCGTACTTGAATAGCAATGTCCGGTTCACCTTGAATGTGCCCTTTGATGAAATTTCCGGTTTAACATTGCCAAACACACATGAACCGTAAACCGTCCATTTTCCCTTTGCAGAATTTGTAAGATGGCGAAGCAATTCTCCGCTTGCAACTAGGATCCGTCACGGATCACAGAGACTCAAATCAACGGTTATGTCACCACGGGCGCTTTAGCTCCAAAAAATGTCCTTCATTGGCGGGTTCTTGACCCCAAGTGCCCTCCTAAGCCTCAAGATGGAGAAGTGATTGTGTTCATGCAACATTTATCTCGAGGCTTCAGTCCCCCCGGATCAAAAAAATGCCGGGATGTACTTGCCAGCTTCCAGCTCCATCCTCAAGACATTGGACCAAATTATGTGTCCAACATATGTGATTTTCAAGTATTTTGCGAGGTTTACCTGCAGGAAGAACCAACTGTTGAACTTTTTCGAGATCTCTTCCACTTAAACCGCCGGACTGAATTTTCTGACGGCCCCAAAACCGAACTTGGCGGTGTATCCATTCAAAAGAGGAAAGAGGTGGAATTCCCTCACGCCAAGCTTCACAGTCATCCAAAAGACTGGAACTTAACTTGGTTCTATTGCCGAAATACTGCCCCTTCCGATGAAAATCCTTTGTCGGGCTACCATCCACACCAGCTTAGCAACAACCATCCTTTACCTCCAAGATTGTCTGCCAAAGATCGACAAGCCTATGCACCTCAACTCGCCCGATTCAGGGCCCTCCTTGCCTACAGTTTAACTGGTGTTGATCTCGTCCGCTGTTGGGTTTCATGGTGCATTCTACCTTGGAGCCGCCGCTCCAGATTGATGTGTGAATATACCAGCAAATCCAATGACCCGCAACGGTTTAACACAATAGAACTGTCTGATGACGTAGTTACTGAAAGTGTAAAGAAGATACTTGATGAGTCGCTCGTCGTATGCACTCAAACCGGTCTGCGCCCTTTTTATGCTTCCAACAAACCGCCAGCGGTAAAAATTTTAACTTCATACTTTCCTGATACTTGTTCGCTTTAACATTGTTTACAATAATCCTTTGTGCAATCTCGCAGGCCAACAGCTCCTTCTGGAAAAAGAAACCGCAAGAAAAACCAGCCAAGGCTCCTCGTGTCAAGAGCAAGGTCACTAAGAGAACTGTCAAGAACAAAATTGTTGAGTCTTCTGAACCGCCAGAAGATGCCAACGACTTAGCTGAAGAGGTAAAACTTGACTCCCTTGGCTTCTATTTCTTACACCTTATTGATAACGATTACTCCCAGGATGATGCGGAGGCCAGCCGTGCAGATCATGTTGAGGTAATTTATCTTTCTGACTCAGAGCTTGTGCCGGTTCAAAGGTTTCTCCGTGCAGTTCGGAAAGTGAAATGCTCTCACCCTCTTGCTTATGTGGGTCAAAAACTTTCTTTGAAGACACAACAAACCAAAGGTCGTCGCACAACCCGGCACAACGGTCAACAGGTCACTTCTTCCGGTTTACCTCAGACACCAACCCGGAAACGCCGTCCAGAGGTTGCTTCTTCTCCTGAAAAATGTTATCCTTTGAAGGGTTTTTTCCGATGCCCTCTCAATCCATCTGATTCAAATTATCAGGTATCTTATAACTCGTCTGGCGGTTCATCCACTACTCAGCTGCCTCCATTGAAAACCGTCCCTGGGTAAGCATACAGCCCTTCATTTTTCCTTTGTAATTCTATTGATCCGGCTAATCCTTGTTTTAATATTAGCGGCAAAGCTCGTCTGAGTAAGAAAGCTAAGACCAATACCCCTACTGGCAAAGTTGAACCGGCAGAGATTCCTGAAGATGCCCATGAGAACCTTGATAATACCATGGATGATTTTGTCCTGCCAGAACAAATTGTAAATGTTGATCCGCCGGAAGCTGACCCTGCCACACACGAGGGCACTTCAAGTCCACATGCCACACCTGCAAGCCCAGTTGTTGACCCTCTGAGCTCAACTGCTAATCCGCCAACCCCTGCTACCACTCCAAACCCAGCAAAAGATGATGAAGTTGTCGTTACTGGCAATGCTTATACCGCCCGGGGCAATCCGGTCATCTTGGTAAAGCATAAAGCCAAAGGTGAGTTTGTTTTTATGGGCAAAGGGAAACTGGAGATTGATTTGTCAAAATATGCTAATCTTTCTGCCCAGGATCTTCATTCTGGATTCTTGAACCGGCTTTATGCGAGCCGAGATTCTGAAGCTGATTTGGTAAATCTGATGAAAGAACGCTATGAGGTATTCCTTCTCGTCTTTATCTTGTGTCCTCCCTACCTTGTATCCTGTAGCCCCCAAGGGCCGGGTTAATTTGTAAAGTTAAACCGGGACGTTTGATCCTTTCCATTCTGTACTGTTCCTTATTGATGTTCTTTGAGCAAATATACATTAGCCCCCAAGTGACAGGATTGAAACTTGTATTGATCCTCGGGACTTTGAACCAGCAGTAGGAAAGAAGCAATCCGCATTAGCCCCCAAGTGCCAAGTGTATAACTAGTTGTATACTTGGGACTTTGATATTATATTGATATGCATATGTGACTGTGACAGGCGGAGATAAACAATTAGTGCGCTCAAATTGCTGACCTTCAAGAAAGCATCAAATCCTAGCAAGAAGAATCTTCCAAGTCCAAAGATGAACTGAAAGCCGCTTTAACTTCCCTGGAACAACTTAAAGAAGGCTTCAAGACTGATCGTGCCAACTGGGAAACTAAGAAGGATGCATTGCGGAAACGAGCTGAAGATGCCGAGTCAGCTCTTAAACTGGTGGAAGAGGAGCTTTCCAGATTGAAACGCCAAGTGAATGCTATGACCTCTGCAGTTTTTGGTAAGTACTCCCACTAAGGCATATGAATTATTCCCGTTTGTAAGGCAACAGTTGATAGTATGAAATCCTTAAACCGATGTAGGAAGCCGTATTACTCATCTGGGCTCAGATGCACGGGTGAAACTGAAAGCAGCATATACTTTGATTGAACAACTGTATGCTGGTGCCCAACGGGTTATTTGCGCAGCATGCTATGATAATCCGGACCCAACCCTGATCAAGGAGACGCTAGCAAGGCTATCGATGATACCAGCACAGATACAAGAGGTGAAGCGATCTGCTGCTAGGGCAGGCGCTTTGTTGGCCCTCACCCGAGCCAAAGCATGGATAGCTGACCTTGATCCGGCTGACCTTGCAAAAGGCTTTCCAAGCACACAAGAGTACGGGTCGGACTTTGATGACGAAGCCTTGAAAAATGTGACCAGGGAAATGCGTCCTCTGGCGAGTCAGGTGGCAGAAGATGCTAACTTGACTATTCACCGGTCTCTTTATGATGTGAATAACAAACGGATTAACGCTGACATGCCGGAAGTGCAAAATCTTATTCCGCCAATCCGTAAGCACACTTATGCCCCTGATGTTGATTCGTCAGAACTTATCAGTGAAGAAGCTGTCTTTCAGGCTTTAACCCGGATTGACTGGACAACCGCGGATTTCCAACCACAAGGTGAAGAGGAAGAGGCTGATCCGGCGCCAAATGACCCGTCAACTTCGCATCATCGTGGCAACGAAACTTAATTTAGCAAGCTAATGGATGCTCCATATACTTTGTTCAGGGGGAAACAACACCATATTTTGGGCCTTGAAAGCGCCTTGTAATAGGCTAGAAAAATATTGTGATCCGTTTGCCATCGTGCACTGGGATATACTTTGCCTTGATCTATCATGATGATTTCAGTACTGCCTTATGTATTTTCAATATTATGCAATCCCTGTGTCTGCATAACAAAAAATCTGTCCAGACGGTTTACCGCCAGACGGGTCAAAATGCCCAACACAACTAGGCAAGCAACCGTGGTTGTTAAAACGTAGCAATAATAAATCATACCTGTGATATGAAACATTGCTGTTATTTTACCAATTGTGATAGTAGGAAGGATGAAAACCCAACTTCCACCATACTGTGCTGGTATATATGATGCCGAACCGGGTTGTGATAAACACCGGACGATTGCTGGAGACAAAGCGTTAAGCTAGACCGGTTTGAAGGATGCCGGGTTACCTTGAATTGTATGCTTTTACAGAATATCTGTAAGCCACACCGGGTTAAGAAACACCGGTTTCAATATAAACATGATGAAAGAATAAAACCTTAGCATGGACAAAAACAAAAACCAAGGGCAAGGCTTTTCAAGGGCTGCCAGGCCCAAATCGAGGCTTTTCATGGGCTGCCAGGCCACTGAGTTGAACCATTTTAGCAAAGCCTTTTAATATGGGCCTCCAACTAACCAATCATCGTTTTAACTTTGACGAGTTCAGGGTCTCAAAGAGAGTAACTATCAAACGTTCGACGGGTCGTGCCAGGATTACCTGGATAGGAGTGGCTTACTTGATGAAGGCAGGTTAACCCGGGGTTTTAGGTGAATACACCAGGCTTCCAAGCCATGGGTCGATACCCAGCTACAAGGGTCCTTTCAAGCTCTTTGGTATTTGACACAAAGAGCCCCCAAGTAACTTTGTGAGCTGTGTTCAATGGGTGCCTATGTTTGAGTTGTGCTGTGAGCAATCAAACTCTCTTTGGCCCCTTGGGTGTGAAGCTCCCCAGCTAGGTGGTGGCATGATAGCCGGTTTAACAGGTAGTACTCCGCTTTTCTAGCTGAAGCCCCCAAGTTAACACATATTGGACGAAAAAACGGCGGAGACCCTGCTTGATTAGCAAGGATGCCGGTTTATTTTATTGATCACAATATATACATTGTCGAAATATGTACATAAGTAAAGCCGATGGCTTCAAGTATCATAAGGCCGTAGGAGAGCTATGTTCCACGGCCGCCGGGTCTCCTCCTCAGAGCTACGTGAGTCTTCTCGAACGTCAATGAGGTAGTATGACCCGTTGTGCAGATCCTTGCTGACCACAAAGGGCCCTTCCCATGGCGGGGATAGCTTGTGCATATCAGTCTGGTCTTGAACGAGACGGAGCACCAGATCACCTTCTTGAAAGGTTCATGTCTTAACCCGGCGGCTGTGACAATGCCGTAGGTCTTGTTGATAAACCGCCGACCGAGCCAAAGCCATGTCCCATTTCTCATCTAACAGGTCCAGCGCCTCCTGGCGTGCTTGCTCGTTGTGCGCTTCAACATAATTCGCAACCCAGGGCGAGTCGTGACGAATATCACTTGGAAGGACGGCCTCTGCCCCATAAACCATGAAAAAAGGTGTATAACCCATAGACCGGTTTGGGGTGGTATTTATGTCGGATTTCGGGTTCTGGCAGACCCTTGAGGTTCGACCACTGGGGTGCCCGCTAAGATTTCGCCTTCTACCTACCTGCACCCCACCGCCTCGCTAAGATCTAAGCTATGGAAAGAACAGCACAAGAGACACAGGGTTTATACTAGTTCGGGCCACCATTGTGGTGTAATACCCTACTCTAGTTTGCGGTGTGGTGGATTGCCTCTTGGGCTGATGATGATGAGCAATACAAGGAAGAACAGCCTCGTGAGGATCTGTTCTTGGTTGGGGCGATGAACTGCTAGAAGGAGTTCAGTCACCCTTCTCTCTCTCTCTGTGTGTGTGTGTGATGCTACTCGATCCGATCCCAGCTTGTTTCTGGATTGGCCGATTGCCTCTACCCTGGGGGTGGCTAGTCCTATTTATAGGCAAAGGCCCTGGGCCTCTTCCTAAATATTGAGCGGGAAGGGCGCCAACAATTGGCCATTTTGAAGGGCAACATCTGGTACACTTATCCTGACTAAAGTTGGTCCTCGCCTGCCAAAGGCTCTGGTGGTGACGCTGGCTTGGGCTCCACAATGACTTCCTCCCTGCTGTTGGGCTGGTCTTGGTCTCGTTGCACCGAAACGGGTGCCTTTGCTTGATGCTCTCACCTGCGCTTGCTCCCTTTGCACCAAAGAGGAAAGGAGGACACTGCGCGGGCTGGTGCCCGCCTGGCGCCCTTGGTCGTCATGGCTTGCGTCACGGGCACCTCGTGAGGTACCCCGCCTTAATCTCTCCGCCTCCTCGCGAGCCAACCTGATGAGGCCGTGCCTGAGGAAGCTCCGTGTCGTCCGCCCCGCGAGGCTTGGCCCCTCGCGAGGGTCTTGGGTCTGTGTTGATGAAGATGGTCCATGCTGGGGCCCCCTTTGAGCCACGCCGTAGGCCGCAGGCAGGCAAGTCTGGGGACCCCCGTTCCCAGAACGCCGACGGTAGCCCCCAGGCCCAAGGCGTGCCCGGACTTGGGCGTGCAGGGAGGCGAAAGGGCAAGGGCGAAGCGCCGCGGGCCCTAACAGCCTGCGGCCTTGGGCGCCGCGTGGCGGTTGATTGGACGGGGGCGTCTCCACTTCCCCACGACGCCTCGGCAACTACACGGATTGGACAAGTCCCTGCATGCAAAGCTGGTCATGATTACCTGTGATCGTGGAGGTCGGCGGTTGGCCTTCGCCGGCCATAAGTATGGAATGGCGCGCGCCCTTCCATTCCATCTCTTCTTGCTTCTCCTTCTTCCCGGTCCTTGCTCCGTCTTGCTGTGATGGCTCCGATCCGCCGGTTCTCGAAGGCAGAGAAGGGAAAGGCTCCCCGAGAGGAACCAGACCCGCTCCCGCCGAAGAAACGGCTCGCCCTTTGCCGCCGGGACGAGGGGGCCCATCAGGTGGTGTCGAGGCCCTGGTGCGAGCGGCCACCGCTAGGGTTCCCGCTTCCCTTGTACGCCCACATCGAGGGCTCTGAAGGAGTCGATGCCGATCGCCACGGGCGGCGCCGCCGTCGGTGCCGACGGGTCACGAAGGTGTGGGTCGTCCCCCCTGGGGTCCACACCGAGGGCTCCTCCCGAGAGTTCGTGCTCCACGTCGCCATGCGTCCTCAGTCTTGGATTCGCCTTCCTCCCTTCTTCGCCTCCATCATCCTGCAGGGAGAACTCCTGGAGCTTTGGCTGCAGCACGCCGGCTGCAGCACCCTCGCGACCGAGGCAGAGGTCGCGGTCGTTGCCCCGGGCGCGGTCTTCATGACTCGAGGCTGGGGCGAAATCGCCCGGGTTTGCAGGACAAGAGGCGCCTTCGCGATCCACTTGGAGTACGACGGTGCTTCGGTGATGTTCTTCAAGGTCTTCGATGCGAACGGGCGCCGGCTGGAGTGCTACCCCGGGAGAGGTGGTCGGGACCCTGCTACGGCGAGGACTGGGCCCGCCGACCGCTCCCTTGGCGGCTCCTCAGGCGGCAGAGGCGGTGGAGGATCCAGCGACTTCGGCAAGCTCTTCGCGACTCCGGAGACGAGCAACGACAGCTACGAGCCCCCGAGCCGGCGCCGCTCCTGGAGCAGGGCGGGCGGGCTCGTCAGGCCGTCGCCGACTCTGATCTGGATGGGGTTGGCGCCGGTGCTTGACGGCCCACTGTTGATGATGGCATCTTTTGCAGGGGCGCGTGTAGTTATCGTCCTTTTAGGATATGTTCCCTGCGAGGAATCAAAGACGCGTCGCGTGGGGGCTTGTAAGGTGCCTGTGATACTGTTTGTTAATATAACCCTTGTCGTAGAATTGTGCGAGCTGCTCATTCCGTCTTAGCTCAGTTCTCCCTTTTGAACCTCACGAGGGCTTGGTGCTCTGCGCCGACAGGTCCCAGTCCCAAGGCGGCTTCAGCCATCGCTGGTATGCCAGGTCGCGATGCCGTGGTCAAGGCCAGGAGGTGAGCGACCCGGGGTCCGGTAAGAGCCCCTGAGTCGCGATGCTCAGGAGGTCCCCTTTGGCGCTCAAGCAGCCGTCGTTCGGTGAGAAAGGAGAGCGGCGTCGCTAACACGGGATTGCATTAGGTGCGGGGACGGTGCCACGGTAGCTGGTGCTTCCGAGTGGTGACTTATCTCGAGAATCAGGGACCGCTCCCTGGTGTGTCGTCGGGTCCGTGCATCGGCAGGCGTGAGGTTGCTCGGCGAGGTCCTCGCGTGTTCCTCCCCTCTCGCCTTTGCTCCCCTTTCTGCTCTACGTCCTCGGGTCCCGGCCCTCGAGCGAGTCTCAGCCGTCGCTGGTATGCCAGGTCGCGATGCCGTGGACAAGGCCAGAGGGTGAGGGCTGGAGAGCCAGTAGGAGCCCTGAGTCATGATGCTCAGGCACCCCCCTTTAACGTGCAAGCGGTTCGCACAGATGAGAGTGAAGGAGACACCGCAAGGGCCTCGCTTGATGCAGCTCCTTTAGGAGATCCTGTAGACCCATCATAGAAAGAACGAGGGGTTGCCATGACAATTGACAGTCAGCCGTTGGTTGCTTCCGAGGGGCGATGAGGCACTGAAGGCCTGACGAGGTGGCGCCATGCGGGGCTGCCGCGGCCAGAGCTCAGCCATTCAGGTTTGTCGGCGTTGCAGGGACGGACCCATGCGCAAGCGTCGTGCCGTTTTGGGAGCAGCTCCGTCAGTTGGCGTCAGTTGAGCGGGCAACTAGGTCAAACACATTAGCCGCGAAGGAGTGGATTCATTCAAATAGATGCTGGGAAGGCGGACATCACTGGGTCAGGCCCGAGCGACTTGGGGATGATGCATCCCGAGGGGCGCCCCCAACAAAGTAAGCTAACAACATGTAATAAAAGGGATACATGCCGCAGGGACGGACCCACGCGGCCTGGGAATAATGCAGCCCTGGGGGGCGCTCCCAGCTGGAAATGAAACTTGAAGGATGTCACCTGATGATGTTGAGGACGAAGGAGTGTTGGTGTAGCAGACTCGATGGGCTGCGGAAGCCGATCCTCACGAGCCCCCAGGCCCAGGGGCCTCGGGAGGCTCCGGAGGCGCTGATGGCTCCTCGCGGACCATCTCCATCTCCGCCAAGGCTGCGGAACGCCTGGCCTCTTGAGCCTCCATGATGCCCCTCATGAGGCGCTGGTACGTGGCAGCCGCGTTCGGCAGGCCGTATGGCATGCGAACGTAGCTGTGGGGTGGACCTTCGCAGCGCCCCACTCGCGAGGGCCAGAGGCGCTCCAGAGAGGCGACTCGATTGAGCCCTGGTATGTCGATGCAGACGCGCAGCCCACCACCCTCGCCTGGATGGGGAGCCACAGCTGGTAGGCGGCGGCCGCCTCTCATGACTCTTGACTCCTGTAGCTCCCGAATGGCCTTGCTGACAAACTCCTGAGGGTTTGGCCCTCCTTGCCTTACTCCTTGAGGGAAACGTGCTTCGAAACACGCCTCTGTGTGGTGCCCAAGCGCCTCCCTCGTGACCTTAGCCAGGTCGGTGGCCCTCCAGGGGAGAGCCCCCGAGCCCTGCCTGAGGAGGGCGCTGGGCGCGCTTTCCTATGCGATGGAAGGAGGTTCCCGCTGGGCAGGCGCGGGCCCTGAGGGGCCTGCCTCCTGAGGGGCCGGGCCGGATGATGTCTTCTTCTTCTTGGGGGTGGTCTCGGGAAGCCTCCTGCTTCCGCGATCCGGTCTTCCAGTGATGCGGCCTGAAAGGCTCGTTCCAGGGAACACACGGCGTCCTTCTCTTTACAGGGCACTGTGATGACTCCGCCACTTCCTGGCATCTTGAGGACGTTGTAGCCGTGGTGAGTTACGGCCATGAACTTGGCCAACGTTGGGTACCCAAGGATGGCGTTGTACGGCAGGCGAATGTGAGCGACATCAAAGTCGATGAGCTCGATGCGGTAGTTGTCGCGTGCCCCGAAGGTGACAGGGAGGCGGACCTGCCCAATCGGGACCGTGGAGCCGTCGGTGACTCCGGAGAAAGGCTTGGTTGGCTGAAGCTAGTTGTAGCGCACAGATTGTTGAATGTTTCCACGGACAGGACGTTGAGCCCTGCCCCGCCATCGATGAGGGTCCTGGTGACCAACACGTTGCTGATGATTGGGGAACAAAGCATCAGGAGGACTCCGGCTGTGGCCGCACACTTGAGCTGATCCGCTGAGTTGAACGTGATGGCGCACGCCGACCACCTGAGAGGGCGCGTGGCTTCGAGCTTGGGGAGGACTGCATTCACTTCGCGGGCGAATTGCTTGAAGATGCGCTGAGAGGCTGGGGCTTGAGCCCCGCCCAGGATGCAGGCGACCGCGCGCGGCTCCTGGAAGCCCCCAACCCCCTCGTCCTGATGGCGGTCCTCGTTTCTCCTTGGCTGCGGTGGCAGCGGAGGGAGGCCTACGTTGTCTTGCGGGCGATCCTCGCAAGGCTGATCCCTCCAGTCTCCCTCGCGAGGCGGGTCTTGCCAGCGATCCTCGCGAGGTCGATCGCGCCACCCTTGGCACGGGCCACGGTCTTCCAAGCGTCCTGCGTTCCTTCCTCCTCCTCGACCGTAGCCCCGGTCACCGCGGTCGGGACGACAGCCGATCCTTCCTTCTCGCACGGCTCGGAGACTTGACATTCGTTGGTGTTGTGGGTGTGGAGGTCGTGGTACACACGGTACCGATTGCCCTTGGAAGATTCGGGCTGATCTCTGCCCCGCTTGGTGTCTGGTTCCGCCGCGAGCACGGCAGCCCCCTTGCGCTTCACATCCTTGGCCTTGGGCTTCTTCTCTTCTGGGTCTGCGGCAGGCAGCTCGAGGAGGGAGAGACGCCCTTCCTCAGCCCTGGCGCACTTGGTCGCCAAGTTGAACAGCTCCAAGGAAGTGCACAGGTCTTCATGCATCGCCAGCTCCTCCTTCATCTTGATGTCGCGTACGCCATTGGAGAAGGCTGAGATGATGGCCTCCTCGGTCACCTTGGGAATCTTGAGGCGTGCGTTGCTGAAGCGCTGGATGTACTTCTGCAGGGTCTCTCCGGGTTGTTGCTTGATGCGGCGCATGTCGCTCATGGCAGGTGGCCGGTCGCGAGTACCTTGGAAGTTGGCGATGAAGTGGGTGCGCATCTCATCCCAGGAGGAGATCGTGCCTGGAGCCAGGTTTGGGAGCCAGGTGTGGGCCCCGTCCTTGAGCGCCATGGGAAACCAGTTCGCCATGACCTTCTCGTCTCCGTTGGCAGCTTCAATGCCCAGCTCATAGAGCTGGAGGAACTCCGCAGGGTCGGCCGTGCCGTCGTAACAAGGAGGCAGGTCTAGCTTGAACTTGTCGGGCCACGCGACGCTGCGTAGCTCGGTGGTGAAGGCACGGCAGCCTGCTGTGGCCACGGGAGGCCTTGGGTGACAGAGAGCTTGGTCTTGCAGGTCCCCATGCGCTGCAGCTGGGAGCAGCGCGGGGTCTTGACGTGCGGGAGCAAGAGCATGGTCACGACGTGCTGGAGCAGGGAGCGCCCGGGCAGCTTCTTGCGGGCGAGGGACTTCTTGGCAGCTCTGCTCTTGCTGCGCTGGCACCTGACGGAGCGGGTTCCGCCAAGGGGCCACGCGCCTTGGAGCCAGGGAGCCTTCTTGAGGAGGAGGCGGCTGGGGCGCCCCCGGAGCTTCGTCGCCCGCGCAGGGCGGGGTGCGGTGCAGCGGAACGGACGGCGCAGGAGAGCCCCCTGTGGCGCGGACGAGCTCGGCGACGCGGTCGAGCCATTCTTCGTAGACGTCATCGACGGGACGGTAGCGCAGGAGCTCGTTTGCCACGATGAGCGCAGCTCGAGCCTCCATGGGTGCACGGAGCCCGCGGGACAAAGAACCAGCTGGGGTGAGCGAGGGAGTAGCGGTGCGGCCGTCTTGCCGCACGGACGGATGCTGAGACGACGCTTGCTGCTCGTTTCCCGACGGGCCGGTGGCGGCGTTGACGGCAGGTGACGGGGAACGGCGAGGACGCCCGCCGACTGGAGCCGTCTGGGCGACGCGGGAAGCGAGAGCGGCTCAGCGCTCGGCGCGGGCCCGACGAGCGTCAGACATGGACGCGATGGTCGGAGGAGAATGGGGCGGTGGAAGATGAATTCCGGCGCACCCCTACCTGGCGCGCCAAATGTTGGATTTCGGGTTCCGGCAGACCCTTGAGGTTCGAACACTGGGATGCGTGCGGAGATTTCGCCTTCTACCTACCTGCACCCCACCGCCTCGCTAAGATCTAAGCTATGGAAAGAACAGCACAAGAGACACAGGGTTTATACTAGTTTGGGCCACCATTATGGTGTAATACCCTACTCTAGTTTGTGGTGTGGTGGATTGCCTCTTGGGCTGATGATGATGAGCAATACAAGGAAGAACAGCCTCGCGAGGATCTGTTCTTGGTTGGGGTGATGAACTGCTAGAAGGAGTTCAGTCACCCTTCTCTCTCCCTCTGTGTGTGATGCTACTCGATCCGATCCCAGCTTGTTTCTGGATTGGCCGATTGCCTCTACCCTGGGGATGGCTAGTCCTATTTATAGGCAAAGGCCCTGGACCTCTTCCCAAATATTGAGAGGGAAGGGCGCCAACAATTGACCATTTTGAAGGGGAACATCTGGTACACTTATCCTGACTAAAGTTGGTCCTCGCCTGCCAAAGGCTCTGGTGGTGACGCTGGCTTGGGCTCCACAATTACTTCCTCCCTGCCGTTGGGCTGGTCTTGGTCTCGTTGCACCGAAACGGGTGCCTTTGCTTGATGCTCTCGCCTGCGCTTGCTCCCTTTGCACCAAAGAGGAAAGGAGGACACTGCGCGGGCTGACGCCCGCCTGGCGCCCTTGGTCGTCATGGCTTGCGTCACGGGCACCTCGTGAGGTACCCCGCCTTGATCTCTCCGCCTCCTCGCGAGCCAGCCTGATGAGGCTGTTGTCGGTGTCAAAACCGGAGGATCTCGGGTAGGGGGTCCCAAACTGTGCGTCAAGGCCGGATGGTAACAGGAGACAAGGGACACGATGTTTTTACCCAGGTTCGGGCCCTCTCGATGGAGATAATACCCTACTCCTGCTTGATTAATATTGATGATATGGGTAGTACAAGAGTAGATCTACCACGAGATCAAGGAGGCTAAACCCTAGAAGCTAGCCTATGGTATGATTGTTATATAATATTTTCTATCGACTAGCCTGGCCTCGGTTTATATAATGCACCAGAGGCCTAGGATAACAAGAGTCCTAGCCGAATACGCCGGTGGGGAGGAGTCCTTGTCTTGATTGCCAAGTCTTGTGGAATCTTCCTTGTATGCGGTAGTTGTCCGAACTGGCCCATGAGTATACGGCCACGGGGGTCCTCGGCCCAATCTAATAGATTGGGAGACGACGTGGTGAGTACCCCCTAGTCCAGGACACCGTCAGTAGCCCCCTGAACCGTTCTTCAAGTTAGGGACGCTCCTCGATTCTTCCGAACTGCTCTTCATCTTCGGTCGTCAGTCTTGAAAACTGGTTCAACAAATCTTCTTTATCTTCGATCTTGAGGATCGCCGAAATGCATTCGACGGGTTTACACGTCGGGTATCCGAGGAGCCCCTTTAAGTTTCCGGCCTTTATCAATGCCTTGTTTATTTTTATGCCACACCTCGGGTTTGAAGTTGTTCCCGGGAGGCAGTGTCCTCTTGCGTCCGAGCTCCAACGCCGGACTGCATTTGAGGTATCTTTTGCAGCCGAGCACCAACGCCGGACCGCTTCACAGCTCTAATGCCGGAATGTATCCGAGCTCCAACGCCGGACTATATCCGAGGTGTCATAAATCACCTTGGTTCAAAGAAGTTTGAAGGAGTTTAGCTGAGCTTAATGCCGGAAATGCCCTCTATGGAGCCAGCCACTAGCGCCCGAGATTTATGCCGGACTGTTTCCGAGGTGGTGCACCACCCTGAATGTGGGCCGATTTTTGTCAATATTTTTGATTGGTGCAATTTATTCTCTGCCGAGATATATGGCCAGTAGCCCTCAAGGTGGGTATCGGTCTAAAACCCGAGATGCACATGAAGGATGACATAAGACCGCTGATCCCAGTAGCCGTTGAGCCTCAGGTCGATTTGCAAAATCGGCCTGAGGATCAAGTCCTAGCTCGGCAGAATACTTCGGGACACTAAAAGCGGCGTGTTCAGTCCTCGAGACTCAGGTTGGGTGCGGCCGACCAACCTGAGGATCAAAATCTCCTCGAAAACTATATTGCACATAAAATTTTCTGCATTGGACAAGCAATGCAGTAGCCCCCGAGACACTGGTCGGGTGGCAACACCAGATCAGGGGATCGATGTGCCCCTTTAATATGTTTAAATGATAAGCCCGAAGCCCAGTAGCCCCCGGGCCTTAATGCAGGCACGGGTGGCCGAATTAAGGATCGATATCCATAGTAAAATCATAAATTGTGTGTAATGACTCTATGTATCCAAGTACTTTACGTCATTTAATGCTCGGATCCGCATTGTACAAAACTTTGTTGACCGACCATCGGCTTCCACCTCCTCGGCCAGTAGCCGACGAGTGTTTGTCTTACTTTATAAAGCCTTTATGAGGACGACAAACAAGGCAATCTGGCCATACGGTTTTATAAACAAAGGTACGCGGAGAGATATGATATATTACTGTTTAACAGAAGAAATGTCTTCCAAAGAAAATAGTCCCGCTATCGGTTCCTTTCTTTGGGTTGTCATGCTAAGCATGATCATAAAACCTCAGCTCCAATGTAAGAGCAAAATATCGAGGATTTAGTTTGGGAGGCTAGTTAATAGCCCTCGGTAGTGTTCGGCGCAGCCGAGGTCAAGCCGTAAACACTTCGGCCAATGTTATGAACGACCTGTTATTTAACATAGTCATCGGATCGCTGACCAGTTTACGCTTATTGTGACAGTCAGTTTTCGGCTTTCTCCACTAACGTGCTTAACCATGTGGGCTGGAAGCACAATCTCAGTGGTTCTCCCTTTGCACGCCTAGCCGAACAAAACGGAACGTAGGAAGCAAGTGCAGGAGCCGGGCAACCCAACTATTGACCGAAGACACAATTCGAAACCGATGCATATATAGCAATATCTGAGAATGTTTTTGCCGAATCCCTAAAAGGTGTCCGGCGTTGCACTGCGAGACTAATGATGGAAACGCACAAATAGTTTAAAAGTGCCAAAAAGCTTGGAAAACCAAGAAACGTCAGTCAAAACATGACGTCCGAACAATATCAAGTGTTCGGTGCCAATCCGAAAATTGGTCTTAGAAAAAAGAAGTGCTTCTGTCGTGCTTTAACAGGACACATCCTATATCAAGACTTCAAGTGGGTCAGCCTACGGCTTCAACCTCCTATCCCGAAGGCGGAGTACTTCTCATTAGGCCAGTTTAGCAAACTAGACTCTAGCGGCTTTGAGAGAGAAATTAAGCTCCCCGGCTAGTGACCACACACTCGTGTCGAAAAAAGGAGTGATAAATAATAATAAAAACTTTGCAACGACTAAGAAGAAGAACACTTATTATAAAATGGCTCAAATAAACTTAAGAGCCCCCAAGTGACTTGAGTAAAAGAATGATTCCATGTACCGAAGTACTTATATCATATCTATGTTCAACCAAACTTTAAACGCGTCTTAACCGACCGTCGGCTTCTCCCTCTTCGGTCAAGGACCAAAAAGTGTTATGTACTCCATCTGTCGAGACTATCGATGGTGTTTCCAATAACCAGGCAATCAGGCCATAAGGCTGTAACAGACAAAGCGCGCTCAGGGAACTTATGTTATATTACTGCAAAGTATAAGAAGCATCTTCGAAGAAAATAGTACCCTCACCGATACCTTTCTTCGGTGCTCATTGTTATTATGAGACTTGTGCAATAGATTTTTTGTACTCATGAGTTCCGTTGTGTGCCGACCATCATTGAAAACAATAAGAGCGCTAGCTTTCGGCTTCACCCAGTCTGAGGTCCGGCTCGGGTGACCCGATCGTGACAATCGCAGAGGTGCTTCCTTTACTCCCTAGCCGAACAATCGGGAATGTAGGGGTAAACACAAGAGCGAGGCAACCCAGCTTGCAAATCGCTTAAGTCAATATGGTGCATATTGTGGCGTAATACACGAACAAGGAACGAAGCCGTACAAGTATAATCATATGCAACAGGAAAAGCTTCATAAAGGAAGCCCCCAAGTAAACGGGATATTTGAATTTATGCGTCACAGACAAAGTTTGGACAAGGAAATTTTTTACAAGCAACTTTTTTCCAAAAAAGTATAACGCTTGGTCGAACCGAACACAAGTTAGAAATTAAAGCTTTGAGCATGAAAGCGACTTTGCTGGTTAATGTGTTCGCAGTCCGAGCTTGATGCGGGACAAGGTTCTATCCCCCAAGCCGGTCCCGAGGTGGCGGAGCGGAGAGCTCGACACGCCGAAGTGGTGACATAGCACGGTCGATGCAGACCGGCAGAGTGACGCCGAAGTCCCCGGATCAATTTCCTGTGCACAAAAATAGTGCAAACGGGAGATAATAGTAATAACGATAATAAAAAATCATTGCATAATGAATAATTTATGCAAAGTGAGTAATAAAAGAGATATGGCATGGCGCCGAAGTCAATGTCGATGCAGGGCATCGACATGATGCGGTAAAGGCGTGGCAAAGCCTGAATTCACAGGTCGGTCCGAGCTCCGGATGCGGCGTTCGCCGGACTATGTACGGAAACTGACCGAACCACCATGCGTCTGTCGTGAATGCGGCCACCATTTGATAGACCTATGTACATATGATGGACAAAGCAGAGTAATAATTCCTTGGGAAAATGAACCCAAACAAGCAAAAAATATTAGGGATTGATAGCACCTGGTTTATTTGTTGTACCAATCTGAAGGAAGGTGATTCCTAAAATTGGGACTCACTCCGCACACCCATTGCCTGATGGGCGATAAAACGACGGCATGGCAATGCTGGTAAAGGTTGGCTCCCCGAGGCAAAGCCCTCGGCCCAGCTAACGTGACGGAGCTGGTCGGCTAGTGACGGCGAAGTGTCCGGAGTAGGTTGATGAAGAGATGGCGAAGCCCCCGGTCCAGCCGAGATGTCGAAGTAGGTCGGCGTGATGGACACCAGCTTGAAGAAGCGATAGTGCGGCCCTGTCGATGCAGGTCGTGACGTGGTCGATGCTGGCATGATGAAGCAACCGTGCGGCGATGCCGGTATGCCCGCTCCGTGTAATCCGTGGGGCGGCGATGTTGGTGATGTTTTACCCTTCGCGATGCCGGACTCTTGTTCAGCTTGCCGAGATGATGATCCGAAGAAGTTGAGCTCGGCTCAACAAAGTGACGCCGTGTTTTAGCGCAGGTCGGCAGCCGTGGAGTAATATTGTCGGACTGGTTTGACACCAGCATGATGTTGAAGATCATGTTCAAAAGATCTTAAAGTTCGTGGGATGTGTTCGGGAACAAAACACAATACCCCATACAAAACTTCCTTCAAAAGGGATGTCCGAAATCCCGTTCATAGAAAAGATGAACTCGGGTCGGATTCGTTTTCGCACAGAAAACAGATCCGGAAAGTGATGCACTAATCGGAAGGTTCCCGGAGTTTGGACGGTCGGATCAAACTGAAACTTTGAGAGGTGGTAGATATAGGAATTCCGCAGATAATGAACGGTTGGATCTTCCAAAGGACGTCCGAGCTAGAAGCTGGACACCACGCCCTAAACTCATCCAAATTCCCGATCAGATTTGATAGGGCTCCGGTATATCGTGGATTGCCAGAGATTCCTCCATCGGAACTCGACGAAATTTTCCAGGGTTGTTGTAGACTCAATTCCGCACAATTCCACCAAAGCGATCGTCAAAGCGATACTCGAGGAGGTGGTGGCAGCAGATACGAGTTCGCTGTCCAAAAAAACAGCATGGTCGCTTGAGGGCAATGTTGACGTTGAGCCCCCGAGCTCCATGGATGATTCCTCCGTGATCTTGATAGAGATCGGAGTTGATGTTTGATGAAGGCCCTCGTCCGAACATGGTGATCTGAACACGGGGTGCAATTCTTGGTCGAACCAAGGTGACCAGTCGAGCTGGTGACGAAGATGCCGAAGTCGCAGATGATCTACAGGCGAGCCATCGATCCTTTTGTCGATCACACAGCGGAACTCTTAATGAAAGCACCAATGTCGGTGTCAAAACTGGTGGATCTCAGGTAGGGGGTCCCGAACTGTGCGTCAAGGCCGGATGGTAATAGGAGACAAGGGACACGATGTTTTTACCCAGGTTCGGGCCCTCTCGATGGAGGTAATACCCTACTCCTGCTTGATTAATATTGATGATATGGGTAGTACAAGAGTTGATCTACCACGAGATCAAGGAGGCTAAACCCTAGAAGCTAGCCTATGGTATGATTGTTGTATATTATGTTCTATCGACTAGCCTGGCCTCGGTTTATATAATGCACCAGAGGCTTAGGATAACAAGAGTCCTAGCCGAATACGGCGGTGGGGAGGAGGCCTTGTCTTGATTGCCAAGTCTTGTGGAATCTTCCTTGTATGCGGCAGCTGTCCGAAGTGGCCCATGAGTATACGGCCACGGGGGTCCTCGGCCCAATCTAATAGCTTGGGAGACGACGTGGTGAGTACCCCCTAGTCCAGGACACCGTCAGCCGTGCCTGAGGAAGCTCTGTGTCGTCCGCCCTGCGAGGCTTGGCCCCTCGCGAGAGTCTTGGGTCTGTGTTGATGAAGATGGTCCGTGCTGGGCCCTCCTTTGAGCCACGCCGCAGGCCGCAGGCAGGCAAGTCTGGGGACCCCCGTTCCCAGAACGCCGACAATTTATACTCCATAACACTGATGGTAATTCTTCCACCAAACAACCCGGGGTCCGCTTCAAAGGAACCATAAGCCGAGTCTTGATACCCTTTAGGATCTCTTGATTCGCCCTCTTCGCTTGACCATTAGACTGGGGGTGCGCCACGGACGCTACATCAAGCCGGATGTGCTCTCGTTGGCAAAATTCCTCCATCTCTCCTTTAGAAAGGTTCGTACCATTATCTGTGATGATACTGTGTGGAAAGCCAAAACAGAAAATAATATTTTTTAGAAATTGAACCGCCGTAGCTGCATCACACTTACTGATGGGCTCCGCTTCCACCCATTTAGTGAACTTGTCAACCGCCACCAACAGGTGGGTCTTCTTGTCCTTGGAATGCTTAAAGGGTCCAACCATATCAAGCCCCCAAGTAGCAAACGGCCAAGTGATGGGAATCATGCGTAACTCTTGAGCCGGAACATGAGCTCGACGTGAGAATTTCTGACAAGCATCACACCGCTTTACCAGATCCTCCGCATCAGAATGAGCTGTCAACCAGTAGAACCCATGTCGGAAGGCTTTAGCCACTAAGGATTTTGAACCGGCGTGGTGACCACAATCCCCTTCATGGATTTCTCGTAAAATCTCTTGCCCTTCTTCAGGAGAAACACAAAGCTGGAATACGCCTGAAACGCTGCAACGGTGTAACTCGCCATTATGCACAACCATAGACTTGGACCGCCGGATTATCTGTCTGGCAAAAAGCTCGTCATCTGGTAACTCGCCCCGGTTTAGATATGCCAAATATGGGATAGTCCAATCCGGAGTGGCATGTAAAGCGGCTACCAGTTGGGCCTCCGGATCAGGAACAGTTAAATCCTCCTCTGTAGGCAATTTCACAGACGGGTTATGCAAGATATCCAGTAAGGTGTTAGGTGGTACCGGTTTACGTTGAGATCCCAGCCGGCTTAGAGCATCAGTTGCTTCGTTCTTGCGCCGATCAATATGCTCCACCTGATAACCCTTAAAGTGGCCTGCTACCATATCCACCTCACGCCTATAAGCTGCCATGAGTGGGTCCTTTGAATCCCAAGTACCAGAAACTTGCTGGGCCACTAGATCAGAGTCTCCAAAGCATCGAACCCGGCTTAAGTTCATGTCCTTAGCCACACGGAGGCCGTGGAGTAAGGCCTCATACTCTGCTGCATTGTTAGTACAAGGAAACATTAAGCGGAGAACATAACAAATTTTATCACCTCGAGGGGAAGTAAGGACAACCCCAGCCCCCGAGCCTTCCAACTGCCTGGACCCGTCAAAGTGAATAGTCCAGTATTGTTGTCCGGTTTGTCCTCTGGTGCCTGTAACTCGGTCCAATCATTAATGAAGTCGACCAGCGCCTGAGATTTGATGGCTGTTCGGGGCATATACTTCAACCCGTGGGGACCAAGCTCAATTGCCCACTTCGCAACCCGGCCAGTTGCTTCTCTATTCTGGATTATATCGCCCAAGGGAGCAGAGCTAACCACTGTGATGGGATGGCCTTGAAAGTATTGCTTGAGCTTCCTACTTGCCATAAAAACTCCATACACCAGCTTCTGCCAATGTGGATATCGTTGCTTGGATTCGATCAGTACCTCACTGATATAGTAAACTGGCCGTTGAACCGGATATTCTTTTCCAGCCTCCTTACATTCAACCACAATCGCCACACTGACTGCACGGGCATTGGCAGCCACGTACAACAATAAAGGCTCCTTATCAACTGGAGCAGCAAGAAGGGTGGTTCAGTCAGCTGCCACTTCAAATCCTCAAATGCTGCATTAGCGGCGTCACTCCAGACGAATTTATCTGTCTTCTTCAGCATCTGATACAAGGGAATTGCCTTCTCTCCCAAACGACTAATAAACCGGCTGAGGGCTGCAATCTGGCCCGCCAAACGCTGAACATCATTGATACACGCCGGTTTAGCCAAAGATGTGATCGCTTTGATTTTTTCCGGATTGGCCTCAATACCTCGGTTGGGTACAAGAAAGCCCAGAAGCTTGCCTGCCGGAACACCAAAAACGCACTTCTCCGGGTTAAGCATCATTTTATAAACCCGAAGATTGTCAAAGGTCTCCTTGAGATCATCTATCAAGGTTTCCTGCTTCCTGGATTTTACCACAATATCATCCACGTAAGCATGAACATTGCGCCCGATCTGCTTGTGAAGACAATTTTGCACACAACGCTGATAGGTTGCTTGGGCACTCTTGAGCCCAAAGGGCATTGAAACATAGCAGAAGGCTCCAAAGGGGGTGATGAAGGCTGTCTTCTCCTGGTCCTTAACTGCCATTTTAATCTGATGATAACCTGAATAGGCATCCAGGAAACTCAGGCGATCACAACCCGCCGTCGCATCAATGATCTGATCAATACGTGGGAGAGCAAAAGGATCGGCCGGGCATGCCTTGTTCAAATCAGTGTAGTCCACACACATACGCCAAGTGCCGTTTTTCTTAAGAACGAGCACCGGATTAGCCAACCACTCGGGATGAAATACTTCGACGATAAACCCCGCTGCCAGTAGCCGGGCTACCTCTTCACCAATGGCCTTGTGTATCTCTTCGTTAAAACGGCGAAGGAACTGCTTGACCGGTTTAAACTTGGGATCAATATTGAGAGTGTGCTCAGCGAGTCCTCTCGGTACACCTGGCATGTCAGAAGGCTTCCATGCAAAAATGTCCCGATTCTCATGGATGAACTCGATGAGCGCGCTTTCCTATTTCGGATCCAAAATGGCACTGATACTAAACTGTTTGGATGAATCACCAGGGACAAAGTCAACGAGTTTAGTTTCATTAGCCGGTTTGAACGTGAGGGCCGGGTCATGTTCAGTTGTGGGCTTCTTCAAAGGGGTCATGTCTGCCGGATCAACATTGTCCTTATAAAACTTCAACTCCTCTGTAGCACAAACAGATTCGGCATAGGCCGCTTCACCTTCCTCGCAATCCAAAGCAATCTTGCGACTCCCATGTACTGTGATCGTCCCATTATAACCCGGCATTTTGAGCTGTAGATAGACATAACAGGGTCTCGCCATGAATTTCGCATAAGCCAGCCGTCCGAACAGCGCGTGATATGGACTCTGGATCTTTACCGCCTCAAAGGTCAGTGTCTCAGACCTGGAATCATGCTCATCTCCAAACACAACTTCCAAAGAAATCTTCCCCACAGGGTATGCCGATTTACCTGGTACCACGCCATGAAAAACTGTATTCGACGGTTTAAGATTCTTATCTGTCAACCCCATGCGATGAAAAGTCTCATAGTACAGGATGGTAATACTGCTCCCTCCATCCATTAGAACTTTGGTAAGTTTGTAACCCCCCACCTGAGGTGCTACGACCAAGGCTAGCTGACCCGGATTGTCAACCAGGGGTGGGTGATCTTCTCTGCTCCACACAATGGGCTGCTCTGACCATCGGAGATAATGTGGCACAACCGGTTCAACAGTATTAACTTCCCTCTTGTGAAGCTTCTGATCTCGCTTGCACAGGCTAGTCATGAACACGTGATATTGTCCGCTGTTCAACTGCTTGGGATGACTTTGGTAGCCTGACTGCTGCTGATTCCCTTGGTTGTTCTGCTGGTTATTGCTATGGTTGTTCTGATGGCCTTGGTTATTTTGAAACCCAAAGCTTGAACTGCCGCCCCCATGGAAACCGGGTCCTGAACCGCCAGACGGGCCTTGATCATACCAGTAGAGATCAGAATTTTTGAACTCCCTCATTATGTGACAGTCCTTCCAAAGATGTGTAGAAGGAGCCTCCTTGGTTCCATGCTTCGGACAGGGCTGGTTTAGCAAGCGCTCTAGATTCGTCCCGCCACCGCGCTGGGGCGGTTTACCTTTACGATGCTGCATATTTGTGTTAGCCACAAAATCTGAATTATCTGCCTTGTGCTTACCGTTATTCCCATGGCCTCCTTGGCTATGGTGCTGCCCTTTTGCACCGCCGTTCCTCTTTCCCTTCTACGGTTTCTCCTCATCAGACTCGGGATCCTTGGTATTATCAGGATCGGCATACTTTACCAAGGCTGCCATGAGTGTTCCGATGTCATTGCAATGTCGCTTGAGCCGTCCCAACTTCATCTTGAGTGACTTAAACCGGCAATTGCGCTCCAACGTTAAGATCGCTTGGCCAGCGTTAATCCTGTCTGAAGAATGCAAAATCTCTGAAACCCGGCCCACCCAGTGAGTTGTTGACTCGTTCTCCCCTTGAACACAGGCATCCAGATCCACAATGGACATGGGCTGTTTGAAGGTGTCTTTGAAATTGGCTATGAATTGGGCCTTCAACTGACCCCATGACTCGATGGAGTTGCTTGGTAGGTTTTTCAGCCAAGTGCGGGCTGTCCCTTCTAACATCATCGTGAAATATTTTGCACAGGTCGCTTCATCTACCTCCAGCATCTCCATTGCCATCTCGTAACTCTCAACCCACGCCTCAGGTGGCCGATCAGCAGTGTAATTTGGTACCTTCCGTGGACCCTTAAAATCCTTAGGCAGTCGTATGTTACGGAGGGCCAGAATAAGACACGGCACTCCCCAGGAACTGAAAGCGACCCCACTGCCTCGGTCTATCGATGCCATTGGTTGAAGCGGGGCGGTTTGATGGCGGCCTGCCTCCCTTCGTGCCCTGCCATTGTCTACCACATCCTGAGCATTTATCTCACCACGGGCCGCATTACGGCGCCTGGCACTGCTAGACACTTCCGGCTCATCCATGTGTTTGCTGTAGCTTGTGCTTGGACGGGGGGTCGAATGAATTCTATCCCGGCTATAAGAATAGGCCTGCTGCTGTACCACGGCGGTTTGAAGAAGATCCCTGGCTCGCCGTGTTTCGAACGCCGCCAGTGAATCGCCCTCTATCGGAATAGCCACCAGACGGGACGCTGCAGCAATCATATTATCCAAAGGGCTCGAGAAGTGACCCGGCGGCGCAGGCACATAGGGCGGCGGGTTGTCCGTTCGTCGAGGTGGTTCTGTCAGGTGTGGCTGGTCCGGCGCTGTCCTAGGCGCATCGTTTCGGTTTACGGCTGCTGGATTGCTCGTCCCCTCCCCTGGCGTATTAAAGAGGTTCGAACCTTCAAAGACCGGCGGCATGCGCGATCGATATTTCCGCCGCATTACCTCATTCGATGCATTTTGATCCAACACCAGCCGGTAATTCTGTGCTTGTATCAACTATGACTGGGCATCCAAAGCGGCCCGTTCCTCGGCCATCCTCGCATCCTCAACCGCCAGGTCCTCCTTGGCCTGTGCTATCTGGTCTTTCAGCTTTGCAACGTCCGCATTATGCTGGTCCTGCGACTCCGGGGTAACTACCACGGTTAACAAGGTCGCCCAAGCATCCATCAGATCAGAAAGAACTTGAACTGGCCGGCGCACCGGGCCTCCTGCCGTGGCTGTTGTTGAAGATTGCAAAGTAGGCTGTGTTCCGGCCATGTAAACGGTAACCCGACTTGGTGGTTCAAGGAGATCCGGAATACTGCCGCCGTCGGAATATCCTTTGAACCCATCGTCATGGACTTGGTATAGGGACTCAGTTTCGCCGGTGGATGATTCGCTGCGGAGTAAACAGCCGTCTCGCCTTCAGACACCGGTTCAGATCCGGCCCCATGGACGCATCCTACGAACTCCCGCTTCACGGCAGGCTTAACCTGGGTAGGGCTTGCACGCTGAGCTGTTTCGACGAGGTCGGTGCAGATGTCCAGCTTAGGACCCAGTTTGCCGATCTTGCCGATGAAAACATGGATTCCTCCAAAGGGGACCCGGTATCCGTACTCGATTGAGCCGGTCTCGGGGCCCCACCCTTCGTTGTCGATGTAGAGCTTGCCGCGATGACTCTTGGTCATCTGGCCAACCACGTAACCTTTGAGTCCTTCGAACCTGCCCTTCAAGAACTCGAAACCATCGTGCGATAGCCCCATGATGGGCGCCAACTGTCGTGGAATTAACACGTCAGATGTCTTCTTGGAAAGACTTAGTCGTGGAGCCATCGCGACGGGTTATCTTGAAGGGGTTAAACCAGACAAGGGACACGGGAGTTATACTAGTTCGGCCCCTTTGATGAAGGTAAAATCCTCCGTCTAGTTGTGATGGAATTGATTGGGTTCCGATAACCAGGGAGCGAATGCACTTGCCTGAGCCTCGAGTTGTTGTCTGTCCCTAAACCGCCGCCGGGTCACCCCTTTATATACTCAGGAGGATCCCGGCCGGTCTACAGAGTCCTGAGGCTGGCGTATACAAGTGCTAGCCCGGGTCTCTCCCTTTCTTTCTTATAGTACAAGTTTATACAATCATGGCAGTTTATACAATCTAAGCTTCATCCGTAAAGCGCCATCTTCTGGGTTGTCTTGGGCTTCGGTACAGCTAAAGGTGAACCAGCCCCTCCTGGTCGGTTTACCCTTAGCAGTTATCCTCAACACTAGGGTTGTACAGAGTCGGTTTACATAGAAAGGAATCTTCATATCCGCACGCCAAGCTTTCCTTCCAAGCCAAGGAGAGTCCCATCTAGACACGGGGGAAAATCTTCCGTCTTTTATCTTCACGGCCCATCAGTCCGACCCATGTCATATAGCCCGGAAGCCCGAGGACCCCGTAATCCTGGATCCCTCACCGGCCACAAGGGAGAAATCCTTTTAAACTTAGAGATAACATCTTATCTCTAGATTTAACCCTTGAAATTTAGAGGTAAGACCTTCTCTCTAGATTTAAATGACATGGGCCTTGGGGGCAAGTGCGGCCAGACCATGTGGGTTGTAT
Organism: Aegilops umbellulata; assembly: GCA_032464435.1. Taxonomy (NCBI): domain Eukaryota; kingdom Viridiplantae; phylum Streptophyta; class Magnoliopsida; order Poales; family Poaceae; genus Aegilops; species Aegilops umbellulata. The sequence continues at coordinate 189,948,235 of CP136057.1, forward strand.
CCTGACCCCTCGGTCCATGTGGGCCCTTCTGGGGTCGTTGGGTGTCGGTGTACTAAAGTAGGGGTACCCTAGTATCTCAAACTTGTGCACGGGCAGTCGCAGCGCCCTGCGGCAAGGCCCGCCGGGGGATCGCCAAGGCTCTCTATGGTTCTTTTGGAGCCATTCGAGAACAAAGTATTTAAGCCAAGGAGACAAGTCCCCGGCAAGAGGAGCTTGCCGGGAAGGCCGCTCGAGGCACAAGACCCCGGCAAGAGGAGCTTGCCGGGAAGGCCAACCAGAGCATCTCAAAGAACCTGCCGCGACGTGCCACGCGTCTCGGCAGGACTCGGCGAGCGACAAGCTCCCGGACGCAGCAAGACAACGGCCGCCGCAAGGCACTTGCCGCGGCGGGCAACCACTCTGTACCCGCGCTCCAGCTCACCCACCTACGTGTCGCTCCGGGACCCTTCCTGGCGTACGTGGCGGGAGGCTGTGCAACCAGGGGTACACTGTGGCATGCATCGCTGAAAAGATCGCCATCGTGGCAAGCGGTGGCGCCCCCGACGGTCCCTTTTCTGCACCGTCTGGGTGACGTAGATAGGCATTTAATGCCTTTGTCCCCTGCCGTCAGGGTTAGGTATGATACAATGTGTAGGTAGCTGTACCTACCACAGCATATTTCCATTTTTGCCCTTACCTACGTTGCCACCTGTTGGAGACCCCTTGAACATATAAAAGGAGGCCCATGCACAACGTAGCGGGGGATCGGACCCCGGAGAGCGATCTCTGAGAGGAAAACAGAAGAACGCTCAGTCTCTTTAGCTGCTTGAGTGTACTGTAGCACTCAGCGCTCCCGAGCAAGAGCTCAATACAATCCGCAAAGCAGCAGTAGGAGTATTATCTCTCCGGAGAGTTCCGAAGCTGGGTAAAAAAAACCCGTGTGCTTCGCCTCGATCCTCTCTTTGCGCGACCTCCGCCCCCTGCTGAACCGAGAAGGGGCTCCGTCCCCATAGGTGCTCGGGGAGCCAGAAAACCCCGGCATCTTTGGCGCGCCAGGTAGGGGGCGTCGAGGTTGTGTGAACCTGATCCGGCGTTTACGCGAGCTAAGTCTTCATCCACTTCATCGACATGCCGCCGAAGAAGAAGGCTTCAGAGGCGGTTGCGCCGTCCGCGTCGAATCCATCGCCGCCGCAGCAGACGGCCGGTGGGGAGGACGTCGACGTAAGAACGGGCGTCGACGAGGGAGCCCACGGTGCCACCAAGTCCAAGGACAAGACCGCGCTGCCCGTCGACGGCGTAGTCGGCTCCCACGACGACCGGGCGTCCGTAGACGCACCGCGCCCATCTCAAGAGGCGCAGGACCGGCAGCGTCGTGGTACTCACGGTACCATACGCTCGTTGGACCCAAATCGAGCTGGCGGATCCCGGGATGCTCAAGTCCAACATGCACGCCAACGTGCTGGCGCGAGCGAGGCACGGTCGCCTGGACGGAATACTGCTCCTTCTAACATCGTTGGAAGTCCGAGCATATCCCGCTCCTCGCACCGTTCGCCACCGCTACCCGCCACTCCAGCAGAAGCTTTGGCACGAGCTCAACTACTCCTGGACTTCCCTCCAACGCCAGACAAGATCAACGACTGGAGGGCCACCATTCAGAGTCTCATCGGCTCCGCCAACGGCGACACTCCACGGCCGGCGACCACATCGCAGCCGCGGAAGGCCAGCCAAGTGCAAGCCAATGGCGACAAAACCGGTGGGGGTGCAACTACCGTGCACTCTCCGCCCCAAAGGCCAAGATCGCCGACTCGCCGGGTCCGCCACGATAGTGACTCCACTGCTTCCTCAGATCCGCGAACTCGTCGCGATCAGCGCTACGTTCTTCACGAACGGCAGCAAGAAGACACTCGTACCCGCATCGAGCACCGAAGAGAAACGCGGCGTCAATCAGACCGACGCGCTGGCCCCGCTGTCGACATGCAAGCGCCAGGGGAACCAGGCGACCTGCCGTACGCGGTAGGTTGCCCTGCGTTTACTCATGAGCTACGGCAAGTCCAGTGGCCCAGCACGAAGAATTTCAAGCCAGACGTACCAGAGAAGTACGACGGCAGGCTGCATCCGTCGGAGTTCCTCAGCATCTACACCATCGCGGTGCAGGCTGCCGGGGGGCGAGACGACAAGATCCTCGCCAATTACTTCCCTCTGGTGCTCAAGCCCAACGTCAGGTCCTGGCTCATGCACTTGCCGGAAAACTCCATATCTTCCTGGGCAGACCTATGCCATCAGTTTGTTGGCGCCTTTACAGGCGGCCACAAACCTCATGGCCAGGAGAGTGATCTTCACCTGCTTGCCCAGAAGGAAGGGGAGCCTCTACGCAAGTACATCCAGAGATTCAGCCAAGTGCAACGCAACATCCCAGACGTCCACCCTGCCGCGGTCATCAGTGCGTTCCACCAGAACGTGCGTAACCGCAGGATGCGGGAGGAGATGGCGATGTGCAAGATCAGAGACGTCAGTGAGCTGTATGCCCTGGCCGATAGATGTGCACTTGCTGAGGAAGGGAGGAAACTCCCCGGAGAGAACGTAGGAACAGGGGGATCTGACAGCGATGATGCCGCCCCGGCAAGCAAAACCCGGCGGCGGAACAACAGGAAGAGGAAAGGCAAAGATATGCTAGTTGTCGAGCAGTCCGGCAATGAGGGTGGCGCCAAGACAGCAAAGACTAGTAGCTCCGACAAGGAGGTTGCCGCATGCGCCAACTGCCAGGCTGTGGCGGCCGCCGACAAGCAGGACGGCACCAACAAGCAGTACTGCAAGATTCACCGCACCAAAGGCCATGACCTCCAGAGCTGCAAGAAGGTCGAGCAGCTCGTTGAGCTGCAAAAGGCCGAATACGAGCGACGCGACAAGGAGAAGGCCCAAGGAGGTGTTGGAGGATCCGGTATGAAGCGTACAGGCCGGGGGGGGCGCCGCGGCAACGCCAAGCAGCGGCAAGGGGACAGACCTCCCCGCGGCCGTGACAAGGATGAAGATGACGACGACGACGAAAACATGGATGACGCCGAGACCAGCGAGCAGGAGTTCCAGAAAGCCACAGAAGTTTTGTGCGTTGACGGCGGTGCTTCTCTACATACTTCACACCGCCAACTCAAGCAGTGGGTGCGGGAAGTCAATGCAGCAGAAACACCCGTTGAGTCACGCAAGCTTCTGAAATGGTCCAGCACGCCTATCATCTTTGATATTGAGGACCACCCCAATCGCACAACTGCTGTCGGGTGTTTGCCGATGTTAGTCTCACCAACTATCCGCAACCTCAAGGTCACTAAGATGCTAGTTGACGGCGGGGCCGGCTTGAACCTGATCTCCTCCGCTGTGCTCCGGAGACTCCAAGTCCCTGACAGCGAGCTCGAAGAGACCGGCACGTTCCAAGGAATCAACCCGGGAAGGAGCAAGCCGAAGGGGAAGATCACGCTGCCGGTGACGTTTGGCAGCGAGCTGAACTTCAGGACTGAGAGGATCACTTTCGACGTTGCCGATTTCCCATTGCCTTACAATGGAATTCTCGGCCGTCCAGCGCTCGTCAAGTTCATGGCGGCCTATCACTACGCGTACAACATGCTGAAGATGCCAGGCCCGATAAGTGTCATCTTTGTACATGGCGACAAGAAAGACGCTCTTATCTGTGCCGACAAGATCTACCAGGAAGCAGCAGCCGCCGCAGATCGCGAGACACTTGCCGCTGAAGCTCACGGGGGGAAGAAGAAGACCAAATCCGGCAAGAGCTCTGATGCCCACTCCGGCAAGCGCACCTCTTCGGAGTGCTGCGCTACCGTCGAGGACGCACCATCGAGCTCCACCGGCAAATGTAAGAAGACGATGGCAGCTCCGCCAGCGACCAAGAAGGTGTCCGCCAAGGAGGGCGGCACTGGTGGTACCTTCACCATCAGTGCCACTCTCGACCCTAAATAGGAAAGCGCACTCGTTGCTTTCCTACGGGCGAATGTCGATGTGTTTGCGTGGCAACCATCTGACATCCCCGGCGTTCCCAGGAAAGTAATCGAGCACCACCTTGCCGTCTGTCCTCATACGCGGCCCGTCAAGCAGAGAGTCAGGAAACAAGCAATGGAGCGCCAAGAGTTCATCGCCGAAGAGATCAAGAAGTTGGAAGCAGCAGGCCTCATCAGAGGAGTACTCCATCCTACGTGGTTGGCCAATCCTGTAGTCGTGCGCAAGGCAAATGGGAAATGGAGACTTTGCATCGACTTCACCGATGTCAACAAAGCTTGTCCCAAAGACCCCTTTCCCTTGCCGCGCATTGACCAGATTGTCGACTCCACAGCCGGATGCGACTTGCTTTCATTTCTTGACGCATACTCAGGATACCATCAGATCTTCATGGCAGAAGAGGACGAGGAGAAAACCACGTTCATCACTCCATGTGGCACCTACTATTTCGTACGAATGCCTTTCGGTTTGAAAAATGCTGGTTCAACATTCGCAAGGGTAGTCCATACTGCTTTTGAGCCGCAAATACACAGAAATGTGGAAGCCTACATGGATGACATAGTGGTCAAGAGCAGGGACAAAGCAACTCTGATTCAAGACCTAGAAGAGACTTTTGCAAATCTACGCAAGATCAGCCTCAAGCTCAACCCCGAGAAGTGCGTGTTTGGAGTCCCGTCCGGCAAGCTTCTCGGATTCTTCGTGTCTCAGAGAGGAATTGAAGCAAATCCCGACAAGATCAAGGCCATTGAGCAGATTGAAGCACCGAAGCGCGTCAAGGATATACGAAAACTTGCCGGCTGCGTGGCGGCTCTCAGCAGGTTTATCTCTAAGTCTGCTGAGCGCGCCCTGCCGTTTTTCAAAATCTTGAAAAAGGCAAGTCCAATGAAATGGACTCCGGAAGCGGAGGCTGCGCTGCAGGACTTGAAGAGATACCTGTCCTCCACTCCAATACTTGTCGCACCTAAACCACAAGAGAAGTTGCTGCTATATCTGGCGGCAACCAATCAAGTGGTTAGTGCTGCATCAGTAGCGGAGAGAGAGGCAGATGATGAGCCAGCGACCTCGGCAAGCGCATCCAACGACAAGCAGGGGGCTTCCCCGACGAGCTCTGGTCCCGACGAAGATGGATCTGCTCAGATGTGCGAAGAGATACAGAAGAAGAAAATGGTGCAGCGCTCAGTCTACTTTGTCAGTTCCCTTCTGCAGGGGGCTAGGTCAAGGTACTCTGGCATGCAGAAGTTGCTTTTCGGCCTTCTTATGGCCTCGAGAAAGCTGCGCCATTACTTCCAAGCACATGAGATCACAGTTGTCACTCGCTTTCCGCTGAAGAGGATACTGCAGAATCCAGAAGCAACAGGCAGGATTGTTGAGTGGGCACTGGAACTGTCAAGCTTTGGCCTCAAGTTTGAGAGCACTTCAACTATTCAAAGCAGAGCATTGGCAGAATTCATAGCAGAGTGGACGCCAACACCAGACGAAGAAATTCCAGAGACGAGCATCCCTGCCAAGGAAGCGAACAAAGAGTGGCTGATGTACTTTGATGGTGCGTTCTCGCTGCAAGGCGCCGGTGCTGGCGTGCTGCTTGTCGCACCCACCGGAGAGCAACTCAAGTACGTGGTCCATATGCACTTTCCCAAGGAGCAAGCAACAAACAATACTGCAGAGTATGAAGGATTGCTCGCCAGTCTCAGGATCGCGACAGACCTCGGGATCAAGCAACTCATTGTCAGGGGTGACTCATAGCTTGTCGTCCGCCAAGTGAACAAGGATTATCATAGTCTGTTGATGGAAGCTTACGTTGATGAAGTGAGGAAGCTGGAAGAGCGCTTTGTCGGCCTACAGATGGAACATGTTCCAAGAGCTCAGAACGACATCGCCGACGGCCTGTCAAAGTGCGCGGCATTTACGTTACCTGTGGAACCAGGGATCTTTGTGCTCAAGCTGACTCGACCATCCGTGACGCCATCAACTGGATAGAGCAAGAAGAGGAATTTGATTTCTGGTGACTGTCTTCCGGCAGAGCTTCCCGAAGCCGCCGCCAAGAAGGTCCCCAAGATCAACGCCAAGAGTGCTGAGGAGCAGTCCACTCCGACAAGCCCCAGGGTTTGTTTCGTTGAAGCAGACGCTCCCGACAAGTTTTGCTACAGCAAGCTTGCCGGGGAACGTCAAGCTCCGGCTGAACCGCAGGTTATCGCCGTAGAAGCGGATGTTCCCGCAGCAGCAGATATGCCTTTAGTCCTTATTGTCGAGCCACAGGCTCCAACATGGGCACAGCAGATCGTCCGTTTCCTCCAGTCACGAGAACTTCCCGAAGAGCCAGAAGAAGCGGAAAGAGTAGCCTGGCAGTCTAGTATGTACCAGTTCGTTGACAACACACTGTACAGAAGAAGACTCAACGGAGTGAAATTGAAGTGTATCCCCCGGGAAGATGGACAGAAGCTGTTGGCAGAGATACATGGAGGCATTTGTGGTCACCACATTGGCGCAAGAGCGCTTGCCGGCAAAGCATTCCGGCAGGGCTTCTTTTGGCCGACAGCCCTCCAGGATGCAGCTGCACAAGTAACCAAGTGTGAAGCATGCCGGTTCCATTCCAAGCAGATACACCAGCCAGCTCAAGCTCTCCAGACGATCCCTTTATCCTGGCCCTTTTCGGTCTGGGGGCTCGACATCCTCGGTCCCTTCCCCCGAGCAGTCGGCGGCTTTGAGTACTTGTACGTCGCAATCGACAAGTTCACAAAGTGGCCGGAAGTGGAACCAGTGAGGAAGGTGACAGCACAGTCAGCAGTCAAGTTCTGTAGGTCGATTGTTTGCCGCTTCGGAATCCCTAACAGGATCATCACCGACAACGGTACACAATTCACGAGTCGCACCTTCATGCAGTACGTCCAAGACCTTGGCGCCAAGGTCTGCTTTGCTTCTGTTGCTCACCCCAGGAGCAACGGTCAAGCAGAGAGGGTGAATGCTGAAGTGTTGCGTGGACTCAAGACCCGGACTTTCGACAGGCTGCACAGGTGCGGAAGAAACTGGATCGAGGAGCTGCCGGTGGTTCTTTGGTCGATCAGGACGACGCCAAATCGAGCCACTGGCCAGACACCTTTCGCTCTAGTCTATGGAGCAGAGGCAGTTATCCCCACGGAACTCGTATACGGGTCACCTCGAGTGCTCGCTTATGATGAGCTCGAGCAAGAGCAGCTGCGACAAGATGACGCGCTGCTCCTTGAGGAAGACCGTCTTCAGGCTGCTGTACGAGCTGCTCGATACCAGCAAGCTTTGCGCCGCTACCATAGCCGCAAAGTTAAAGCCAGAAGTCTCGAGGAAGGCGACCTTGTTCTTCGGCGCGTTCATTCCGCCAAGAATTCCAACAAGTTGACGCCGAAGTGGGAAGGCCCTTACCAGGTGAAACGAGTCACTAGGCCTGGCGCTGTCCGCCTTGAGACCGACGATGGCTTTCCGGTGAGCAACTCCTGGAACATCGAGCATCTTCGTAAGTTTTACCCGTAAGGCGCGGTTGTCGGACCCTGTCCGGCAACCACCATTTTGTACAAGTCTTGCCGCTGTTGCATGTAATCCTTTGTACAAAGCCAGGCGCAGACCCTGAGCGAAGATAAAGCGCTGGCGCCCTGAGTTTTAGCATGCATGCTGAGTCGAGTCTCGTCCTTGGTTAGGGTTGACAGTGCTTAGCAGCGGCTAACCCCTAACTTAGAGGTCGAGTGTGCGTCCTTTTGTCGTTCTTTCGTTTCCCTTGGTTCGCAGGACTCGCGCACTCTGACCGGACCACTTAAGGACGAAAAGAAGAAGACGGACGGACCAACACCCGGACCCCGGCATGCCAATGTTGCCGGGGGCTGCAACACCCTGGCAAGCCAGCATTGCCAGGGGCTGCAAGTGCAAAAATTAGCCCACGGCGAACCAAAGTTGCCAGGGGCTGCGATCTCAGATAAGTTTTTCATCCCTTATCATGCATTCTCTTATGGGCTAGGGTATGCGAAACCTCGTTTCTCCCTAAAAGCTACCGTGCTCCCTTAACTCTAGGCCCTCGGGCTCGTTCCCAGGGCCAGATTTGGTAGTAGTCGCGGCAGGGAAAAGACGAAGCGAGGAGCCTGAACCCGCCTCCTCCCTACCTCCGCCAGAAGCGTGGGAAAGGACGAGCGACGCGGGAAGAAGGCAGGGCCTGCTGCCGGGAAAGGAAGTGTCTATCTTAAAGATATAAAGGATTCGCTCCTTGACGTGGGTTCCACCCACGAGACAAGTGACCCGGCAAGCATCCCCTTTTCATTAAAGAGCATTCCACTCAGGTACAGTTCATAAGAGGATGAAAAACATGAATAATGGGATTACAAGCTTTAAATGCAACTAAGGCCCGAGGGCTTACAAATTGAAAAGAGATAAGGTGCCCGTAATCCCTCTCTTGTCCCTCTCTTCAGGAGGCAGGTCAAGGAGGCGAAAAGGGCAAAAGGGGCGCCTAGATGAGCTACGGGTGGCAGAAGACACCAAGAGAACGTCTCGGCGGCATGGTGACGGCGGCGCCGGAGGCAGGGCTCGAAGACGAGGCGGCAGGACGTCAGCACGCTGTCGAGGGCGTCACGCCCTCGTACTCCGAGTTGACGGCCTTGCCGCCTGCCCTCTTCCTCTTCCGCAGCCTCCCTACGCCAGCCGCCCAAGGAGACGACCCCGAGAAGCTCTAGGAGCCAGCGACGCGGATGATGGGGTCGCCGGTGCCACGCAGAGCGGCGCCCGACACCTAGTCGGACCCGTCATCCCGCCGCCCGCCACCCTCGTCGTCGTTGTCGCTGTCCTCCTCGCCACTCCCGCCCGAGGAGGAGCCTTCGCTATCGGAGGAGCTCTCCACGCAGCACCGTGCCCGAGTCCCGAAGCACCCGAAGACCTTGACGAAGAGGAGACCGCCCTCTATCAGCTTAAAATGGAGGGTGATCCCCGCCGTCAAGCTGTGGATGCGGGTGAATGTCTTCCACCCTCGACCAAGATACATCACATTAGGGGCCGGGAAATCAACGCGGACTCGCGTACCGCTGATTCCACAACCCCTCATGTGCAACCTCAGTGTCTCGGGCGGATCCAACTCCATCTCGCTCGCAAACGGAGTCGGGAGACGAAGGCGACGACGAGGCGGCCGACGCAGCCTGACAAAGAACTCGCAAGGGTCGTCCCCGATATGGTCCGCCACAGGGAGAGGATCTGCTGGCGGAGGCGAGGCTGGTGGACTGCCTCGCCCACCTCTTCCCCGACCGCCTCGGCCTCGCCCTCGACCTCGCCCGCGGCCTCGTCCCCTCCCTCTTCCCCTTTGTAGCTGGCTCTACCACCACGGGTGCGGGGGGAGGAGGGACGCGTTGCCTAGCGGCAACCCTCGTCGCCACCGTCGAAGGACCAGGGTTCCCTTTCTCCATGGAGAATGAGAGAGAGGGGAGCAGAAGCTGAATAAAGGAGGAGATGAGAGAATGCGGGCTTCCGTCCCCCCTATCCCGCTCCTTATAAAGGAGCGGGGTGGGGGCTCGGCCGCCCCGCTCAGCCAATCGAGACGCAGAAGGCGCAGGGAACTGGGCCCGACCTGCTGCCTCGACCCGTGGCGACCCGGTTTCCCGCCTCCACCGTTCGCCACTCCAAGCGCATGGAGGCCGCGTGGTAGGAGAGCAGAGTTGAGGCGATGGATGAGGCGACCTCTCCCCACCCCGTGATCATGGGGGGTGGACGCCTCGAAGACCATGCCTCCACGCCTCCCTCTATTTATGAGGAAGATACGAACCGCCAGGAGGCGGGCGTTTCGCCTTTCTGAATAAAGAAACCACCCACGACCTCTCCCACGACGCCGCAATCGACGCGTGTCGTTCTGGGAGGGCGTGGTGGATGCGGAGCAAGGTGCGACGTGACCCAGGCCGTGCGTGCCCGTGCCCTGTTTTGGGCCTGGCCCAACAGCGCTCGGCACCGTGTGTGGCCCAGGCCCGGGGGCTCCTGTCGGTGTACTAAAGTAGGGGTACCCTAGTATCCCGAACTTGTGCACGGGCAGTCACAGCGCCCCGCGGCAAGGCCCGCCGGGTGATCGCCAAGGCTCTCTATGGTTCTTTTGGAGCCATTCGAGAACAAAGTATTGAAGCCAAGGAGACAAGTCAACGGCAAGAGGAGCTTGCCGGGAAGGCCGCTCGAGGCACAAGACCCCGGCAAGAGGAGCTTGCCGGGAAGGCCAACCAGAGCATCTCAAAGAACCTGCCGCGACGCGCCACGCGTCCCGGCAGGACTCGGTGAGCGACAAGCTCCCGGACGCAGCAAGACAACGGCCGCGGCAAGGCACTTGCCGCGGCGGGCAACCACTCTGTACCCGCGCTCCAGCTCACCCACCTACGTGTCGCTCCGGGACCCTTCCTGGCGTACGTGGCGGGAGGCTGTGCAGCCAGGGGTACACTGTGGCATGCAACGCTGACAAGATCGCCATCGTGGCAAGCGGTGGCGCCCCCGACGGTCCCTTTTCTGCACCGTCTGGGCGACGTAGATAGGCATTTAATGCCTTTGTCCCCTGCCGTCAGGGTTAGGTATGATACAATGTGTAGGTAGCTGTACCTACCACAGCATATTTCCATTTTTGCCCTTACCTACGTTGCCACCTGTTGGAGACCCCTTGAACATATAAAAGGAGGCCCATGCACAACGTAGCGGGGGATCGGACCCCGGAGAGCGATCTCTGAGAGGAAAACAGAAGAACGCTCGGTCTCTTTAGCTGCTTGAGTGTATTGTAGCACTCAGCGCTCCCGAGCAAGAGCTCAATACAATCCACAAAGCAGCAGTAGGAGTATTATCTCTCCGGAGAGCTCCGAAGCTGGGTAAAAAACCCCGTGTGCTTCGCCTCGATCTGCTCTTCGCACGACCTCCGCCCCCCGCCGAACCGAGAAGGGGCTCCGTCCCCATAGGTGCTCGGGGAGCCAGAAAACCCCGGCATTGGGCCCCATGGTGGAACCCCCAGAACCTTCTAGAACATTCCTGGTACTCTATAAAAAATTCCTGAAATTTTTTGGAACCCTTAATATGACTTCCCATATGTAAATATTTACCTCTAGACCATTTCGGGGCTCCTCATGATTTCCCGGATCCCATCTGAGACTCCGAACTACTTTCAGACTTCACTATATGAATATCCCAATACTATCCAAGCGTTAGCGAACGTTAAGTGTGTGACCCACGGGTTCGAGAATCATGTAGACATGACCGAGACACCTCTCCGATCAATAATCAATAGTGGGACCTAGATGCCCATATTGATTCCCACATATCCAATGAAGATCTTTATTGGTTGTAGCATGATGTCGAGGATTCAATTAATCCTATATACAATTCCCTTTGCTAGGTGATATGTTACTTGTCCGAGATTCGAGGTATCGCCATACCTTGTTCAATCTTGTTATTGGAAAGTCTCTTTACTCATTCTGTAATAGAAGATCCCCGTGACCAAACTCATTAGTCACATGCTTGCAAGCCATTCGTGATGTTTTATTACCGAGAGGGCCAACGGATATCTCTCCGTCATACGGAGCGACAAATCCCAGTCTTGGTCCATGCAACCCAACAAACACTTTCCGAGATACCTGTAGATCACCTTTATGATCACCCAATCATGAAAGTGACATTTGATACCCACAAAGCATTCTTCCGGTATTCGGGAGTGGCATGATATCATGGTCTAAGGAACCGATACTTGACATGAAGAAAGTTCTGGCAAATAAACTAAGTGATACGATTTGATGCTAAGCTTACAGTTGGGTCTGTCCATCACATCATTCTCCTAAAGATGTGATCCTGTTATCAAATGATAACTCGTGTCTATAGTTAGGAAACCTTACCCATATTTGATCAACGAGCTAGTCTAGTAGAGGCTCACTAGGGGCACGGTGTTGTTTATGTACCAATGAATCTATCGTTTGGTCAAACGACAACTGTTGTTGTCGATAAACCGCTTGGGCCAATAGATTGAACCATCCTAAAAATCGCACAGAGGGACCACAAAACCAGCACCTCTTGCATGCAGCCCAAATTGATGTATGTTGGGAAGGGGTGATGTGTGTTTTCAATATAGAATAATGTAAAATTTAGATGTGGTGCCTACCTCTCGATACAGACAACAATCATGAAGGCAAGGTAGTTAAGGACGAGATACGCAGGGTACGATATAGGTCGAACCCAGCAATCCGAGCATGTAGGAGAGAATCCTGACAACGCATGAGCTCGAGCTTTGGTTGAGCGACATGTGACAGTGACCGGCCCTAACACGAACTAGGAGGAATCCATTCATGGCCAACACATACCCCTCGTTATCGGTCAAAGGGATGATATATATACACTCGGGGAGCCCACAAATATGCGTGTCATCACAAAAAACCGCACAAGGGAGACGTGGTCAATCAGAAGACCCCGTATACACTGCATGCGGCCCGAAAATATGTATAGGTACGATGGTGTGTGATGTGTTTAAATCCTGAATGCACAACTTAGATGGGCCACCAACTACATTACAAATTGAACACCGTACCCGACTCCAAGCCTGGTTCAATACGTACAATGTCGGTTTACCAACTTTGAGGCGGGGGGGGGGGGGGGTCGTCCCACGCATGTGCTCAAACTTTCTTTGGTCTGGCATGTCACACATCTATACCCCTATAGTTTGTGAATAACTCTGAAAGTTGGTCGTTTGATGAAGCCAATCTGACGGTACAGAGATGGCAAATCCGAGCACTACTGGCCGTTGGATATCATCTACATTCCACCAGATTCTGCCACATGTACAATCTAGAAGACTCCATGGTTAAACTTAAGCATAATGCACAAACCTCAAAACACAAGCATTTCTCCTTTGTTCTAGAATCTTCCATATCTAAATTGCCCAAACTTCTTTTCTAAATGAATTGTCACTTTTTGTTTTTACTTTATGATTTATAATGCACAATTCCATGAATCTTAAAATAGATTTTTTTGCAAAACTAATTGATTTTGAATGAGATGAACTATAAGTATTAAACGAACATCTACATCATGCATATATGACTCAAAGCTTACATGCTATAGTGTGGTATTTATTCATAATTTGGTTACCAAATCTCATGCGTGCAATGCGCGTGTACCTTACTAGTATCAATAGGAAACCATCATGGTCAAACCCTTCTCGTTGTTGGGTCAAAGGGATAGCTTATGCTCGATAAGAACACCCTGCCCCCTATACCCTGCATGCGACCTGAAAAAGGTTTATATAATCGCCATGACAGGTTAAGTCAATCATTCTTTAATTTTTTTAGAGCAAAAAATAACCAATAAAAACATAGTCTACAAATTAGCAACACAAGGATCCCAAGGTTTATACAATTGCCATGATAGGTCACTATAGAGATATTTATCTCTATAATGACCGGGTCATGGCATTTAAATGAAGCTTGAGATATGCAACTTCCCACTGTGTCACCCATCCTTGGACTACTCCAGCCCGAGCACGATTACCTTCTGCGTTCTATTCGACTAGGCTAGCGGATGGGAAGCCGCCCCTTGCTGATAGGAATTGCCTCCTTGCCATTAAGGTGTTTCACGCTGGTCACCCTATAGGACCTACTCCCTCCTATCACACACATTTGTGCTTTTAGAAATTGTGTGTGATATTTACATGGCCGGTGTGTCGCCGCTAGCATTCAATGAGCACTGACACTGGTAGAGGGAAAAAGATGGGAGAAGAGGCGGGAAACCGATGAGAGGAGTGGCGGCAAACGGTAGCATGTTTAGAAAACATAGTAGAGAAGGAAGCGTGAGCTAGCACGATGCATGCACACAGTGCTTACCCGTGTACTGCATGTGTTGTCAAAAGGGCTGAGGGTTGTTGTTCAATCTGGGAGCATCCAACGGTGCACACGTACGATTCGGGGGGTTTGGGTTCTGGCCAATCAGAAGGCATGACTCAGATCGCGCGTGCAGCAGGGAGGAGGGGGGTATATCGGCCACGGGTTGGTAGGCACACGGCTTCCGTGAGTGAACCATGTGCTATTTGAAAACATTTCGTGAGAAGAATCTCGGTTTTTCAATCCCCGTAAATCAAAAACTCACCTGAAAATCGTGAAACCTGGCATGGTGTCACGACATGGCACATATATGTCGAGGAATTTTTTTCCATCCATTTTGGCGCAAGTTTTATCACAAGCCTCTTACAAACTGGAACTTCTCTCAAAGAAGCCTCATGGTTCCGATAAGCAAACGTGTCCCCCTTGTGGGCGAAATGTAATCATTGCCTCTTTTCGCCTTGTATTTTTCTTCTACGGGCAACATGGAACGATAGGGTATCCGTGTTGAAATTTAAACTTATTCAGGGTTCGTTTGACCTTTCTATAGACTAATTGAGTTTCCTAGGCATTTAATGTCCATAATTCAAATCTGAACTTCAAGCACATGCTCTAGTTCACCAAAATGGCTAGAAAATTTATACATGTGTCCTTGGGTGCTTGTTTAGGTCCCATGCCAGGAATGGGAATGAATTACAACCGTACCCGCGTCCTGGCTCGTCCTCGAACATTTGGAATCTTGGATTTTAAATCCCTATAAATGCTAAACTCACCAGAAAGTCATCAAAGGTCGCATGGTGTCACATTATGGCACATATATGTCATGGTAAAAACATTGTCCAATTTGGGCCAAGCTTTATTACAAACCTCTTACAAACCGGAGCTTCTCACAAAGAAGCCTCGTGGTTCCGATACAAAAATGTGTTCCCCTTGTGGGCGAAATGTAATCACTACCTCTTTTCGCCTTGTATTTTTTTCTACGGGCAACATGGAACGATAGGATATATGTGCTAAAATTTAAACTTATTCAGGGTTCGTTTGGCCTTTTTATACACTAATTGAGTTTCCTAGGCATTTAGTGTCCATAATTCAAATCTGAACTACAAATACATGCTCCAGTTCACCAAAATGGCTAGAAAAATTATACATGTGTCCTTGGGTGCATGTTTAGGTCCCATGCCAGGAATGGCAATTAATTACAACCGTATCGGCATCCTGGCTCGTCCTCAAACATTTTGAATCTCGGTTCTTGAATCCCCGTAAATCCAAAACTCACCAGAAAGTCATCAAAGGTGGCATGGTGTCATGTCATGGCACATATATGTCATGGTAAAAACATTGCCAATTTGGTCCAAGCTTTATTACAAACGTCATACAAACCGGAGCCTGTCGCAAGAACCCTCGTGGTTTCGATAGGGAAACGTGTCCCCTTGTGGGCCAAACGATAATCGCTCCCTCTTCTAGCCCCGTATTTTCTTCTACACGCAACACGGAACAATGGGAGATTCACGCTGAATTTTGAAATTATTCAGGGTTCGTTTGACTTTTTTTATTCATTAATTGAGTTTTCTATGCATTTAATGTCCATAATAAAAATCCAAACTACAAATACATGCTCTAGTGCACCAAAATGGCTAGAAAAAACGTACATGTGTCCTTGGGTACATGTTTAGGTCCCATGGAACGAATGGGAATGAATTCAACCATCTTGCCGTTCTGGCTTGGCCACAAACATTGGGAATCTTGGTTTTTAAATCTTTGTAAGTTCAAAACTCACCAGGAAATCATGAAACTTGGCATGCATGGTGTCACTACATGGTACATATAATTGTCTAATTTGAGCGAAGCTATATTACAAGCCTCTTACAAACTGGAGCCTGTCGCAACCCTCGTGGTTCCGGTTAGGGATGGCACCCGCCGGGTTTGGGTACGGGTGGAGTTACCCCATACCCTTACCCATCCCCTTTGAGCTTACCCATCACCCGTACCCATACCCGCCAACGGGTATAATTTTTTCCCATACCCATCACCCTGCAGGGTCAATGGGTACCCACGGGTAAAAATACCCACGTGTGCACGTATCAACTTGTGCAAGAAATAAGCATAAACGACAACATATCAACATAATTTATAGACATCAGCGCATCGTAACAACATCACATACTTATAAACAACAACACATCATAAACGACATAGCATTCTTATAAAAAACCAGAACTTACTCGTAACAACAACATATCATAAACAAAAATGCATTCCCGTAAAGAACATCACTTATTCATCGGCAGCAACACATAGTCATTTATTTTAAGTTTACAAAATCACGACAAAGTATGCAGGTAATTTGACCGTACATAAGGCAACAAAATGACCATCCCAATAAAGTTTCGACATTGTAACTAGTTCAATTAAAATAAACTCGACCAATCCGACAATAGCATAACGAAGACCTTGGCGCAATAAGTCTTCAATCTTGAGCATAACTCACGGAGTCCATGTCTCTACATCTCAAATGGCCAAGTCCTGGTTGGAAACATGAATATAGTCATTTTTCAGAATTTTTCTTGTAGCATATGCACTCAAATACTCAATTGGCAAAGGAAATGTGTTGGTGAATACTAACCTACATCTAGGTCTCTACCTGCATCCCCTCTTGAATGTCTTGAAGGCAAGTCCAAAAGCTAGCATCTCCTTTATGAACATCTAGAACAAACAATTTGTAGAGATGATGAAACAATGATTAGCAATAGTTAAATAACGAGTAAGTTTAAACAAATTACATTATTTGCTCACCTTTGCATTTGTTTCTAAGCCAATTTTGGGAGCACATCAAGACTTCCACCATATTAGGGGTTAGGCGGCTCCTATGCTCACTAAGTATTCTGCCACTCGTGCTAAATGTCGACTCTGAAGCAACTGTTGTCACGGGAATGGCAAATATATCTCTGGCAACCTTCCTTAATGTTGGATATCTTGTTCCAGCTACTTTCCACCAATCCAACACACTAAATACTTCTGTGTATGGCACTAGGCCATCTGTCAAGTACTCTATTTCACCTTGTAGCCGAGCTGCTGCAGGACTTTGCTTGGCAACAATGTCATTGAAAATATTCATGATGGCTGGAGCTTTCATTGAAGAAAGCAATTCTTCACATGGTTTATATTCATCTACTTCCACTTCATACTCCTCTATCAGTGAATGTAGTCTAGCTACTAATGCATCAACCAACTACACACACTCATAAGAAGATGGCCCAATGCCATGAAGCATCGCAAAGCAAGCAGTCAACATATGCCTCTTGTACCGAGGATCAAGAAGTGTAGCCATGCCCATTAGATCTTGAATGTCCGTCCAATACTTATCAAATTTAGTAGTCATTTCCTCAAAGATTTTTTTGATAATTGGGTTGCTAGAAGTGGCTCACTGTCTCATTTTCATTTTACTCTCACGGATTCTAGGGAAGTAAACATTAGCAGTCACATAATTAGTTTCAGAGAACAACTTTGTTATCTCATAGAATAAGCCAAGTCTCTCCACCATCTCTGCAGCAAACTCCCATTCTTTATCACTAGGTAAATGCTCATATTGTTTGTCAACTTGTTTTGCACGTTCAAAAACAACTCTGTATGGTAAAGCTACTTCTAGCATCATGAAAGTGGAGTTCCACCTAGTTTTGCAATCAAGAATCAACTTTCTTGTTATTTTAATTTTTTAAAACTTAGCCATCTCCTCAAACTTCTCTATCCTTTTTCCTGTTGCTGTCCAATATGCCACACTTTCCCTAATGTTTTCTATAGCTGACTTCATAACATCCAATCCATCCTTAACTATAAGATTTAAGATGTGTGCACTACAACGCATATGCAGCAGAGTACCTTCCAAAGGGAGCTTCTCCTTCCCTATCTTCCCCACAATCATCTCAATTGCCTTGTCATTGGTGGTGCAGTTATCCACAGTCACTATCATCAGTCTTTCATCAATATTCCATTGAAGCAGGGAATCATAGAGCACCTCACATATCACTTCAGCTGTATGAGGAGCTAGAACATATACAAACCTGCAGTATTCAGCAACATATAGTCATAAACAGCAGCACTTCATAGAAAGCAACACATACTAAACAGCAGCACTTCTTAATCAGCAACACATCATAAACAGCAACACATCATAAACAGCAACACATCATAAACAGCAGCATATGATCAGCAACACATACTATACAGCAGCACATAGTAGTACCTCATGATAGCATTCCGAAGCTTCCAAGATTCATCAATGAAATGAGCTGTAATAGCCATATATCCCTTCTTTTGATGGTCCGCAGTCCACATATCTGTAGTGATAGCAACCCTAGATTGGTTCATAGTCATGTAATCAATTGCCTTCTTTCTTTCTTGGTTATAATCTTCCTCAATATCTTGCCTAAAATAAAAAAGAAGAGGATACCATATGTTACCTCTTCATTGCATAGAACAAGATAAACAGAAATAAATCAAATAAACCCATGGCAAAGTATACCTAACAGTATTTCTTGTATGTAGCTTGAATAGTGGATGAAGTGCATGAACAAACTTCCTAAAACTAGCATGGTCCACTATAGACAGTGGATACTCATGCAACACCAACATGTTACCAAGCTCTCTTCTAGCAACCTTTTGATCAAACGTATAGCTCTCCAAAAAAATGTTACCGTCCACCTTAGCATTCATCCTCAATGATGGCTGACTCAATGTTTTGCCTCCCTTCATCTTCAACATCTTGAGAGTACAAATCTTTAGATGAGAAGCAAGATGCTTTGTACCTGCTCTAGGTCCTGAAGCAAGTTCCTTGTGACAATAGTTACACTTTGCTTTCCATTGTCCATTGATCCTCATCTTCTTCATTTCCAACCAAACTTTAGAAGTTAGCTTCCGTTTGCCTGCTTCATTGACCTCTTCAACCTCCTCCTCGTGTCCATCTTCATAATCTGAAAGAATGACATGATCTGCATCTTCATCCATTGGGGCAGATGCGTCACAAGGAGCATCTACTTGGCTGGTTGAACTTGTACCACTGCAAAAGGAGAATAAATGAAAAAATACATCAAATTCTTGTAGTCTTCTTAATATAATACTTGATTCTATATGTGCACTGAAAGTATGATGCTCATATATGCATCGTAACATCTCTACATATCATCTATATATATGTGCAAAAAAAGTGTATTCATCGCAGCAACTATAAATAGTTAATTTTTTGTTTTCAGCATTACTTTATTTTCGGTCGAACGATTTTATTTTGCAGGCAGAGTTAATTTCGATTTGTATAGCACTTTGTGTTTTTATTAACTGCAAGTCATCATTTTCCTGACCAAAACGTGCATCTGCAGTGTTGTCTTAAATGGGCCTTAATCTTACTGTATTTTGTTAACTGTAAATAGTCCGAAACAAGTTAGAATGTCTCTGCATTTTTACCCCTGGGAAGGTACATGCTTACAAAAGAAGAAACGATCAGTTACCACCTCACATTAAATAGATTTAAAATCTACCACCACTGATTCTATCTCTGCTATTACAATGCTAAAAAATCACACAGGGTCTGATGTACGTACTAGAACATAATTTGCTACGCTGAGCTCATCTCAGTAACAAATACATTTTTTCTCTTATATAAAAAGATCTCATTCATCACAGCAGCTATATACATCATGCATAGGCAGAAAACCAATACTTATCAACTTATATATGCAGGAAAAAAACATCGTATCATCACATATCTATACATCTATGTATCATCTATGAATGCATAAAATCATACACAAAATTCAAACTCACCAAGCCAAAATAGCCTTGCTTTTGTTCTTGTGCTTGGTAACAGTAGAGGATCGACTAAGCGGGCTAGGGCGAGGCGGCCGGCTTGAAGTGTTGCGATGGGGCTGCACCTTGGACGCTGAGGCAGGAGGTAGAAGTCCTTTACGTCGGCCCGGGGCTTGGCCCTTTCCTGGCGGACGGACACGGACGGCACCACCCAACGATGGTGTTAGGCTTGGGACCAGGGTAGCCGCGCCATGCCCATGCTCCTGGCCCTGGTGGTCGCCGCCGTCTGACTCAGTCCGCATGAGCGCGAGCTGCATCTCCTTCTCCTGGTCGCCGTCCTCGCGCAAGCTATGGTCCTCGTCCCCAAGATCCATGGCGTCCGAGCGGCTGAAGCGCTGGCGATGGCGAGGCAGCGAGTAGCTGGACGCAATGGCAGCGGCGACTAGGGATGCCCGAGGAGGCGAGGAGCCAAGATGAGATCAGGAGGAGACAGAAGGATATCAATCTCCGTCTCTCAGAATATGGGACGTGATCACTATTCATTATTCACCAAAGCCAAATCACCCTAATCACGCAGATTCCTTCTATGTTCTATCATTCCATGTACGTGTGTATGTGGGCTACATGTATCTCGTGGACTACATAGACTGATTTTGTGGGAAGTTAGATTAGATATATGAGTAGTGATTAGTGAAGGCCCACTTAACAGATTTTACGCGGGTATATGGGTACACGGGTATGGGTTATGCTATCCCATACCCATACCCACTCTGCCCGATGGATTTAATATTTTTCTATTTATATACCCATGGGTAATTTTTTATCTCATACCCTTATCTTAATAGGGTTTTTACCCGCCGGGTACGCAGGTAATGGGTACCCACTGCCATCTCTAGTTCCGGTAGGGGAACATGCCCCTCTTGTGGGAAAAACGATAATCGCTACCTCTTCTCGCCTTGAACTTTGTTTTCTACAGGCAACATAGAATAACAGGAGTGTCGTGCTTAAATTTGAAACTGTTCAGGGTTTGTTTGGCCATTGTATATATTAATTAAGTTTTCTAAGCATTTAATGTAGTGCATAATTCAAATTTGAACTACAACCACATGCTCCAGTGAAGCAAAATGGGTGGGAAATCGTACATGTGTCATTGGGTGCATGTTTGGGTATGATTTAAGGAATGGGAATGAATTACAAACTTCTCGTCATCCTGAAACATTGAGAATCTCAGTTTTTAAATCCTAGTAAATCAAAAACTCACCCAAAAAACATGAAACTTGGCATGGTTTCATGACATGGCACATATATGCCATGGTAAAAAAATCGTCCAGTTTGAGACAAGGCGAACACATTAATTGCCAATGAAGTCCTTTTTGAAACAAATAGCTGACACGTTAATATCGCAAACGGTTGTATTATATGAACCATGTCAAAATTTAACCACACTCGATGGTGTGCGTACAGCTGTTTGATTAGACGGGACAAGCGCGAGAAGTCCGCCATCCAGGCTCGACGGGACGCGTGCGAGCAGTCCGCCGCGCAGGCTTGACGGGACGCGTGCATCCTGTCCACCTCGCAGGCTCGACGGGACATGTGCGAGCAGCAAGGCCGCCCATGCTCACCGGGAAGCGAGCTCTTTGACCTCCATGCACCAGCCGCCGCCCACCTCACTCACAACTTCTCCATTAATGGGTTAATTAAAGCACCTAGACGGAGGGTGTTTGCTTGTGATCCCATGGCAGCATTTGCTTTGTTCATGTTTTCAACTCGTATTCAGGCCTAATTTAAATTACCACATAGGGCAACAGATAATACGACGACAAATAAAATGGCAACGGATAGTACGACGACAAATTTACGATGGCGCAGATAATAATTGTCTTAAATATTCCGGATAATTTAAAAGGCCACATGCGGCAAAGCCCAAAAGACACGGGGGCAAGAGAAGAAGGAAATCGCAGACAACGATCTGGGTCGCTACTGCCTCTACTCGTAGATGGATCACTGGGCGATGACATCCTCCAGCTCCTTCGTCAATTCCTCACGACTTTGCTTGAAAGCAGCCACGGATTCCTCCACCTCCTGCTCGCACTCGATCCGGAGCTTCCTCAAGTCACCCATCATTTCCTCGACGGCCACTGTCAGCCTCATCCCCGAGGCACTGCTCTGCTCATGCAGCGTCTTCCAGCCAGCGGCCTCCTCCTCCTTCTCGACGAGCGCCTTGAGGAGCTTCACATTGTCACCCATGAGTTGCTCAACGAGGCTGGTCACCTTGTCAACCGAGGCATCGCTGATCTCGAGCAGCTTCATCAAGCCGTCGACCAGCTCCCGCTGCTTAATGACGCCAGTGAGAATGTCATCGTCGCCGGGCAAGGACTTCAGGAACGCCAGCTCGTCGCGATGGCCGGCGTGGCGAGTGCACTTGTGAGAGCCCTCGTGTGCCCGTGAGAGCTTGTTTGAGGGCTCCACGGTGCGCTGGGACATCTCTATTGTGGTTGCCGCTTCGCGACGGGGCCTCTTTAGTGCTTCCGTGGCCTTGGTCTTTGTTGCCTGGTTATATGTCCACCCGAAACTCCTCCTACCGGTCATGGCGGAACGACTTAATAGGAAAGACCAGTTTTGTGGGTGATGAGGAGAGGGACTGTCAAGTAATTTTCGAGTAGGTAGTTTTTATAGCCCGGTGCTAAGTGTGAACACATATTAGTTTGATAGGTGTGAACAGATTTGCAATTACTTATTGCGCTGTAATTTGCAATGTGACGAGAAAGAAGGTCAAAATTTATTGTTGGCAGAAGGTTGACCACGTGGTTGCTCGCCGTTGAGGCGGCAGCGGCGCGCTCTGCTCGCGTCCGTCCGTGCATTTTGCTCGCCACTGAGGCATGATGCGGCTTGAAGCTATGTCGGTATTTCCCCAAAGAGGAAGGGATGATACAGCACAGTGACGGTAGGTACTTCCCTCAGTTATGAGACCAAGATTATCGAGCCAGTAGGAGAACCAAGCAACACAACGTAAACAGCACCAGCACAGATAACAACTACTCGCAACCCGACATGTAAAAGGGTTGTCAATCCCTTTCGGGTAGCGGCGCCTCAAGATAGGCAAACGGACGTGAGACAAAATTGTAGTAGATTGATAGATCGAACGCCAAATAAAATAAATAAGAATAAATTGCAGCAAGGTATTTTTGTATTTTTGGTTTAATAGATCTGAAAATAAAAGGCAAATGAAATAGATCGTGAAGGCAAATAATATGAGAAAGAGACCCGGGGGTCGTAGGTTTCACTAGTGGCTTCTCTCGAGAAAAATAGCAAACGGTGGATGAAGAAATTACTGTTGGGCAATTGATAGAACTTCAAATAATCATGATGATATCCAGGCAATGATCATTATAGAGGCATCATGTCCAAGATTAGTAGACTGACTCCTGCCTGCATCTACTACTATTACTCCACACATCGACCGCTATCTAGCATGCATCTAGTGTATTAAGTTCATGGAGAAACGGAGTAATGCAATAAGGACGATGACATGATGTAGACAAGATCTATCTATGTAGAGATAGACCCCATTGTTTTATCCTTAGTAGCAATCATACATACGTGTCGGTTCCCCTTCTGTCACAGGGATCAAGCACCGTAAGATCGAACCCACTACAAAGCACCTCTTCCCATTGCAAGATAAATAGATCAAGTTGGCCAAATAAAACCCAAATATCGGGGAAGAAATACGAGGCTATAAGCAATCATGCATAAAAGAGATCAAAGAAACTCAAATAACTTTCATGGATATAAAAAGATAGATCTGATCATAAACTCAAAGTTCATCCGATCCAAACAAACACACCGCAGAAAAGAGTTACATCATATGGATCTCCAAGAGACCATTGTATTGAGAATTCAGCGAGAGAGAGGAAGCCATCTACCTACTAACTACGGACCCGATGGTCTACAAAGAACTACTCACACATCATCGGAGAGGCACCAATGGAGGTGGTGAACCCCATCCGTGATGGTGTCTAGATTAGATCTGGTGGTTCTGGACTCTGTGGCGGCTGGAATAGATTTTCGCCGACTCCCCTAGGGTCTCTGGAATATTGGGGTATTTATAGAGCAAAGAGGCGGTCCGGGGGCATTCGAGGTGGGCACAACCCACCAGGGCACGCCTGGGCCTCCTGGCGCGCCCTGGTGGGTTGTGCTCCCCTCGGAGCACCCCCTAGGGCGCAGCCTTGTGAAGGAAATAAGCCCTAGAGGCAATAATAAAGTTATTATTTATTTCCTTATATCATGATAAATGTTTATTATTCATGTTATAATTGTATTAACCGGAAACATAATACTTGTGTGAATACATAGACAAACAGAGTGTCACTAGTATGCCTCTACTTGACTAGCTCGTTGATCAAAGATGGTTATGTTTCCTAGCCATTGACATGAGTTGTCATTTGATTAACGGGATCACAGTATTAGGAGAATGATGTGATTGACTTGACCCATTCCGTTAGCTTAGCACATGATCGTTTAGTATTCTGCTATTGCTTTCTTCATGACTTATACATGTTCCTATGACTATGAGATTATGCAACTCCCGTTTACTGGAAGAACACTTTGTGTGTTACCAAACTTCACAACATAACTGGGTGATTATAAAGGTGATCTACAGGTGTCTCTGAAGGTACTTGTTGGGTTGGCGTATTTCGAGATTAGGATTTGTCACTCCGATTGTCGGAGAGGTATCTCTGGGCCCACTCGGTAATGCACATCACTATAAGCCTTGCAAGCATTACAACTAATGAGATAGTTGCGGGATGATGTATTACGGAACGAGTAAAGAGACTTGTCGGTAACGAGATTGAACTAGGTATTGAGATACCGACGATCGAATCTCGGGCAAGTAACATACCGATGACAAAGGGAACAACGTATGTTGTTATGCGGTCTGACCGATAAAGATCTTCGTAGAATATGTGGGAGCCAATATGAGCATCCAGGTTCCGCTATTGGTTATTGACCGGAGACGTGTCTCGGTCATGTCTACATAGTCCTCGAACCCGTAGGGTCCGCACGCTTAAAGTTTCGATGACAGTTATATTATGAGTTTATATGTTTTGATGTACCGAAGGTTGTTTGGAGTCCCGGATGTGATCACGGACATGACGAGGAGTCTCGAAATGGTCGAGACATAAAGATCGATATATTGGACGACTATGTTTGGACATCGGAAAGGTTTCAGACATTTATCGGAGTATCGGGGGTTACCGGAACCCCCCCCCCCCCGGGAACTAATGGGCCTTGTTGGGCCCTAGTGGAGAGAGAGAGAGGGGCCGGCCAGGGCAAGAGGCGAGCCCCCTCCCCTTGAGTCCGAATAGGACAAGAAAGGGGGGCGGCGCCCCCCTTGCCTTTCCCCTCTCCCACTCCTTCATTCCCCCTCCTTCTTGGACTAGGAAAGGGAGGGGCAAACCTACTTGGAGTAGGTTTCCCCCTCCTAGGGCGTGCCACCCCCTTGGCCGGCCCTCTCCTCCTCCCCCTTTATATACGGAGGAGGGGGGCACCCCATAGACACAACAATTGATCTCTTGATCTCTTAGCCGTGTGCGGTGCCCCCCTCCACCATAATACACCTCGATAATATCATAGCGGTGTTTAGGCGAAGCCCTGCGTCGGTAGAACATCATCATCGTCACCACGCCGTCGTGCTGACGGAACTCTCCCTCAAAGCTCGGTTGGATCGGAGTTCGAGGGACGTCATCGAGTTGAACGTGTGCTGAACTCGGAGGTGCCGTGCATTCGGTACTTGATCGGTCGGATCGTGAAGACGTACGATTACATCAACCGCGCTGTGCTAACGCTTCCGATTTTGGTCTACGAGGGTACGTGGACAACACTCTCCCCTCTCGTTGTTATGCATCACCATGATCTTGTTGTGCGTAGGAATTTTTTTGAAATTACTACGTTCCCCAACAGTGGCATGTGAGCCTGGTTTTATGTGTAGATGTTATATGCATGAGTAGAACACAAGTGAGTTGTGGGTGATATAAGTCATACTGCTTACCAGCATGTCATACTTTGGTTCGGCGGTATTGTTGGATGAAGCGACCCGGACCGACATTATGCGTACGCTTACGCGAGACTTGTTTTACCACCATGCTATGCACACAGGTGACTAGCGGGTGTTAGTTTCTCCAACTTTAGTTGAACCGAGTGTGGCTATGCCCGTTCCTTGCGAAGGTTAAAATAGCACCAACTTGACAAACTATCGTTGTGGTTTTGATGCGTAGGTAAGAACGGTTCTTGCTCAGCCCGTAGCAGCCACGTAAAATTTGCAACAACAAAGTAGAGGACGTCTAACTTTTTTTGTAGGGCATGTTGTGATGTCATATGGTGAAGGCATGATGCTATATTTTATTGTATGAGATGATCATGTTTTGTAACCAAGTTATCGGCAACTGGCAGGAGCCATATGGTTGTCGCTTTATTGTATGCAATGCAAACACCCTGTAATTCTTTACTTTATCACTAAGCGGTAGCGATAGTCGTAGAAGCATAAGTTGGCGAGACGACAACGATGCTACGATGGAGATCAAGGTGTCGCGCCGGTGACGATGGTGATCATGACGGTGCTTCGGAGATGGAGATCACAAGCACAAGATGATGATGGCCATATCATATCACTTATATTGATTGCATGTGATGTTTATCTTTTATGCATCTTAACTTGCTTTGATTGACGGTAGCATTATAAGATGATCTCTCACTAAATTATCAAGGTATAAGTGTTCTCCCTGAGTATGCACCGTTGCGAAAGTTCTTCGTGCTGAGACACCACGTGATGATCGGGTGTGATAGGCTCTACGTTCAAATACAACGGGTGCAAAACAGTTGCACACGCGGAATACTCAGGTTAAACTTGACGAGCCTAGCATCTAACAGATATGGCCTCGGAACACTGAGACCGAAAGGTCGAGCGTGAATCATATAGTAGATATGATCAACATAGTGATGTTCACCATTGAAACTACTCCATCTCACGTGATGATCGAACATGGTTTAGTTGATTTGGATCACGTGATCACTTAGAGGATTAGAGGGATGTCTATCTAGGTGGGAGTTCTTAAGTAATATGATTAATTGAACTTAAATTTATCATGAACTTAGTACCTGATAGTATTTTGCTTGTCTATGTTGATTGTAGATAGATGGCCCGTGTTGTTGTTCCGTTGAATTTTAATGCGTCCCTTGACAAAGCAAAGTTGAAAGATGATGGTAGCAATTACACGGACTGGGTCCGTAACTTGAGGATTATCCTCATTGCTGCACAAAAGAATTATGTCCTGGAAGCACCGCTAGGTGCCAAACCTGCTACAGGAGAAACATGAGATGTTATGAACGTCTGGCAGAGCAAAGCTGATGACTACTCGATAGTTCAGTGTGCCATGCTTTACGGCTTAGAACCGGGACTTCAATGACGTTTTGAACGTCATGGAGCATATGAGATGTTCCAAGAGTTAAAGTTAATATTTTAAGCAAATGCCCGGATTGAGAGATATGAAGTCTCCAATAAGTTCTACAGCTGCAAGATGGAGGAGAATAGTTCTTTCAGTGAGCATATACTCAGAATGTCTGGGTATAACAATCACTTGATTCAACTGGAGTTAATCTTCCGGATGATAGCGTCATTGACAGAATTCTTCAATCACTGCCACCAAGCTACAAGAGCTTCGTGATGAACTATAACATGCAAGGGATGGATAAGACGATTCCCGAGCTCTTCGCAATGCTAAAAGCTGCGGAGGTAGAAATCAAGAAGGAGCATCAAGTGTTGATGGTCAATAAGACCTCCAGTTTCAAGAAAAAGGGCAAAGGGAAGAAGAACGAGAACTTCAAAAAGAACAGCAAACAAGTTGCTGCTCATGAGAAGAAACCCAAGTCTGGACCTAAGGCTGAGACCGAGTGCTTCTACTGCAAGTAGACTGGTCACAGGAAGCGGAACTGCCCCAAGTATTTGGCGGATAAGAAGGATGGCAAGGTGAACAAAGGAATATGTGATATACATGTTATTGATGTATACCTTACTAATGCTCGCAGTAGCACCTGGGTATTTGATACTGGTTCTGTTGCTAATATTTGCAACTCGAAACAGGGACTACGGATTAAGCGAAGATTGGCTAAGGACGAGGTGACGATGCGTGTGGGAAATGGTTCCAAAGTCAATGTGATCGCGGTAGGCACGCTACCTCTACATCTACCTTCGGGATTAGTTTTAGACCGAAATAATTGTTATTTGGTGCCAGCGTTGAGCATGAACATTATATCTGGATCTTGTTTGATGCGAGACAGTTATTCATTTAAATCAGAGAATAATGGTTGTCATATTTATATGAGTAATATCTTTTATGTCATGCACCCTTGAAGAGTGGTCTATTTTTGTTGAATCTCGATAGTAGTGATACACATATTCATAATATTAAAGCCAAAAGATGCAGAGTTGATAATGATAGTGCAACTTATTTGTGGCACTGCCATTTAGGCCATATTGGTGTAAAGCGCATGAAGAAACTCCATACTGATGAACTTTTGGAACCACTTGATTATGAATCACTTGGTACTTGCGAACCATGACTCGTGGGCAAGATGACTAAAACACCGTTCTCCGGAACTATGGAGCGAGCAACAGATTTATTGGAAATCATACATACAGATGTATGTGGTCCGATGAATATTGAGGCTCGTGGCGGGTATCGTTATTTTCTCACCTTCACAGATGACTTAAGCAGATATGGGTATATCTACTTAATGAAATATAAGTCTGAAACATTTGAAAAGTTCAAAGAATTTCAGAGTGAAGTTGAAAATCATCGTAACAAGAAAATAAACTTTCTACGATCTGATCGTGGAGGAGAATATTTGAGTTACGAGTTTGGTCTACATTTGAAACAATGCGGAATAGTTTCGCAACTCACACCACCCGGAACACCACAGCGAAATGGTGTATCCGAACGTTGTAATCGTACTTTACTAGATATGGTGTGGTCTATGATGTCTCTTACTGATTTACCGCTATCGTTTTGGGGTTATGCTCTAGAGACAGCTGCATTCACGTTAAATAGGGCACCATCTAAATCCGTTGAGACGACGCCTTATGAACTATGGTTTGTCAAGAAACCAAAGTTGTCATTTCTTAAAGTTTGGGGTTGCGATGCTTGTGTGAAAAAGCTTCAACCTGATAAGCTCGAACCCAAATCGGAAAAATTTGTCTTCATAGGATACCCAAAAGATACTGTTGGGTACACCTTCTATCACAGATCCGAAGGCAAGACTTTTGTTGCTAAATTTGGAATCTTTCTAGAGAAGGAGTTTCTCTCAAAAGAAGTGAGTGGGAGGAATGTAGAACTTGATGAGGTAACTGTACCTGCTCCCTTATTGGAAAGTAGTTCATCACAGAAACCGGTTCCTGTGACACCTACACCAATTAGTGAGGAAGTTAATGATGATGATCATGAAACTTCAGATCAAGTTGTTACTAAACCTGTAGGTCAACTAGAGTAAGATCCGCACCAGAGTGGTACGGTAATCATGTTCTGGAGGTTATGTTACTAGACCATGACGAGCCTACGAACTATGGAGAAGCGATGGTGAGCCTAGATTCCGCAAAATGGCTTGAGGCCATGAAATCAGAGATGGGATCCATGTATGAGAACAAAGTATGGACTTTGGTTGACTTGCCCGATATCGGCAAGCCATTGAGAATAAATGGATCTTCAAGAAGAAGACTGATGCTGACGGTAATGTTACTGTCTATAAAGCTCGACTTGTTGCGAAAGGTTTTCGACAAGTTCAAGGGATTGACTACGATGAGACTTTCTCACCCATAGTGATGCTTAAGTTTGTCTGAATCATGTTAGCAATTGCCGCATTTTATGATTATGAAATTTGGCAAATGGATGTCAAAACTGCATTCCTGAATGGATTTCTGGAAGAAGAGTTGTATATGATGCAACCGGAAGGTTTTGTCGATCCAAAAGGAGCTAACAAAGTGTGCAAGCACCAGCGATCCATGTATGGACTGGTGCACGCCTCTCGGAGTTGGAATAAACGCTTTGATAGTGTGATCAAAGCATTTGGTTTTATATAGACTTTTGGAGAAGCCTGTATTTACAAGAAAGTGAGTGGGAGCTCTGTAGCATTTCTGATATTATATGTGGATGGCATATTGCTGATTGGAAATGATATAGAATTTCTGGATAGCATAAAGGGATACTTGAATAAGAGTTTTTCAATGAAGAACCTCGGTGAAGCTGCTTATATATTGGGCATCAAGATCTATAGAGATAGATCAAGATGCTTAATTGGACTTTCACAAAGCACATACCTTGACAAAGTTTTGAAGAAGTTCAAAATGTATCAAGCAAAGAAAGGGTTCTCGCCTGTGTTATAAGGTGTGAAGTTGAGTAAGACTCAATGCCCACCACTGCAGAAGATAGAGAGAAGATGAAAGATGTTCCCTATGCTTCAGCCATAGGCTCTATCATGTATGCAATGCTGTGTACCAGACCTGATGTGTGCCTTGCTATAATTTTAGCAGGGAGGTACCAAAGTAATCCAGGAGTGGATCATTGGACAACGGTCAAAAACATCCTAAAATACCTGAAAAGGACTAAGGATATGTTTCTCGTTTATGGAGGTGACAAAGAGCTAGTCGTAAATGGTTATGTCGATGCAAGCTTTGACACTGATCCGGACGATCCTAAATTGCGAACCGGATATGTGTTTAACTTGAACGGTGGAGCTGTCAGTTGGTTTAGTTCTAAATAAAGCATTGTGGCGGGATCTATGTGTGAAGCAGAGTACATAACTGCTTCGGAAGCAGCAAATGAAGGAGTCTAGATGAAGGAGATCATATCCGATCTAGGTGTCATACCTAGTGCATCGGGTCCAATGAAAATCTTTTGTGACAATACTGGTGCAATTGCCTTGGCAAAGGAATCCAGATTTCACAAGAGAACCAAGCACATTAAGAGATGCTTCAACTCCATCTGGGATCTAGTCCAGGTGGGAGACATAGAAATTTGCAAGATACATACGGATCTGAATGTTGTAGACCCATTGACTAAGCCTCTTCCACGAGCAAAACATGATCAGCACCAAGGCTCCATGGGTGTTAGAATCATTACTGTGTAATCTAGATTATTGACTCTAGTGCAAGTGGGAGACTGAAAGAAAATATGCCCTAGAGGCAATAATAAAGTTATCATTTATTTCCTTATATCATGATAAATGTTTATTATTCATGCTAGAATTGTATTAACCGGAAACATAATACTTGTGTGAATACATAGACAAACAGAGTGTCACTAGTATGCCTCTACTTGACTAGCTCGTTGATCAAAGATGGTTATGTTTCCGAGCCATTGACATGAGTTGTCATTTGATTAATGGGATCACATCATTAGGAGAATTATGTGATTAACTTGACCCATTCCGTTAGCTTAGCACACGATCGTTTAGTATTCTGCTATTGCTTTCTTCATGACTTATACATGTTCCTATGACTATGAGATTGTGCAACTCCCGTTTACCGGAGGAACACTTTGTGTGTTACCAAACGTCACAATGTAACTCGGTGATTATAAAGGTGCTCTACAGGTGTCTCCGAAGGTACTTGTTGGGTTGGCATATTTTGAGATTAGGATTTGTCACTCCGATTGTGGGAGAGGTATCTCTGGGCCCACTCGGTAATGCACATCACTATAAGCCTTGCAAGCATTACAACTAATGAGATAGTTGCGGGATGATGTATTACGGAACGAGTAAAGAGACTTGTCGGTAACGAGATTGAACTAGGTATTGAGATACCGACGATCGAATCTCGGGCAAGTAACATACCGATGACAAAGGGAACAACGTATGTTGTTATGCGGTCTGACCGATAAAGATCTCTGTAGAATATGTGGGAGCCAATATGAGCATCCAGGTTCCGCTATTGGTTATTGACCGGAGACGTGTCTCGGTCATGTCTACATAGTTCTCGAACCCGTAGGGTCCGCACGCTTAAAGTTTTGATGACAGTTATATTATGAGTTTATATGTTTTGATGTACTGAAGGTTGTTCGGAGTCCTGGATGTGATCACGGACATGACGAGGAGTCTCAAAATGGTCGAGACGTAAAGATCGATATATTGGACGACTATGTTTGGACACCGAAAAGGTTTCGGACATTTATCGGAGTACCAGGGGTTAGCGGAACCCCCCCGGGAACTAATGGGCCTTGTTGGGCCCTAGTGGAGAGAGAGAGGGGCCGGCCAGGGCAAGAGGCACGCCCCCTCCCCTTGAGTCCGAATAGGACAAGGAAGGGGGGCGGCGCCCCCTTGCCTTTCCCCTCTCCCACTCCTTCCTTCCCCCTCCTTCTTGGACTAGGAGAGGGAGGGGCAAACCTACTTGGAG
This sequence comes from Aegilops umbellulata, assembly GCA_032464435.1. Lineage (NCBI taxonomy): Eukaryota > Viridiplantae > Streptophyta > Magnoliopsida > Poales > Poaceae > Aegilops > Aegilops umbellulata. The sequence continues at coordinate 189,980,266 of CP136057.1, forward strand.
TAGGTTTCCCCCTCCTAGGGCGCGCCACCACCTTGGCCGGCCCTCTCCTCCTCCCCCCCTTTATATACGGAGGAGCGGGGCACCCCATAGTCACAACAATTGATCTCTTGATCGCTTAGCCGTGTGCGGTGCCCCCCCTCCACCATAATACACCTCGATAATATCGTAGTGGTGCTTAGGCGAAGCCCTGCGTCGGTAGAACATCATCATCGTCACAATGCCGTCAGGCTGACAGAACTCTCCCTCAAAGCTCGGCTGGATCAGAGTTCGAGGGACGTCATCGAGCTGAACGTGTGCTGAACTCGGAGGTGCCGTGCGTCCGGTACTTGATCGGTCGGATCGTGAAGACGTACAACTACATCAACCGCGTTGTGCTAACGCTTCCGCTTTCGGTCTACGAGGGTACGTGGACAACACTCTCCCCTCTCGTTGCTATGCATCACCATGATCTTGTGTGTGCGTTGGAAATTTTTTGAAATTACTACGTTCCCCAACACCTTGGCCCATTAGGTGTCTTCTGGTCCAAAAAAAATCTCTGTAAAAGTTTCGTTGCATTTGGACTCCGTTTGGTATTGATTTCCTGCAATGTAAAAAACATGCAAAAAACAGCAACTGGCACTTGGCACTATGTCAATTGGTTAGTACCAAAAAATGATATAAAATGATTATAAAACATCCAAGATATAATAGCATGGAACAATCAAAAATTATAGATATGTTGGAGACGTATCAGCATCCCCAAGCTTAACTCCTACTCGTCCTCAAGTAGGTAAGTGATAAAAATAGAATTTTTTATGTGGAATGTTGCCTATAATGTCATATCATATTCTTTTCTTTATAGCATGGACATTTGGACTTTTATATTGTTCAAAGCAATAGTCTAGTTTTGACATGATAACTTAAATACTCAAGCATGTCAACAAGCAACCATGTCTTTCAAAATATCAACGCTAAACTAAGTTATCCCTAGCCCATTATGCTCAATCATTGATCCATTCATGAAACATACTCGCATATTAGCTACACCCAATACTCAAGTATGATCATATTTCCTCCTAGTTGGTGCTTTTATAAGAGAAGATGGAGACTCAAACTCAAAAATAAAAATTGCATAAAGTAAAAGAAAGGCCCTTCGCGGAGGGAAGTAGGGATTTGTAGAGGTGCCAGAGGTCAAAGAGAAAAATTGAGAGATGAAAACATTTTGGGAGGTGTATCCTTCCCACCAACGAAAACAACCTAGAGTTCCCAACACTTTCCATGCACTACTGTAGGATGGTCCAAACGCGACACTATGATCAGAGACCCTTCGACGAAACTGTGTGTGATGCCAAAATCGCAAACGGTAGTGTAAAAAACCATCAAAAAATGTGCCAAACGTTTGCGATGACAGATGCATCAAACACGGTTCAGAATTCAGTTGCGTGTGCGATGCAGGGCTTACGGTTCAGCTCAATGAACTGTTTGTGATGAGGAGGCACAAAAGAAATGGGCAGCCATATGAAGGCGTGTCTGATATACAGCATACGGTTCACTGGGATGAACTGTGTGTGATTAGGCAACACAATGGAAACGGTTCAACTGAACAAGATGTGTGTGATACGCGGCAAACAGGTCTGTAATCTGAAATGTGTGCGAAGACCAATAATAACACAGATGATTGCTGCTAATAAGCCATGTCAATTGCTCTGTCTATAGTAGAATAACATGTGTGTATATATATAACTGAAATAAACATCCAATTACATAAGTGACTATACAGATCATTCGCACACACCTCAATAAATAATTGCATGCATTCTAAAGTAGGAGAAATGATCGTCTAGTCATCAACTTCTTGTGACGCTCCCGCCACTGCTATGTGGCTCGATCCCTCGTCTGGGTCAAGAAGAAGACAGTTCCTCATGTCAGCGATCTGCCTGTACATCTCGTAGCTTGTGTACGCATCCATGGCCGCGTACTTGACATGTTGTTCATCCAGTCTCTTATGCCACACATTGTGCCAAGCGTTCTTGTCCTTATTTCTCTCTTGCTTCATCTTCGCATAGTAGGGATCGATGATGGCCGAGGCAAGGTCCACCAGGGAGTTCAGTTTGCTTTTGTCAGTGCCCAGACCTTGTAGTGGTGCTGGATGTTCACAAGATTCGAGAATTTCAAGTCTGAAACCTTGAGCGCTTTTAGATTGTTGGTGGTGTCCACCGTAGCGAAACTGTAGTCGGAGCTCTTGATAAACCTGGAGAAACACTCACAAGGCCTTGTGGCAAGGTATAAGTGGTAGACGAGGACGTCATGTCGCACGCACAACTGGGCGACGGCAACCTTCTGATCGTGCCCGGCATGACCCATGGTGTACTCGAGGTCGAAGCCGACCACTCGGTACTTGTCATCGCCAAGGAACTGCTCCATAGTTTGGATGAAGCTCTCCATCGAGACCGGATCATTCGTGTACACCACCGAGAGGGCCTTCCCCCTCACGTGGGTGTCCACTATGTGATGCGTGGTGAACTGCCCGCCGTTGTCGTCGTCGGCCGCTGGGAGCACCATTGGAGCCACGGGGAGCGCCATTGGAACCGCTGGATGTCCTCTCTGTATGTGTCCTTGTGGGTGTGCTTATTGTGTCATGTGAGACTAGAGATGAAGGTAAATGGCCGCAGGAATAAAAGGGGGCTGGGCGGCGTGGATTCTCGGCGCGTCCGCATGGCAGTTTTTGCAGCGGGTAACTACATCATTGATGTCTACTACACAACCTTCTTCTTGTAGACGTTGTTGGGCCTCCACGTGTAGACGTTTGTAGGACAGTAGCAAATTTCCCTCAAGTGGATGACCTAAGGTTTATCAATCCGTGGGAGGCGTATGATGAAGATGGTCTCTCTCAAACAACCCTGCAACCAAATAACAAAGAGTCTCTGTGTCCCCAACACACCCAATACAATGGTAAATTGTATAGGTGCACTAGTTCGGCGAAGAGATGGTGATACAAGTGCAATATGGATGGTAGATATAGGTTTTTGTAATATGAAAATATAAAAACAGCAAGGTAACTAATGATAAAAGTGAGCACAAACGGTATTGCAATGTGTTGAAACAAGGCCCAGGGTTCATACTTTCACTAGTGCAAGTTCTCTCAACAATAATAACATAATTGGATCATATAACTATCCCTCAACATGCAACAAAGAGTCACTCCAAAGTCACTAATAGCGAAGAACAAACGAAGAGATTATTGTAGGGTACAAAACCACCTCAAAGTTATTCTTTCTGATCTATCTATTCAAGAGTCCGTAGTAAAATAACACGAAGCTATTCTTTCCGTTCGATCTATCCTAGAGTTCATACTAGAATAACACCTTAAGACACAAATCAACCAAAACCCTAATGTCACCAAGATACTCCAATGTCACCTCAAGTATCCGCGGGTATGATTATACAATATGCATCACACAATCTTAGATTCATCTATTCAACCAACACAAAGAACTTCAAAGAGTGCCCCAAAGTTTCTAACGGAGAGTCAAGACAAAAACGTGTGCCAACCCCTATGCATAAGTTCACAAGGTCACTGAACCCGCAAGTTGATCACCAAAACATACATCAAGTAGATCACGTGAATATCCCATTGTCATCACAGATAAGCACATGCAAGACATACATCAAGTGTTCTCAAATCCTTAAGGACTCAATACGATAAGATAAAATCAAAGGGAAAACTCAATCCATCACAAGAGAGTAGAGGGGGAGAAACATCATAAGATCCAACTATAATAGCAAAGCTCGCGATACATCAAGATCGTGTCGAATCAAGAACACGAGTGAGAGAGACAGAGAGATCAAACACATAGCTACTGGTACATACCCTCAGCCCCGAGGGTGAACTACTCCCTCCTCGTCATGGAGAGCGCCGGGATGATGAAGATGGCCACCGGTGAGGGATCCCCCCTCCGACAGGGTGCCGGAACAGGGTCCTGATTGGTTTTTGGTGGCTACAGAGGCTTGCGGCGGCGGAACTCCTGATCTAGGTTATGTTCTGGGGGTTTCCGTATATATAAGAGGTTTTGGCGTTGGGAACAAGTAAGGGGGGTCTCCGAGGCGGCCACGAGGTAGGGGACGCGACCAGGGGGTAGGGCGTGCCACCCAACCTAGTGGGTGCCTGCCTCGGGGCTCTTCTGGCCCATCTCCAATGCTCCGTGGGCTTCTTCTGGTCCAAAAATAATCTCCGTGAAATTTCAGGTCAATTGGACTCCGTTTGGTTTTCCTTTTCTGCAATACTCAAAAACAAGGAAAAAACAGAAACTGGCACTGGGCTCTAGGTTAATAGGTTAGTCCCAAAAATCATATAATATAGCATATAAATGCATATAAAACATCCAAGGTTGATAATATAATAGCATGGAACAATAAAAAATTATAGATACATTGGAGATGTATCAAGCATCCCCAAGCTTAATTCATGCTCGTCCTCGAGTAAGTAAATGATAAAAACAGAATTTTTGATGTGGAATGCTACCTAACATATTTGTCAATGTAATCTTCTTTATTGTGGCAATAATATTCAGATCCGAAAGATTCAAGACAAAAGTTTAATATTGACATAAAAATAATAATACTTCAAGCATACTAACAAAGTAATCATGTCTTCTCAAAAGAACATGGCCAAAGAAAGCTATCCCTACAAAATCATATAGTCTGGCTATGCTCTATCTTCATCACACAACATGTTTAAATCATGCACAACCCCGATGACAAGCCAAGCAATTGTTTCATACTTTTGATGTTCTCAAACTTTTTCAATCTTCACGCAATACATGAGCATGAGCCATGGACATAACACAATAGGTGGAATAGAATGGTGGTTGTGGAGAAGACAAAAAGGAGAAGATAGTCTCACATCAACTAGGCGTATCAACGGGCTATGGAGATGCCCATCAATAGATATCAATGTGAGTGAGTAGGGATTACCATGCAACGGATGCACTAGAGCTATAATTGTATGAAAGCTCAAAATGAAACTAAGTGGGTGTGCATCCAACTCGCTTGCTCACGAAGACCTAGGGCATTTTGAGGAAGCTCATCATTGGAATATACAAGCCAAGTTCTATAATGAAAGATTCCCACTTGTATATGAAAGTGACAACATAGGAGACTCTCTATCATGAAGATCATGGTGCTACTTTGAAGCACAAGTGTGGTAAAAGGATAGTAGCATTGCCCCTTCTCTCTTTTTCTCTCATTTTTTTATATTTTTTATTTTTTTTATTTGGGCCTTTTCTCTTTTTTTCATGGCCTCTTTTTTTCCCTTTTTATATTTTTTTCGTCCAGAGTCTCATCCCGACTTGTGGGGGAATCATAGTCTCCATCATCCTTTCCTCACATAGGACAATGCTCTAATAATGATGAGCATCACACTTTTGTTTACTTACAACTCAAGAATTACAAATCGATACTTACAACAAAATATGACTCTATGTGAATGCCTCCGGCGGTGTACCGAGATGTGCAATGAATCAAGAGTGACATGTATGAAAAATTATGAACGGTGGCTTTGCAGCAAATACGATGTCAACTACATGATCATGCAAAGCAATATGAAAATGATGGAGCGTGTCATAATAAACGGAACGGTGGAAAGTTGCATGGCAATATATCTCGGAATGGCTATGGAAATGCCATAATAGGTAGGTATGGTGGCTGTTTTGAGGAAGGTAAATGGTGGGTTTATGGTACCGTCGAAAGTTGCGCGGTACTAGAGAGGCTAGCAAAGGTGGAAGGATGAGAGTGCGTATAATCCATGGACTCAACATTAGTCATAAAGAGTTCACATACTTATTGCAAAAATCTATTAGTTATCGAAACAAAGTACTACGTGCATGCTCCTAGGGGGATAGATTGGTAGGAAAATACCATCGCTCGTCCCCGACTGCCACTCATAAGGAAGACAATCAATAAATAAATCATGCTTCGACTTCATCACATAACGGTTCACCATGCGTGCTACTACGGGAATCACAAACTTTAACACAAGTATTTCTCAAATTCGCAACTACTCACTAGCATTGTGGCACCCCGGCTCAGAGAAACCGGAACACCCCGTATTCCAGCCCAAAGATCGAGGAGATGTCTTCTGGAATACGGCACTTTTTAGCATAGAACAAACCAGCTCTTTATTGCAAGCTATATGGGTACAAGGGGATTACATTGGCACGGCGACACTACACCTGCCACGGTTGCTCCATGCAAGCAGCAGAACAACATGATGCAGCAGAATGACCACTGGTAGCGGAACAGCGACGACGGTGATGAACTCTACTCCGCAGGGACTCTAACTGGAATGCTTCCTAGCTCGCAAACAAGGGATCCACAGCAAACAAGCAATCAAATCTGGCATGACCTGCAAACTGGCATGACATGCCAAGTCAGTACATTGAATGTACTTGCAAGCTCACAGCAACCAAAGCAATCAAGATAGACAACAGCATGGCAATTACAAGTTAACACGGATTAACATGATACTATCAGATCAATTATAGCATGAACAAGATGATACAGCTAGAACAATACAAGCATGGCATAAAAATATGAACATGATGAGACTAGCATGCAACATGATGAACTATCATGCACCAACTTACTCTGTTTGGGTTACATCATAACCACCACATGTATCATTTACCATCACGGACATCACACTATCATCTCAGGATCCAATCAAGCTTGGTATTAACAATACCGTAGTAATCATACATGACCACAAGGAGCTTGACCTTTACCCTTGACTCTCGCATAACACCCCAAATATCCAACGAGTCGGTATCCACGATACCACAGTGATCCTCTCACGATCACATAAGTATCAACCAACTTATTTCATCATCGAACCGGGGTTGTTATTAATCAAATTATTATTACTGTTGACCCACAGTGTGACCAACTACGAACTGGGCCCATATCCGCGGGTGCGGCTATCGATAGATTTAACACACACACACACACACACACACTGTAGAGGTAGCACACTGTACCCACACCACAGAACCCATGGCCTTGCACTCCCATTCGGGTGGACCAACAACATTCCGACAAAACAGATCTACTGCCATGACACTCTCCCAGCCACTCTGACCAACACCCCCTTTGGGTTCAGTCCTGGGTTGCCCGTGCCTACCAAAGGTCTTACGGCCACCATCGTGGCAAAACAAAAACGGTCCCAAACGGGGACAAAAGCGCGCAAACAACTTGAGCACACAAGGTTTATGTCGTCCTACTCAGCTAAGGTAGCGCCCGTGCATAACCCCCTCGTTGGAGGCACCGGTGAGAGGCATGACAATAGACTGCTAGGGCCCTACCCATACCCAAGGCAAATGTGGTTGCACTAGTCAGCTCGATATGGTGGCACCATGACTCAGCCAACAGTTGTTCAATTCAACTAAGTCCGGTTAAACTTGAATGCAATACGCTGAGTCATATGAAAATAACAGGATGCAACTACAATGCATGAGCTTGATATCAACATAAACATGGATGCAGCATAAATATTATGCCTAACAACAATGAAGCATTTATCCAGATGAGCATGGCATACTAACGAGCATAATTATCACAAGCATAACACTACTCATAAACAGATCATGACCACTAGCATTGAGAATAGATACCATGCAATGACATAATGATAATACTACCATGCAAACATTTAACCAACTAGATGCAAAGGAACATGCATAGCAACGGTACTCGGAACAGACGATAGTCATGCACCAAAGACCATAACCAACATCAACATGTACTACTACCAAGCATGGAAGTAATACGAGCAAGACAAATGATAACTAGATGCATCGAAACATAACATGAAGGTGAACACGAAACCATAAGTAGTACCGAAACAACGATAACAGTTGTAGTTAAACAAACACACAGTTATTAAATGTTCAAGCATAAAACCATGGCTACTGCATGACTATCATGCAAGTGGATGTTGTGGCTTGCCTGGGGATGGAGAAGGCTCTAGGAAGAAGTGCGGAATGACCGCAGAAGGAATCGTCGGAAAGGGTACTCTCTCGGAGGGGGCTGATTGGGCCAAGGGCAAAATGGTCATTTCCAGAATGTTGAAACATAGTGAAAATGGTGGGAACAGAACGAGCCCGACGAGGTGAAGACGTGGGCGTTGGATTCACCTTAATCAGAGCTACGGTTGAAAAGATACGGCCGTTCGTTCGTTAGGCAGAAAACAAATAAAAACTTATTCATTTCTGCCCTAAACAGACGAACGTTCACAAAATAGGCGTTTCGGCCGGCGGCTGAAAAAAGAGAAAGCGCCTTCTTGGAAATACGCTTTCCTGCAGAGAAAACGTACTACGGTTATAAGCCGCAGAGTAATACGCTTTCGACTGCAGAAGACGGAAACCATAAAAGGGCGTTGTCACTTATCCACGTCATCGGCGCGGGGTCAACGGCCGGAGGTACTGACGGGTGGGGTCGGGGGGCCCACAGCCAGCTGGCGATGGCGGCGCCTTCTCCTTCCTCTCACCCGCGCCTGGACAGAGCAGAGCCGGCCCCGGCGAGGCCTGCCGGTGCTACGGGGCACCTCCAGCGATGCTCCGCCTACGAAACTGCTCAGCGTCGAGCGACGCATCGAGTGGTCCCATCCACGGTCGCTGGAGTGGACCGAGTCGACGGAGGTTTCGACGCTGGCGGACGAGAGCTTCGGGCATGGATGGGGTTGGGGGCGCAAGAGGTCGAGGGCGACGTGAGAGGGAGGGAGAGTCAGGTCGGCACCAGCGGACACGCAAGCTCCGTCGATGCAGAGCTGGCCGACGCGTCCCGACGCCCAGAGCGCGTCCAACGCTGCCAGCGCGCGTGCAAACGACGCGTTCACCACTGTGACCGGCAAGGAGGGGACGCAAGAGGCAGGGAAACGTTGTCTAGTGATGAGTCCCTTCATCATATAAGCTGAGGGAGTCGATGGATCAAGAGAAGGAGACAATGAGAGGAGTGTGGCATCGCTAGAACTTTGTTGTATTAGTTTTGGATGAGCACGGTGATCCACAGGAAGATGATAGGGTCAAATGGAATTGTCTGGGGTGTTTAGGATAGGAAGGACTACGGTTCTAAAATTTTTTAGGATAATTGGACCAAGATAAACCATAGTTGCTTCACAACTGCATATTTGGTCCAGAATCAAGATCATGATGGTGCACTCAAATGAAGAAGCCACTTAAGCTAAAATTTGGCAGGGCAGGGTTATTTTTCCATATGAAGATGCTCAAAAAGTTTCATACCAAATGGACATGCCGAAATAGTACTTGCTTCACAAACATCTCCTCTGGACAGAAACTAGAAATAATTTTGGTGATCAAATGGCTTAAGCAAATGATCCCAAATTTGGTGGAGAGATGTTATATGGGTAGGAACATGATCTAGTAATTTATCAGAATTAATGAAGCAATTTAAAATATACTTGCTTCACAACCTAAAAATATTGCCAAAAACAAAGATTTGGTCATGTGCTCACATAGATCATAGGATAGGGCTGAAAATTGGAGGAGGGAAATTATATGAGCACATGAAGGAGTGTGAAAAATTTCAACCTATTTGGATAACCCTAGCTAGCAGTTCCTTCACAAAGGCTTCCCTCAGACAAGAACTTTGAAAAATCACTGAGGAAGCTTGGCCAGGCAAACAAAGTTGAATTTTGGCACAGGCCAATTATTTGGACATGAAAAGGTGTCCAAGAAGTTTGAGGTATTGGGCTAAGGAAAATAGCAGTTGCTTCACAATGTGCCATTTAGGGCAGAATAGGAAATGAATTATTTGAGCATGATGATAAACATGGCAAATGAAATAATTTGCCATATTTGAGGAAGATATGACCCAAACAATTTATGAGAATTATTTAGGAATTTTAGGAGTGATGGAAATATAGGTTTCTTCACAACCTAAGGCAAATTGAGTTATTCCTTTAATAGAAAAGGAATGTTCCCAATAAAAAGAACATTGGGATTTGGGCTAGGATGAAAATGGAAAGGTCTAGGGAAGGATTTGAGGATGACAAGCCACTCTGGAAGCAAAGAAGAGGTCATCTACTTCATTTCCAGACCACAAAGCCACGGAGAAAGAGAACTCAAGCAAAAATCTCAGAAAAACAAATGAAAAAGAAAGGGCCAAAAATCAGGTTGTGACAAGAATGACTCTAATATTACCATCCTCATATCTCAAAACAATCATAAGGAATCAAACTTCACATAGTATCCAATGCACTTTATATGAAAGTTTTTATTATATCCCTCTTGGATGCCCATCATATTAGGACTAAATTCATAACCAAAGCAAACTACCATGTTGTTTAGAGACTCTCAGAATGATATAAGTGAAGCATGAGAGTTCAACAATTTCTTCAAAATAAAACTACCGCCATGCTCTAAGAAGATATAAGTGAAGCACTAGAGCAAATGACAAACTACTCCAAAAGATATAAGTGAAGATCAATGAGTAGTTCAATAATTATGTAACTATGTGAAGACTCTCTAACATTTAAGAATTTTAGATCTTGGTATTTTATTCAAACAGCAAGCAAAAAATATAATAAAATGATGCTCCAAGCAAAACACATATCATGTGGTGAATAAAAATATAGCTCCAAGTAAAGTTAACGATGAACGAAGACGAAAGAGGGGATGCCATCCGGGGCATCCCCAAGCTTAGGCTCTTGGTTGTCCTATAATATTATCTTGGGGTGCCTTGGGCATCCCCAAGCTTAGGCTCTTGCCACTCCTTATTCCATAGTCCATCGAATCTTTACCCAAAACTTGAAAACTTCACAACACAAAACTTAAACAGAAAATCTCATGAGCTCCGTTAGTATAAGAAAATAAATCACCACTTAGGTACTGTTGTGAACTCATTCTAAATTCATATTGGTGTAATATCTGTTGTATTAGAACTTCTCTATGGTTCCTACCCTCCGATACTACTCATAGATTCATCAAAATAAGCAAACAACACATAGAAAATAGAATCTGTCAAAAACAGAACAGTCTGTAGTAATATGTATCATTCGAATACTTCTGTAACTCCAAAAATTCTGAAATAAATTTGTGGACCTGAGGAATTTGTCTATTAATCTTCTGCAAAAATGATCAACCTAAAATCACTCTCCAGTAAAAAAATGGCAGATAATCTCGTGAGAGCAAAAGTTTCTATTTTTTACAGCAAGATCGCAAAGACTTCACCCAAGTCTTCTCAAAAGTTCTACTTGGCACAAACACTAACTAAAACATAAAACCACATCTAAACGGAGGCTGGATGAATTATTTATTACTAAACAGGAGCAAAAGTAAAGAACAAAAATAAGATTGGGTTGCCTCCCAACAAGAGCTAACGTTTAACGCCCCTAGCTAGGCATGATGATTTCAATGATGCTCACATAAAATATAAGAATTGAAACATAAAGAGAGCATCATGAATTATATGACTAGCACATTTAAGCCTAACCCACTTCCTATGCATTGGGATTTTGTGAGCAAACAACTTATGGGAACAATAATCATAACTTTAAAACTTTAAGCACATAGAGAGGAAACTTTATATTATTGCAATTCCTACAAGCATATGTTCCTCCCTCATAATAATTTTCAGTAGCATCATTAATGAATTCAACAATATAACTATCATGTGAGGCATTCTTTTCATGATCTACAAGCATAGAAAATTTATTACTCTCCACATAAGAAAATTTCTTCTCATGAATAATAGTGGGAGCAAATCAACAAAATAACTATCATGTGAAGCATAATCCAATTGAAAACTAAAATCATGATGACAAGTTTCATGGTTATCATTATTCTTTATAGCATAAATGTCATCACAATAATCATCATAGATAGCAACTTTGTTCTCATAACCAATTGGAACCTCTTCAAAAATAGTGGAATCATCACTAAATAAAGTCATGACCTCTCCAAATCCACTTTCATAATTATCACAATAAGATTCAACACCCTCCAAAATAGTGGGATCATTACTTCTTAAAGTTGACACTCTTCCAAACCCACTTTCATCAATATAATCATCATAAATAGGAGGCATGCTGTCATCGTAATAAATTTGCTCATCATAACTTGGGGGGCAAAACATATCATCTTCATCAAAACTAGCATCCCCAAGCTTGTGGCTTTGCATATCATTAGCATCATGGGTATTCAAAGAATTCATACTCACAACATTGCAATCATGCAAATCATTCACATATTTTACGCCAAGCATTCTATGTAATTCTTCTTCTAGTACTTGAGCACAATTTTCCTTCCCATCATTTTCACGGAAGACATGAAAAATATGAAGTATATGAGGCACTCTTAATTCCATTTTTTGTAGTTTTCTTTTATAGACTAAACTAGTGATAAAACAAGAAACAAAAAGATTCGATTGCAAGATCTAAAGATATACCTTCAAGCACTAACCTCCCTAGCAACGGCGCCAGAAACTGCTTGATGTCTACTACACAATCTTCTTCTTGTAGACGTTGTTGGGCCTCCAAGTGCATAGGTTTGTAGGACAGTAGCAAATTTCCCTCAAGTGGATGACCTAAGGTTTATCAATCCGTGGGAGGCGTAGGATGAAGATAGTCTCTCTCAAACAACCCCGCAACCAAATAACAAAGAGTCTCTTGTGTCCCCAACACACCCAATACAATGGTAAATTGTATAGGTGCACTAGTTCGGCGAAGAGATTGTGATACAAGTGCAATATGGATGGTAGATATAGGTTTTTGTAATATGAAAATATAAAAAAAGCAAGGTAACTAATGATAAAAGTGAGCACAAACGGTATTGCAATGCGTTGAAACAAGGCCTAGGGTTCATACTTTCACTAGTGCAAGTTCTCTCAACAATAATAACATAATTGGATCATATAACTATCCCTCAACATGCAACAAAGAGTCACTCCAAAGTCACTAATAGCAGAGAACAAACGAAGAGATTATTGTAGGGTACGAAACCACCTCAAAGTTATTCTTTCTGATCTATCTATTCAAGAGTCCGTAGTAAACTAACACGAAGCTATTCTTTCCATTCGATCTATCCTAGAGTTCGTACTAGAATAACACCTTAAGACACAAATCAACAAAAATCCTAATGTCACCTAGATACTCCAATGTCACATCAAGTATCCGCGGATATGATTATACGAAATGCATCACACAATCTCAGATTCATCTATTCAACCAACACAAAGAACTTCAAAGAGTGCCCCAAAGTTTCTACCGGAGAGTCAAGACGAGAACGTGTGCCAACCCCTATGCATAAGTTCACAAGGTCACTGAACCCGCAAGTTGATCACCAAAACATACATCAAGTAGATCACGTGAATATCCCATTGTCACCATAGATAAGCACATGCATCAAGTGTTCTCAAATCCTTAGGGACTCAATCCGATAAGATAACTTCAAAGGGAAAACTCAATCCATTACAAGAGAGTAGAGGGGAACAAACATCATAAGATCCAACTATAATATCAAAGCTCGCGATACATCAAGATCGTGTGGAATCAAGAACACGAGAGAGAGAGAGAGAGAGAGAGAGAGAGAGAGAGAAAGAGAGAGAGAGAGAGAGAGAGAGAGAGAGAGAGAGAGATCAAACACATAGTTACTGGTACATACCCTCAGCCCCGAGGGTGAACTACTCCCTCCTCGTCATGGAGAGCGCCGGGATGATGAAGATGGCCATCGGTGAGGGATCCCCCCCTCCGGCAGGGTGCTGGAACAGGGTCCCGATTGGTTTTTGGTGGCTACAGAGGCTTGAAGTGGCGGAACTCTCGATCTAGGTTATGTTCTGGGGGTTTCTGTATATATAAGAGGTTTTGGCGTCGGGAACAAGTCAGGGGGGTCTCCGAGGCGGGCACGAGGTAGGGGGCGCGCCCAGGGGGTAGGGCGCGCCCCCACCCTCGTGGGTGCCTTGGGGCTCTTCTGGCCCATCTCCGATGCTTCGTGGGCTTCTTCTGGTCCAAAAATAATCTCCGTGAAATTTCAGGTCAATTGGACTCCGTTTGGTTTTTCTTTTCTGCAATACTCAAAAACAAGGAAAAAAATAGAAACTGGCACTGGGCTCTAGGTTAATAGGTTAGTCCCAAAAATCATATAAAATAGCATATAAATGCATATAAAACATCCAAGGTTGATAATACAATAGCACGGAACAATCAAAAATTATAGATATGTTGGAGATGTATCAATCGTTGCGCCGCGCCCGGTGCAACCCCTTGCACACGAACGTGCGTGATCGTGCGCCGGCCCCAAACACTGGCATCACGCGTGGAGGGACGAGGGCAGAGCACCCGGAGGGACGCGAGAGCAGCGCGCGCGGCGGGACGCGAGAAGAGCGCGCCGTGGCCGCCTGAACCGCAAGCAACCACACGCAAATATAGAGCAGTTGAACACGCAGCAAATGGTCGCCTACAAGCCGGCTGACAGTTGCATCGCTGCATAGAGAGCGGCCGTGTGGTACCACCTCCGTCTAGTCTATAGTCTCCTTTATATTCCGTGCCATACTTTGCCCTCAAATTTAACCAACAAAATGTTAATGCATGTTTTAAAAATTATATAATTGGAAACTATGTTCAAATACAAATCCAACTATATAATCTTTGGTCACATGCATTCATATTTTATTAGTTAAATCATGCAAACATTTTTTATTAACCGTATATGTACGTGGCCTTTCGTCCTCCTCTCGCACGTCTGGTCACCCCGCTGTCGCAGACGGCTTACAGCGCAAGCTTGCGCAGCGCACGGGGGCGTTCTTTTTGCCAAACGGTGGCGCCAATGAGTCGTCGACGAGCCCGTTCTCGCGCAACCTCACAGGTTCCCGCGCAAGCTTCCCGCCCGACTCGATGAAATCCCCCAAAATCCCAATGCTTACCGGCCTGCTATAAAAACCCTCACGGTCGGTGAGTCCTACATCGCATTTTCCCCTCCATCCCTGTAGCTTATCTCGTCTGCTTCTCCCACATTCGCCAATGGCACCGGTCCGTCGTCGTCGCTCAGCCACTCCGCCTTCATCAGAGGACAGCTCCAGCTAGAAGGCTACACCGCGGCGGCGGCGCAGTCCTCGGTGTAGTGTAGTGCGTGTGGCGTCCCTGTTGGGTGTGCGCGGAACACCCACCACACGCTCCGCCGCCGGTGCCCTTCGGCAGCTGTTGCCAGCCGCCGTTGCCGCCACACCACCGTCGAAAGCCGGGGCCATCACCCGCTCCTCCGCCGCGGCCTGAAGGCGGGAGATGGTCGTCGTGGCCGCACCCCACTGCCGACCACTGTGGCCATCACCCGCTCCGCCACCATGGCCCAAAGGCGGGAGGTGGTGGTCATGGCCACCACCCCGTCTATGGCCGCCATGGCTGCCAGCCCACCGTCGACCGCCGGGTCATCACCCGCTCCGCCACCGCCGCCCAAAGGCAGGAGTTGGAGGTGGATGCCCGCACGTGTGACAGCGACCTTGCGCTCTACACCGAGTTCCTCCAGGAGGAGGAGGAGCGCCTTGTCGAGCATGCAAAGAGCCTTACCGCTGCAGTGGAAGCGGCACACACCGCCTCAGAGGCGAGGAATCAGGAGATCTACGAGGAGAACCACCGCTTCGAGAGGGGTCGTCTGGAGCGGCAGAGGGCGTTCGAGGCGAGCGTCGCTGAAGCTGCATTAGCGGTAGGCACCGCATTGCGGTTGCCCAGCTCGTCGGTAGGCTCCTCCTCCTCCGCCTCTTACTGAGCATGCTCGGCAAAGGAGAGGCAGCCGGAAGTAGTACAAAGCCCCTTTGCAGTAGTAGTAGTATTTAGGGTGTATTTTGTGTAGTTCATCTGACTATAGATGTGGTGGAACTATACAACGTACTTAAAATTAGCTAGTATATATAGTTGAACTAGCTATTTCAGTACGTGGTTGGCAACAATTGGGGAAAAGTTTGGTCGGTTCAGCTATCGAGTTGAACTGTTTGTATAAATTAAAAACGACTGGTTAATCTATGAATGAAATCTATGCTTAATTACTAAATTTTAGTTGCAAAAATTAGATACTGCTAGTGATTTTTTGCTTCATATTTTGACAAATTGCAGTGTTACAAGGATTGACAAATCTTACCAAATTGTTTGTACGTGGTTCCACACGGGTCATCCAAAGTTGTTGAAGGGATGCACAAATCATGTGCTGCTCTCACTTTGCATACGGGTGTTCTATCTAAAACGTTTGCGATCAAGAGCTGCAGAAATCCTGCTCGGCACATTTTCTCTTGGCTTCCTGGGGAAGCTGTCGGTTTGCATACGGGTGTTCTAACTAAAACGTTTGCGATGAGTGTTTTATATTTAAAAAGCAAATTAAACTGTGGCTTGGGCACCATTAATGAAGAGGATGCAAGCAAGGCGGGCGGCCATGGAAGTCAAAGGGCTCGCTTCCCAGTGAGCCTGCGCAGCATACAGCTCGCATGCTTCCCGGTGAGCTTGCGCAGTCAAGGACAGCTTGCATGCCTCTCAGTCAGCCTGCGCACCAGATGGCACTCGCACGCCTCCCGTTCAGTCAAGGTCAAGCAGCTGTCCGCACGGCACCTCCTATAGCCATTAAAACCAAGACACGTGGCGTCACCTGAATGGTTAACAGAATTTTGGATTTACTAGAATTTAAATACGAGGCATCTCAATGTTTTGCCGGCAATCAACGGTGCCCTGGTGTTTGAAATTCATTCCCGTTTCTTGCATGGGACCTAAGCATGCACCCAAGGACACATATTTGATTTTTCAACCAATTTATATGCACTGGAGCATGTGCATGTAGTTCAAATTTGAATTATGCACATAAATGCATTGAAAACTCAGTTGATGCATAAAAATGTCCAAACAAACCCCGAAAAAACACAAAAATTGACACAACACTCCCGTTGTTCTATTTTGACACGAAAAAAAAATTAAAAGCAATAAGAGTCAATGGATATCGTTTCGTCCACAAAGGTGGGAAGTTCCATACCGAAAACCATCATGCTTGTTGTGAGAAGCTTCGGTTTCTGAGAAGCATATACCCAAACCTACCCCAAATGGGACAAAATTTGTACCACGGCATGTTGATGCCGCTCCATGATAGCATGCCAAGTTTCATGAATTTCAGACGAGTTTTGGATTTACTAGAATTTAAAAACCAGGCATCTCAATGTTTTGTCGGCAATCAACGGTGCCCCGGTGTTTGAAATTCATTCCCATTTCTTGCATGGGACCTAAGCATGCACCCAAGGACACAGATTTGATTTTTCAACCAATTTATATGCACTGGAGCATGTGCATGTAGTTCAAATTTGAATTATGCACATAAAATGCATTGAAAACTCAGTTAATGCATAAAAATGTCCAAACGAACCCCAAAATATCACAAAAAATCGCACAAAACTCCTGTTGTTCTATGTTGACATGAGAAGAAAATTTGAAAGCAATGAGAGGCAATGGATATCATTTCGTCCACAAAGGTGGGACGTTCCCTACCGAAAACCATCATGCTTGTTTGTGAGAAGCTCCGGTTTCTGAGAAGCATATACCCAAACCTGCCCCAAATGGGACAAAAATTTTACCACGGCGTGTTGATGCTGCTCCATGATAGCATGCTAAGTTTCATGAATTTCAGACGAGTTTTGGATTTACTAGAATTTAAAAACCAGGCATCTCAATGTTTTGCTGACAATCAACGGTGCCCCGGTGTTTGAAATTCATTCCCATTTCTTGCATGGGACCTAAGCATGCACCCAAGGACACAAATTTGATTTTTCAACCAATTTATATGCACTGGAGCATGTGCATGTAGTTCAAATTTGAATTATGCACATAAAATGCATTGAAAACTGTGTTAATGCATAAAAATGTCCAAACGAACCCCAAAAAATCACAAAAAAACACACAACACTCTTGTTGTTCTATGTTGACATGAGAAAAAAATTGAAAGCAATAAGAGACAATGGATATTGTTTCGTCCACAAAGGTAGGATGTTCCCTACCGAAAGCCATCATGCTTATTGTGAGAAGCTCCGGTTTGTGAGAAGCATATACCCAAACCTGCCCCAAATGGGACAAAATTTGTACCACGGCATGTTGATGCCGCTCCATGATAACATGCCAAGTTTCATGAATTTCAGACGAGTTTTGGGTTTACTAGAATCTAAAAACCAGGCATCTCACTGTTTTGCCGGCAATCAACGGTGCCGCGGCGTTTGAAATTCATTCCCATTTCTTGCATGGGACCTAAGCATGCACCCAAGGACACAGATTTGATTTTTCAACCAATTTATATGCACTGGATCATGTACATGTAGTTGTAATTTGAATTGTTCACCTGAAATGGCTAGAAAACCAATTTAGTGTATAAAATGTTCAAACAAACCCTGAATAATTCCAATTCTTTTACGACACACATATAGCTGCATGTTCACTCCAGATAAAAGGTCTAGCAATTCAAAGACCGTCCATTTCCGTTGTGACCCCATTATGTAATTCAAATCAAGATGAAAAATCAAGTAGATCGCATACAGTTTATCATCAGCAACCGTGTGAGATGTAGTACAAAATATCTTGGAGCACCGTCGGTGTATAGTACGCCTATGGCTTATGCGAGAAGGTGCGTCGGCTATAGTCCACAGTCGGCGTCTCAAACACGCTAGCTCGCTCCCCAAATATCATTTCATTGTTCAATCGTCGCCGGTGAAAGATGGGCATGTGGACCCGCGTCGTGAGGGCAACTTCGGTGGCCCACTCCGGCTAGAGCGCGGCCGCAACCGCCATGCGCGTGCTAACAAGGTGCATGAGCATGTCCGCAATTTGCGACCGGGCGGCAAAGGCAGCCCAAACGGCCGTTGTTGCTTCTCAGGTGGCGGCAGCAACATCTGCCTCGGGGATAGCAACTAGTGAGAGCAGCACAGCAGCTGTCCGTTCCGCAGTGGTGGCCTTAGCCCTGATGGAGGCCGCCCACGACCATGTTGAGGCCGCCCACGCCCAGCTCCTGGCGATCACCACACAAATCGAACGAAGCTTCTCCCACAATGGTCGGCAACCCACAGCCAAAGAGCTGGCAATCGCCGAGTGCGTTCGAGCAGCCGTCCATTCCTCCGCCGCATACCTTGCGACTACGGAGCCCGTCCAAGCCCAGATTGCGTCCGCCCACGCCCAACTCGTGGCAGCCTTGTCCAAAGAGATGGCAGACGCGGATGGCGAGATGCTTGCCATGTATGGTGTGATGGATGCCATGGAGCCCCTTCCCCAGGAGACCGCCGGGCGTGAGCTGGACATGGAGGCGGCGGCGGAGATCGACGAGCACCAGCCGTAGTAGCACTCTATGTTTTTTTAATTAAGAGTGTCGGTCTTTAATTTATTAGAGTAATGTTTAGGTCAACTAACTCTGTTTAATTACTGAACTTGTTTGATTAAGAAGTGTGGGTGTGCTATAGTCTCCTTTGTGTACCCAAATTATGCAATGACGTGGATGACCACTGTAACCATGGAAATTCGAACCAAAACTTTTGACATTCAAACTCATCACACATGGGTTAAGATATCTGAATCGTTTGTGATGTCCGCATATGGTACACAGTTCTGAATAAGGGACCGTGTCTAATGACACTTTGCGCGCCAGTGTTTTGGCTGAAGCGATTCCAAATTTTCGGCTTCCGCGGAAATATCTACCTCCCCGCCCCCTCCCCCTTACCAAAAGCCACATTTCCCCTCTTTCTGCCTTCCTTTCCAAGTTGAAACCTTCACTCCTTGCTTGCAGCGCCGCCGCCTCCTTGCCGGCGACCCTCCTTCACACTGCTCGACCTCCTCTATCCAGGCAGGTAATCCACACCTGACCCCCATCCTCCTCCTCCTTCCACATCCCACATGCCCCGACTGCTAGCGCGAGCGTGACACCTTCCAGCCAAATCACCGACCCCTCCACCAAATAAGCGCCGGCCTAAGCCATGGTGGACGCAGTATAGCCAGGACCTCAAAGAGCATTTCGCAGCGGAGAAGCAAATCGCGGCCGCACGCGCGGATGAGGTCGCGATGGCTGCCATTCGTGCTGACCCCCAAATCTTGGAGGAGCACCTTGCCAATTGCTAGCTACGCCGGTTAAGCATGCTCGGTTTACCCGTTGCGTGTGCTGCTCCTGCCTTTCCTTCACAAAATCTGGTGAATTGTGCTATCTAATTTCACCATGCAATCTGTTGCTCTATTGTATATGTTCTATATGTCGTGCAGTGTGGTGCTCACTTATTAACTGTTTTGTTAATTAGTTGTCGTCTTTAGTTAACTATTTGGTTCAATTCTGCAAATGTGATGTTCCGTTCTTCAGGCTGCAATTTTGTATTGTCTTCCATGTGAGAAATAAATCGAATTTATCTTTACAAAATTGTGGGTGCATTCTGTTATTGTATACCATGTGAGGAATAAATTGAATTTGGCTATAGTAAACACATGAGAAACAAATACAATTGCTACAATTGGCTGTAGTTAACTGTTTGGTTAACTCTTTGATCTTCTATTAGGAGTATGTTATATTGTGCAATGAGGTGCTCAGTTAATGTTTGGTTCATTTGTTGTGGTGCTTAGTTAACTGCTTAGTTCAATGTTATATTGTGCAATATGGTGCTCAGTTAATGTTTGGTTCATTTGTTGTGGTGTTTAGTTAACTGCTTGGTTCAATTCTGCAATGCGATGTCCAATTGTCGTGGGTAGAATTTTGTATTGTTGTGCATGTGAGGAATAAATCGAATTTGGCTGCACTTAATACATGAGAAACATATACAAGTGTTATACTTCCTAGTTCTTAATCATGCTTGGTTTGGGTAAATGGGTTTTCCGTGTGGCTTCAATTAATCTGATGAATCTGCAATGTGCTTATTTTTCATCAACATATTTTACTGGTAGCATGTGAACCCTTACTTAACCTGATGACTAACTACCTTATATGTGTTGCAGGGAAACAATGGGAACCACTGAGGTTTGCAATCGAGGTTAGCACGTGCATGGTCCGTTGTCTAATAGCACATTATTGTGCAATTGCAGGAACCATTCTAATATTTTGGTTTTTAATGATTTGGTCTTGCACATGTAGGTCTTGCTGTCAGAGGTTTTGACCCACTGTTCGGCCCTTTTTGCATATGGGGAAATGAGTTGTCCATGAATATCAAACAAATCAAGAAACTAAGAAAGATTGTTAGGATAACGAAATTAGCGACAAAAAACAAAAAGATCTTTGTCTACACAATGAAGAAGACATCAGTTCACTACAAGATGGTACTAACTATTATACCTTGCCCTTTTTTTATTCCTTTGCCCCATTTCCAATATAGAGAAGATATTTATGCATATCCTTGTTTTCAGACATTTCCGAAGCAGTTCACTGATGATTACTGAGGGAGTCCTGGATTAGGGGGTGTTCGGGTAGCCGGACTATACCTTCGCCGGACTCCTGGACTATGAAGATACAAGATTGAAGACTTCGTCCCGTGTTCGGATGGGACTTTCCTTGGCGTGGAAGGCAAGCTAGGCGATGCGGATACTCAAGATCTCCTACCATTGTAACCGACTCTGTGTAACCCTAACCCTATCCGGTGTCTATATAAACCGGAGGGTTGTAGTCCGTAGGACGAATCATCTTCATACACAATCATACCATAGGCTAGCTTCTAGGGTTTAGCCTCCTTGATCTCGTGGTAGATCTACTCTTGTACTACCCATATCATCAATATTAATCAAGTAGAAGTAGGGTATTACCTCCATCGAGAGGGCCCGAACCTGGGTAAAAACATCGTGTCCCTTGTCTCCTGTTACCATCCGGCCTTGACGCACAGTTCGGGACCCCCTACCCGAGATCCGCCGGTTTTGACACCGACATTGGTGCTTTCATTGAGAGTTCCTCTGTGTTGTCGCCTTTAGGCCCGATGGCTCCTCTGATCATCAACAACGATGAGGTCCAGGGTGAGACTTTTCTCCCTGGACAGATCTTCGTCTTCGGCGGCTTCGCTCTGCGGGCCAATTCGATTGGTCATCTGGAGCAGATCGAAAGCTACGCCCCTGGCCATCAAGTCAGGTTTGGAAGCTTAAACTACACAGCTGATATCCGCGAAGACTTGATCTTCGATGGGTTCGAGCCACAGCCAAGCGCGCCGCACTACCTCGAGGGGCATGATCTAGCTCTGCCTCCGAACAGTGTCCTGGAGGCCGCATACGCACCGGTTCCGACCCTTAACTCGGAGCCCATTGCGCCAAGCGAGGATGAACGGTTGGACGTCACCTCGGGGGCTGCGATCTCAAAGGCGGTCGAGCCGAACGCCAGCCCCGCACTCCGCGTGACCCGTGACCCCGAGGGTCCGGACTCCTCCCCGGACTCCGAACCCCCCGCGCCCCTGCTAGTCGAACCCGATTGGGCGCCGATAATGGAGTTCACCGCCGCAGACATCTTTCAGCACTCACCTTTTGGCGACATCCTGAATTCTCTCAAGTCTCTCTCTTTATCAGGAGAGCCCTGGCTGGACTACGGTCAGCGAGGATGGGATACGGACGATGAAGAAATTCAAAGCCCAGCCACCACCCACTTGGTAGCCTCTGTCGACGATTTAACCGACATGCTTGACTTCGGCTCCGAAGACTTCGACTGTATGGACGACGAGGTAGGAGACGAACAGGAACCAGCACCTATAGGGCGCTGGACGGCCACCTCGTCATATGATGTATATATGGTGGATACTCCAAAAGATGGAGATGGCGATGGAACAGCGGGGGATGACACCTCCAAGAAACAGCCAAAGCGCCGGCGTCAGCGGCGCCGCTCTAAATCCCGCCAAAGCAAAAATGGTGATTCCGGCACCAGAGATAATAGTACCCCGGATAGCGCCGAAGAACACCCTCCCCAGCAAGATTCGGCGCGGGAAGATGGAGAAGCCAGCCCTCATGAGAGAGCGGCAGACCGAGAGGTTGAGGACGATAAATATATGCCTCCCTCCGAAGACGAGGCCAGCCTCGATGACGACGAATTCGTCGTACCATCAGACCCCGCCGAACAAGAGCGTTTCAAACGCAGGCTCTTAGCCACGGCGAACAGCCTCAAGAAAAAGCAGCAACAGCTTAGAGCTGATCAAGATTTGCTGGATGATAGATGGACTGAAGTCCTTGCGGCTGAAGAGTATGAACTCGAACGCCCCTCTAAGAGCTACCCAAAGCGCAGGCCGCTACCCCGATCAGAGGAGGAAGCGCCTACATCACCAGCGCACGACATGGCAGATCGGCCACCTCGCGGCCGCGACAAAGAGGCCTCTCGGCCCTCCACACAAGCCATGCCCCGACGCCGCTCAACTAAGGCACGGGAAAATGCGCCAGACCTGCGAGATGTACTGGAGGATAAGGCAAGGCAAACAAGATCGATCTACGGATCGCACAGGCGCCCTAAGACACGTGACGATGATCTTCACTCCGGATACAACAAATCCGGCAGGGCCGAACACAACAGACATAGCTCTTCTGAGCTGTGTCGTGATATAGCCCAATACAGGGGCGCCGCACACCCACTATGCTTCACAGATGAAGTAATGGATCATAAAATCCCAGAGGGTTTCAAACCCGTAAACATCGAATCATACGATGGCACAACAGATCCGGCGGTATGGATCGAGGATTACCTCCTTCACATCCACATGGCACGTGGCGACGATCTACACGCCATCAAATACCTCCCGCTCAAACTCAAAGGACCGGCCCGGCACTGGCTTAACAGCCTGCCAGCGGACTCAATCGGTTCTTGGGAGGACCTGGAAGCCGCATTCCTCGACAACTTCCAGGGCACTTATGTGCGACCACCGGATGCTGACGACCTAAGCCACATAATTCAGCAGCCACAGGAATCGGCCAGGCAATTCTGGACACGGTTCCTAACAAAGAAAAACCAGATAGTCGACTGTCCGGACGCACAGGCCCTAGCAGCCTTAAAGCATAACATCCGCGATGAGTGGCTTGCCCGGCACCTGGGACAGGAAAAGCCGAAATCTATGGCAGCCCTCACGACACTCATGACCCGCTTTTGCGCGGGCGAAGATAGCTGGCTAGCTCGCAGCAACAACTTATCAAAGAACCCTGGTAATTCGGATACCAAGGACAAAAGTGGCAGGACACGTCGAAATAAGCAAAAGCGCCGCGTTAGCAGCGACAGCAATGAAGATACGGCAGTTAAACGCCGGATTCAGAGGCTATAAATCCGGTCAGCGGAAAAAGCCATTTAAAAAGAACACTCAGGGCCCGTCCAGTTTGGACCGAATACTCGACCGCTTGTGCCAGATCCATGGCACCCCCGAAAGGCCAGCCAATCACACCAACAGGGATTGTGGGGTGTTCAAGCAGGTAGGCAAGTTAAGAGCCGAAAACAAAGACAAGGGGCTGCATAGCGACGACGAGGAGGAGCCCAGGCCGCCGAACAACAATGGACAGAAGGGGTTTCCCCCACAAGTGCGGACGGTGAACATGATATACGCAACCCACATTCCCAAGAGGGAGCGGAAGCGTGCGCTACGGGACGTATACGCAAATGGAGCCAGTCGCCCCAAAGTTCAACCCATGGTCCTCCTGCCCGATCACTTTTGATCGAAGGGACCACCCCACTAGCATCCGTCATGGCGGCTTTGCCGCATTGGTTCTCGACCCAATCATCAACGGCTTTCACCTCACAAGAGTCCTCATGGACGGCGGCAGCATCCTGAACCTACTTTACCAGGAAACAGTACGGAAAATGGGCATAGATCCCTCAAGGATTAAGCCCACAAAAACGACCTTTAAAGGCGTTATACCAGGTGTAGAAGCCAACTGTACAGGCTCCATAACACTTGATGTGGTCTTCGTATCTCCGGATAACTTCCGAAGCGAAGAGTTAATCTTCGACATAGTCCCGTTTCGCAGTGGCTATCACGCCCTGCTCGGACGAACCGCATTCGCAAAGTTCAATGCGGTGCCACACTACGCATATCTCAAGCTCAAGATGCCAGGCCCTCGAGGAGTAATCACGGTCAACGGAAACACCGAACGCTCCCTCCGTACGGAGGAGCACACGGCGGCTCTCGCAGCGGAAGTACAAAGCAGCCTTTTTAGGCAACTCTCCAGTCCGGCCGTTAAAAAGCCAGACACTGCCAAGCGCGCCCAGAGTAACCTACAACAAGACCGCCTGGCACGTTCTGAGCAGGTGTAGCAATGCGGCCCCAACCCCAGCCATTGTGACATAGCGAAGCTAGTACCTCGCGTACATAATTACGCCCTTGAAATACCATGGGCACAGGGGAAGGGGCACAGTAACGGCATGCCTGAAATACGGCTTAAAACGTACTAGGGGCTGCCGGACTCTTTTTTTTACTTTCAGGACCCCACACTTTCGACGACCTGTTCGGCAATTCGACTGCCGCACAAACGATGCAAGATCCAGGGAAGCAGACAAAGCTACGCCACATTATGGAACTCCCAGGTGGTCTCTATTACGAGCGGTATATCTGTTTCGAATACAATTCCGCGGCCTGCCCCCGGTCAGGACATGTTAAATAGTCTAATATGTTTTTGCTTATCGCACTACTTGTATCGTTCGGCTTTGATAAATAGCCTCTCTATAAACAATGCATAGCTTTTGTCTTTTTTTTTGCATTATCCTCTTTTAATATATATGTTTATTAAATAACATGATCGAGCCCGTACACCATGGTACGGCAAACACGCCAGGGGCTTCAGTACCCTTCGATCTGGTGTGAGAAGTCCGTACACTTTCACAAGTGAGGCACCCCCAACTTATAGCACTATATGCATCGGCTCCGAATCATGATTTGGGTCAATAGTTGGGTTTCCCGGCTCCTATGTTTTGGTGCCTTATGTTCCGCTATATCGGCTAAGGTAGCACTAGGAGAACCACTGTGATTGTGCCCCGGTTCAGCTAGGTTAAGCACCTCAGTGGAGAAAGCTAAAACTGACTGTCATGATGAGGCGAGAGACCGGTCGCTGTTCGAGAGGTTTTTCGAGTCCCTAAAGACTTATGCCGCTTCGAGCGAGGAGCTAGCTTTGTCCGGCCAAAGGCGTGGATAGCGCCCCGAATTCGGTCTTCCGAACTAGGGGCTTCGCCGAAATTTAAAATTATAAAGTTCTATGGCTAAGTGAGAGTGTTCAAGCATTATAGTCCGATTGCCTGGTTCGTTGTGCTGAGCGCCTCCCTCGAAGGACCCAACCATGGGAAAAAGAGCGCTCAGGTTTATCCCGAACACCCCAGCACTAGTGGCATGGGGGCAGAAGCCGACGACTGGCCATCTCTCAATTTTTGATAAACGTCCGCACATAAAATAATATTTTAAATTCAATAAGCATTGCTTAGCGCATATGAACAAGTTTTCAGCGCATAGGATAAACACGAGCGAGTTCATTCAAAAATTACATCTTTGGTACATTCATCCGCAATAAGGCGGGCACCTGCAAGAACATCCTTGTAGTAGTTCTCGGGCTTGCGATGCTCCTTCCCCTGCGGCGGCCCGTCCTTCACCAGCTTCTCACCGTCAAGCTTACCCCAGTGCACCTTCGAATGGGCAAGGGCCCGACGGGCACCTTCGATGCAAACGGAACGCTTGATGACCTCAAGCCTTGGACAGGCCTCCACCAGCCGCCGCACCAGCCCGAAGTAGCTCCCAGGCAGGGCCTCTCCGGGCCATAGCCGAACTATGAAGCCCTTCATGGCTTGTTCGGACGCCTTGTGGAGCTCGACCAGCTGTTTAAGCTGGTCGCTCAAGGGCACAGGGTGTCCAGCCTCAGAATACTGAGACCAGAACACACTCTCCGCCGAGCTGCCCTCTTCAGCTCGGTAGAGTGCGGCGGCGTCGGATATGCTGCGGGGAAGATCTGCGAACGCCCCTGGAGAACTCCGGATTCGGGTAAGTGACAAGTAGTTTACTTTTATATTTCTACTTTGCATTAAGAATGCCTTACCCGCCGCTATCTTTTTCATCTCCTCCAACTCTTGGAGGGCCTTTTGGGCTTCGGCCTTGGCACCCTTGGCGGTCTCAAGGGCCGACGCGAGCTCGGGTGCTTGCGCCTTTGACTCAAGCTCCAAGCTCTCATGTTTTTTCATCAGAGCCTGCAGCTCTTGCTGCACCTCGCCAACCTGAGCCCCAAGTCTTTCTCGCTCGGTGCGCTCCTCGGCCGTTTTATTTTCGGCCTCAGATAGCGCCTGCTTGAGGGTCGCCACCTCAGTTGTGGCCCCTACAATAGGCAGTACGATCCTGTTATTTTTTGCAATCACGCCTCTCTATAGGCACCTTTTCTGTAGGGTATTTCTTACCTTCCTTTTCCTCGAGCTGTCGTTCGGCAAGGCCGAGCTCTTGCTCGGTCCGCTCGAGGTCCTTTTTTAGGACATCCACCTGTGCAGTCAGTGCGGCGGTGGATAGCAGCGAAGCCTGCATACGCATATTGACTCTTTATTATTAGACTCCTGCGAAAATTAATAGATCCTCTATTCGGCCTTTCTTTCCGAACGCCAAACAGAGCATCAGAAGCTACTGTCTATGCGGTAATATTTTGACATATTTTTACTTACCTCGAAGCCTGTCAGAAGGCTAGCGCAAGCTTCAGTCAGTCCGCTTTTGGCAGACTGAACCTTTTGGATCACCGTACTCATAATAGTACGGTGCCCCTTGTCGATGGAGGCGCCGTCAAGCACCTCCAGTAGATGGTCCAGCAACTCCGGTTGGACGGAGGTTGCTGGCTTAGAAGGCTTGCTCCTTTTGGAAGGAGTTCGCCTACCGCGGCCCGGAACTGTTGAAAGTTCCGGCATGGTGTCCGGCTCGAAGACGGACTTGGAGCCCTGGGGGGTCGTGTCCCCTTCACTCCTGGAGTCCGGGAGGTTTCCTTGCGGCTCCTCCAGGACCACCTCCTCCTGCCCCGGAGCTTGTCGCGACGCCACTTCGGCGTCATCCGTGGTGCGGGGGGAGACAGTGGGCGGAACGGAGTTCACGTCCGATGAGTCCAGGGAGCCACCTGACGATTCCTTGTATTCGGTCTCGGGCGGGCTGCATAATTACATTCGACATTAAGGAAAAGCTGTGCAACAAAGGAACATAATGAGTTACTCTGACGTCCGAACTTACGATTTCGCCGGACGCTTGGCCCTGTTCGGCCACTCCTCTCCGCTCTCTTCGGCGTCATGGGAGTAGTCCGGCGGAGGGGTCTTCCTTTTCCTAGACCCCCCGGCCTTCCCTGCTGGGGCGGCCTTCTTCTTCTCTTCTCCCTCCGCTGGGGGGGAGAGCTTTCTTCCTCCTCCTCCTCGTTTTCACGAGAGGAGGGCGTCTCGGACTCGTCAGATGACGATTCCGACACCACCAAGTTACGGGCACTCTTTCGAGTCCCGGTGATCTTCTTCTTCTTGACCTTCCTCTCCGGCACCACATAAGGTGCCGGAGTCAGCAGCTTCACTAGGAGAGCTGGGGCTGGGTCTTCGGGCAGGGGAGCCGGACAGTTAACTGGTCCGGATATCGCCTGCCAAGCCTGTCAAAGGTAAGGGAGCTTAGATCCCGCATAGAGTTAATCCATGAAAAAGAGCTTAAAAATCCTGTCAAAGGCATAGATAGCTTACCTCGCTAGCATGACGCTGAGTGTTGTATCCGCGGTCCTCGGAAGCGAATGCGGGGGCCTCGGCGCCTTTGATTAGCACCTTCCAGACGTCTTCATACGACGTGTCGAAGAGCCTGTTGAGGGTTCGGTGCTGCGCCGGGTCGAACTCCCACAAATTGAAGACCCGTTGTTGGCACGGGAGGATCAGGCGAACGAGCATGACCTGGACTATATTGACAAGCCGGATTGGCTTGTTTATCAGGGACTGGATGCATGTCTTCATTCCGGTCACCTCTTCCTCGTTGCCCCATGATAGGCCGGTCTCCTTCCAGGACACAAGCCGCGTGGGGGGTCCGGATCTAAACTCGGGGGCCACGACCCAATCCGGGTCACGTGGTTCGGTGATGTAAAACCACTCGGCTTGCCACCCCTTTAGGGTCTCCACAAAGGAGCCCTCGAACCAGAGGACGTTGGCTATCTTGCCAGCCATGGCGCCTCCGCACTCCGCTTGGCTGCCGCACACCAACTTGGGCTTGACGTTGAAAGTCTTGAGCCAAAGGCCGAAATGGGGGCGGACGCGAAGGAAGGCCTCACACACGACGATAAACGCCGAGATGTTGAGGATGAAGTTCGGGGACAGATCATGGAAATCCAGGCCGTAGTAGAACATGAGCCCCCGGACGAATGGGTGGAGTGGAAAACCCAGTCCGTGGAGGAAGTGGGGAAGGAAAACTACCCTCTCATGGGGCCTTGGGGTGGGGAGAAGTTGCCCCTTCTCGGGAAGCCGGTGCGGGATGTCCTTGGACAGGTATCCGACCTTCCTTAGCTTTTTTACTTGAACCTCCGTGATGGAGGAGACCATCCACTTGCCTCCCGCTCCGGACATTGCTGGAGAAGGTTGAGGTGGGAAGAGCGGGCTTGGGTGCTGGAGCTTGAGTGCGTAAGAGATGGATTGGCAAAGGAGGAAGAAGGCATAGGTAAAAAGGTGGATCCTTATCCCCTTATATGGGCGGACGCGGTTATGCGTCCCCACCTACCTAATAAAACTCGCTTGCCTCCCAAGCGCCGTGGTAAATGGCGCGGTTGGGTTACCCACGTCCGTGTTGATGAGAATCCCGTTAAAAGGGGCACACGATCTCTGCTTTGACAAGACGTGCCAAGGAAACCGCCTCGCAAAACGTGCTGAGGGTGAAAAAGTAAAGACGATTCGTAAAAGGACTTGGCCGCAGTGTGATGACGCACTGCGGAGTACGTCAGCAGATTTGATTTGTGTTAATATTATTCTCTCTATGGCAATATGTGGAAACTTATTTTGCAGAGCCGGACACTATTTTTGGTGTTTACAATCTTCTATGAAGGACTTGGAGGAGGAACCCGCCTTGCAATGCCGAGACGATCTGTGCGCCGGACTCGTCGTCATTGAAGCCTGGTTCAGGGGCTACTGAGGGAGTCCTGGATTAGGGGGTGTTCGGGTAGCCGGACTATACCTTCGCCGGACTCCTGGACTATGAAGATACAAGATTGAAGACTTCGTCTCGTGTCCGGATGGGACTTTCCTTGGCGTGGAAGGCAAGCTAGGCGATGCGGATACTCAAGATCTCCTACCATTGTAACCGAGTCTGTGTAACCCTAACCCTATCCGGTGTCTATATAAACCGGAGGGTTGTAGTCCGTAGGACGAATCATCTTCATACACAATCATACCATAGGCTAGCTTCTAGGGTTTAACCTCCTTGATCTCGTGGTAGATCTACTCTTGTACTACCCATATCAT
Organism: Aegilops umbellulata; assembly: GCA_032464435.1. NCBI lineage: Eukaryota > Viridiplantae > Streptophyta > Magnoliopsida > Poales > Poaceae > Aegilops > Aegilops umbellulata. The sequence continues at coordinate 190,010,634 of CP136057.1, forward strand.
CAATATTAATCAAGAAGGAGTAGGGTATTACCTCCATCGAGAGGGCCCAAACCTGGGTAAAAACATCGTGTCCCTTGTCTCCTGTTACCATCCGGTCTTGACGCACAGTTCGGGACCCCCTACCCGAGATCCGCCGGTTTTGACACCGACAATTACCTCTCAAACCACCTCTATGGTCAGGAGGTGAGGAAGGTTTTCATACAACACCCACGGTTCAATATTGAAGTGTTCTTGAAGAGGTCGAAGTACGGACAGTCAATCATCCACAGGCACTGGCCTAAAGTTGCAAAGACCCTCAACATGAATGAAGGCTCAATATTCGCCTTCCGCTTCAGCAGTTTTCCAGATGAGATGCATCTGTCTATGTACCGTCATGATGCTAATTTTGAAAGGTTCTACATGTTGCATGTGGAACTTGCTGCTGGTGCAGTTGTGTAATGGGGTAGCTGAGTGCTGAAGCTATATCGTGTTGTACTCTGATGTATTTCAATTATGAAATTATGCTTCCTTAATATGGAAATGAAATATATTATGTGCTTAATATGAATGTCAATTAGATTAATAAATGGATTATTAATAATAGGGCAATGATCCTACTAATGGCGAATTAGCCTGTTAATTGGATTTTGATATTGCAAACGGTTGTTGAAAAAATACCATGGGCGATGACCTCAGACAACGCACACAGTTTCTAGGAACAAACCGTGTTGGATCAATGAACAATCACACACGACTTTCTCTTGAAAACTGTTTGCGTTAGGCCACCTTGAGAAACGTTTACCACATAAAAACAGTGTGTCATGGACAGCCTTTGCCACACAGTTTCTTCTACGGACAGTGTGTGCTACATTCAATAACGCAAACTATTTAACAGGAAAAATTGTGTGTGATGTACCTGTGAACGTAAATGTTTTCCTTGGAGCGACTGTGTGGGATGTGCATACGAATGGAAACGTTTAGCGGGGACTGACTGTGTGGGATGACCTTGCGATCGGAAACAATTTCGCCGTATAATTGTAACTTCTTTTGTGCTATACATATTTCCGTATTTGAGTGCTCGCCGGTCGCACACGACCTCATTTTGCCGAACGTGTGTGCCAGGAGGGCATATCCCCGACGGTTTCTGGATCATGTGGGAAGGACCCCCCTATCGCCCACACTCACTTGAAGATGGATCCAGATGCCGTCGCGGAAAGGGGTTTTAAACCGTTTGTTTAGGACCGATGTGCACCAGTGATGCTAGATATATCATAGGAGGTTCCCAAACAGAAAATAAAGTTTATTCCTTTTTCAACCATACTTTCACTTTCCATGGCTAGTTGTATCCACGGTTGCCTTCCATACCAACACTTTCTGAGGAATTTATTATTTGACAACATAAAGTAAATTCATTTTTTATTTCGGGACTAGGCATCCCTAATACCTTTGCCTTACTCTCGTGCAATGACAAGTGAATAAACACTCATCGTGAGAACAACACATCTAGCATGGAAAATATTAGCCACCCCCCACCACTCCGCGAGAGAAACGAACACACAAAAGAGAAGTTTATTTTGAAAATTAGAGATGGCACATACTATTTCCTTAGAACGGTCATAGAATACCGCATATAGTGGACTCATGTGGCAAAAACTGGTTTAAAGGTTTTTGGATGCACAAGTAGAGATCATACTTAGTGCAAAATTAAGGCTAGCAAAAGATAGAGAAGCGACCAACCAAGAAAGGAATAATCTCATAAGCGAGCATTAAGCATAATTAACACCAAATAATGCACCACGAGTAGGATATAATTTCATTGCATAATTATTAACTTTCGTGCTTGCATAGGGAATCACAAACCTTAACACCAATATTCTTACTAAAGCATAATTACTCATTAACATAACTCACATATCACATCATAATATCTCAAAACTATTACTAAGAATCAAGTTTATTTTGTCCAATGATCTTCATGGAAGTTTTTAGTACATCCTTCTTGGATATCTATCACTTTGGAACTAATTTTCATATGTTGCTTTTGCTAAGCTCAAACAAATATAAGTGAAGATCATGAGCATAATTTTTTTTCTTTCCCTCAAATTAATTTAAGTGAAGCAAGAGAGAATTTCTTGAAAATTTTACTAACTCTCAAATAAATCTAAGTGAAGCAAGAGAGCATTTCTTCAAAAATACTAAATCACAACATGCTCAAAAAGATATAAGTGAAGCACTAGAGCAAGTCCATAGCTCATAAAAATTTAAGTGAAGCATAGAGAGCAATTCTAACAAGTCATGACATAAATTTGGCTCTCTCAAATAGGTGTGTCCAGCAAGGAATCAAGACTTAAAACACAAAATAAAACAAGTAAAGACTCATATCGTACAAAACGCTCCAAGCAAAACACATAGTATGTGACAAATAAAATATAGCTTCGAGTAAAATACCGATGGTCGTTAGAAGAACGAGGGAATGCCACTCGGGGCATCCCCAAGCTTAGTTGCTTGCTCTCTTTTGGATAATAGCTTGGGATGCCGAGGCATCCCCAAGCTTAGGCTCTTCTTACTCCTTATTCCTTCATCCATCGTAAGATAACCCAAAACTTGAAAACTTCAATCACACCAAACTCAACAAAACCTTCGTGAGATCCGTTGGTAAAAAAAGCAAATCACTACTATAAGTAATGTACCAAACCAATTCATATTTTGTTTTTGCATTATATCTACTGTATTCTAAATTTTCTATGGTAAAAACTCATCAAAGAAAACCACAGAGCCATCAAAACAAGCACACAACACAAAGAAAATAGAATCTGTCAAAACAGAACAGTTTGTAACAATCTGACTATTTCGAATACTTCTGAACTCCAAAAAATTTGAAAAATTAGGAAGACCTGGGCAATCTGTATATTGATCTACTGCAAAAAAAGAATTGGAATTTTAGCACGCTCTGGTAAAAAACTGAGAATTGTTTTCGTGAGAGCAAAAGTTTATGTTTTTCTGCAGGATCAAACAACTATCACCCAAGAAGATCCTAAAGGCTTTACTTGGCACAAACACTAATTAAAACACAAAAACTCAATTATAACAGTAGCATAATTGTGCAAACACTCAAGAATAGAAAGCAAAAGGCAAAAATAAAATTTATTCACCGGGTTGCCTCCCAACAAGCGTTATAGTTTTACGCCCTTAGCTAGCCAGAAATTCCTTTTTGATGCGGCTTGAAGTTACGTCGGTATTTCCCCAAAGAGGAAGGGATGATGCAGCACAGTGGCGGTAGGTATTTCCCTCAGTTATGAGACCAAGGTTATCAAACCAATAGGAGAACCAAGCAACACAACGTAAATAGCACCTGCACACAAATAACAACTACTCGCAACCCGACGTGTAAAAGGGGTTGTCAATCCCTTCCGGATAGCGGTGCCTCAAGATAGGCAAACAGACGTGAGATAAAATTGTAGTAGATTAATAGATCGAACGCCAAATAAAATAAATAATAATAAATTGCAGCAAGGTATTTTTGTATTTTTGGTTTAATAGATCTAAAAATAAAAGGCGAATGAAATAAATCGTGAAGGCAAATAATATGAGAAAGAGACCCGGGACCGTAGGTTTCACTTGTGGCTTCTCTCGAGAAAAATAGCAAACGGTGGGTGAACAAATTACTATTGGGCAATTGATAGAACTTCAAATAATCATGACGATATCCAGGCAATGATCATTATATAGGCATCACGTCCATGATTAGTAGACCGACTCCTGCGTGCATCTACTACTATTACTCCACACATCGACCGCTATCCAGCATGCATCTAGTGTATTAAGTTCATGGAGAAACGAAGTAATGCAATAAGAACGATGACATGATGTAGACAAGATCTATCTATGTAGAGATAGACCCCATCGTTTTATCCTTAGTAGCAAAGATACATACGTGTCGGTTCCCCTTCTATCACTGGGATCAAGCACCGTAAGATCGAACCCACTACGGAGCACCTCTTCCCATTGCAAGATAAATAGATCAAGTTGGCCAAACAAAACCCAAATATCGGAGGGCTATAAGCAAACATGCATAAAAGATATCAAAGAAACTCAAATAACTTTCATGGATATAAAAAGATAGATCTGATCATAAACTCAAAGTTCATCTGATCCCAACAAACACGCCGCAAAAAGAGTTACATCATATGGATCTCCAAGAGACCATTGTATTGAGAATTCAGCGAGAGAGAGGAAGTCATCTAGCTACTAACTACGGACCCGATGGTATACAAAGAACTACTCACGCATCATTGGAGAGGCACCAATGGAGGTGGTGAACCCCATCCGTGATGGCGTCTAGATTGGATCTGGTGGTTCTGGACTCTGCGGCGGCTGGAATTGATATTTGTCAACTCCCCCAGGGTTTCTGGAATATTGGGGTATTTATAGAGCAAAGAGGTGGTCCGGGGGCACCCGAGGTGGGCACAACCCACCAGGGCGCGCCAGGGCCTCCTGGCGTGCCCTGGTGGGTTGTGCTCTCCTCGGAGCATCCCCCCAGGCACAGCCTTGGCCCATTAGGTGTCTTCTGGTCCAAAAAAATCTCCATAAAGTTTTGTTGCATTTGGACTCCATTTGCTATTACTTTCCTGCGATGTAAAAAACATGCAGAAAACAGCAACTGGCACTTGGCACTATGTCAATAGGTTAGTACCAAAAAATGATATAAAATGACTATAAAATGATTATAAAACATCCAAGATTGATAATATAACAACATGGAACAATAAAAAATTATAGATACATTGGAGACGTATCCAGGCGGCCGCAGCGCGCTCCACTCTGGCGTCCCTGCGCGCGCTCTGCTCGCCGTTGAGGCAAATTTACAATGGCAACGGTTAATAGTTGTCTTACATATTCAGGATAATTTAAAATGCCACAGGCGGCAAGGCCCAGAACACTCACGACCTACATATGCATACAATTATAATAAAATATAGGCTAAAAGGCTGAGCTGGCGGCCTTCCGACAACGGTCTTCTCGGACTCCATGATTAGCATATCACCCTTGCGGCCGTTCACTCCAAGTGTGTCGACCCGCCTCCGCCAACGGAGCTGCTGACACTGGGAGGCTCTTGGGGCTGCTGGGCCTCTTCTAGAAGAGCTTGACAGCGTGCAATCGCACGCATGATATCTCCGCGAAACCGCTCCATTTCCATGTCTCTGGCCTGATAGCAAATTTCGTCCATCACCTGCATCCTCAAGATATCACGTTTGGCGACGTTCTACTTCGTCGTGGACGTCGACTCCGCCAACGATGCGCTCGAGCCTGGCCACCACATCATCGGGATTGAGGTTGACAAGCCGCCACGGGCAATGATGAAGCCGCAGGCTGCCTGTGTCTTAACTGAATCGTAGAGGTCCTCTACCCATTCCTTGTGGGGCATCTAGCTCGGCAGCTCTTCGGGTGGGTCATCGATCATGCTGCCGAACATCTCTGGATCTTTTGCACAGTGGATGGCAAACTGCTCATCACACCTCCTCTGAAATATGTTGATTGTGGGCCCAAGGACTATCACACCGATATCGCTGCCGATGGGCCATGGTGTCTGCACCAGCCGATGAAGCTCTTGCTCCCTGACCTGCTCCGGCTCGTTCTCCTCGCCGAAGATGTAACACAGGTAGGCGTCAACGTCGAAGCTTTGGTCGTTGCCTGGTATGCTTGGAATAACTTGTTGGGGAACGTAGTAATTTCAAAAAAATTCCTACGCACACGCAAGATCATGGTGATGCATAGCAACGAGAGGGGAGAGTGTTGTCTACGTACCCTTGTAGACCGAAGCGGAAGCGTTGACGCAACGTAGAGGAAGTAGTCGTACGTCTTCTCGGTCCAACCGATCCAAGCACCGTTACTCCGGCACCTCCGAGTTCTTGACACACGTACAGCTCGATGACGCACCCCGGGCTCCGATCCAGCAAAGCTTCGGGGAGGAGTTCCGTCAGCACGACGGCGTGGTGATGATCTTGATGTTCAACCGTCGCAGGGCTTCACCTAAGCACCGCTACAATATGACCGAGGTGTAATATCGTGGAGGGGGGCACCGCACACGGCTAAGGAACGATCACGAAGATCAACTTGTGTGTTCTAGGGTGCCCCCCTGCCCCCATATATAAAGGAGCCAAGGGGAGGGGGCGGCCAGCCAAGGAGGGGCGCGCCAGGGGGGAGTCCTACTCCCACCGAGAGTAGGACTCCCTTCTTTCCTAGTTGGAGAAGGAGAAGGGGGAAAGAGGAGGAAGAGGGGAAGGAAAGGGGGGGCGCCGCCCCCTTCCCTTGTCCTATTCGGACTAGGAAGGGGAGGGGCGCGCGGCCACCTCCTGTCTCCTTCTCTCTTCTCCCTCAAGGCCCATGTAGGCCCAATAACCCCCCGGGGGGTTCCGGTAACCCCTCGGTACTCCGGTAAAATGCCGATTTCACCCGGAACGATTCCGATGTCCAAATATAGGCTTCCAATATATCGATCTTTATGTCTCGACCATTTCGAGACTCCTCGTCATGTCCGTGATCACATCTGGGACTCCGAACAACCTTTGGTACATCAAAATACATAAACTCATAATGAAACTGTCATCGTAACTTTAAGCGTGCGGACCCTATGGTTCGAGAACAATGTAGACATGACCGAGACACGTCTCCGGTCAATAACCAATAGAGGGACCTGGATGCCCATATTGGCTCCTACATATTCTACGAAGATCTTTATCGGTCAGACCGCATAACAACATACGTTGTTCCCTTTGTCATCGGTATGTTACTTGCCCGAGATTCGATCGTCGGTATCCAATACCTAGTTCAATCTCGTTACCGGCAAGTCTCTTTACTCGTTTCGTAATACATCATCTCACAACTAACACATTAGTTGTAATGCTTGCAAGGCTTATGTGATGTGCATTACCGAGAGGGCCCAGAGATACCTCTCCGACAATCGGAGTGACAAATCCTAATCTCAAAATACGCCAACCCAACATGTACCTTTGGAGACACCTGTAGAGCTCCTTTATAATCACCCAGTTACGTTGTGATGTTTGGTAGCACACAAAGTGTTCCTCCGGTAAACGGGAGTTGCATAATCTCATAGTCATAGGAACATGTATAAGTCATGAAGAAAGCAATAGCAGCATACTAAACGATCGGGTGCTAAGCTAACGAAATGGGTCATGTCAATCAGATCATTCAACCAATGATGTGATCCCGTTAATCAAATAACAACTCTTTGTCTATGGTTAGGAAGCATAACCATCTTTGATTAACGAGCTAGTCAAGTAGAGGCATACTAGTGACACTCTGTTTGTCTATGTATTCACACATGTATTATGTTTCCGGTTAATACAATTCTAGCATGAATAATAAACATTTATCATGATATAAGGAAATAAATAATAACTTTATTATTGCCTTTAGGGCATATTTCCTTCAGTCTCCCACTTGCACTAGAGTCAATAATCTAGATTACACAGTAATGATTCTAACACCCATGGAGTCTTGGTGCTGATCATGTTTTGCTCGTGGAAGAGGCTTAGTCAACGGGTCTGCTACATTCAGATCCGTATGTATCTTGCGAATCTCTATGTCTCCCACCTGGACTAGATACCGGATGGAATTGAAGCGTCTCTTGATGTGCTTGGTTCTCTTGTGAAATCTGGATTCCTTTGCCAAGGCAATTGCACCAGTATTGTCACAAAAGATTTTCATTGGACCCGATGCACTAGGTATGACACCTAGATCGGGTATGAACTCCTTCATCCAGACTCCTTCGTTTGCTGCTTCCGAAGCAGCTATGTACTCCGCTTCACATGTAGATCCCGCCACGACGCTTTGTTTAGAACAGCACCAACTGACAGCTCCACCGTTTAATGTAAACACGTATCCGGTTTGCGATTTAGAATCGTCTGGATCAGTGTCAAAGCTTGCATCAACGTAACCGTTTACGATGAGCTCTTTGGCACCTCCATATACGAGAAACATATCCTTAGTCCTTTTCAGGTACTTCAGGATGTTCTTGACCGTTGTCCAGTGATCCACTCCTGGATTACTTTGGTACCTCCCTGCTAAACTTATAGCAAGGCACACATCAGGTCTGGTACACAGCATTGCATACATGATAGAGCCTATGGCTGAAGCATAGGGAACATCTTTCATTTTCTCTCTATCTTCTCAGTGGTCGGGCATTGAGTCTTACTCAACTTCACACCTTGTAACATAGGCAAGAACCCTTTCTTTGCTTGATCCATTTTGAACTTCAAAACTTTGTCAAGGTATGTGCTTTGTGAAAGTCCTATCAAGCGTCTTGATCTATCTCTATAGATCTTAATGCCCAATATGTAAGCAGCTTCACCGAGGTCTTTCATTGAAAAACTCTTATTCAAGTATCCCTTTATGCTATCCAGAAATTCTATATCATTTCCGATTAGTAATATGTCATCCACATATAATATCAGAAATGCTACAGAGCTCCCACTCGCTTTCTTGTAAATACAGGCTTCTCCAAAAGTCTGTACAAATCCAAATGCTTTGATCACACTATCAAAGCATTTATTCCAACTCCGAGAGGCTTGCACCAGTCCATATATGGATCGCTGGAGCTTGCACGCTTTGTTAGCTCCCTTTGGATCGATAAAACCTTCTGGTTGCATCATATACAACTCTTCTTCCAGAAATCCATTCAGGAATGCAGTTTTTACATCCATCTGCCAAATTTCATAATCATAAAATGCGGCAATTGCTAACATGATTCGGACAGACTTAAGCATCGCTACGGGTGAGAAGGTCTCATCGTAGTCAATCCCTTGAACTTGTCGAAAACCTTTTGCGACAAGTCGAGCTTTGTAGACAGTAACATTACCGTCAGCGTCAGTCTTCTTCTTAAAGATCCATTTATTCTCAATTGCTTTCCGATCATCGGGCAAGTCAACCAAAGTCCACACTTTGTTCTCATACATGGATCCCATCTCAGATTTCATGGCTTCAAGCCATTTTGCGGAATCTGGGCTCACCATCGCTTCTTCATAGTTCGTAGGTTCATCATGATCTAGTAGCATGACTTCCAGAACAGGATTACCGTACCACTCTGGTGTGGATCTTACTCTGGTTGATCTACGAGGCTCAGTAGTAACTTGATCTGAAATTTCATGATCATCATCATTAACTTCCTCACTAATTGGTGTAGGTGTCACAGAAACCGGTTTCTGTGATGAACTACCTTCCAATAAGGGAGCAGGTACGGTTACCTCATCAAGTTCTACTTTCCTCCCACTCACTTCTTTCGAGAGAAACTCCTTCTCTAGAAAGTTTCCAAATTTAGCAACAAAAGTCTTGCCTTCGGATTTGTGATAGAAGGTGTATCCAATAGTTTCCTTTGGATATCCTATGAAGACACATTTCTCCGATTTGGGTTCGAGCTTATCAGGTTGAAGCTTTTTCACATAAGCATCGCAGCCCCAAACTTTAAGAACCGACAACTTTGGTTTCTTGCCAAACCACAGTTCATAAGGTGTCGTCTCAACGGATTTTGATGGTGCCCTATTTAACGTGAATGCGGCCGTCTCCAAAGCATAACCCCAAAACGATAGCGGTAAATCTGTAAGAGACATCATAGATCGCACCATATCAAGTAAAGTATGATTACGACGTTCGGACACACCATTACGTTGTGGTGTTCCGGGTAGCGTGAGTTGCGAAACTATTCCGCATTGTTTCAAATGTACACCAAACTCGTAACTCAAATATTCTCCTCCGCGATCAGATCGTAGAAACTTTAATTTCTTGTTATGATGATTTTCAACTTCACTCTGAAATTCTTTGAACTTTTCAAATGTTTCAGACTTATGTTTCATTAAGTAGATATACCCATATCTGCTTAAATCATCTGTGAAGGTGAGAAAATAACGATATGCGCCACGAGCCTCAACATTCATCGGACCACATACATCTGTATGTATGATTTCCAACAAATCTGTTGCTCTCTCCATAGTACCGGAGAACGGTGTTTTAGTTATCTTGCCCATGAGACACGGTTCGCAAGTACCAAGTGATTCATAATCAAGTGGTTCCAAAAGTCCATCAGTATGGAGTTTCTTCATGCGCTTTACACCGATATGACCTAAACGGCAGTGCCACAAATAAGTTGCACTATCATTATCAACTCTGCATCTTTTGGCTTCAACATTATGAGTATGTGTATCACTACTATCAGATTCATCAAAAATAGACCACTCTTCAAGGGTGCATGACCATAAAAGATATTACTCATATAAATAGAACAACCATTATTCTCTGATTTAAATGAATAACCGTCTCGCATCAAACAAGATCCAGATATAATGTTCATGCTCAACGCAGGCACCAAATAACAATTATTTAGGTCTAATACTAATCCCGAAGGTAGATGTAGAGGTAGCGTGCCGACCGCGATCACATCGACTTTGGAACCATTTCCCACGCGCATCGTCACCTCGTCCTTTGCCAGTGTTCGCTTAATCCATAGTCCCTGTTTCGAGTTGCAAATAGTAGCAACAGAACCAGTATCAAATACCCAGGTGCTACTGCGAGCTCTAGTAAGGTACACATCAACAACATGTATATCACATATACCTTTGTTCACCTTGCCATCCTTCTTATCCGCCAAATACTTGGGGCAGTTCAGCTTCCAGTGACCAGTCTGCTTGTAGTAGAAGCACTCAGTTTCAGGCTTAGGTCCAGACTTGGGTTTCTTCTCCTGAGCAGCAACTTGCTTGATGTTCTTCTTGAAGTTCCCCTTCTTCTTCCCTTTGCCCTTTTTCTTGAAACTAGTGGTCTTGTTGACCATCAACACTTGATGCTCCTTCTTGATTTCTACCTCCGCAGCCTTTAGCATTGCGAAGAGCTCGGGAATTGTCTTATCCATCCCTTGCATATTATAGTTCATCACGAAGCTCTTGTAGCTTGGTGGAAGTGATTGGAGAATTCTGTCAATGACGCAATCATCCGGGAGATTAACATCCCAGTTGAGTCAAGTGATTATTATACCCAGACATTCTGAGTATATGCTCACTGACAGAACTGTTCTCCTCCATCTTGCAGCTATAGAACTTATTGGAGACTTCATATCTCTCAATTCGGGCATTTGCTTGAAATATTAACTTCAACTCCTGGAACATCTCATATGCTCCATGACGTTCAAAACGTCGTTGAAGACCCGATTCTAAGCCGTAAAGCATGGCACATTGAACTATCGAGTAGTCATCAGCTTTGCTCTGCCAGACGTTCTTAACGTCGTCAGTTGCATCAGCGGCAGGCGTGGCACCCAGCGGTGCTTCCAGGACGTAACTCTTCTGTACAGCAATGAGGATAATCCTCAAGTTACGGACCAAGTCCGTGTAATTGCTACCATCATCTTTCAACTTTGCTTTCTCAAGGAACGCATTAAAATTCAATGGAACAACAGCACGGGCCATCTATCTACAATCAACATAAACAAGCAAGATACTATTAGGGACTAAGTTCACGATAAATTTAAGTTCAATTAATCATATTACTTAAGAACTCCCACTTAGATAGACATCCATCTAATCATCTAAGTGATCACGTGATCCAAATCAACTAAACCATAACCGATCATCACGTGAAATGGATTAGTTTTCAATGGTGAACATCTTTATGTTGATCATATCTACTATATGATTCACGCTCGACCTTTCGGTCTCCGTGTTCCGAGGCCATATTTGTATATGCTTGGCTCGTCAAGTATAACCTGAGTATTCCGTGTGTGCAACTGTTTTGCACCCGTTGTAGATGGACGTAGAGCTTATCACACCCGATCATCACGTGGTGTCTGGGCACGACGAACTTTGGCAACGATGCATACTCAGGGAGAACAGTTCTTGATAATTTAGTGAGAGATCATCTTATAATGCTACCGTCAATCAAAGCAAGATAAGATGCATAAAAGATAAACATCACATGCAATCAATATAAGTGATATGATATGGTCATCATCATCTTGCGCTTGTGATCTCCATCTCCGTAGCACCGTCATGATCACCATCGTCACCGGCGCGACACCTTGATCTCCATCGTAGCATCGTTGTCGTCTCGCCAATCTTATGCTTCTACGACTATCGCTGCCGTTTAGTGATAAAGTAAAGCTTTACAGGGCGATTGCATTGCATACAATAAAGCGACAACCATATGGCTCCTGCCAGTTGCCGATAACTCAGTTACAAAACATGATCATCTCATACAATAAAATTTAGCATCATGTCTTGACCATATCACATCACAACATGCCCTGCAAAAACAAGTTAGACGTCCTCTACTTTGTTTGTTGCAAGTTTTACGTGGCTGCTACGGGCTTAAGCAAGAACCAATCTTACCTACGCATCAAAACCACAACGATAGTTTGTCAAGTTGATGCCGTTTTAACCTTCGCAAGGACCGGGCGTAGCCACACTCGGTTCAACTAAAGTTGGAGAACCTGACACCCGCCAGCCACCTGTGTGCAAAGCACGGCGGTTGAACCAGTCTCGCGTAAGCGTACGCGTAATGTCGGTCCGGGCCGCTTCATCCAACAATACCGCCGAACCAAAGTATGACATGCTGGTAGGCAGTATGACTTATATCGCCCACAACTCACTTGTGGTCTACTCGTGCATATAACATCAAACCATAAAACCTAGGCTCGGATGCCGCTGTTGGGGAACGTAGTAATTTCAAAAAAAATCCTACGCACACGCAAGATCATGGTGATGCATAGCAACGAGAGGGGAGAGTGTTGTCTACGTACCCTCGTAGACCAAAGCGGAAGCGTTGACGCAACATAGAGGAAGTAGTCGTACGTCTTCCCGGTCCAACCGATCCAAGCACCGTTACTCTGGCACCTCCGAGTTCTTGACACACGTACAGCTCGATGACGCACCCCGGGCTCCGATCCAGCAAAGCTTCGGGGAGGATTTCCATCAGCACGACGGCGTGGTGATGATCTTGATGTTCAACCGTCGCAGGGCTTCACCTAAGCACCGCTACAATATGACCGAGGTGTAATATCGTGGAGGGGGGCACCGCACACGGCTAAGGAACGATCACGAAGATCAACTTGTGTGTTCTAGGGTGCCCCCTACCCCCGTATATAAAGGAGCCAATGGGAGGGGCGGCCGGCCAAGGAGGGGCGCGCCAGGGGGGAGTCCTACTCCCACCGGGAGTATGACTCCCTTCTTTCCTAGTTGGAGAAGGAGAAGGGGGGAAAGAGGAGGAAGAGGGGAAGGAAGGGGGGCGCCGCCCCCCTTCCCTTGTCCTATTCGGACTACGAAGGGGAGGGGCACGCGGCCACCTCCTGCCTCCTTCCCTCTTCTCCCTCAAGGCCCATGTAGGCCCAATAACCCCCCGGGGGGTTCCGGTAACCCCTTGGTACTCCGGTAAAATGCTGATTTCACTCGGAACGATTCCAATGTCCAAATATAGGCTTCCAATATATCGATCTTTATGTCTTGACCATTTCGAGACTCCTCGTCATGTCCGTGATCACATCCGGGACTCCGAACAACCTTCGGTACATCAAAATACATAAACTCATAATGAAACTGTCATCGTAACTTTAAGCGTGCGGACCCTACGGTTCGAGAACAATGTAGACATGACCGAGACACGTCTCCGGTCAATAACCAATAGCGGGACCTGGATGCCCATATTGGCTCCTACATATTCTACGAAGATCTTTATCGGTCAGACCGCATAACAACATACGTTGTTCCCTTTGTCATCGGTATGTTACTTGCCCGAGATTCGATCGTCGGTATCCAATACCTAGTTCAATCTCGTTACTGGCAAGTCTCTTTACTCGTTTCGTAATACATCATCTCACAACTAACACATTAGTTGTAATTCTTGCAAGGCTTATGTGATGTGCATTACCGAGAGGGCCCAGAGATACCTCTCCGACAATCGGAGTGACAAATCCTAATCTCGAAATACGCCAACCCAACATGTACCTTTGGAGACACCTGTAGAGCTCCTTTATAATCACCCAGTTACGTTGTGATGTTTGGTAGCACACAAAGTGTTCCTCCGGTAAACGGGAGTTGCATAATCTCATAGTCATAGGAACATGTATAAGTCATGAAGAAAGCAATAGCAACATACTAAATGATCGGGTGCTAAGCTAATGAAATGGGTCATATCAATCAGATCATTAAACCAATGATGTGATCCCGTTAATCAATAACAACTCTTTGTCTATGGTCAGGAAACATAACCATCTTTGATTAATGAGCTAGTCAAGTAGAGGCATACTAGTGACACTATGTTTGTCTATGTATTCACACATGTATTATGTTTCCGGTTAATACAATTCTAGCATGAACAATAAACATTTATCATGATATAAGGAAATAAATAATAACTTTATTATTGCCTCTAGGGCATATTTCCTTCATAACTAATGGTAGATGGGTGAGGACTAGATCTGCGCAGAGTGTCACGACGGTGCATCGCCGCCGCCTGGGTTATATGCAGCAAGCCATTAGCTGGTGGCGGGAAACCGATGAGAAAGAGGCGTGGATTTTACAATTCACCCATGTGGAACGCAGGAAGCATTCATTGGAGTGCGGGAATACTAAGTGGAGCACACACACAACCCGAATACCATATTCTGTGCCACGTGTTATTTATCACACAAGTGTTAACATAAGGAAATGTGTGTGTAACTTACTAATCATCGCACACGAGTACTCGCAGACGCATCGTGTGCGATACTCCTACCACCGCAAGAAACTAGTTTGCATTTTTCAAAGTTTTCTGTACACATAATGGCACACGAACTAACTGTATTAACCGTCTGTGTTGTAATTTCTCATCAGAAATAGTTCATCTGAGTCAGCTATTTGCCACGTATCACACACATCTTGTTAAGTTGAACCGTTTTTGTTGTGTTCCCTAATCGAAAATAGTTCGTCCGAGTGAACCGTATGCCATATATCACACACACCTTGATTTGGCTAACCGTTTCTGTTGCACTCTCTAATAGCAAATAGTTCATCAGAGCTATCTGTATGCCGTATATCGCACACACATTGATATGGCTTGCAAAGATAACCAATCATACATAAAAGAATTCAGAGAAGATTCAAATATTGTTCATAGATAAACTTGGTCATAAACCCACAATTCATCGGTCTCAACAAACACACCGCAAAAAGAAGATTACATCGAATAGATCTCCACGAGAGAGGGGGAGAACATTGTATTGAGATCCAAAAAGAGAGAAGAAGCCATATAGCTACTAACTATGGACCCGAAGGTCTGAGGTAAACTACTCACACTTCATCGGAGGGGCTATGGTGATGATGTAGAAGCCCTCCATGGTGGATTCCCCTTTCGGCGGAGCTCCGGAACAGGCCCCAAGATGGGATCTCGTGGGTACAGAAGGTTGAGGCGGTGGAATTAGGTTTTTGGCTCCGTATCTGATCGTTTGGGGGTACGTAGGTATATATAGGAGGAAGGAGTACGTCGGTGGAGCAAAGTGGGGCCCACGAGGCAGGTTTCTGAACAAATATGATCCAGGAGACTTGGACCCTCCATCAAGAAAGGAGGGAGGCGGTCACGAGGTAGGGGCGCGCCCTAGAGGGGGGCGCGCCCTCCACCCTCGTGACCGCCTCCCTCCTTTCTTGACGGAGGGTCAGAAAATCACGTTCCCGAAGGTTTCATTCCGTTTGGACTCTGTTTGATATTCCGTTTCTTCGAAACACTGAAATAGGAAAAAAAACAGCAATTCTGGGCTGGGCCTCCTGTTAATAGGTTAGTCCCAAAAGTAATATAAAAGTGGAAAATAAAGCCCAATATGGTCCAAAACAGTAGATAATATAGCATGGAGAAATCAAAAATTATAGATACGTTGGAGACGTATCAGTACTCTACCAAAAATTCCCGAACTTATCCGGAACCCTGAATATGACTTCACATATATAAATCTTTACCTTCGTGCCATTTCGGAGGTCCTCGTGATGTCCCGAATTCCATCTGGGACTCCAAACTAATTTTGTACTTCACCATATGAATATCCCAATACTACCCTAGAGTTACCAAACGTTAAGTGTGTGACCCTACGGGTTCGAGAATCATGCAGACATGACCGAGACACCTCTCCGATCTATAATTAATAGTAGGACTTGGATGCCCATATTGATTCCACATATTCAACAAATACCTTTATCGGTTGAACCACGATGTCAAGGATTAAGTTAATCCCGTATACAATTCCCTTTGTCCGGTGATATGTTACTTGTCCAAGATTCTCGTTACCAGCTGGTCTCTTTACTCGTTCCGTAGTACAACATCCCCTAAAAAAACTCATTAGTCACATGCTTGCAAGCCATTCATGATGTTGTATTACCGAGAGGGCCTAAGATAGAGTAAATTGCAAAAAACATCGACACTTCAGGCTAGGTTTGCAGGAACCACACATATACGGAATTGTGCCAAAAAGCACTAATTTATTTCATAATTTTTTGCCAAAAACACTGGTTGCTCGTTTGGACCGTTTTAAGTGCGTTTATGACAGGGGGCCGCATCCATCGACATGGCAGCACTGTTCACATAGCAGTAGGCGGTGTTAACCGGCGTACGCGCATCGGTTCGAGCCACTTGTGTCAAACATCCCCGAAGCGGTGCAGGCCCATCCCAACAGCCCTCACTCTCTCTCGTCCTTCTCCCTCTCTCTGCTCCCGCTCATTCGTCGCCGCCGCCGCCCCCTCCCACATCTCCGACCGTCGTCGCCGCTGCGTCGCCATGGTGTCCTAGTCTGATGACGACAGCAGCGAGAACTCTCACCAGTACACCGACTCAGCTTCAGACGAGGGCATCATCAAGGTGAGTTCCTCGAGCTCAAGCTAGGGTTAGGGTTAGGGTTGGGATTTGGGGATTTTCTGTTGAGCTTGATCTGAAGTTTTGTTGGCTTTCCTTTGCACCTCCAGATCCCTGATACCATGCATGACTCCGATTTCGAGGGCACTGAACCTGGCGTTTTGTGCAATGAACACTCCCTGCCAGTAGAGAGGCGTGTTGCTTTCCAGGGCATCCACACTGGCAGGAGGTTCCTTGCTTGTGTTGTGAAGGTATGTGCCAAATATGTGCTAATTTGGTCATGTTTTAGTACTGATTTTATAGTTAGCAGATCTGGTGTGTTACTTGCTCAGTGAGGTCATTGTTTATATGTGAGCATGTGCAAAGTGTTGTCAGCAGATCTGGCCTGTTAGTTAGGTTGTTAATTAGTTAGCAGATCTGGTGTGTTAGTTACTCAGTGAGGTCATTGTTTATATGTGAGCATGTGCAAAGTGTTATCAGCAGATCTAGCCTGTTATTTAGGTTGTTAATTAGTTATGTATTTTCTGTGATAGTGGTGGTTAGTGAGGCCATTGTTTATATGCCGTGCATAGGGTTGGGAGCACTGATTGAGACTTGTTACTTTATAGCATGTGGATTAGTGAGCACTGTAATTGTTTAACTCATTGTGTCATATAGCTCATACCATTTGTTTAACACTAATATTATAGGAGGGAAGAAACTGTGGGCTAGTTGAATGGGTTGATCCATATTGGCCAGCTTCAATGGAGAATGCATTGACCAAGTTGTGGAATAAGTATGAAGAGTGCAAGAGGAGCAAGATTGAGGAGAATCTGACAAGCTCATTTGCTATTCACAATCTGACACAACAGAAGATCAAGTTGCAGGCAAGTTATGAGAGGTTGGTTGAAGATGTCAACGGCCTCTTGGATGCCCAGGAGCAGAGGTTTTATATGTAGAGAGATCAGATGCAGAACAAACCTGATGAGAGCAAGCTGCAGGAGAAGTATGACATGCTCAAGAACCTGACAGTTTCTCAAGCCAATGTCATTAGGAACATGAAGTTGAAGCTTGCTGAAGAGAAGATTAAGTTGTAGGCCCACATTAATGAGTTTGAGAAGGTTGTGGAGCAGACCAAGCTGAAGCTGAATGGGATCAAGGCCATCTTAGATGAATGAGCAATATAATTTAATATGTTGCTTATTAGTACCACCAGCATGGTTATGGGATGATGAGTACTATATTTATGGTTATGTAATGACTACTATTAGATGAATGATCTAGAATATCTGAATTATGATTATGTAATGTACCTATTTAGCATTAAGCACTATCGTGTAATATGGTACTTATTAGTTATGGTTATGTATGGATCTTCCAGTTATGTTGAATCCAATGTTGTTGGTTGGTTTTTTCGATGCCGAGAGACCCTAGACTCACTTTGGTGGGTTTTTCGATGTCGAGGGACCCTAGAATCACTTTGGTGGGTTTTTCGACGCCGGGGGACCCTAGACTCACTTTGGTGGGTTTTTCGATGCCGAAGGACCCTAGACTCACTTTGGTGGGTTTTTCGACACCGAGGGACCCTAGACTCACTTTGGTGGGTTTTTCGACGTCGAGTGACCCTGGAATCACTTTGGTGGGTTTTTCGACGCCGAGGGACCCTAGACTCACTTTGGTGGGTTTTTCGACGCCGAGTGACCCTAGAATCACTTTGGTGGGTTTTTCGATGCTGAGGGACCATAGACTCACTTTGGTGGACTTTTGACGTCGAGTGACCCTAGAATCACTTTGGTGGGTTTTTCGACGTCGAGTGACCCTAGACTCACTTTGGCGGGGTTTTCGACGTCGAGGGACCCTAGAATCATAGTAAGCATCATCATCACCAGAATCACCAGCATCACAGCCAACAAACTCAACATCTAGTCCATCCAAAGGCAACATCTAACATAAACATCCAAGACAGCCAACATTGTCAGGTTCTCACATCCATCCAAGGCAACAATGGTTCAAAGCCAACATAGGCACCATAGGTTCTGAAAGCCAACAAAGGCATAATCTAGTTCAAAGCCAACAATGGCATCATGGAGCGACAAATCCCAGTCTCGGTCCATGCAATGCAATGACACTTTTTGAGATACCTGTAGAGCACTTTTATGATCACCCAGTTACAAAGTGGCGTTTGATACCTCACAAAGCATTCTCCCGGTATTTGGGAGTAGCATGATCTCATGGTCTAAGGAACTGATACTTGACATGAAGAAACATGTAGCAAATAAACTAAGTGGTATGATCTAATGCTAAGATTACGATTGGGTCTGCCATCACATCATTCTGTGATCCCGTTATAAAATGGTAACACGTACTATGGTTAGAAAAAACTTAACTGTCACATCCCCAGTTCTGGTATGACCTAGGCTAGCCTTCATGTGTGCATCATGTTTAAATTTCATTTAAATTTGAAATGGGGATTTGTGAAACCCTCAGAAATTATTTCTGGAAATAACCCAGATAAAAATTGCTCGAAAAAGGTCCAGGAAAATGTTCATGTTGCTCTTTGAAAATATTGGTCAGAGGTAAAATTCTAACAAATATTTTTAGGATCTCATAAATATTTATTTTAGCCAATTGGAATTAATGCATAATTATTTGCTTTGGATATATATATGTTATATATTTTATATATGTCCAAAAATTCTGAATTTTGGTGAGGGGCTTGGGAATAATTCCTTAGGTCCCTGCAAAATTGTCAGAAGATAATAAATTAGTTTAGTATTATTTTTTTAAAGCAGAAACAAATATCAGAAAATAGAAAAACAGAAACAGAAATAAAAAGGAACTTACCTGGGCCACTTGCTTGTGTAGCCGGGCACTGTGCAGCCCAGCGGCCCAACAGGCCGGCCCAGCCGACTGGCACTGCCAGTCGTCGTCTCCACCGCGCCAGGAGGACACCGAGCACGCGCTCGCCGCACGCGGACACGCGCCCGACCAGCTCCTGCCTCCCTGCTTGCTCCGCGACCCCCTGCAACGTCGTCACGCAACCCCCCGGTGTTGGAAATATGCCCTAGAGGCAATAATAAATAAGTTATTATTATATTTCCTTGTTCATGATAATCGTTTATTATCCATGCTATAATTGTATTGATAGGAAACTCAGATACATGTGTGGATACATAGACAACACCATGTCCCTAGTAAGCCTCTAGTTGACTAGCTCGTTAATCAATAGATGGTTACGGTTTCCTGACCATGGACATTGGATGTCGTTGATAACGGGATCACATCATTAGGAGAATCATGTGATGGACAAGACCCAATCCTAAGCCTAGCACAAAGATCGTGTAGTTCATATGCTAAAGCTTTTCTAATGTCAAGTATCATTTCCTTAGACCATGAGATTGTGCAACTCCCGGATACCGTAGGAATACTTTGGGTGTGCCAAACGTCACAACGTAACTGGGTGGCTATAAAGGTACACTACAGGTATCTCCGAAAGTGTCTGTTGGGTTGGCACGAATCGAGACTAGGATTTGTCACTCCGTGTGACGGAGAGGTATCTCTGGGCCCACTCGGTAGGACATCATCATAATGTGCACAATGTGGTCAAGGAGTTGATCACGGGATGATGTGTTACGGAATGAGTAAAGAGACTTGCCGGTAACGAGATTGAACAAGGTATCGGGATACCGACGATCGAATCTCGGGCAAGTACAATACCGCTAGACAAAGGGAATTGTATACGGGATTGATCGAATCCTCGACATCGTGGTTCATCCGATGAGATCATCGTGGAACATGTGGGAACCAACATGGGTATCCAGATCCTGCTGTTGGTTATTGACTGGAGAACGTCTCGGTCATGTCTGCATGCTTCCCGAACCCGTAGGGTCTACACACTTAAGGTTCGGTGACGCTAGGGTTATAAAGGAAGTTTGTATGTGGTTACCGAATGTTGTTCGGAGTCCCGGATGAGATCCCGGACGTCACGAGGAGTTCCGGAATGGTTCGGAGGTAAAGATTGATATATTGGACGAAGGGTTTTGGAGTCCGGGAGTGTTCTGGAGGTACCGGGTGATGACCAGCATGACCGAAAGGTGTTTCGGGAGCCCCGACAAGTGTTGGGGGGCTTCATGGGCCAAGAGAAGGGGGCAAACCAGCCCACTAAGGGGCTGTGCGCCCCCCTCACCTATTCCCACGTGACCAGGGGGTTTGGGGCGCCCCTTCTAGGGTTCCCACCTCCTGGCTTGGGGGCCAAGTCACCCAAGGGGGAGATCCCATCTGCCCTGGTCGCCGCCCCCCCTAGGGGAAACCCTAGGGCGCCTCCCCTTCCCCCTTGCCCCTATATATATTGGAGGTTTTGGGGCTGCCTAAGACGAGATGAACTCTCCCAAGGTGCAGCCCTACCTCTCTCCCTCCTCGTCTCTCGCGGTGCTTGGCGAAGCCCTGCAGGATTGCCACGCTCCTCCACCACCACCACGCCGTTGTGCTGCTGCTGGATGGAGTCTTCCTCAACCTCTCCCTCTCTCCTTGCTGGATCAAGGCATGGGAGACGTCCCCGGGCTGTACGTGTGTTGAACGCGGAGGTGTCGTCCGTTCGACACTAGGATCATCGGTGATTTGGATCACGGCGAGTACGACTCCGTCAACCCCGTTCACTTGAACGTTTCCGCTTAGCGATCTACAAGGGTATGTAGATGCACTCTTCTTCCCCTCATTGCTGGTTTCTCCATAGATAGATCTTGGTGACACGTAGGAAAATTTTGAATTTCTGCTACGTTCCCCAACAGTGGCATCATGAGCTAGGTCTATTGCGTAGATTCTTTGCACGAGTAGAACACAAAGTAGTTGTGGGCGTTGATGTTGTTCAATATGCTTACCGTTACTAGTCCAATCTTGATTCGGCGGCATTGTGGGATGAAGCGGCCCGGACCGACCTTACACGTACACTTACGTGAGACAGGTTCCACCGACTGACATGCACTAGTTGCATAAGGTGGCTAGCGGGTGCCAGTCTCTCCCACTTTAGTCGGATCGGATTCGATGAAAAGGGTCCTTATGAAGGGTAAATAGCAATTGACATATCACGTTGTGGTTTTGCGTAGGTAAGAAACGTTCTTGCTAGAAACCCATAGCAGCCACGTAAAACATGCAAACAACAATTAGAGGACGTCTAACTTGTTTTTGCAGGGTATGCCATGTGATGTGATATGGCCAAGAAGAATGTGATGAATGATATGTGATGTATGAGATTGATCATGTTCTTGTAATAGGAATCACGACTTGCATGTCGATGAGTATGACAACCGGCAGGAGCCATAGGAGTTGTCTTTAATTTATTTATGACCTGCGTGTCAACATAAACGTCATGTAATTACTTTACTTTATTGCTAAAGCGTTAGCCATAGTAGTAGAAGTAATAGTTGACGTGACAACTTCATGAAGACACGATGATGGAGATCATGATGATGGAGATCATGGTGTCATGCCGGTGACGATGATGATCATGGAGCCCCGAAGATGGAGATCAAAAGGAGCAATATGATATGGGCCATATCATGTCACTATTTGATTGCATGTGATGTTTATCATGTTTATACATCTTATTTGCTTAGAACGACGGTAGTAAATAAGATGATCCCTCATTAAAATTTCAAGAAAGTGTTCCCCCTAACTGTGCACCGTTGCGAAAGTTCGTCGTTTTGAAGCACCACATGATGATCGGGTGTGATAGATTCTTACGTTCACATACAACGGGTGTAAGCCAAATTTACACACACGAAACACTTAGGTTGACTTGACGAGCCTAGCATGTACAGACATGGCCTCGGAACACAAGAGACCGAAAGGTCGAGCATGAGTCGTATGGAAGATATGATCAACATGAAGATGTTCACCAATGATGACTAGTTCGTCTCACGTGATGATCGGACACGGCCTAGTTGACTCGGATCATGTAATCACTTAGATGACTAGAGGGATGTCTATCTGAGTGGGAATTCATAAGATGAACTTAATTATCCTGAACATAGTCAAAAGATCTTTGCAAATTATGTCGTAAGCTCGCGCTTTAGTTCTACTGAGTTAGATACGTTCCTAGAGAAAATATAGTTGAAAGTTGACAGTAGCAATTATGCGGACAGTAGAAGGCTTATGTCCTTAATGCACCGCTCAGTGTGTTGAACCCCAAATGTCGTTTGTGGATGTTGCGAACATCGGACATACACGTTTAGATAACTACGTGATAGTTCGGTAATGTTAAATGGTTTAGAATTGAGGCACCGAAGACATTTTTGAAATGTCGTGGAACATATGAGATGTTTCGAGGGCTGAAATTGGGATTTCAGGCTCGTGCCCACGTCAAGAGGTATAAGACCTCCGACGATTTTCTTGGCCTGCAAACTAAGGGAGAAAAGCTCAATCGTTGAGCTTGTGCTCAGATTGTCTGAGTACAACAATCACTTGAATCGAGTGGGAGTTGATCTTCCAGATAAGATAGTGATGTTTCTACAAAGTCATTGCCACCAAGCTGCTAGAGCTTCGTAATGAACTATAACATATCAGGGATAGATATGATGATCCTTGAAATATTCGCGATGTTTGACACCGCGAAAGTAGAAATCAAGAAGGAGCATCAATTGTTGATGGTTAGTGAAACCACTAGTTTCAAGAAGGGCAAGGGCAAGAAGGGATACTTCATGAAACGGCAAATCAGTTGCTGCTCTAGTGGAGAAACCCAAGGTTGAACCCAAACCCGAGACTGAGTGCTTCTGTAATAAGGGGAACAGCCACTGGAGCAGAATTACCCTGGATACTTGGTAGATGAGAAGGCTGTCGATAGAAGTATATTGGATATACATTATGTGAATGTGTACTTTACTAGTACTCCTAGTAGCATCAGGGTATTAGATATGGGGTCGGTTGCTAAGTGTTAGTAACTCGAAATAAAAGCTACGGAATAAACGGAGACTAGCTAAAGGTGAGCTGACGATACATGTTGGAAGTGTTTCCAAGGTTGATATGATCAAGCATCGCACGCTCCCTCTACCATCGAGATTGGTGTTAAACCTAAATAATTGTTATTTGGTGTTTGCGTTGAGCATAGACATGATTGGATTATGTCTATCGCAATACGGTTATTCATTTAAGGAGAATAATGGTTACTCTATTTTTTTTGAATAATACCTTCAATGGTCTTGCACCTAAAATGAATGGTTCATTGAATCTCGATCATAGTGATACACATGTTCATGCCAAAAGATATAAGATAGTAATGATAGTACCACCTACTTGTGGCACTGCCATGTAAGTCATATTGGTATAAAACGCATGAAGAAGCTCCATGTTGATGGATCTTTGGACTCACTCATTTTTTTAAAGGATTGAGACATGTGAACCATGTCTATTGGTATATACGCATGAAGAAACTCCATGCAGATGGACCGTTTGGACTCACTTGATTTTGAATCACTTGAGACATGCAAATCATACCACATGGGCAAGATGACTGAAAGCTTCGGTTTCAGTAAAATGGAACAAGAAAGCAACTTGTTGGAAGTAACACATTTTGATGTGTGCAGTCCAATGAGTGCTGAGGCACGCAGTGGATATCGTTATGCTCTTACTTCACAGATGATTTGAGTAGATACTGAGCATATTTACTTGATGAAACACAAGTCTGAATTACTGAATGGTTCAAGTAATTTCAGAATGAAGTTGAATATCGTCGTGACAAGAGGATAAAATATCTATGATATGATCATAGAAATGAATATCTGAGTTGCGAGTTTGGTACACAATTGAGACATTGTGGAAATTGTTTCACGACCAGTACCGCCTGGAACACCATAGTGTGATGGTGTGTCCGAACATCATAACTGCACCCTATTGCATATGATGCATACCATGATGTCTCTTATCGAATTACCACTATAGTTCATGGGTTAGGCATTAGAGACAACCGCACTCACTTTAATAGGGCACCACGTGATTCCGTTGAGACAAAACCATTTGAACTATGGTTTGGAGAAACCTGAGTTGTCGTTTCTTAAAAGTTTGGGGCTGTGATGCTTATGTGAAAAAGTTTCAGGTTGGTAAGCTCGAACCCAAAGCGGATAAAATGCATCTTCATAGGACACCCAAAACAGTTGGGTATACCTCCTAATTCAGATCCGAAAGCAATAGGGATTGTTTCTAAAATCGGGTCCTTTCTCGAGGAAAAGTTTCTCTCGAAAGAATTGAGTGGGAGGAAGATAGAACTTGATAAGGTTGTTGAACCTTCACTTCAGGCAGAGAGTAGCGCAAGCACAGGAAAAATGTTTCTGTGGCCCCTGCCTCAGTTGAAGAGAAAGCTAATGATGATGATCATGGAGCTTCAGATCAAGTTACTATCGAACCTCATAGGTTGACAAGGGTGTGTACAACTTCTAAGTGGTAACCCTGTCTTAAAAGGTCACGTTGTTGGACAACAATGAACCTATGAGCTATGGAGAAACGATGGTGGGCCTGGATTCCGAAAAATGGCTCGAGGCCATAAAATCCGAGAGAGGATCCATGTATGAAAACAAAGTGTAGACTTTGAAAGAACTACTTGATGGTCATAAGGCTGTTGGGTACATATGGATTTTAAAAGGAAGACAGACAATGATGGTAAGTATCACCATTGAGAAAGCTCGACTTGTCGTTAAGGTGTTTCCCGACAAGTTCAAGGAGTTGACTACGATGAGACTTTCTCACTCGTAGCGATGCTAAGAGTCTGTTGGAATTAGCAGGTACTGCATTATTTATGAAATCTTGCAGATGGGATGTCAAAAAAAAATATTGTTTCCTTGTTCTTGAGGAAAGGTTGTATGTGATACAACCAGAAGATTTTGTCGATCCTGAAAGATGCTAACAAGTATGCAAAGCTCCAGCAATCCTTCTAAGGACTGGAGTAAGCATCTCGGAGTTGGAATGTACACTTTGATGAGATGATCAAAGATTTTGGGGTTTATACAGAGTTTATGAGAAACTTGTATTTCCAAAGAAGTGAGTGGGAGCACTATATAATTTCTGATAAGTATATGTGGATGACATATTGTTGATCAGAAATGATGTAGAATTTCTGGAAAGCATATAGGGTTATTTGAAAGGTGTTTTTCAATGGAAAACCTGGATTAAGCTACTTGAACATTGAGCATCAAGATCTAGAAGGATAGATCAAAACCGCTTAATGGTACTTTCAAATGAGCACATACCTTGACATGATCTTGAAGGTGTTCAAGATGGATCAGTCAAAGAAGGAGTTCTTGCCTGAGTCCTGAGGTATGAAGTTAAAAGTTAAAGCTCGACCACGGCAGGAGAAAGAGGAAGGACGAAGGTCGTCCCCTATGCTTTTGTCATAGGCTCTATACGGAATGCCATGCTGAGTACCGTACCTGATGTGTGCCTTGCCACATGTCTGGCAAGAGGGTACAAACATGATCTAGGAGTAGATCACCAGATAGCGGTCAAAATTATCCTTAGAGGAATAAGGATATGTATCTCGGTTATGGAGGTGAAAAGAGTTCGACATAAAGAGTTACGTCGATGCAAGCTTAACACCTATCCGGATAGCTCTGAGTAGAGATACCGGATACGTATAATGGAGCAACAATTTAGAATAGCTCCAAGTAGAACAGTTATTTGAAATGGCTCCAATTATAGCGTAGAGATTTGCGAAGTACATACGGATCTGAATGTTGCAGACCCGTTGACTAAAACCTCTCTCACAAGCAACATGATCAAACCCATAACTCATTGAGTGTTAATCACATAGTGATGTGAACTAGATTATTGACTCTAGTAAACTCTTTGGATGTTGGTCACATGGCGATGTGACCTGTGAATGTTAATCACATGGCGATGTGAACTAGATTATTGACTCTAGTGCAAGTGGGAGACTGTTGGAAATATGCCCTAGAGGCAATAATAAATAAGTTATTATTATATTTCCTTGTTCATGATAATCATTTATTATCCATGCTATAATTGTATTGATAGGAAACTCAGATACATGTGTGGATACATAGACAACACCATGTCCCTAGTAAGCCTCTAGTTGACTAGCTCATTAATCAATAGATGGTTACGGTTTCCTGACCATGGACATTGGATGTCGTTGATAACGGGATCACCTCATTAGGAGAATCATGTGATGGAAAAGACCCAATCCTAAGCCTAGCACAAAGATCGTGTAGTTCATATGCTAAAGCTTTTCTAATGTCAAGTATCATTTCCTTAGACCATGAGATTGTGCAACTCCCGAATACCGTAGGAATACTTTGGGTGTACCAAACGTCACAACGTAACTGGGTGGCTATAAAGGTACACTACAGGTATCTCCGAAAGTGTCTGTTGGGTTGGCACGAATCGAGACTGGGATTTGTCACTCCGTGTGACGGAGAGGTATCTCTGGGCCCACTCGGTAGGACATCATCATAATGTGCACAATGTGGTTAAGGAGTTGATCACGGGATGATGTGTTACAGAACGAGTAAAGAGACTTGCCGGTAACGAGATTGAACAAGGTATCGGGATACCGACGATCGAATCTCGGGCAAGTACAATACCGCTAGACAAAGGGAATTGTATACGGGATTGATCGAATCCTCGACATCGTGGTTCATCCGATGAGATCATCATGGAACATGTGGGAACCAACATGGGTATCCAGATCCCGCTGTTGGTTATTGACCGGAGAACGTCTCGGTCATGTCTGCATGCTTCCCGAACCCGTAGGGTCTACACACTTAAGGTTCGGTGACGCTAGGGTTATAAAGGAAGTTTGTATGCGGTTATCGAATGTTGTTCGGAGTCCCGGATGAGATCCCGGACGTCACGAGGAGTTCCGGAATGGTTCGGAGGTAAAGATTGATATATTGGACGAAGGGTTTTGGAGTCCGGGAGTGTTCTGGAGGTACCGGGTGATGACCAGCATGACCGAAAGGTGTTTCGGGAGCCCCGACAAGTGTTGGGGGGCTTCATGGGCCAAGGGAAGGGGGCAAACCAGCCCACTAAGGGGCTGTGCGCCCCCCTCACCTATTCCCACGTGACCAGGGGGTCTGGGGCGCCCCTTCTAGGGTTCCCACCTCCTGGCTTGGGGGCCAAGTCACCCAAGGGGGAGATCCCATCTGCCCTGGCCGCCGCCCCCCTAGGGGAAACCCTAGGGCGCCTCCCCTTCCCCCTTGCCCCTATATATATTGGAGGTTTTGGGGCTGCCTAAGACGAGATGAACTCTCCCAAGGTGCAACCCTACCTCTCTCCCTCCTCGTCTCTCGCGGTGCTTGGCGAAGCCCTGCAGGATTGCCACGCTCCTCCACCACCACCACGTCGTTGTGCTGGTGCTGGATGGAGTCTTCCTCAACCTCTCCCTCTCTCCTTGCTGGATCAAGGCATGGGAGACGTCCCCGGGCTGTACGTGTGTTGAACGCGGAGGTGCCGTCCGTTCGGCACTAGGATCATCGGTGATTTGGATCACGGCGAGTACGACTCCGTCAACCCCGTTCACTTGAACGTTTCCGCTTAGCGATCTACAAGGGTATGTAGATGCACTCTTCTTCCCCTCGTTGCTGGTTTCTCCATAGATAGATCTTGGTGACACGTAGGAAAATTTTGAATTTCTGCTACGTTCCCCAACACCCGGCTCCCCTCGCTCTCAGCCGCGCTCATCCCCTCCCCTTTCTCTCTCTCGCGAGCACCACCGAACGAGCCGTCGCCGTCGCTCGCTGTTGTCGCGCCCACCGCCACGGCCTCGCCTCTCCGGTGAGTCCATGAGCATCTCCGCGACTCCCTCGTCCCCTCCACTGAGTCACGCGATGTCGAACGCTCTGCATCATCACCGTCTTCTACCTCCGGCCGCCCAGATCTCCGGCGACCTCACGCTGCCTTCGACGCGCCCCCAGCCTCGTCCCCGCCTCTGCTGGCCCCGTGGTGAGCCGTTGCACCATCCCCCGCTCTTCCTTTTCCTGTTCGCTTGCCGTAGCTGTGCTAGCTGCTGTGCCCGCACCCCGCTGTCGCCGGCCATGCTGTCGACGAGGGTAGAGCTCGTAGCTGTTGCCCCTGAGCGCGTCACCGCGTTCGTTGCAGCCCCAGGAGCCGAACGCACCCACCTGCAGCCCCTGTCGTGCCCCGTAGCCTACGCCCGCTCGAAGCTGTGCTCCGGCCGCCGTCGTGAGCTCTGCTCCGGCGAGCTCCGACCACCCCACGGTCTCCTGCATGTCCCACTGGATGTGCGTGAGCCTGGGCTTCGCGTAGGTGGTTTCCGCCGCCCAAATGGTCGCCGGAGCGACGAACTCGAGCCCCTCCGCCGCGTTCGGCCTCGCCGGCGACTAACCACCGGTCAACCCGCACTAACTACCCCCCGCTGTGACACTAACAGTGGGCCCCGACGCCCTAATCTGTTAATTAGATTAGAAATAACCCCCTCTGTTAATTAACCTGTGTCACTGACGTGTGGTCCCCACGCGTCAGGTTTGACCAGTCAGCGCAGCTGACCTGCTGATGCAGGCATGACGCAGTGCTGACGCAGTATTTGACTTTCTGGATTAAAACAAATCAGGAAATTCTAGAATGATATAAACTTCAAAAAATCATAGAAATTCAACCGTAGCTCAAATTGAAATAATTTATATATGAAAATTTATCAGAAAAATTCAATCTATCCATCTGTACTAGTTTCATGCATGACAAACCAACTTATACATGCTGAATATGAGAAAACACATTTATGGCATTTTAAGAGACTTAATTTAGAGTTGCATTTGAAACCTTGTTCAAATGGACCTCTTCCAAATAGAATGCTAGATGCATTAACACAAACAACATCACATCTTCATGCCATGTTCATGCATCATATTGTTGCATATGCTTGTGTATTGATTGCCGACACCGTTCCTTCTCGATAGGTCCTGCTCCGGAGACCGATCCAGAGTACATGTCTAAGGAGCAGTGCCCCCTTGTTGATCTACCAGGCAAGCAAACCCCCTTGTTCATTCTGATACAATCCCACTCTCTCGCTCCTATTCTCTTTTATTGCATTAGGACAACAACGATTCAACTGCTACTTTATGTTGCGGTAGTTGAACCCATTCCTTTGCATGACCTGTCATTGCCACAGTAAATAGTTGAAACCCACTAGCATGTGTAGGAGTTGATTAAGCCATGTTGTGTTCCTACCATGCCATGCCTGTTATTGCTTAGAGTTGTGTCAGGTCTGATTCATTGGGAATGGATTGGAGTGTTATGATATGTTCTGATGCTGAGAGTTAAGTGTGTGAACACGATTTGGTAAAGGTAGCGGTGAGAGGCCATGTAGGAGTACATGGTGGGTTGTCTCACTGGAACCATCCTTAAGCACTGAGTTCTGTGTATGTTGTCCAATGACTAGCTACTACCACGCATTGGAATGCTTAAGTGCCCCTCTCGACTTATTAATCACCTCGATCTCTGTCCAGGAGTTGCAACTAGTTTCTGGTGTTTGTAGGTAGTGCTATTTTTCTACCGAGTGGCACCTGGCAAGGTGGACTTGGGACAGACTACGCACCGTGGCCCGGTGTACCGAGTGGCACCCGGATGGTGGGCTCGGGAACCCTGCACACATCGTTTGGGGCCGTAGTGGAAACCTCGGGCAGACTCCCTGCGGATGGAACCCAAATAGGCGATAAACCTAGACTAGAGTCTTGTGTGGTTAGTCAGGTCGTGGCCGACACCCTGGCCAGGCTTCCGCTTGAAGGTTGCCGAGATACATGACGTGTACATGGTGATAAGTGGTGAGAGCGTGTGTGAAGAAGTACACCCCTGCAGGTTTATCATGATCTATTCGAATAGCCGTGTCCTCGGATATGGACTTCTTGGATGCTTACGTGGTACATAGACAACTTGAAGTGGATACTCTAAAATGCTCAAGACAAGTGTGAGTGCTATGGATGGCCTTCTCGTAGGGGACGGGAATGAATCCATAGTGGTGTATTGAGATGGTGATTAGTGGACTCGTGTGCGCTTTCTTACCTCAAAGAAGTTACTAGTAGTCGTAGAATAGGTTAGCCACCGAGTCAAAGCTGGCTTGCTGCAACTGAACCCCACATTGCCTCCTTGATACTAATGGATGTATGATAGGATCTTATGTAAGTCTTGTTGAGTACCTTTGTACTCACGTTGCCTTATTTATGTTTTTGCAGATGAGACTTCTGTCTCAGTAGTAGTTCTGCATGGACTTCGACGAATAGCTTGTTACCTCAGCTACGATCTTGTACCCTTGGGAGGGTCTTGTAGATAGTCAGGCTTCTCGGCCTTTTTCTTTTGTAGTTGTCTGTATTCAGACATGTAATGCTTCCGTTGCTTGTATGCTCTGAATGATGGGTCATGTGACCCCTGCTTGTAATAAATGCTATGTGGTTCTTTTGGGCTTTATCTATATGAGTTTGAGTTATGTTGTGATGCCATGTTGTACAGCACATACTTGCATGTTATGCGTACGTGTGACGTGTATTGCTATGTGTGGGATCCGACAACTTAGTTGTCTATCCTTGGTAGCATCTCTTATGGGGAAATGTAGTCTGGTGCTTCCACTGAGCCATGGT
Organism: Aegilops umbellulata; assembly: GCA_032464435.1. Classification (NCBI taxonomy): domain Eukaryota; kingdom Viridiplantae; phylum Streptophyta; class Magnoliopsida; order Poales; family Poaceae; genus Aegilops; species Aegilops umbellulata. The sequence continues at coordinate 190,042,052 of CP136057.1, forward strand.
AGTCCGCGACAGCCCGGTTCACCGGAGTCCTGCTAGCCCAGCACTACTGCTCCGGAACACTTAAACTGGCCGGCATGTGATTCACATCGTTCCTGTGTCTATCCCTTCGGGGAAATGTCACGCAGTGACTTCCGGAGACCTGCTAGCCTGCTACAGCCCGGATTCCCGGAGTCCTGTTAGCCCAGTTGCTACAGCCCGGATTCGCACGTTGATGACCGACATGCTCGATGTTGTTTCATGTATGCCTGTCCCCGTAAGTTAGTGCCACTTTGGGTTCACGACTAGTCATGTCGGCCCGGGTTCTTTGTCATATGGATGCTAGCGACACTATCATATACGTGAGGCAAAGGCGCAAACGGTCCCGGACCAGGTAGGCGACACCCGTGAGGTTACCGTGCGTGAGGCCGCAAAGTGATATGACGTGTTACATGCTAGATCAGTGTGACTTAGGACCGGGGTCCCAAGATTAACCATCTTTGATCAACGAGCAAGTCTAGTAGGAGCTCATTAGGAAGATGGTGTTGTTTATGTATCCACACATGTATTTAATTTTCGGTCAATACAATTCTAGTCTGGATAATAAGCATTTATCATGAATTGGGAAATATGATTCTACGACATATTTACGACATACTAGACATGCATATGCCATTTCTATGCTCATTTAAAGAGAACTAGGAAAAAACATTATTAGGCGGATTTATGGGGATTTGATAAAACACTTCACCTACAAACCTCCCCTAAATTATTGAGACACCCCTAAAAGTTATTTATTGGGGATCTTTTTATGGAGATCCCTTGGAGATGCTTTTAACACAACTCTTTTAACGAATTCTTGGTAATCAAGATCAATAATGAAAAAAAAAGATCATTATTCTGCATCTATCCTGAATTAAGTCTTGGTGATTGATTGGAACGTCTTCCCCACGGGTTGGTTCGCTAGTCAAGTACTTCCTCTGTCCCAAAATATAAAAACGTTTTTAACACTAGTGTAGTATTAAAAACGTTCTTATATTATGGGACGGAGGGAGTATAATTTAAACCCCTTTTGTGACTCCCTTATGGGTACATTGAAATTCACTTACCAAAGTGAACATATACCTCAAGTACAACGACTGCTGATGTAATTTACTCGCAGCCGTGGCTCTCCCTTTCCATGGTACTCCAGCCGATCCGAATTAGTTGGCGCTCGGAGGACATAGAAAAGCCTGAGATGGTGCTGGATGAATGAATCCAATGATTGCTGACGAAGTCGGACGCCGCGGAGACGTAGAGCTTTTCGTTGTTTTCCATTCTTCTTCCCGGCGCTCAGTCCGCCACCATGTCTCGCAAACTTTACAAGTCGGCCAAATATAATAGCAAAACGGCATGGAATATCCTTCTGGAGCGTCGGTTCACTACTAATTATATGGACTATCAGTTCGAAAGTGTTTACCTAATCATTGCCTAGTTTCAAGAACAAAACTCTTTGGCTGGGGCATTAGATCATCTCTAGCAGAGCCGGCAAATCTGGCAAACCCTTATGAGTCCGGCGAGTATACGGGTTCGGCCCAATTTTCTGATCAGAAGAGAGACCGTATACTCGTCCGGCCCGTAAATTTTTTTACCGCAGCCCGCAAACCGCCTAGCAGAAGCGGTATATCTACGTGTTTGCGGGGTGTGGGATACAGGTCGAAACCCTATCCCTCCGCCGACGCGTTCCACCGCGATTCCCCACTACCCCCTCGCATTTCTCACGGCCGGCGAGCCCGCATCCGCCTCGAAACGCCATGTGGAGCTTCGACCACGGCTCCAGCGGTCGCGACGACCCCTAGCGCGAGCTCGTGTCCGTTTGGACGGCGCGAGGAAGCGCGGGGCCAAGCAGTGGACGAACCGGGGCCTCTAGCCGTCGTCGAGGTTCCTCCGTCGCGAGACAGAGGAGTATGATCGTCAGCAGGCCGCGGGCTCGAGATCAGCCGCGTAGCTCACCCACGCGGCGAGCTCTTCCTCTTCCGGCGTGAGGCTTCTTCCCGTGAAGAGGGAGTGGTCGGAGGAGCCCGAGGAGATCGTGCGCCGCGGCGTCGTCAGGCCGGAGGACTTCGTCGCTGATGTCGACGCGGCCGCGACCGCCATTGCCGAACGCAGCTTGCGCGAAGAGGCGGAGCGCCGGCGCCACCACGAGGAGCTCGAAGACTCGTGTTCTAGCAGGCGGTCGCGGCGAACCTTGCCACCAAGGAGAAGGACGGCGAGTGGCGGCGCATCCGCGAGGAGCAGAGGGAGAAGTACATCGACCTCGGCAGCTCCGATGAGGAGGATTGAGCTCCTCCACCGCGTCGTCCATGGCCGCGGGCTCACCGCCGTGAGATCCCCACCCCCCCTTACTACTAGTAGTGAATGTAGTATGTAATATGAACTAGTGTTTGTAATGAATTAGTGTTTGATCATGTAGTATATGTAGTATGTGATGAACTACTATGGTTGCACTTTCTCCCGCGAAACTTTTTTTCAAATTATGCAGTTTCATATAAGGTTTTTGTTCTGCCGCGCACGTTTTCGGCCCGCAAACGAGATTCTCGTCGACATATAAACGGCTTATGCGGGTCGGAATTTTGCGGAGTCTGCTAGAGATGCTCTTAGTACTAGATAGTCTCATTGGGTGGTTGTTACTAGTAATAGCCATCCCCATCTCTTTTCCTGCTATAATGCTACTCTGAGCCGCATATACTAGTTTAGGGGATCCCCTAGTTTAGTGTATCATCTCCTCTAATGATCCAAGTCGTCATTAACAGATAGGAAAAGATGATTGGTTATATTAATCCTACACCACAGTGCTCAACTTACTTAGAAAATACAACCACCTCCCTCCATTCATAAATACAAGATGCCATGTTTTGGATATTTTTACAAAAATATTTTCTTTTATAAACTTACGACATTGTGAAACTATTTGTCATCACAAGGAAAATCATAGTATTACCACCTGACCAATTTGAACTTTTTCATGCATGGGGTATGTGATCCCTTCATCACGTATTAAGAGCTAAAGTTAGAAAAGTGTGAAAGGACGCTTTGTAGGAGGTCGTCTATTAACCAGCAATGTAATATATACCAAATAAGTTGTGGACATGTAGCCCTAGGCCTTATACTTCATTCTAAACTAAATGATATCTTTGCAACTTATAATTGTTTTCCCATTGTCCGGATCTAATCATTTAAGTCAAACGGCATATACATAGATGGATTTCTATGTTAAGAGTATCTGTGGTTGGATGGTTAGAGGGACTGTGGTATCTCGAGCCCATCAGGGTTCAACTCCTGTTGCTCGCATTTATTCTTGGATTTATTTCAGGATTTTCGGCGATGCGCATTCAGTGGGAGGAGACATTTCCGTCGACGACGAGGAGCCTACAGTTCATAGGGGTGAGTGTATACGCGTGTATATGAGCGCTTGCGTCTGTACTGTGTTTAAAAAAAAGTACAAGATGCAAGCACCACAGAAGGAAAGCCTTTTTTGTTTCTAAAATGAGTAAATGGTGATGCCAGGGCATTGGCAAAGCCGGAGGAATCGAATATGGTGGAAGTTTGCTCAAGGAAGTTTGTCAATTTTCCTTTTGGAAGAGAAACATTAACGAAATTCCACAATGCATTCTCTAATAAATAGAAATAAAAATGACGTGATATGTAGGGTGAGATAGATAAAAATAAGAAAAGTGTACAACACATAAATTATTTAGCCAATCCACATATTGGGATGCATATTGTATTCTAGCATGATAACCAACCATGGCTACACCGGAGGTGAACTCTTGCAGTAGATCAATAAAATTTCTATTACTTAAAAAAAGCATAGCTAGCTCATGGGAGTAAACTAGTTTCCGTTCTTAGAATTGCTTCGTAGAAAGATCATCTTCAATGGGGTAGGCATTTTTGTTGATAGCGAGATGGCAGAAGTTTCAGTTTTGAAGCTGTACGAGTCCGCTCTTTAGTTGGCACGGCAGTAATGCTACACATACAAAAAAGTTACAGGCTTTACAAATTGGGTTAATTTGATCAATAGGTGAAGGAAGTGGCCCACATCCTCTGAAAATCAGGGGGGAGGGGGTGTGATTGGTTATTAGATGGGAAGAGCTTGTAAATCTTGTATTTGTTTGTATGTCTAGCATTTTTGGTTAGCACGGTGTGTGTGTTAAGTTCTGCTTTGTATCCGGTCTTTCGGAAAAGAACCACTTTACCTAGTTCCAATCAATCTTTTCAAGAAACGAACCCCAGCTCCCATCCATAAAAAGAAAAAAAAACAACTTACAATCGGCCGACTGATAACATGGGCGCGTCCACAGCCTCGCACAGGCAACGCGTGCCCCTTGGTGCCCAACGCACCGCTTATCATTTTTATGTGAGATGCAATGCGCGAGTCAACTCCATCCTAACTCCTTCCCATGCTTCTCTTCCGCATCTATCGATGCGGCAGCCCTCGTGGATGTTGGCGTTCCTCCGGTCGTCATCATCTGTCTCCTCCATCCATCTAATCTCCCATCCTCTTCTCTCCCACGATCTATCGTTGTCGTCCCTTGCGGCTGCGGGCATTCGCACTGATCATCGCCTTGAGCACAAGCCCGGTCACCTCCCATGCACAAGTCCACCCAAGTCCTCATTCTCTATGTCGTCCATGGTCGGATGGTGCAGAGGAGTGTGGGGGCTTGTTGGCGATGCCACAACATGTGTTGTGTTGTCAGAGATGGAGCTATGACGAGCTACCTGCTCAATGATGTTGTCGTTATTGCTGGAGGTGACGACAACATGGTCTATATTACAATGGGTGACCGCAACATGGTTTATGTTGCAGTGGGTGACCAAATACCCCGCGGCATTCAAGATGATGATGACTACACCATGTCCCATGTTGCAATGGATGACCAAAGCACACGTCAGTTATAGCACAAATCGTAACAAGGTCCGTGTTGCAAACCAACCGAACACAACACGGTCATTCTAAGGTTGCCGCTGACTCGTGGTGGGAGATCGAACGGATGTCTCGCACGCCATCTAACGTCTGCTGAGGCGGTCGATCTAATTGGTTGGTAACCCAGCCGGCAGTAAAGAAAGGTAAACGTCCTCGGTCTTCGAGAGAAGTACTTCACTTCCAGTGGTGAATATTCGGCGGCCACAGCTTACAAGGCACAGCTCGCGGGGCAAGTTCTCAGTCCAACCTCCACCACAATCTGGAAGGCTTGGGCTCCGCCTAAGTGCAAGTTATTTGCGTGGTTGATCGTTCAAAACCGAGTGTGGACGGCCGATCGTTTGCAGCGACGGGGATGGCCAAATTGCGTCCTTTGCCCCCTATGTAAGCGGGTTTAGGAGTCCGCTGCTCATCTCCTATTTCAGTGTAGATTCACCGTCCGCATTTGGAATTAGGTCGTCGCTTGGCTAGGCATGCACGGTCAATCACCGATGACTTGGCGACATGAGGTCTCTGTTCATGATTGGTGGCTAAAAACGATCGACTCAGGCGGCTACATCAAGAAGGCGATCGTCTCTGTGATGATGCTTGTCTCGTGGGAAATTTGGAAGGAGCAAAACGCCAGAGTTTTTCGCAACACGGTTACCCCGACTTCCGTTGTTGTTGACAAGATCAAAGAGGAAGCCCACCTTTGGGCGCTGGCTGGAGCCAGGCACCTGAGTACTCTAATGTTGCGAGAGTAGCCTTTTTCTTTTTGCCGCTCTACAGTTTATGTCTAGACCTTCTCCTTAATTAATAAAAATGGCAAGTCTTTTGCCTCGTTTCAAAAAAATATATATGATTGCGGGAGCGAGTTACATGATGTTTCAGACAACCAATTTTGTTTCGGAGGTTGACGCGCGGCGAGGCATCCGTAAAAGCCTCCGTGAGACCGTGACGTGACAGCCGCGGGAGACTCACTGGATGCACCTCGGGGCCAAGCCCACGGCGACGGTTGGTTGCACTTTATATGCCCCGCTAACCGATCTTTGCTTCCCTCGCAGCAAAGAGACGGTGAGCATGGCCATGGGCGCGCACTGCTCGTGGTTGCTGAGATCCCTCCTGCCGTCGCTGTGGGAGGCGGAGGTGGCCATCTCCGCCGTGGCACTCCTCGCCGCCGCCGTCGCGCTCCTCCTCATCCTCGAGGAGACCGCGTCCGCCAACCCCCCGCCTTCTTCCACGACCAAGAGCCACGACAGAGACCGCCGGTGCCGGACGCGGGGCAGCGCAAAGGGAAGCATGGCGGTCGCTGAACCAGGATGCGCCGGCGACGAGGTGAGATCGATCGAGCATGCGTACACGGCGTGCATACATACATTGATCTGCATTCCCGCCTCAAATGGTAACACGGCTTATTTTCCCTGATGAACCCTACAGATCACTCTTGTGGGTGACAGCTCTCGCTCTCGGAGCACCACCGCTTACGTGATCAAGGTACACTTTTATCTAAGTTCCAACGTACTACTACACAGTCAGCATCTAGCTCGGAGAGAAAAACGGCACCTGTTCTTACTCCGTTTGTGTGTTACTCCGTCAGCTGGAGCTGGTGTCTGCCAAGTACCTGATCGGCGCCAACCTGAACGGGACCTCCGAACCCTACGCCGTCATCTCCCTCGGCAAGCAGAAGCGCTTCAGGTGCGCAATGGCATCCCCTCCTCTTCTTACATCCGTATTCCTTATTACTACTTGTAATGTTGCTCTGCAATTGAAGTGAGGTGTTCATAGAGTTCATACCGTGTTTGTGCGTGCAGTTCCATGGTGCCTAGCCAAAGAAATCCCGTGTGGGGGGAGGCGTTCAGCTTCCTGGCCAGAGAACTTCCAGCTGAGGTATGATTATGAACGAACAGCTTCCTACACATTCTTTCATCATCTCTATCCACAGCAAACACGATGATTACCTTTTTCTTCTCCTAGAACATAGAAAATGTGTTTCTTTTCTCTCTTGAGAATCTGAAAGGTGTTCTTTTGGAAATATAGTTTAGAACCCATTCGCTCTACTAGTCGCTTTTAATCATCGTCACACACTCACAAATAGTCCACCCGCCGTCCCTGCGGGCCCACTGCCGCCGAGGCTCTAATCATGGATGTCTCAGTATATACTACTACATCCCCATACAGGCTAAACTAGCCTAAAAGACATCGGTAATCCACTTCTGAGCCCAGGCTCAGCTGCACCCACCCTTACGAAAAAAAATAAAAATAAATATTAGAAAAAATCAAAAAAATCCAATTTTTTTGTATGTGGTAGATAATTTGATGCGTGAGGTACGCTCTAATTTTCAAATCATTTGGACATCTGAGCAGCTCTCGGCAAAAAAGACAAATTCGGGGACTGTAAAAATGTTTACTGTTCATGCATTGTTCTGACCCGATTTGTCTTTTTTGCTGAGAGCTTCTCATAAGTCAAAATGAGCTAAAATTTTGAGCAGACCTCACGTGATAAAGTTTCTACCATGCAAAAAAAGTTTGGAATTTTTTGAATTTATTTGAATTTTTTGTGATTTTTTTCCTGGACGGGTGCAGATGAGCCTGGGCACCGAAACGCCGCACTCAAAAAACATGTTACATTTTGATACAAAGTGTGATTCCAGTTTGAATACCTTAAGCGTGAAAGAAGAGCAATACGGCATTATGGAGTAGATTAGACAAGTGCTCCGCAAAGAAAAGCACAGGGTGTATGCCAGCCTACAGTGTTAGTACAAAGCAATGCTTTTGCGCCATGCAGTGCTGCTGTTAGTTTTATTTCATTCTCTTTGAGAATCTTCAGAGAGCACGGCATACATATAGTAGGCCGGCTTGCCGACGATCTTTCGGAACCGTCGCAGAAAGTAGTAGCATCATAATTTTTTTGAAAGGCACTTTCCCAGAAAGACAGTGGTCCAGATAATATAGGGTAAATTAGAGTGCACCTGACGCCATCGATCCTCGATTCAGGCTTTGAATAGTGAACTGAACAATGGCCTGCAGGTTGTCAAAAGTAGTTATGGGAGAGTGCAGTGCGTGCATATGCTTGCATGCAGGTGCAGCATCATAGCCAGCTTCTCTGAAGCAACAACCATCTCACTGCTCCTGTCAATGATTCAAAAGCAAAGGTGTTACCTACCTGGAACCTGGCACAAACATCATATGAACTTTATGGGAACCAAGTTGTAAATGAAACCTGGCTAGCTAGATTTATCTGGGCAGCATGTTTCGTAAACAGAAGCGGGAACTGAGAAGTTTTCAGCAAAAAAAAATGAAAAAATCGAGAAAATATGCCGAGGCACGCATTTGATGCCAGAGACACGCGCTTGCTCAAAAGTGTGATGTATTTTTTTACTTTCTGGATAGGTAACCATAACAGTTTATGACTGGGACAATGTATGCAAACGCAAAGTCATCGGATCTGTAACTGTAGCTATCCTCGCCGAAGATGAAACAGGAGCCGTTTGGTACGACCTGGACAGCAGATCTGGTCAGGTAGGATATGCATTTATGAATAATAACCAGCCTTCCTCATCACAGTAGCCACCGCATGTACAATTCCGCTTACAACACAAGTATCTGGTTGCAGATCTGCTTGCGTATTAGCTCAAAGAAAGTGTCGTCGACTTCTGACAGGTAAGGTTGATTTGAGAAATATGAACAGCATTATTTGTGAAGCTAGGCAAACATCCTTCTTATTTCACCAAATGTTTCCAGCTTCTTTAAGCAGTATACTGGAGCCAAGTCCCAGAGAAAGATGATACTCACTAGGCAACGGTTGGCGATGACTGAAGACAGTGGTCCTCTGCACGCTACAATCGAATTCCCTCATGATGAAGTACTAATTCTCGGCAAATGATAATTGCACATACAGTATTTCATACTCACCAGGCAGCAAGCCTGGTAAGCTATCTAAAAAAAACGTATTGCATACTCAACTGAACCGAATGATTGCCTTTTCTACTTTCAGATTGTTCACCACAGTTATTCTTGTGCTCTGGAGAGGTCTTTCTTGCGCTATGGGCGTATGTGCATCTCCTCATGGCATCTGTGCTTCCAGTCACACGTATTCTCCAAGCAATTAAATGTAAGTACATGTTCTAAAAGTGCAAACCCCAAACTGATCTTTGCATGGTTTTAACTTATGAGCAAGGTAAATAATATCAGCCACGTCTGAAAATCCATGAGATAATAAATTGTCACTCAATTATATAAATCTTGCTAACTAACACACACTAATCAGGCCATTGCTGCAGAAAATCGGTACAGTATGGATATATTGACAAGCAAGTTCAGATTCTTTTCTCTGTTCACAAATTCATCCTTATATAATTTTCTTATTATCCAATTATTTTTAGGTGATCATTCCGTTACAAGACATATATGAGGTATGCAACCTATGAAGCTCTTATTATGACCTTAGTATTTGATTTTAAATGGTTGAGATGGTTGACCCATGCATGATTTCACCCCACAGATAAGGAGGAGCCAGCACTCCATTATAAACCCAGCTATTACTATATTTCTTCATACCGGCGCAGGTGGTCATGGAGTATCTCCATTGTGCAGCCAAAATGGTAAACTATTTTCTGTTGGCGTAATCTTGGGCCTCCTCCTTGGAACCAAGATTATGAATTATTTTTCGATGGAATCTTTTTACAAAGTTAAATAAATCACACCCCTAGTTGTAAAACTAGATACAATCATGGATTTGATGTGTACGCTTTCTGAAAATTTAGAAGATTTCAGTCACATGCCTAATTGGAAAACCAGGTGTTATTATGGATTATATGTCTGATTTCTGAAATTTTAACTTCAGAGAGCTTGGACTAGACCATTTCCAATTTGATACTCCTGGTAAATCTTTACTATCGAAGGCACCAACAGCAAAACGAGTCCTAGAAATATAGATCTGCTGTTGTTGTTTTCATCTTCCATGTTGCAAAACTATTTATAGATTTTTCTATTGATCATCCTTGCCTTAATGGTTCAGGAAGCGTAAGGTACAAGTTCACATCCTTCTGGAACAGAAACCGTACATTTCGAGCTCTAGAGACAGCGCTGCAGAGTTACCGAGCAACATTGGAAGCCGAAAAGCAGGTATTCAGAAAGTAATCTTATTTGGTCTTTTCATTTGCTTCTGGGGAAACCACCTGACAACCTGTACTTGTACAAGCAGGTGAGTTCACATTTGCTTCTTAAAGGAGAGAGTATGAATGTTATTAGCAGCAGAACAGATAACATAAAGACAGAAGACAGAATAATTGGACTGACTATCACATTTCAACCTTTCATCAATGAACATGTTCTTGTAGACATAACCAGTGTGAGCATCCCAGTTAATTTTCTATTTTTAAATATGCATATTTACTTTTCGTTTCCCTAATTTTCAACATGGTATGATTTTTCAGAATACCTTCCCTGGTACACCTGAGAAGTTTTTCACTGTGATACTAGGTGACGATGCAATGTTTTTCCAGCAGTACCGAAATACACGAAAAGATACAGATTTAAAGGTGTATTTTGTCAATTGCGCTATTGGCATATCCTTTTCATGGTCTCAATTTTTTTTACCAAGTTGGTTGCTGCTAGCATTAGACGACGTAACAGTCAAATGTTCTAAATTTCTCCAGCTGAGTAAGTGGCATGTCTCAGATGAGTACGGTGGAAATGTTCGCGAAGTAACTTTCAGGTCACTATGCCACAGTCCTTTGTGTCCTCCAGACACTGCGGTAACTGAATTGCAGCATGCTTCTTTCTCAAACGACAAAAGAAACCTGGTAACAAAAAAAAGATCACTACAAATTAAATTTATGGTGCTATTTCATCCTTTAATGCAAGCATCTGTCCTTATTTGATTTCAGATCTATGAAACAAAGCAGCAAGCACACGATGTCCCATTTGGTTCTTACTTTGAGGTATTTGGATGCATCTTATGGCATATTCTACATCCATGATTCTGACACATGTAGTAAAAACAGAATAGTACCTTTTAAAGTGGTTAAAAATTAAACTTGTGCCCTTCTGGACACGATTTAATAACATTAGCCCCCTTTCAGTTAATTGTGCACAGTATTTAGAACCTAAACCTGGAGTTTTTTTCTTAACATAATGGTATATTCATACATACCCTACTAAGATAAATGCTAGTGAACAACAAACAAAATTCCCATTTTTAACCACTTTTTTCTCGAGGTTAGACCACAAAATACTTGCTTTGGCTAGTAGATACGTAAATATTTTTCCCTGCAGGCCAACTGTAGCTGATGCCTTGGTTTCACTGTTACAGATCCACTGCAGGTGGTCTCTAAGGACAACCTCTAGTTCAACATGTCAAGTGGATGTAAAGATTGGTAAGTTCAATTCCTATCAAGTTTTCCTTTAGAAAATCCCTACTATGTTTATCCAGCACAATATGTATCAGGTAAATACTACATTTAACTTTGTGCACCTAATAGGTGTGAACATGAAGAAGTGGTGCATTTTGCAATCAAAAATAAAATCTGGAGCAACTGAGGAGGTATGCCGTACCATCTTGTTCATTTTAAGGTCTCCATGCTGGCAAGATGGAGTACTGATAATTCACATCTGTAACATGAAAGAAATGGCATAGTTTAGGATTCTAACCATCCGCCCACTTTGAAGAATAACTGTGTTGAAATATCCAGCATTCAGAAGTTATTTCATCATAATTCAGATTAAAGGGATCAATCTGATAACAATTGATGAAAGAACAAAATGTCCGGGCTTCAGGCAACCTCTTGGTTGTTAGACATCACTGATTAGGAATATGACAAGAAGATGATAAAATGACTCCAAGTTGATCTGCACCACACAACCCTCAATTAATGTAAACAATAGAAACGATATAGGTAAATGGAAACTGTACTTTGATGTTCCACAAACAGCATTTGACAATGTCTTCCTAACATGATCTGGACCTTCTGGTGCAGTACAGGAGAGAAGTTTGCAAGATTTTGGAGGCTGCCAGTGATTATGCCGTCAAAGCTGAGTCAAATGGGCCAAATAGGGAAGATATTGTGGTGACATCTTCAGCATAACGAACTGCACAAGAAAACCACCTGCATATTTCTGTGTATGCATACATACAGGACATATTTGCAGAATTTGGAGGCTGCTTGCGCTGTAACCTGAAAGCTTCGTCGAAGAGCCAAGCCAATGATGATACTGTTGCAACATGTCCTCCATGAAAACTTGCTGTTAAAACGACCTACAAAGGTCCACCCTTGCACACAAAATGCTTCCGACAAAGTGTTGACTGTTGAGAAGGAAAAAAGATACTCCTGCAAAGAAGCATATTACTGTGAATAGCCCAACCTGGGTAGAAACCAACAAAAAGGAAATGGCAGATGATCCTAATCCACCGCATCCCTGTAAAATCCATGTACTTGCTCTATTATAGAAGTGACAAAACATAACTTACATCAAATTATCAACTGATCTGAAAAAAAGCTGACTTTTCTACAACCTATATTTGTACATGGACAACGGACAACACGATGGTAAACCTTATGGAAATGCTACCGATTATTTACATATACTACAATGTATGCCACCTGGTTTCCAGTAAGGCTGCAATGATGAGCACATGACAGCAATCATTATTTCCGTGACCTAAGATCGTTCTCAAGTTTCTTCATCCTTGTTTCTTGGGCTTTGAGATCCCGTTCGAGTTTATTTATCTTTGATTCTTGTTCCTTTGTAATCAGAGTGAGGGCCTTGACATCTAAAGCCCCAGCGAGTTCGTTCAATGATTGCACCTGTAATAAGGTTGACAAAAGAATTAATCCAGGTTTATTTTCTGGAATGGTTTATGAACATACACATTTCCCATTCAAAATTAACCACCACTTCTATTCAGAATCAAATAATAATCAAAGCTATAAGTAGGATTCAACAATTACAACTTGGTGCAGAAAATATTACCCTCTTTGTAATGTAGTAGTAGATAACAGTGAAACAGACAAGTATAGCAGGTTTATTTTGGATAGTGCGTTTATTTTAGACAGTGAATGTATTATATAATATACAAGTATAAACTAGTTGATCACTTTAAGACAAAACCGAGGGGGAAAACATTGGATATTATGGTGCAAGGGCTCTGCAATCAGGCCACTTGTGATCTTGCTTTCTCTCTGGGGTCTTAATGAAATTAGTTGCAGTTCGAATTTAGCAGCAGTTGGGTGCTCTAACTCTCTAAGAAACTGAACCAAACTTGGGTGGAGCTCATGAAATAGTGAATTTCGTAGAAGTTACCTCTAACGCCCCGGCCAAACCCACCGGTTCCTGGCTGTTGCGCCTGGGATCTAGACTGGTCCCATAGACCAACACTAGTCAACACTAGTCTTTACTGCGCACTTTGTCCTCACTCGTGCGCACCTGGGATCAACTTCCCAGTCCGTCACCCATCCTGAAATTGCTCCAAGCCAAGCACACTTAACTTTGAGGTTCCTTCAGGATGGGCTCCCGGAAAAGAAGGTGCACCTTGTTGATATGAGTAGTTTATCATTCCTATTAAGCCGGGATGTCACATACCCCAATTTGATAATCTCGTCTAAGCTACTCCAGAGTGCGGTACTTGAGCAGGGGCATAGAATTGAATTATAATAAATCATGTGTACTCTTTCACCAGTTCAAAGCTATTGAGCTGAATTATCTTCAGCTGAGTTTGCACGTTAGATATCAGATCGGAAAAAAATAGCAAGCCGAATTGAGAAATGACTTCGCGTTATATCTTGAAACTACTAATGATCACCTCCATTCAAACAACGCTTGGAAGGGCCAATAACAGATTCTATCATTCTAATAAGTACTCACCTTCTCAAGGAGTTGCAGCCGTTGATCCATATCATTAACACAATCACCCTGTCTTGTAATCACCTTGACGACATACATCAAATGGGTTTGTAGAAACCGCGAACAATGGTTATCAAGAGAACACTGTGGAAAGGCTGTTTCACAGCCAATTCTAAAAAATGGGCAGTTGGTAAGCTTCATAGGGCAAACTGTTCCACAATGTTTGTCCATCTCAGACCGCATAACATGTTGTTCACACAGCTGCTCGCATGGTAGGAGCTTGAATGGGCAGACAGCGTCATGCTTTTCGGTATGAATAGCACAGAAAGAAGCTACACATCCATCATTTGTGCAGTTCAGTATCCTAAATTTGCATTGACTTGTGTGCTCAGCTAGCTTATCTGGCATGTCAAATCTCTCGGGGCAATGGAAAATGCCTTTACTGTCTATGTTCTCCAGAATAGCCCATGCAGTCGCCTTCCTTTCATCCTGGGCCCACGAGTTATCCGTCTCTAACTTTTGCATGAAGTCTTTAATTTTGTTCAGGCGGCTTTCGCTAGAAAAAAGCCCAGAGACATGGCTCAGCATGCCCCTTTTTGAGGTCACAAACTCATCGATCAAGTCTGACAGGAACTCCGTCGGCCTGGAGGATGCTTTTGTTAATTGATCTGAATGATCCTCGCCTCCATCCGTAGATTGGCGAACAAGTGTTCCAGATCTCTGAATCATGTACCCTGATAGTTCGGTCTTCATGCCAGTAGCTACAGATGCTGGGCTCTTGAACATATCACCAGTGGTGCTGTCCACTGAAGCTGTGGCCAATGCATGAAGTAAGATCTGTGTCATGCTATGTACGACCTCTATGTCAGATAGATTGCACTGAAAATTTAAGCCTTTGTCCTCTGACGTGTTCTCAAGGTTGTCCATTGGAACTCTGAATCAGTACAACGGCATCCTGAAAGAAAGAAAAAGGTGAGATGAATGAACAAAGAGTTAGGCTCTCATATTGTGAAGCGGTCTATTAGGTGTATTCTGTAGCTTTGAATTTCACAAAAAAATTAACCCTAATGCAATCTAAGATCCTAAAATCAACACGATCCACTATGGCAGATTCAAATTATCTTTGAAGAGTGCAGCACAGAACCTATGAAGTCATTTTTGTATTTGAACGATTTAACAACGATTAGCTTCTTCTTTTTTTTTTTTGATTCAACGATTAGCTTATTTCCAGCTAACTATATTGGAACAACAGAATGTTTTTTCTTGGGAGTGGCTAGGTCTCATCTAAATGAGAGTTAACTGAAGTCTCATCTAACTCCCACACCGTTTTATTTTATGCTGAGATTTGGGTATAGGTGTGAATCCTTTTTTTTTTTTTGACGAAATTCCAACTACAGTACTACGGCACAACCAAACCGAATGGACAAACTGTTAGAGTCAATGATCATCACTCAATCAGCAACTGAGTTAATATCCCGCAAGGTAGATGAAATAATGTGGCATTCGATGGTCTTAACACTACATTAGCCGACGGGTTAGTCGCCATCAACTCCCACAGAAGCCTCCGTGACAACGAACTAACCTCGGGTGGAGGCGCCGACGAAGATGATCCACCGGAAATCAGACGCCAAAGTCCACAAGCCGCCGGACAGGGAGGGCTCACCGTCGACGGCGACAGGGAAACGATCGGAGGGGAGATTGCAGCGACCCGATGGAGCGCTGAAGAGACCACCTGAGTGAGCGGAGAGCCGGCGGCGTCAACGCCGGGGAGCAGGAACCAGGAGCAATTGGGGGACTCGGGGCTCTGTCCCGTGAGCCCGTGACGACGCTCCGTTGGGTATACCACCCCCCCATTCCCGTTGGGCTCTGGTGCGAGGCCGCGGGCCGCGGGCCGCGTCCATTTGTTTTGGACCGTGTGGACAATCCGTCGATTGGATCGGACGGCGGGGAAGGTACCCACCGTTGGTCCTTTTCCGGCAGCATCCAGGACCTTCCAGAACCCCCAGGTTCCAGCTTCTTTCTCCTCTTCCTCACCATCACGCCACCGAAACATCCTCCTCCCCCTTGTCCAGGAACCAAAAACCCTAGCTAAGGGAGGGTCCCACCGCGCGGCGCCATGGACGCCATCCGGAAGCAGCTCGACCAGCTCATGGGCGCCAACCGCAATGGCGACGTCCGGGAGGTCAGCCGCAAGTACTACGACCGCGACGTCTGCCGCCTCTTCCTCGCCGGCCTATGCCCCCACGACCTCTTCCAGCTCACCGTGCGTTTCCTCTTCTGCTGGCACACTGCTGCTGTAATTTCGATCGGGATTAGGCGCGGTGCGGCTCGCTGATATGTTTTTGTGTTGGTGGTGTTTTGCAGAAGATGGACATGGGTCCGTGCCCTAAGCTGCATTCCTTGCAGCTCCGCAAGGAGTATCCTACCGCTCGAGTTCCATCTCAATTTTGTGCGTGTAATTTTAGGGCAATATATGGACGGATTTGTGGAGATGACCACATTAGTTCAGTTTATTTCCCCTTCGCATAGTGCGGTTTGGATTGAAGAAGTTTTGAGTGCTCGTTTGAGGTGAGGGTAGAATAGATTGGAGGGACTACCTGCCTTTTTTATTTAATACTGGGCTTGGATGATTGTATGGAGTCATGGATCATGCACTTTGAACGACACAACTTAGCTACATTTTGCTTGTCAAGATTATTGTGACCTCCATATTGATCAAAATGAACCTTTGAAATTTATTCAAATGTTGATGGACTGCTAAGAACAATGTGTGTTAAGCTTTAGGTTTGCAAAAGTAGTGTGTGCGTTGTTTTGTTGTATGAGATTTGATATTGAGCCTCCTGTTGATCGACAATTCGAATATAAATTATAGTATTGTTATGGTGCAAGTTCAGAGGCAAAAGACAACGATGAACTGTGAAGCATTAGGTTTGTGATAAAGAGGGCTTCCCCTCTGAATCCAATGTTAGTGCTGCAATCTTTCCTAATCAACCAAATCTAGGTCCCTTCTCTTATTAGGTCACCTTTAATGTTATGGTGAGAAAATGAGGTTTGAATGCTTTATCTTTTTTTGTTTTAAACGCTTTACTCGTGCTTCATTGCAGTCTTGAGTTAACAAGGAATTCCTGAGGAATTAGTGATAGTTGTTTAGTTGTACGCTGTTGTTCTGATAAGTAACAGTGAAGCACATACACATTTCTTTTTGGTTACATTCCCATGCATATCTCTATGGTAGCATGTTTGCAGTTGGGTACGGAGGATCTGTTCTGTTGCTTCCTGAACTAAGTAATAGATACGAGGAGGCCAAAGCCAAAGGTATGGACAACTATGATCGTGAATTGGAAGAAACTATAGAAAGACTGATAGTTGAGTGCGAGAGAAAGATTCAAAGAGCCCTTAAGCGTTTGGAGGAGGAAGACGCCAAGGCAGCTATTGCAATTTCTATCACTGAGGTTACACAGGTACCTCATGTTAATTACTCTTCTGATCCCATTAATACCATGTTTGATTATTTCATTGTGGAAACTGAATGGTGAAAGATGATGTTTACTTGCAAAACCAGAGTAAAGAGGTACTCGAGTTCTCCAAACAAATTAAGGAGAAGATGAAGGAGATAGACACTTTTGGTAAGTCCTTTTTGTTTCTCCCACAACTATGTTATTGTTCAGTATTTCTCTTTGTTACTAAGTTACTATATTCTTTTATTTATGCCCAACGGTTCTGTGCTCAGTTTCCTCTGGAATACCATTCTTCCAATTATTTGTCTTTATGAAACCTCTGAAAATTCTTCTACTATGAAATTACTTCCTCCGTTCGGGTTTATTAGTCCCTCTCGTATTTTGTGTCAAATTTGGACCATAGATTTATGTTGGGCTGTGTCTTATCTGTATTTCAGTGTGTGTGTGTGCGCTTATGGCCCATGTGGCCCATGTAACCCTGCAGCCTATATATGTGCTGTCCCCTTGTACAGGAAACCCTAACTCCAATAGAATACAATACCAGACCATCTTTCTATCCCAGCCGCCACCCCTCTCTCCCCTGATTCTACATGGTGTCAGAGCTTGGGTTCCCAATCCCAGCAGTGGTGATGGTGGTTGGCTGGTTGTGCTTGCTGGCGATTGTCTGAGAGGAGAAGGCTTGTGTGGAAGAAGGAGAGGTGGAATCCCAGATCTGAGGGGAGGAGGTAGTAGAGAGGTGAAAGTGGGGAGCAGTGGTTGCTGGAGGTTGCTAGTGGTGTGATTCAAGATTGGAGAGATGGGGGACAACCAGGGGTTGGTAAAGGCGTTGGAGAAGCTAGCTGAGCTCATCACTGTCAAGGCAGAGGGTGTGGCTTCCCCAGGTGCGCTTGTTCCTCAGCCTGAGGTGATACAGAAAATAGAACTGATGCCAAATGAAATCAAGATGGAAGGGGTCACAAACTACCTAAGCTGGTCCAGAAGGGCATTGCTAATATTGAGGACAAAGGGGCTGGAAGGCTATGCCAGAGGGGAAGTAGATGAACCGGCGAACAGGGCAAGTGAAGAGTGGAAGAAGTGGAGTGTCATTGACTCTCTGGTGGTGGCATGGCTGCTGAACTCCTTGACCCCATCCATTGCAGCAGCCGTGGAGACTCTTCCCCATGCAGCAGAGGTATGGAAAACCCTGGAAACATTGTACTCCGGGAAAGGGAACATAATGCTTATGGCGCAGATTGAGGATAGAGTAAATGAGCTAAAACAAGGGGATAAGTCGGTGATGGATATGTAGCAGAATTGCAGCATTTGTGGGCTGACTTAGACCACTATGATCCACTGGAGTTACCACATTCAGAATGTATAGTTGCTACTAAGAAGTGGGTAGAGCGTAGGAGAGTGATGAAATTCTTGAAGGGACTTAGCTCAGAATTTGAAGGAAGGCGTGCTGGGTTGTTTCATCAGCCAAAGCTCCCCTCGCTTGAGGAGGCAGTTGCAGCAATGGCACAGGAGGAGGTCAGGTTGAAGTTGACCAGGACTGGAGAAGCGAATGCATCTCGCTCAGCATTTACTGTGTCTGAATGGAAGGAGACAAGAGAGTGCTTCAACTGTGGAGAGAAAGGTCACATAAGCATCAATTGCACATCACAACGCAGAGAAATACGTGGTAGGGGAAGAGGTTACAGCCGAGGTGGATACCGGGGAGTTAGAGGCAGAGGTAACTCGAGGGGTTCGAATTATTCCAGTGGCTTCAAAGCAAACTTGGCTAACTTGGCAATGCAAGAAGAAGGGACGTCAACAACCTCTCAAGGGGAGTCGAAGAGTAGAAGCCAGGAGGACAACACCTTTGGGAACTTTGCCCACTTTGTCTACACAGGGGAAGGTAACTTTGCAAATGCATCTATATCCAGACATGATTTCCTTCCAGATTGGATATTAGATTCTGGAGCATCCAAGCATGTTGCGGGTACCTCAACTGAGTTTGAATCATATACTCAGTACCCAATTACACATTGTGAAACAATACAAACTGCTGATGGCACCTCACAACCGATTAAAGGAGTTGGATCAGTTCAATGTACACCCACTATTAAATTATCTGATGTATTACATGTTCCAGCTTTTCCTGTGAACTTGCTTTCTCTAAGTGCTTTGATTGATCAGATAGATTGTCGAATAACTCTTGATAAGAAAATATGTTTGATTCAGGAGAGGATGACTGGAAGGAAACTTGGGACAGGAACCAGGCGTAGTGGATTGTGGTATGGATCGTGATGTGTCTAGGTCTGGTGCTAGTCCTATTTTGGCTGTACTAGTTGGAGTAAGTGAGACAATGGCGATGATCCATCACTGTCGCATGGGGCATATGGCTTTTGATAAGATGAGTAAGATGTTTCCTGATGTAATGCGTGGAGTAGACAAGAGTAAGCTTGTGTGTGATGCATGTGAATATGCAAAGCACACAAGAATCTCATATTTGAGTAAGGGGCTAAGGAGTATATCCCCGTTTATGCTGATTCACTCTGATGTGTGGACATGTCTTGTTGTTTCTGTTAGTGGAATGAAATATTTTGTGACATTTATAGACTGCCACACTCGCATGACTTGGGTGTACCTCATGCGACATAAAGATGAGGTATTCCAATGTTTTCAGGAGTTTTATGCCTATGTGCGAAACCAATTTAATGTGCAGGTACAGGTGATCAGATCTGACAATGGAACTGAATATGTAAACAAGCAATTTGGAGGTTTCCTGTCAGCACAAGGCATAATGCACCAAACATCATGTCCAGATACCCCTGCTCAGAATGGAGTTGCAGAAAGGAAAAACCGACACATTTTAGAAGTGGCTCGATCACTTATGTTCACCATGAATGTGCCAAAATTCTTGTGGAGTGAAGCTGTCATGACTGCATCGTTCCTGATCAACCGGATGCCTTCAAAAATGCTTGGTATGAAGTCCCCATGTGAGATGCTATTTGGGGAGAACAAATTCTCAGTTCCTCCAAAGTTATTTGGGTGCACCTGCTTCGTTAGAGATCACAGACCAGCAGTGGGAAAGCTGGATCCACGAGCTGTAAAATGCATATTTGTTGGATATCCTGCAGGGCAGCGAGGCTATAAGTGTTGGAGTCCTGCTGAAAGGCGCACATTTGTAAGTATGGATGTCACCTTTCGAGAATCTGAGCCTTTCTATGGTGAGAAGACAGATCTCAACACTTTATTCGAAGAACTTGACCACTCACAATCTATGCAGGGTGGTCAAGAGGAGGAGTGCAACTTGAGTGGTGAGTGCAGCACGAATGGCGACAAGGAGCAGCCAATACAAACCCCGAAAATAGTGGGATCCTTCATTCCAGTTGTAGTTGATGGGGCTGAACAGCAGAGGTGGCAGAGACCAAATGAGGAAAGGAATCCTCAGGTGTATACAAGAAGGAAGAGAGTTGTGGAGGAACAAGTGCATGAGGAGCAGTCAAAAGAAACTATGGAACAGGGGGAGCAGTCAGAAGAAACTCAAGCGACAGGAAGCTCATCTGAAGTGGAGTCATATGAGAATTCAAGTACTGAAGAAGCATCACCTAACCTGCCAATTGCTCTCAAGAAGGAAGTAGCAAGGAAAACTTTGAGCAAGGGCAATCTTGAGCATGACATCAGTAATTATGTCACCTATGAAGCCCTATCACCTTCATTTAGAGCATTTGTCGCATCACTTCAAGCCGTGATTGTTCGTAAAGACTGGAAAGAAAAGACTGGAAAGAAGCAAGACAAGATCCAAAGTGGTGTGAAGCCATGAGGGAAGAGTTGGAGGCCCTGAGAAAGAACAAAACATGGGAGCTAGCGAATCTTCCATATGGGAAGAAGGCAGTCAGTTGTAAGTGGATCTTCACAGTGAAGCAGAATCCTGAGGGTAAGGTTGAGCGTTACAAGGCAAGACTAGTAGCCAGAGGGTACAGCCAAACGTATGGTATTGATTATGACGAAACATTCGCCCCAGTTGCAAAGATGAATACAGTGAGGATTCTAATCTCATGTGCAGCTAACTTTGGATGGCCACTACACCAACTTGATGTAAAAAATGCCTTTTTACATGGAGATCTACAAGAGGAAGTCTACATGGAAATTCCTCCTAGACTTTCTACACCTGGGACTGTTGGGAAGGTTTGTAGATTGAGAAAATCTCTCTACGGTTTGAAGCAATCGCCAAGGGCTTGGTTTGACCGGTTCAGGCAAGCAGTCTGCAGTATGAAGTATAAACAATGCAATGGAGATCACACTGTTTTGTATAAACATTCCAAGCAACAGATTACTATTCTTGCAGTATATGTGGATGACATCATAATAACGGGAGACAATGAAGAGGAGATTGGAAGACTAAAGAAATGCCTAGGCAAAGCATTTGAAGTTAAGGATCTTGGTCAGCTAAAATATTTCCTGGGTATCGAAGTTGCAAGATCAAAGAGGAGAATAGCCCTGTCTCAGCGGAAGTATACCTTAGAGCTCCTAAGTGATATGGGAATGCTTGGATGTAGAGCAGCCCCAACTCCCATTGAACAAAATCACAAATTGACAGCACAGATGGGTGAACAAGTTAACAAAGCAAAATATCAACAATTGGTTGGCAAACTTCTGTACTTGTGTCACACTAGACCAGATATTACATATGCAGTAAGTGTAGTAAGTAGATATATGCATGACCCCAGAAGTGGACACCTTGATGCAGTCTATAGAATCATGAGGTATCTAAAGGGCAGCCCTGGTATGGGACTCTGGTTCAAGAGTAATGGCCATTTGAATGTTGACGGTTATAGCGATGCTGATTGGGCTAGCTGTCTTGATGATAGACGATCAACCTCTGGCTATTGTGTGTTTGTTGGTGGAAATTTGGTATCATGGAGAAGCAAAAAACAACCGGTGGTGTCAAAATCAACTGCAGAAGCTGAGTATAGGGCAATGTCTCAAGGGCTGAGTGAGATGTTATGGGTAAGAGGCCTTCTGCTTGAGCTGAAAGTGCTCAGACAAGATCCTCTGAATGTGTGGTGTGACAACAAATCTGCAATCAGCATTGCTAATAATCCAGTGCAACATGACAGAACAAAACATGTGGAGATAGACAGATTCTTTATCAAAGAGAAACTGGATGCAGGAATCATCAAGATAACTCATGTGAGCTCTGGACAACAAGTCGCCGATTGTCTAACAAAAGGTTTGGGAACCAGGGAGAGCAATCTTGCTTGTGACAAGATGGGCATGATAGATATCTATCATCCCTCTTGAGGGGGAGTGTTGGGCTGTGTCTTATCTGTATTTCAGTGTGTGTGTGTGCGCTTATGGCCCATGTGGCCCATGTGTCCCATGTGGCCCATGTAACCCTGCAGCCTATATATGTGCTGCCCCCTTGTACAGGAAACCCTAACTCCAATAGAATACAATACCAGACCATCTTTCTATCCCAGCCGCCACCCCTCTCTCCCCTGATTCTACAATTTAATTAGCAAAATATAAGTTGCTTGCCACAAAAATAGTATCATTGAAAATTTCTTTTGAATATGAATCTCACAATATAATTTTTGTGGCATATAACTTAAAGTATATGTGTTTGCAACTTAGCATTTGATTCTTTGCGCTTGTTGCTCCTGTAGACTTTGATGGAAACACTGAGGGCAAAATTCGGGCTACTGAAGAGGTTGATAAACTCAAGGAACAGAGAGCTGAAGAGCAGGTATTTCTGGGGCCGCTATCAAATTTTACCACACTGGAGTTGTCTGAACTTAAGTATATAGCTGAATTTATTTCCACCATGTGCCTTCCATAACGATTTTATTCTCATTTGAAGGCAAAGCTGCTCCTTGAAGCCTTTAATAAGGACCGTGTTTTGTTAGTGAATTCTCTCCAAACTGCTACGCAATCAACAGCACCTGCTGCTCCAGATGCTCGTACACAAGAAATGATTAATGAAAAGCTCAAAAAAGCAGAGGAACTAGGTGTGTTTCATTAACCATACTTCCTGCAGCCTCCTTTGCTTGACTACTAGAGTACAAATCATTGTTTATCTGGTGTTGTATTAATGCATAATAATGTACAAACAACATTTGTGCTGAACAGGTGAGAGTGGGATGATTGATGAAGCACAAAAACTGTTGGATGAAGCAGAAGCTCTGAAGAAGGTTAATATCTATCTTTAGCATTTAAATCTATTGGAGCAGCTGACTAGATGTTACGGTAGCTCTCGTCTGCTTTAGTTGCCAAACTACCATTTCTTTCTGATGTATTTTGTTTTGATCTCTAACCAGCTGGGTGCACGGCCACAGCCTGTTCCTGACTCTGCAAAAATGTCCACTCACGTTCAAATTGTAAGTAACTCAGATTTTCCTTGTGCAATCCACAACAAAAATTCAATCCTTTTGCTAACTGCATGGAGACCTACTTATTGGATTCGCTATGTGATAGGACAATTGTCGTGAAGTTTCAGGCAGAAAAGTTGTATAGCAATAATAACATATTTAGTTTGTCTCAATTTATTTATATATTGATTTTGTGCATTTGTAATCTTTTGTTCAGACTGATCAAAAGTTGCGCCTGTGTGACATATGTGGAGCATTCTTGAGCGTGTATGACAGGTAAATTCATTTCCTTTGGCTTAACCAGGAATTTCCACCATGGGGTCATGAGTATAGTGGTGCATGGGGTTTCAAGTGCTTCAGCTTTTGACAGACGCCTGTGCCTCCTTTTTCACCAGCAGGCTTTTGGGTCCAGTTTTACGAGGATTACTTTTGCAGCTAAAGAATGTGCGTGTTTATTTATACATGTTTTTATCCTTGTGGATCATAGATGTCTTGTCAAGGGTTTAATGTAACTTGCAAACTTGTTTAGAACTTGTTTATAGCTATGCTCTTGGCTAATTTTTTTTTCTTCCAAACAGTGACCGGCGTTTAGCAGATCATTTCGGAGGGAAACTCCATATGGGTTATATGCTAATACGTGAGAAGTTGTCTGAACTGCAGGTTAGTTTTCAGAATAATCTTTTGAGTGAAGCGTAATCCTGCAGAGTTATATGTTAGTCCCAGATTTTGCTTACATGGCTGGCTTATTGTCTTCCTTTGTTAGTACCTGAATTGTTCTGTACTTGTTTATTTGGGATTATATAAAACTGGTGTTGCTTCTGTCTTTTTGCGTGTACAGGAAGAGAAAAACAAAAGGCGCAAGGTGGACCGAACTGAACATGACAGAAGGTACTCTTAGGCTTCCTAGCTTTAAAGTTTCCTGACAGAGCAACATTTTTTGTTAATTATTGTGCTAAAAGCTGCCTTGTACAAACAACTAGATCCAAGGAAAGGAGCACAGAACGTGATAGAGCATCAAGCAGGGACCGTCATAGAGGAGATCGAAGCAGCAGTCATGACAGGCACAGGGATTATGACCGTAGAAGTAGCCATGATCGCTACCATGACAGAGAAAGTAGATATGACCATGATAAAGAATCAGGGAGATCTCGTAGCTATGATTCGAGGAGCCGCCGAAGGTCACGTTCCCCAAGGGATAGTTCTAGGGACTATGACCGACACGGGTATGCTTTCATCTATTCTAGTTACCGCATAATGTTTCAATTGTGCATATTCCTTCTATTGCTATCTCTTGCTATTATTACTAGACAAAAACAAGTCAACTGAAACCCCACCAGGTTATGTGTGAATGAAACTTGAAATTACTTGCAAGATATAAATCTTCAGCTCACTTGGTGCATATAAACTTGTACTCCCTCCGTAAACAAATATAAGAGTGTTTAGATCACTATTTTAGTAATCTAAACGCTCTTATATTAGCTTACAGAGGGAGTAGATCAGATTCCTATATATAGTTCACTATTATATACTCCCTCTGTAAAGAAATATAAGATCGTTTAGGTCACTACAGAGGGAGTAGTTCATTATTATTCTTATTGTGTAATATGACTTAATTATATCAATAGCGTGCAACATAGTGCAGCACTCATGAAATGCAACTGACTTATTTCGGTGTCTCTGCAGGCGTCGTGACCATTGAGAAGGGCACTAGATGCCGGCAGGCTTGCATTAGATTTTCTGAGGGTCCTGCCTAGGGTGACAAGAATGGCCGGCTTGCAACTGGAGGAAGGCACATGTTTCTATTAGTATATGTACATATATGTGCATCTTCCTTTACCCCATAACTCATGAACGTGATATGTTGAACCATTTATCTGTTATGGCTTTAACCAGTTGCCAATCTTATGTACTTCATGGTATCCCTTGCCAAGACGTCCCTGTTGATTTCTCAAGTTATTATTTGTCTTGAATTGAGAGGGGGGGAAATTGACCCTGAAACCGTAGAATAATAGTTGTACAATAAATTTTCATTAACTAAAATTTATATACATATTAGTAACAGAAAAGAAAGGAAGTAGTGTATCAACATTCAACCAATGCCCTTTTTTGGAAACATGATGTGCTTTAGAAAAGGTGGTCAGTCCAGAACTTATGGGATGTGTTTGGTTCAAGGGGCAGTCTAAGGTGGATATGGGTATCCCCAGCCAGCTGGCTAGGGATAGCCTGTTTTTTTGTTCGGTTGGGTTGGTGAGGTCAGCCCATATTTTGTTTGGTTGAAAGGATGAAACATTATTAGGATATCCATTTGAGTGTTTGGTTTGACGAGTAAATAGTAGAGATATTATGATCTACTTCTTCCGTCTCATAATATAAGAATGTTTCTGACACTAATGTAGTATCAAAAACGCTCTTATATTATGGGATGGAGGGAGTATAAAACAAAGTTGCGTCAGATTCTAGGGAGAAAACCAAGGAGCAGAAGAAGATACGTTCTTGTCTTAACTATTGCTTCCGAGTTGCTGCAACATAATCAAACAGAAGATTAGACATGCACATAGTACATCATGGAAGGACAACAGGCCAGCAACTCGCGACGAACCACGCACGGCGCAGCACACAATGCAAGCATGGCACGCACACACGGACGAGATTTGCCTGCTCCCCGCGTGTGCGCCTATCTGTGCTCCCGCGTATGTGGATTCATTTCATTGGAACAAAATAAGGCCCAGCCTCATTCCCTTATAATGGGGGGGGGGGGGTGATTAGATTAGAAAGGAAAAAGAAAAAAAGGCAGCCGTAGGATGAACTGGGAGCATGGGGAGGGAGCAGGCAAGCCGGATCCTGCACACACTACTCCCCCGGCCGCATGCAAAGCACGCGCCCCACGCGTGCGCTGCCCATGCCCACGCTATGCCGGCCAAGGGTGCACAGGCCGGAGAGAGTCATCTTCATCATGCCGCCATGACTTATGTTGCCTTGCAGCTGGAGCGGGAGTGAGTAGAAAGGAAGAAGGAGAGGTGCATGCCGCCGCGCACCCACCCTCGGCCGTCACACTGGATGTGCAGCGCCACCACGGGAGAGATGGAAAGTGTAAACGAGGGCAGGGTTAGGCTTACGAACGAGGAAAAGAGGAGGCCGCGAAAAACGATTCGCGTTTTGGCTTCATGGCGGGCGCTGGGATGGCCAGGTCCGTGACTTCTTCACGGTCCTGCGAAGCCTGATTTCTAGGGAATATTCCAAGCATCTGGCTAGTGATATTCCTTCTCATCCCAGCTCGCCCACCCACCAAACAGAGGATATCCATTCAGAAAATGGCTATCCTTGTCTCAAGGTGGGATAGCCTAGCAACCAAACGCACTGATTGTTGTTTTGGATGGCTTGGCTCTTTTCTCTGCGACAGAAAAATCACCTTGAGGTAGTATATCCATCCTTGAAAGTGGGGTACTGCCTGCCTGAATATTTTATAATTTCTGATGATGGATCAAATACCCCAGCATCCCATGATCATAAATTCACAATATCCAGGGCAATATCTCTTGGGAGGACCTGCATGGCTAGGCTGATCGCATCAAAGCAAGAAGTACCTCTATTTTTGGTGGGCATGATATATTTCCTAGCACCTGAGGGCAAATGGGTAGTCCTAGAATAAGTGCATTGAAGTTTCTTCCACCTTGTCATCATAAAGAACACAGTTGTATCTCAAGGTGTGCTGATTTTCTGTTCAATAGGTTCCTGTTGTCCGACTCTGTCATAGAGCAATTACCAGAAAAAGGAGCCGTGCTTGGGTACGCCCCCTTTTAAAAAGTTTACAAATTTTGATGCAAATGGAGGGTTGAGATTAGAACATACCCTTTTATTAAACCGCTTCTTCCCCCAAAGCATTTGTCTGTGATTACCATCGTAATATCCTCGATTTTTCAAACCAGGTCTAGCCAAGGACTTAGCAGCAGCATGATACGTAGATAGCATTTGTGATGATGCAGCAGAACAGCTATGGAGGTGTACGAGCGCGCATTCCATCGGCATCCTTGTGGACCTTGCCGAGGTGCATCACTGGACTCATGCCTCAGCCGCCGCCCGCCGACAAGGCTAGACATGCGCTTTATAATCTTCACCCTGAAACAAACAACATCTTCCTGTCCTCCAATGGCGCAACATATTTCTCCAACTAGAACAACTCCAGGTTTCTCCCTTCGCAGTGGCCGTGTCCTGCAGATTTGGGAACAACGATGCAACATTGGTTTGTATACTCCTTTACCACTGGAAGACAAAGGATCAATACTTGTTCATCTTTTCCGCTTGGGATCAATCCAAAGAGGCAATACATAGGAACCTCTTTTCACCAACCTCCCCCGACCCCCGTGTCCCAACATGGTTCTATTGCTTAAATCAACTTTATTTTCTTTCTAATGAAGCATGCTTATTCTCATGTAACATTACATTTGACAAATCAGAACCAAGGTCCCTGAATCGTTATAGTGAAAACATAAATGAAACGAGTGAGCTTTTAGATGGGTGCATGTTCAAATCTGCCAAATACTTACGAGTGCATCACAGAAGGAAGGGCACGTTCAAAGATTCACAAAAAGTAGTATTGAAACGGCACAAATAACTTCACATACATGATGTCTTAATAATACTGGGAATATATGATCTGAAACATTACACTCATATTTAGGTAGAGAAAATGCCAAGTGTTTGGGTAAATTACAGAACTTGTAGCCTTTGGGCGACACAAATATTGAAGGGTTTATTTATTAATATTAGTGCACTCCAAGATGCTACGGGCAATCTTCCTTCTTCCTGGAAAACTTCACAAATATCGAAGGCCTTTAGCTCGAAGCTTTATTAAGAATGCAATCCAAGAGGCCGTTGTCAATCTTGTTCCTGCAAAAAATTCCGATTTTAAGAAGTTAGAAATCATGTGAAAAATGACCATGCGAACTTTTAACAGTATTATGTTGTGCACTTAAATTTTTTGGTTTAATAGCACACAACTTGCATCTACAAGGGCTTTCAGTTCTCCAGTCCTGGTATTATCGATGGAACTAATGAAAGTGCTTCGGCAAACTTGCCCTGAATCTAGCACTCCAGTTGGCCAATTCCTCCTGCTTGTTGTCCCTCAGGTTGCAACTAAAATAGCCCCTCTCCTGCCAAAAGGAAGGTTGTTATGATGATCTTATATGTGATTAACACATGTTATAGGTTAATGCACTTCTTTATGCACACAAATCTACTCACGGACACAACGGAGAGCACTGAAAAAAACAACGCTGCTGCCTGTCCAATGGCCTGCACTTATTTACTACTCCCTCCGTACCAAAATGTATATCTTAACAATATGTACTGGGGCTGACATGCAACCCATGGCAAATACGTGTCTTTCTAAATTTAGGCCCGTCAAACATTTTTAGGTTCACTATCAATGTAGAAAGAATACTGATAACACCAAACTGATACTGATAGATCTCATGAGATACGCTTTCACAATGTATTAATAGTTTCTATTTAAATCAGCACATTTCAGAAAGAAAAAAAAAATCGATGGCCAATATATCACGAGATACAAGTATTTGGAGACGAACTAGTCACAAACTCGCAGATTAGCGTAGGCAGGATTCCCGGTAGAAAAAAAATGCAGAAACAAGTCACCAAGTCCCTATCTGTAATGCACCTGCAGATAGTTGTCGCAATGCACCTGCTAGGTCATTAGCCTCTTAACTCGGTCAATGCAACTGCGAAATGCAAGGAATTAAATATATTATTATGTGCAACTCAAAGAGAATCATACTGTGCATGCAAGGACGGGAGGGGCAGGAAAGTGGACAACCTTCTCGGCAAATTGGGCAAGATGCGTTCCACGGCATGAAGTAGAATGTCACTCTTCAGGTTCTTATTATCTGTTACATTCGGCAATTCTCTAGTGTCTAGCAAAGGAACAAGAAGCCAATCAGCTTACTCTCGACTGCATACATGCAACATATACCTGAGAAGAATCGGACAAAAGACAAGCTACAACGATGCCCCGCAACGTACCTTGTGGACCTTCAGAAACCAAACCCCCTCCAAGATAATGTCTGGTCACTTCCACTTCACCGTTCTCTACAAGTAGCCATTTATCCAAAATTTGTCCAATGAGCATGTGGGCTGCTGTTGAAGTTTCATCACAGATCTCGGATAGATCCTTAGAGTGCACTGGTGTAGGGGTACATTTTTTTGTACCCCTATAACTGTGCACGAGCAGTCAGAGCCACGGGCACCACCACGCCAAGCAAAGCAAGGGAGGTAAGCCAGGGTAAGACCGAAACTCAAGGGAACTAGGACGACGCCAAGGCCAAGACCACGAAGAACAAAGGGGACGAAGCGGACTCCCCCGGCAAGATCCTTGCCGGGAGACAGTTTTAGCAACCCCGGCAAGACCCTTGCCGCGGCAACTCGCCCCACGCCTACGGAGCAAATGACCCTTGAGTCCACTGCCCCCATGGGACAAGGCTTCAGGAGACATCCCCGTGGTTGCATGCAGATCTTTGTGAATACATTCAAGATCAGATACGCACTATAGAAGATGACGACCCTTGGCGGGATCCCAGCCGAGGAAGACCACAAGGTCCCCGGCAAGCGCCTTGCCGGAGATGACAGCAGGCGCCTCGGCAAGACCCTTCTCGGGGCCCCGGTAAGGCCCTTGCCGAGGACACCCGCAGGGCCACCATCAGGCCCACGCCGACTAAACCTCCACCACCGTACGCGTGCAGCTGCCAACCCAACCAGCCGGGCAGGCACCTGCGTGGCGGCATGCAGATCTTCGTGAAGACCCACCACTGCGCCACCTCAGCTGCCTGCCTACCTACATGGCATCACAGGCATCGCTGGCCAGGGCACGTGTCGACACAAGAAGGAGCGGCGACGGACGAGACATGTTTCTCCCCCGTCCCCGATAAAGCAAGGACACCTAAGCAAGACGCATTAAATGTGCCTTGTCATGTAATGCGAGGGATAACCTCGCATCACTGTACCCTTTCCACCTCCTATGTGCCACTGTGGCGACCCCTTTTTCTATAAAAGGAGGCCCGAGGCGATCAGAAGAAGGATTCGGCTTTTTGGAGCTCCTAACGCCCCAGAGCTAGCTCAAGAATAGGAATATACATCCACCAAAGCAGGAGTAGGGTTTTACGCATCCTCGCGGCCCGAACCTGGATAAACGAACCGTGTGCTATCTGTTTGATCCGCTCTTCTCACGACCCCGCGCCCCGCTAACCGCAGTAAGGATTCTTGTGATCCCATAGGTGTCGTTCCCACCGACATTTTTGGCGCGCCAGGTAGGGGCGCAGTTGTGAGAATCGGCTTTAGCAGTTAGTTCGATGCTTCTTCATCATCATGGCGCCCAAGAAGAAGACGACGGTGGCGGTTGGCCAGTCGGAAGCCGGACAACCCGTCCCGACGCGGGCGAGCAGCGGACCGGTCGCAGAAAGGACACGGGAAGCTGCTCGCGAACACCAACACCATCCCAGCAGCCGGAGTTTGGGAGGCGGCGATGTTTGTGCGCCTGGTAACGGGCCACGCATCGCCAAATCCAAAGGCAGAGCCAGGCCCTCCGCGGGTGGAGCGGGGCCTTCCAAGGTCATCGCCGCCCCACCCGAAGGCGACGCAAGGGCCTCCAAGACTCCCACGCCGGCGCCAACAGCGCGCTCCTCCCAGGCAGCGCGCGATGAACGGCGTAATCACGTCAAAGATCCCGGGCGTCGCCGCGGGAAGGGCCCCGAGCGCCACTCCCGGGACGTAGAAGACCTGCCCGCTCGCCAAAGCGCTGGTGAAAACGGCATGCGACCGCGGGGTCGTGATAGAGCTCCTTCTGACGTGGTCAGAAGTCGAAGCGCGTCACGATCCGTGCAGGTTCCGCTGCCACGGACGCCAGCAGAGACCCTGGCGCGCGCGCAGTTGCTCCTCAACTTTCCTCCCACTACGGGGAAACTCGATGAATGGAGAGCCACTATCCGAAGCCTTGTTGCGGTGGCCAACAAAGACGAACCAAGTCCGGTAGGGCCCCCGGGTCGACGCTCCGATGGAGTCCCGCGCACCAGTGGCGGAAAAGTCGGCGGCGCCGCGACCACGGTGCATTCACCTCTTCCCCATCCGGTACCGCGGACGCCGGCTCGTCGCGACGTCACGGGCAACGACATCTCCATAGCGTCGTCTGACCCACGGACCCACCGTGACCAGCGCCAAATTCTTCGGGAACGAGCCCATGAAGACGCTCGAACCACTATCGAGCGCCGGCGCAGAGCGCGCCACCAGTCAGTCAGGCGAGCAGGGCCTGCTGCGAACCACCCGGCCCCGGAGAGCCCTGGAGGCCTACCTTACGAGGTAGGCTGTCCGGCTTTTACCCGTGAGCTGCGGCAGTTCCAGTGGCCCACTCACCGCACCTTCAAACCTGACGTTGGCGAAAAGTACAACGGCAAGACCCACCCGTATGAGTTCCTCAGCATCTACACCATCGCAATGCAAGCTGCCGGAGCCCGCGACGATAAGGTGCTTGCGAATTACTTTCCATTGGCTCTTAAACCCAACGCCATGTCGTGGTTGATGCACTTGCCGGTAGACTCTATTTCCTCCTGGTCGGATTTGTGCCATGAGTTTGTGGGCGCCTTTACTGGAGGTCACCAAGCCCATGGCCAAGCAAGCGACCTGCACGTCATTCCCCAGAAGGGAGGCGAGAGTCTGCGCAAGTATATACAGAGGTTAAGCCGGGTATAGTACAATATCCCTGATGTTCACCCTGCCGCCATCATCAGCGCGTTCCATCAGAACGTGCGTAACCGCAAGATGCACGAAGAGCTGGCAATGAACAAGGTGATAGATGTGGCAGAACTCTATGTTCTTGCTGACAGATGTGCCCGAGCTGAAGAGGGAAGGAAGTACCCCGGCGAAGATGCCGGTGTGGAAACCGACTCCTCAGATGAGGATACTGCCGCCCCGGCGAAGAAAGGTCGGCGCCGCAACAGGAAGCGCAAAGGTAAAGCCGTGCTTGCCGTCGAGGGATCTGACGACGCCGGCTCCGCCAAGAAAACCAAGGCAGATGACCCCGGCAAGGAAATTGCCGGATGTGTCACCTGCCGGGCCTTGGCGGCTGCCGAGAAGCCAGGAAACTCCGACAAGCAATACTGCAAGATCCATCGCACCAAAGGCCATGATCTCCAGAACTGCCGACAGGTTGAGCTCCTTGCTGAGAAGCAGAGGGCTGAATATGAGAGGCGGGACAAGGAGAAAGGCCAGGACGGTGCTGAGGGGTCCGGCAAGAAGCGTGACGGTCAGGCGGGCCGTCGCGGCAAAGATAAACAACAGGAGAGGCCCGCCCGGGGCCGTGACAAAAAGTCAGAAGACGATGATCACGAAGAAGACGATGAGTCTGGTGACCAAGAATTTCAGAAAGCTACAGAGGCCATGTGCGTCGATGGCGGCGCCTCGCTGCATACCTCTCACCGCCAGCTTAAACAGTGGGCACGTGAGATTACAGCGGCAGAGCCGTCGTTTGATGCCCAAAGGCCGCTGAAGTGGTCCAGCACACCTATCATTTTTGACACTGAGGATCACCCTGATCGCACTACTGCGGTCGGGTGCTTGCCATTGTTGGTTTCACCAACAATACGCAACCTCAAGGTGACAAAGATACTAGTCGATGGCGGGGCCGGTCTGAACTTAATCTCGCCTGCCGTGATCGAGAAACTGCAGATTCCTGATGAAGACCTCGAAGAGATAGGCATGTTTCAGGGGGTCAACCCAGGAAGAAGTCAACCAAAGGAAAAGGTCACGTTGCCCGTGACTTTTGGGAGTGATCTGAACTACAGGACAGAAAGAATTGTGTTCGACGTTGTCAAGATCCCCTTGCCTTACAACGGGATCCTTGGCCGCCCAACGCTGGTCAAGTTCATGGCGGCGTCACATTACGCCTACAACACCCTGAAGATGCCGGGGCTTGTGACGATCATCACCGTCCCATCAGACAAGAAGGATGCGCTAATTTGCGCTGACCAACTCTACCAACAAGCAGTTGCAGCAGCCGCCACTGCTAAGGCGCTTGCTCCTGCCGCTGGAGCCTCGGGAAGGAAAAAGAAGAAGACCGGTGAGACCTCAGGCACCCACTCCGGCAAGCGCACCTTTTCGAAGTGTAGCGCTCCCGTCGAGGACGTGCCAGAGAGCTCCACCGACAGAAACAAGAAGTCCAGGGCCACACCGCTGGAACCAAGAAGGTTTCTGTCAAGGAGGACGGCACGGGAGGGGCTTTTACCATAAGCTCCGCCCCTTGATGACAAATAGGAAGACGCGCTCGTCACCTTCCTGCGGGCGAATGTCGATGTGTTTGCATGACAAGCATCCGACATCCCCAGCGTTCCCAGGAAGGTGATTGAGCACCACCTTGCTGTCTGCCCTCATGCGAGGCCCGTCAAGCAGAAAGTCAGAAAGCAAGCCTTGGAACGACAAGAGTTCATCACAGAGGAGATCCGGAAACTGGAAGCAGCGGGTTTGGTAAGAGGAGTGCTCCATCCAACATGGTTGGCCAATCCAGTGGTAGTGCGCAAGGCAAATGGGAAGTGGAGGCTGTGTATTGATTACACAGATATCAATAAGGCTTGTCCCAAAGACCCCTTCCCGTTGCCGCGCATCGACCAGATTGTTGACTTCATGGCTGGGTGTGATCTGTTGTCATTCCTCGATGCCTACTCCGGCTACCACCAGATCTTCATGACAAGAGAAGACGAAGAGAAAACGGCACTCATCACCCCATGTGGTACGTATTGTTTCATACGGATGCCTTTCGGGTTGAAGAGTGCTGGTTCAACGTTTGCAAGGGCGGTCCAGATTAATTTTGAACCCCAGCTCCATAGAAATATGGAAGCTTATATGGATGATATAGTGGTCAAAACCAAGAACAGGGCAACCTTCATACCGGATTTACAAGAAACATTTGCAAACCTACGCAAGATCAATCTCAAGCTGAACCCTGAGAAGTGCGTCTTCGGCGTCCCGTCCGGCAAGCTTCTCGGTTTCTTTGTGTCGCAGCGCGGGATAGAGGCCAATCCGGACAAGATCAAATCTATAGAGCAGATTGAAGCACCCAAGCGAGTCAAGGATGTGCGTCGGCTTGCTGGTTGCGTTGCCGCCATGAGCAGGTTCATTTTCAAGTCCGCCGAGCGCGCCCTTCCCTTTTTCAAGATTTTGAAAAAGGCGGGCCCGATGGAGTGGACACCAGAAGCCGAAGCAGCATTGCAAGATTTGAAGAGGTACCTCTCCTCCGCGCCAATACTAGTTGCGCCTAGGCCATGGAAACCGTTGCTGCTATACTTGGCGGCAACAAACCAGGTGGTCAGCGCCGCACTAGTAGCGCAGAGAGAAATTGATGACGAGGTAATAGCAGCGACAGAGCCCGATATCACTGATGCAGAGACGACACAGCCAGTTGGAGTGCCACCGAAGAAGAGAATGATGCAGCACCCAGTCTACTCCAGATGTTTCGAATCCCCCGCACGCCCCCATTTCTCCTGCAATTGGCGGGAGTTGTTGGATTGTTTACCCCTCAAAACAAAACCTCTGGAGATTTTTTTTAAAAACTACTCCCGAGCTCAAATGCTCTCTGATGAACAGTAAAATAAAAAAAATAGTAAATAAATTCAAAGGATTCTGATTTTTTTTGCCAAGCTTTGACAATATTTTCTGTGGCCCTTCTATATCAGTGCAACCGAATGTTTTCATCACCCTGAGTTGATGCATAATTATGCAAACCCATCCCGTTCTAGCACGGGTATGGTTTGACCAAGATCAACTCGACCGCTTTCAAGCACCGACCTGGAAACGACCTACCCAATATTGTTCAAGGCTCACGCTGTTCAGGGTAGGCTTACATCATATCATATCATAGGATTGGCAAACCTCAACACATGAGTTCGAACACCACGCAACCGTGTGGATTCACCGCCGCTGAGATCTCTTCCTCGAGGAGACCAAGATTCCTCCCACTCCAAACATCACTGCAGCTGCACGAGTGTTTTCGTACGAAGGCTGCACCAAGAACCTTTTCCAGGTCCGATATTCTTGCGGTTATCTTCCGGCTCACCGAGTCAAGGTTGAAGAACGCAAGGTAGATTTCCCCTGCGACATAAATTAAAAATTAAACATCATGAACTACTTCTTATGTATTATCATGGAGGTTCATTCTGAAAGACACGCGCACCCCAATTAGGTCTCAACGCAAAGAAATGTGCAAATAAACATTTGGAGACTGGAACATTCCCAACATAGTACTAGAATAACTAGAATATCACATAATCAGTAAGACAGGTTGCATATTCGTTAACGAAAAATAGTACTCCCTCCGATCCGTTCAACCTGAGTTTAAAATTGCAACACTTATTATGGATCGGAGGGAGTACCATTTTCGTAAACGCCAGCTTAGGGAAGGTAATATGTCCATGTTTTCGCATCACTGCTCTCTGAGCCCACATAAAATTCCGCTCTACTCTTTTTCTTAAATCCCGCGTATAAATGTCACGAGAATGAGCTACCACCATTAATATTACAACACAATTATTCAGTTATTTTGTTCTGTTTTCAGCTTACAAAAGATTACAGAACATGAATCTTACAACATAAAATTTCTGCAAACATTTCAGTTTTCTTCAGTTTTTCACTAATTTATATTTCCTGGGAAAAAATAACTTAATTTCATTATTTTAGTGCATAAACAAGACGCTGTGTATCAATGAAGCATAGTCTTCTAGAAACAGATCTAGCAAAAACGTTCACTCCTATCACAATTTTAAAAGATTGGATTCAGGATCTTCTGAGACTGTAGGATGTACATGATCACTAACCTTTACTTCCAGTTGCAATCCATGCACGAGCTCCAGTAATACCCACTGCATAGAGAATTGTGCCAACCATGTAATATTTTTCCTAACCAACTCACACAAAAAGAATGATGTCATGATTACCTGCTTCCTTGCTGGATTCCACCGTGGCACATAATCTTGAATAGCTGCTCACAAGGTTACCCTTGTCATTCAGCTCCCACATCTAGAGAAATTTGACGCAAGACATGATGAGCTAGTTGCCATTCATTTAGTAGTGTAACCAGGGCACAATATCAACTATAGAAAAAGAAAGCTGAAAAGTGTAATCCATGAACTTGTTTCAATACAACATTTAGTGCTAATTTACATAGTTGCATGGTTATGTGTTGGCGTTGTGAAACCAATATGGTTACCAAAGCTGCCATGACAGCATAATATACTAAGGAACATTACGTATTTAACACATCAGCCAACAAAAAATGGGGTTTCGTGAGTAGTTCGTTCAAGTACTGTAAGAACCTCTGAAAATCTAAAAAGAATTTCATCAGTCCTAATGAGAACAGGACTATTAGTATTGGGGCAAATCTATTTGCTGTG
This sequence comes from Aegilops umbellulata, assembly GCA_032464435.1. Lineage (NCBI taxonomy): Eukaryota > Viridiplantae > Streptophyta > Magnoliopsida > Poales > Poaceae > Aegilops > Aegilops umbellulata. The sequence goes on from CP136057.1 coordinate 190,079,040, forward strand.
TACCTGCCTTGCATGCCATTTGCACCTGGAGAACATGAGAAGCTTAACCTCTGAGGCAGTTCGCCGCCGACTAGCAGATGCATCCAAACAAGAATCATTAATGTCTGCAACTGCCAGATGGAACTTTGTCTGGTCTTCTTCCTTTTCCATGATATCATCATCCCTAGAACGTATAGTGTGTGATCATACAAATTAAAACACGATTACTTCTCCATTCATAATTGGGTTGCGCTTACGAGGCAAGAAGAGGTTTTGTTTTCCCCAAGCAAAATGAGACATTTTTGCCATTCTCTGTTTCGTAGATCCTGCATATATGATCTGACTTCCCATCTTGTGGAAATACAAACCATCCATTAGCTTGGTCATTGGTGCAGGAAGTGAGACCCACGACCATGCCATCATGTTTTGTCGGGTTTACAGGATATCGAGGACTCAAGTGACCAGAATGTCTGGTATTAGAAGTCGTCTCACCATACACATAATGGAACTGAAAAAAAAAATCAACAGCTCGGCTTATTGGCCATGTAAGTGTACATATTGTTGTAATAAGAATCCTAAAATGCAGGTACCTCCATGTTATTTTTACTGTAGTAGTTTATCTTCAATAGTGTAGGATTGGTCATAATGCTGAATGTACTATTGTCGAGATGTCTCAGATCTCCTCCATATATGAGAGGCGACTTAGCCATCGACCAAAGTGTCATCTGCAAGGTCATATGAAAAAAATATATCAGTGGATAAAACAAAATGAAAAACAGGCACGAAAATCACCAAGTGCAAACCTGTGCTTTCTGTTCATCAAATGTAAGGTTACACGGCCTATGAGGGCCCTGATTGACACCTGTCTTATTAACGGAAAAAAAGGGTATGTTTATAGTTATAAAACCACTTCACGGAACCAGCAATTTGTTCAGTACCACAGAAAATATCAGAACATCACATGAGTTGGAAAACAGCATCAATGTGTCACTGAGATGTGGCATCAGGCCCTACATATAGGCCTCACATTGGATATTTTCCAGTTTACACAATTTTGTGATGCTACAAGCTAATTTTCCTTTTTCAACGAAAACTAGTGCATAAGTTATAAGTTATAGTTCAGGAATTAAGATCAAGTTAGTTGAAATTTTTCAAAATTAAGTATATTTGAATGAGACATGTCATATTCCAGGTATATTTATGAAGTTTTAAGACATGATTTGTCATCCTGGTCCCAATCGATGAAAACTAGCAAGCAGAGATACACATAATCTACAGTACCGATCCAAGGAGTAATGCTTCATTGTACAGTTCTTATCTAGCGTACTAATACAATTATTTACAGCTTCTCTTTTTGGCAAGGTATGTGACTTAGCATCTTGATTAGCAGCCACAGGGGGCAAGGGAATCACAATTATTATGATAGTAAAGTAAAGATACAAATCGTTACCCGGATCAGTTAGCCAGCCAAATGGAAGCATGTCTAAATCTGGCCAAGATTTTCCTCGTAATCCGGTGGCCCCGATCTTATTCGCAGCAGCGAAGGCACTGTGCACAATATGCAAACAAATAAGTTCTTATTTACTAGAGAATATAAAAAAAAACTGAATACAGAAATAAGGAGTATATAATGGATATACAGAGAATATCTGTTTTGATTTACCTTGACACAGTAAAATGTGAACTAACATCTTTCCAGTTGTCCCAATCATCTCCTGTTATCCTATACATGTTAACATGTTCACTGATGTTTTCAGCTAATGGTACAGTGACTTCAGTTCCTGGTGAGATGGACAGTACTATTGGGCGGTCAAGCTCTCGCAGGAGCTGCAATGGGAGAATCAACTGATTCTGAAGGTGCACCAATTTCAATGGGACTTGTGTAACTAACTCTAGGATGCAAAGTTATTACCTGCGAAATAGTTATTACTTCTTCCGGGCTATAATCAGTACCGAAGATACAATCAACCTTCACTGCAAGAATGGTACATATGGAATAATCTCGTCAAACTCGAGTTATGTCAACGCTTAAGAAATGTCAACTACTCCATACCATACCATATTGTCATGAGGATCATCTGACTAGCGAAAAGTACAGATTTAGAAATAGCATACCAAAATCAACACCCCAATCCGCATACTGTCGGTAAAGAGATCTTAAGAAGGCCCGTCCAGCTCCAATATCCGTATTTACACTCATAAATCCATGTGGCATCCATGCACATGTTTTATGGGTCAGGCCAATGTCACGAGCTGCCCATTGCCGACCGTTCTCTACATAGGGTTTTCCCTGAAAAGGATAAGAAGACACCACATTAACAATAATAAAATGAAGTTCTATGGCATTCTTTGAAGTGCGCAGAAAATGATTTATGGACAACAATAGATGCTCTCCTAAGGACAGCATCATTTGACAAAGCACATTAGTGCCTCCTTTTAATAATATGTCTATAACAGTATGATAGACCCTTGAAATCCATGGAGGTATCTCCACTGCTCCCATTGTCATATCACTTCATTTCATTTCACAAATAAATTTGTAGATTGCAACGCATGGTCAAGAATTGTCATTTGTCTTCTGTTATAGTAACAGATAATTCTGAAACAACAATATTTGTAGTATAATAGCAATTCAAAGGAGGAGGCATACCGTCTCAATATCCAAGATGGGTGTGTTCGCATTAACAGCCTGTGTACTTATTCCTTTCATTAAATGGATGCCGAATTTCAAGCCCATCTCATGAACCTTATTAGCAATTTGACTGAACCCTTTATCATATTTGGATGATGGAAATCTTTGGAGGTCAGGAAACGGTCGACCCCACTCATCAATGTTGTCAAACCCATAAGAATCTGTATATGCCCCATCAACATACCTCCGGTACCACAGGTAATCAATAACTGCATACTACCAGTAGATAACGAACAGAGAGTTAATCAGAATTATCGGTGTTCATATTCTCTTATGCCATTAAGTACCAAGTAAAAGAATTCTGGTTTCGCAAAACACAAAAAGGTAGATAACCTGATATCCATGTGGTAGTAACTTTTCTGCCAAGATCTTTGCATTTTGCAAGTATGCATTTTCATCAACCGTCCAAGAAAAAGAATCATACGAATTCCATCCTCTTGGTGGTAGTTCCACATGTTGTTCATTTGCCTCGGATGTAACCCTGAAAATGTTCAGTATGAACTAACTGGAGTCATTTCTCTTCAGCTTATAATCTGTTTGGCTGTCAAACGATTAAACAGTATTGTCGAAAGAGAATATTTTCTTCTCAACACTTATCTTGAACGGTCTTATATTAGTTTATAGAGGGGGTACTTGTTTCACATTCCTACAATTATGTTACTTTAGACTGGAACAGAAATGAGTAGACAACAACGGAGAAATGTACTGATAAAGTATATCGCGTTAATTTATTTGAATAATCTTCTAGAAAGTCATTAATAAATGCAAGGAGGAATAATGTGACATAAATAAACAGAGGTGAAATCTTGATCAACAGGAGCAAACAGACTGTGTCAGAGAAGAAGAAACATTCACATATCAGTGATGCAGCCATCCTCCTTTTCTCCATAATCTCCTAAAAGGAAACTGCAGGAGCTTTATAACCAAAGTGGTATATATCTTAGGATCATTTGGGATCTCTTTTTTTTTCCTTTTGTTTTTGAGCCGGAATTGGTGTCCCACATGTTGTGCTAAATTATTCCATATCATGGCACAACACAAAATTGAGATGTACTCCCTCCGTAAACTAATATAAGAGCATTTAGAATACTAAAGTAGTGATCTAAACGCTCTTATATTAGTTTACAGAGGGAGTATTTCCCTACTGTTTTTCGAAGAAGAGAGATTTGAAGCCTATAATAATCTAAGAACAACACAATCTTGTCGACAATCAGATGCGCAGTAGGAAATCTCGAATCAACCAATAATAACCGAAGGGGCGTACACTACAGAGCTCTGGAGATATTTGGGACCCAAACAGAAGAGAAAGCATTCCGCCTAAAAAGATGCTAGTTGTGCGGGAGTGACACTCAGATGCGGCGAAATAATCAGTAAAACACGCAAGAAACGCCACGAAAAGCGCATCGTTCTGACGCATCCAGGTTGCGGAACGAGATGGGAGCCGCACTGACCAGAGGCAGAGGAAGATGACAAGCGCGCGGAAGAGGAGATGGCCACGCCATGGCGGCGGAGAAGTTGGAGCTCCCAGTCCCAGTTCCATGACAAACCTTATGGAGGTGAGCTGAGCAGAGTGGAGTGGAGACACAGGTGGTGAGATGGAACGAGGGATGATTGCTGCAGGTGGAGGTTGGGAGTTGGGACTCCCTGTGGTGGGGCACAGAGGGAATGTCGTGTCGTGCTACGCGATGCGGTGTGGTACGTGTGTCGTTCCAGGTATGAGAATTGTGGCGTGTATGGTGCATGTGATGTAATTTTGGGTTTGTTTGGTTGGGGAAAGTATCATGTACTCCCATCTTTGAGGTACTCCCAGTGCTTCAAATTAAAAAGAATATTCAAAAAAGTTAAAAAAACAGAAAAAAAGATGAATGTTTGTAAGGAATGTAACTACAACTCTTAAAAATTTCAGATCCAAACTCGAAATGTACATCAAGAAAGAAAAATGTGAAATCTGGCATGAATAGTGTAAGAAAAAGACAAAATCAACATTGACACTATTCACATCTTGATTTCACATTTTTGTTTATCAATGTACATTTTGAGTTTGGACCTGAAATTTCTAGGGCTTGTAGTCATGTTCCTAACGAGCATCCCCATTTTTTCAAAAAAAAAAACAGTTAAGATTTGTTTTTGAACTTGGAGCATCGGGAGTACCATAAGGATGGGAGTACTTGATATTTTCCCTTGTTTGGTTGTTGAATTGCATTTAAATTTAGGTTGATATGAACCTTTACAACATCCGCCAAGCAGGCTCGTTAGGAGGAACGGCAGAATCAGCCGTTTCTTCTCAGTTAGGCTCGTCACGTGTAGGGGGAGGAAAACGCGGCGTCGATCTCATGCTAGCAGAGAGATGGCGCAAACTCGCATGTGTTCTCGTAAAAGCGGTGGGAGGAATTGGGTCACCTCTTGCCGAATCGGTCACCATATTTAACCCCCTTTGACTCATGAGCGAAACCAAAGTCATCATTTTCCCCCTTCGAGCTCTATGTGGCGGGCGGATTCTTACTGAAAAGGCGTTTGCCCCGCTTTATATATAAAACAAACTACTAGAGCCAGACGAGTTCATATATAGAAACACCACACCACACAACACAAAGTAGCACACGAACATAGTATGAAAGGCGAAAGAATAGTTCGCTTTGTGCTCACCATGCAGCTGCGTATAGATGTGGGTAGTGAGATTCGAACTCATTACCATGTTGTATTCATACAGTGCCACTAACCAACTGGGAGAGGTGATGTTGGTAGACCCTAAACCCTAGTTCCCAGCTCGAGTTCGGACCTCCATTGCCCCATAGAAGGAAGTTGATATTGAGTAATGCTGTGGAGATGTTACCTCCTTTGATGATTGAAAAAACCACCTCTTTAGATGAGACCGAAAATTTAAAAGACCAATTTTGCAAGCGCTCGACCTTAAAAAGAGATGCACGACCACCAAAGAAAGCAAGAAGGATGGTGCTTACGGATCATTGGTGAGACGGATTTGAGATCTCTTAAATTCAGCCAGTAGTAGGAATTCCTTATGATCTTTATCAGCTTCATAGTTGATTGGGACTAATACTACATATTTTCAAGCCAAGGCCACTATCAAACACAGAAATAATTGTATTGCTATGCTCATAGATGAATCTGATAATTAATTTCATGATCACCAGGCCAAGGCTGCCATCCTGTTCAGAGCTTTCAGAAATAGGTTGGGAACAAAAGTACCTTCTGAAAATCCCCTCAATCTTCATGAGCTGCTGCATCCTTCAGTTGATCTAGCAGAGCTAGAACTATTGAGGAACGTAGTAATTTCAAAAAAATTCCTACGCACACGCAAGATCATGGTGATGCATAGCAACGAGAGCGGAGAGCATTGTCCACGTATCCTCGTAGACCGAAAATGGAAGCGTTAGCACAACGCGGTTGATGTAGTCGTACGTCTTCACGATCCGACCGATCAAGTACCGAACGCACGACACCTTCGAGTTAGCCACACGTTCAACCCGATGACGTCCCTCGAACTCCGATCCAGCCGAGTGTTGAGGTAGAGTTTCGTCAGCACGACGGCGTGGTGACGATGTTGATGTTCTACCGACGCAGGGCTTCGCCTAAGCACCGCTACAGTAATATCGAGGTGGAATATGATGGAGGGGGGCACCGCACACGGCTAAGAGATCAATGATCAATTGTTGTGTCTCTAGGGTGCCCCCCTGCCCCCGTATATAAAGGAGCAAGGGGGGAGGTCGGCCGGCCCTTGCTAGGCGCGCCAGGAGGAGGAGTCCTCCTCCTAGTAGGAGTAGGACTCCCCTCTTTCCTACTCCTACAAGGAGGGGGAAAGGAAGGGGGAAAGGGAGAAGGAAAGGGGGCGCCGCCCCCCCTCTCCTAATCCAATTCGGACCAGAGGGGGAGGGGGTGCGCGGCCCACCCTGGCTGCCCCTCTCTCTCTCCACTAAGGCCCATAAGGCCCATTACTTCTCCCGGGGGTTCCGATAACCCTCCGGCACTCCGGTTTTCTCCGAAATCACCCGGAACACTTCCGGTGTCCGAATATAGTCGTCCAATATATCGATCTTTACGCCTCGACCATTTCGAGACTCCTCGTCATGACCCCGATCTCATCCGGGACTCCGAACTCCTTCGGTACATCAAAACTCATAAACTCATAATATAACTGTCATCGAAACTTTAAGCGTGCGGACCCTACGGGTTCGAGAACTATGTAGACATGACCGAGACACGTCTCCGGTCAATAACCAATAGCGGAACCTAGATGCTCATATTGGCTCCCACATATTCTACGAAGATCTTTATCGGTCAAACCGCATAACAACATACGTTGTTCCCTTTGTCATCGGTAAGTTACTTGCCCGAGATTCGATCGTCGGTATCTCAATACCTAGTTCAATATCGTTACCAGCAAGTCTCTTTACTCGTTCTGTAATACATCATCCCGCAACTAATGAAGGAAATATGCCCTAGAGGCAATAATAAAGTTATTATTTATTTCCTTATATCATGATAAATGTTTATTATTCATGCTAGAATTGTATTAACCGGAAACATAATACATGTGTGAATACATAGACAAACAGAGTGTCACTAGTATGCCTCTACTTGACTAGCTCGTTAATCAAAGATGGTTATGTTTCCTGACCATAGACAAAGAGTTGTTATTTGATTCACGGGATCACATCATTAGTTGAATGATCTGATTAACATGACCCATTTCATTAGCTTAGCACCCGATCGTTTAGTATGTTGCTATTGCTTTCTTCATGACTTATACATGTTCCTATGACTATGAGATTATGCAACTCCCGTTTACTGGAGGAACATTTTGTGTGCTACCAAACGTCACAACGTAACTGGGTGATTATAAAGGAGCTCTATAGGTGTCTCCAAAGATACATGTTGGGTTGGCGTATTTCGAGATTAGGATTTGTCACTCCGATTGTGGGAGAGGTATCTCTGGGCCCTCTCGGTAATGCACATCACATAAGCCTTGCAAGCATTGCAACTAATGTGTTAGTTGGGAGATGATGTATTACGGAACGAGTAAAGAGACTTGCCGGTAACGAGATTGAACTAGGTATTGGATACCGACGATCGAATCTCGGGCAAGTAACATACCGATGACAAAGGGAACAACGTATGTTGTTATGCGGTCTGACCAATAAAGATCTTCGTAGAATATGTAGGAGCCAATATGGGCATCCAGGTCCCGCTATTGGTTATTGACCGGAGACGTGTCTCGGTCATGTCTACATTGTTCTCGAACCGTAGGGTCCGCACGCTTAAAGTTACAATGACAGTTTCTTTATGAGTTTATGTATTTTGATGTACCGAAGGTTGTTCGGAGTCCCGGATGTGATCACGGACATGACGAGGAGTCTCGAAATGGTCGAGACATAAAGATCGATATATTGGAAGCCTATATTTGGACATTGGAATCGTTCCGGGTGAAATCGGCATTTTACCGGAGTACCGAGGGGTTACCGGAACCCCCTGGGGGTTATTGGGCCTACATGGGCCTTGAGGGAGAAGAGGGAAGGAGGCAGGAGGTGGCCGCGCGCCCCTCCCCTTCGTAGTCCGAATAGGACAAGGGAAGGGGGGCGGTGCCCCCCCCTTCCTTCCCCTCTTCCTCCTCTTTCCCCCCTTCTCCTTCTCCAACTAGGACAGAAGGGAGTCCTACTCCCGGTGGGAGTAGGACTCCCCCCTGGCGCGCCCCTCCTTGGCCGGCCGCCCCCTCCCCTTGGCTCCTTTATATACGGGGGCAGGGGGCACCCTAGAACACACAAGTTGATCTTCGTGATCGTTCCTTAGCCGTGTGCGGTGCCCCCCTCCACGATATTACACCTCGGTCATATTGTAGCGGTGCTTAGGCGAAGCCCTGCGACGGTTGAATATCAAGATCGTCACCACGCCGTCGTGCTGACGGAACTCCTCCCCGAAGCTTTGCTGGATCGGAGCCCAGGGTGCGTCATCGAGCTGTACGTGTGTCAAGAACTCGGAGGTGTTAGAGTAACGGTGCTTGGATCAGTTGGACCGGGAAGACGTACGACTACTTCCTCTACATTGCGTCAACACTTCCGCTGCGGTCTACGAGGGTACGTAGACAACACTCTCCCCTCTCGTTGCTATGCATCACCATGATCTTGCGTGTGCGTAGGAATTTTATTGAAATTACTACGTTCCCCAACAACTAACTCATTAGTTGCAATGCTTGCAAGGCTTATAGTGATGTGCATTACCGAGTGGGCCCAGAGATACCCTCTACGACAATCGGAGTGACAAATCCTAATCTCGAAATACGCCAACCCAAAGAGTACCTTCAGAGACACCTGTAGAGCACCTTTATAATCACCCAGTTACGTTGTGACGTTTGGTAGCACACAAAGTGTTCCTCCGATGAACGGGAGTTGCATAATCTATAGTCATAGGAACATGTATAATTCATGAAGAAAGCAATAGCAACATACTAAATGATCAAGTGCTAAGCTAACGAAATGGGTCAAGTCAATCACATCATTCTCCTAATGATGTGATCCCGTTAATCAAATGACAACTCTTTGCCTATGGCTAGGAAACATAAACATCTTTGATCAACGAGCTAGTCAAGTAGAGGCATACTAGTGACACTCTGTTTGTCTATGTATTCACACATGTATCATGTTTCCGGTTAATACAATTCTAGCATGAATAATAAACATTTATCATGATATAAGGAAATAAATAATAACTTTATTATTGCCTCTAGGGCATATTTCCTTCAGTCTCCCACTTGCACTAGAGTCAATAATCTAGTTCACATCACCATGTAATTTAACACCAATAGTTCACATCACCATGTGATTAACACCCATAGTTCATATTGTCATGTGACCAACACCCAAAGGGTTTACTAGAGTCAATAATCTAGTTCACATCGCTATGTGATTAACACCCAAAGAGTAATAAGGTGTGATCATGTTTTGCTTGTGAGAGAAGTTTAGTCAACGGGTCTGCCACATTCAGATCCGTATGTATTTTCCAAATTTTTATGTCAACAATGCTCTGCACAGAGCTACTCTAGCTAGTTGCTCCTACTTTCAATATGTATCCAGATTGAGACTTAGAGTTATTTGGATCAGTGTCAAAACTTGCATCAACGTAACCCTTTACGACGAACCTTTTGTCACCTCCATAATCGAGAAACATATCCTTATTCCACTAAGGATAATTTTGACCGCTGTCCAGTGATCTACTCCTAGATCACTATTGTACTCCCTTGCCAAAATCAGTGTAGGGTATACAATAGATCTGGTACACAGCATGGCATACTTTATAGAATCTATGGCTGAGGCATATGGAATGACTTTCATTCTCTTTCTATCTTCTGCCGTGGTCGGGCTTTGAGTCTTACTCAATTTCACACCTTGTAACACAGGCAAGAACTCTTTATTTGATTGTTCCATTTTGAACTACTTCAAAATCTTTTCAAGGTATGTACTCATTGAAAAAACTTATCAAGCATCTTGATCTATCTCTATAGATCTTGATGCTCAATATGTAAGCAGCTTAACCGAGGTCTTTCTTTTAAAAACTCCTTTCAAACACTCCTTTATGCTTTGCAGAATAATTCTACATTATTTCCGATCAACAATATGTCATTCACATATACTTATAAGAAATGATGTAGTGCTCCCACTCACTTTCTTGTAAATACAGGCTTCACCGCAAGTCTGTATAGAAACTATATGCTTTGATCAACTCATCAAAGCGTATATTCCAACTCCGAGATGCTTGCACCAGTCCATAGATGGATCGCTGGAGCTTGCACATTTTGTCAGCATCCTTTGGATCAATAAAACCTTCAGGTTGCATCATATACAACTCTTCTTCTAGAAATCCATTCAGGAATGCAGTCTTTACATCCATTTGCCAAATTTCATAATCATAAAATGCAGCAATTGCTAACATGATTCGGACGGACTTAAGCATCGCTACGGGTGAGAAAATCTCATCGTAGTCAACACCTTGAACTTGTCGAAAACCTTTTGTGACAATTCTAGCTTTGTAGATAGTAACACTACTATCAGCGTTCGTCTTCCTCTTGAAGATCCATTTAATCTCAATGGCTCGCCGATCATTGGGCAAGTCAATCAAAGTCCATACTTTGTTCTCATACATGGATCCCATCTCAGATTTCATGGCCTCAAGCCATTTTGCGGAATCTGGGCTCATCATCGCTTCCTCATAGTTCGTAGGTCCGTCATGGTCATGACCTCCAGAACAGGATTACCATACCACTCTGGTGCGGATCTCACTCTGGTTGACCTACGAGGTTTGGTAGTAACTTGATCTGAAGTTACATGATCATCATCATTATCTTCCTCACTAATTGGTGTAGTAGTCACAGGAACAGATTTATGTGATGAACTACTTTCCAATAAGGGAGCAGGTATAGTTACCTCATCAAGTTCTACTTTCCTCCCACTCACATCTTTGAGAGAAACTCCTTCTTTAGAAAGGATCTATTCTCAACAACAAATTTGCCTTCGGATCTGTGATAGAAGGTGTACCCAACAATTTCGTTTGGGTATCCTATGAAGATGCACTTCTCTGATTTGGGTTCGAGCTTATCAGTTTGAAACTTTTCACATAAGCATCGCTGCCCCAAACTTTAAGAAATGACAGCTTAGGTTTCTTGCTAAACCACAGTTCATACAGTGTCGTCTCAACAGATTTAGATGGTGCCCTTTTTAACGTGAATGCAGCTGTCTCTAATGCATAACCCCAAAACGGTAGTGGTAAATCGGTAAGAAACATCATAGATTGCACTATATCCAATAAAGTACGGTTATGACGTTCAGACACACCATTATGTTGTGGTGTTCCAGGTGGCATAAGTTTGTGAAACTATTCCACATTGTTTTAATTGAAGACCAAGCTCGTAACTCAAATATTCGTCTCCGCGATCAGATCGTAGAAACTTTCTTGTCACGATGATTTTCCATTTCACTCTGAAATTCTTTGAACTTTTCAAATGTTTCAGACTTATGTTTCATCAAGTAGATATACCCATATCTTCTCAAATCATCTGTGAAGGTCAAAAAATAACGATACCCGCCGCGAGCCTTAACACTCATCGGATCGCATACATCAGTATGTATTATTTCCAATAAGTCAGTTGCTCGCTCCATTGTTCCGGAGAACGGAGTCTTATTCATCTTGCCCATGAGGCATGGTTCGCAAGCATTAAGTGATTCATAATCAAGTGATTCCAAAAGCCCATCAGTATGGAGTTTCTTCATGCGCTTTACACAAATATGACCTAAACGGCAGTGCCACAAATAAGTTGCACTATCATTATTTACTTTGCATCTTTTGGTTTCAATATTATGAATATGTGTATCACTACAATCAAGATCCAACAAACCATTTTCATTGGGTGTATGACCATAGAAGGTTTTATTCATGTAAATAGAACAACAAATATTCTCTGACTTAAATGAATAACCGTATTGCAATAAACATGATCAAATCATATTCATGCTCAACGCAAACATCAAATAACACTTATTTAGGTTCAACACTAATCCCGAAAGTATAGGGAGTGTGCGATGGTGATCATATCAATCTTGGAACTTCTTCCAACACACATCGTCACTTCACCCTTAACTAGTTTCTTTTCATTCTACAACTCCCGTTTCGAGTTACTACTCTTAGCAACTGAATTAGTATCTAATACCGCAGGGTTGCTGTAAACACTAGTAAAGTACACATCAATAACATGTATATCCAATATACCTTTGTTCACTTTGCCATCCTCCTTATCCGCCAAATACTTGGGGCAGTTCCGCTTCCAGTGACCAGTCCCTTTGCAGTAGAAGCACTTAGTCTCAGGCTTAGGACCAGACTTGGGCTTCTTCACTTGAGCAGCAACTTGCTTGCCGTTATTCTTGAAGTTCCCCTTCTTCCCTTTGCCCTTTTCTTGAAACTAGTGGTCTCGTCAACCATCAACACTTGATGTTTTTCTTGATTTCTACCTTCATCGATTTCAGCATCACGAAGAGCTTGCGAATCGTTTCCGTTATCCCTTGCATATTATAGTTCATCACGAAGTTCTACTAACTTGTGATGGTGACTAGAAAATTCTGTCAATCACTATCTTATCTGGAAGATTAACTCCCACTTGATTCAAGCGATTGTAGTACCCAGACAATCTGAGCACATACTCACTGCTTGAGCTATTCTCCTCCATCTTTTAGTTATAGAACTTGTTGGAGACTTCATATCTCTCAACTCAGGTATTTGCTTGAAATATTAACTTCAACTCCTGGAACATCTCATATGATCCATGACGTTCAAAACGTCTTTGAAATCCCGATTCTAAGCCGTTAAGCATGGTGCACTAAACTATCAAGTAGTCATCATATTGAGCTAGCCAAACGTTCATAGCGTCTGCATCTGCTCCTGCAATAGGTCTGTCACCTAGCGATGCATCAAGGACATAATTCTTCTGTGCAGCAATGAGGATAAACCTCAGATCACGGATCCAATCCGCATCATTGCTACTAACATTTTTCAACTTAGTTTTCTCTATTAACATATCAAAAATAAAACACGGGAGCTAAACGTGAGCTATTGATCTACAACATAGATATGCTAATACTACCAGGACTAAGTTCATGATAAATTTAAGTTCAATTAATCATATTACTTTAAGAACTCCCACTTAGATAGACATCCCTCTAATATTCTAAGTGATCACGTGATCCATATCAACTAAACAATGTCCGATCATCACGTGAGATGGAGTAGTTTCAATGGTGAACATCACTATTTGATCATATCTACTATATGATTCGCGCTCGACCTTTCAGTCTCAGTGTTCCGAGGCCATATCTGTTATATGCTAGGCTCGTCAAGTTTAACCTGAGTATTTCGCGTGTGCAACTGTTTTGCACCCGTTGTATTTGAACATAGAGCCTATCACACCCGATCATCACGTGGTGTCTCAGCACGAAGAACTTTCACAACGGTGCATACTCAGGGAGAACACTTATACCTTGATAATTTAGTGAGAGATCATCTTATAAAGCTACCGCCGAACTAAGCAAAATAAGATGTATAAAAGATAAACATCACATAATATGTGACATGATATGGCCATCATCATCTTGTGCCTTTGATCTCCATATTCAAAGCATCGTCATGATCTCCATCATCACCGGCGTAACACCATGATCTCCATCATCTTGATCTATATCAATGTGTCGTCACATGGTCGTCTCGCCAACAATTGCTCTTGCAACTATTTCTATCGCATAGCGATAAAGTAAAGCAATTATTTGGCACTTGCATCTTATGCAATACAGAGATAACCATAAGGCTTTTGCCAGTTGCCGATAACTTCAACAAAACATGATAATCTCATACAACAACTTATTTCTCATCACGTCTTGACCATATCACATCACAACATGCCCTGCAAAAAAAAGTTAGACGTCCTCTACTTTGTTGTTGCAAGTCTTACGTGGCTGCTACGGGCTGAGCAAGAACCGTTCTTATATACGCATCAAAAAACCACAATGATAGTTTGTCAAGTTGGTGCTATTTTAACCTTCGCAAGGACCGGGCGTAGCCACACTCGGTTCAACTAAAGTTGGATAAACTGACACCCGCCAGCCACCTGTGTGCAAAGCACGTCGGTAGAACCAGTCTCGCGTAAGCGTATGCGTAATGTCGATCCGGGCCGCTTCATCCAACAATACCGCCGAACCAAAGTATGACATGCTGTAAGCAGTATGACTTGTATCGCCCACAACTCACTTGTGTTCTACTCGTGCATATAACATCTACGCATAAAACCTGGCTCGGATGCCACTGTTGGGGAACGTAGTAATTTCAAAAAAATTCCTACGCACACGCAAGATCATGGTGATGCATAGCAATGAGAGGGGAGAGTGTTGTCCACGTACCCTCGTAGATCGAAAGCGGAACTGTAGCACAACGTAGTTGATGTAGTCGTACGTCTTCATGATCTGACCGATCAAGTACCGAACGCATGGCACCTCCGAGTTCAGCACACGTTCAGCCCGATGACGTCCCTCGAACTCCGATCCAGCCGAGTGTTGAGGTAGAGTTTCGTCAGCACGACGGCGTGGTGACGATGTTGATGTTCTACCGACGCAGGGCTTCGCCTAAGCACCGCTACAGTAATATCGAGGTGGAATATGATGGAGGGGGGCACCGCGCACGGCTAAGAGATCAATGATCAATTGTTGTGTCTCTAGGGTGCCCCCTGCCCCCGTATATAAAGGAGCAAGGGGGGAGGCTGGCCGGCCCTTGCTAGGCGCGCCAGGAGGAGGAGTCCTCCTCCTAGTAGGAGTAGGACTCCCCTCTTTCCTACTCCTACAAGGAGGGGGAAAGGAAGGGGGAGAGGGAGAAGGAAAGGGGGGCACCGCCCCCCTCTCCTAGTCCAATTTGGACGAGAGGGGGAGGGGGCGCGTGGCCCACCCTGGCTGCCCCTCTCTCTCTCCACTAAGGCCCATAAGGCCCATTACTTCTCCCGGGGGGGTCCGGTAACCCTCCGGCACTCCGGTTTTCTCCAAAATCACCCGAAACACTTCCGGTGTCTGAATATAGTCGTCCAATATATCGATCTTTACGTCTCGACCATTTAGAGACTCTTCGTCATGTCCCCGATCTCATCCGGGACTCCGAACTCCTTCGGTACATCAAAACTCATAAACTCATAATATAACTATCATCGAAACTTTAAGCGTGCGGACCCTACGGGTTCGAGAACTATGTAGACATGACCGAGACACGTCTCCAGTCAATAACCAATAGCGGAACCTGGATGCTCATATTGGCTCCCACATATTCTACGAAGATCTTTATCAGTCAAACCACATAACAACATACGTTGTTCCCTTTGTCATCGGTATGTTACTTGCCCGAGATTCGATCGTCGGTATCTCAATACCTAGTTCAATCTCGTTACCGGCAAGTCTCTTTACTCGTTCTGTAATACATCATCCCGCAACTAACTCATTAGTTGCAATGCTTGCAAGGCTTATAGTGATGTGCATTACCGAGTGGGCCCAGAGATACCTCTCCGACAATCGGAGTGACAAATCCTAATATCGAAATACGCCAACCCAACAAGTACCTTCAGAGACACCTGTAGAGCACCTTTATAATCACCCAGTTACGTTGTGACGTTTGGTAGCACACAAAGTGTTCCTCCGATAAACGGGAGTTGCATAATCTCATAGTCATAGGAACATGTATAAGTCATGAAGAAAGCAATAGCAACATACTAAACGATCAAGTGCTAAGCTAACGGAGTGGGTCAAGTCAATCACATCATTCTCCTAATGATGTGATCCCGTTAATCAAATGACAACTCTTTGCCTATGGCTAGGAAACATAACCATCTTTGATCAACTAGCTAGTCAAGTAGAGGCATACTAGTGACACTCTGTTTGTCTATGTATTCACACATGTATCATGTTTCCGGTTAATACAATTCTAGCATGAATAATAAACATTTATCATGATATAAGGAAATAAATAATAACTTTATTATTGCCTCTAGGGCATATTTCCTTCAAGAACTCCCATTTACAAACAAGGAGATTGATGAGGTGGTCAATCACATGCCTTCAGACAAGTCACCTGGGCCAGATGGCTTTAATGCTGCTTTCCTTAAGTCATGCTGGGATATTGTGGTTGTGGATTTTTACAGACTCATTCATGATTTCTACCATGGCAATGTCAATATACAAAGCATCAATTACTCCTTTATCACTCTCATCCCCAAAATTGATGTTGCAGCTAGACCTTCTGATTTTAGACCCATCTCTTTGCTCAACTGCACACTCAAGATCATTACCAAGTTGCTGGCAAATAGACTGCAGAAAGTTATCCTAAATTTGGTCCACACCAACCAGTATGGTTTCTTAAACAATAGATGCATACAGGATTGCCTTGCATGGTCTTATGAATATATACACCAATGCTTCCACAGTAAAAAAGAACTGGTCCTATTGAAGCTTGACTTTGAGAAGGCATTTGACATGCTCAATCATGAGACCATCATTCAGATCATGAGAGCTAAGGGTTTTGGTCCAAGGTGGATTCACTGGATACAAATGATCTATGGGTCTGGGTTTTCCTCTATACTTCTCAATGGAGTTCCAGGTAAACAGTTTCTCTGTAAGAAGGGTGTTAGACAAGGTGATCCATTATCACCCCTCATCTTTGTGATTGCTGCTGATCTTCTTCAATCCATGATGAATGAAGCCATGCACAACAATTTAATACAATCTCCATTGGTACATCATTCATGCCCTGACTACCCTATAATTCAGTATGCTGATGACACTATTTTGGTGGCCAATGCTGATAGTAGGCAGCTGGAACATATCAAAATCTCCTACTCCATTATGCTGCTTACACTGGGCTCAAAGTGAACTACTCAAAGTCAACTCTCATTGCTATCAACACCCCCATGGACAAGATGAACACACTTTCTCAGTTATTGGGCTGCAAAATTGGAACTTTGCCACACAAATATCTGGGTCTTCCTTTGTGTCATTCTAAGCCCAAGATTGTGGATTTTCTCCCTATGCTACAAAGGATTGAATCTAGGCTATTGAGCTACTCTACCTTGCTATCAACTGGTGACAAATTGACTCTCATCAAATCTGTCTTCACCAGTATGCCAACTTTTTTCATGTGCACTCTTTGGATCCCTAAAACAGTGGTCAAGCAGATCAACTCTTATCTCATGAACTATTTTTGGAGAAAGTTTGGTACCCAGGATAGAGGTATGGTTTTGGTTTCTTGGGATAAAGTTTGTCAGCCCAAATCTCATGGTGGCCTGGGAGTCCTTGATTTATATAAGCATAATCAGGCTCTGCTCATGAAATTCTTACACAAATTCTTCAACAAAGATGACACACCTTGGGTCAGGATTATATGGGAAACATATTATCTAGATGGTATGCCAAGTAACTAATTGGTGGGCTCATTCTGGTGGAAAGGCATTTTGCAGACATTGCCTGAATACAAGAAGCATTCTAGATGTATTCCAGGAAAGGAGAAGACTATTCTGTTGTGGCACAACAATTGGTCGGACCTACCACTTCATCAAAAGATGCCTGAGCTCTATTCTTTTGCCATCAACAAAGATATCACATTGAATCAGATACATGAGCATCAGGCACTGGAAAACTGCTTCCACCGACCTCTATCACAACAGGCGTTTACTCAATTCAACATCCTTCAAGAGCAACTGCATGGTCTGACTCTCACTGATGACTCTGATAAGTGGACATACACTTGGCCCTCACCAAACTACTCTGCAATGAAGATGTACAAAAATCTATTTGCCAAGAATGGGGCTCACTTCATCTTCAGGCAGCTGTGGAAATCGAATTGCAGACTAAGACACAAGATTTTCTTCTGGATGCTACTCTATGGCAGAGTTAGTACAAGGAACATGCTACACAGAAAAAACATGTATCTGCCAGACTACAACTGTGCTTTTTGCTCGGACAGTACACAAGAAACTTTAATTCACCTGTTCTGGGACTGCCTCTTTGCTCTAAACTACTGGAACTGTATCCTCCCAAATAGACAGAGGGGTATTTTGATCTACAATGAGATTGGAATGATGATTACACTTCTTCCCCAGGATTTGGCTATGGAAATCATTATCATGGGCTGATGGGCCATCTGGATGGTCAGGAATGATAAGATTTTCAGATCTTCTCCTCCTAGTTTGAACTCCTGGAAATTCTATGTTCAGGAAGGCATGCAACACATCCAACTCAGATCGATGGAAGCCAAGGCCGCAAAGATAGACCAGTGGATTGAACAGACTCTGTAATTCTTTTTATTATGATACCTAGAACTGACATTGGGTGATTAGTTGTTTGGTCTTGTACCTTGTACTTTGTACTTTGTTTATAATTTATAAAATACCGTAGAACAATTGTTCTACGGTCACAGGGTAAAAAAACATAGTATGAAAGGGTTTTGCTAAGGGCACAATTCAACAAGCCTTGAAAAGTACACAATAAATAAGCGGCGGCCGCGGCCGCGATGAGTCCCAGGAACTAATCCGGCTCAGGAGGTGGTGCTGGTAGCGGCGGTGCCTAACGAAGAGCCAACGCCTGAAGATCTGCAGTGAAGATGTCGATGGCATCCTGCTCCGGACCACGGCTAAGTGGCTTCCATAGCTGCAAGTATCTACACATTTTGTAGATAGCATTAGTCAGTTGACGAAGAGAGGCACACTTAATCAGAAGCTTATTATGAATCGACCACAGAGTCCACACAAGAACTGTAATGCCCAACCACCTAGTGTGGAGGGTCCCACGTGCGGATTCTTGAAGTTCCTCGAAAAGGTCTGGGAAGTTGGTGTTACACCATCTCCCACCAACCACTTCTCTGAAACATCTCCAAAGGAATTGTGTTGTCATGCAAACGAAGAAGATGTGGTTGGAATCTTCCACGGTCTTGCACAACAGACAAATTCTATCCCCGAGACCATTGCGCTTGAGTACCTCCACCCTTGAAGGTACCTGACCCCGGATCTGTTGCCATACAAATATATTAATCTTAAGCGAGTCTAATGGACCAAATTTTCGCAAGGGCCTCCGGACCTAAAGAGGTGGCAATAGCCTAGCTGATAGAGGCGAGGGTGTCCCGATCTTTCAATGAGATGATAACTATCGATTTGGTGGAGTTGACTTTGACGATCCGACTACAAACGTGCACGATGTTGTGCCTTAGCAATCGCTAAACCAATCTCCTGAGGTTACTGACGATGCCGGAAGCACGATCAACCTGACCACAAAGGTCTATTCCTGCACACAATCGAAGAATAAGCAAGAATATGATAATGCAATCTGAATATTGCGAATATAGATGAAGTATTGATAAAGGTGGGGATCCGGAAGCGGTCTTGGTCTGGTCGTTGGACACAAACGAAGTACACGAAGTTGCAATGGCTAACTTTTAACTAAACAAATCCCAAGGAAAAAGCTACTAGATGGATCTACTTATATAGGAGCAAGGGGTGGCGGCCAAGGAGGTGGGATGACGTCCCAAGGCAGCCTAAAACCAATCCTAGGTCGTACAAGGCTCATGGGACCAAGTGGAGGTGATGCAACACCTTTGGACTTGTTGTTTGACTCGGATTCTGCTGCAGCGTCAGATTGTTTCGTCCATATCTCAACGCTCCGGACGAATTTCAAGGTGAATCCAACTGTGTTGGAAAGAGGACGAAATCTACTTTCCAAAAAAAAGAATCACCCAATTCGGAGTCCGTATGAAAAAGTTGTTGGCGTTTTGAGTCAGGTATGTCTGTGCAGTCCGAATCTGAATCCAGAACGTGAGAAACTTGGACTCTATCTTCTCTTGGCCCAAAAGTGACGTCAGAGGACTTTTTGAATAGAACCTAAACTTCTCCTTTCCCCCTATCTTCATATGTGGATTGTACAAATGTCCCATACACCTGCAATTAGACAAAACACAAAAGTGTGTGAAGTATTTTTGTTCTGGATAACATGAATAGATTATTGAATAGTTTGCACTAGAAATCACCTGACAAATATGCATATATGCAATATTTTTGGTCATATCCAAGGTAGTCATGTCCTCATCATCCTCCCCTTCTTGAAAATAAAGCCGTCCTCGGCGTTGCTTAATCTGAAATGTGGCTAACAAAAGAGACAAAGTGTACATGTTGTATATGTATATGTCATCCATTTTTACTTCTCGTGGATTTTGCACATATGACACATGTATACATGAGTAACTTTCATAGTCAATAAAATATAAAGCCAAAATATTATCACAAGAAGTAGAAGGCATGAAAGTATTGCAACTCAGTTTGCACATATAAGTGAAGCTCTTATTCATATTAAAAGATTGACAATATTCATCATTAAACCATCCCAACATTGGTGAATAAACCTTACTTGCATCAAATTTACATTCTACAACATGCTTAAATAAGCAAACATGCAATAAGTCATTTGACACAGAATCATCACCAAGATTAGAGGTCATATCAAAATGATTAAACATTGGTTCTTTTGCATCAATAGTTAATTCATTGGGTGCACTCAAAATTGTTGGTATTTCAGTTGTTTGATCACATGACGCATTCATGACAGTAACACGATTCTCTAAAATAGGTGATGCGCTCAAATCAACAGGTAACTCAACACATGATGTATTCAAGTTAACTAGGCGTGTATCATTCTCATGTGAAGTTATATCATCAATACATTTATAGTTACCTTGTGGCAAAGATGTAGCTGATGTAGGTACACATGATGGCAATGTACCATACTCTTGAGATGATGTCGCGCTCACAATCTGAGGTGTAGCTGCTCTAGTAGGTGCAACGGTGGATGAACCAAGCGGTGGTGGTGAGCATGAACTAGAATAGTAGTTGTTGTAGTCACCCAATGCATCCTCCTGTAACTGTCTCTCAAAGGTACAAGCACGAACATACATACCAGTAATGTAACGAGGAATATACTGAAATCGTGCCTGAATATCATGGTTCAAACCACCAAAAAATCTATTCATTGTATCATCCTCAGATTCTTCTATGTCACAATGATACATATAAGATTTAAACTCTTGGTAGTAAGAATGAACAGTGTTGTTGCCTTGTTTAAATTGTTCAAATTTGCGAAGCAATTCACGATGATAGTAAGGAGGGAAAAATTGTTGTCTCATTACATCTTTCAAATCTTTCCAAGTTGTGGGTTGGTTATCAATATTTTTCTTACAATGCACACTCCACCAAACAGAAGCAAAACCAGTAAATGCTCTAGTGGCAGATCGTACTCGCTCAAGTTCAGAAAAGTCATGGTGACTAAAAACTTGTTCTACTTCAAGCTCCCAAGCTAGATAAATAGCAGGATTAAATCTACCCTCAAATGACGGTAAAGAGATAACCTGACCATGTGCTTGTGTGTGTTGTCCCAACTCTCGTGATGGTGAAGATGTGTCCGTCGTCCAAGAACTTCTATCTCCGGAACCTGTCATGATTAGTAGAAACAAGAAACAAAATTCAAGAATAATGTTCCTATGAACTACTAGGATGTGGTTGTAAAGTGCTCACAGTAAAGCAAATATCAATATCTTATAAGTTCTTACCATGCGGCAGGTGGTGACAGGCAACCAGCAGTGTCAAATAACTCCAAAGATTGTGTAAAGCGATTGCCAGGGGAACGTACGTATATACGGTATAGAAATATGTGGAGCTGGGTTGGCTATATATGGTAGCAAAAGATTAGCAATAATCAATTCAGAGATGCAATGTTGAATAAACGCTCAACGACGGTACTTTGCTGGTCCTAGGCTAGACCAGAACTAGAGACGCGAGCCTAGAACACTAATGAGGTCATGGCGTAGCACAACTAGCATCAATGAAGGATACTAAGTAGCTCTGGACAGTAAGATATAAGTGAAGATCACAACGGCAGTAAAGATAATGATGAAAAACAACTGCCAAGCAGGATATACAACAACTCTCTCTCCAACTTTCTCTTAAAAAGTTTGAGCCAATTTTTTGATAACTTTTTTCAAAGAATGCTACTAACTCAAGCTTTCCAATGCAAAAAGAATCACTCAATTCCGAATTGATATGAGGAGTCAAAGAATTCTAAAACTGGCCTGAAAACTGGAATAAGCTGTGTCCGCGAACTTCGGAGGGCAAAAAGACCTATTTAGAAGACGATTTTGAGGTGTCAAATATTGAACTAGCCTCTGCAACTATTTAAATGCGGCTCGTCGCTAGCTTCCATTTGAGTACTCACGGAGCCAAAACGGACTTTGTATGAGGAAGTTATGCCTGTTTTACTGAACAGTGCACAAAACAGATTCCGATCCGAATTCAACTACGATATTGAGTCTAGATAGATCCGAATTTTGTTTTTTTTTCTTCTCTTTTTTTCCTCACACTTTTTTCTTTTTCTTTTTTTCTTTTTTCTCTCTCACTTTTTTTATTTTATTTTCTCTCTCTTTTTTCTCTGCCTTTTTTTTCTCCCTCTTTCCAAGACAAACTAGATAAGATGCAGATTGGATCAAGCGAAGATGTAAACGACCTCAACTATGATTGTGACAATGAACTATGGGTAGCACGTGGTGGAAAGTGATGGATGGTGTGGTGGACAGCGGAAGGGATAACGATGCAGCGGCGACGTGACTAATGTGAACAGAACTTGAAACTCTTAACGAACTAGACACTAAGACCGGCAACTCGACACGATGATGCAACCGATAATTCAATAGTGCAAACAATGAAAAGAAAATTGCAAAGGCTCAGACTGGCTTGGACAAAGGACGAATAGATCTAACTTTTTTGTGTGTGGCTTTTTTTGGACAATAGGTAAGAAAATAGATCTTATCTAGTAAAAACTGGAAATTCTCACCGAGCAACCTGAAAACTGATACCACTTGATAGAGGCGAGGGTGTCCCGATCTTTCGATGAGATGATAACTATCGATTTGGTGGAGACGACTTTGGCGATCCGACTACAAACGTGCACGACGTTGCGCCTTCGCAATTGCTAAACCAATCTCCCGAGGTTACTGACGATGCCGGAAGCATGATCAACCTGACCACGAAGGTCTATTACTGCACACAATCGAAGAATAAGCAAGAATATGCACTACTGCAGGATGCTGCTAACGCGATACT
The DNA here is from genome assembly GCA_032464435.1 of Aegilops umbellulata. NCBI lineage: Eukaryota > Viridiplantae > Streptophyta > Magnoliopsida > Poales > Poaceae > Aegilops > Aegilops umbellulata. The sequence continues at coordinate 190,102,418 of CP136057.1, forward strand.
ACGATTAGAGACCCTTTGATGAAACTGTGTGCGATGCATTAATCGCAAACGGAGATGTAAAAAACCGTCAAAAAAGGTGCAAAACGTTTGCGATGGCGGAGCCATCAAACACGGTTCAGATTTTAGTTGCGTGTGCGATGGAGGGCACACAGTTAATCCATTCGAAATGTTTGCAATGAGGCAGCCATATCAATTTGTGTGCGATATACGGCATACAATTCGCTCTGATGAACTGTTTGTTATTAGGGAGTGCAATAGAAACGGTTAGACAGATCAAGGTGTGTGTGATATACGGCATACAATTCACTCGGACGAACTGTTTTCGATTAGGGAACACAACAGAAACGGTTCAACTTAACAAGATGTGTGTGATACGTGGCAAACAGGTGACTCAGTTGAACTGTTTGTGATGAGAAATTACAACATAGGCGTTTAATACAGTTAGTTCGTGTGCGATTCTGTGTGTACAAAAAACTTTGAAAAATGCAAACTAGTTGCTTGCGGTGGCTAGGAGTATCGCACACGATGCGTCTGCGAGTACTCGTGTGCAATGATTAATAAATTATACATATGTTTTCTTATGTTAAGACTTGTGTGATAAATAACACGTGGCACCGAATACGGTATTCGGGTTGTGTGTGTTCCACTTAGTCTTCCCGCGCTCCAGCGAATGGTTCCCGCGCTCCACATGGGTGAATTTTAAAATCCCCGCCTCTTCCCTCATCGGTTTCCCGCCACTAGCTAATGGCTTGCTGCATATAACCCAGGCGGCAACGCACCGTCACGACACTCTACGCAGATCCAGTCCTCACCCATCTACCACTAGTTACTCCAAGCATGCCAGGCAACGACCAAAGCTTCGATGTCGACGCCTACCTGTGTTACATCTTCCGCGAGGAGAATGAGCCGGAGCAAGTCGGGGAGCAAGAGCTTCATCGGCCAGTGTAGGCACCATGGCCCATCGGCAACTTTATCAACGTGACAGTCCTTGGGCGCACAATCGACATATTGCAGAGGAGGTGTGATGAGCAGTTTACCATCCACCGTGCAAAAGATCCAAAGTGCGTCGCGGCCGCCTCAAGGCGAGCAACCACGTGGTCAACCTTCTACATGCCATCAACAAATTTTGACCTTGTTTCTCCTCACATTGCAGATTACAACGCAATAAGTAATTGCAAATATGTTCACACCTATCAAACTAATATGTGTACACACTTAGCACCGGGCTATAAAGACCGATAGGAGGAGTTTCGGGTGGACATATAACCAGGAAGCAAAGAACAAGGCCACTGAAGCACTAGAGAGGTCCCGCCGCGAAGCCGCAGCCGCACCAGAGATGTCCGGGCGCACCGCGGAGCCCTCTACCAAGCTCCCACGGGCACATGAGGGCTCTCACAAGCGCACTCGCGGCGTCGGCCATCGCTACGAGCTGACGTTCCTGAAGTCCTTTGCCAGTGACGACGACATTCTCGCTGGCGTCATTAAGCAGTAGGAGCTGGTCGACGGCTTGATGAAGCTGCTCAAGATCAGCGATGCCTCAGTTGACAAGGCAACCGGCCTCGTCGAGCAACTCATGGGTGACAATGTGAAGCTCCTCGAGGCACTCGTCGAGAAGGAGGAGGAGGCCGTCGGATGGAAGATGCTGCATGAGCAGAGCAGTGCCTCAGGGATGACACTAACAACGGTCGTCGAGGAACTGATGGGTGACTTGAGGAAGCTCCGGGTCGAGCATGAGCAGGAGGTGGAGGAATTCGTGGCTGCTTTCAAGCAAAGTCATGAGGAATTGAAGAAGGAGCTGGAGGATGTCGTCGTCCGGGGATCCATCGACGAGTAGAGACAGTGGCGATCCAGATCGTTGTCTGCGATTTCCTTCTTCTCTTGCCCCCTGTCTTCCGGGCTTTACCGCATGTGGCAATTTAAATTATCCGGAACATGTAAGACAATTATTACCTGCGCCATTGTAAATTTGTCGCCGTATTATTCGTTGCCATTTTATTTGTGGTCGTATTATCCGTTGCCCTATGTGGCAATTTAAATTAGGGCGAAATACGAGTTGAAAACACGAACAAAGCAAATGCTGCCATGGGATCACAAGCAAACACCCTCCGTCCAGGTGCTTTAAGTAATCCATTAATGGAAAATATGTGAGCGAGGCGGGCGGCGACTGGTGCATGGAGGTCAAAGAGCCCGCTTCCCGGTGAGCATGGGCGGCCTTACTGCTCGCACGTGTCCCGTCGAGCCTGCGAGGTGGACAGGATGCACGCGTTCCGTTGAGCCTGCACGACGGACTGCTCGCACGCGTCCCGTCGAGCCTGCACGGCGGACTTCTCACGCTCATCCCGTCTAATCAAACAGTTGCACGCACGCCACCGAGTATGGTTAAATTTTCACACGGTTCATATAATACAACCGTTTGCAATATTAACGTGGCAGCTATTTGTTTCAAAAAGGACTTCGTTAGCAATTAATGTGTGCGCCTTGTCTCAAACTGGACAATTTTTTTACCACGACATATATGTGCCATGTCATGAAACCATGCCAAGTTATAAGCTTTTGGGGTGAGTTTTTGATTTAATGGGATTTAAAAACCGAGATTCTTAATGTTTCAAGACGACGAGAAGTTTGTAATTCATTCCCATTCCTTAAATCAGACCTAAACATGCACCCAATGACACGTGTACGATTTCCCACCCATTTTGCTTCACTGGAGCACGTGCTTGTAGTTAAAATTTTAATTATGCACTACATTAAATGCCTAGAAAACTTAATTAGTATATACAATGGCCAAACGAACCATGAAATGTTTCAAATTTCAGCACGACACTCCTGTTATTCTATGTTGCGTGTAGAAAACAAAGTTCAAGGCGAGAAGAGGCAGCGATTATCGTTTCACCCATAAGAGGGGCATGTTTCCCTACCGAAACCACGAGGGTTGCATCAGGCTCCGGTTTGTAAGAGGCTTGTAATATAGCTTCACCCAAATTGGACAATTATATGTACCATGTAGTGACACCATGCCAAGTTTCATGATTTCCTGGTGAGTTTTGGATTTATAGAGGTTTAAAAACCGAGATTCGGAATGTTTGTGGCCAAGCCAGGACGGGGAGACGGTTGAATTCATTACCATTCGTTCCATAGGACCTAAAACATGCACCCCAAGGAAACATGTACGTTTTTTCTAGCCATTTTGGTGCACTGGAGCATGTATTTGTAGTTCCAATTTGAATTATGGTCATTAAATGCCTAAAAAACTCAATGAGTGGATAAAAAAAGGTCAAACGAACCTTGAATAATTTCAAAGTTCAGCGCGAATCTCCCGTTGTTCTGTGTTACGTGTAGAAGAAAATACGAGGCTAGAAGAGGGAGCGATTATCGTTTGGCCCACAAGAGGACATGTTTCCCTATCGAAACCACGAGGGTTCTTGCGACAGGCTCCGGTTTGTAAGAGGTTTGTAATAAAGCTTGGCCAAAATTGGCAATGTTTTTACCATGACATATATGTTCCATGACGTGACACCATGCCACCTTTGATGACTTTCTGGTGAGTTTTGGATTTATGGGGATTTAAAAACCAAGATTCGAAATGTTTGAGGACGAGCCAGGACGCCGGTACGGTTGTAATTCGTTCCCATTCCTGGCATGGAACCTAAACATGCACCCAAGGACACATGTATAAATTTTCTAGCCATTTTGGTGAACTGGAGCATGTATTTGTAGTTCAGATTTGAATTATGGACACATTAAATGCCTAGGAAACTCAATTAGTGTATAAAAAGGCCAAAAGAGCCCTGAATAAGTTTAAATTCTAGCATAGATATCCTGTCATTTCATGTTGCCCGTAGAAGAAAATGCAAGGAGAAAAAAGGCAGTGATTACGTTTCGCCCACAAGGGGAACACGTTTCCCTATCGGAACCACAAGGCTTCTTTGAGAGAAGCTCCGGTTTGTAAGAGGTTTGTAAAGCTTGGCCCAAATTGGAAATGTTTTTACCACAACATATATGTGCCATGACGTGACACCATGCCACCTTTGATGACTTTCTGGTGAGTTTTGGATTTATGGGGATTTAAAAACTAAGATTCCAAATGTTTGAGGACGAGCCAGGACCCCGGTACGGTTGTAATTTGTTCCTATTCCTGGCATGGGACCTAAACATGCACCCAAGGACACATGTATAACTTTTCTAACCATTTTGGTGAACTGGAGCATGTATTTGTAGTTCAGATTTGAATTATGGACATTAAATGCCTAGGAAGCTCAATTAGTGTATAAAAAGGCCAAACGAACCCTGAATAAGTTTAAATTTCAGCACATGTATCCTGTCATTCCATGTTGCCCGTAGAAGAAAATACAAGGCGAAAAGAGGCAGTGGTTACGTTTCGCCCACAAGGGGGACACGTTTCCCTGTCGGAACCACGAGGCTACTTTGATAGAAGCTCCGGTTTGTAAGAGGTTTGTAATAAAGCTTGTCCCAAATTGGACAATGTTTTTACCATGACATATATGTGCCATGACATGACACCATGCCACCTTTGATGACTTTCGGGTGAGTTTAGGATTTATGGGGATTTAAAAACCGAGATTCCAAATGTTTGAGGACGAGCCAGGACGCCGGTACGGTAGTAATCCGTTCCCATTCCTGGCATGGGACCTAAACATCCACCCAAGGACACATGTATAAATTTTCTAACAATTTTGGTGAACTGGGGCATGTATTTGAAGTTCATATTTGAATTATGGACATTAAATGCCTAGGAAATCCAGTTAGTGTATAAAAAGGCCAAACGAACCCTGAATAAGTTTAAATTTCAGCACGGATATCCTGTCGTTCCATGTCTACGTAGAAGAAAATACAAGGCGAAAAGAGGTCGTGCTTACGTTTCGCCCAAAGGGGGACACGTTTCCCTATCGGAACCACGAGGCTTCTTTGAGAGAAGCTCTGGTTTGTAAGAGGCTTGTAATAAAACTTGCGCCAAAATGGACGAAAAAAGTTCCTCGACATATATGTGCCATGTTGTGACACCATGCCAGGTTTCACGATTTTCGGGTGAGTTTTGGATTTACGGGGATTTAAAAACCGAGATTATTCTCACGAAATGTTTTCAAATAGCACACGAATGAAAGTTGTGTGCCTACCAAACCTTGGCCGATGCCTCCCCCCTGATGCGCGCGCGATCTGAGTCGTGCGTTCTGACTGGCCAGAACTCAAACCCCACGGATCGTACGTGTGCACCGTTGGATGCTCCCAGATCAAACGGCAACCCTCAGCCCTTTTGACAGCACATGCAGTACATGGGTAAGCACTATGCGCATGCGTCGTGCTAGCTCACGCTTCCTTCTCTACTACATTTTCTAAATAGGCAACCGTTTCTCGCCATTCCTCTCATCGGTTTCCCGCCTCTTCTCCCATTGTTTTCCTGCTACCAGTGTCAATGCTCATTGAAGGCTAGCGGTGACACACCGGCCATGTAAATATCCCACATAGTTTCTAAAAGCACAAATGTGTATGATAGGAGGGAGTAGGTCCCATAGGGTGACCAATGTCAAAAGCCTTAATGGCAAGGAGGCAATTCCTATCAGCAAGGGGCGGCTTCCCATCTGCTAGCCTAGTCGAATAGAACACAGAAGTTAAGCATGCTCGGGCTGGAGTAGTCCAAGGATGGGTGACCTGGTGGGAAGTTGCATATCTCAAGCTTCATTTAAATGCCATGACACGGTCATTATAGAGATATAATATATCTCTATTGTGACCTATCATGGCAATTATATAAACCTTGGGATCCTTGTTTTGCTAATTTGTAGACTATGTTTTTATTGGTTATTTTTTGCTCTAAAAAATTAAAGAATGATTGACCTGACCTGTCATGGCGATTATGTTGGGGAATGCAGTAATTTCAATAAAATTCCTACCACACGCAAGATCCATCTAGGTGATGCATAGCAACGAGAGGGGAGAGTGTTGTCCACGTACCCTCGTAGACCGAAAGCGGAAGCATTTAGTAACGCGGTTGATGTAGTCGAACGTCTTCGCGATCCAACCGATCCAAGTACCGAACGCACACCTCCGCGATCTGCACACGTTCAGCTCGGTGATGTCCCTTGTACTCTTGATCCAGCTTAGGCCGAGGGAGAGTTTCGTCAGCACGACGGCGTGATGACGGTGATGATGAAGTTACCGACGCAGGGCTTCGCCTAAGCACTACAACGATATGACCGAGGTGGAAATCTGTGGAGGGGGCACCGCACACGGCTAAGACAACGGTCAACTTGTGTGTCTATGGGGTGCCCCCTCCTCCGTATATAAAGGAGTCGAGGAGGGGAGGGCCGACTCTCTCTATGGCGCGCCCCAAGGGGGATTCCTACTCCTAGTAGGAGTAGGTTTTCCCCCTTCCCTAGTTGGATTAGGAGAAGAAGGAAGGGGAAGAGGGAAAGAAGGAAAGAGGGGGGCGCCACCCCCTCCCTAGTCCAATTCGAACCAGCCCATGGGGGGGGGCGCGCAACCACCCCTTGAGGCCCTTATCTCCTTTCCCGTATGGACCATTAAGGCCCATTACTTCCCCAGCGAATTCTCGTAACTCTCTAGTACTCCGAAAAATAGCCGAATCACTCGGAACCTTTCCAATATCCGAATATACCCTTCCAATATATCGACCATTTCGAGACTCCTCGTCATGTTTGTGATCTCATCCGGGACTCCGAACGACCTTCGGTACATCAAATCACATAACTCATAATACAAATCGTCATCGAACGTTAAGCGTGCAGACCCTACGGGTTCGAGAACTATGTAGACATGACAAAGACACATCTCCGGTCAATAACCAATAGCGGAACCTGGATGCTCATATTGGCTCCTACGTATACTACGAAGATCTTTATCGGTCAAACCGCACAACAACATACGTTGTTCCCTTTGTCATCGGTATGTTACTTTCCCGAGATTCAATCGTCGGTATCATCATACCTAGTTCAATCTCGTTACTGGCAAGTCTCTTTACTCGTTCCGTAATGCACCACCCTGCAACTAACTCATTAGTCACATTGCTTGCAAGGCTCATAGTGATGTACATTATCGAGAGGGCCGAGAGATACCTCTCCGATAGACGGAGTGACAAATCCTAATCTCGATCTATGCCAACTCAACAAACACCATCAGAGACACCTGTAGAGCATCTTTATAATCACCCAGTTACGTTGTGACATTTGATAGCACACAAGGTGTTCCTCTGGTATTCGGGAGTTGCATAATCTCATAGTCAGAGGAACATGTATAAGTCATGAAGAAAGCAGTAGCAATAAAACTGAACGATCATTATGCTAAGCTAACAGATGGGTCTTGTCCATCACATCATTCTCTAATGATGTGATCCCGTTCATCAAATGACAACACATGTCCATGGCTAGGAAACTTAACCATCTTTGATTAACGAGCTAGTCAAGTAGAGGCATACTAGGGACACTCTGTTTGTCTATGTATTCACACATGTACTAAGTTTTTGGTTAATACAATTCTATCATGAATAATAAACATTTATCATGATATAAGGAAATATAAATAACAACTTTATTATTGCCTCTAGGGCATATTTCCTTCAGTCTCCCACTTGCACTAGAGTCAATAATCTACTTCACATCGTCATGTGATTTAACACCAATAGTTCACATCTTTATGTTATTAATTCACATATCCATGTGACTAACACCCAAAGGGTTTGCTAGACTCAATAATCTAGTTCACATTGCTATGTGATTAACACCCAAAGAGTGATCATGTTTTTCTTGTGAGAGAAATTTAGTCAACGGGTCTACCACATTCAGAGCCGTATGTATTTTGCAAATTTTCTATGTATGCAATGCTTTGCACGGAGCTACTCTAGCTAATTGCTCCCACTTTCAATATGTATCTATATCCAAACTTAGAGTCATCCAGATCGGTGCCAAAGCTTGCATCGACGTAACTCTTTACGACGAGCTCTTTGTCACCTCCATAACCGAGAAACATTTCCTTATTCCACTAAGGATATTTTTTGCCGCTGTCTAGTGATCCACTCCTGTATCACTATTGCACCCTCTTGCCAAACTTATGGTGAGGTACACAATAGGTCTAGTACGCAGCATAGCATACTTTATAGAACATATGACTGAGGCATAGGGAATGACTTTTCATTCTCTTTCTATTTTCTGCCGTGGTCGGGTTTTGAGTCTTTACTCAACTTCACACCTTGCAACACAGGCAAGAACTCCTTCTTTGACTGTTCCATTTTGAACTACTTCAAAATCTTGTCAAGGTATGTACTCATTGAAAATATATCAAGCGTCTTGATCTATCTCTATAGATCTTGATGCTCAATATGTAAGTAGCTTCACCGAGGTCTTTCTTTGAAAAACTCCTTTCAAACACTCCTTTATGCTTTCCAGAAAATTCTACATTATTTTTAATCAACAATATGTCATTCACATATACTTATCAGAAATGCTGTAGTGCTCCCACTCACTTTCTTGTAAATACAAGCTTCACCGCAAGTCTGTATAAAACCATATGCTTTGATCACTTTATCAAAGCATATATTCCAACTCCGAGATGCTTGCACCAGTCCATATATGGATCGCTGGAGCTTGCTCAGTTTGTTAGCACCTTTAGGATCGACAAAACCTTCTGGTTGCATCATATATAACTCTTCTTTAAGAAATCCATTAAGGAATGCAGTTTTGACATCCATTTGCCAGCTTTCATAAAATGCGGCAACTGCTAACATGATTCGGGCAGACTTTTAAGCATCGATACGAGTGAGAAAATCTCATCTAATCAATACCTTGAACTTGTCGAAAACATTTTGTGACAATTCAAGCTTTGTAGATAGTAACACTACTATCAACGTCCGTCTTCCTCTTGAAGATCCATTTATTCTCAATGACTCACCGATCATCGGGCAAGTCAATCAAAGTCCATACTTTGCTCTCATACATGGATCCCATCTCAGATTTCATGGCCTCAAGCTATTTTGCGGAATCTGGGCTCATCATTGCTTCCTCATAGTTTGTAGGTTCGTCATGGTCTAGTATCATGACTTCCAGAACAGGATTACCGTACCACTCTGGTGCGGACCATACTCTGGGTGACCTACGAGGTTCGGTAGTAACTTGATCTGAAGTTTCATGATCATCATCATTAGCTTCCTCACTAATTGGTGTAGGAATCACTGGAACTGATTTCTGTGATGAACTACTTTCCAATTTGGAAGAAGATACATTTACCTCATCAAGTTCTACTTTCCTGCCACTCACTTCTTTCGAGAGAAACTCCTTCTCTAGAAAGGATCCATTCTTAGCAACAAAGTATCTTGCCTTGGGACCTGTGATAGAAGGTGTACCCAATAGTTTCTTTTGGGTATCCTATGAAGATGCGCTACTCCAATTTGGGTTTGAGCTTATCGGTTTGAAATTTTTTTACATAAGCATCACAACCCCAAACTTTAAGAAACGACAGCTTTGGTTTCTTGCCAAACCATAGTTCATACGGTGTCATCTCAACGGATTTAGATGGTGCCCTATTTAACGTGAATGCAGCTGTCTCTAATGCATAACCCCAAAATGATAGTGGTAAATCGGTAAGAGACATCATAGATCGCACCATATCCAATAAAGTACGATTACAACATTCGGACACACCATTATGCTATGGTGTTCCGGGTGGTGTGAGTTGCGAAACTATTCCACATTGTTTCAAATGAAGACCAAACTCGTAACTCAAATATTCGCTTCCGCGATCAGATCATAGAAACTTTATTTTCTTGTTACGATGATTTTCCACTTCACTCTGAAATTCTTTGAGCTTTTCAAATGTTTCAGAGTTATGTTTCATTAAATAGATATACCCATATCTGCTCAAATCATTTGTGAAGGTCAGAAAATAATGATACCCGCTGCGAGCCTCAACACTTATCGGATCGCATACATTAGTATGTATTATTTTCAATAAGTCAGTTGCTCGCTCCATTGTTCCGAAGAACGGAGTCTTAGTCATTGCTACCTCTTGAGCATGCGTTGGTTTTCCCTTGAAGAGGAAAGTGTGATGCAGCAAAGTAGCGTAAGTATTTCCCTCAGTTTTGAGAACCAAGGTATCAATCCAGTAGGAGACTACACGCAAATCGCCTAGTACTTGCACAAACAATCAACAACCTTGCAACCAACGCGATAAAGGGGTTGTCAATCCCTTCACGGCCACTTGCAAAAGTGAGATCTGATAAAGATAATAAGATAATCATTTTTGGTATTTTTGTTGTATAGATTGGAAAGTAAAAATTGCAAAATAGTAAACTAGAATTATAGATCGGAAACTTATATGATGTAAAGTAGACCCGGGGGCCATAGGTTTCACTAGTGGCTTCTCTCAAGATAGCATATATATTACGGTGGGTGAACAAATTACTGTCGAGCAATTGATAGAAAAGCGCATAGTTATGAGAATATCTAAACATGATCATGAACATAGGCATCACGTCCGTGACAAGTAGACTGAAACGATTTTGCATCTACTACTATTACTCCACACATCGACCGCTATCCAGCATGCATCTAGAGTATTAAGTTCATAAGAACAGAGTAACACATTAAGCAAGATGACATGATGTAGAGGGATAAACTCAAGCAATATGATATAAACCCCATCTTTTTATCCTCGATGGCAACAATACAATACATGTCGTTTCCCTTTCTGTCACTCGGATCGAGCACCGCAAGATTGAACCCAAAGCTAAGCACTTCACACATTGCAAGAAAGATCAATCTAGTAGGCCAAACTAAACCGATAATTCAAAGAGACTTGCAAAGCTATTAAATCATGCATATAAGAATTCAGAGAAGAATCAAATATTGTTCATAGATAATCTTGATCATAAACCCACAATTCATCGGATCTCGACAAACACACCGCAAAAAGAATTACATCGAATAGATCTCCAAGAAGATCGAGGAGAACTTTCTATTGAGATCCAAAGAGAGAGAAGAAGCCATCTAGCTAATAACTATGGACCCAAAGGTCTGTGGTAAACTACTCACACATCATCGGAGAGGCTATGGTGTTGATGTATAAGCCCTCCATGATTGAATCCCCCTCCTGCAGATCACCGTAAAAGGCCTCAAGATGGGATCTCACGGGTACAGAAGGTTGCGGCGGTGGAAAAGTGGTTTCGTGGCTCCCTTGGATGTTTTTAGGGTATAAGAGTATATATAGGCGAAAGAAGTAGGTCGGTGGCGCTACGAGGGGCCCACGAGGGTGGGGGCGCGCCTTCCCCCTGGGCGTGCCCTCCTACCTCGTGGCACCTCGTTTCTTCCTTGACGTCCACTCCAAGTCTCCTAGATTGCGTTTGTTCCAAAAAAGATCCCCGCGAAGGTTTCGTTCTGTTTGATATTCCTTTTATGTGAAACACTAAAATAGGAAAAATAACAGCAATTTGCACTGGGCCTTCGGTTAATAGGTTAGTCCCAAAAATAATATAAAAAGGTATATTAAAGCTCATTAAACATCCAAAAAAGATAATATAATAGCATGGAACAAATAAAAATTATAGATACGTTGGAGACGTATCAAGCATCCCCAAGCTTAATTCCTGCTCGTCCTCGAGTAGGTAAATGATAAAAACAGAATTTTCAATGTGGAATGCTACCTAACATAATTATCAATGTAATTTTCTTTATTGTGGCATGAATGTTCAGATCCGAAAGATTCAAGACAAAAGTTTAATGTTGGCATAAAAATAATAATACTTCAAACATACTAACTAAGAAATTATGTCTTATCAAAATAACATAGCCAAAGAAAGCTCATCCCTACAAAATCATATAGTTTGGCCATGCTTCATTTTCGTCACACAAAAAAGGCTCTCATCATGCACAACCCCGATGACAAGCCAAGCAATTGTTTCATGCTTTAGTATTTTCAAACCTTTTCAACTTTCACGCAATACATGAGCATGAGCCATGGACATAGCACTATGGGTGGAATGGAATATAATGAAGGGGGTTGTGTGGAGAAGACAAAAAAGGAGAAAGTCTCACATTGACGCGGCTAATCAACGGGCTATGGAGATGCCCATCAATTGATGTCAATGCGAGGAGTAGGGATTGCCATGCAACAGATGCACTAGAGCTATAAATGTATGAAAGCTCAACAAAAGAAACTAAGTGGGTGTGCATCCAACTTGCTTGCTCACGAAGACCTAGGGCATTTCAGGAAGCCCATTGTTGGAATATACAAGCCAAGTTCTATAATGAAAAATTCTCACTAGTATATGAAAGTGACAAAACAAGAGACTCTCTATCATGAAGATCATGGTGCTACTTTGAAGCACAAGTGTGGAAAAGGATAGTAGCATTGTCCCTTTTATGTTTTTCTTTTTTTATTTGGCCTTTCTTTTTTTGGCCTTTCTTCTCTATTTTTTCGGGACAATGCTCTAATAATGATGATCATCACACTTCTATTTATTTACAACTCAAAGATTACAACTCGATACTAGAACAAAGTATGACTCTATATGAATGCCTCCGGCGGTGTACCGGGATGGGCAATGAATCAAGAGTGACATGTATGAAAAATTATGCATGGTGGCTTTGCCACAAATACTATGTCAACTACATGATCATGCAATGCAATATGACAATGATGAAGCGTGCCATGATAAATGAAACGATGGAAAGTTGCATGGCAATATATCTCGGAATGGCTATGGAAATGCCATAATAGGTAGGTATGGTGGCTGTTTTGAGGAAGATATAAGGAGGTTTATGTGTGATAGAGCTTATCATATCATGGGGGTTGGATGCACCGGTAAAGTTTGCACCAAATCTCAAGGTGAGAAAGGGCAATGCACGGTACAGAAGAGGCTAGCAATGATGGAAGGGTGAGAGTGCGTATAATCCATGGACTCAACATTAGTCATAAATAACTCACATACTTATTGCAAAAATCTACAAGTCATCAAAACCAAGCACTACGTGCATGCTCCTAGGGGGATAGATTGGTAGGAAAAGACCATCGCTCGTCCCCGACCGCCACTCATAAGGAAAGCAATCAAAGAACACCTCATGCTTCAAATTTGTCACACGACGTTTACCATACGTGCATGCTACGGGACTTGCAAACCTCAGCATAAGTATTTCTCAATTCCATAATTACTCAACTAGCACGACTCTAATATTACCATCTTCATATCTCAAAACAATCATCAAGTATCAAACTTCTCATAGTATTCAATGCACTCTATATGGAAGTTTTTATTATACCCATCTTGGATGCCTATCATATTAGGACTAATTTTATAACCAAAGCAAATTACCATGCTGTTCTAAAAGACTATCAAAACAATATAAGTGAAGCATGAGAGATCAATAATTTCTATAAAATAAAACCACCACCGTGCTCTAAAAAGATATAAGTGAAGCACTAGAGCAAAAATTATCTAGATCAAAAGATATAAGTGAAGCACATAGAGTATTCTAATAAATTCCGATTCATGTGTGTCTCTCCCAAATGTGTGTACAACAAGGATGATTGTGGTAAACTAAAAAGCAAAGACTCAAATCATACAAGACGCTCCAAGCAAAACACATATCATGTGGTGAATAAAAATATAGCCTCAAGTAAAGTTACCAATAGACGAAGACGAAAGAGGGGAAGCTTAGGCTTTTGGTTGTCCTTGAATTTTACCTTGGGGTGCCTTGGGCATCCCCAAGCTTAGGCTCTTGCCACTCCTTGTTCCAAAACCCATCAAATCTTTACCCAAAAACTTGAGAACTTCACAACATAAAACTCAACAGAAAATCTCATGAGCTCCGTTAGTATAAGAAAACAAACCACAAATTTAAGGTACTGTAATGAACTCATTCTTTATTTATATTGGTGTTAAACCTACTATATTCCAACTTCTCTATGGTTCATACCCCCCGATACTAGCCATAGATTCAACAGAATAAGCAAACAACACATGAAAAACAGAATCTGTCAAAAACAGAACAATATGTAGCAATCTGATTTGTTTGAATACTTATGGAACTCCAAAACTTCTGAAAAACTGGTACAACCTGGATAATTTTTATATTGATCTACTGCAAAAATAATTAGTATTTTATCACGTT